>OX382252.1:8860272-10109344 GCA_947507525.1 Apamea epomidion | reverse complement strand
AGCAGTGGACTGCGATAGGCTGAGTTGATTATCCATAAAGTTAACCTCAATTGTCAAAAGACAAACATCTTTAAGGTGATTTACTTAAAATTAGAATTTTGGGTAAGTATTCAAATAATCAAACCACTGAATTTGTATGTGGCACCACAAGTTCGCATCCACAAGTATGTTTTCCGACTCATCTGAGGACCTCTATTATACAAGTACGCTGGATTAAATATACTATACGAAATGACAGTTGTTTTTGTGCCGATTCAAAGCGCCCCGTTCGAGCGTCTCAGGAACCAAAATTTACACATTCTTGCAAATGGCCGTTGTGTTGTTTTGCTACGTCTCTGATGTAAAGGTCTAAATCGTGGAAAACAACATGTTTGGGTATTTGGTGTTTACTACGAGATATTTAGAACATTTTTATCATGAGAGTATACACAATTTGTAAAACTCACTACCAAAAATATTAGTTCCACGGACGCTCCCGTTGCTATCAGCGCCAAAATGGCGAAAATCAAATTTCTTCGTTTTGTCATCGATAGTAAGAAGTCCAGCGTACTTGTTTAATGGGTCTTTGGACCTATTTTTTTGAAACCACAAAAGTACGTACCTGTCCCTCAAAAGAAAACAAAGTCCCCGGTGCACAAGACATTAAAACTTTCTTTCCATTGCTGCAACTGTAAAACTTAGCGCAATTCGTCTCATGAGGTAACAAGAAATGTACTTCAAAGTCTGCTGGACAACCATTAGGTAAGAAATCTATTGTCGACTCGGTTGTTGTTGTTGGATCAACTGTTGTTGGTGACGGAACTTCTGTTGTTGTTGATGACGATGTTGTTGGTTGAGATGTTGTTGCTCCTGGGTAGCAGGTTACCAGGAAAGGCCAGTTGCAGATCTTGAAAATAGAGATTTGATTGAATTATTATTGGATATTAAAACTCGAAAAAGCTGGGACGAAACACTGTCTTAACGTTTCAAAAGTCAAATTTTATCGAATTGGTTTAATTATTAAATCCGAAATGATAATGCTACATGTTGCAACTACACGTTAGTGGCAACACTTGAACTACGGAAGCAGCCCTTATTGCTATGAAATAAGGTCTCTGTCAGTTTCAAATTGTTACCAAGGACGTTTGCTTAATTGTACCTATACAGGGTGGCAGGGATATCGACGCGCAACCTATTACCATGAATTCAGCACGTGATTCTGAACACCTTCAGTTGAACATTTTCGTCGATTATTTAAAAAAAAATATTTCTAATCTATTCATTTTGATACGGTCAAAATGAATAGATTGCAAATATTTTTTCTTTCATTATTTATGCTAACATTTAAAATAATGATATGTACATGTGAAAAAATAAGCAAAATAATTATAGGACATTAAAAAATTCGGCCGCATCGCTGTCAACAGGAACAGTGCCTAAAAGGCTGGTAGCATTGCTACGTTTTATGGCGATGCTAATTCTTTGGCCAATGACCGAGCCAGCCGGTCACATGAAGTATAGACCAGTCGGCGAAAAATTTCCTTAAAAAGGAAATGCACACCGTGCGACTCAAAACTTTAGTTACCCATAAGGTTACAGCATTTGCGCCGCTTGAGGGTCTCAGCCGCCCTGCCAGGGTCCCGGGTTGTTCGAAAGAGATACCGTGGCCCCTGGCACAGGCAACTGAAGGAACACGGGTGGGCTTTAGTTAGTAAAAGTCTGACATGCCCTCCGCCCAGAGCGGGAGAAGTTATTTGATGATATACCACCCAAAAAAAAAAAGATTTCAGCAGCCGCGGCCGCAGCGCCAGCACAGCCAACCGTACTTTGAACATGAGTATATTTAAATTTCAAAGTCTTTATTTAAATAGTTACCTGTGTCTCAAAGTCAAATAACGTTCCAGCAGCACAAGGCATTTCAACTTGGTTTCCATTGCTGCATTGGTAGAACCTAGAACAATCTGTTGGATGGGGCAGCAGGTAATGTACGGTGAAGTCTGCTGGACAACCATTTGGCAGGAATTCTGTTGGTGCAGTTGTTGTTGGTGCCGTTATTGTTGATGTTGGTGGTGATGGTGTTGTGGTTGTTGTTTCTTGCGGTAATGGTGTTGTACATTGTACTGCGAACGGCCAGTTGCATACCTGTGGAATAAATTGTTTTTATATTACTTAATGATGAAGGGGGGGAGGGTTCGAAGGGGCTCGTAGCTAAGTAATAATACCGCACGGGTCGATCGATCAGGTTAAGCTACGCTTGCCGCAGTCGGTCCTTGGATAGGTGACCATCTATACATAAGACCTCTCCATGCCTCGGAAAGCACGTTAAGCCATTGGTCCCGGCTCTCATTCGTGGATCTTTGACAGTCGTTACGGGTCGTCAGAATCCCGAAAGACTGACAACCCGTCTTACCAAGGGCTATCGTATTACCCAGTAACTGGGTTGTGGAGCTTAGATAGGCAGTCGCTTCATTTAAAATTCTAGTATTCAGCTGCATCCGGTTAGACTGGAAGCCGACCCCAACATAGTTGGGAAAAGGCTAGGCAGATGATGATGAATCAAGATTACTAAAACCAGATCAGAGTCAACGCTTCCGGTTTAAGTAAGGCCTTCTGTGTGACCAAGAAACTTCTATTTCCGGTGTGATACAATCAAAAAGGTTTACCGATACGTTTATTATGTTTTCAGGGCTAATTACTTGACTGCAATTTATTTACACGTTACAAAGTCAAATTAATCAAACTCAAACTATTTATTTCAAATAAACCAATTACAGACACTTTGGAATTGTCAAGGTCGGTTAGTCAAAAAGATGAAGCTAGTTGCCCATTCCAAAGCGTAGTAGGTACCTATGGAGAAGAACGGGCAAGAAACTCCATGGACACTCTTTTAAATCATAATAATATTGTTACAAAGTATTGGCTACATCATTCATGTTCAAAATTATGCATGTGAGAACGATGCAGAACGTTATAAGCGTCCGTAAAAAAAAAACAATTCAAATATTAAATTAAAATAAGCCAATTTTATAATTATTTTAATTAAAAAATTTAATTAAATTAATTGTTTACAAATTGCCTACCTGCACCCTAATTGCGTAACACACAATCGATCTCAATCTGAATAATTTTGAAGGATATTTGCTAATGCATTAGGTCGTATGTTCGAACAAATTGTCTGCTCTGTTGAGCAGCCATTTTTTTCGAACGTTACGAAATTTTTACGTTGGTATGTAAATAACGCAGTGACTGTTATTGAACTGTCAAAATGAAACCCATTACTACTGATAGTATGTTATGTTAGTACCATATAACTACTTATTAATTAATTTATTTGACATTCCAATTCAATTTAATCCAATTCAATTTAATTTAAATCAATTTTATTTAATTAATTTACCTAACATTAAATAGGATAGCACCAGAATTATGCACCTTATTCCAGTGCCTCACAATCGGCCACTCCACCTTTTGTGTTATGGTGTTTAGAAGGCCATTGGGGCTGCCCCGCACACGACACATCAGGGAGGCCACTCTCTTGCGCACAATAGCCCTAAAGCAGTCGCTGTTGGCCTCCGCTAACATCCCCGACGCACTACAGTATCGCGGCAACACCATCAGCATCCTAAACCCATTATTGTAGAGGACCCGCAGGGCATTGAAAGCCTTCTGCGAATAGCGGACCCACAGGCTGCAGGTGTTATACAATTACCCCGCAGCTTAAATTATCCGTGTATTCAAATGTATGAAATGGCTGTACGGCAAATTGATGGAGTGTGAAAATGAAATAAACTATTTATTTCCCTGTATTGCTGCTTTCATACCCTATATTGTAATTGTATGCAATCAAGTATTTTCTAACTGAACGCTCTGCTGCTGGGGAGTTTGTTGCGCCACTTCTTCTTCCCAGCTAAATCACTAGGAATTAGTGAAGGGCGGGCGCTTTTGGGGGACTGTCTTTTGTCATTTTGACGTTCGAAAAGTGCTGATTCTCAGCCTAATTTGAATAAATGACTTGATTTTGAATAAAAAATCAGCAAAAAAGGGTAATTTACAACAAAAACTAAAAAATATCTAAAATAATCAGCCTATAATGTTCCCCCCACTGCTGGAGAACACATGCCTCCTCTCTGAAAGAGTAAGTGGGCCAATATCCACCTCGCGAGCCCAGTGCGGGTTGGTAGATGTCACATGTCTTCGAATTTTTGGTTCTAGGACATGCCGGTTTCCTCACGATGTTTTCCTTCACCGTTTTGGAAGCAGTGGTGATGAAATAAATCACGCAAAGTAAAGCGGGCCGTGCTATCACAGGTGGTGACTTGAAATAGGTTTACATACTTGTAAATTAGCATCGAATAGCGTGCCAGGCGCACAGCTCATCTCTATCTTGTTGCCATTGCTGCAACTGTAGTACTTCGAGCAGTCACTCTCGTGCGCTAGCAGGAGATGCACGTTCGAGCTGGAGGGGCAGCCATTTGGTAGGAACTGGGCTGAGGACGCAGCTATCAATGTCAGGAAAGTTATAGCTTTGTACATATCTGTGAACAGAAAATAGGTAATTAAGGGATTGGTTTATTAATTAAGGAGTCGTTGAACTCCTTAACACCTGTGTTGAGCTACATACACGATTGCTGACAAAAGCTTGCAATGACTGACAGGTCCACCTTAAATCTGTCTGGTTCTTTACCAGGGAAACAAGCGCAGGGGAGGGTGTGTTAGCACAGGAGCTCTTGGTACTGTCCTCCCAAACAGTGGCGAACTAGGAAGTGTGTACCTATGTTATGTGCTGACGCTACCCATCTTCACGCACACATTCACAACGTGTTTGTACACTTGGTTACCACAAGTAAAGCGCACGTCGCTTCGTAAGATAAAAATACTCCTGGTTATAAACCATGTCTTCGAATTTTTGGTTGTAGGACATGCCGGTTTCCTCACGATGTTATAATAATATGTTAATATTAGTTTCTGATAATATGTACCTACCCATTTTAAAGAGACAGTGTTAGTGGACTTTTGTTAATGACTGTGCCCGCGAACTACTAATTAGTATCACATTAGCCAAACAAAGTTAGATTGTTTGATAACCGACCTCTTTTTATCAATATTTAAATCATAAAGTCACGGTTAAATTGCATATAGATCGCGCAACGATTTATATTACCTATCATAAGTTTTGATTTTATCTGCAAAATTATTTACTGTTTTAAAGCAAAATTTTAAATTATTTTTAACTACATATATAGATTACAACTAGCTTTCAACAGTGACTTCGTTCGCGTGGTATATCGAGAAAACGCCTATGGTCTTCCCCAGGGTTAACACCATACCAAATTCTATCAAAATCGGTCGTTTCGGAGATTAGACGGAACAAACAGACAGAAAAACAGAAAATTATTATATACATATTTCAAATGTGTTTAGTGAAAAGCTGTTATTTTGATATTACAAACAGAGACTTAAATTCAGTGGCGTAGCTCATCCTAATGGGGCCCTGTATCAAATTTTTTTGGGGGCCCTGTAACTGTATCAATTTTTTTTGGGGGCCCTTTTTACCCAACTGTGAAGCTACAGAGGTTATTGCTTTTACAAAATAAAGAATATAGCATACTGACTTAGAAGGTGAGGGGCTCGTGGCTAAGTAATAACAGCCGCACGAGTCGATTGAAGGTTAAGCTACGCTTGCCGCGGTAGGTCCGTGGATGGGTGACCATCTTAACATACCAAGACCCCTCCCGTGCCTCGGAAAGCACGTTAAGCCGTTGGTCCCGGCTGTCATTCGTGGATATTTAACAGTCGTTACGGGTCGTCAGAAGCCCGAAAGTCTGACACCCAGTATTACCAAGGGACATCGTATTACCCAGTAACTGGGTTGTGGCGGTCAGATAGCCAGTCGCTCTGAAGGTAAAATACTGGCATTCAGCTGCATCCGGTTAGATTGGAAGCCGAGACCCAATAACACTTTGCCCGACCCAGGAATCGAACCTAGGACCTCATGCTCAGCAGTAGCGCTTGCGACCATTAGACCAATGAGACAGACACAGTTTTCTTCCATACTTCTCTATTATTCGTCATCTCGGAACTCACCCCCTTTTTAAGCATATTTTGAACCAATTTACAGGAATAAATATCATTTATCAACAAGTATTTTAGGTTCTTGATATTATTTTTTAAATGTTTCGTCACGGACCCCTGTGGCTCAGGGGCCCCGTATCGTTGATACGGCTGATACAGCGGTAGCTACGCCCCTGCTTCAATTTATATAACTAAACATCCATTTTTCTGAGAAGCGGAAGGCAAAGTTTTAAGCTTCTACACTGTATACAAAGTTATGTCAATGTCATTACTATAGAGACCCTTCATCCGTGCCTCGGAGATCAAGTTAAGCCGTGTTGGTCCATCACCTGATTTCTCAAACACAAACCATTTAGTTCAATTAAACCAGTTACAGGCACTTTTGACTTGTCAAAGGAGTCGACCTGTCAGAAAGATGAATCTAGTTGCCCATTCCTAGGCTTAGAAGGTCCCTATGGAGAAGAACGGGCAAGAAATTCCATGGACACTCTTTTCTAAACTAATATTACAGAGAGGTAAAATTTGTTTGTTTGTAAGTTCGTATGTACGTGTTTGTATGTGGTTAATCTCCGAAACTACCAGTCGGATTTAACAAAATATTAAAGCAATTGATAGACTAATTCTTGGTCCAAGGAAGGTTATAGACTATTGAACATCACACTACAACCCTTGGGAGCCAAGCAAAAAGAAAAAAACGTCAGAAAGTCATTGTATGTTTTTGTATTCAAAGTTGTATTTTATTTTTTTGTTATGTGTTTTTTATAAATACAGAACGCTAAGCGAAAACGAAGTGATAAGTTCAAACAAACAAACTCTTCAGCTTTATAATGAGTATAGATAGAGGTCGAAATTATTGTCACTAACCATCCGGACTCCAGAAGGCCAATTCTCGTAATTTAAAACGTTCAAAATCTAGTCGCAGTCTCATCTCGGCGACAAACAAATGTCAAAAACTTGTCAAAATGTAGGGAAATTAGAGGAATTTTTGACAGATTGAGACTGAGATCAGACTGTGAACGTTCTTAAAATTACGATAATTATTGCCCCTCTGGTTGTTACCTAGAATTTCCTACTTCAAAAACATTTTTCATTTTAAAGGTACCTACATGAAATTGCACTGAAATTTCTTCGACCAACACTTTTCCTGTCGCCTCATTTGGCATAGATTAATTTATTAAAATATATTACTATTATTAATCCACTTTAATTAATTTACCCCAGCCCATTGCCTTTCAACTAAATTTAAAATAACAGTTCTTAAAATCGTCAAAATTGAGTTAGTAAATAATAATTATTATAATTCAGCGTGACTAATGTATGTTGTTTTTTTTAAATTAGACACTGTTGTAATTATCCATAGCTAGAATGATTATTGATAAGAGTTGAAAATTATCATTAAATTCATGATTATATTTCTTCGGTTTGATATTTTCAAAGAGGTAAGTCTAATAATTGACTGTTAATACATTATTTTCATTGTAAATTATTTTTAATTTTTTTAATTATTAAACGAAGTTATAATATAATTATTAAAAATGTATTATGAATATAAATATTATAATTATTAACTACTTTGTAACACGAGAACATGAAGCAACAACAAAACTTTTCAAAGTTACCGATTTTAAAAAAAAATGCAGTAGCCCACTTCACCATGTTCAAAGTCCAAGCTATTTCACAATAATAATAATATTATTTAACACTAAACACTATCACGACTCACCTTAACAATTAAAATAGTCTCAGATCACAATTATTATTACTAATTCCGAATAATAACATCACTTTCGCCCTGTAGGCTACACTTTATCAAAAAAGTTTTTTATTTTACACACTGAGGTTGGTGATGTTTATTTTCTCGTATATGTAAATCAAATAAATTATTAATGCTCCTATCAGCAAATATATCTGGGCTTCTTATAATACTATCACTCAATCAAAACGCGTCACCGGAAAACCTATCTATCTTGGAGTTTACATGTACACTTAAAATATTTTAGTCTGATTAGACACTGTTCCTCGTTTGAGGGATATTTTTAAATTTTCATAATCTGCTTGTATTTTTCGAAGTATGTTGGGTTTAGCTTCCAGTCTTATCCTAGTCAAATATATTTAATTTAAGTATGAATGAAAGAAAGAAAATACATTTATTTGCGGCAAACATGGCGCATAAAAAAGAACATTAACACAAAAAAATACAAGTTGGGGGTAAACATGCATCACATCCACGCAAAACGGCTACAGCTCAGCATAATGCTAAGGCCATAGGGTCTTAGCATTATGCTGAGCAATAGCCGCTAGCACTGGTTTTCAGCGGCAGTCGGCGTTGACGTGATGACGTCAAAGAGTGCAGCATACGATGCAAACAAACGTCACGTTGCATTATAAACTGATTTACATCCGTCACTTCACACATCAGGTCCAGTTAAAAACCATTTTTGCTGAACTGTGCCTTTTCGGTGCAACCGTGGGGCACATTTTCATGTAAATTTCTTACATATACGTTTTTTTATCTGATTGTGTGCCTTTTAGTATGTGCTAAGTAAATTTATTTTCTGTCTTTTCTTTCTTAATCCGATGCAGCTGAATACCGGTATATTACATGGAGCGACTGCCTATCTGACTTCGACAACCCAGTTATTGGGTAACACGAAACCAGTTGGTAAGACTGGTAGTCAGACTTTCGGGTTTCTGAAACCGTAACTACTGTCAAAGATCTACGAATGAAAGCCACACCAACGACACGTTACACACAGTATTTTATTACTAAGTAATAAAATACTGTGTGTATCTGTGTATCTGGCTTTTTAATGTAATATTGTCATGTCTTATAACAAGATTACATTAAAAAAATGGTAAGTTTACCATTTTACATGGGGCTTACAACTTACCATGTTAAATATTGAAAATAAATCAAAGAAATGGTAACCATCTTGTTACAATTATGCTTTTTTTTTTATTGACAATGGGCTCACTCTTGACCTCAATCCAGCCCAGAGGCAGGGATGAGATCTACGGTGGAACGAGCTTGCCCAGAAGAAGCCTATTCACTCTCGCCCTGAAGAGATTCGGGTTGTACGAACTCGGGAATGCAGACGCAGGCAGACAATTCCACTCCTTAGCTGTGCGCATCAGAAAAGATGATGAGAAGCGCTTAGTGCGTATATATGGTATATTAACCAAATAGGAGTGGTATCCCGCAGTGCGTCTGGACTCTCTATTGTGAAAAGGTGAAAGCGGGATGAGCTCATGTAGCTCTTGAGCACACTCCTCGAAGTAGTAAGTAAGTAAGTAGTAATTCATTTATTTGCCTGAAATATGGTATTTTACAGATACTACATTCGGCATGCAAATTTTGTGACATAATAATAGTACAGTCAGTAGAAGACGGACAGACAGGCAACACTTCGCCGGTGAACCAAACTGTGAAGCTTTGCCTCCACCAGCTTTTACCTAATATTACCTACTTAACAAGACCAACGGCATATTACACATAGTAATTTATTACTTACAACATAAAATGGTAAGTTTACCATTTAACAAGGCGCTTGCAACTTACCATATTGAATATCGGAAATTAAAAACAAATCAAATAAATGGTAACAATCTTGTGGCAATTATGCTTTTACCTAATATTATTACCTTTTTTTGGGTTATAAAGGGCTGTAGTCTTTATTTATTTACCTAGTTAAATTGAGTGGCTTCTGCCCGGGACTTCGTCCTCGTGAAATCTCTCATTTTAACATAAAATATACATATAACTTTCCAGTACTGAAAGATTTTTTGGGATTGGATCAGTAGTTCTGTAGTACCGAGAACCATCCGTGCCTCGGAAAGCACGTTAAGCCGTTGGTCCCGGCTGTCATTCATAGAGTCTTTGGCAGTCGTTACTGGTAGTCAGGAGCCTGAAAGTCTGACAACCAGTTTTACCAAGAGGTATCGTACTACCCAGTAACTGGGTTGTGGAGGTCAGATAGGCGGTCGCTCCATGTAAAATACTGGTATTCAGCTGCATCCGGTTAGACTGGAAGCTGATCCCAACATAGGTGGGAAAAGGCAGATGATGATGGATCAGTAGTTCTGAAGTTTACCACCAGCACCTAATTAAAACTAATTTTGTGTCATGGCTTCTTCCGCTTTTAAGTCATCAATATACGCAGTGACAATAGTAGGTATCCTATAAGTTTCATAAGATACCAAAGCTGCTATATGCCTATCATCAAAATTGGTTCAGTAATTTAGCCTTTGTAAATGTGAGTACTTTATAGGCCTTGTAGACTTTAGATCTGTAGAACATTTTTTATTTTATCAAGTACCTGGTACTTGTTGACAGGCCTACGCTGTCCTACCATACCTACTGTAATTTGAAAACATTGTAAAAACCAATTATTTTTAAAAGAGTAACCGTGGAATTTCTTGCCAGCTCTTCTCCATAGGAAACGACCAATTCGAACCGTGCACCTAGCTTCTGACGTTTCATAAGTGCCCATGTAGTTTTAAAAATATTTTCAGTTTGAGCCGTAAAATCATACCAAACTAACAAAAAGATTCACTTTTGCGTTTCAGACGCGAAAATTTCAAATGTTTCACGTAAATTTTATCTAGAATTTTTCTCTTAATCCGATAGCCTAAATTCATGGATAATGACGCTTACACCGTCATAAAGAATGACGACATAAATGAGGCTTAAACGTCAGTCATTAATCAATTAATTTCCACCAATCATCCACCTTCGGCTGATGATTGCTCAGATTTACACTGAGTTAGGCATCTGATTGGCTATCTACTTAGGTAATCCAATTTAGCAGGAATAGTCCGACCTTCCTTTAATTGATTTATTTTAAATACCTTTTCTACCTCATTAGTTTTAACAGAAGTGTCTTTATAAGCTGGCTAAGCAAACGATATTAGACATTAAATTATTTTGGAACTACATTTATTGTTTTTCTTTAAGCCCCCTCTAACCGCAGGAGAACCAAGGTAACCGACATAACCCGAAGAATTGCCAAACTTAAGTGTCAGTGGGCAGGGCACATTGCTCGCAGAACAGATGGCCGATGGGGCTGAAAGGTTTTGGAATGGCGACCGCATACCGATACACGTAGCGTTGGAAGGCCTTCCACAAGGTGGACCGACGACCTTGTGATGGCCGCAGGAACCCGTTGGATGCGAGAAGCACCAAACCGGTCAAAGTGGAGGTGCCTATGCCCAGCTATAATTAGTGTCATCATCTACCGAGCCTTTTCCCAACTATGTTAGGGTCAGCTTCCAGTCTAACAGGATGCAGCTGAATACAAGTAATTTACATGGAGCGACTACCTATCTGACTACCACAACCTACTTACTGTGTAACAGGATACCCCTTTTTTTTTTTTTTTTGGGTGGGTAATCATCAAATGACCTCTCCCGCTCTGGGTTGAGCGGAAGGGCGTGTCAGACTTTTACTGACTAAAACCCACCCGTGTTTCTTCAGTTGCCTGTGCCAGATCCACGGTATCTCTTTCAAACAACCCGCAGCCCTGGCAGGAACACGATACCCCTTAAGTTAACTATCAAGATTCCAAGTACCTAATCATTATTATTTAGATATTTAGTTAAGATTCTCCTCCTTAATGGATCTGGTTAAAAAGAAACAAATTATTATCTTTAATGTAGATAATTATCTGATTCTGATTATTTCTAATACCTAGTTCTAATGGCTGTCATCGACACAAATAAATCCTTACTAATACCTATCTATATAAACAAAATTAAAGTCCTAGGTTAGTTAGGTACACCATTTATAACTCAAGAACGGCTGGATCGATTTTTATGAATAATGTACCCAGGATTTTGTAATAATAATATCTTGATTTAAAAGAGTATCCCTGCAGTTTCTTGCCCGGTTTTCTACATTGTGATCTACGTTTTGGAATGGGCAACTAGCTTCAACTTCCTGACTAACTGACCGGCTATTTAATTTTGACAATTCAAAAGTGCCTGTAAATGGTTTAATTTTTTTAAATTATTATTTCCTTTATTACATCTAATTACTTATAAATTACATTTTTCAATATTTTGTATAAACAAAATGATAAAAAAAACATTAAAAAATATAAAAAATAGTAGCCCACCGGTATCGGGAACAGGGTCCAAGCTACCGGCGGTCAGGGCTCGAGAGAGAGGAACCTTCTGACAGTGCGGGCCGTGTCCAGAAGTACCGCTTTCTGAATCAAGCCCTTGATCCAGCTGCCCAACGAGAGCCTCCTGAGGTGTTGGTCGAGGCTCTTGGCTATTAAGCCATTGGCTGTCACGACTATCGGCATTATATATTATTATTATTATTATTTATTAATGGTTTAATTGAAATAAATTTTCTGAGTTTGAATTCAAGTTTATGATCATGATTTGTTGGATTTATCTTCGCCCGATAGCCCAATTCTTGAGTAAGGTTAAAGGCTATTTTACATCACACCACGACCCTTAGGACCCAAGCAAAAAGAAAACTGTCAGAAAGAACGCTACACGTACCTAATCGAAATAACAGCGCGGGTGGGCGATGCGACGCGACGCGGTGGTTCGGGGGCCGAGGGAATTTTATAAAACCCAAACTACAATGGCGCCGATTCCTTTGTTCACAAACTAAACTAAATTTAAGTTCAGTGCATCTTTTTCATTCTATTTCATTAAGAAAAGGACAGAAGATAAATAATAGTTTAGTCCTGTCAAATTAAGATACTCCATAGACATTTTAGAGGTGATTAAAAACATGGCGACTAAAAATACGTCAATTTACGCCAGAAGCTGACTAATTTGACAGAACTAAACTAATATTTATCTTCTGTCCTGTTCTTCAAGAAAAAGAAAGAAAAAGATGCACTGAACTTAAATTTAGTTTAACTTGTGAACTAGGGAATCGGGGCCGGTTCACCCTTGTTTGGTCGAACAACGTTTGATACAATATTACTAAATCGAACAACGTTTAAGAAAATCATCACTTAGTATAATATCGTTTGACAGAATTTTCAGTTCGTCGAATATTTATTTGCTATAACAACATTTGTGCTAATGATCAAAAGGTATAATGTTCATTTGATGTAATGTTCAGGTGGTATAACATGTATTTTATCGAATATTCAATTGGTGTGATGTAATGCAGAAATGAAAACATTGTAAATATTTGCAAATTTTAACCTAACCCAAGCATTTTTTTTTAATAATTAACCTCGTCTAACTAGTTCGGTTCTTGACAGCCTGCTAAAAATAATCTCTTTTTTTCCATATTTTTTTTCTATACAATCTAGTCGTTTCTGGCACTCGCCGGCCGCTGCCGCGGCACCGCTCGCTTCGCTCGCTCGGCTCGTGCGTATGAGGTCACAGTTTTAACCTAACCTAACCTAACCATTTTTTTTAAAATTAACTTTGTCTAAGTAGTTTGGTTCTTGATAGCCTGCTAACAATCACCTGTTTTTTTCCTTATTTGTATTAAATAAATGCTTATATTAAAATAAAATTGCATTTTTTAATTATATAATTCATAATAAATTCATATAGTAAATCTCAATAATGTTCCACCTACATCTACTAAATGGCGTTAGAAGTACGGCGCGCGGCGTGGCGTTAATAATAAGTAAATAATTATTAATGAATTCAATAGGTGAAGGAACAATGTTAGTTTATAGACAATGAAAGCAACTTAATTATTAATGAACTGAATATTCGATACGATCTTTCGACTAAATCATTATTAGTCTAGTGAACCATTAGTTTAAATAAAATTAGTGCATTTGAAAATTCGGTGAAATGAAATTTGTTCAAATGAAATTAGTTCAAATAAATAATTATGCTAAATAAAAATTTACCAATGAATTATTCGGTCAAATGAATAATTCTACGAAATGACTTTATTGCAACTAAAATTCGCCGAAGTGATTTTCGACGAAACATTGTTCGACCAAACAAGGGTGAACCATCGGGGCCACTGACTAATTTGGCAGGACTAAACTAATATTTATCTTCTGTCCTTTTCTTAATGAAATAGAAAGAAAAAGATGCACTGAACTTTTAGTTTAGTTTGTGGACGAGGGAATCGGCGCCATTACCAATTTTAATAAAATTGTTCAAAACAGTACTCTGAACAAAGATAATTACTATGTATTATTTTCCTCAAATATATATAATAATGATGCGTTGTTCAACGTTATAGTGATAGCATAATCCTTTAAGAAAAAGATTACAAAATACTGATAATAATCATTATTAAAAAAAAACATTTCAATGTAAATAAAGAAGGATCCGGAAGGTAGGACAGATAAGACCATTTAAAACTGTATTAAGTCAGATTTCTTAAAAGGTGCCTTAAGGGATTATATCAAGATAAGTGGCGCCGATTCCCTTGTTCACAAACTAAACTAAATTTAAATTCAGTGCATCTTTTTCTTTCTGTTTCATTAAGAAAGGGATAGAAGATAAATATTAGTTTAGTCCTGTCAAATTAGTCAGCGCCTGCCGTAAATTGACGTAAGTATCCAATTTTTTAATCCCCTCTAAACTTGTCTACGGAGTATCTTAATTTGACAGGACTAAACTCGTCAAATCGGCGCCAATGTCCTCCCATTATTCATACCTATTCACAGTTTAATTCAAAAACATTTTATCATCCTATTATTTCTAAAAGAGTAACCGTGGAGTGTCCTGCCGGCTCTTCTCTATAGCAAACTACCAATTGGTACCGTGCAGGGTTATATGAACTGTATATGAACGGTTATATGGGGGCTTGTGGCTTAGTAATAGCAGCCGCACGGGTCGATCGATCAGGTTAAGCTACTCTTGCTGCGGTTGGCCCATGGATGGGTGACTATTTTCACAAACCAAGACCCCTCCGTGCCTCGGAAACCACGTTAAGCCGTTGGTCCCGGCTGTCATTTGTGGATTTTTGACAGTCATTGCGGGTCGTCAGTAGCCCGAAAGTCTGACAACCAGTCTTACCAAGGGGTATCGTATTACCCAGTCACTGGGTTGTGGACGTCAGATAGGCAGTCGCTCCATGTAAAATACTTTCAGCTGCATCCGGTTAGACTGGAAGCTGACCCTAACATAGTTGGGAAAAGGCTAGGCAGATGATGATGAACGGTTATATGAACAAGGTTGTATTGTTTTTATTTATTTGATTCTAATGATTATAATTTATTTTATAAACATAAACTTATTTGTGACGGTCGCGAATCATAATAACATACAACCTAATATTGACCTGCAATTTGCAAAAAAACTTTTAAAAAATCGGATTCCGCGGGCTTAAACTCAAAGCATTTATTTCAAATAAACTAATTACAGGCACTTTTGAATATCAAGGGGTCGGTCAGTAGGACTCGGTGGAGCATATGGTGGAGGTCTGCCCGGCTTGGGCGGAGCAACGCTGCGTCCTCGTGGCGGCGTTTTGACAGTCGTTACGGGTCGTCAGAAGCCCGAAAATCTGACAACCAGTCTTACCAAGGGGTATCGGGTCCAGTTGAAAACCAGCGTCAGGCACTAGTTGTCTGGCATTTTTGCTAAACTGGGCCTTTTTAGCGCAACCGTGAGGCACACATTCCTGCTAATTTCTTACATCGGACTTCACACTTTTTATTTAATCTTTTTTTATTTTATTGTTTGTTATAACTGATGTATGTATCTGGTGTATTGTGTGTCTTTTAGTTTGTGCCAAATAAATGTATTTTCTTTCTTTCTTCTTTGTATCGTATTACCCAGTAACTGGGTTGTGGAGGTCAGATAGGCAGTCGTTCCATGTAAATCACTGGTATTCAGCTGCATCCGGTTAGACTGGAAGCCGATCCCAAATTAGTTGGAAAAAGGCTGGACAGATGATGAGGTATTGCACTTATGTATCAAATTTCTTTACTAAGGGATCTAGAATCATGTGCTTAATTCATGGTTACAGTTTGTGTGTCGATATCCCGACCACGATTTACAAATACGTACTATGGCGTATAAAATTACCGACATTTTTCGGATTCGGATCGGATGCAGTGCCAGTGGCAACTAGCCACGTCAGCAAAAATATTGTATTCATCATCATTCTGTCGTTACCTCATCATCAGCCTAAAGCAGTCCACTGCTGGACATAGGCCTCTCCTATTGCACGCCAGACAGCTCGATTTTCGGCAACTTTCATCCAGCCGCTACCAGCCATCCCGCGAAGATCGTCGCTCTACCTAGCCTAAGGGCGTCCCACCTTACGTTAACCGATTCGCGGTCTCCACTCAAAAACACGTCTACCCCAACGGTCATCGGTTCTACGGCTATATGGCCGGCCCATTGCCACTTCAGCTTGCTTATTCTGTGGGCTATGTCGAACTTTGGGTCTCTGCCGGATCAAATCGTTGCGGATTCTGCCGTTACCTACCTATCCCAATTTATTTGTGGTCAGCGTAGTGTGTCTGTTTCTTCCACAAATCTACATACAAACTGTTGTTTTGCATCCTCGTCAAATATCAGGAGGTCGTTATGAAAGTCATAAATAATCAAATAAAATTACGATCCCTGGTAAATAATAAATATATACTTGTTCTTTTAGTTATTTAAGTATGACAGTATTTCAGAATACACCACTTTCAAAGAACAGAATAGCGTTATGGTATCGTATAAGCGGCCGCGTTTTTATGTGTGTAAAAGGGCAGTTACAGTGCGGTCTCACACAGGCCGATAACAAAAAATTTAAATAAAAAAATTTAGTATTTTTTTATTGATTCGTGTCGAGAATCAGTAGCATAGTTACCTCCTTGAATTCGACGAGGATGCAAAACGACACCTTGTATATCAGCCATCATCGTAGTTCGTTTCTTTGATATTCATAGAATATAATTTAATTATATGCTTACCTAGTTTGATTAACGCCAGTTCCCTCTTGGGAACGCAGAGACCGTAGCGTTTGCCTCAATCCCTGGACTTATAGTTTTTTTTCCTGAAAAAGACAAACAATCAAATTCCATATAAACACAACTGTATCAACAGTAAAAAGACCTTCAATTGTTATTTTTAATCGACTTCAAAAAAGGAGGTTTTCAATTCGACCGTATTTGTTCGTGATTGTTACCTCAGAACTCTGTTATTTATAAGCCGATTTGCATAATTCTTTTTAATTTGTAAGGATATACTTTCAGATTAGTCCCATAGAAATTTCATCAAAAACGGTTCAGTAGTTTGGTTTTTAAACCAAAATTACTGGTAAAAATTACAACTTAAAAGTGAAACCACCACACCTCTTCACCACCCTTGGTTGACTGGTAGAGAATGCCTAAGGTGTCAGCGGCTGAAACTTACGAGTTGTAGGTCATAGGTTCAAACCCAGACAAGCGCTTTACTTTATGTAAATTATTTTCATCACCACCGCTCTCAAAACGGGGAAGGAAAACATCGTGACGAAACCGCTATGTCCTAGAACCGAAAATTTGAAGACATATGACATCTACCAACCCGCACTGGGTCCGCGGGGATTACGGCTCACTCTCTCTCACAGAGAGGAGGCCTGTGTCCCAGCAGTGGGAACATTATAGGCTGATCATGCTTATTCATCTCTTTTCTGGGTATCTCTCATACAAAATGCTGATAAGAACTAAATGCCTTGCACGATACGTGAAGACCCTTTATCTCTGCATATAATTATGTCTACTAATACAGGGTGGCAGGGACATCGACGCGCAAACTGTAACCATGGATTCAGCACATGAGTTTAGACCCCATAGCGTCGAAATTTTTCGTCGGTTATTAAAAAAAAATATTGCTGTTCCATACATTTTGACCGCGTATTGCACTTTTCTATGAAACAGAAGATTCTTTTTTGATAACTGAAGAATAATTTCGACGCTATGCTACTTCGAAATCACCTCATCAAAACTTCAAAGTCCCTGATAAACAATTGAAAACAGCTCTTGTCGCCCGCCTTATTGAAAACATTTCTTGGAACTTCCACTATCAGATAATAGGAACAATATAACTGTCATAAGTAACTTTTTATGATAAATAATTTTGTTATACATAACATTTTTATTAATATTTCATTTGATAGCAGTGATTTTTTTCCGGAAAATGTGATAATGTTTGGTAATGTCAGTGGGAGATAGATAGTGGGTATGTGTAAATATTGCAGTTTCAAGTTAGAGGTTGGGTTTAAGGAATGCGGTAGAGGAAGTAGGAGAGGTTTTTGTGCAGGAGCTGATCCGGGGAAGTACTACTACCCGGTGGAGTGCACTTTTCAAAAAAGGTAGGCAGACACTAGGCTGGGTCCGAGCGGAACAGAGAAGACGCACCCTCTCTCCCCTCCCGCAGGAGACGGACGGGGCTCCCGAGAAGGGTGCAAAATGATCTGAGACCTCCATGAGAGGTGGCCTGCGAGCGGCGGACTAGGGGCGTCCGTCGTCCGACCAGACAGGCCCGAGTTGGCGCCGCACTGTTCCACGCGCTCTCGAGAGTGGGTGCAACGATTGTGGGAATGGCCGCACGGGGAGCTGGGACCCGGCTATAAGCAGAGGTGGAACACCGCGATGGTTTTAGCCGATAAGAGGGTGGCAGAGGGGTACTCTGTCACCCCCACAATGGAGGAAGTCCATGAGGACACACAGCGCAGAAAAAAAACCGGCTGGGTGGTCTAGGCAGACAGACGCGGTCACTAATTGGTTGATCGATCAGGTTCAGCTACGCTTGCCGCAATCGGTCTGTGGATGGGTGACCATATTTACATACCGAGACCCCTCCATGCCTCGGAAAGCACGTTAAGCTGTTGGTCCCGCTGTCATTCTTGGATCTTTGATAGTCGATACGGGTAGTCAGAAGCAGTCTGGCAACCAGGCTAACCCAGGCGTATCCTTAACAGTAACTGGGTTATGGAGGTCAGATAGGCAGTCTCTCTATACAAAATTCTGATATTCAGCTGCATCCAGTTACACTGGAAGCCGTCCTCAACACAGTTGGGTATAGGCTAGAGAGATAATTCATGCATAATATTTCGCAACAAAATAAAATCAAAACCCTCTTGGTCACGGTCAACGTTATCTATTCATTAACTGACAAAAGATAGCATTTAACTCTGATAATATAATCCATTACAGTAAAACATTATTCGTCATAGATTTACGATATCAAACGGTAAATAACTTTTTATTGCCATAGATGAGAATCGGTTAGACCCAGTAGGTATGCATATATCGCGATGTATTCGCCAAAAATGTAAACAAATATGAGTTTATGGAAAAATAACTCTAATTCCTACACTATAAAGTTCAGTCTACGCTACAACTTCAAACATTTTTATAATATTTTCAATGGTGCTAGTCACTCTGAAATCAACTTAATTACCTACCATTAAAATAAAGTTGCTATTTTTTTAACTTGAATTAACGTCAATTTGAAACGTGTGTTACTTGTAATCTATGAATATTTGATTTTACCTATCTGTTAGGTGGGTTTTATTTATTGGTCTATTAAAACAGCTTGCCAAAAAACTGTTCTTACAGCAGTTACAGTAGTCGACTATCAAATTTTTTGTCGATATTTTGCAAATAATGATAGTTTGGTCATGTTGAGAGGATGAATCAAAGACAAAGACATTTATTCGTCGGATATGGTAGGTACAAAGGTGGTTGGTACATATCGCATGCTTAATGGAATACTGACTTAACTCAAAAAAGTAGATTTTTGGGAAATCGCAAAATCTTGCTATGAGGACTTATCCTACTTGTTGATGCATAAAATAAAACTGATTTATATTAATCATGAATGCTTGTAAGTTGACCGTCTATGATTAACTATTGATGAGATCTGAGTAAAAAAAAACGGAAATCACATCTGACCTATCTACTAATGGGTCAGTGTTCCATTAAGCATGCGATTTGTACTTTAATATACAATATAAAATAAAAACACAACAATAACAACATTTATATTATACCTACTGTTAAATAATCTACCTTATTTACTTAATAACACTTATAATCAAAAAATTCTTTTAATGTATAAAAATTATTTTGGAAAAATCAAATTTTGTTTAGACTTTTTTTGTACAAATTAAATGGTAGCTCTCGTATTCGTTTTGGAACATGGTTGTATATTTTAATGGACATAAAGGTAGCTGTTTCTGTAGTGGAGAGTAATATTACAAAATTGTTTTTTTAACTTGGTGGGGTCACTTGTGGTTGTCACTTGTAGAGGACTAGAAGAGCCCTCTGAGGTAACGGGAGGAATCAAACATCCTTTAAGTTTGTATTGTAGAACCTCTCTACATATCTCTACCTAAATTATTCCTGACAGTTCAAACCAAAATCCTACTATAAAATCTTTGACACTAGCTTGAACATTCGAATGTAACCCGCGCTAAAATATAGCCGGCCTGCATTATATGAGGTCGTCCTCGGCAGACAAGTCTCTACATGTTTGTAAAACTATTGTTTTAGGCTACTGTGGAGAAGAACCCCCCCACCCCTCCTGACTATAATCTACAGTTAGAAGCCCGAATTTCTAACCACCAGTCTTACCAACTAGGTTGTAGAGGTCAGATAGGCAGTCGCTCCATGTAAAATACTGGTATTCAGGTGCATCTGGTTAGACTAGAAGTCGACCCCAACATAGTTAGAAAAAAAATCTAGTTAGATGATGCAACGATCTTCGCAGGATGGCTGGTAGCAGCTGGATGAGAGTTGCCAAAATCGAGTTGAATGGTGAGCAATAGGAGAGGCCTATGTCTGGACTGCTGTCGGCTGATGATGAGATGATGTTCAACATTACTACCAACTCACTCAATGGTGCCATCACTAATAAGTGTGTAGCACGATAAAGCTTCTAGTTTGAGTGTTTTTTTTTTAAATTTACATAAAAAATAAGAAAAAAAAACGTTTGTTTTGTAACTGTGAGATTGATTAAACATTACAACACGAAAAGGGGTTTTTTTTTTTTTTTTTTTTCAGGATGGGAAATCATCAAATGACCCCTCCCGCTCTGGGTGGAGCAGAAGGGAGTGTCAGACTCTTACTGACTAAAACCCACCCGTGTTCCTTCCTTAGCCCTTTATGTACCAGGGCAGCGGTAACCCTTTCGGACGATCCCGCTACCCCGGCAGGCTTCGGCCCTGTCGAGCCCCGTCAACTACGCTGACATCTCTTTGAGGCGCGCGTGGAACACATACACGCCGTCCGGCACGGGCCTGGTCCTGATCGGACGGAGAGCTACCCATTGCTCTCCGCCCGCAGGCCCGCGCCTACGGTGGCCGGGAGTCGTCACGCGGCTCCCGACGCCCGGAGCGTCTCCCTCGGCGGCTGAGGCGTGAGGATCTCTCCCTCGCCCATCCCGCCACCTCCTTCGCTAGCATGACTGCTTCGCAGAAGGAGGTGATCGCCTCCCACTCCCTCTCGCCCCGGACCATGGCTTGCACCAGGGCCGGGCGCGAGAGGTCGCCGCCGCTGCCGATCGCCTCTACGAGGACACGGCGGTGCTCTGCCCAAGCGGGGCAGACCTCCACCGTATGCTCCACCGTGTCCTCTGGGCGATCCTCGCAGTGGTGACACCCGGGCGTCTCCTCCCGCCTGATTATGTGCAGGAAAAGGGGTAACTTTGGGATTTTGTTTCAATCCAGCAAAGTTAATTTAATCATGTTATTAAAAGCGACTGCGGGTCCACCAGATCCTTAAATATGAAATATCTTTTTTTCAGACTTTATATTGCTATTTTTATGTTTCCCATGGATTCAAAACAACTAGTAAGCGCGGTCTATGTCGGATCATAGTGCCTTAAATTAATGAAACTGTGGGCTTTCCAAGCAGTGAGTGAGGCTTTGTCAGACTTTGCCCATTAATACTGCAAGAAAATCTTATCGTCACACAATATTTAAGATATTATAATACGTAAGCCATCATAATTTGATTGTTGAAATTAATGAGTCATTGCGTTCTTGTTAAATCATTACTTTATCTTGTGCAAAGTATTATTTATAGGAGTGTCCATTTTCCTTAATATCATTTTCAGTATTATTCATCATTCTATTTTAACCCTTTATTTTGCATCAAGGCCCATATAAACACATACATAACAATATTAATATAACATAAAAATACTATAAATACATACAACATATATAGCCCAGCCTTATTCCAACTGTTGGGGTCGGCTTCCAGTCTATCGTCAAAGACTGGTATTCAATTGCGGGTGCAGCTGAATACCAATATTTTACATAAAGCGACTGCCTATCTAACCCCCACAACCCAGTAACTGGGTAATGGTAACATGATACCCATTGGTAAGACTGGTTGTGAGACTTTCGGAATTTGTTGAACAACATTACTATATTCGATTTTGTCACCCGGTCGTGTAGTGTGTAGTAAAGTGAGTAACACGACTTTCACCCTTTAGACTCAAACTCAAACTTAGACTATTTATTTCTGATAAACCAATTACAGGCACTTTTGAATTTCAAGGTCGGTCAGTCAAAAGGATGAAGCTCGTTGCCCATTCCAAAGCGTAGTAGGTACCTATGGAGAAGAACGGGCAAGAAACTCCATGGACACTCTTTTAAATCATAATAATATTGTGACAAAGTATTGGTTACATCATTCATGTTCAAAATTATGCATGTGAGAACGATGCAGAACGTTAAAAGCGTCCGTAATGAAAAGATAAAAAAAAACAATTCAAATATTAAATTAAATCAAAATAAGCCATGGCAGCAAAGAGTTGACCAGTCCCTACTGACGGCGCCCGTTCACGAACATGACGCATAGATTAGCACCATTCAGCTCAACCATTTTGAAGGGAGCTAAATGATCCAACACATGTGCCACCATCAGCGAGACATTAGAGTGAGCATGACATACTCTCATCCGCCAAGGCACATTCAAGTCAATGAAAGTCCTACCCAGTAAATGGTAGCTTTATAGTATGTAACATAGTACTCACATACGTTCTATGCAATTATACAATACTAGACTTACAAGGGAAGTTGGGAGAGAAACATATAATTATCATTGCTGGCAGAATATACATATAGTATTCTCTCCCAATTGGTTTCATTCCATACACCTATATCGTAAAGGCAATGCTTTGGATTTTTTTGAAGTTAGCGGTCACCGACTCCTATGGAGATCAGCAATACCAAAGGTATCGTAGATGGGTTGCCATCCCAGAGACAAAGCTGACTGCGTCACGTACCTATTTGCACTGACATTCAAACCCTTTTTTTTTTTTTTTCGGATTGGAAATCATCATATGACCCCTCCCGCTCTAGGTGGAGCGGAAGGTAGTGTCAGACTCTTACTGACTAAAACCCACCCGTGTTCCTTCCTTAGCCCTTTATGTTCCAGGGCAGCGGTAACCCTTTCGGACGATCCCACTACCCGACATTCAAACCCTTCAAACAACGCTGCTTACCGGCAGAGATAAGTATTGTGGTATTCGTAGTACTTCCCCGAAAGAGCGAAAGACAACTGAGGAGCAATTTTTGTGATTTTAAGAACGTTCACAGTCTGATCTCAGTCTCAATCTGTCAAAAATAAAATACCTACATTATTGAAATTCCCTTTAATTTAAAACGTTCAAAATTTTGTCGCAAACTCATCTCAGCGACAATCAATGTTGAAACGAGATATTTTTGACATATTGAGACCGGGATTAAAATGCTTTCAAAAGTACGGGAACTGTCCCTCTGAAAGGTTATGGTAGCTACGCGGTTCATTTGTCTGCCATGGCTGGGATTCGTAAATAGCATAGCCATGGACCATGGAACTACGTCTCATTTTCCATAGAGATTACCTACCTTCACCATTGCATCACAAAAAAACAATGACTTTTGTCAATAAAAATCAATCTGATGGCAAGATTAGATCCAAATCACCTTAAGTAATTGTACAAAATTAAAAATAAGGAATATAACTGCGTCAAAATTAATTAATGTATTCATAATTGTTATCTTTTAAAAGACTAATGTGATGGTCAGATAGGTAGCGTGGTGAAGACATGATTTTGCCATTTTGCGGTGATCTGACGAACGGATCTTGCTGATAAAGTTTGGACCGGAAAATATTTGGATAACAGAAGTTCGTGCACGGTTAGGGGACACGTTTTTCAGCAGGCGAGTATTACGTGATAATAAGCATAATCAGCCAATAATGTTCCCACTGCTGGGACGAGCACGTTCAGTCGGCATACGTAGTTTATCTTTTGCTCTCGTATCGGCATGCAATACATTTAAGAATATCTCATGGCGCAGTATTAGCCAGTCAGGAAGGTGGCAGCGGAGTTGACTGCCCAGATTGCGTAAATGGCACACCACTATCTGCAGTATTGTCTCTCCTTGTCGCTTTAATCCATCCAAAGGCGTTTGTGGGGGACTGTCTTATGTAATTTTGACGCTCGAAAAGTGCTGCTGATTCTTCTGCTGAGCCTAATTTGAATAAATGACTTTTGATTTTGATTTTGAAAGGTTGCCTGTAAAAGATCGCTTTTAGCGATAAGACCGCCCATTGTATAACCTATGTAGAATTTCTAGATTTACATCTGTATGTTTGATGGAGTGCACAATAAAGAGTAATCTATCTATCTTGTAAGTT
The DNA here is from genome assembly GCA_947507525.1 of Apamea epomidion. Lineage (NCBI taxonomy): Eukaryota > Metazoa > Arthropoda > Insecta > Lepidoptera > Noctuidae > Apamea > Apamea epomidion. The sequence continues at coordinate 10,084,727 of OX382252.1, read as the reverse complement.
TTAAGTAAATATAGCCACTTGAGGAGGCTCTTAGAATTATCAAAGACTGCATCAGCTTTGCATGACTTAATGGCTTGACAATACTGTGAGATTTCTGTATTATTTAAGTTGTATTATACTCGGACCGCATCAATAATTCCGATCCGGTCTGTCCCTTGCTGCCCTCTCTCAGCGACGTTCAAGTCGAGGTCAGTACCCCACAGGATGCCCTTAGCGTGTAGTTTAGTTTTTAAGTTTTTTAAGCCCTGGTTGGAGGCCATAATTTATTGAGGCACCCACAAGGAAACATCAAAATCCTTTGCGTAGTGTGAAGAGCTGATGAGCTCTCAGGGTATCGGGAGGACTCAATTAAACGACGGTTTATCACGTATGTTCAATAATTATTCAGAGAGTCTCTCATCAGGGCATAAGTAACCGTGGCCTTCTTGGAAAACCTTCAATAGACTTCGTACCCAAGTAGGCCGCAGCAAGGACAACCTCCACAAGTGGGGGTACATGGACGGCTCAGACCTCCGGTGTGTATGCGGCGTCTCTGCACAGACAATGGCTCACCTCCGATCTTGCACCGCATGCCCTGTCACCTGCACAAGTGAGGACCTAATGGCTGCGTCGGCGAATGTTATCCGCGTTGTTGAATTTTCGCCCAACCAAATTTAAGAAAAAAAAAGTATGTTTTTGCCATCGACACGCTATGAAGAAACTTCCTAGAAATCATTCTACGTATTTTACATCTTTTCCATTTTCCTTATCAGCCAAATCTTAAACTAACTTCATGTTTATCTCGTATTTCATGCCAATCACTTTTAAATGACACGCGGAGGTTCTATATACCTAAGCACCAAATAGGCTATAATCTCTACAGTAGTTTGGAAGAACGACGACACGGTTGGCGCAGTGGTTAAGCGATTGACTGCTGCGCTGCGTGTCGCGGGTTCGATTCCCGCGCGGAACAAATATTTGTATGGCCTACAAGTAGTTGTTCCGGGTCTGGCTGTTTGTGTATGTGAGTTTAAACGTTTGTAAACGCACCCACGATACAGGAGTAATTCCTAGTGTGGGGCAACGTTTAAAGAAAAAAATTAAAAAAAAAGGACATTGCGGTCACACAGACAGGTACGAAAAGAGACTTTAATTTATAAAAATGTGTAGATAGATATAAATATAGTGTGTGCTAATATAGTAACGGACAATATGCACCCAGTATCAAAGATCAATCATTCAAAATTCCAGACAGTTCCACTCACACATGCACATAGATACTATCAAAAATCCAAAATAAAATTAATTTAAAATCACCGTATTTACTTCGTGATAACATCTATTAATCCAATTACTTTAAAACAGATGACTATTTTGATAATGAATTAAAATCAAAATTTTATACCCGATATCTTTTTGATCTTAATCAATTTTTTTTATTGATTCTGAGAAGAATTTTTGGTGATGATAACTATAGAGGTGCGACTACCTGTTATGTGATTTGGTTAAGGGTTATGTTTAATTTATTTATTTATTAAAATCTCTCTTACAACTATCATTACAGCCGGTCGATTCTGTAAAAATCTCACCGTGAAAACTCAAGTGAAGTGAGCTTGATGTGAGTTGTCAATAGTGTCAATCCCTAGCATTATTTGGAATGACAGCTCACTCCACGCTCACTTCACCTAAGTTTTCACGGTGAGATGGTTACAGAATCGCACTGCAGGTGTATACCTAATGCGACAGTGCGGCCATTTTACAAATCTATACTAACTTATTATTTATAGTTTAAATATAATATAAAGAACTAAAACTAATAATCTAAAGAGTAATAGGAACTTTAACACAATACCTTATACTTGTACAGAATGCTGAACACAATAATATGCTAACTATACCTAGTAACTATCATAACATAAAATAAATAACAGTGCCCTAGCGTTTGTTACTACTCCGATAATACTTAACCTAATATACAAAATAAGACTTAACACAGAATATTAATATTTAAATATAACTGACAAAATTCAACAAAACTCTTGCGAATTCACTCAAATATGTCAATCCTCTCATGCACTTTGTTTAGTACACGTCATATTGTGCGGGTGAGGGGTGTTTTTGACAGCAGGTTGGGTTTGGCAGCAGGCACGGCCAGCAGTGGCGGGCGGGCTGGTCATTTGAACCCGAATAGCTCGAATTCTAATGAACTCTACCCGGAAAAATATTCGATCAGCTAAAATTACATCACCTTTGTATTCCCCGAAGGATTAAGCAGAGGGGGACCTGTATTTGGCCTACAGTGTATACACCTTGATTTCGCCAGCTATGTTTGAGTGGGCATCCAGCATAACAGCATAATCAGCCTATACAGCTGGTCATTGCAGTCGGGGGACGGTTCCTTAGAACAGTTCTTTACAGGTCCCCCGACTTCACTGAAAAGATTGGTTTTAATTTTTCCACTTTTCGGCACAATGGCGGTTTAATCGCACAGTAAATATTAGGAGTATAATCTATTTAGTACTTACGAGTACCTTGTGCCATTCAACACTAAAATCATTTAGCTCGTTTTTTATTTTTTCGTTCAATTTATTTAATTCTTTTTTTGACAGGGCAGGCGTGCGTGTCTTTTAATTTTTGAAGTGAAAACTTCTTTAGTGGCGTTGTGCACTTTTTTGTGATGGGTAAAAAATGTTAAACTCGCGTCAGGACACGTGACCTGATCGAAAATTCGTAAGACGGAGCTCGCGTAAGGACACGTGACCTGATCGAAAATTCGTAAGACGGAAGGAGTTTTTTGTGATGGGTAAAAAATGTTAAACTCGCGTCAGGACACGTGACCTGATCGAAAATTCGTAAGACGGAGCTCGCGTCAGGATACGTGACCTGATCGAAAATTCGTAAGATGGAGGGAGAGTAGACCGCATTCCAAAATATCAAAAATGCACAACGTTACTATTCAAGTTTTCACTTCTGCCGGCACTCGCGGAGTGCAACCCGTTTTTTTTTAAATTATTGTTTCTAGGGCATGCGGTTTCCTCACGACGGCGGTAAGGACAGACGGATGGCTTATTGCCATCAACCGGGTTCAAATCGGTACGAATTTTGATATGGTCAGATGGATCTGAAAGTAGAACTGACCGGCCTTTCACTTCAAAATGGTTGAGCTAAATGGTGCTGATCCATTCGTAATATGTAGCTGTCATGGCTTATTATATTTGTTGTTTACTATGGACGCTTTTAACATGCAACATCGTTCTCACAATCATGTATAATTTTAACGTTACCAATATTTTGTGACAATACCTACGTTTGATTTAAAAGAGTGTCCATGGAGTTTCTTGCCCGTTCTTCTCCATAGGTACCTACTACATACGCGTTGGAATGGGCAACTAGCTTCATCTTTCTGACTAGCCGACTCCTTAACAACTCGAAACTGTCTGTAATTTGTTTAATTGAAATAAATACTTTTCCTCTTATATACAAAACGAGTTAGCCTAAACCTTCGAGCCAGTTACTGTAGTTTGAACTTTATACCGATTATCGTAAAGTTCTTATTGCAAATTTGTCAACTTAGACTCGGGTTTAACGTCAGTTTTTGTAATAAGAACTTTAACATTGTCGGATTATAGTGTGAAATTTAAAAATGGCTCGCTGGTTTAAACCTGTCTAAAGTTAAACCTAGATTTGTAATAAGGCCGTTTGAGTTTGAAGTTAGGCTAGCCGTAAGGGTAGGTTATTCTCATGAAACAATATATAAAACCACTCTAAGAGTGGTTTCGTTGATAATTAAGGCGCCAATTTAAATCAATTTCAATAAACACAAATATCAATTAATATACATTAAAATAGCTCTGATAAGTACACAGTCGGCTCCTTTGCAAACGAAACAAAATTCCCTATCAGATCCATCGGCCATAATAATCTATCTAAGAATGGTAAAAACATTAATTTCGTTGAGTGCTAATAAAATTGATTACGATCAATTTTTCAATTATTGATATCTTTTGTTATAAAATGTGGTGTTAAGTTATTATTTTTGCAAGTAGTACCTACGTGACAAAACGAAATGCAGTGCATCCGGATTCCTTGACGTCAGTAATTAGACGCACGAAAAAGATCAATAGGTAACAGTGCGGTTCTTTCCCCAGTGTTAAATCTTTCGAAACATGTAGGTAACTAGATAATCTACAGCATTCAGCTTCGGCCAAACTTGCGCGATCAAAGCGACTGCGAGCGGGATTGTCCGAAAGGGTTACCGCTGCCCTGGTACATAAAGGGCTAAGGAAGGAACACGGGTGGGTTTTAGTCAGTAAGAGTCTGACACTCCCTTCTGCTCCACCCAGAGCGGGATGGGTCATATGATGATTTCCCAACCACAAAAAAAAAAAAAAAAAAAAAAAAAAGTGGGGGGCGTCAGTCGGGTCGGGGGGCGAACGCTGCTCACACAAACGTGACCGGTGTACACACGCCAGCACACCAAGCTACTACAATCTGTCAAGTTTCTTTAATAGATTTCCAATTTTATCGCTAAAGCATTAAGGTTCAAGGTTGATTGGGAAAATTTGACAGTTTCGGGTAGCTTGACCTGCTGGCTTCTGTACCAACCACTGTCTGGCGCGGATTAAAAATGAATATTTTGTTTTATTTGCAAATATTTTACATTATATCTATTTTATTTATTTCTTTAACTGCCCGTGACATCACAGCAAGCCGTATCAAAATACCAGCACCGCGACATTTATTTTTAAATGTCGCAGCATAATGCTGAGATAGGAGCCTTTTGGCCTCGTATAAGACTTTCTGTTTCATTCTTTTTTTGTTCCTTTTTATATCTAATTTGTTTTTTTTTTTTTAATTTTGACTGTGTTTAGTTTAATTTGTGATCTCCGTGTACGAGTCGCAATAAATACTTTTTCTTTCTTTCTTTCTGTAGTCGTGCCAGTGTTCACGTTTAGTTTCGCATTGTTCACGCTCCCGCTTCGCGTTCCGCGTACTTAACGCGCAGGTTTCGCCAAAGATTTAAGCGGCACGCTGTAGATTATCTAATGGCGACATTAAATAAGCTACCAATTAGACCAATTATAAAATAAACGAATACAAAGAAAATTAAATTAAATACAATTAAATACAATTTAAATACAAAAATACAATACCATACAATTACAAGTCAAAACAATTAAAACAATATTTCCACATTAGCCCGTACATGTACCATGTCACAGTGATACATGTACTGGCAGTCGAATCGCTGGGCGAAGGCGCTCAGGATACTGTTCGGGCTGACCCGCACCCTGCCCACCAGGGATGTGTTGATGGTTGTATAAAAACAATCTACGCGCGCTTCGGCGAACACCCCCGAAGCGCTACAGAAGCGAGGCAGCCCCAACCGCACCCTGAATGCATTATTGTATTGGACGCGTAGAGCGCTGTACTGCTTTTGCGTATAATTCACAGACAGACTGCTCGTGTAGAAGGACGTGCAAAATGCCCTGAACAGGGTGATCTTGACGTCTCTTGAACAGCGAGCAAATCTGCGTGCTATCATATTCGCACGAACAGACAGCGCTCTACGCTCCCTTTCTATGACAATATCGTCTTTCAGATCCGGGGTTAGCAAGTGCCCAAAGTATTTAAATTTTTCTACCCTACTAAGGGGGTAGCCATTCAATCTAACTTTAGGTGTTTGACCTAGGGACCTTCCCCGAGCCTGAAAGACCATCCACTCACTTTTATTTGTGTTGTACACCAAACCATGTAGCTACGCTAGCTACGCGCTAGTTAAGCTTGCCGCGGTTGGTCCATGAATGGGTGACCATCTTCATATACCAAAACCCTTCCGTGCCTCGGAAAGCACGTTAAGCCGTTGGTCCCGGCTGTTATTCGTGGATCTTTGACAGTCGTACGGGTCGTTAGAAGCCTGAAAGTCTGATAGCCAGTCTTACCAAGGAGTATCGTGTTACCCAGTGACTGGGTTGTGGAGGTCATCCGGTTAGACTGGGAGCCGACCCCAACATAGTTGGGACAACGCTAGGCAAATTGATCGATTTTTTGTAGTATATTTACGGTAAAAAGTAAAAGATTTTTCTTTGCTTTTAATTGAAAACGGAGTTAGTTTTAAACTTGTAACGGTAATTTTTGGGGCAATTACTGAACCCACATTTGAATATTATCAGTTATTGTCCACCTAGACTTACGAGTTGTAGATCGTAGGTTCGAACCCAGACAGATGCTTTACTTTGTGTAAATTATTTCATCACCACTGCTCTCAAAACGGTGAAGGAAAACATCGTGGGGAAACCGACATGTCCTAGAATCATCAATACGAAAACATTTGACATCTATCAATCCGCATAACATGTGACCTCTAACATTTTTTTTTTTTACTCTATTTATTTATTTCTGTTTCAGACTCCATTACTATGGTTAAGTATGACACACAAGCCACGAGCGACAAAATTTAGAACTAAAATCTACAATCTGATGTTTCATTTTACGCTATTTTACATAACCTCTAATCGTTGACCCGCTGCATTAATTAATGCAAAACGTTTATGCAATTCTGCGTGTTAAAGTTCAGTAGTTATGAAAAACCGCTAAACTTCGTTCAGCTGTTTTACATAACGGAGCTGTTTTGTAAAACAGCTAGCGGTTATGTAAAACAGTTGATAAAACAATTCATTTGCGACATATACTACTTCCTACAAGTTCTATCCTACTAATATTATAAACGCGAAAGTTTGTATGGATGGATGGATGGATGTTTGTTACTCTTTCACGCAAAAACTACTGAATGGATTTGGGTGAAATTTGGTACACAGATACTTTATAACCAGGATTAATGCCAGGCATGGGAAAAGAGCCATTAGCCATCCAGGATGGTGATAGCGACGGTGACTGTCCAGGGTGTTTCGTCCGATCGTACAAGCCATTTTATTGCTCTGTTTTCTGGTAAAATACTCAAAAGGAGGCTATTTTTAATATAGATTGGATTGTGAACACCCTGTGTATGACAGTCGACAGTAAGTCTGCCGTATCACAGTTTAATTCTGATATCAGTCAGTAATGCTTGAGTCGTATGCTGTGATTACATTTACTGTACAGTCAGACACATTAGTTTAGTTAGGTACAATGTGACAAAAGTCTAATTTCTATTAAATCCTTTAATACCCGCTTGCACGACAAATCACTAAATTTTGTTGTTTTGTTTCGGCCAATCATTTGAAAACAATAGAGACAGAATTGTGGCGGCATCTACACCGCCACATGCAAACTATGCATCACACAGACGATGACGTCACGCAAGATCCTGCATCTCGCAAGCAGAGTTTACAGGTATAATATATACATGTCGCGACATCAATCGTCGACTTGTGCCCACCAGACACAACATCCGTCTGGTCGGAGTATCCTCCCTTTTCTATGGAGGATGAATGAACTTTACAACCTGTTCCTGATACCTCTATAGAATACATAATGTTTTAAATAATTTAGAGCTCTAAGCATTCAGTAATTTCTGATACAAGCAGCGGGGTAATTGCTTAGCACACTAACAGTAGCAATGGCTTTCATTTTGACAGTTCAAAAACATTCATTGGGTTATTTACGTTGTTGAACACACTCTCAATATCCTTCAAAATGATACAAATTGTGATTGATAGTGTGTTACGCAATTAGGGCCTTAGTATCTAAATATTTTTAATATTCCTACGACATAAATACCTCGTTAACTTCTACTCGTAGCCAACTGTACACTATTAAATATTCCGTTTAATAAAACAAATCTAATCGTCTATCTTTATAATCTAATTTTCTCAGAAACCTGAATAAATAGTCTTTGTTATTAGTGTCGGTTTTTCAAACAACCGATTACTTTTGACAATTATAACTTGAGCTGTCAAAATGGCGCTGCTGTCTAAGAAAACTTCATTTAAACGCCAGATTCAGTACATTTTGAGTTAGTTCCATTTTTCGCCACGTGCCAACTTATAGTGAGTGTTTTGTATGTAATATCTAGGTATTTTAAAAGTATTGGGCTGTGATTTCAGAGGATTTCGTGACCATTAATCCGGTAACAACGTGATTATAATAATATGGGCAGTGATTTGAGTTGTACCTATTGCATCACATTTGTTAAATAGGCATGGTTTGTTTTAAAGGGGCCCGTGGCTAAATAATAAGAGCCGCTCAGGTTGATCGATCAGGTTAAGCTACGCTTGCCGCGGTTAATCTGTGTATGGGTGACCATCATTACATACCGAGACCCCTCCGTGCCTTACGTTGGTCCCGGCTGTCATTCGTGGATCTTTGACAGTCGTTACGGGTAGTCAGAACCCCGAAAGTGTAACAAACAGTCTTACCAAGGGGTATTGTATTACCAAGTAACTGGGTTGTGGAGGTCAGATACGCCGTCGCTCCATGGCAAATACTGGTATTCAGTTCCATCCGGTTAGACTGGAAGCCGACCCCAAGATAGTTGGGAAAAGGCTGGGCAGACGATAGATAAAACTTTATTCAGTGCAACAAAAGACACAAAACAAGTAATAAAAAAAAACTTAAAGAGAGGTGAAACATAAAAAAAAAACAAGATTAAAAAGCTAAATTGACCCATAGACACCTCATACAAGTAAATAACGGTAGTCAATAACGGTCGATCACTACTGGGCGGTGTGTGTCTCATGGTTGCACCAAATGGGAGTCCAGCTCAGCATATGCCAGGTACAATACCTGACGCTGGTATTCTGCTGCATCCCGTTAGTGACACACGGATGTCGAGAAGACACATCTGAGTTTCAACAAAATGGTACCTACAGAGTGCGGCGCGTATATTATAAGGTGGTAAGTACCCACATCTTAATTGACTTGCTTTTAAAACCTACAGAAAGAAAGATTTTGAAATTTTAAACTTATTAAAAACTTGTGTAGTGTTTACTGGATTACTTGATTATCGCAGTTATTATATGTTATGTAATGAATGACTAGTTTGTTTTTAAGCGACTATGTGTACGAGTTTACATGTTGGTGTATAATAATATAATGTTATGCATTAATTATGTTATGGTTTTTTTAAACGGTAATAACTTTATGTACGCATCTATTCAAAGGCCAAGTTTGATACCTTTGTTTACCTATTCAAAAGTAGTTTGGTTTGAAAACAAAAAAAACAAAAACGGGTTGCACTGCGGGAGTGCCGGCAGAAGTAAAAACTTGAACAATAACGTTGTGCATTTTTGATATTTTGGAATGCGGTCTACTCTCCCTCCGTCTTACGAATTTTCGATCAGGTCTCGTGTCCTGACGCGAGCTCCGTCTTACGAATTTTCGATCAGGTCACGTGTCCTGACGCGAGTTTAACATTTTCACCCATCACAAAAAAAGTGCACAACGCCGTTATCTAAAGAAGTTTTCATTTCAAAAATATTTGACGATGATTTTTTTTGGGTCTATGACCGCTAGTGTAGTTGCTTAAGAGCGTTTACAACGTACGGCATTTCATACAAATTTTCAAGTCCTTGTTTTTCGAAATGCATGAACCTATTTTAATGAAACTTCATACGCATAAGCAGGATACATAGGTCTAAAAAGTTAGTAAAGAACATTTTCGAAATGTCTTATTTACAAAAAGATAATTGGAAATCTCTGCTTCTATGGAAAATTTTAAATCGGTCGAATTTAGCTGTAAGACTATTTTTCGAAAATGTTCTCAATTAACTTTTTAGACCTATATATCCTGCTTATGCTTAGGAAGTTTCATTAAAATCGGTTCATGCATTTCGAAAAACAAGGAATTGAAAGTTTGTATGAAATGCCGTACCTATGTTGTAAACGCTCTTAAAGAATGAGTTGAGAAAATCAGTTTGTTTTTTGTTTTATCATTTTTAAATATCGATACCCATCATGTCTGCGGAGTTTCGCTAGCTAATTTAATTCGACCTTATATTTTGATCTCGAAGTGTGGGCATCAGTGTTAAGTGCTGACGCTACCCATCTTCACGCACACATTCACAGCGTGTCTGAACACTTGTTAACCACAAGAAAAGCGGCGTCGGCGTCGCTTCGTGAGATAAAAATACTATACCTACCTTAGAAACCATTATAAAATACCTACCTAATTATTTGAAGAACATTATGTACGACATACAGATTTCACTCCCTGATTTATCGATTACTTCGTAATTTGATAACGATCAAAATTATAGTGTAGAAGCTAATCGAATTAGGTGGATGACAAACCTTATATCAGCTCGTCATAGCATGAGCATATTCAGCCTATAAGGTTCCCACTGCTGGGACACTGGCCTCCTCTCTGTCAGAGGGAGTGGGCCGTAATCCACCACGTGGGCCCAATACGGGTTGATAGATGTCACCATGTCTTAGAATTTTTTAATTTAGGACGTACCGGTTTCGTCACGATGTTTTCCTTCACCGTTTTGAGAGCCGTGATGATGAAATAAATTACACAAATTAATGTGCTTGCCTGTGTTCGAACCCAGTGCCACCGCTGCTCCTTCCTCACACGACGGTCGTCCGAACAGCTCGTCATAATTACTCAAACATGCCACTATACTACCCTCCTTACGGCTTCGAGAAGGCAAGCGCAAAAGAACGAGACTGTGTAGCACGGAGAGACATAGAACTGCTCTTGCTCAGCGGCATTATTGGATACTGGGTTCACGGGTTTACAATAAACTCAATGCTGTTCTAAATATTTGCTTACTTACCCGATACCAACGCAAGAACGCTGTGAGTGACTGGCTGAAGAGTCTCACCTTCGAAGAATCCGAGAGACTTATACATACAATTAGTGGGTTAACTGACTATTTCATTAACGCATACTCACTCATACCTTCTGGAGTTTGGACACACAATACAGGGGGTATACACACACACACACACCCTCACACACACACACACTTTCTTACACACACACACACACACACACCCCAACATACATCCTAACACACATACACACACATACTCTTTTTTTTTTCTTTTTCTTCATATTTATCTTTGTTTGTAAATTATAAGATAATTATTATTTTATTCATCTTATTTTGTTTAGGATTTATTCAAAATTTAATTGCTTTAGAACTATCCTAGCTGGTCCGGAGGAAGGTGATGGCATTCGTGATACAGGATAATCCTAGTACGAGTGCCAAACCACTCCTTTGAGATCTATGTGCACGTGCACATTATTACATAAGACCAAATCTGTTTGTTTTTAAGGAGATTTACTATACCCATTCTTCTAGTTATAAAGATTTTTTTAATTTTTTTATAATGGTGTTTTATAATTAATTAATAGAGATTGATATAAATATAGCCCTTATAATCTATGCTGATAATAGGCTCGTCCCCTATTACATCAGACTTAAACATAACAGGCGAAATGTGGGTGTTATAAGTACTCCCCTACCTAACCCTTCAAGGATTACATGTGTGATGTTCTGTAATGGGGGGAAGTAGTAGAAGGAATGGCTTCTGCACTACGGTATGTAGGTTTGAGATGGAGATGATGATTTGCTAGAAAAAAGTGCAGCTGCGTACCAGTATTTTACATGGAGCGACTGCTTAACTGACCTTCACAACCCAGATACTGAGCAACATGAATGCAAACGTCTGCAAAATTAAAACATAACAGGCAAAATGTGCTAACCTCCAAACCTAAGATACCGGCGTGCATGTTATATTAAAACTTCTATAAAATCACCACAGGAGGGGTAGCCGCACAGGTCGATCGATCAGGTAAAGCTACGCTTGCCGCGGTTGGTCTATGGATAGGTGACCATCTTTACATTCCGAGACCCCTCCGTGCCTCGGAAAGCAAGCCGTAAGTTAAGTTAAGCCGTTGGTCCCGGCTGACATTCGTGGATCTTTGACAGTCGTTACGGGTCGTCAGAAGCCCGAAAGTCTTACTACCAGTCTTACCAAGGGGTATTGTATTACCCAGTAACTGGGTTGTGGACGTCAGATAGGCAGTCGCTCCATGTAACATACTGGTATTGGCTGCATCTGGTTAGACTGGAAGCCGACCCCAACACAGTTGGGAAAAGGCTAATTTATTATTTTAAAAAACTTAAATATGTAAAAATTGGAAGCAGCTTAATCCCAAGCCTTTTTGTCCTCGATATAAGCCTTAACGGTATAAAAGGCTTTCTGGCACAACTTACGTTTAATGAATGATTTGAATTTATTAAGGCATAAATCTTGAACGGGGCTTGGAACTTTATTGTAGAAGCGTATACATTGGCATCTGAACGAGCCACCTATTTTCTTGAGCCTGGTACAACAAATTTGTGTTTGTTCCTAGTATTTATATCATGGATATCACTACATTTTTTAAACAATTTTATATTTTTATGGGCATATAAAAGATTTTCATAAATATACTGAGAAGGCACAGTCATAACATTAATTTCTTTGAATTTGTCTCTGAGCGAGTGTCTCGGACTTAATTTATAAATTGATCGAACAGCTCGCTTCTGCAAAAAAAAGATAGTCTGAATATCAGCGGCATTTCCCCACAATAGAATACCGTACGACATTACACTATGAAAATAGCTAAAGTACACTAAACGGGCTGTCTCTATATCAGTTAAATTACGAATTTTTCTAACAGCGTATGCTGCGGAACTTAGCTTTTTTGACAATATAACTATATGTGAACCCCACTGAAGCTTAGCATCCAAAGTTATGCCAAGAATACTGTGCTGTCTTCAGGATTCAATTCTTCGCCCTTTATCAACACATTAGTTTTCACCTGTCTAACGTGAGGTAACGTAAACTTAATGCATTTGGTTTTTTTCTGGTTTAGAAGTAAATTATTAACATTGAACCAGTGGACTACTTTAGAGATCGCGCTATTTACATCGTCAGTAAGCTGCTGCTGCCGTTTAAGTTTAAACAAAAGTGAAGTGTCATCTGCAAACAACACTATATCATGATTACCCTATAATAGGTACGGCAAGTCATTAATATAAAATAAGAAACAAGAAAGGACCAAGAATTGAGCCCTGTGGGACTCCCATTGTTACTATAGATCCGGGAGATCTTTTTTCATTAACATCAACGCTCTGAATACTGTTACTCAAGTATGAAGTAAGAAGATCCAGAGCAGCGTTCCGGATCCCGTAGTGGCGTAGTTTCCTGATTAATGTTTCGTGAAGAACGCAATCGAATGCCTTGGACACATCACAAAAGATGCCCAAGGCATCGCATTTGTCTTCCCATGCATTATAAATATGTCCTATAAGTTCAACACCGCAGTAGTTGACAAGCATAGCAACAGTTAGGTGCAAGAACAATCAAAGCGACATCACAAAAAACTCAAATCATTTATTTCAATTAAACCATTTACAGGTACTTTTGAATTGTCAAAATTAAATAGTCGGTCAGTTAGACAGAAAATTGCAGCTAGTTGCCCATTCCAAACCGCAGATCTCTATGGAGAAGAACGGGCAAGAAACTCCAAGGACACTCTTTTAAATCAAGATATTATTACAAAATTCTGGGTACATTATTCTTATTGCTTTTATAGTGAGAACAATGTAAAAAAAAACAAATAAAGAAACAATATTAAATATAAAATTAAAAATAAACCCTGGCAGTTAAGAGATAACCAGTCTCAACCCACGGCGCCCGTTCACGAACATGACGCGTGGATCAGCACCACCCAGCTCAACCATTTTGTAGGGAACCGCTGGGAACCGAATGGCCCAACACACGCGCCACCACCAGTGAGACATTTAAGTGAGCAAGCATGACATATTCTCAACTGCCATGCTCTTTCAAGTCAACATCAAAATATCATAATAAACGAATCCATGGTTCTTACATTTACGAAATTTTAAAAATGCTTCTAAATTATACAAAACTACCGTTGCAATTGAAACGGTACCGCCGGTGCTACCGTTTGCAATTTATTTAAGAGATGAAAAAAAAAAATACTACCAATCAGGAAGAGGTATTTTATATTGAAGTATTCAAGAATTAAATCTTGATGGAATCATATCAATCATCAAAATCATGCTGGGATGCACCTTGTTGAATTCTATAGCTCAACACCGACAGTTCAAAATCCAGTACACCATAAAAAATCGTCGCGTTAAAAAAATGCCCGTGCATACCTAGGCTAACACTGCCTGAGCTGGGAGTTGAATCCATAACTCCACGCTTAGCAGCGCGACCGCTGAGCGGCAATAAGGTAAAAAATACCAATAAATTCAGATTCCCAAGAAAAAAAAAACATAAAAACGTAGATATGAAAGATATAATATAACGATAGGGTCAAGATCCGGATCTATACAATATAAAACATTTATTTAATAAGTGATTGTAATAATTGATAACGTCGTATTATCATATCATCACTGATGATTACTCATGGCGTGCGTACTACGTGGGGAAAACTACATGGAACACGTATTGATGTAATTATTACGTACCTGGTAATCATATCTGCCTACCTTATCCATAAAAATAAACAACCATATTCCAAAAGTAATAACAGATGCACCATTTTAGTTTTCCAAAAAATAACTAAAAAGGACAATGCCCGTGGATGTATGGAATCCCGTACCATGCTGCATCAAAGTCAAACTTTGTATTTTATAGACTACACTTATCATTATTAACTCCTACATAAGTTCTTTTTGTAAAAAAAAACCCGGGTCTGGGAGATTTTCAAAAAATTCGATCTAACCTAAAAACTACGTACTTTACTGTCATACAGTCGCTAAAAAATGATAATCGTTTAAATGAAAATTATATAATAATATAATATTATATAGGTAACTAGAAAGTTATTTTTAATTGATGTAGAATCGGCAAAGTATAATTTTTTACAAGTTTTTTGAAGAACCTGGTCATGACACTTTCAAAATTCAAGGTTATATTAATCATATCATTTGAAAGGGAACGTCATGTAAAGGGAATGAAACAATATCAACACTTTTTTACTTTAAATTAAATTCCTTGTTCAAAAATGAAATCCCCGACGCGTAATGTCGTAAAAAATATGAAAATAATTACTATAATATTTTGATCTTGATGCATGAGACTTTTTGGTACGTCTTTTGGTCATTCTCCTTTAGCTTCTACAAAATAATTTTTACACAGTAAAATATTTTTTTGATTATAAGGGTAATACAGGTTATATTTCACATCCTCTACATGGATGACCTAAAACTCTTTGCCCCCAATAATTGGCCACTGATGGAGCTACTGAAAATTACTGAAACTTTTAGTAGCGCCAACAGGATGGAATTTGGTGTGGACAAATGTGCGGTCATGCATGTAAAGCGAGGGGAGATTGTGGAATCCGTTCGAACCCAACTCTCGGATTCCACAAACCTTAGAGCCCTCTCCGCATCCGAAACCTATAAGTATTTGGGTATGTCGGAAGCGTTAGGCATCAATGTTACTGACATGAAGCAATCGTTGAAGGAGCGCTTCTTTGGCCGCCTGAAAAAATGCTCTTTCGGCATACTCAAATGGACTCAGACCGAACTCGACGCCCTGGATAGGAGGGTCCGTACGCTGCTGATTGCAAATCGAATGCATCACCCACGGTCATCAGTAGTGAGGCTTTATATCCCGCGAAAGTGTGGAGGTCGAGGCTTTTTAAACGCTAAGAACCTCCATAATCGCGAGATATGCAGTCTCAGGGAATATTTCCTAGAAACCGACGTGGGGATGCATCGAGATATAGTCGCGGTGGACAAAGGCCTCACCCCGCTCTCCTTGGGTTAAGAGAACTGGCGCAAGCCAGTAGTGCTTGACACTAATGAACGCATGGAGTTATGGGAGAATAAGGAGCTTCACGGGCGCTTCTTCCGGGCCCTACATGGGCCCGATGACGTAGATCTACTAGCGTCCGTAGCCTGGCTGCGTTTCAGTGACCTCTTTGGAGAAACCTAAGGTTTTGTCTGTGCAATTATAGACGAAGTTATGATACGAACAATTACCGGAGATTTATTGTTAAAGAAAGCACGGTTGACATCTGTCGGGCATGCCACCGGCCAAAGGAATCAATCAGGCATATTATCTCCGGTTGTTCTCGTCAATCTAACGGAGAGTACTTGCATAGACACAACCTTGTAGCCAGGATAATCCATCAGCAACTTGCTCTGAAATACAACCTTGTAGAATCGGAGGTGCCCGACCCAGTTCTCGAAAATGGAAATATCACATTGTACTAGGATCGATCCATCATCACTGACAGGACTATTGTTTCCAATAAGCCTGATATACTGGTGGTGGATTGATCAGAGCGGCGCGGTCGGATTGTTGACATAACTGTCCCGCATGATGAGAACCTCGTGAAAGCTGAGAAAGATAAACAAATCAAGTATCTTGACTTGGCTCACGAGGTTGTCGACATATGGGATATGGACTCAGCGATCATTGTTGTGACAGCCAATGGCTTAATAGCCAAGAGCCTCGACCAACACCTGAGGAGGCTCTCGTTGGGCAGCTGAATAAAGGGCTTGATTCAGAAAGCGGTACTTCTGGACACAGCTCGCATTATCAGGAGGTTCCTCGCTCTAGAGCCCTGATCACCGGTAGCTTGGACCCTGTTCCCGATACCGGTGGGCTACTATTTCTTATATTTTTTGATGTTTTTATACTTTTTATATTGTTATATTTAAAAATATAATTTATATGTGTTTCCATTTAAATAAAGGAGACTTACGAGTATTAAATTTATTTAGTTGTATTAATACAAATGTTGTTAGTGTTGTGTGTTTTATTTTATATTGTATAATAGAGTGTAAATGTATCTTTATGTTCATAGTTTAAGTGTTTTGTTTATTAGAGTAAAAGTATTATACAAGTTAGGTTTTATACCCACGTGTAATATTGTAAATACTCGTGAGCCTCTTTTAGCGGCGGATGTGTCCTGCCCCAGCAGTCTCGACATTCATAGCGATCGCTTTACGACCGAATTCGGTCGCAAAGTCTCGGATTGACAGGTGTAATGTATGGAGTGACAGGACTTTGCGACCGAATTCGGTCGTAAAGCGATCGCTATGAATGTCGAGACTGCTGGGGCTGGCCTTATCTTAACTTTGTACCTACCATATTCGACGAATAAATGTCTTTGTCCTTTCCCTACTATGTTGGTATCAGTTTACAGACTAACCTTCCTATCTGACCTCTATAACGGTAATAAATAACTAGGTACTGAAAACATTTTTTGGTCATGTTGAGAGGATGCATGAAAGGCGACTAACAAGGGAGATGTGAGTGGAAACGCCGAGAAGGAACACCGTAGGAGGACATACAGAGACCTTTTTGGTGATGTTCTTGTAGCGGTATCTACAACGTCACATGCGAACAACGTGTCATACTGACGTCACGCAAAATCCTGCAATGCGCAAGCAGAGTTTACCGCGCAATTAGCATAATAATATATACAACAGCCCGACATGATTCATCGGGCAGTTGCGCAACAGATACAACACCCATCTGGTCGGAGGATCCTCCCTTTTCTATGGAGGATGAGTGAACTTACACCCTGTTCCTCATACCTCTATATTCTTCAGAAAGGTCAGGTGCGTAGTACTCTGAACCGGCGTGCGTATATGACCAGATGTATGGACGTAAACGAAGCAAAAGAAGTATGTAAGGATCGTAGCTGGTGGCTTCTGTAGTTTCTGCCTACCCCCACGGGAAGACGCCGTGAGTTCATGTGTATTTACCGAAAAAATTGCTCAAAATTTTTTTTTTTTTTTAAGCTTCGCCCCACACTAGAAATACTCCTGTATCGTGGGTGCGTTTACAAACATTTAAACTCACATACACAAACAGCCAGACCCGGAACAACTACCTGTAGGCAATACAAATATTTGTTCCGTGCGGGAATCGAACCCGCGACACGCAGCGCAACAGTCGATCGCTCAGCCACTGCGCCAACCGTGTCGTCAAATTAAAATTCGTCAGATTAAAATACAATAGATTTTAAAAGCGTATAAATAAAGGAGGGAGTTGATTGGTAATTTAAATAAATAGATAAATACGATAACTTTAGTGTACTGGCAATCAACATCGGCCAAGCTTTTGGTTTTGCAGGTGTCTAGGTATTGATAACAACTTTTGTACGTATCGACATGTAGGCCGCCCGATATAACTTTTGTCATTTAGTAGGTACCTATCGGAATGAACAGCCGGTCAGCCACAATGATGAAGCTAGTTTCTCATTTCAAAGTTTAGTAGGTTCCTATCAATAATCAAAGAGTCGGTCAGTCAGAAAGATGAAGCCAGTCCCCCATTCCAAAACGTAGTAGGTCATCATCTGCCAGGCTTCCAGTCTAACCAGATGCAACTGAATACCAGTATTTTACATGGAGCGACTGCCTATCTGACCTCCACAACCCAATTACTGGGTAATACGAAACCCCTTGGTAAGACTGGTTGTCAAACTTTCGGGCTTCTGATAACCCGTAACGACTGTCAAAGATCCACGAATGACAGCCGGAACCAACGGCCTAACGTGCTTTCCGAGGTACGGAGGGGTCTTGGTATATAAAAAATGGTTACCCATCCACGGACCAACCGCGGCAAGCGTAACTTAACCAGATCGATCGACCCGTGCTGCTATTATTACTTAGCCACAAGCCTCTCCCCTACTAAGATATAATTTAGCTCGCCTAATTATGATTAATTAATTATTTTTACAATGAGTTGTACTCGAGATTTTAATCGAAAACAATAAATCTATATCAAGGGATTCCATCTCTCTGAATATTTTTTTGACATGAAATTGATAACCATCTTTTTTCCTACACGCATTTATTTCGTTAATCTTATCCGTAATATAATAAAATATATTGTCTAGTCTGTCTGTCCGTCAGTTATATATACATAGATTACATAGTTTTACATTGTACGACAACGTGTGTGGTGCGCACAACTTGTCACCGACTTTAGGGAAAATTGCATTGTGAAAATCACAGCACAAATCGTTGAGTAAGTTTAATAATAATAGTTCTCTTTTTCAGACTTTTTATAAACGCCTGGCTGATTTGATTAGTCTTTTTAAAATGTATTTTAATAGATTGGGATTTATAAACCGCACTAGAATCACCATAGAATAGAATAGGACACTATTTATTGTACACCATATAAATTACAGACATAAATATAGTAAGGTTTCAAAGGGTAACACAATGGGCGGTCTTATCGCTAAGAACGATCTTATAAAGACAACCTTTGGATGGATTAAAAAATGGGGAAGGAGAGACAAATACTGTAGGTAGTCTGTGGTGTACCATTTACATAATACAATAAATACATACTTACATAAAAGTATATTATACTAATCTAAATAAATATATAAATCCTACTCATATTATAAATGTGAAAATTTGTATGGACGGATGGATGGATGTTTGTTACTCTTTCACGCCAAAACCACTGAACGGATTTGGATGAAAGGAGGTCAGCAAAAGCCCATACAACTTTGCCCAAACATGTACCTCGAGGTACACGTGCACCAAATCGTAGAGAAAAAATAGAGGAATTCGAAAATAATTGTATTTTATCCATAAATAATTTAAAACTACACAATAAATTATATTGTTTTCAGTTCTTTTGTTATAAAAGATTCTGCCTGCGTCTCGGATTATCATTTTTTGTTATTTTCTGTAGATTTTTCCGAAGATTGTAGGCGGATCTTGAATTCGCCCCCATCGCCAGTCTGGGACCAGACGACTGCAAGCCTCCTGTTGTGATTCGAACCCAACGCTGGTGGATTCTGTGTTCTTCATTAAGTTTTTGTTTACATTTTTTTTGTTATTTTACTAAATTAAACGTGTACTACATATACATAGTTTTTATATTTATAAATACCTATATATTGACGCCGATTCTTTTGTTCACAAACTAAACTAAATTTAAGTTCAATGCGTATTTTTCTTTCTATTTCATTAAGAAAAGGACAGAAGCTAAATAATAGTTAAGTCCTGTCAAATTACTCAGCGCCTGACGTAAATTGACGTATTTTTAGTGGCCATGTTTTTAATCACGTCTAAACTGTCTATGGAGTATCTTAATTTGACAGGACTAAACTAATATTTATCTTCTGTCCTTTTTTAATGAAATATACAGAAAAAGATGCACTGAACTTAAATCTAGTTTAGTTTGAGAACAAGGGAATCGGCGCCATTTTATCTATTTCCGCTACACTCATTTCACTAATCCTATAAGTAGGCAGGCGGAAGAAAACAATTAATTTGAAAACCGCATTCAGACGATGAGCCTACAACATACACGTGGACCTATAAAAATGTCATTTACACCCAGCCAATCTATGATTGATCGTCGTTGAAAACATTGAATTGCAGACAAAAAACATAGTTAGATGTCCTTAATCATTTTCATAATAAAATACCAACAATATTATAAACTCAAACTCAAACTCAAACTCAAACTATTTATTTCAAATAAACCAATTACAGGCACTTTTGAATTGTCAAGGTCGGTCAGTCAAAAAGATGAAGCTAGTTGCCCATTCCAAAGCGTAGTAGGTACCTATGGAGAAGAACGGGCAAGAAACTCCATGGACACTCTTTTAAATCATAATAATATTGTGACAAAGTATTGGTTACTTCATTCATGTTCAAAATTATGCATGTGAGAACGATGCAGAACGTTAAAAGCGTCCGTAATGAAAAGATAAAAAAAAAACAATTCAAATATTAATTTAAATCCAAATAAGCCATGGCAGCAAAGAGTTGACCAGTCCCTACTGACGGCGCCCGTTCACGAACATGACGCATATATAGATAGCATAATTAGCCTATAATGTTCCCACTGCTGGGACTCAGGCCTCCTCTCATCGAGAGGGAGTGGGCTATAATATCTACCACGCGGGCCCAATGCGGGTTGGTAGATGTCACATGTCCAAGATTTTTTGTTTTTGGTTAACGTTCCGGTTTCCTCATGATATTTTCTTTCACCGTTTTTAGAGCAATGGTTATGAAACTGACGATGACTGACGGCACGGTTGGCGCCGTGGTTACCTAAGCGATTGACTGCTGCGCTGCGTGTCGCGAGTTCGATTCCCGCACGGAACAAATATTTGTATGGCCTACAAGTAGTTGTTCCGGGTCTGGCTGTTTGTGTATGTGAGTTTAAATGTTTGTAAACGCACCTACGATACAGGAGAAATTCTTAGTGAAGGGGGCAACGTTTAAAAAAAAAAAACTATATACCCAAGGTAAAGCACCTGTCTGGGTTCGAACCCACGGCCTACAACTAGTCCGGGCCGTTACGACTGGGCTGTTCGAATTATTATTATACATAGATACCCGCTTAGATATTGTTTCGGGTCTGAGTGTTTCTGTATACATAATAATATCAGCTTGTGAGGGGCTTGTGGCTAAGTAATAACTGCCGCACGGGTCGATCGATCAGGTTAAGCTTGCCGCGGTTGGTCCGTGGATGGGACCATCTTAACATATCAAGACCGCTCCGTGTCTCGGAAAGCACGTTAAGCTGTTGGTCCCGGCTGTCATTCGTGGATCGTTGACAGCCGTTACGGGTCGTCAGAAGCCCGAAAGGTTGACAACCAGTCTTATCAAGGGGTATCGTATTACTCAGTAACTGGGTTGTGGAGGTCAGATAGGCAGTCGCTCCATTTAAAATACTGGTATTCAGCTGCATTTGGTTACACTGCATGCCAACCCCAATATAGTTAGGAAAAGGCTAAGCAAATGATGAATAATTAGCAGCATTAGCAGCTTATAATTAGTGTCCCACTATCAGAGCTTGAAACCGGACCAAACTCAAACTCAAATCATTTACTTCATCTTTCATTTATTTCAGTACATCATTCGTGTTGAAATTATCCATGTGAGAAAGACGTGCACGTTAAAAGCACGGTAATATATATTACCGTGTTAAAAGCGTCCGTTATAGAAAACATAAAAACAATTCAGAAATTAAAATAAGCCGTGGCAGCTAAGAGATGACCAATCCCTAATGACGGCGCCCGTTCACGAACATGACGTATGGATCAGCACCATTCAGCTCAACCATTTTGAAGGGAACTTAATGATCCAACACACACGCCACCACCAGCGAGACAATAGAGTGAGCATAACATACTCTCATCGGCCAAGGCACATTCAGTAGCTTTATAGCAAGTACATTGTGCTCACAAGTATTCACCATCAACATCATCGACAGCCTGACTTCTCCCACTGCTGGGCATAGGCCTGTCTTTTCAAGTGCCATTGTTCCACCTGCGGTGGTGTCATCCGACCTTCTCACCGCCGGACGGCCGACATTTCCTCTTCAAGTCCTTGGACGCCACTCGGTCACTGCCTGACTCCACCTGTCATCACTGCGCGTTGCCAGGTGTTCTGCCCAACTCCATTTGAGTTCCATAACTAATTTCGTGTTAAAGTTATAAGTGTTATAGTTACAGTCATTTATTTTTAGGGTTCCGTACCCAAAGGGTAAAAAGACTATTGCTAAGACTCCACTGTCCGTCTGTCTATCACCAGGCTGTATCTCATGAACCAAGATAGCTAGACAGTTGAAATTTTCACAGATGATGTATTTCTGTTGCCGCTATAACAACAAATACTAAAAACATAATAAAATAAATATTTAAGTGGGGCTCCCATACAACAAACGTGATTTTTTGCCGTTTTTTGCTCGATATTAATAACGGCAACAGGTAGACGCTTGAAATATTCACAGAAAATTTAATTGTATACCTATTCACTTTAAAAATAAATAGTTAAATTAAAATAAAATAAATATTTAAGGGGAGCTCCCATACAACAGACGTGATTTTTTTGCCGTTTACCTAAATAATGGTACGGAACGCTTCGTGCGCGAGTCCGACTCGCACTTGGCCGGGTTTTTTTTTCCTTATATAATTTAATTTTCTTTTTTATACCATGTAATTTAAAATACCACCACGTGGAGCCCTGACACAGCTGGAAGGCGTCGCGGCAGACTCCGTAGAAGATGGCGGGACGAGCTGGTCTAAACAAACAACCAGCGGTCTACTTTAGCCCTGAATGGAAAGAGCTGAAAGTCATGAGGCTCTCCTCATGCTTTCAGCTCTTTCCATTCCATTTATGCCTTTGCCCAGCAGTGGGATGATATAGGCTAGCAGTAACAATTTCAGATACAATTTATTGTTAATGAATAAATGACTATAATAATAATAATAAATACTTTATTTCAGACCAATGGTGTCCATTTTGTTAGTAATAATGTTTTTATTGACTAGTGTTAGGACATATACTAAAAACTACCCACAACACCAAACATATAAAAAATAGTAAACATAACAACAACAATCACTACTGCGCCACTCCATGACAAATGGTGCAGCAATGATTGATGTAATTACAGTCCAGCCGACTAGCGATCATGCTAAGGATGCTGTTGGCGCTGCCGCGTACTCTACGCACCAGGGATGCGCATCTTTTACGCATTGTAGCGTAAAAGCAGTCTACGCGATGTTCAGCAAACATCCCTGATGCACTACAGAATCGCCGCAGCCCCATCAGCACCCTGAACGCATTATTATATTGGACTCGGAGGGCACTGTAAGACTTTTGAGTATAGTCGGGCCACAGGCTGCACGTGTAGAATGATGTACAATGAGACCTAGAAAGTGTAATTTTGACTTCTGTCGAACAGCGTGCAAGCCTGCGCGTCACCATGTTCGTCCGCACTGCCAGCGCCCTCCGTTCCCTCTCGATGTCATCATTGTCCTTGAGGTCAGAGGTCAGCATATGTCCTAAGTACTTAAATTTAGACACCCTACGCAAAGCTGTACCATTAAGCGTAATTTTGGGAAACACGACACACTAACACTATGACTATCGCACCTGATATTTACGAGAAGTTAAAGGTATGAAACAATAGCTGTAATCGTACAAGGTCTCATTATCAGTGAGCGCGGATTTTAAAGCAAATTGCTACTGCTATTTATCTACCGTTGACTGTAAATCTATCCATATCTGGGTTGTGTGAGGCCGTAATCCTACTAAATCTCTAAAACTCTTAATCCTACAAATATGAAAATAGGCTTAGAGTATGTCATGTTAGGGAAATTACCTAATTTTTTAGCAAATTTATCGAGTACCACATGCATTCGATCTATTAAAAAAGTCTTAACATGAAAACTTAGATGTTATGATGGTCAACAAGAATTGAGAGACTGCCTATCTGACCTCCACAGCCTAGTTACTGGGTAATACGAGCCCTTTGGTAAGACTGATTGTCAGACTTTCGGGCTTCTGACTATCCGTAACAACTGTCAGACTTGAAAATGTCAGCCGGCACCAACGGCTTAACGTGCTTTCTGAGACTCCATATGTTATTGATAGTCACCCATCCACGAACCGACCGTGACAAGCGTAGTTTAACCTCCGATCGAATCGTGTGGCTGTTATGATTTAACCACGAGCCATTCATTTATCCTACTTCTAATAAATAAAAGAGAACAGTGGTGGCTCAGTGGAATCAGCTCCGACTTACGAATTATAGGTCGTGGGTTCGAACCCAAGCAGGCGCTATACTTTGTGTAATTTCTTTTAAAAAAAAGTGAAAGTTATAAACTTTTTTACAAAAAACAAAACAACCGACTTCCCAAAATATACTACAAGGTGAAAAGTAACTTTAATTTTGGAAATCGGTGACAAAATACGAAAATACAAAAACCAAAGACACCGACTTCCGGAGACGGTTGTTTTTCTTTTTGTAAAAAAGTTTTTATCTTTCACTTTTTAGTTGTGAAAATCAATCAATCATTTATTTTGTTAAACATAGGTATGGTTACAGATATTGTATAGTCTAAGATATGTGCACTATGTTTTGCCAATATATGGCGTACAAAATTAACATAAACAAGCAATTAATAATAATAATAAAGTACAATCAATAAAGGCATGTCAATAGATTACATGTAAACTTGTATATGTAACACATGTATGACTTATGTGGTTTTCTCATGAATGCCAATGTCAGAACTGTACCAAATTGAAATGGGACCACACAGGAAGCACCAGCTTTCAAATAAAAAAAGAATCATCAAAATCGGTTCACCCAGTCGATAGTTCTGAGGTAACACATAAAAAAATATATATACAGTCGAATTGAGAACCTCCTCCTTTTTTGAAGTCGGTTAAAAAGAAAGTAAATACGGTACTTTTATTTGCGGCAAATATGACGCAGAGAAAAAACGCAAAAAAGAAAGAAATTGGGGAAAAATATGCGTCACATCAACGAAAAAATATGCGTCACATCAACGAAAAAATATGCGTCACATCAACGAAAAACGGCTATCGCTCAGCATAATGCTACGACCCTATGCGAGACAAAGCCCCAACTGCGACAGCCGGCGGGATTTAATCACCACTGAAAACGGTGAAGGAAAACATCGTGAGGAAACAGGCATGTCCTAGACCCAAAAATTCGAAGACATGTGACATCCAACAACCCGCACCGGCCCCGCATGGTGGATTACGGCCCACTCCCTCTCATTAAGAGAACGCCTGCGTGCCAGGAGTTCGGAACATAGTACGCTGATTATGTAATAAATAAAACAAAAAGGTCTGACTATGTCATCAGCACCCAGCCTAGATCCTTGGACCTAGAAAGCTGAAATTTTGCACAGAGGTTCTCTTTAAGATGTAGACAAGTAGGTATATACGTGATATACAGGAATTTTTTTTTTGGGTGGGAAATCATTAAGTGACTTCTCCCGCTCTGGGCTGAGCGGAAGGGCGTGTCAGACTTTTACTGACTAAAACCCACCCGTGTTCCTTCAGTTGCCTGTGCCAGGAGCCACGGTATCTCTTTCGAACAACCCGCAGCCCTGGCAGGACATCCTTACAGGGTCAAATTGAATTAGCTAGCGAAACTCCGCAGACGAGATGGGCAGGATGAGCAATAGAAATACATACTGTGTGAAAATTACAACTGTCTACCTATTACGGTTCATGATATACAGCCCGCTGACAGACAGACGGACGGACAGCGGAGACTTAGTAATAGGGTTCTGTGACACCCTCGGGGTACGGAATCCTAAAAATTGGACAGAAATAACATAATAGCTACCCATAATGCTATTCTGTAAAGTTCACTTGGAACCTCGCCCAAGTGAGCGCACAAAGTTTTGTTTTTAAAGTTACCGTCAGACTGTAGAGAGAATGCGTTCCTGACACCTGTCAGTGCGACAATTCTACTATGTAATAAAGATCAAATTCGCAAACCATGTATTCGTTTGTATGAAACGGACAGGTTTCAAGAACGCATTTTGTCGTCGGCCGCACTGTAAGCATCGCGGATTCACAACGAGACAGCGTTCGAATTTCGATGTGATGTTTAGAGAATAAGGCCCTTTGTACTACACGGCACGGTTTCTTTATGGTACGGCATAAAAACCGCGTCGTAGAAAAACGTGTCAACCAACTTCCATAGACATCCATACAACAGTTACGACCGTGCCTACACACGGCTAATAAACTGTAGTTTTTTACGCGAAGAAAAAAGTCTAAATACAAAGGGCTTAATATTATTGACTTTTGTAATGTGTTGGCCCGTAGGTTTGCACGCTGTAGTGATGAGGTACGAAGACGCTTTTCAAAGGATACTGCCAGTCTTTCTACACGTGCATGGGTCGGCTATACGTGTCGGGCATATAACGACCTGCGAGTCCAGTATAATAATGCGTACAGGGTGCTGATGGCTGCCGCGGTTCTGCAGTGCGTCAGGCATGTTTGCGGAGGCTAGTATTGACAGCTTTGCCGCAATAATGCGTAAGCGTTGCGCCTCCATGCTTGAACGGCTGCGACCTAGTACCAACAGCATTCTGTGCGTATTAGCTGACCGATGGGACTCCCCGCTGCTCGAGAGATGGGTGCAACTACATGCAGGCAAATAATGTCATGCATGCCGAGTTTGCGTCACATCGGACAGCATAATAATAATATATTGTAATGATTGTTGACATAACCGTCCCGCATGATGAGAACCTCGTGAAAGCCGAGAAAGATAAACAATCAAGTATCTTGACTTGGTTCGCGAGGTTGTCGACATGTGCCATGTGGACTCAGCGATCATTGTGCCGATAGTCGTGACAGCCAATGGCTTAATAGCCAAGAGCCTCGACCAACACCTGAGGAGGCTCTCGTTGGGCAGCTGGATCAAGGGCTTGATTCAGAAAGCGGTACTTCTGGACACGGCTCGCATTGTCAGGAGGTTCCTCTCTCTGGAGCCCTAACCATCTGTAGCTTGGACCCTGTTCCCGATACCGGTGGGCTACTATTTTTTATATTTTTAAATGTTTTTATACTTTTTATATGCTAATATTTAAACATATAATTGATATGTTTACTTTTGAATAAAGGTTGTGATAATAATAATAATGTAATAATGTTTTACTAGCACTAGTTTCTTAAGTTTTGTCTTGTAACTAACAAAAATATGGATACCTAATATGTCCGAATTAAAAAGTTTTATTGTTATAATTTAGAACAAAGTACATACTAATTCCATGCTTTCGACCCCCAAAATACAGGCAAAGGCCTATTTTGGGGATCACCGGCCAAACTGATTTTGTATATGTACTTACAGACGCCAGAACATCAAGCTACTACAATATGTCAAATTTCTTTAATAAATTTTCAAATTTATCGCTAAAGCATTAAGGTTGATTGGGAAAATTTGACAGTTTCGGGTAGTTTGACCTGCTGGCGTCTGTACAAATTGATTAATACTACAGCCCACAGCTGTATGCCAGCTGTGTGTGTGTCCACAGCTGAACAAAGACCGCCCCTCTTTCCTTCCAAACCTCCCTCTCTTGTGCGATCTCTGGCCATGTTGGCCCTGCAAACGTTATCAGATCGCCACACGACCTTCGCCGTGGAAAAATTAAGGTAAATGAAATTTCCGCTTCTTAACATCACTATATTATATCACAATGAAAAAATACATCACTCACCGTTTTCAAAACTCACTGAGTTCAAAAGTCACTAGGATTTCACTAAGAATTATTTACGTTGTAGAAAAAACATATTTTTTATCGTAGGTATGTCACTGTCACACTACAAAAGACTAATCATCGACATCTGATAATGACTTAATACACATGTAATTAATTAATCTACAATTTGCTACCAATGATACGCTGGTTTTTAATTATTATCGTAGATACAGCGTGTTTGTATTTTGTCACCGATTATTTCCGAATTTCAATGTCACTAGTTATTAATAAATAAACTTTATATAATTACTGGCTGCATCCCGTAGTTTCACCCGCATAAGTTTCGATCCCGTGGGAATATCGGGATAAAAAGTATCCTATGTGTAAATCCTGGTTATAAACTATCTGTGTGCCAAATTTCATCCAAATCTGTTTAGGAGTTTTTGCGTGAAAGAGTAACAAACATCCATCCATACATCCTTACAAACTTTCGCGTTTATAATATTAGTAGGATTTTACCACATACACAAAAGGACTGTTTTTAAGGGAGAACCTATGAAAACGAAATCATTAAATTTTCATCACAGCTCTTGATCTCAACGCTAACCCCAATACATGTATACAATTTAGCTGTAAACAGGTAAATGTTATCCATACTAATATTATAAATTGGAAAGTAATTCTGTCTGTATGTTAACCTTTTCACGCCTAAACCACTGAATCCGTTCAGTACGAACGGATTTCGATAAAGTTTGGCAAGGAGATAGATGGCATCCTGTGGAAGGATATAAATTAAAGATAAATGATTTTGTAAGCGACGCAACTGGCGTAAGAACTTTTTGCTACAAACTTTTTTATAATATGTTATATACTTTTCTTTTTAGCCGTCAAATTGATGTGCACTGGTTTTTTTGAGCCTGTATCATCGTTTTTGAAAACCAAATGTAATATTTTTTTCCCTTTATTTTGTAATTAAAGTTGTTTATTCGTTTTCTCTATAAATCCATCATTTTCTTCCATTTCGAGCCTATTAAGACCAATACAGATTTTTTTCTCTAAGTAGATTTGTACAAACATTTTCAAACATCATTCATATTTTAAAAACTAGATGAGGTCGGCGTTTCCTTTCTGACTACTCTGAGAAGGAAGGCCGAAACAAACTCAGAGGTCACAGTCTCTTAGTCTATTTTAAAGTTCAGACATAATCTTGGTCAGATCAAGTGAGGACCACATGTTCATCACATAATATGACCAAGATTATACATATATGATATATTGTTCTTACTTGAGGACAGAACAACACAGATTTTAGTGGACCTGTCCAGTCAGTGCAAGCATTTGTCAGTTATTTACACTGTTCGTTCGAATTTCAGTAAAACAAAATAAAAATTATGTTTTTTTCATAAAAACATCTTCAATCCCAATGTATCTTTATATTTCTCTACTCCCCATAAAAATTTAGGTACAGCTGTATCAACAAAACCGTGAAAATCGACAAAATGAAAATATAATAAAACGTATAGATTACGGCTAAGACTGGTGTTAAAAGCTATAGATGGCTCAATAATACTAGTGGACGTGCAAATTATTTGTATACTATACAATCTACATAGCTCTTGGCTGTATAATAAAAGCTGCAAAGATTATGCTACGATTGCCATTCTTAACTTGTCAAGACCCCTCCGTGCCTCGGAAAGCATGTTAAGCCGTTGGTCCCGGCTGTCATTCGTAGATCTTTGACAGTCGTCACGGGTACCTCAGTCAGAAGCCCGGAAGTCTGACAACCAGTCTTACGAAGGGGTATCGTATTACCCAGTAAGTAACTGGGTTGTAGAGGTCAGACTGGCAGTCGCTCCATGTAAAATACTGGCAATCAGCTGCATCCGCCTAGACTGGAAGCAGACCCCAACATAGTTAGGAAAAGGCTAGGCAGATTGATTGATTTTGTCTCTAATGATACAAACAGTCCGACAGACAGCCATCTGACAATATTAAAATATTCTCCGGCACATGAATACAGGCTCAATTATAGAACTTACATCAAGTTAACTATTGTAAAACATAAGAGGTATCATGCCGCGCGGGCTGGCGACGTTGAATTTCTGGTTTTCGTGGTTTTTTTTTAAATAATTTTAAACCAGAGTACTATTTTTTACAGCCAAACACTAGGTCGTTGACATTTTTATAATTAGTTATAACATTTACTCATAAACATATAATATTTATGTAATAAGTACTGCGAATAGAAAATAATTGACAATATGTCAATTTTTATGAGTGCGTGTGTGTGTGTATTTTTTTTGTGTGTGTGCATTTTTTTTTGTTGTCTTTTTACTAAAATAACTGTAAAAAAAATAGGTACAAACTTATAAATACAATACAACGCTTGTGGATGTCCATGTCCATTCTTCTCCATACGAAACTACCACCTAGAACATTTCTATTTTCTTGTAAATATTGACGTTTCAAAAGTGCCGTTTATGTGTCTATTTGAAATAAATGATTTGACTTTAACTTACCTTTCTAGAAAGTCTTGTCACTTTATCACCACAATCTTCTATTAACACCTACGACACTGATATCACTATTTTTCATGAAAGAACACTTTCTCAAACAGTTTCAGTAATCACAAAGACGTGTTCCAAGACAAAAAATTAAAATAAAGTCTATAAAAAAAATCAGAAAATAAACAATCAGATCACTTTTTTTTTAACCTATAGTCGTATCCGCTGTTGGTCTATAAATTTAACCAGTTGACTTTATAATCAAGATGTCAACAACAGGGTGATTATATGTAGAGATCACTTTCCTTACTCCTTACAAAAGCTTATGTTTCCCTTTCAATAACCATGATTGGTCTGCAAAAAGAGATGCTTTAACAAGGAGTAGGAAATTATTAATGACTTAACAACTTTTTCCAAACCCAGAATAGGTATTCGAACAAATAAATGTAAAATAAAAAGGTTTAGATAATAGTTAATCCGTTTTATTACTGTATTATTGTGGGTATTAAAGAAAAGTATAATATTCGCAGTGTACTATAGATCGCTCTTAGCGATAAAACCGCCCATTGTGTCACCCTTTGTAATATTTCTATACAGCGTTAAATTTTGATCGTTTTAGTCCTTAAAAGTTCATTGTACTCATCATTATGAACAACCCTGAAGTCGTGAAAAAAAAATCAGTTGATACATAGGCATTTTGTCGAGTTATGCGAACATAAATCTATGGATCAACTGATTTTTTTTCACGATTTCAGGGTTGGTCCCGTAGTAAAAGTTGTTCATAATGTTTAGAACAATGACCCCTTTTAAGGATGCCGCAGGAGACGCCCTGGACGGGAGTCAACAGCCTGCCGACTCCCGGCCAATGTAGGCGCGAGCTTGCGGGCGGCGAGCAATGGGCAGCTCGCCGCCCGGTAAAGACCAGGCCCGGGTCGACGGCGCGTTGTGTTCCACGCGCGCCTCAAAGAGATATCAGCACGAACTGACGGGGTCCGCTAGGGCCGATGTCTGCCAGGGCCGCCGGGTTGTTCGAAAGAGACACCGTGGCCCCTGGCACAGGCAACTGAAGGAACATGGGTGGGTTTTAGTCAGTAAAAGTCTGACACGCCCTTCCGCTCAGCCCAGAGCGGGAGAGGTCATTTATGATTACCCACCCAAAAAAAAACCTCTTTTAAGGATTAAAACGATCAAAATTTAACGGTGTATTTGTCTGTAATTTATATGGTTTACATAATAAAGAATATTGTATTCTAATATTGAAAAAAAGTGAAGATTATTTTCTAACATTATGTACTTATGTAAAGACTAGCTTCTGCCCGCGACTCACCCCGACGCATCGCGTGACCAGCCCGCGCTATTATTTCGTATTCGCTCAGCGTTCTTTACGACTTTTTTTCTTTTTGCTCGGCTCCTTTAGGTCTTAGCGTAATGTTATATAGCCTTAAGCCTTCCTCAAGAATTTGGCTACCAAATGCCAAAAGAATTTTTCAAATCCGACCAGTAGTTCCAGTGATTAGCGCGTTTAAACAAGCAAACAAACTCTTCAAACTGGTAAGCCCCCTGTAGGCAGTACCGTCCTTACCACAAGGGCACACGGGGCCCGTGCCCAGGGCCTTCTACCTCACGGGGGCCCCGGAAGGCCGAAACATTCAAAACAAACGCTTACATTCAAAAGCGCATTTTTTATAAATACCCCCACGACCCCAGTACCGTTGCATGCACCCATAAGTACAATTGCGGATTTTCACACTAAAAATAAAAGTCCTGATGTGTAGATTTTAAAAAAAATGTGAGCATCCTGTATTTGAAAGGCGATATTTCCTAAGACGTGTGTGAAATGATAAATGATTTTATTTCAGTAAGTAGGTTTGTATTTTACACTTCAATCATATTTTAAAAACTAGATGAGGTCGGCGTTTCCTATCTGACTACTCTGAGAAGAAAGGCCGAAACAAACTCAGAAGTCACAGTCTCTTTTAAAGTCCAGACATAATCTTGGTCAGATCATGTGAGGACCATGTAGATTGATGTCTGAAATGGTCTTTTGAAGAAAGAACCGTACAGTTATCTGGATTTAGTTACAGAGTTATCTGGATTTAGTACCTACAATCGAAATCCAGATAAGATTTTGATAAATTCAAATTAGAATCTCTTTGAATCATTATGTACAATAATTGATTACAATGATTTTCCCCTAGCAATGTTTGTTTTCCCTTGAGGACTGAATCGTTGGTTAGCTGCTGGAACTGCTAAGCATCAAATCCAGGGTTCAATGTCCAAGACAAGCAGTGTTATTTGATGTTTCCATTAGGAATTTTTCAGTTGCAGTACGCAGTCTAGATTTGTGGCCGGTTAATAGCCATTAGGCTCGCCCATAGATATCCGAGAGATATGCCTTCACTCTATTTTTGTTCGAGGTCAAATGTCGCCACCTTTTACCACTCCTGAAACTCCCACAAAAACAAAAGAAATGCATACGGCACACGTGATGCTTTTTTGGCACACACGTAAGGAAATAGGCGTAATACTTTTGTGCTAAGTATCTTATACTAAGTATCTTGTTGTATAAGATACACACTCGAAAGTATACATAGATACAGTCACTGAATATACACATGCAACTTAACCTCAACCAGGGACGAAGAGTCGGTATAGGTACCTAAATATTTGATCGATAAAAATATCGATGAAAAACGACTGCAAAAAAGGGAAGTGTTTTTTGGGCGTATTCTGTTTTGTTTCTTTTTTTACTTTTCTTTTGTTCGAAAAAAAGGGAAGATAAAACCATATCAAGTAAAAATATAATATATTTATTTCTACCTGTTCATAAGGTCTCTAGAACTAACATTTTTCTTCATATTTTCTAAATGTAGGTAAATTTTCATCTTCGTTGACAAATTTTGTCCTCTAGTTTAGATTAATTATCGATATCCATAACTCAGCGATACGCGCCGGTCAGTTTGGCCACATGGAGGCGACATGTGCCACACCTCCAAGACATTCCTTCATCCTTGGCCTCGCCTCTACTACATGGGAAAAACATATAATATATGTTTGTCCCATGTAGTAGAGGCGAAAAAATTTTTTTATTTATTTTTCTCTTTTCTTGACGCCACGATTCC
This sequence comes from Apamea epomidion, assembly GCA_947507525.1. Taxonomy (NCBI): domain Eukaryota; kingdom Metazoa; phylum Arthropoda; class Insecta; order Lepidoptera; family Noctuidae; genus Apamea; species Apamea epomidion. The sequence goes on along the minus strand of OX382252.1, from coordinate 10,051,167 downwards.
TCGAAGTAGTGATAAATTATATCAGATTAGTGCATTTATGAATGATAAGGCTATTACGTCAGCTGATTCTAAAAGAATGCATACGTTTTGGCGACAGTCATAACCAAAACGTGTGTGGACGGGACTCACGTGTAGGAAAACGTCATCCACCCAGCCTTTCCTCTCGGTCGGGTCTCGGCTTCCAGTCAGTAGTAATAATAATATAATTGCATAGCACACGTGTGAGCACTATGTACTTACTATAAATCTATCATTTACTGGTTATGTCTTTAAATGACTTCAATGTGCCCTGGCGCGTCATCTTTCACACAGTCGAAACATCATTTCTTTGGTCTTCCCCTAGTCTTTTAACCACTTAGCCATCCACATTTATACTCAAAACTTTTTTTTTTTCCTTCCCTTCCTCACGACATGTCTGTCATTCCTCGTGAGTCTAGAATCATATATTATGCTGAATTCATAGATTCAGTGCATGATTCTGACACCCCCCCCCCCCTGCGTTAAAATTTTTCGTTAGTTCATCATAATCAATCTCCTGCTCCCCATTCATGGTCAGCGCAACATGTCTTTTTTCTATTAGTCGTCATCTTGGTAGTCACCCCCTGCTTGCGCAAATTTTCGTTATATAAATGTTTACTATCATATTTCCGAACGGATCTCACATTTTGAAATGCAGAATTCCTATTCGACCGCAGTTTTGAGCTAACTGTATTTCCTTTGCTCCTATCCCGTTCCATGCAACAGAGAGAGAAGAATTGCTCACCGCACGCGCCAATCAGCGGCGCATTCACCGTAACGACAACCAATCACTGCACTACGCTGTGATTCGAGAAGAATATCGCCATATTGTGTTCGGAACTTCTGTTGTAACCGCACCGCATTACTACCGCGCCGCGCCGAAAAATAATACAAGCCGCTAATATATATAATATCTAAAACTCTCTATTATCCGTGTTGGCTGACACACGTGAGACATACACAGACCAAGTGAAGTGCACAGCAGTGAAAGGAAGATATCAGCGAACACGTGCTACATCTTCTCAGGCTGTCCTTGTATCAACGTGCTTCATCCAGAAGATTCCGAAGATTCCGATTAGAAGATTCCTTCATTCCCTTTTCCTACCCTGGTCATCTCATCTCTTACTGTGTCGTCAATAGCTCACCCCTGCTCAAATTACATTCCCGCATCGGTCCTTCGAAGCCGCATGTAGATACTTATTCACCACCCCCTTTCTAACCATATCATCATTCACACATTCCATCCATCGTTTCTTTAAAATATTAGCTGTTCCATACATTTTGACCGCGAAAGTATTGCAAATTTCTTTGAAACAGGTCATTTTTTTTTTGTTAACCGACGAAAATTTCTACCGTGGGATCTAGAATCATGATGTGTTGCATGGGTTCAGTTTGCGCGTCGATGTCCCTGCTACCACAGGGTAGCAGGGACATCGACTTGCCCAAATACACAGGTATTTGGGCAGAGTAATCGGAAATCGTCAGTCTGGTGATTCGTCTCTGCAGAGGTTCTTGTAATGGTATAATTTAAATAAATAAAACAAAGTATGCATTTTTCTAAACGTATATTTATTAGAAACATAGCAACAATACCCTTATTTACTCTACAGTAATTACAAATGGCGGTGGACCACCTACAGGGCCGTCTGAAGCAGGTGTATGGGAGCAATTAGGGTGCATGGGAGTAATTAGGGTGCTTGTGAGCAATTTAGGTGCGTAGGAGCAACCTGGGTACATGGGAGCAATTAGGGTACATTGGAGTAATCCGGTTGCATAAGAGCCACTTGGGAGCATATATTAACGAAACGGCTTAAATATCGATTATGGGTTTAAAAAGCGGTTAGCAGCGATTCTCGCGCCACTGTTGCGCTGTTATTTCTGTATGAAATGTAAATTTTATTGCGAGAAGCATCACGCAGATTAGATGCGGAAGGCAGAGAACCAGGAGTCATGGCTTAGAAGAGGCCTATATCCAGCAGTGGACTGCGGTAGGCTCAGGTGAGAAATCATCATTAAAAATCTTCGCTTGTCTCAGCATCATAATATTACAGACAGATGTTTACAATGGAGATCTAAACTAATATTATAAAGGATTGTTAAGCTTTCACGCTATGAATGAATTTGGATAAAATTTGACACATGGGTAGACCATAGCCTGGATTAGGACATAGGATACCTTTTATCCCGATATTCCTTCGGGATCGAGACTTATGTGGGTGAAACAAATTACTTTGCACTTGTGCGGTGTCGTATGACGGCCCTGTCTTTTTTTAAATTTCTTGTACCTATTTTTGTCTCTAATAACGCACTAGGCAAGCTGTGGGCTATTGTAACATATTGATAACCTTGTGCGTTTCATGAATTTGGTTTTAAATGCAAAGCGAGAATTTCTTTTATACAACAATTTGAAAAATTAAAGTCTATTCGTAGTAATTTTCTGAATATCATTTTTTTCAGATAAAAATGTACTCTGGACGAGTTTTCAAGAGGGATCCCTAATTGCTGAAAAGGCCTGGTGCCTTATTATGATGGTTTATTGCTATCAGGATTCCAGTATTAAAAGAGAGACGGAGCTATACATGACCGATAACACCATTCCTTTTCCGCACTAGAATCATGATGGCATTAATACATCGTAATACGGCCTCAGCTCTTCAGAAATTCTTAAATGCATTATTTTTTTTTTGATAATACAGTAAATCTTTAGATGGAATTTTAGAAACAATTTTCCTAGGCACCAAACGACAATTTCCTCGTAACTCCAGTTTAAAAACTCATTTTACATAAAGTGAATATGTATTATTCTGTGAAAACAAAAAAAATCTCGCTTCAAGTCACATAATGAGATCAATATAATTGCGCTACATATCAACAGGGGTATAGGCAGTAACCAGTTACATGATTTGTAAATATTCCATTGGTTTTGCAGTGGTACATAAATTATAATTATTTGTACTAAATTAATAAAAACATTTGGTTAAAATAATAAAAACTAAAATTTTAAATTGCCAACAAATGTTACTACACCAAAACAACTTAAAATAAATTATAACCCCCTTATTTATATCTCTTATATTCATACAGCTTCACGGTTTTACTCTGAAGGGGTAGGCAAGTGTGTCACATTCAAGTTTCGAGCGAATTGTAATAATGAATGAGGTTAAAATCCACATTCCAAGCCACTGACCCTGTGTCCTAACTAAAAGCGACTGTCGCGCGAAAATGCCATTACGCGATCGTTTACATGACAGCTGACATACACACGCAACTTGATTAATCGCTCAAGAACGTCATATTCATATAAACGGGCGCCACGATCGCATACCCACGCCACAATCACTTTCGCTTAGGACTTGCACGACTTGCGCAACGAACCTGGGATCTCACTACGGCCACTCTTGCGGCCACGAAACCAACAGGCAGTCTTTCTCATCGAAGTTTATAAATAAGAGGGTTAGTATAAGTATTATATTGAATTAGGGATGAACAAAGCAAAATAACATTTGGTAACCATTGCACTCTTAAAATCATTATACAATATGCCAATCTTGTTGATAATGGCATTATTTTACATTAAAACGTGTCCATACTTAAATGTATAGTCTGTAGTATAGCATTTAATATAGGTACAACGCTACAAGGATTTTTGGCGTGTGGGCGAAATTGGAACTAACCCGGCTATCTTTTTTTGTCAATAAAATTTCTGTGACAATTTCACAAATGTTTACCATCAACGCCCCCCTGTCAATGTCATTCAGGCGCCAAAGTAGTGGCGGATCCAGATTGTCGTTTGGGAGGGGCTTGATCCTGCTGAGGGAAGGTTTTAGCAAAGTTAACAATAAAAAAACTTAAAAAAAAAAAAAAACAACCGACACCGGTGTCGCTGGGTTCTCATTTTCGTTGTTTGCCACCGACTTCCGAAACTAATGTTATTTTTCACTTTGAAGTGTCTTTTTTGGAAGCCGGTTGTTTTTTTTTTGTAAAAATAATTTTTTTTTTCACTTTTAAGTTGTAATTTTTACCAGTAATTTTGGTTTAAAAACCAAACTACTGAACCGTTTTTGATGAAATTTCTATGGGACCAATCTGAAAGTATATCCTTTGCAAATCGGCTTCTATATAACGGAGTTCTGTGGTACCTAAAAAACATGAAAGAACCTCCTCATTTTTTTGAAGTCGATATAAAAGACGCGCTCTTCAAAATTCGTCACGTAAACAAAACATCTAGGTACCTAATAGAAATTTAAAAAATTAAAATATTTAGTTAACGATAATTGATGACAATTGGACGTTAGCTAGTGTAACGCTTGCTAAAAAAATAATTAGAATAATAAGGTTAAGGTTTTGGGGGGCTTGAGCCCCTTCTCCTCCCACATGGATCCGCCACTGCGCCAGTCTTTCTAGCATTCTAAAATTATGCCTATGTTCAGCGGTGGATGATGTAGGGCTGTTTTGATACACAATCATTGTACATTTTATTCATAAATTGTCATTCCATAGCCAATTTATTTCTAATAAACTTAAGTTCTTTTACATGAACACAATACAATTTGTTTACCTAAATTATAATAATATCATAATTATGTAACTTTCATCAAAATATACAAATTAATATATTACAATAGATTTTTAGAAGCTATAATAAAGGCAAGTATTTGATGACTCTTATATCTTATTCTATCTAACTGTAGGCGACGAATGTAATGCCTAAATATTATTGCGCTGTTGAATGGAAAAGAATAGAATAGAATTTAGACTCGGCCCTGGATAATCAGCCTATAATGTTCCCACTGCTGGGACACAGGCCTCCCCTCGATGAGAGGGAGTAAGCCATAATCCACCACGCGGGCCCCAGTGCGGGTTGGTAGATGTCACATGTCTTCGAATTTTTGGTTCTAGGACATGCCGCTTTCCTCACGATGTTTTCCTACGCCGTTTTGAAAGCTGTGGTGAGTAAATAATTATCACAAAGTAAAGTGCCTGCTTGAGTTCGAACCCCCGATCTACAACTCGGTAAGTAGCGGCCGTGACCACATTAAATTCCGCGATTCCCCTCCGTGGCTCGGAAAGCACATTAAGCACTTGGTCCCGGCTGTCATTTGTGGATCTTTGACAGTTGTTACAGGTCGTCAGAAGCCCGAAAGTCTGCCAACCAGTCTTACTAAAGCGTATCGTGTTACCCAGTAACTGGGTTGTGGAGGTCAGATAGGCAGTCGCTCCATGTAAAATACTGGTATTCAGATGCAGCCAGTTAGACTGAAAGCTGACCCCAACATAGTTGAGAAAAGCTCCGCAGATGATGATGACGATTGATTATTATTGCTATGTGACAACTGTATTCTATAAATCCTATTAAAATTGTAATTTGAAAACGTAAAAAGCCAATTTTTTGTAAAAGAATAATCGTGGAGTTTCTTGCCGGCTCTTCTCCATAGGAAACGACGAATTGGAACCGTGCACCTAGCTTCTGACGTTTCATAAGTGCCCATGTAGGTTTATGTGAAATAAATATTTCAATTTTGATTTCTGAGTACGGCAGAAAGAGACCTTTTCTTTAAACTTTGCAGCTTCTAAAAATCTATTGAAAAAAATACTGATTTACTATCACCTAATTGCAATCACAAATCACACATTATATACTAGATTTTGTACATAACAATATCAAATTAAATACCGCGATACATAGACATAAAACAACGATAAGATTAAGCCAATTAATTTTAATTTAACATAAGGTAAACGAGCTACTGGTATCCCAGTAATTGGGAAGTGGAGCTCAGATAGGCAGTCGCTCCATATACAATACTGGAATTCGGCTGCATCCGGTTACACTGGAAGCCGACCCCAACATAGTTGTGAAACTGCTAGGAAGATTCGAGTGAATTCCCTATATAAACAATTAGTTACATTTCCTTTAGGTAGCCGCGAAAAGATTATCAAGTGCCCCATAAAAAAACTTCAATACACTTGGATGGTCTGTACCCACTGACCTATACAGTGTGGCAAGGACATCGACGCGCAAACTGTAACCAGTGATTCAGCACATGAGTTCACATGAGCTTAGACACCATAGCGTCGAAATTTTTCGTCGGTTATCAAAAAAAAAAATCTTCTGTTTTATAGAAAAGTGCAATACCTACGCGGTCAAAATGTATGGAACAGTAATATATTATTTTTAATAACCGACGAAAATTTTCGACGCTATGGGGTCTAAACTCATGTGCTGAATCCATGGTTACAGTTTGCGCGTCGATGTCTCTGCCACCCTGTATTATACAAGTACGCTGGACTAAGTATACTATATGAAACGACAGTTGTTTTTTGTGCCGATTCAAAGCGCCCCGCTCGAGCGTCTCAGGAACTAAAATTGACACATTGCCGCGATTTACATTTTTTGTTACGTCCCTGATGATTTAGGTCTAAATCGTGGAATAAGACTTTTTGTGTATTTTGTGTTTACTACGAGATATTTGGAACATTTTTATCATGAGAGTATGCGCATCTTGTAAAACTCGCTACCAACAACATGAGTTCCACGAACGCTCACGTTGCTGTCAGCGCCAAAACGGCGAGAATCAAATGTCTTCATTTTGTCATCGATAGAATGAAGTCCAGCGTACTTGTTACTTTTTTTTGGTCAATGTTCAATAGGTATAGTCGTATAGACCACACTTTTTTTGATTCATGCTGTATATTATAGGTTTTGGTCAAGAGTATGCAAAAGATTTTCAGAATAGCTAGGTAGGTACAGGGATCTCAAAAATAAATCTGCTTCTAGGCACCTCGATTAAAGTATTGAAGTGCTTTCAATTTGGGCGATATATTTGTGGCCGATAGTTGTGCAACTGTGGCGCAGTATTCGGGGTATAGTTTGACAACAGTAATACAGTATCAAACCGCAAAAATGGCATAACAAAACAAAAAGTCAATTAATTAATTTACCATTTATTGTTTCGTAAATTGCCTACCAATTTAAATTGTCCGTTTATTCAAATTACAACTGTCATTCTTTGACTTGGATGGAATTGCTATAACACGGCAAATTGACTAATTATACAGTTGTTCAAATATTTTCGTTAGATCTTAGCATGTGAAAATATTTATAAGTCATATTTCATATTTTTCTCTTCTTGTTCTCACACACTATTGTCTACATTTCTTTTTTTTACTTCTCCTTTCGCAGGTCTGCTGGAAGAAATTTCTTAAGAAATAAGCAGTACCTTTGTACTCATGTTATAATTCTGTCATATCAATTTGTATTTTACTGTGTGTACATAAATAATAAAATAAATAAATAAATAAGTAGGAATTCCTTTATAGTACTTTTATCTTACGAAACGGCACGCGTTTTATTTGTGGTTACTATATACACTTGGTAACCACACGTAAAGCGCGTGTCGCTTTGTGAGATAAAGATACTATTCCTCTAATTTCCTTGACTATACATTATAGAGCTTCGCCTCTGTCACTCATAACTGTGAGATTTTGTTTAAAAGTTTGTTGTGTCATATTTATGCTTTATGGTACAGACGCCAGCACATCATGCTACTACAATCTGTCAAATTTCTTTAATAGATTTTCAACTTTATCGCTAAAGCATTAAGGTTGAAGGTTGATTGGGAAAATTTGACAATTTTGGGGAGCTTGACCTGCTGGCGTCTGTACTTTAAGACAGTTTGGCAACTGTTGCGCCAAAGTTGAGCGGTAGTTGCGCCATAGTTACCCGATAGTTGCGCCACATATTGCCTTAATTAAAAGCACTCAACTCACATTAGGATATCTTATCTTTACATACACACATTTTGTACAGTTATCACACCGCCATTTTTTACTAAATAAAACACTTTCAAACATATTTTTTATACAACTTTAGGCCAATTCTGATGTATGTAGTTTAACGAAAAGGAGATTTGGTACAAATTGAATTGACATATTTGAGGATACAATATTATTGGTTTGGGTAAAAAAAATGCACTTTACTCGTTCATCACATTATCATTATTATAATTAATATGTACCTAAGTATTGTGTCTTGACTTCAAGAATATTATAGATTATAATGTACTCGATCTCATCTTTTCGGTTTTGTTTATATTTAATACAAATGAAAAGTCAACATTTTTGAACGTTTATTTTCATTTTATACACTTTGTTGGTTTGCAGTAACGGTGAAATTGCGGTATGCAACTTGCTGGAGCATATCTTAACGTTTTATTCAACATATCTTTTCTTTGGGTAAATAGAAACCATAGTTACTCGAGAATGAGTTAATCTAGCACTACTTACTACCTTTGAAATTAATCTAGCATCATAAATTTCTGCCAGTTTGTACTGGCGGTGCCATCTATCCAAATTGAGCGCCTATCACCATCTGTGTGCCCTTCTACCTTAAAGGGAAAGAAAAGTAGCCCGCGAAATATAACTTACTTTTTTTGCAATTTTTAGGTCAGTGTCAGGTTGTATGTTGAATAAAATATGATTTGCGACCGTAACAAATACGGCTTTACAGAATTATAGTCATTAGAATCAGCAATACAACTCCTTGAGTTAGAATTGTCATTCCATAGGGTAATATAAACTTAGAGAGATGTCAATGATTATTATGATTATAATTTTATGAATCAATATTTGTTACGGCCGCGAATCATATTTAGATCAACATACAACCTGACTTGCAAATGGCAAAAACGTAAGAAAATTTGAACTAAAAATTTGGCTACCCTGACGTTTTCGCCTTAATCAAGCATAACAAACAAACTTCAACAAGTTTGTAATAGCGGCGCCATCTAGCCAAGATATGTGGCTGCCAACAACTGTGCTCTCTACTACCTTAAACCTGTTAAAATGTATAGAGCTTTGTGGTTCCAACTATGAATAAGACGTCATAGCACTTTCTGCAGGGACTGTATGTGCTGTATGTGTAAATTCGCTCCGAGTAAAGTATTCTGAAATTGATCTTTGATATGGCGAGTTTCCTGTTCAATCCTAAACATATTCATACCCAGAACACGGTGTAAAGCAACGTCCTTTGCTAGCTCTTACCAACATCCATACTAATATTATAAATTCGAAAATAACTCTGTTTGTATGTTACCTTTTCACGCCTAAACCACTGAACTGATTACGATAAAATTTGGCAAGGAGATAGATGGCATCCTGGGGAAGGGCGAAGGCTACTTATTGTCTCAGTAGCATGGTCCCATTATCCCGTGGGATAATTTCCGACTACTACGCGGGCGAAGCCGCGGGCTTCTTTTGCAGTTTTTGGTGACGACGGTGAAGAGCTACTAGTGCACCCTGGTGACTGCCCATCTATACTATAGCTGTTACATTATACGAGCACGATTTGATTTTGTAACTTAAACCAATATATGTCAATATGTCAATAGTTATAAAAGTCACATGACGTATTTGTGATGTTTGTTTAAATACCCCTCGTATAATTTCCATTTACCCCGAGAAAAAATAAAATAAACTGTTAGCGCAGCAATTTATTTCAGGCAACAATTTGTAGCCCGCAACATCGCGCCATGTTGCGATATGTTGAGCGATTTCTTTTAACTAAGCATTATTCTTTAATGTTCTGTTGAGCGATTTTTGGTCAACATATGGGCAACTATTAGTTGCCGAGTTTCTAAATGGATTTAAGGCGCAGAATTTTAAATAAATGGAGTTTATTTTGGTCTAATTTGCCTGTCATGTCACCGGCACCCATAATCATCAAACTGGAAAACAGCAATGTTTTTTAGCGACAGAAATACATAGACATTTTCGTGAAGTCCTTAAACAAATCAGATTAAGGGTCAAATCACATTGGCTAGAACGATAAGTCCGCTCGCAAGCATCCGCATTCATTCGCATTGAAAGTGCGTTTATGTGCGTATAGACTTTTTGTCTGGTGACTGACGCCTCGAATGCTATGGTTTCCTACGACAGCAATGGCCACCACATAGCGTCTAAAATTTCCGTCGAATGACGTCACTGAAACATTATTTATTAAAAGTACGTTGGTGTGCTTCGCAAACACACCAATTTACTCTGCCAAAACACGCTTCCTAAAGAGAAGTTTTTTGACACCATAAAGTCAAACCCCGCTGTCAACATTTTCATGACAGCAGTCACAACGGCCGTTTTATGATGGCAACCGCTTTTCAAGGAAACCGTAGCTTTCGTTTAATTTTATTGTTAAACCTCCATTTATTGAAAAAATTGTGTCTTCAAACAATTGATTCATAATCGATATTGTCTTAACAATAATTTTGTACCAAACTATTAATATTTTCGGTGACTATTAACAGAACTTTCTACTTCTAATTCATTCTCTCATTCATCGCTATAGTTTCTTCAGAACTTCGTGAAAGCGGTTCAAGCCTTTTTAATACATTGTTGGGTAAGATCACATTGTTGCTTTAAAATTGATTTCGTAGTGAAAACACAGCGTTTTTGTGACGATTTTTAACTGTTTCATGAAACTAACAATCCCTGTGGGAAAAAATAAAGGTAATTGAAGTTATTAATTAAAATACATTTTGAGTCTAAAATAGAACCAAGATTGACAAGAGAATCTCTGATTTCATACATTTCTCAACGTCAACTTCTCTCATGGCACAGTCGGTTAACAAAAACGCTACGTTCCCACTACTTCAGCACTGCATATAATAATTTCATACAAATTACAAAAATCTCATCCAAACACAAACTTTACACAAAGCAAACACACTAACAACTAATAAACGCCGCGTTTCCCTGCGTCGCAACTGCGTGGCAACTGCAGGGCAACTGCGGGGCGACAGCGTGGCAACTTGTAACACCGCCGGTCGTTATTGTTGCGATATGCGATTCTATGCTAGTACCTATAGTAGTTAGGTTTAAAAGGGCCTACTTTGTTTAAGCCTAAGTATTTCGCCTGTTCGTCGGTAAGTTCCGTTAGATGGGCGTCGAATGTGGGTAGGTGAAGGCTTGCCACGTACTCGTCCATTTTCTTAGGTAATAGGTATACGTCAGCCTGCAACAGAAATGAATATTCTTATGAAAACATCCTTTGTTCAGTTGACGTATTTCAAAAACACAAATATACTTATATAAAAAAAAAATAGATTACTGAAATTCACCATTACAATTACATTTTGCTGTGAAACATCACCTCCGTACCCTTTTTCTAACTATATCAGGGTCGCCTTCAGATGCAGCTGAATACCAGAGTACAGTACCATGAAGCGACTGCCTATCTGACCTCCACAACCCAGTTACTGGTTAACACGATATCCCTTGGAAAGACTGCTAAACAACTTGAAGATTCTAGCTGCAGCATTATGTCAACTCTGCCAAATAAAGACATTTATTGACCAAGACAACACAAACACATAACATCGCGCCTGTATTTCCCTAATGGTCAGGCAGAGATGTACCTACAGTACTGGGTGTTCACATTTCACCGGGTATGTTTAAGTCCCTGCTGACCCCCTAGTACATGTACTAGGGGTTCAGCCTGTCGCCATTAACCGGGCACAAATTCAGACTCCGGACTGCTACTGAGAAATTCAAGATGGAATACCCCAATAACACTGTGCCCAATCTGGGAATCGAATCGAGGACCTCATGCTCTGCAGTAACGCTTGCAACCACTAGATCGACGAGGCAGACCACGACAAGATAGTCCAAAATATGTCGGCTTATCTTAACATACATAATCAGCCTATAATCTTCCCACTGCTGGGACACAGGCCTCCTCTCGGTAAGAGGGAGTGGGCCGTAATCCACCACGCGAGCCCGGTGCGGGTTGGTAGATGTCACATGTCTTCGAATTTTTAGGTTACAGGACATGCCGGTTTCCTCACGATGTTTTCCTTCACCGTTTTGAGAGCAGTGATGATGAAAAAATTTACACAAAGTAAAGCGCCTGTCTGGGTTCGAACGCACCACCTAACAACTTGTACGTCGCGATCGTTACCACTTGGCCACCACTGCTCTACTTTTATCTTAACATACTACCATGTGAAACTAAATTAAAGCTTGAAATAATGACAAACAAGGTGATCCCGTGACCTATAAACACACGTACATAACATGGCGCCTGCGAAGTACACCCACATTCCACCTTTATTGTATATTCACTGTAATACTGTTCCACTACACACTACACAGCCGTAATGTATAATGTATTTATTGTTTTTTGCCGGTTTTGTTTTTTATTTTCGGCGCATGCGACCGTTTACTTGTCACAACAATGCCACAGAGTGCTTCTGACACTCAGGGCATAGACAAGTAATGAGGTTACGTCTAGCGCGGATCAAAAATATATAATATTTATTTTATAGCTAATGCTTTACATAATATTATATCTATTTTATTATTTATTTATTACTGTGATTGCCCGTGACATCACAGCGGGCCCTATCAGAATACCAGCGCTGCGACATTTATTTTTTAAATGTCGCAGCGTGTTTCATTTTTCCTTTTGTTACTTTTTTATATAATTTGTTTTATTTTTAAAAGTGTTTAGTTTAGTTTATGATCCTGTACGAGTCGCAATAAATACTTTTTCTTTCTTTCTTTCTTTCGATTATGTTTAAGTCCCATTTATTAAGGGACAAGCTACGTAAAGTACAAGTAACACTGAATTACACCTTGGAATCAAACCGAGGACCCCAGTCGCATTTGCGACCGCAACAATGGACTAAGCCCAGCCGGTCTATTCTGTAAAAAAAACTCACCGTGAAAACTAAGATGTAGTGAGCTGTGATTCCACCTGACGCTATGGATTGACACTATGGACAGCTCACTTCAAGCTCAAGTTTTCCCGGTGAGATATTGACAGAATACATCGGCAGGTTAACGGGCGATTTTTTAACGCGACGGTTTTTAATCGCGCACTCGATTTTCAACTCTCTGTGTTGAGCCGAGCATTAAAAATCCAACAAAGTGCATCGCGTTAAAAAAGCACACTGTTGGATTATCAACTCTCGGCTAAGCAGCGAGTTAAAAATCCAGTGCGCGGTTAAAAACCGCCGCGTTAAAAAGTTGCCCGTGGGTACGAGGGATAACTAGGCAATTAAGAACACGTACTTAATAACAAGTGATACTATAAAGCTTGTAGTATGACAAACAAGAGTAGTGAAGTCGTGTCGTAACCTCTATAACACTTTCACAGTAAGGGCGTTTTTAGTAGCATGCGGATTTGCCCGCATGGGTAGCACCCGCAATGCGCCTTATCAGTATGTGTCCGCTTTGTACCGCATGCGTAAAAACACAACATCACCTAGCCTTTCCCATCAATATTGAGGTTGGCTTCCAGTCTACCTGGATGCAGCTGAATACCAGTATTTTACATACAGCGATTGGCCATTCAACTTCCACAACTCAGTTACCTACTGAGATCATAATAAGCACATATATTACGGGTGCGGTACCCGCATGCGGGCCAATACTTCACCCGTATGCCACTAAAACGCCCTGAGTCGTGATCTCGTGACCTAAAAAGACACTTACAGTAAACTAACATACAACAACACTTAGGACACCCATCTAGTTGTCATTCAATCTTACCTGTTGTTCCTTTACTCTTCCAGCCTCTTCCTGCAATACAAAATCATCTAAAGCAGATATCTACATTCTACTATAGTCTGCATATTCCTAAGAATCCCACTACTATTTTACTCCTTACATCTTAAGGGGAAAGCGCCAGGAATCCGAGAAATTCAAATTAGTTTTTTGCAATTTGCAGGTCAGTGTCATTCTGAATGTTGATTAAAATACGATTCGCGAGCGTAACAAGTATGTATTTACAGAATTATAATCATAGAACCCTCTAAGTTCATATAATCCTATTGGTTGATATTGTTATTCAATAGGATGATATGAACATAAAAGGGTCGTATTGATGATTTTAATAATAATAATTGTGTAAAGTAATATTTGTTACGTTTGTTTCTTATCGCTATTTTGTACAACATATAACCTGACTTGCAAATTGCAAAAAACGTAAGAAATTTTTAATTTCGCGGGCGACCTAGCGCTTCCCTTAACAGGGAAACCTTTCATTACCACTTTAGTATATCGACTCGGCCTTAAAAACGATCTCCGCGGCCCTCCTCGCCCTCGAGCCCCGCCCGCCGCTCACCTTGTACCGGTGGTGCGGCGCGTTGTACAGCTCGATGAGCGCCAGCGCCTGCGTGGCGGCCGTGACGGACACCACGAAGGACGGCAGCGACGAGCAGCACAGGTTGGCCAGCCGGCCCTCCGCCAGCAGCACGATGCGCTTGCCGTGCGGCCAGATGATGTGGTCCACCTGGGGGGTTGGTATGGAACTACTAATTTACGGTTTGCGAATTTTTTCCTTTACTGTGCTACATGACATTGCTTCTTGCCAAATTTCATGATTCTAGGTCAACGGGAAGTACCCTATAGGTTTTGATTCCCTTGCGAGTGTCAAAATATGCGGCATTAACGGAACATTAACGCTCGTATCTTTTGATTGCGTTTGCTTAGAACTTTGATTTTTTTGACAACGAAGTGATCTTATGAGGGTTCCGTTTTCCCTTCTGAGATACGGAACCCTAAAAAGTATACATTGGGACGCGCACAGGAACTGGGAATTAGTATCTATTATACAGAGTGCAGCACATGGGAGCCCCGTGTCTGGGCACCCGCGTGCCCCCCCGGGGACCAGCACATGGGAGCCCCGTGTCTGGGCACCCGCGTGCCCCCCCGGGGACCAGCACATGGGAGCCCCGTGTCTGGGCACCCGCGTGCCCCCCCGGGGACCAGCACATGGGAGCCCCGTGTCTGGGCACCCGCGTGCCCCCCCGGGGACCAGCACATGGGAGCCCCGTGTCTGGGCACCCGCGTGCCCCCCCGGGGACCAGCACATGGGAGCCCCGTGTCTGGGCACCCGCGTGCCCCCCCGGGGACCAGCACATGGGAGCCCCGTGTCTGGGCACCCGCGTGCCCCCCCGGGGACCAGCACATGGGAGCCCCGTGTCTGGGCACCCGCGTGCCCCCCCGGGGACCAGCACATGGGAGCCCCGTGTCTGGGCACCCGCGTGCCCCCCCGGGGACCAGCACATGGGAGCCCCGTGTCTGGGCACCCGCGTGCCCCCCCGGGGACCAGCACATGGGAGCCCCGTGTCTGGGCACCCGCGTGCCCCCCCGGGGACCAGCACATGGGAGCCCCGTGTCTGGGCACCCGCGTGCCCCCCCGGGGACCAGCACATGGGAGCCCCGTGTCTGGGCACCCGCGTGCCCCCCCGGGGACCAGCACATGGGAGCCCCGTGTCTGGGCACCCGCGTGCCCCCCCGGGGACCAGCACATGGGAGCCCCGTGTCTGGGCACCCGCGTGCCCCCCCGGGGACCAGCACATGGGAGCCCCGTGTCTGGGCACCCGCGTGCCCCCCCGGGGACCAGCACATGGGAGCCCCGTGTCTGGGCACCCGCGTGCCCCCCCGGGGACCAGCACATGGGAGCCCCGTGTCTGGGCACCCGCGTGCCCCCCCGGGGACCAGCACATGGGAGCCCCGTGTCTGGGCACCCGCGTGCCCCCCCGGGGACCAGCACATGGGAGCCCCGTGTCTGGGCACCCGCGTGCCCCCCCGGGGACCAGCACATGGGAGCCCCGTGTCTGGGCACCCGCGTGCCCCCCCGGGGACCAGCACATGGGAGCCCCGTGTCTGGGCACCCGCGTGCCCCCCCGGGGACCAGCACATGGGAGCCCCGTGTCTGGGCACCCGCGTGCCCCCCCGGGGACCAGCACATGGGAGCCCCGTGTCTGGGCACCCGCGTGCCCCCCCGGGGACCAGCACATGGGAGCCCCGTGTCTGGGCACCCGCGTGCCCCCCCGGGGACCAGCACATGGGAGCCCCGTGTCTGGGCACCCGCGTCGACGTCCCTGCCACCCTGTATAGTACAACTGGAATACGTACAAGCACTAAAAAGTCGATCTTGAAAGAGAAAACTGTTTTGTAGGGTGTCCATTTTTTTTATAATGTAACCATACATTTAGTGCAACATTACGACACAGTGAAAAAGCTAAAAAAAACACGACTCAGCCATTCTATTATATTACCTGACTCCTCACTCTCTCCCACAATAGGTCTGGCGTGCGCAGAGCGTGCACGTCTATCTCAGTGTTGCTGTGTCCCATGTTGCACACGACGCAGCCATTCTTCATTCTCTCCATGTGCTCGCGTGTGACAACGCCTTTGTTGCCTGTCGCTGTTATTACGATGTCTACTTGGCGTATCACCTGGGGAAAAGAAATGTTGCAGGATGAGAATTGACTTGTAAATCCTACTAATATTATAAATGCGAAAGTTTGGATGGATGGATGTTTGTTACACTTTCACGCAAAAACTACTTAACGGATTTGGATGAAATTTGGCCCCTAGGTGATTTATAATCAGGATTAACATATAGGATACTTTTTATCCCGATATTCCCACGCGATCGAAACTTGTGTGGGTGAAACCGCAGGGCGCAGCTAGTTGGTAATAAAAGCATAGTCTAACCTCGTGTTCAGATTAGGGGTTTGACGCACGTAAGGATACGTAAACTACGTTCGCGATTAATTCACCAAACATGTAAACAAATATGAGTTATTGCAAAAATAACTTTAATTCCTACATAATAAAGTTCAGTTTACGATACAATCTCAAACATTTTTATAACTTTTTAAATAATGCTTGTCACTCTAAAATCAACTTAATTATATATAACTGCAATAAAGTTGATATTTGTTTAACTTGAAATAACATAAATTGGAAACGTAAATTTGAATAGTCCTTAGGTACAGAGTTGCGCGTTGCCTATAATACTAGAAGCCAGTCATAGTCAGTACAGTAACCACTAAAAGATCGAACTCTTACGAATTATAAACTTGTTTGTGTTTAGTCAAATCTCGAGTCAAAATTCCAACATCATACGGTCTTACTTTTAGTATGTTTCAAAGAGGTATTAACGCATAAAAAGGGTACTATATTTTCTAAAAATATCACTGCGTATACGGGAATTTGTTCGGAGAAGGCCCCGCATAACAACAATGGAAAGCTACGAGGAAGAACTTTGTCCAGTCAAGGCACAACATAGGTTGCAAAAAAAGAAATTGTTTGAAAGAAAAAAATGTTAGCCGCAAATAAAAGTATTTTCTACTTTTATTTGCGCCAAACATGACGCATAAAATAGAACATAAACACACAAAAAAAATAACAAGTTGGGGGTAAACATGCGTCACATTCACGCAAAACGGCCATCGCTCAGCATAATGCTAAGACCCTATACGGGACAGAGCCCAAGCGCTGGTTTTCAGCGGCAGCCGGCGTTGACATGATGACGTTAACCAGTGCAGCATGCAATTATACATAAATAAATAAAAACAACGATCAAAACAAGAAATAAAATAAACCAT
This sequence comes from Apamea epomidion, assembly GCA_947507525.1. Classification (NCBI taxonomy): domain Eukaryota; kingdom Metazoa; phylum Arthropoda; class Insecta; order Lepidoptera; family Noctuidae; genus Apamea; species Apamea epomidion. The sequence continues at coordinate 10,033,750 of OX382252.1, read as the reverse complement.
TGCAACATATATGATTCTCTTTTCTTACCTCATTTAATTTGACAACTCTGAAGCCATCCATGGCAGCTTGAAGTGCACATATGGGGTCGATTTCAGTCACGTACACCTGAAAACACACATTATATTAAATAATCATATAATTTTGTAACGGGCTGAGCTTGACTCCACGATTGTTCGTTTATTGATGTGATCCCCATGATTAATAGGTAATACGGGCTGGTGTCCGCAACTCCACGACAATGCGCGTATTTTGCGTACGGGTGATGATTAATTTTTTTTTTTTTTTTTTAAAGGGGAGTTTTGTGTTGTATAGTTGCTGAACTGACAGATATTATTCTCTCCAAACAAAAGTTCAAAAAATTCCATCGACGACGTTCAGTTTTTCCCTATATTACCATTTTTCCGGGAAAATTCGAATCGATCCAGCCGTTCTTAAATGATGCGCTTGCCAACGAAGAACATTTCATTTTTATTTATATAGATGACTAGTTGTGCCCCGCGGTTTCACCCGCATAAGTTTCGATCCCGTGGGAATATCGGGATAAAAAGTATCATAATGTGTTATTCCTGGTTATAAACTATCTGTGTGCCAAATTCCATTCAAATCCGTTCAGTAGTTTTTGCGTGAAAGAGTAACAAACATGCATCCATCCATACAAACTTTCGCGTTTATAATATTAGTAGGTGTTTATATTTTTAATACATCCTCAAAATAGATGTATGCAAACAGCTGTTTGCATACATCTATTTTGAGAATGTTAGTACGTGTTAGTTAGAATTTTGAGAGTGTTAGTAAATAACACCACATCTACTCATCAGCTGATGTGGTGTTATTAGATATTTCATGAGGCAACGTATCGGTAGATCTAGCGAATGTGAGAATGTAGGTGTGGTCTGTGGGTGTGTGGTGTGTGGTGCGTGGCGGTGGTGGCGGTAACCAATTTCCACCAGTTATCTATAGACTATTTATTATGATTATTATACTTACAACACAGCCCAGCGCTTTCAGCGCTTGGCAGCAGCCCTTCCCGACCTCTCCGTAGCCGCAGACTACGGACTGTTTCCCGCCGAACATCAGGTCTGTACTGCGCTTTAGAGCGTCGATTATACTTTCTCTGTAAAGAAAAAGAGTTTCAAGTAAGTTTTCTATAAAATAATGATGATGACAGATGGAGTAAGGCTGTGACCGAGTGGCGTCCAAGGACTGGAAGACGAGGTGTCGGTCGTCCGGAGGCGAGATGGGCAGACGATATTGTTGCCATCGCGGGCAAAGCCTGGATGAGGCTGGCACAGGAGCGTGGGAATTGGTACATGACAAAAGAGGCCTCTGCCCAGCAGTGGGTGTGCATGGTGACGATGATTCAAGAAAGTGTCGTAAAAGTGGCGAGCATGTTCAAAGAGTATGTATTCAAAATGACTTTGCCTATCACCGATCTTTTAAGGAAATAATGAGAAAGATGACTGAATTTCATCTGTAGTCAAATATCTAGTATAGTGAAGTTTTACCAAGGGCTGATTTTTCAATCGACAGATATTTTTTATTCGTGGAATAAAATTGACGTCTGACATATTTTGTATGGAAGAACTATCAAAAATTCAAAATTATTCCTCGGATAAAATTATCTGGCGTTAGAAAAATCAACTATAAATAATACTGTGCGGAAAGCATGTGAATCCGTCGGTACCGGCTGTCATTTGTAGATCTTTGACGTGCGGTAGGGGTAGTCTGACAACCAGTCTTACCAAGGAGTATCGTGTGCCCTAGTAACTGGGTTGTGGAGGTCTGATAGGCAGTCGCTCCATGTAACATACTGGTGTTCAGCTGCATCCGGTTAGACTGGAAGCTTACCCCAACATAGTTGGGAAAAGGTATGCAGGTGATGATGACAAATTCTATGATTATTTTTAAAGGACATGTCCTGTGGGACCATGGACAGTTGAAGATCTCTACTGATAAATCAATGTTGCTGATAAATCATGTCCTTTGGCAAAATCAATAATAAAAACCGGCCAAGTGTGAGTCGGACTCGCGCACGAAGGGTTCCGTACAATTATCTATAAAAATCACGTGTGTTGTATGAGGGCCCCCCTTAATTATTTATTTTATTTTGGTTTTAGTATTTGTTGTTATAGCGGCAACAGAAATACATAATTTGTGATAATTTCAACTGTCTAGCTATCGCGGTTCTTGAGATACAGCCTGACAGACAGACAGACGGACAGACAGCGAAGTCTTAGTAATAGGGTCCCGTTTTTACACTTTGGGTACGGAACCCTAAAAATCAGAATCAAGTCATTTATTCAAATTAAGCTGAGAATCAGCACTTTTCGAACGTGAAAATTACAAAAGACAGTCGGGATAACGCCCGCCCTTCACCACTTCCCAGTGCTTTCGCTGGGAAGAAGTGGCGCAACCAACTCCCCAGCAGCACAGCTGTCTGTTCAGTTAGAAAATACTTGATTGTATACAATACTAGGCAGATGATGAACTCACCGACACGAGTACAGGTTGTCGAACTTGGTCTTGGTCACGCTGTCGTTGACGTTCATGGCTGGCACGCACAGCTTGCCGGCTTTCGATAGTTGGTACAGGCGGTGGACACCTGTTACACTTTCTTCTACTATTCCTGAAATAATAAGAGAAGAAAAGGGTTTATACGAGTTTTAAAAGTATTTATGGCTATAAATTTTACAATATTTTGATTTATTTAAAAGAGTGTCCATGGATTTTCTTGGCCGTTCTTCTCCATGAGCAGCTACTACGCTTTGGAAGGGGTAACTAGCCTTATTCAAAAGTGCCTGTAATTGGTTTAATTCACTGACCTATAATGTACAAGTACGCTATCGATGACAAAATGAAGACATTTGATTTTCGCCATTTTGGCGCTAATAGCAACGTGAGCCTCTGTGGAACTAATATTATTGATAGTGAGTTTAACAAAATGCGCATACTCTCATGATAAAAATGGTCTAAATATCTCGTAGTAAAAACAGAAAAAAAGTCTTATTCCACGATTTAGACCTAAATCATCAGAGATGTACCAAAACAACACGACAGCCATTATTGGAACAATGTATCAATTTTAGTTCCTGAGACGCTCAAGCAGGGCGCTTTGAATCGGCACAAAAAACAACTGTCATTTCGTATAGTATATTTAGTCCAGCGTACTTGTGTAATGTAGAGTGAAATAGAGGTTAAGTTTCAATTTATCTTTCATAGTATTCTTAAGGTATTTTTCGTACTGTCAACTAGCTTGACAGTACGAAAAATACCTTATGAATTTTATATTTAAGAACGGTTCTAGGCTAAAAAAATATAAAAAATCTAGATAATTTTGTAAATAATTTTAGATTATCACCAGTTTTAGGCCAAGAGAAGACCAGAAAACTGTCAGCGGACTAACAGTATACCACCAGTAGACCATGAGAAGACCACAAGTAGACCATGAGAAGACCACAAGTAGACCATGAGAAGACCGTAAGTAGACCATGAGAAGACCACAAGTAGAACATGAGAAGACCACAAGGAGACCATAAGTAGACCATGAGAAGACCACAAGTAGACCATGAGAAGACCATGAGAAGACTACAAGTAGAACATGAGAAGACCACAAGTAGACCATGAGAAGACCACAAGTAGACCATGAGAAGACCACAAGTAAACCATGAGTAGACCTACCTTTAATATGTTTGAAAGCAGCAGCATGTTTCTTCAGCATGAGATGTGTCGCATCCCCTCCATCATCGAGGATCATGTTAGGAGTCCAAGTGGCAGTCGGAGTACAGCATTGATCGATGCACCACCAGAACGCTTCCTCACTTTCACCGCGCCAGGCGAAGATTGCGTATCCTGAAATGGAGAGGTACAATTGATGAAGTAAAAGATAAAATAAATGAAGGGTAGCCAAAGTTCGGATTGACTAAAACACAGTGGTAGTTTTTCACTGTATTAAAAAAACGGTTAAGTGCGAGTCGGACTCGTGCAGCGAGGGTCCCGTACAAATTTGTAGGTATGTAACTACAAATTTACGGTTTTCGGAATTTTAACTTTACTTGTGCTACATGAAATTGCTTCTTGGCAAATTTCATGATTCTAGGTCAACGGGAAGTACGATATAGGTTTTGATTCCCTTGCGAGTGTCAAAATATGCGGCATAAACGGAACTTTAACGCCCGTATCTTTTGATTGCGTTGACTTAGAAGTTTTATTTTTTTACTGCTTCGAGGGATTGCAGCCCTGAGTATTTGACATTAATTTCAACTTGATAACTACACGCGTTCCTGAGAAAAAGGGTTCGGAACCCTAAAAATGCAGTGTATTTGGTTTAATATGAGATCCTGGAGCCATCCTTTTATCTTCACGTTGGCTAGTGTATGAAAGGTAAGCAACCAAGAAATCCCATAATTTCTTATGCAAGTCTGAGTCTCACAGGTTGACTTTTTAAATGATTTTGCTGGACGCACGATACGGCCTTCCACCTTATTGAAATGCTGTTCAACGCCCAAAGACCAGGGAGTTTGCCGATGGGTTGTCATTTTCCCTCTTCGCCCGTAGCGTAACACAACAACACTACTTGGTGGCAAAGATTTAAATCTAATCTGCATTCGCGATTTATTTGTCAAAAATGTAAACAAATATTAGTTAATGGAGAAATAACTTTAATTCCTACACAATAAACATCAGTTTACGCTATAATTTCAAACATTTTTATAACTTTTTCAATAGTGCTAGTCACAGAACAGATAATATCTATTCTGTGGTGCTAGTCACTTTGAAATCAACTTAGTTGCCATTAAAATAAAGTTGATATTTGTTTAACTTGAAATAACATCAATTTGAAACATACATTTGAATAAACTTTAGTTACAACTTTACCAGACACGCAATTTCTCAAAAATCTTTTTTGTTTTCAGTCAACCTATATCCCACAGCTGGGCAAAGGTCTTCCCCATATGTTTCCACTTTTCTTTGTGCTGTGCCTTTTCCGTCCAATCTGTTGGGAAAGAGTCGAAATCGTCACGCCAGCGTTTCTTATAAAACCTTAGAAAGTCTTCAAAAATCTGTACTACTTCAAAAATTCTCTCCTAAAATAGTATCAAAGACTTACCAGCGTGTGCTAAAGCGGCTGCGACTTCATTCTGCGTGCTGTATATGTTGCAGGCGGCCCAGCGCACGGTGGCGCCGAGAGCGGCAAGCGTCTCGATCAGAACCGCTGTCTGAGCGTTAATGTGTGTGCAGCCTACGATCTGGCGAAGAAACGTTGAAAAGGTAAGTAAACTTCTTCTGCCGAGCCTTTTCCTAACTATGTTGGGGTCGGCTTCCAGTCTAACCGGATGCAGCTGAATACTAGTATTTTACATGGAGCGGCTGCCTACCTGACCTCCACAACCCAATTATTGGGTAGTACAATACCCCTTGGTAAGACTGGTTGTCAGACTTTTGGGCTTCTGACTACCCGTAACGACTGTCAAAGATCTACGACCAACTGCTTAACGTGCTTTCCGATGCACGAAGGGGTCTCGGTATGTAATGGATGGTCACTCATCCACGGACCGACCTCGGCAAGCGTTGCTTAACCTTGAAGATCGACCCGTGTCGCTGTTATTATTTAGCCACTAGCCATTTCTTAACGATGCTATTCAATTAAAATACCAAGTAGGCATTTCCAGCACTAAACTACATTTATATTTAACACAAAAAGCATTTATGTAAACGTTCACCTGTTTAGTTTCAAGCCTTGTGAAAACGGGTTAATGAGGTCAGCTCTAACCAACTATACTACAGCTAAACTCAATGTGCAGATTATGTAAACAAATCGACCATACGTTTATAGGTGGTCAAATCGAGAGTTTCTGGACTGAATTAGATTTTGGTTTCTTAGGGACTAACCACACTTATTCAGCTCTGTTCAGCTATTGTTCAGCAAACAACGATTTTGTATGGAATGCGTACGCATCCGTAAAGCTGAACGAATGCGTAGGCATTCCATAAAAAACCGTTGTTTTCTGTGGATACGATACCCCTTGGTAAGACTGCTTGTCAGACTTTCAGCATTCTGACAATCGGTAACGACTGTCAAAGATCCAAGAATGACAGCCGGGACCGAAGACATAACGTGCTTTACGAGGCACGGAGGGATCTCGGTATGTAAAGACAGGCACCCACTCACAGACCAACAGCGGCAAGCGTCGTTGAACCTGCTCAATCGACCCGTGCAGCTATTATTACTAAGCCGCAAGCCCCTCTTCGTAACCGAAATCCAGTAATCCATATAAAAAAACACACTATACCCTGTCCATTAGGCAAACCGTTTTTTGACAGCTGTCTTAGAACGAACTATTCCAGATTACGTAAAAGTTAACTTTAAAGTGCGTAATAAAATAAATATATTATAAACTGCCTTATCTTATTGAATTATCTTGTTTATGGCTTCTTACAGACATTACAATATCGTAGGTGTATCAATCAATGTATTGTGTGTTGCTGCAATCACTAGGTCCATCTGTCAAAAAAAAGTTTTAAATAGAATAAACTAATGGACAGGGTATAGATTCCAAATTAACGACGCTCATACAATAATAACACAGTCGACTTTAGATCTACATAAACAACAGTTGATTGGCCGCTCAATCGAACCACTCAAGTCGTTTACTCAATCAATCAATCTTTCAATCTGATGTCTGAAACTATGTCAGCCTCTTTGTTAACTTAGAAAATGGTATAAAAATGTTGTGGCAAATCGATTTTACTCACAACTAAATGAAACTAGCTGTCCCGTCGGACGTTGTCCTGTCAGTAAATCCTCCCATAGAAAAAGCATGCTCAATTTTTCTTGAAAATGAACGGCACCCTAATTGCGTAACTCACAATCAATCAGAATCGGTTTCATTTTGACAGTTCAACAACATTCATTGCGTTATTTACGTGTTGAGCAGACTTTATGAAGGTAACCTTTTTCGAACCTATGAAGCAATGGATTAGCAATATCCTTCAAAATGATTCAGATTGAGATTGATTGTGTGGTTCGCAATTAGGGTGCGTGTCTACTTAGCCACGAGCCCGTCTTTGGCCCTGCGCTATAAGCAGTGGCTATTGTCATAAACATAATAATCAGCCTATAATGTTCCCACTGCTGGGACACAGGCCTCCTCTCAGTGAGAGGGAGTGGACCATCATCCACCACGTGGGCCCAGTGCGGGTTGGTAGATGTCACGTGTCTTCAAACTTTTGCTTCTAGAACAACGGTTTCCTCACGATGTTTTCCTTCACCGTTTTGAGAGCAGTGGTGATGAAATAATTTACACAAAGTAAAGTAAGCGGTCTCGGGTAAAGGGTAGCACCAACACGCTTCTGAGCGCAGTGACAGCCAAATCCTGAGGCATTGGTCACTCATGCATGTGCAAAATAATAATTATTTTAAATTTTACTAACATAGCTATAAGTATCTACCTACTAACATAGTGTTGCGCGCTACAATTAATACCTGGTACATGGTGACATTAGTTACGACTAGCGCCATCTAGTATCAAGTAGCAGAACTAATAGATCCTTCTCGAAATTTCGATACTAGAACTTTCCAGAACTATCGGCATCTGGTCAGTCAGGGCCGGTATGCACTCGAACATTCTAGATGTTTCTACAATAGAAGGTTCTAGAACTATCTGCGGCACTATATGTATAAGGCCGCGACCGAGTCAGTGCTGGATAGGCGATACAAGCGAATACATCGAAAGCGATCTTCAAGTGCGGCTTAAGTGCCATTGTGTTTTATAATTAGTGTGTTTGACTTGTTATTAGTGTTGTTCAATTAAAGTGTAATTTTTGGTAATTTATATCGGCAGTTTTTATTGTCACAAACCCGAAGCTCGTAACTATAGTATGGACTTGTATCAATTACTGTGAGCTTGGTCTGAAATAAATATTATCAATTTCAATTTCAAAATTTCAAAGCGCCTGTCGCAGCCGTGACCACTGGGCCACCAGCCGATCGATGTAAAAATCTCACCGTGAAAAGTTAGGCGAAGTGAGCTTAGAGTGATCTATTATTAGTGTCAATCCCTAGCATTAGTTGGAATGACAGCTCACTCTACGCTCACTTGACCTAAGTTTTCACGGTGAGATGGTTACAGAATCGCACTGCTGTGCTCTCCGGCCATTATAATATAATTATAGTTATAATTTTCCTACCTTAGCGTCTTTCAGCGGCTTGTCTTCCTTCGCCCTTGCTCTAAGCGCCATGATCCCAGGCATCTCCTGCTCAGCGATTTCAATCTCCCGTCTGCCGAAGGCATGCTGTTCGACGTTCCTGACGCAGTAGGCTGGGTTGGGAGTACCAGCTGCGATGGCCTTCTCATGAGGCTGGACGCCTTCGTCTTCGTCTGATGATGACCCTGGAACAATCGAGGTAGAGGTTTAGGGGTGGTAGAATGAGTGGAAGGTTTAGAAAGTAAGAACAGGTATCGTCTGGGCACGCTCGTTCCATCATAGACCTCGTCCATCGCTTTCCATCGAGGTAAAGAGCGGGCCCATTCAGCAATAAAAAGAAGGGGGTGATCCGGTTGGTGTTGGATATTTAGACATGTAGCGGCATCTACATCGCCACATGCGAACTACGCATCATACTGACGTCACGCTAAATCCTGCATCGCGCAAGTAAAGTTTACCGACTAATGTAATTTTTTTTTTTTCTTTAAACGTGCCCCACACTAGGAATTACTTCCGTATCGTGGGTGCGTTTATAAACATTTAACCTCACATATACAAACAGCCAGACCCGGAACAACAACCTGTAGGCAATACAAATATTTGTTTCGTGCGGGAATCGAACCCGCGACACGCAGCGCAGAAGTCGATCGCTCAGCCACGGCACCAACCGTGTCGTCAATCGTCGGGCAGTAGTGCACCAGACACAACACCCATCTGGGCGGAGGATCCTCTCTTTTCTATGGAGGATGAGTGAACACCCTACTCCTCGTATCATAGAGAAATGAATTTGTGTAAAAATGGGAAATTATTATTTCTTTAGTGAAGATGTTGGATTTCGGCACTCGGCTCGGCAGCAGATGAAAGTTTATTTCTATAAAAGTTTGCCTGTGTCGTGTTAATGTGGAATAAAACAAAAATGAACTTGAAGTCTGAAAGAGAATTCTCGTAATTTAAAACGTTCAAAATCTAGTCGCAGTCTCATCTTAGCGACAAACAAATGTCAAAAACTTGTCAAAATGTAGGGAAATTATTAGTATTTTTTGACAGATTGAGACTGAGATCAGACTGTGAACGGTCTTAAAATTACGAGAATTCTCTTTCAGACTTCAAGTTCATTTTTGTTTTATTCCACGTTCACACGACACAGGCAAACTTTTATAGATATCGGCTTTTTTTTTTAAATTTATTGACAATGGGCTCACTCTTGACCTCAATCCAGCCGGCTGACATGTTTTTTGTTAGTTCTTTTCCAAGGAGAGAAGTAAACCTCCCCGCGTAACCTGACCCGGACCTGCTTAGCTATTCACAACCATCCGACAGGCTATCGTATCGAAAATTACACATTTCGATAACCTAATTTGCCTTGCACCCGTCAGCAAACAGCTGTCGGAAGAATAGATACAAAATATTCGGGTTTTGGACTTGTGAGCAGCGTTTAGAGGACTTTTATGATAACAGTGATTGATGTTCGATAGGGTGCAGAGGCGTATTGAGTGGTTGTGAATACTTATGCTGGACCCTGACCTGGTAACCTGTTCGCATGCAAATCTACGACTCCACGAGAGGCTTGTATTAGTTTAGAATAAGTGTAAAATTAGTTAGAACACTTACAAATATCACTTGCGGACACGATAGAGTACCTCTTCTTTGACGACACCTTCGATTTCTTCGATTCATTTATGATTTCCATTTTATTTTACACTAGTATTTACTCTAGATTTAAGTGTAGTTGTGGTTGTGATATGCAATGTTGATTAAGCAAGTTACCTAATATTTTTAATCGTTTTCCTTAAGAGGCGCGAAAACTGCGTCTTGTCACTGCGACTGACACTGTAACAAGACGCACAGTTGTCGTTTGCTTCTGCGTCTTATTGCTGCGACAAGACGCTTCTAGTCTGCATCTACGTCTAGTCGTTACGACACACCTAGTGCAGAAAGCGATAATTTTCTTTGACTACTTAACGCGCTTCGACATCCGATTTGAAAACATCAACATCGATCGTATCCATGTTGAGATTCGCAATACAAACACACATGGACCTTCCTCAGCGCTCACAGGACGGGCGCTGACACCTTTCGCATGCGACTGTCGTCGGGTACGAGCATGCATCTTGCGTCTAGACGCTGCGTCAAGTAGCGAGGGCGTGCGGCACCTAGCCTATCGTTACGACTTTGCAACATGCGGGAGCTTGGAACAAAATGTATGAAAATTGTCGGCCGCAGCCTGTCGTTGCGTGTAGTTGCCGAGGTGTCGCAGTTATGTGCCGTATAGTGTGCGAGGCAGCTTACTATGGCCGTCAGTTTCCAGTCTAACCGGTGACTAAACATAAGTTTTATTGGCACATTGACTGCATTAACGTTCTAAATTCGTGTCTACTAAGTGGCACTTTAGTTTATCGTTTATATTCATTAGGGAGCCGAATTCTTAGCTAAATAAGCCTAACGAGCGCAAAGTATGTCTGGGATTAAATTGCTCAGGGCAGAAGAAGCCTTAATGCCTATGTCTGATAGGTTAATTTTGTTTGTTGAGAGTTTTTATGCATTTCACTGCTTCTCCGAAAAAAAGCAGAAGGTCATGGACGTCAAGGTGAAAGAAACTGCTCTGAAATCACCAACACACATTCAAAAACCGTGGTATGCAATGCTTTATCATCATTTAAACCATATGCCTAGCCTTTTCCCAACTATGTTGGGATCGGCTTCCAGACTAACCGGAAGCAGCTGAATACCAGTATTTTACATGGAGCGACTGCCTATTTGCCCTCCACAACCCAGTTATTGGGTAATACGAAACCCTTCGGTAAGACTGGTTGTCAGACTTTCGGGGTTCTGACGACCCGTAACGACTGTCAAATATCCACGAATCTGTCAAATATCCAGCCCGGACCAACGGCTTAACGTGCTTTCCGGGGCACGGAGGGGTCTTGGTATATGAAGCATCCACTGACCAACGGCGGTAAGCGTACCTTAACTTGGTAACGTATTCTCCATGACAATTAACGAAACCGCGCGGAATGAACGCCAAATTGGCGTGTAGCTTAGGAATTGACGTGGTTGCGAAGTAAGGAATCATTGGTTATAGTGAATTAGGGCCCAGCGGGGTAATTGCGTTATACACCATCAGTAGCAATTGCTTTCATTTTGACAGTTCAACAACATTCATAGCGTTATTTACGTTGTTGAGCAGACACATTTTTCCGAACATATGCAGCAATGGATTAGCAATATCCTTCAAAATGATTCAGATTGGGATTGAAAGAAATACATGATTACGTAAATAAGGCACAAGTGTTATTGATTTTCAGTTTACTTACTTACGTTGGGCTATTCTTGGGCGACCTTGACCTTGAGGAAACCTATGTGTTTATAATCGCAACCAACTTAGCGTCATGGATACTAGTTGTGACGTTATGTCTGTAGATGTCGTATTTATATAAATTATAATAATAAAATCTTTATTTTCCAATTTACCACTTGGTTTATCCTACTCCTATTAATATTATAAACGTGAAAGTTTGTATGGATGGATGGATGTTTCTTACTCCTTCACGCAAAAACTACTGAACGGATTTGGATGAAATTTGGCACACAGATAGTTTATAACCAGGATTAACACATAGGATACTTTTTATTCCGATATTCCCACGGGATCGAAACTTATGCGGGTGAAACCGCAGGGCGCAGCTAGTATTTTATATATTATTATACAAAAACAAAAATTATGGCGTTTTCATGGTCATTGAAGTAGCAAAGAGCAGTGGTAGCTCAGTGGTAACTAACGGCCGCGACTTACCGAGGTGTAGGTCGTAGGTACGAACCCAGTCAGGCGCTTTAGTGAATTATTTCGTCACCACTGCTCTCAAAACGTTGAAGGAAAACATCGTGAGGAAATCGGCATGTCCTAAAACCAAAAATTCTAAGACATGTGACATCTACCAACCTACACTGGGCCCGCGTGGTGGATTACAGCCATCTCTCTCTTACTGTGAGACGGCCTGGGTCCCAGCAGTGGGAACATTATAGGCAGATTATACATGGACATCATTGTATTGTCCTTAAACCAATTGATTTAGGGATTACGCCATACGTATTTTGTTTCCAGACATATCTACTGACATTTGGTGTTACGCGAATGTATAGAATAAGAAATACACGCACACACTGATACTATTGTAGTTAAAACATTGCTTTTACTTTTTTGAAGTGAAAACTTCTTTAGCGGCGTTGTGCACTTTTTTTGTGATGGGTAAAAAATTTTAAACTCGCCTCAGGACACGTGACCTGATCGAAAATTCGTAAGACGGAGGGAGAGTAGACCGCATTCCAAAATATCAAAAATGCACAACGTTAATATTCAAGTTTTCACTTCTGCCGGAACTCCCGGAGTGCAACCCGTTGTTTTTTTATTTTATGTTTCACGAACTGTGTCACAAAACGTTATTCTTTTTTTTAAAGAAATCAGTAGTTATTACGTATCGACTTTTCAGCTTCAACTGAACTGAACGGCCGCAGCAACGGCCGCCATAAACGATGGCATCAGGGTTTGTCGTTCATCATCTGCCTAGCCTGTTCCCAACTATGTTGGGGTCGGCTTCCAATCTAACCGAATGCAGCTGAATACCAGTATTTAACATGGAGCGACTGCCTATCTGCCCTCCACAACCCAGTTATTGGGTAATACGAAACCCCTTGGTAAGACTTTCGGGCTTCTGACGACTTGGTAACGACTGTCAAAGATCCTCGAATGACCTTTACGGTGTCAGAAAACGCCCTCTATGGAAACAATTTATGTACTTTCATCAATAACCATTCAGTGACGTCATTTGACGGCAAATTGCGGACGCTATGTGGCGACCACCGCTCTACTAGAAGACCGTAGCATTAGAAACAAAGTTGAAACTTGAAACGTCCCTGGCACTAATACTTTTCAAACTAGAAAACAGGTACCAATACTTCTGGGAACAATGCTTTCTCGAACAAAATCTTATTTGTAAGTACCATCCAATTTGTGTAAACAAATGGGTCAAAAAAGGAATCTGTGGATACCAATGCCACAAATAAATTGTAGTGCCACTTACAAATCGAATCCTTTGATTTAAATATTTGAATACTTTACCCCAAAATTCTAATTTAAACTCAACCAATTGTTAAAAATAGTAACTAATGGTAAAATTTTTGCAAAATGTGTCTTTTGATCAATTTTTAGTTTATCTAATGATATAATATCATTGCTAATGGTTAAATAATTAACTAATTAACGTATTCCCTATGACATAATGGCGTGGTTTGAACTGTCAAAATACATGTTGTCCGTACGGTTGACATTTCGATTCCTTGCCGTGAACACGACACGATATTGACGTGGTTCGCACATGCTAAGATTTCGCGGGGAATAATTAAGAATTGGGGCCCTGTAAATCATCATCAGGGGTATCAGTAGGGTTGGGCAGAACTGTACAGTCAACCCACATTTCACCAGTTATGTTCAAGATCCATGTAATGGGAGACGACTGTATTCCCATCGTGCTGCAGATGAGAAATTCCTGAGGGAAAAAACGTCAATTTTAATGACTCCCAGAGATATTATAAGAATATATCACAAAAACTTTATGACGCATAGGAGATGACCTATTACTTGGAAGCATCTAGAAATGTAATAGAGTTAGCCAGACTTCCATAAAATCTAAATAATCATGGCGGTATTACGCCATCGTCTCTACCGACTGCGGTCGACGCGACGTTTATGGGTCAGCCGCATTAAACATATCCGTGCAAATAGAACCGCCATTACTGTTTGTGCAGTTTATCAAGTATATTACTATATTAATGTCTCACGGCTTAAAGGAGGTTTGGTGCTCTGAACCATGGGTTCTCAACGTGGGCGATTTAGACTTTCAGGGGGATTTTCAGTAGAAAACCCTGTGAAACTGTATGTACATCCCATCTTACGACTATATTGTGGCAATAACTGTTACAGATTCACGACAGATGGTAATGGTAAGTAAAAAGAATTGGGGGGCTCTAGAAAAACATCTCCAAGTGGGCGGTGAGCAAAATAAGTTTGGGAACCTATGCTCTATGTTCTATGTTACGGGTTTGGTTTCCGCACTTATCCGTTCAGGTGGACCATTGTGCGTGGGCCATGGCGGCCGTCGGTGGTTATTCCAACCAGCCCACTTCCCTCCAGAAGCTTATTAAGTCTCCTGGCCTGTTGAGAACATCTGTGTAAGATCTGGGTGTCCTGAGGGTTTCCGATCTAATCTGGGTGACGGCTGTGCAAGTGTGCACTCAAAGAGCACATGCGCGACGGTTTCATCAGCCTCCATGCAAGCTCTGCACAGGGGGCTGTCCGTTCTGCCTATCGTGTGGTAGTGTTTGTTTAGTGAGCAGTGTCCTGTGATGGTCCCCGTCACCAGGCGCAGGCAGAACCTATGCTCTAAACCAACACTTTGAAAGAGTTTCGCATTTCTACAACGACTTTCAACAGGATTTACATAAGTTTTTTGATAGCTTTTGTTAGTCGGGTTTTTTCAATATTTTTGAACCATTTATTGGCACTCCACGGGGGTAAGACTGACTCGTAACTTGTAAGTCGTAACGGGAAACGGCATGACGCTTTCTTATGCCGTCACTCCCTCCTCGCCATGTTTCCGCCGGGCAACCCGTGACGGCCACATTTTTTTTATTCGCACCCCTTTACAGTGTAAATTTTTCATTTCGGAGAAGCAGTAAAAGTAATGGACCCCGTTTTTTAACGACCGAAATAATCTGGGCAGTTCGGAACAAACGAAATGTGGGTATAGTCTGTTGCAGAAGTAGCATAATCATAATCAATTAATCAGCTTAGAATGTACCCACAGCTAGGACACAGGCCTCCGCTCTGTGAGGAGTGCGTGTTGCAAGATGTCACATGTCGTCGATTTTTTTGTTCTAGAATGATGTTTTCCTTCACCGTTTTGTAAGCAGTGGTGATAAAGTTATTCACACAAAGTATGTTCATAGCAGTGTTAAATATAGATATTTGAATCATTCATGTTTTTGCTTGTTCAAAGCACATTAATTATGACGCCTGACAACAGAATCTCGAAAACTATTAGTTATAGTTTACCTAATGAGCGGAAAGTCCAAAGTACGGCCACCAAAGGAGATAAGTAACCAGGGTCATCAGATATAGTTGAAGTGTTGTAAGAAACCGATGGATATTTTCGGATAAATTTAATTTAATTAATAGAAAACAAATAGTTAATTTATCAAATTAAATATCATTCGAATACATCCATCGGTTTCTTACTAAACTTAAATAATATCCGACGACCCTGGTGACCGTACACTCACGGGCATAGGTCAAAACCTTACAATAACAATAGAATCGTAAAATTCAAAAGCTTTTTTTATAGTGAAACAAAAAATGCAACTTTGAGAAAAAACCTTTTTCATAATAGTCATCATTCATCATCAGGATAAGTATAAATCATACGAACGGACAGTCACCAAAAGAGATAAGTGACCAGGGTCGTCGGATATAGTTGAAGTTGATGAGATTTCATTTGATGAATGAACTGTTATTTTTCTTCTATTATATCTATATCTATATCCGTAATTAAAGATCATTTGAATATTCTTGCAGAGCCTCTTTCTTGTTTCTTTAACAAATGTATCGACGAAGGTACCTTCCCAGATCAGCTTAAAATAGCCAAAATTATACCGATTTACAAAAAAGGAAAAAAAACTGACCCATTAAATTACAGGCCGATCTCCTTACTTCCTACACTCTCAAAAATCTTCGAAAAGGTAATAAAATCTCGGCTCGTAGTTCACATTAACATAAATAAGGTATTACATCGAAGACAATTTGGTTATCAAAAAAATGTTGGTACTGGAGACGCTATATATACTCTCGTCAATGATGTGATTAGTAAACTTAACGATAAATTGAAAGTATCTGGTGTATTTCTAGATCTAAGCTCTGCGTTCGACACAGTTGACCATGAATTACTAGTTTCTAAATTAAATTACTATGGAGTGACAGGTAAAGCTTCTAAACTTTTGTCATCTTACCTTAGAAACAGAAAAATGTTCGTGGAAATAAGTGAACACAAAATGGACAAAAACACACTTATAATTCTTCATTATTTAACACTTGTGCGGGCGTTCCACAAGGATCCATTTTGGGACCTGTTCTATTCATATTATTCACAAATGACTTAATTAACTATATGAGTAATAATTTGCCAGACTCACATCTAGTAGTTTTCGCAGATGACACAAATGCTATCATTGGAGCAAATGACATAAATGAGCTGACGGACAAAGTTAATTCTGCTTTAAATTATCTATATTCTTGGTTTACTGTTAATAAGCTAAAAATCAATAGCACCAAGACTAAAGTAATGTTATTTCAAACTACAGCCCGTAATAAAGACACCATGGAGATTCAGTTAAAAGGGGACAAAATTGAACTGGTTAATGAAGCTAAATTCTTGGGAGTACACATAGATCAAGCATTAAATTGGAAAAGTGAGTTAATGACCATAGATGCTTCTATTTCATCTGCTTGCTATGCCTTAAGAACCCTTAGGGACGAGGTTGAACTTAAACAATTAAAGATGGTGTACTACGCCCTTATAGAGTCCAAATTGAGGTACAGTATCCAATTATGGGGCAAGAGTTACAACTACAATTGCCAAAGAGCCTTTGTACTTCAAAAAAGAGCTGTACGCACCATGGTTCGAATCTCGCAAAGAGAGAGCTGTCGTCCCCATTTTGCAGTTTTAGGAATTCTAACAGTACCTAGCCTCTACATTCTAGTACTCATGACTAACCTAAAAAAGTATCTTCATGAATATGAGACAGAAGAGGAAAGATTCGTCAGAGAGAGCACACGTAGGAAAGACCTCAGCAATATAATAAGCCCACACCTTCTGATTACGAAACATAGTGCGCGATATCAAGCAGTGCAAATTTATAACAAATTGCCACCCGACCTTAAAAGTTCGATATATACGTCCTCGTTTACGCCCAAGCTTAGAGCTTTTCTCTTGAATGAATGCCTCTACTCCATTGATGAATTGTAACTTGTTGACACTAATTTCTTTTGACATTCTAAATTCCTTTTGACATCTTAGTACCATTAGTTGACATAATAGTATTGTACTTCTTATTTTCACATCTTATTTAAATGCGCAATTTTTTTTTTTTTTTGGTTATAATTATAATGGTATGTGACATGTAATTAATTTCTCTATTGTGATTTAATGAGTATTATACTGACAAACAATTAACATTGTGTCTGAATGTTACATTACACCAAGATAAAATAATAAAAGTAAAAATCACTTTTATTATTTCTTTTCTTTTCTTTTATTATATCTTGGTGTAATGTAACATTCAGACACAATGTTAATTGTTTGTTGAATAAATAAATAAATAAATAAATTAAGAGCTGATTTTTCCAACCCCAGATAATTTTATTGGAGGAATAATTTTGCATTTTTGACAGTTCTTCCAAACAAAAACTGTCAGACGTCCATTTTATTTCACGAATTAAATTTATCTGTTGATTGAAAAATTTGGCCTTATAAATATATTATCACGTGTACGTAACGCTCATGCCAATTTTTACCAGTAAGGCTTAGGGCTGAAAACCAGCGAATCAATAACTGTTTGCGTCTTTAAACGAATACCCAAAATTGGCAAAAATAAGATTTTTGGTACTTTTAACCTCAAATAGCAGCCAGGGGGTTAATTCTAGTTCTACGTTGTAATAGTTAAATATGTTCAGGATGTTATTTCCCATAAGAAAACAGTACTTACTTTAATTTCCGGGTGTAAAATGTTCGACCCTTAAATGATGTCCTTTCATTGGAAAAAATCCATCGGTTTCTTACATAGACATAGGAAAGGATTTTTTTACATTTCTATGGTTTATTACCTATATCCGACGACCCTGATAACTTATCTCCTTTGTGATCGGATCGGACTACTAAGAAATATCTTAAATTCAATAGGAGCAATTTTGGGTATATTCCATAGAGCCAAGTTTTTGTTTTCTTTTAAGGAAAAAGCTTTTGTTTTGTTATGAAATCGCTTTTGAATCTTTCATGTGTTTTGTTAAGGAATATTTATGAATATAATAGAATAATAATTATTTGCTTAAAAACATGGTACAAAAAGATGGTAAAATACAAAATACCAAGAGCACACAAGAGTATACAAATTTTCACAAGCATATTATTTTAACATTTATTGTCAAAGAAGTCATTGACACTAAAAAATTATGACTGCACAAGCATTCATGCAATTTATTTTTGAATAATCTCATAAATAAGGTCTTGAGATTACTTGGTATCTTATTATATATAACGTACACACATAGATATACAACTTTTATTATATTTTGCTAGTCTCGGAAAGATATCCAGTACGAGCCTGTGGGGTCTCGTCGGTTACAAGGATCTAAATCATCTGCATTACTAAAGAATCCCTCATGGTCGTGATTGTGCCAAGTAATTTACTGATTAACGGCTAGAAATAGCCTGTTTTGCCTTGTAGGTATATCATTTTAATTATTTATTGATCTGCAAGGAAATCAATCAACCAAGGATTATAATAATGTCGGGAGTTGATCACGTACACGTACAATTAACTAGTAATTGGCCGTGGACTAAGGTTAAATATAAAGGAAAAAATAAACTAGAAATCTAGACCTAACCAGTTTGAACCTACCTTGATTCTAGAAGATGTATTCTAGGTTCGCATTTTAATTTCCAGACGTGTAAACAGATACGAGTTTTTGGAAAAATAACTTTAATGCCTTCACATAAAATTAAATTTGCGGTAAAAATGCAAAAAAAAATATTACTGCAATAGTACTACTGGACCTCCTAAAATCAATTTAATAAATGTATATTAATAGGAGTATAATAAAGTTGAAAAGTTTGTTTGTTTTTTTATTTTTTAATCTCTGGAACTACGAGCCGGATTAGAAAAAATCTTTTTGCATTTGATAGCCCAATTTTTGAGGAAGCTTATAAGCTATTTAACACAATGCTACGGCCCTTAGGAGCCGAGCAAAATGACACAAAAGTCCGAAAGAACGCTAAGTGAAAACGAAGGGATGCAACGGAGTGGGTCGGAAGACCTAGAAATTTTACGCGGGCAAAGACGCGAGAAAAAGCTTGTACTAATAATAAAGCTGAAGAGTTTGTTTGAACGCGTTATACCCTGTCCATTAAGTTAACCGTTTTTTGACAGCTGTCTTAGAACGTACATTTTCCAGATTACGTAAAAGTTAACTATAAAATGCGTAATAAAATAAATATATAAACTGCCTTATCTTATTGAATTACCTTATTTATGGCTTCTTACAGACATTATAATACCGTACGTGTATCAATCAATGTATAGTGTGTTGCTGCAATCACTAGTGCCATCTGTCAAAAAACGGATTACCTAATGGACAGGGTATAATCTCTGGAACTACTATCAACATCAACTGGAAACAAATATTTAAACAGACCTTTGGTTATAGTTATTTGTTCCAAATATGGTATTTTGCATCAACGCTATTTAATTGTGTCTGTGATTACGCCATTCAACGGGTTAAGTGGAAATATCATCTATTGGAAACGAGGATTTAAACAGACTTTAGATTATAGATATATGTTCCAAATATGGTATTTTGCATCAACGCTAGATTGTAGGCAATTGAGTGCACTAGTTGTACACTTCCTTTGTTAATACGGTCATGGTTATAATGATGGACTGTGTGGCTTGCTATCACGCTTATATTCCTTCAAAGGGGGTAGGCAGATATGTACAGCAAACCAATATTTCGTCGATATAATTCGCATGTTTTAGGGGAACGAGCCAAAGATAACATCGCACCAATATTCCCCGAAAGTTTACGCAGAGATGTACAGTCACGAGCACCGATATGTCAACACTTGGCAACTTTCAATTGCGATTTTTTCGTTAAATAACGAATGCAACGTTGAAATACGACACGTTATATAAACCTATGGGTTCGAAAATACTATGTTCGTAACATCATAAAATTTAATTTAATTTAAAAAAAAAAAAAAGATTTTTTGCGCTTTTGAATAAAGATACATACTTTTGCTCGTGACTGTACTAAATACGCTGAAATGTTGAGCAAAAACCATAAATTAGTTAAATATAATTTAGGAGCATGAGCAAAATAGTAATTTAATTGTGACAAAAAATTACCCGGTACAAAAACTGAGTTACACGACATGTGCCTTACCAAAGAGGTTGTACAGGGTGGCAGGGACATCGACGCGCAGCCTGTTACCATGGATTCAGCACATGAGTTTAGTGGGTTATCAAAAAAAAAATCTTCTGTTTCATAGAAAAGTGTAATACCTACGCGGTCAAAACGTATGGAACAGCAATATATATTTTTTTAATAACCGACGAAAAATTTCGACGCTATGGTATTCATCAGTACTCATGTACTGATGAATCCATGGTTACAGTTTGCGCGTCGATGTCCCTGCCACCCTGTATTGTCTCACAGCTGGGCAAAGGCCATTCTTCCCACAGCTATTTGCTGTCGGGGGCAAGGCAAACTAGTTGAAATTAGTCGATTCGACAACCTGTCGAATGGTTGTGAATAACTATGCAGATCTATTTTTAACACATAACTTATGTTTGACGTGTAAAAGTATTATTTGAACCAATTTCCTATGGATATTTGTTACTCTTTCACGCAAAAACTACTGAACGGATTTGGATGAAATTTGGCATACAGATGGTTTATAACAAGGATTAACATATAGGATACTTTTAATCCCGATATTCCCACGGGATCGAAACTTATGCGGGTGAAACCGCGGGGCAGAGCTAGTAATACAATATTTTACAAAGCAAATATCGATGTGTCATTGTGTAAATAACATTCATCAAATGTCGACACACAAAAAAAATTGCAAAAAAACAACAACATTCAGCGTATAAAAATTGGAGCAGCTCAAAACAAAGTTTTTTTGTCCTAAGTAAAAAACATAATAGAAAAACTTCAGCCTGTCCTATTGTCATTTAATTGTTCTAGTTCAAAATGTAGAAAACACTAACTGTGTTAGGTATAAAACATTGCTGGCAATGGCGAGACCTAGCTGCTCTACTTGAGTTCCGTACCTTCAAGTACCGAACACAAGTGGGAAGATATAAGTCCAAGCTGGTAAAGTGGGGCTACCTCGACGGAACGGCAGTAGGGTGTGATTGTGGAGCTATGTCGCAAACCATGCTCCAACTCCTATCCTGCCCTCTGCATCCCAAAACATGCAGTTAAAGTGACCTCTGCGCTGCCACTGACGACGTCGTGGAAGTGGCAAAGTTTTGGGTCAACAAAATATAAAATTCAGTCGTGCCAGCGACACGAAGAAGAACCAGTACCTACAGCATCACGATTCCCCTACCCTTATGCCAAGTAGGACCTTTGTAAACACACGTTTTTCTTGCCGTGAAAAACTTCGATTTAATGTCCGTGTGAAGGCACGGTTGTCAGTGTTGTATAGATCATTAACGCGTCTGTCAACAAGCTTCCATAGTGATCTAAGATCAGACATGGAGGATCTTTTAAAATTTTAATCATCTCTTTGGGAACACCAATAGGTAAAAAGGCAAAAATATTGAAGAACCAACGACAATAAAGAACGTCCAGTGAATCCTAATGTTAAGGATTTTCTTAGAATTTCTGCTCAAAACTGAACCAGGCAAATAAGGAAAATCATTGCTATAAGTTAATTTAATAAAAGGGAGGCTGCATACTGCATAATCTGCGTTCGCGATTTAATTGCCAAAAATGTAAACAAATGTGAATTAATGTAAAAATAACTTTAATTCCTACACATTAATGTTCAGTTTACGCTACAACATCAAAAAAATATATAACTTTTTCAATAGTGCGAGTCACTCTGAAATCAAATAATCAACATTGAAACAAAGTTGATATTTGTTTAACTTGAAATAACATCAATTGCAAACTTGAATACACAAATTTTAGGTACAGTAATTGATCTTGTAATTAGTTTTGATAACAATTGTATCTAATTGATACTACGCTTGCCGCAGTCAGTTCGTGGATGGGTGACCATCTATTACATTTTAAGACCCCTTCTTGCCTCGGAAAGCACGCTAAGCCGTTGGTCCCGGCTCTCATTCGTAGATCTATAGCAGTCATAATGGATACTCAGAAGCCCAAAAAAGTCTGACAACCAGTCTTACCAAAGGGATATCGTGTTACTCAGTAACTGGGTTGTGGAGGTCAGATAAGCAGTCGCTTCAAGTAAAATACTGGTATTCAGCTGCATCCACAAAACAAAATTTAAAAAAAAACCTGTCAAAACAGTATTGTGTCAAACAAGAAAATATTTATCAAAACAATTCTTGAAAGAATCAACGAGGTGCTCGTATGTATTTAAGTTTATTGGCAAACGAATTCGTGGGAAGCAACTCGTGTTGAACAAACTATTAATAACCAATAATAATAAACAATAAAGAACCTTGGAGTTCGGACCGTCCAAACTAACTAAAAAACTACATAGAAAGAACTTTAATCAGCAACGGAAAATACCGGGCTTCGACGTAACAACAAGATCCTCTTTAAAGACTTATTCAAATTGTTCCAATATTTCTTGTAATTCCGATCCAGCCTGTCTCATGCTGCCCTCTCCCAACAACGCCCTTAGCCGAGGTCCGTACCCCACAGAGGGTGCCCTTAGCGTGTAGTCGCTTAGTTTTTAAGTTTTTTAAGCACTGGCTGGAGGCCTTAATTTATTGAGGCATCCTCAGGTAAGTCCGATTAAGCAGAAGACAACCTCTTAGGTTGCCCTGTGAGACGCCAATAAAAAGCGCGTTGCACTCCGGGAGTGCCGGCAGAAGTGAAAACTTGAATATTAACGTTGTGCATTTTTGATATTTTGGAATGCGGTCTACTCTCCCTCCGTCTTACGAATTTTCGATCAGGTCACGTGTCCTGATGTGAGTTTAAAATTTTTTACACATCACAAAAAACTCCCCCCGTCTTACGAATTTTCGATCAGGTCACGTGTCCTGACACGAGCTCCGTCTTACGAATTTTCGACCAGGTCACGTGTCCTGACGCGAGTTTAACATTTTTTACCCATCACAAAAAACTCCCCCCGTCTTACGAATTTTCGATCAGGTCACGTGTCCTGACACGAGCTCCGTCTTACGAATTTTCGATCAGGTCACGTGTCCTGATGTGAGTTTAAAATTTTTTACCCATCACAAAAAACTCCCCCCGTCTTACGAATTTTCGATCAGGTCACGTGTCCTGACACGAGCTCCGTCTTACGAATTTTCGACCAGGTCACGTGTCCTGACGCGAGTTTAACATTTTTTACCCATCCCAAAAAAAGTGCACAACGCCGCTAAAGAAGTTTTCACTTAAAAAAAAAACAGTATTTCAGCCCAGTCGTAGGGTACAAGGTCAGATAATTAATAATTAATTAAAAGAAGTTTTCTTGTAGTCAATTTTCCAATAGTCATTCTTTTTAATTGTCCAAAGCCATATTTTGGTGAGGATCTCTAAATTGAAAACAGGTTATTTTTTGTTGCCATGTCGTCAAGTACAATTTTTTTTTATTTGCTACGACCTATGATTTTTATAGGCGCCATGCGTGGCATACCTATTGTCGCGCCATATTTTTTTTTTTTTTTTCAAAATGGAGGCCACGCATGGGGCCTATTTAAATTCATAGCTGACATCAATGCAAACAGAAAAAATAATAAAACCAAACCCCGGAAAATTTAATATTTCCGAGATATTAACATTCATAGGGTCGACACTATCAGGGATCTGAGAGTTCCCTTTGACGCTAAACTCCTCTTTGATGCACACATAGACAATATAGTCAAGAAAGCATCAAAAGCACTTGGTTTCATTCTCCGGGTGTCCTCGGAGTTCAAAGATATAAAGACTATTAAAAAAATTATTATACTGTTTTTTTGTTCGTAGTCATTTGGAGTATGCTTCTCAAGTCTGGAACCCCAATTGTAATGTCTACATAAATCGTATGGACAGCATACAGAAAAGGTCTTAAGGCACATTCAATATCGGTCTAAAACGTTTTTAACGAATTATAAGTACCTACCGTTGCAAAAATTTGTATATACTTCCACTAAGAAAGCATCAAAAGCACTTAGTTTCATTCTCCGGTTGTCCTCGGAGTTCAAAAATGTAAAGACTATTACAATATTATACTGTTCTTTTGTTCGTAGTCATTTGGAGTATGCTTCTCAAGTCTGGAACCCCAATTGTAATGTCTACATAAATCGTATGGAGAGCATACAGAAAAGGTTTTAAGGCACATTCAATATCGGTCTAAAACGTTTTTAACGAATTATAAGTACCTACCGTTGCAAAAATTTGTATATACTTCCACTAAGAAAGCATCAAAAGCACTTAGTTTCATTCTCCGGTTGTCCTCGGAGTTCAAAAATGTAAAGACTATTACAATATTATACTGTTCTTTTGTTCGTAGTCATTTGGAGTATGCTTCTCAAGTCTGGAACCCCAATTGTAATGTCTACATAAATCGTATGGACAGCATACAGAAAAGGTCTTAAGGCACATTCAATATCGGTCTAAAACGTTTTTAACGAATTATAAGTACCTACCGTTGCAAAAATTTGTATATACTTCCACTAAGAAAGCATCAAAAGCACTTAGTTTCATTCTCCGGTTGTCCTCGGAGTTCAAAAATGTAAAGACTATTACAATATTATACTGTTCTTTTGTTCGTAGTCATTTGGAGTATGCTTCTCAAGTCTGGAACCCCAATTGTAATGTCTACATAAATCGTATGGAGAGCATACAGAAAAGGTTTTAAGGCACATTCAATATCGGTCTAAAACGTTTTTAACGAATTATAAGTACCTACCGTTGCAAAAATTTGTATATACTTCCACTAAGAAAGCATCAAAAGCACTTAGTTTCATTCTCCGGTTGTCCTCGGAGTTCAAAAATGTAAAGACTATTACAATATTATACTGTTCTTTTGTTCGTAGTCATTTGGAGTATGCTTCTCAAGTCTGGAACCCCAATTGTAATGTCTACATAAATCGTATGGACAGCATACAGAAAAGGTCTTAAGGCACATTCAATATCGGTCTAAAACGTTTTTAACGAATTATAAGTACCTACCGTTGCAAAAATTTGTATATACTTCCACTAAGAAAGCATCAAAAGCACTTAGTTTCATTCTCCGGTTGTCCTCGGAGTTCAAAAATGTAAAGACTATTACAATATTATACTGTTCTTTTGTTCGTAGTCATTTGGAGTATGCTTCTCAAGTCTGGAACCCCAATTGTAATGTCTACATAAATCGTATGGAGAGCATACAGAAAAGGTTTTAAGGCACATTCAATATCGGTCTAAAACGTTTTTAACGAATTATAAGTACCTACCGTTGCAAAAATTTGTATATACTTCCACTAAGAAAGCATCAAAAGCACTTAGTTTCATTCTCCGGTTGTCCTCGGAGTTCAAAAATGTAAAGACTATTACAATATTATACTGTTCTTTTGTTCGTAGTCATTTGGAGTATGCTTCTCAAGTCTGGAACCCCAATTGTAATGTCTACATAAATCGTATGGAGAGCATACAGAAAAGGTTTTAAGGCACATTCAATATCGGTCTAAAACGTTTTTAACGAATTATAAGTACCTACCGTTGCAAAATTTTTTATTTACTTCCACTTTACGAAAGGCGAAAAATATCAGAACTTGTTTCTTTTCAAAATTGCCAATGGAACAATTGGGGTTACCGAATTGTTACACAAAATCGGACTGCGAATACCGTCTGTGTTCTACGTAGACCTCATTTATTGCACACCCCAGTGGTGGCCACTACCTATAGACGGAACTCGTACATGATGAGAGCAAGTCGTATGTACAACGCAACCTGCCAGATATTGAAGGCTGATATTGACATTTTCAATACTAGTCTTGCTAAATTGAAGAAAATTTTATCTACATGCTTCTTCGAGCGTAAATAGTAATTTTTCCTTCCTTAGCCCTTTATGTTCCAGGGCAGCGGTAACCATTTCGGACGATCCCGCTACCCCAAATCGTCCACCCTCCCCGCTGCCTACCGTCAACACTCATGGGGCCTTCGATCAACAATAGTACTAGATTAAGGATCAGGAACAAAAATAAGTCGCTCAAGTGGCCACGTTTGCACACGTTTGCTATTTGTTTGATTGTAGTCTATTATCAATTTTCTGTTTTAACTGGTTTTATTTTTCTGTTTTTTGTCTCATATGATTTATATACTACAAGTGGAAACTTGTAATTTGCCATATTTTGTATAAACTATTATTTACTGTATCTGTAGCTGTAAGTTTTCCTAAAATTAATCAAATTAAATTAAAAGTTGATCACGTGACATCCATATTTTTTTAACTTGTTTACGTTGCGTTGCATAGATGTTTGAAATAATCACTCTGAAACATTGATACTCTGAAAGTTTAAAGTACTCAAACATCTATGCAACAAGATGACACTTTACGGAGTTTTGTTCTTACAATGTTTTCTGTTTGCATTGATGTCAGCCGATCGATTCTGTAACCACCTCACCGTGAAAATTTAGGTTAAGTGAGCTTGGAATGAGCTGTCAATAGTGTCAATCCCTAGCATTAGTTGAAATGACAGCTCACTCTACGCTCACTTCACCTAAGTTTTCACGGTGAGATGGTTACAGAATCGCACTGCTGCTATCGATTCATATAGGTTTCATGCGTGGCCGCGATTTTGAAAACAACAAAATGGCGCGACAGTAAGTAGTTATGGCAGGGTCCGTGTAAAAAAATCCCCTTTGACTGATGGTGGCGAGATCGGTGGACAATATTGTTGCCATCGCGGGTAGAAGCTGGATGAGGCTGGCACAGAGGCGTGGGGAGTGGGACTTGAAAAGAGAGACCAATGCTCAGCAGTGTGTGAAGTTGGGCTGTGAATGATGAAGTTGACTTATGGGAAAAAATTTCAGGTACTGGGAATTCAGACAAAACAAAGCTTGAAATAAAAAATTAAATTTAAAATTTAAAAAACCCCCGACAACGTGAAAGCCTATAAAAAGAAAATAATAACCTTGAAATGATGACCCTACGTAAGTACGTATGAAATTTTTTGATTAAATGTTGTCCCGTCGGGGGACCGCTCTACTTATTAGCCTAACGTTCTGTTAAAGTTTAAAATAGTAGCGGTCCCCCGACAGGACAATATTTAATCAAAAAATTTCAAACGTACTTACGTAGGGTCATAATTTCAAGGTTATTTTTTTCTTTTTATAGGATTTCACGTTGTCGGAGGTTTTTTAAATTTTTTATTTAATTTTTTATTTCATGCTTTTTGTAGGGACTCCTTGTTATTTCATTGCTTTTATTTTCTTGCGTTTTAAGATTCAGGTAATTTGGTATTTAATCAGGTTTTTTGTAATTCGCCATTTTGTGGTAGTGGCCATCTTGGATTTAAAATTTGTAATAGTGTATAGTATTCTACTAGTCAAGCCATTTTATTTGATACCCATATTGAGGGAGTTGTGAAAAATATGTAATCCGCCATTTTGTGGCGGCGGCCATCTTGGACCGATTTTCATCAAACATAGCTAAGAACACTCCCGACAAATTCACCTTTCAAACAAAAAAAAACAAAATTAAAATCGGTTCATCCGTTAGGGAGCTACGATGCCACCGACAGACATACACACACACAGAGAGAGAGAGAGAGAGAGAGAGACACGTCAAACTTATAACACCCCGTCGTTTTTGCGTCGGGGGTTAAAAAATGAAACTATTAAAACATGTGGGGCTCGTGGCTAAATAATAACAGCCGCACGGGTCGATCGATCAGGTTAATCTACGCTTGCCGCAGTCGGGTCGTGGATAGGTGACCATACATTACATATCAAGAACCCTCCGTGCCTCGGAAAGTACGTTACGCTATTGGTCCCGGCTGTCATTCGTAACTCTTTGACAGTCGTTACGTATCGTCAGAACCCCAAAGCCCTGACAACCAGTCTTACCAAGGGGTATCAAGTTACCCAGTCACTAAGTTGTGGAGGTCAGATAGGCAGTTGCTCCATGTGAAATACTGGTATTCACCTGCATCCGGTTAGACTGGAGCCGGCCCCAACATAGTTGGCAAAAAGCTAGACAGACTGAAGTTTTTTTATAAGAATGCTCACAACTACTTCTAAGTACTTACTACACACACAACGCGTACACACGTACTTACGTACTTTTTTGTTTATTTTACTTCGATGGTCCTAGTTTATCATTTGTGACTTCAAGTGACAGCTATGTGAACAGAACCCAGCAATGCATAAATACGAGTATGTAAGCTGTCACGCCCTTTATGCCTGGAGGCTTTTATTTAGGTAGTAAGTTTTGAATTACATTTTAATTTTAAATAATTATTTTTTAGCTTGAGTACGTATAGTTTTTATTATATTTGTTGGTATATTGGCGTGGCTAGCTGACATATGGCAAATAATTTATTTTATGTTCTGTGCCTTGTAATGTTAATTACTTAACACCTAGTATTGTATACAATCAAGCATCAAGTATTTTCTAACTGAACAGACAGCTGTGCTGCTGGGGAGTTTGTTGCGCCACTTCTTCTTCCCAGCGTTAGTACTAGGAAGTGGTGAAGGGCGGGCGTTTTTGGGGACTGTCTTTTGTAATTTTGACGTTCGAAAAGTGCTGATTCTCAGCCTAATTTGAATAAATGACTTTATTTTGATTTTATTTTAAGTAGTACTTATTTAACACTAGCTGCGCCCCGCGGTTTGACCCGCATAAGTTTCGATCCCGTGGGAATATCGGTATAAAAAGTACCCTATGTGTTATTCTGATGTATAAGCTATATTGCTGTAAAGTTTCATCAAAATCCATTCAGTAGTTTTTGCGTGAAAGAGTAACAAACATCCATCTATTCATCCTAACAAACTTTCGCGTTTATAATATTAGTAGGATTTGATAGGTACCTACTCTAGATAAAAAAGAACATTAACTACGCAACCTCGTTATAAAATGCACTTAACCAGTTATTTTTTTTATTAAAATATCAATGACCGCAGATTACCTAACAAGTGGAATGAACTTTTTGATACATGCCTCAGGCACATACATTAATTTAAACAAATCTAGCTCTCAGCATAATCACCCTATAATGTTCCCACTGCTGGGACACAGGCCTCCTCTCTGTGAGAGGGACTGGCTCTTGCTAAGACTGCTTGTCAGACTTTTAGGCTTCCGACGACCTGTAACGACTGTCAAAGATCTATGAAAGACAGCCAGGAACAACGGTTTAACGTGCTCAACGAGGCACGGAGGGGTCTTGACATGTGAAGATGGTCACCCATACACGAACCGACCGCAGCAAGCATCTTAACCTTGAAGATCGACACGTGCGGCTGTTATTACCTAGCCACAAGCGTCAGGCCCCAAGTTTCAAGCCACAAGAATATAATATGTATAGATAGGTAAGATAAATAATATTGGTCTCCTTACCAACAATTCTAAAAATAAAACACAGCCGGCTTTAACGTAAAGACGCCAGCACATCAACCTACTACAATCTGTCAAATTTCTTTAATAGATTTTCAACTTTATCGCTAAAGCATTAAGGTTCAAGGATGATTGGGAAAATTTGACAGTTTCAGGTAGCTTGACCTGCAGTCTAATTGCGTAACACACTATCAATAGCAATGGGTTTCATTTTGAAGGATATTGCTAATCCATTGCTTCATATGTTCGAAAAATTTGTCTGCTCAACAACGTAAATAACGCAATGAATGTTGTTGTACTGTCGAAATGAAACCCATTCTTACTGATAGTGTTACGCAATTACTCCGCTGCTGGCGTTTGTACCAAGAAGTCTCAATAGCTCTTAGACATGGCATAACATAAGTCTTGTGTCTTATTAGTAGATTCGCACGAATTTACTCGCCCGAAACGGGCGAACCGTAACTTTTAAATAATATTTTTTTATTCTAAAAGCGACTCGCACGAAGTTAATTTGTTTGTGGGAGTCAATAACTCCAGAAATATGTATTAGGCAATTGGCACATTTTGAATTTTATGCAATAAACTATGAGTTTCGATACGCATAAGTTTCGATCCCGTGGAAATATCGGGATAAAAAGATATAATATACGATAAACCTGGTTATAAACCGCCTGTGTGCCAAATTTCATCCAAATCCGTTCAGTAGTTTTTGCGTGAAAGAGTAACAAACATTCATACATCCATCCATACAAACTTTCGCATTTATAATATTAGTAGGAAAAAGTAGGATTATAGAAAAAAGGATACTAGCGCACAGAAGTCATAAAGAGTGAAATATTTTGAAACGTGTACTTTTTGGAGTGAATTCGTGCGAATCGACTAATCAGCAATTTGATTCGGCAGTATTTGTTTTTGTTGAACAACAACGCAATTAGGCAATTACTTTACTACGCGTAAAACGTTCAAAAGAAAATAAATAAAGAAAATACATTTATTTAGGCACAGACTAAAAGACACACAACACAGATACAGATACATACATCAGATAACAACTAATAAAAAACAAAACAGAAAGTATAAAGACCGAAGTAAGAAAATAGTAGGAAAATGTGCCTTACGGCTGCACCAAAAACGCCCAGTTTAGCAAAAATGCCAGACAACTAGTGCCTGACGCTGGTTTTCAACTGAACCTGATGTGTGAGGTTTCGTTCGGAATCTACTCTCGCTAAATTTTATGCAAAGAAGTTTAGAAAAAGAAACGGGTAATAATATTGAACTCCTGTGCGCCAGTAGTGTCGTTTTACCTATAATTTATTAAATAAAATCCAAAATGTGCCAATTGCCTAATACATAAGCAAGAGTGAACATGCATCTTCTGAGCACGCTCGTTCCCTCATAGACCTCATCCATCGGTTTCCATTAGGCGTGATCTAGGTCAAAGCACGCCTAATAAAAAAAATAATAAAAAAAAGTACATATTTCTGGAGTTAGCGAAACGCCCACAAACCAATTAACTTCATGCGAGTCGCTTATAGAATAAAAAATATTATTTAAAAGTGCCGACTCGCCCGTTTCGGGCGAGTAAATTCGTGCGAATCAAAGTTTTTAGACAGCAAACACAAGTAGGTAATCAAACAAAAATATTTTTTTACATAAGTAAATCTAAACGTTCATTAAACAGTAGGCATCAATGTCAAGTACCTCGTACTTACATTATTCTAAATACGACAAACTTTATCCTCATTACCATTTTTAGGGTTCGCTACGGAATTATGAGAAATGGAACGCTTATGGAGTCTGTCCGTTTGTCTGTCACACGTAATTTTCAAACTCAAAATTCACTTTAGACTGGCAGAATTCTCGACATCATAAAAAAATAACATTCAAGGCTAAAAGGCTATAGCTATTCATAACTTTGTTTAACTAGCTTCTACCTGCGGCTCCGTCCGCATGAAATTTCTTGTTCTCCCGACCCACCTTGTAGCATCACATCACCTGCCCGCGATGTCACTTCGTTCTCGCTTAGCGATCTTTCCGTTTGCTCAGCTCCTAAGTGTCATGGCATGATGTTAAATAGCCTATAGCCGTCCTCAAGAATTGGGCTATCAAACGCAAAAATAATTTTTCAAATCCGACCGGTCGTTACAGAGATTAGCGCGTTCAAAAACGAACAATCAATCAAACTCTTCAGTTTTAATATTTGTTTGATAGAAATATAGATAGATGGATTATTTTTTAAATATAATTTTGCTTTTTATTTTTCTATGACTGTGATTTTCCTGTACGAGTCTTTATATCGTGTGGGATATAAAAAAAGGATGAACAAAACCTCTTTAAAACTCGAATCTAAAATAATACTTTACGTTGTTAACTTTTTCGAAAACACGTTGGAAAATGTCCCGCCCCAAAATTAAAGTAATAAAATTACCCAAAATATTTGACGTTCTCAAAAGTATCGGTGGCCATATTCGCAACACCACACTGCGCTCCAAAACACAGATTGCTGACGTTGCTCAAAATGCTGCCAAGCTGAAGTGGGACGGGGCTGGCCACGTATGCCGTTTGCCCAATAAGCTGTGGGCCAAAATACCCACCACGTGGAGCCCTGACACAGCTAGAAGGCGTCGCGGCAGGCCCCGTTGAAGATGGCGGGACGAGCTGGACAAAACAAACGACCAGTGGTCTACTTTAGCCCTGGATCGAAAGAGCTGGAAGTCATGGGGAGAGGCCTTTGCCAGCAGAAGGATGATGCAGGCTAACAGTAATAGTAAAGGTATCGGTGCTAAACCGCGGGCATAAAAAACTCCAATAATAAAAACAACGTGCAGATTGAATACAAAATTATCAGAACTGTATTACATAAAACCTTTTTTATGTACATAAAAATAAGTTTTGGAATATCAACTTTGTTTTGCATGAAAACATTCCATTACATACATAAAGAGGTGTGTGCTTATGACCACCCAATAGAAGTAAAACTTGCGACTGGAGCCGAGTACACCCGATTCAGCGTCACCGACCGACCGGGGCAGAATATACCCGATTCAGCGTCACCGACCGAATGGACCCGAGTATACGCGATACAGTGTCTCCGACCGACTGGAGCCGAATATACGCGTTTTAGCGTCTCCGACCGACTGGAGCAGAGTACACCCGATTCAGCGTCGCCGACCGACTGGAGCCGAATATCCGCGATTAAGAAGGAAGAGAGAAAAGTGCGTCTAAAAAAAATTTACTTCAAAAATTAATCTACGGAACCCTAACGACCCCAGTACGATTACGACTTTTTACCCAGTACCACTACGAGTTTTTGTACTAACTAAAAACTTCCACGCTATATTTCTACGGAACTTTTTTCTATGCAAAACAAACTCGTGCGCAGCCGTATGTCGAACTGGATTTCCTTCAAAAGGTATATATATGCTGGTACGAGATTTATTCAGGCAGTCTTAAAGTAACTTTGTAAGATGAAATCGTTCGTAGTATTGTGTGTTGTCCTGGTGGCTGGGATCCATGCCGCAGTGAGTACTTATTTATTTATTAATATTAGTATTTTATATAGGATAACATCACGCTTCTAATCCCCGAAGGGTTAGGCAGTGGTGCCCTTTTGACATTATAATCTTTGTTTTCTGTTTTTATAGTTTTAAGGTGTATTTGTTTTGTGTAATGCCAATAAACGCAATTTTCTTTCTTTTTCTTTCTTTCTTTCTTTGGTGTAACTATGTATATTACATCCACATTTCGCCAGAAGTGTAAGCGTAAAGTGTACATGTAATAGGAGGGGAACTGCCCGTTGGTCTCGAGTTCGCAAGCGCGACTGCTAAACGTGGGGATTCTCGGTTCGATTCCCGGGTCAGGCTCCAAATATTTTCTATTAGCTTAATAACTTTCTTGTTCCCCCGATCCAGCCCATCGCATCGCATTGCATCTGTCCGCGATATAAGTATTCGTTTTCGCTTATCGATTTTCCTGTTTTTTTTTTCTTTTTGCTCAGCTCCTAAGGGTCATAGCGTGATGTTAAATAGCCTAAAGCCTTCCTCGTAAATTGGACTACCAAATGCAAAAAGATTTTTTCTAATCTGACTGGTAATTCCAGAGATTAACCCTACATACAAACTAACAAACAAATTTTACCTCTTTCTAATATTAGTATGGATAGTATAGAGGGGCTCGTGGCTAAATAATAATAGCCGCACAGGTTGATCGATCAGGTTAAGCTACGCTTGCCGCGGTTGGTCTGTGGATGGGTGACAATCTTTACATACCGAGTCCCCTCCGTGCCTCGAAAAGCAAGTCAAGCGGTTGGACCCGGCTGTCATTCGTGGATCTCTGACAACCAGTCTTACCAAGGGGTATCGTAATATCCAGTAACTGGGTTGTGGAGTTCAGATCGGCAGTCGCTCCATGTAAAATACAGCTGCATCCGGTTAGACTGGAAGCCGACCCCAACATAGTTGAGAAAAGGCAGGCAGATGCTATACATGATTAGTCATCATGACTAATGATGAGTATAGAAGTATAGACTAGCTGACCCGGCGGACTTCGTACCGCCTCAGAATCATTAAGCCGAATGTATTAAAAAAAAAAAAAACGGGTTGCACTCCGGGAGTGCCGGCAGAAGTGAAAACTGGAATTTTAACGTTGTGCATTTTTGATATTTTGGAATGGTTAGGGAATAATTTTGCACGAATTGCTTTAATTATCAGTGTAAAGGTACTATCATTTATGTGGTAAAATACAATATTCATTTCTACTCTCCCTCCGTCTTACGAATTTTCGATCAGGTCACGTGTCCTGACGCGAGTTTAACATTTTTTACCCATCACAAAACAGTGCACAAGGCCGCTAAAGAAGTTTTCACTTCAAAAAAAAAAATACAGTCGAATTGAGAACCTCCTCCTTTTTTGAAGTCGTACGCACATTACAAATAAAAAAACATAAAATATATGTCGCAGGCAACTGGTTTATTTAGCCCTTTGGTAAACCGCCTAGCCTTCTAACTAAACGGCGGCCGTTCAACTAACGGCCTGAATGATACTCAATCAATTATAGTTTAGGTTGGAACTGTAACCAATCACGTGCGAACCGAATTGGTCGCAGTAACTAAGCCAGGGCACCCCGACCAAATGGGTTGGGTTAGAACTGTGATCAATCGCGTGCGAGCCGATAGAGCGAAGCGAGGCGAGCACTACTTCCAAAGGCCAGGCGGTTGACTAAACGGCTAATTTAACTAGTTGGCTGCGACATATACACATAAATGTTGTTAATTTTTTCCATTGCTTGATGTCAGGGCCAGGGACCAAAGACAACACCGTTCATAAAAATCGGTCTCGCTGTTCTCGAGTTACAAATGGTGTAACTAAGCAGAATTTGTTTTATTTTTATACATATAGTAATAAGGAACAGTGCATGGAAACTTTTCATTGCAATATTTTACGACAGTCATAAAAAATATACAACACAATATATTATTATTATATATTTATTATTATTTCCTTTATTTCATCTAAGTACTTACTCACGATGTTTTCCATCGCCGTTTTGAGAGCGGTGGTGATGAAATAATTTATACAAAGTAAAGCGCCTGTCAGGGTTCGAACCTACGACCTACAACTCGCAAGCCGCAGCCGTTACCACTAGGCCACCAGTGCTCGACTGGTCACATGGTCTACCGATGTGCCAAATTTCATCCAAATCCAGCCGTATTTGCCGTGAAAGTGTAACAAACAAAAATGCAAAAAGATCAAATTATTTTCTTAATACGACGTTTTAATCATTCCCAAGCAGATTTTTTTCTAAATTTTGCTTTATCGTGCAAAAAGATATTGCCAAAAAAGGTCTAACTACTTACTGGATTATTAAGGGATTATAACGGTCCGAAGTACTGTAATATATAAGGAGATTTGTTTACCAGGGATCTGGTACAGAACGGTATTATATTTATTCACAGGTGAATATAGGACTGCTTAGTTGAGGAAAAGTGTTTTTGGTATGGCACCGGCTATTTTTATTCCTAATTCCATAAAAGAGGAACCAGTAACCACTTCCAAAAAGAAACTAACTGCACTTCGTAATTAAATAAAACTCCGTAGCTGATAAATTCTAGTTGTGTATCAATGTCTGTATGTTTGACGATGAACTGCATCAATGTTTGCATGCCAAAATGGTAGAATGTACAAGGATTCATTAATATTATTGTAACCACCTTATTGTAAATACCTACATTCTGAGCCAATAAATGAATATTCTATTCTATTCTATCAGTTAAAAGCATACTTAAAGTTGGTTCAAAGATATATGTTCAATAAGATCTAGATTCATTCATCAAGAAAACCGCATTTTAACTGTTCATGTGTCAAGGTTTACCAGCTACGACGGAATAAATAAACTTAATAGGCAATCAACAACCACAAGCTTAGCGGAGTTTAATGAAAGCACACCATGCACTGCACAAAAATTTACGCCTTATTCCAATGGGGATAAACAGAAACTACAGAACAGGACCTGCTATGATCCTTACCTTACATGATCTTTCTGTTTCACAAAACGATCGTAATTTAATCTTTAATTAAATTAATAGTATCTCTATACCTTATCAATACTTAAAATAGGTATACGATATATTTTCGACGAAGTCGCTAGTACCTTATATCTTATAGATCGTCAATCATAAAGTTATATATTATTATGTTTGTTAAACGTAATCTCTGGATATAACGATTCGATTACAAAAACATATTTGACTGATAGAACGCTACACTATTTCTAAATGACATATAGTTGGTACTTTTGATACCAAAACGCAGTTCCTGTGGGTATCTTCTTGTAGGTTAAACCGCAGTTTTTTTTTTTAAACGTTGCCCCACACTAGGAATTTCTCCTGTATCGTGGGTGCGTTTACAAACGTTTAAACTCACATACACAAACAGCCACACCAGTTCACAGCGAGTAAGGAATCAATCTAATTTTGCAGCAAATTTAGCCCCTTTTTCATAAGCGCCAGAAAACTACAACCTCTTTCCAACCAACTCTACAAACCACAACCCTAACAATTCTATCTCTCTCTTACAGAACGTGACTCTCCCTCCAAACCAACAAGACAAAGCCCATCAGATTGGCGCTGAATGCGTCAAAGAAACCGGCGTCTCCACCGAAGTCCTAGCCGAGGCGAAGAAAGGCCACATCGCAGAAGATGAAGGCCTGAAGAAGTTCACCTTATGCTTCTTTAAGAAAGCAGGAATAGTCGACAATGATGGCAAACTGAACGTTGAAGCAGCGATCGCGAAGCTTCCCGCTGGCGTTGACAAGGACGACGCTAGAAAAGTACTCGAAGGCTGCAAATCGAAATCTGGAAAGGAACCTCAGGACACCACCTTCGAAATCTTCAAGTGTTACCATCAGGGAACTAAGACCCATATTTTGCTGGCCGGAGTTTAAATCGTTACAAAAATTATCGAACACGATAATTTAGTTGTTATTTCCCACTAGTTCACCTGGTAACAGCAGCACTGTCAGTGAACAGCAATGCAGCAGCTGACCAGAGGTCCTAGACAAGTGACAATCGCTTTCCTGCAATGACAATCGCTTTCAACAGGATTGACATAAGCTTTTAGGTAGCTCGCCAATCCAATACAAATTTGACTTTTCCATCGTCGTTATCACTGATAGAATGTCACTATCTAGACCCTCTTGTCACTTTTCCTAGTTCTGTAGCGACATCTACATTGCCACATGAGAACTACGCATCACACTGACGTCACGGAAAATCCTGCATCGCGCAAGCAGAGTTTACCGCGCAACTAGCATATATACAACGTCCCGACATTGTCGGGCAGTTACCCACCAGACAAAACACCCGTCTGGTCGGAGGATCCTCCCTTTTCTGTGGAGGATGAGTGAACTTTATACCCTGTTGCTCATTCCTCTATAGTTCCACATTTAGCTAGCGAGTCAGATGAGTTAGTGGTGAATAAACCTTTATCTATACAACATGTTGCGTTACTCTTTTGTTTCCAAGGGTTGTGATTCCTTTCAGCTGTTGACTCCCTATTAAGTTCCCTAGCAAACCCCATAATAACGTTATTTTCTCCGTTCTTATTATCCCTGTGTTTGTAAACAATGTTACCAACTAAATTATTGTTGTTATTTATTATAAAGTATTACATTTTAACGTCAAACTTGTTTTTTTTACCATCATCATCGGCCAAGCCTTTCTCCAACTATGTAAAGGTCGGCTTCCAGTTTAACCGGATGCAGTTGAATACCAATACTTTACATGGAGCTACTGCTATCTAAAGCCGTGTCTCCAGCGCATGTTTTTTCGAAACATTTCACAAAAAACCTTACACATAAACATTTGTTTTCATACACAAGCTGTCTCCTGCGTATTAAAATATTTCAGATTAGTGTCAACTATTCACAAGACAATATAATCTCAAAACCTGTGTCAGTTGGAACTATGCTTTCAAAATGCTAGATGTGCGCGGTGCGCGTGGCGGTTGAAATGAAACAAACCCTTCCCCTCTTCACCCGCGCGGGGAATGTTTTCCATGCAGCTCGGAACACAAAAACATCGTGTATGCATACACAAATGTGTATGGACACGCCTCTTTATTTTGACGTGTTTGTGTAATGTTTCGAAAAAAACACGCGCCGGAGACACGGCTTAATCTTCCACAACCCAGCTACAGGGTTAACCCTTTGGCAAGACTGGTAAAATGATTTTTTGTATTTTCTTCATATAAAAAATGAGGAGTTCCACGTAAAGAGTAAATATGACGCAAAAAAGAACATAAAAACAAATTAAGAAAAAAAACAACAAGAAATGGTTGACCTGCGTCATATCCACGCAAACCGACTATCGCTCAGCATTATGCTGCGACCCTATGCAAGACAGAGCCCCAGCGCTGGTTTTCAGCGACAGCCGGCGCCGACGTAATGACGTCGTCCGCAGCAAACAATTATTCATCAACAAGTATTAAAACAATTATTTTTAAAGCAAACAGTTATTCGGACGCTGCACGCTGTACTGGTACAGCGTACTTAAATTGCCCTATAAGAGTAGGGGAAGACCAAAGAAACGATGGATGGACTGTGTGAATGATGATATGGTTAGAAAGGAGGTGACTACCGAGATGAAGACTAATAGAGAAATATAGAAGACGAAGACATGTTGCGCCAACCCCATATGAATCGGGAAATGAGCAAGAGAATGATGAATGTAACCTTTCTCTTTGGTCCAGTGGTAACAAACGCGACTACTGAGCATGGTGTCTTGGGCTAGGTTCAATCCCTGGCATAGGAAATTCAGTCTGACCGACACAGCTATTTCATATTCAAATGCTGGCATAGGAAATTCGAGTTCCCAATAGGAAATATAGTCTGGCCGACGCCACACAACTATTCCATTTTCAACTTTTGGGATAGGAAATTCATGGTCCCAATAGGAAATTCAGTCTGAACGACGCCACACAGTTTTTCCATATTCAAATTTTTGTTTTCAATTGATGTTATCCCACTTAAACAAATATCAACTTTCTTGAAGTGGTTATTAAGTTCATTTCACAATGACTTGCTATTGAAAGTCATGTGCATTTTTTAAGTAATACGCGCAAACTGAACTTAATGTGGAAGTATGTATTAAAAAACCGCCGAATACATAATCTTCTCCTTTTATGAAGTCGGTTAACAAAGAGATTTTGGTTTCACGTTATAAGGAAAATAAATTGATGAAAAAAAGGTTTTTTTTTCGCTCGTCGACGGTGTTGCTAAGCAACGTTTTTTACTGAGGTTTCATCGAGTTCGATTCTCATACGAAGCTAATATTAGTAATGCCTACAATATAATAATAATTTAATGTTTTGTGTCTTGTAATGTTAATTACTTTGCATACCTAGTACTTTATACGATCAAGTATTTTCTAACTGAACAGACAGCTGTGCTGTTGGGGAGTTTGTTGCGACACCTCTCCTTCTCAGCGATAGCACTAGGAAGTGGTGAAGGGCGGCGTTTTGGGAGACTGTCTTATGTAATTTTGACGTCCGAAAATTGCTGAGTCACAGCTTAGTTTGAATAAAAGACTTACAGGGTAAGCTTATGCGATAGTAGCAAACTCTTCAGTTTTGTAACTAACATAGATATACATATTCTGTCATAAATCTTCCATCAGACACACAAAGACATCCTTACTTTAAATTACGTAAACTTAGAGATGACAAAAACGTAAATACGAATAACCTATAATACGTTCCAAAACTTTTTGATGAAAGTGTAAACAAACCCTGTTCACATAACATACCATAATCAGCCTGTAACGTTCCCACTGCTGGGACACAGCCTCCTCTCTGTGAGGAGTGTGCTAGAATCTACCACGCGGGCCCAGTGCGGGTTGGTAGATGTCACATTTCTTCGAATTAATGGTTCTAGAACATGTCGGTTTCCTCACGATGTTTTCCTTCACCGCTTTGAGAGCAGTGGTGATGAAATAATTTACACAAAGTAAAGCGCCTGTCAGGGTTCGAACCTACGACCTACAACACATAAACCGCGGTTGCTTTTTATATATAACTTATAACGCGAACCTCTTTCTAACTGCTCCCGCCACGCCTCTCGTTCCCGCCCGCCAATGAGAGCGAGTCGAAGCTTCTAGAACATTCTAGAAGCTTCCTATAAACCACACGACGCGCGACCCTTTTTGACAGGAGTCGTGGGACGTCCGCCAACTGGGCTGCGCACCGAAGGTGTACGTACCTATTAATTTTTACTTATCTTTATCTTCGCCCCCAAACCCTATTGTTTATAATATACATCATTGTCTGTATGTTAAAAACTTATTTATTTTTGACCGACACAGTATACGATTGAGGTTATGCCGAAATAAAATGATGAAAAACTGAAACTCTTACATAAAAAAAAAAAAAACTTCTCAAACATTGTGTCATATGTCTTACTTAATTGTATTGTAATAATTGTAATAATTAAAAAAAAATGTTTTTTGTTTCTAATTATTTTTCTTTCAACTAAAAAATCTTGTTAAAACGTAATATTTAAGACGCTATTTTTTATGTAAGTGCTGTGTACGCCTGTAAATTACTAATTCACCATAACTCAATGCTTATGTTATTTTTTATTATTTTAATGTTTCTAGTGAAAAGGTCGTTGGTGTACCTACCTATCCAAAAAAAAAAAAAAAATTCAATCAGGATTTGAAGGCATTTTTTTTTTTAAGTTAATAACTCACCTAAATCCAAATAGAAATAAATTACCTACCAGAATTTCCTCATAACAATTTTTTGTTAAAGAAATCACCATATTCTTGACTGATTTCTTTAGGGCTAGCGCAGATTGGGCCGCACCGCAACGTTTTGTAAATATCCTGCGGGGTAATTGCGTAACACACTATCAGTAGCAATGGCTTTCATTTTGACAGTTCAACAACATTCATTGCGTTATTTACGTTGTTGAGCAGACACAGTTTTCGAACATGTGAAGCAATATCCTTCAAAATGTTACGCATTTCTGAGTTCTGCTTCATCACTTTCGTCCATTTTCTATGAACATTACAGGAAACCTTAAGACACAATTTGCTCTCTTTCTGAACAGAGAACGAAACTGAACCATCACAGTCGGGTCGGTGAAGCTGAATCAGGTATACTCGGCTCCAGTCGGTAAATGACTCAAAGGCGATACTCTCTATTACTCAACGAAGACACGGGCCCGTCCGGAAATAGTTCGACACTTGTGTCATGCTCTGCCACAGAGCCACCATTTTAGCAATCGATCAATTATATCTTAAAATAATGTACGTCAAACGTACATGATGAACGTATTACCGTTATCGCTGTACGTGCATTAGGTAATGATAAAATAGACATTCAAAGTCAAAGTCAAAGTCAAATCATTTATTTCAAATAGGCACATAATAGGCACTTTTGAACGTCAAAAATAAAATTAAAATAAAATTGATTCTAGTCGCCCCTTCCAAAAGGTAGTTTTCGTATGGAGAAGAATGGGCAAGAAACTCCACCTCTTTTAAAATGTTTTACAATATATTGCATACATTATTTATATCATTATATGTGAAGACGATGCACCCAAAAATAAAATTACTATACCACAATAGGTAAAAGAATTAAAATGGATAAATGTAACCATGACAT
This sequence comes from Apamea epomidion, assembly GCA_947507525.1. NCBI lineage: Eukaryota > Metazoa > Arthropoda > Insecta > Lepidoptera > Noctuidae > Apamea > Apamea epomidion. The sequence continues at coordinate 9,991,829 of OX382252.1, read as the reverse complement.
ATAGATCAACTATGTGATAGATACATGGTGCTCACATATTCACAAACAATCCAAACGTAGACGATTTTCATAAATAAATAAGGAGTAATAAGTCCGGGTGTGACCCCAAGTAATTACAGAACATTGATTGTGGCCCTGCTGCAGACTCTCTAGCAGAGCCACAAAGAACATGTACTCAGGAAAGATAAACGCTACTGTTTTTGGATGAAAACTGTTGTACGAATAGTGTTTATTGCGTACGTGTTGAAAAATATCATTATTAGACAGTGGTTTTAATTATTTTAACTTTACTAAAATTTTCATAGAAAGCGCCTGGATATTTTGTGTCAGCAAAATGTTTTTGTAGCCAATGCTATAAATTTGTGATTAGGCGCACATTTATAAATAATAATTAAGATCGAGGAAAATCAGCATGTTATTTATTATAAAATATTAGTAGATTTATTTACTTTTCGAGCTAATGTTTCAAATTGATGTTATTTCAAGTTAAAACAACATCAACTTTATTTCAATAGCAATTAAGTTGATTTTAGAGTGACTGGCACTATTGAAAATGCTTGAAGTTATAGCGTAAACTGAACTTTATTGTGTCCATGGAGTTTCTTGCCCGTTCTTCTCCATAGGTACCTACTACGCTTTGGAATGGGCAACTAGCTTCATCTTTTTGACTGACCGACCTTGACAATTCAAAAGTGCCTGTAATTGGTTTATTTGAAATAAATAGTTTGAGTTTGAGTTTTGTAGGAATTAAAGTTATTTTTCCATAAACTCATATTTGTTTACATTTTTGGGAAATAAATCGCGAATACAGATTATATTATACAAGTTCTATAATGGTAAAATGTAATTGTAATGTATCTCGTTGGTAATTCTTAAAAAGATAAATCGGAAAAAAACATGCCGCCCCCGCTGCGGATGTAATGTGCGCTTGTCTTTATTCAACATTTTCCTTACCTTAAACTCGAGTGCTGATTAAGCCAAACAGGATTTTATTCATTAAATTCAAAAGGTATATAAATGCTAGTTCACAACAAATTCTATTAGTAACAAAATTATTTTTGTAAGATGAAATCGTTCGTAGTATTGTGTGTTGTCCTGGTGGCTGGGATTCAGGCTGAAGTGAGTATTATGCTTTGCTAATATAGAAAGAAAGAAAGAAAGAAAATGCATTTATTTGGTTTGTCTGTCTGTGTGTATGTTTGTGTAAATAATTTCATCACCACTGCTCTCAAAACGGTGAAGGAAAACATCGTGAGGAAACCGACATGTCCTAGAACCAACAGTTCGAAAACGTGTGACATCTACCAACCCGCACTGTGCTCGCGTGGTAGATTACAGCCCACTCCCACTCACAGAGAGAAGGCCTGTGTCCCAGCAGTGGGAACATTATAGGCTGATTATATTTTATGTAGGTTTGTCATCCCTAGCCTATGCCAAGCTTTTCTCAACTATATTGGTGTCGGCTTCCAGTCTAACCAGATGCAGCTGTAATATATTATACTTTATTATTATTATTTTATATTTATTATTTCCTTTATTTCATCTAAGTAATTATAAATCATATTTTTATAAACAAAAAGATAAAAAAAAACATTAAAAAATACTAGTCCACCGGTATCGGGAACAGGGTCCAAGCTACCAGCGGTCAGGGCTCCAGAGAGAGGAACCTCCTGACAATGCGAGCCGTGTCTAGAAGTACCGCTTTCTAAATCAAGCCCTTGATCCAATTGCCCAACGAGCGCCTCCTCAGGTGTTGGTCGAGGCTCTTGGTTATTAAGCCATTAGCTGTCACGACTATCGGCACAATGATCGCTGAGTCCACATCCCACATATCGACAACCTCGTGAGCCAAGTCAAGATACTTGATTTGTTTATCTTTCTCGGCTTTCACGAGGTTCTCATCATGTGGACGTTTATGTCAACAATCATTGCGCGCCGCTCTGATCGATCCACCACCACTATATCAGGCTTATTGGCCACAATAGTGCTGTCAGTGATTATGGATCGATCCCAGTACAATGTGATATTTCCATTTTCGAGAACTGGGTCAGGCACATACCTGTAGTACGGTACCTCAGATTCCACAAGGCTGTATTTCAGAGCAAGTTACTGATGGAATATCCCGGCTACAAGGTTGTGTCTATGCAAGTACTCTCCGTTAGCTAGACGAGAACACCCGGAGATAATATACCTAAATGATTCTCCCGGTAGGTGGCATGCCCGACAGATGTCAACCGTGCCGTCTTTCACAATAAATCTCCGGTAATTGTTCGTCATCATAACTTCGTCCATAATTGCACAGACAAAACCTTCGGTTTCTCCAAAGAGGTCACCGGAACGCAGCCAGGCTACGGACGCTAGTAGATCTACATCGGGTCCATGTAGGGCCCGGTAAAAGCGTCCGTGAAGCTCCTTACTCTGCCATACTTCCATGCGATCATTAGTGTCAAGCACTACTGGCTTGAGCCTGTTCTCTTTAGCCATGGAGAGCGGGGTGAGGCCCTTGTCCACCGCGATCACATCTCGGTGCATCCCCACGTCGGTTTCTAGGAAACATTCCCTGAGACTGCATATCTCGCGATTGTGGAGGGGTCTTAGCGTTTAAAAAGCCTCGTCCTCCACATTTTCGCGGGATATACAGCCTCATTACCGATGACCGTGGGTGATGCATTCGATTTGCAATCAGCAGCGTACGGACCCTCCAATCCACGGCGTCTAGTTCGGTCTGAGTCCATTTGAGTATGCCGAAAGAGTACATCAAAACCAGTATGACCCAACTGTTGAAGGTACGCACCTTGTTTTCGCCTGATAGAAGACTATTAAGTACTTTTTTCAGTCGGCCACAAAGAAGCTCTCCTTCAACGATTGCTTCATGCCAGTAACATTGATGCCTAACGCTTCCGACATACCCAAATTATATTTATTATTATTACACAAACCAGTTACTGGGTAATACGATACTCTTTGGTGTAAGACTGGTGGCAGACTTTAGGGCTTCTGGCGACACGTCGTTACGTGTCGCCAGAAGCCTGTCTGTCTGACTGACTGTCAAAGATACCGAGACCGACGGTTTAACGTGCTGTCCCAGGCACGGGGGTATTAAACCGCCAACTTCCAAACTGCGGGCGGGAAAATCCAACAACACTTTTGCCCTACCTGGGAATCGCGCTTGTAACCACGACACCAACGAAGCAGTTAAAAGAGAAAAGGATACGCAAATGATGATAGTGTTCTTAACAATTCTGCGCCTGATGTCTCCCCGGTCGTGTCGGATTGCCGTCCCATCGAACTATAAGAGTAAAGGGGCAGAGAGTGCACTTGTGTTTACGCACACACTTGTGCATTATAATATCTTCTGCATACCTGGCTAATCTCCGTTGAGATCGGCCACCGTGACCGCAGTCGGTCGGGAGGCAATTATCTTTTTCCCACCTAAGTTGGGATCAGCTTCTAGTCTAACCGAATGTAGCTCCAGTGATTTTATATGGAGCGACTGCCTATCTGACCCCAACAACCCAGTTACTAGACGCAACAATACTCCTTGGTCGCTTTTCGCAAACTTAACAAATCAAACCGACTTTAACATATTTCTCTCTCTCTCTTACAGTTCGTTACTCTCCCTCCAGCCCAGAATGAGAGAGCCAACAACAACGCATACGTCTGCATCAAAGAATCCGGAGTCACCTCCGAAGCCTTAGCCGAAGGCCGCAAAGGCAACATTATCGATGACGAAGGACTAAAAAAATTCACCCATTGTTTCTTTGAAAAAGCCGACATCGTCACTAGTGATGGGAAGCTGAATATCGATGTAGCACTCGCCAAACTCCCACCTGGTATCGATAAGGTTGCAGCTAAGGAATTGCTCGAAAGCTGCAAGTCGAAAACTGGGAAGGACGCCACGGACACTGTTTATGAGATCTTCAAATGTTATTTCAAAGGAACTAAGGTTCACATTAAGTTAGATTTTAAGATTTAATTTTGATAATTTAGAGACATCGAGCGGAAGGCCGAATTTCACCCCGCGTTCAGCTGCCAGTGTTAATATTTCACAACAATGATGACAGTAACAGCTCATAAACGCGATTTGGAAGTGCCCGTTCAGTTTCATTGGTGAAATTCGCCCTTAGAAAGACCGTGTCACAATATAAATGACGGTGACGACGCTCCACAAAACCGGACTTTTCCTAAAACTCGTTTTGCCATGTTTACTGTCATGTGAATTTCTTTGTAAAGGTTTAGTTTCCTAAGAAAGTGGTGAACGGTCACACAATAGCGGCTGTAAAAATACCTATAGAGCTTTTTAAGACACTGGTTAAAATATAGATATTCTAGGAAACTTTAGCCTTACTCCCAAGAGTTATGATATTTTTTACCTGTTGATTTCTTTTCAAGTTCTCTGTTAGACTCTCACCGTAGGTAGGGTTACCATATCTCTGGAGTTGTCCTGAGATCTCAGGATTTTTTGGACTCTTCTCAGGATTGCGGCGGGATTTTTTAAATATCACGAAATCTCTTGATTTTTTGAATTGTCAATAAAATACAGCTTACATTTTAAAGACCTCTTTAATAAAAAATTAAACAAACTAAAAATAATCTTCCTTTGGTAATAATTGTACAATTAAAATCAATACTTATATATCCAAGTAGGTACTTAATCAGTTTTATCATACTTAATAAATGGGAAGATACATTTTTAAGGTCTTTTCTTTAATTTTGGATTTATAAAATGCCCCAGGGGCGGTGCGTGAGAGGGTGCCCCCCCAAACTTTGAGTGCGATGTGCAAAGATCCGCAGTGTATAATACCACGACTTTTTTTAAATTGTTAAGTACGTTTGAGAGAAAATTGTCAAACTGTAAAAAATCTCAGGATTTTTCAATGGAAATGAGGCCTTTTCGCACTTTTGATTTTTTCATGTGGTAACCCTAACCGTGGGAGACATCGTTGTAGATGAATTCATAGTTACGGTTTTTATTTTCCTCACACCGGTTTATTTTTATGATTAAAATGAAATTAGTTCAAAACGTGTTTGTTTTTTTTTAATTCAGCAAAGAGTTGTGTGGCTGGTTAGTATTTATGTTATGCATATAAAAAGTAGATATCACGTGTCTATAAGGACAAACTTTATTGTTTAGACTACCACATTCGGTTGCTATGCAACGTTTTTGCCGAGTGTCGCGGAGTTCGATTCTCTTACGAAGCAAATATTTGGTAAACACATACAAATATTAGTTTGTCTGGTTGTTTGTTGATGAGAGATTAAGGCCTATTTATTAAGATACCTGTTCCACCTATGATTAACGCAAAACGAGTTGGTGACGACAACGACTGATTACTCGCTGGTATCTGTATATATTACCAAACGTGAGCCTCTCAGCGAATGTAAACAGACAGCGATCTAAGACTCAGCATGATCACCCTATAACGTTCCCACTACTGGGAGACAGGCCTTCTCTTTTCGAGTGGTAGTGGGCTATAATCCACCACGCGGGCCCAGTGCGGGTCGGTAGATGTCACATGTCTGAATTTTTGGTTCTAGGACATGCATGCCGGTTACCTCACGATATTTTCCTTCGCCGTTTTGAGAGCAGTGGTGATGAAATTATTTACACAAAGTAAAGCGCCTACTCGAGTAAGTCGGGGCCGTTATTACTGGGCCACGACTACTCGATCAACGACTAATGTATTTCTTTTACTTACACGGGACCGACAATCTTTTTTTGTATGTACGTTTCTTGAGCGAGAAAATCGTTGATGTCTAGTCGCTTCCCTGCCGGCGTGGGACAGATGCTTTACGTTGGTCTTTTTAGGGTTCCGTACCCAAAGGGTAAAAACGGGAACCTATTACTAAGACTTCGCTGTCTATCCGTCCGTCTGTCTGTCACCAGGCTGTATCTCAAGAACCGCGATAGCTAGACAGTTGAAATTTTCACAAATTATGTAATTCTGTTGCCGCTATAACAACAAATACTAAATAAAATAAATATTTAAGGCGGGCCCCCATACAACAGACGTGATTTTTATAGATAATGGTACGGAACCCTTCGTGCGCGAGTCCGACTCGCACTTGGCCGGTTTTTTTTTGCTTAACGAAGTCAATTATACTTTAGCCTCATCCCAACTATTTTGGGGTCGGCTACCAGTCTAACCGGATACAACTGAATACCATTTTATTTGGACCTATCTGACCTCCACAATCCAATTACTGGGTAATACGACACCCTTTGGTAAGACAGGTTGTCAGACTTTCAAGCTTCTGACGACCCGTAACGACTGTCAAAAGATCCACGAATGACAGCCGGAACCAACAACTTAACGTGTTTTCCGAGGTACGGAGGGTTAGCCACGGGCCCCTCCACGAGCCCTAAACTAATATTATGTCCAAGCCTATCAACACTATTAATACCAAATCAATAAGACAACTTAGCAGCACCATTTCAAAATATTAAACAAATCAAACTGCTTATCAACATGGCCTGCGTACAACTTTCACGCCTCACCAGCTAATCAGTGTCCATGACGATAAGGCAGTGTAAATACAATTATGACTATTATAACTTCTGCATCTCTGCAGTAGTCCGAAGAAGAAATGGGGCCCGTTCAAGTGCAGGGCAAGTCAAGGTCGTCATTTGAATAGCTTTTCCCAACTCTTTGGAGGTAGGCTTCCAGTCTTACCGGATGCAGCTGTATACCAGCGCACTACTTTCACGCCTCACCTACTAAATCAGTGTCCATGACGATAAGGAAGTGTAAATCAACTAAAAATAACTAACTTCTGCATCTCCTTAGTAAAGTTATCCGAAGAAGAAATGAGTCTAGTTCAAGTGCAGGGCCAGTCAAGGTCGACATTTGCATAGCCTTTTCGCTAGTATGTTGGAATCGGCTTCCAGTCGAACAAGGTGTAGCTGAATATATTTTACATGGAGTGACTGCCTAACTGACTTCCACAACCCAATTACTGGGTCACACGATCACGAGAGTCAGGGAAGAGCCAGTGCACTTGTGCACTCACACTGTAATATCTCCCGTATCAGTGGTCAGTCTTCGTTGAGATTGGCAGTCATGGCCGACATTCGGTCTAGAGAACTAACACGATATAATTTGACAAATCAAGATGACAGTTAATAGTTAATCACTAAACACTAGGTAGGTACGCATGATAGGTACCAATCTACTTCACTTTTATGTAATATTGACCTGCGGACTTTATTGCGTATCACAATTATCAGCAATGGGTTTCATTTTGACAGTTCAACAACATTCATTGCGTTATTTATGTTGTTGAGCAGACACATTTTTCGAACATATGAAGCAATGGATTAGCAATATCCTTCAAAATGATTCAGATTGATATTGATAGTGTGTTCACATTTAGGATGCTGCTGTAAGTTAACGCATTCATGATTAAATTTTAATAACTAAATATAAATTAAAATGATAGCCGTACGTTTGATAAAACTCTCGGCAATTATTCGAATTTATTCCTTACCTTATTAAGATTAGAGTTACATTTTAATGACTTCATAAAAAGTCTGGGAACGAAAGTTTCCAGGGTTTTACGTCGATCGTGAATAACCTACCTAAGAGTGTATGGTAAGGTCCCCGAGGATTTACCGACATACTCGTAGCTAGCAGAGTTAGCAAAGTGAAATGGCAGTGGGCCGGCCATGACAGTCGAAGGACCGACGGCCTTGGGTCAGACCAGTCCTCAAGTGGACACCGCGAAGGGGGATCGGGAGTCGCACCCTCCCCAACTGTATGGACCAACGACCATAAAAAGGTACTTAGAACAGGCTGGATATGACAGTCTGTGGACCGGGCGTGGAGGCCCTTCATCTGGGTAAGCCCTGTAGGGTACTTCGGACTGTCGGCTTCTCAAATGCTAAGGATAGCAGCCGGTGAGTCAATTTGACACGTTTCCGGGAAATTTCTAACATAAGGAGCTAATGTCAATTTTCCGTACCTAGCATTCAATCCCAATACCTACATTTACTATCACTTGAACTGATCACGCGATTCTTATCACAATAATAACAAATTCCTATCGCGCCAGCACTTACTAATAAACGTAAAACCCATTACTCTACATTTAGTTACAGAAATCGGTTAAGCAGTAACATAGCGACCAGTATTTCGTCATACCAATAAATTGCATGAACTGCAACTATTCTCGTCCGAAAATAGCAACTAACACTAACACATACCAAACACATAAATATCTACCCGTTTATTTACCCACGTAAATACCAAAGCAATTCCAAAAAACCGTATTTTTGTTTCTTTGAACCGTAAAACTCAATCACTCACTGCACATCACTATCACTTGCACATGGAAGAATTTAAAAATAAAAATTCGACTTCTTTTTTTCAAATACGTTCGCTTCGTTTAGCGCGCTTGAAGTGTGTGACGGATGGCCGTATCGCGTTTAGAAAGTAGGCAATCGACATTTTTAAAAAAGTTTTTTATCAGCCTATTTTTCCCGCTGCAGGGCAAAAGCTGCGAGATGAGAAGAGTCTCATGCAGAGAAGGAACGAGTATTGATCACCATGCTAGCTCAAGACGGGGTAGCGATTTAAGACGGTCAAAATTTCCTCGCGATGTTTTTCGTTCTACGTAGTATTTTGTCATTTGTGACATTGATAAGGTTCCATTAGTAAGTACATGACATGAAATGAGCAACCTTTTAAATTTCAATCCTATCCTACTAATCTTATAAACGCGAAAGTTTGTGAGGATGGATGGATGGGTGGTGGGTGTTTGTTAGTCTTTCACGCAAAAACAACTGCAGTGCGATTCTGTAACTATCTCACCGTGAAAACTTAGGTGAAGTGAGCGTGGAGTGAGCTGTCATTCCAAATAATGCTAGGGATTGACACTACTGACAACTCACATCAAGTCATCAACTTCACTTGAGTTTTCACGGTGAGATTTTTACAGAATCGACCGGCTGAACGGATTTGGATGAAATTTGGCACACAGATAGTTTATAACCAGGATGAATACATAGGATACTTTTTATCCCGATATCGGGTGAGACCGCGGGCGTTGCTAGTAAAATAATAAAGCAACTAATATTTAATTAGCTTATCTTGATGTTTTTATCTTAAGAGACTTTCATGACCGTAGATGACAGAAATCTAGTAGATACAGTGACCTGCTCTAAATAAGGACTTTTCCAGATCAATCAATCAACTCAGCCTATCGCAGTCCACTGCTGGACACCGGCCTCTCCTAGGCTGCGCCACAACACGCTGTCTTCCGCCTTCCACATCCAGTCAGTCAGTGTGGCTGTGTTTTTCCAGGTATCATAAGCGCAAACAAAACAAAATTACACACAAACTATACATCATCTGCTTGCCTGTTCCCAACTATGTTGGGTTCGTCTTCCAGTCTAACCGGATCCAGCTGAATACCAGTATTTTACATGGAGCGACTGCCTATCAGACCTCCACAACCCAGTTACTAGATCATACGATACTCCTTGGTAAGACTGGTTGTCAGACTTTCGGGCGTCTAAGTACCCGTAACGACTGTCAAATATCCACGAATGACAGCCGGTACCAACGGCTTAACGTGTTTTCGGCTGTTATTATTTAGCCACGGGCCCCTCTCAAACATACAGACTATACGCACACACACATTTTGTAATTATTTTGCATCACAAAATTCTCACGTGCAACATCACATTTAGGTCATTATTCCGTTCGGGAATTTAAATAGTGCAGCACCCAAAAGCATAAAAGTCAAATACAACTTTATAAAAGCACAGTTCATGAAAATTCTTTCTACTCGATATCTTTTGTGCTAAAACATTAAAGTCGCAAGTTTTCATGCACAAATCTATTCTATACTAATAATAAAGCTGAAGAGTTTGTTTGTTTGAACGCGCTAATCTCTGGAACTACCAGTTGGATTAAAAAAATATTTTTGCATTTTATAGCCCCGTTCTTGAGGAAGGCTAAAGACTACTTAGCATCACGCTAGGACTCTTAGCGAGCCGAGCAAAAACCAAAACATGCATATAGGCAGGCGATGCGATGCGATGCGACAGGGTGGGTCGGGGGAGCAAGCCGAGCAAGAAACATGCGGACGAAGTTTGGGCCGAAGTTAGTCTGTTTTAAAACTGACTTTGTTTTAATATTGACTGCACAAAACTAGTTTCTTTATGTCCAACTACGTTTACGGAGTAAGCTGAAACCCAATCGATAATGTCGCAATGCAATGATACTCGGAATAGTGAATTATTTAGTATTATGCCACCGCCATGACTTTTCGTAGGATCCAAAAATACCAACATAACATCACGGCTTGTTTCCCCGAAGGCTTGGGCAGAGGTATTCACGCACGGCTACATACCAAGCTATTATACATTTCTAGAACTAATAGGCTGACTTCTCATTGTAAGTACGAATGCTGAAAGCCTATACAATGCGAGCTTAGCTAAAATTGGAAATGTATTGCTTTTTAGAGGTATGAGGAACAGTGTGTAAAGTTCACTCATCCTCCATAGAAAAGGGAGGATCCTCCGACCAGACGGGTGTTGTCTGGCGGGCAATTGCCCAACGACTGATGTCGGGAAATTTGTATGTATGCTAATTGCGCGGTAAACTCTGCTTGCGAGATGCAGGATTTGCGTGACGTCAGCATGACGCGTTGTTCGCATGTGGCGTTGTAGATAACGCTACAGCTTGATATGTCGTCGTGCGTATCTATAGTACCTAGGTACACCCATATTGCGCCAGTTATGTTCAAGTCCCATGTAATGGGGGCGAGCCTGTTGCCATCAACCGGACACAAATCCAGTCTCCAGGCTGCTGCAAAGAAATTCCAGAAGGAAAAACTCAATACCACCTCGCCGATCTGCTGGGTAATTACGTTACACACTACCAGTAGCAATGACTTTCATTTTGACAGTACAACAACATTCATTGCGTTATCTACGTTGTTGAGCAGACACATTTTTCGAACATATGAAGCAATGGATTAGCAATATCCTTCAAAATGATTCAGATTGAGATTGATAGTGTGTTCACATTTAGGGTGCTGCTGTAAGGTAGCGTATTCATGATTAAATTTTAATAACTAAATATATTTCAGCTGAGCAGGTTTTTTTTTTTTTAAACATGTAGCAATGGATTACAATATGCCTCGGAAAGCACGTTAAGCCATTGGTCCCGGCTGTCATTCGTTTGACCTTTGACAGTCGTTACGGGTCGTCAGTAGCCCGAAAGTCTGACAACCAGTCTTACCAAGGGGTATCGAATTACCCAGTAGCTGGGTTGTGGAGGTTAGATCGGCAAGTCGCTTCATATAAAAAACTGGCATTCAGCTGCATCTGGTTAGACTGGAACCGACCCCAATATAGTTGGAAATAGGCAGGCAGCTGGATTGGCATTTATAGGACCTGTCCGGTTAATTTTATGCTATGGGTAATTAGCAGTAGTTAAAACGATTTTAACCATTTTTTAAGGTAAGTTGTGATCACATGTCAACATACCACGGTAAATACGTTTAAAAACTACTAACTAAATCAAATCGAGGACCACTATTTTTCCGACATGTTTACTGTGGGGGACATGGCAAATCAGGTTGTATGTTTGTTGTACGTAATTATGTGTCATTTTCGATACGATAGCCTATCGGATGGTTGTGAATAGCTATGCTGGTCATACACGCACGCCGGTTGCAAGTACTAAGCACTTGACCTTTCTGAAAAACATCACCGTGGAGTCGTTCTTTTGAAATTGTATAGGTACTTATGCTACCTATCCGGACATTGTGAAGCAGGCTCCTCGACATAATAATTCTATTACGACTCACTCACCAGGCATAATGACATACATAAAGAGGTACATAAAGAGCTAAGGAAGGAACACGGGTGGGTTTTAGTCAGTAAGAGTCTGACACTCCCTTCCGCTCCACCCAGAGCGGGAGGGGTCATTTGATGATTTCCCATACTAAAAAAAAAAAAGGTTTTTTCTGTTACATTTTTCTTTTTGTAACTTTTTTTAAATATAATTTTGTTTATTTTTGACTGTGTTTAGTTTAGTTTGTGATCTTCCTGTAAGACTCGCAATAAATACTTTTTCTTTCTTTATTCAAATTACCAATATGTCAACACTTGGCAACTTTCAAATGCGATTTTTTCGTCAAATAACGAATGCAACGTTGAAATACGACACATTACATAAACCTGTGGGTTCGAAAATGCTATGTTCGTAACAGCATAATATTTCATTCAAAAACAAAGGAGTAAATCGCTTTTGAATAAAGCCGAGTGTATACATACTTTTGCTCGTGACTCTACTACTACTCGCTGGGGAGTTTGTTGCGCCACTTCTTCTTCCCAGCGTTAGTACTAGGAAGTGGTGAAGGGCGGGCGTTTTTGGGGGCTGTCTTTTGTAATTTTGACATTCGAAAAGTGCTGATTCTCAGCTTAATTTGAATAAATGACTTTGGATCTTGATTTTATCTGACCTCCACAACCCATACGATACCCCTTGGTAAAACTGGTTGATAGAATTTTGGACTTTTGACTACCCGTAACGACTGCCAAAGATCTACGAATGGCCACTGAGTCTATCGGCTTAACGTGGTTTCCGAAGCACGGAGAGGTCTCAATATGTAATGGATACCCACCTATCCACGAACCGACCGCGCCAAGCGAAGTTTAACTTCCGATCGACCAGTGCGGTTACCATTTAGCCACGAGCTCCGGACAGTTCCTATCCTACTAATATTATAAACGTGAAAGTTTTTATGAATGGATGGATGAATGGATGGATAGATGGATGAATTTGGTAGAAATGGATGGAAGTTTGTAGGAATGAATGGATGGATAGATGGATGAATGGATGGATGAATATTTGTTACTCTTACACGCAAAAAATACTGAACAGATTTGAATGAAATTATAGATAGTTTATAACCAGGAATAACACATAGGATACTTTATACTATAATCGCTATACTTACTTATTTATCCTGATATTCCCACGGGATCGAAACTTATGCGGGTGAAACCGTGGGGCGCAGCTAGTTTGTAGATATTTTAAATGAAGGCCTTTGCACCATGTGGAACCAATCTTTTGCCCAAACCTTTCTTGGCAAAAATCTGTGCCGTTTTGCCTCCCACACCCTTCAAACCTGCTGATCTAACAAATATAAAGATATTTCCCGCAGGTGCGTCGATCCCCACAATTTGCTGACACAACATAATATATTACAAGATTTTCCTTCGAAAACAGCCGTTAGATTTTGTAGGTATACAAATATTATATTTTGTGATTGACGATACCTGTAGAGATGAAAACGCAGAGGTTTTTAGACGTACCCGGTTACCCATTTTTTAATGAATTTTTGGTTCTAGGACATGCCGGTTTCCTCACGATGTTTTCCTTCACCGTTTTGAGAACAGTGGTGATGAAATAATTTACACAAAGTAAAGCGCCTGTCCTTTGCCCAGCAGAAAAAAAAAAAGCGCCTGTCTGGGTTCGAACCTACGGCCTACAACTCGAAAGTCGCAGCCGTTGTCACTGGGCCACCACTGACCCATTTAACACTATAGTGCTTTTGTGTCCGAGGGTAGACAGCAAAGTAGCCCTGCCTGCCAAGTGCGCTGGACGGTTATAGATATGATCAGGTGGCTCAGAAAGTATCTGATGAAAATGTCTTCTCCCACAGCGGTAGGCAGAAAATGAAAAACCTCATGCTACGATCCAAACCTACTCCTTTCTGCATAAGTTTCCAAAAAATAAGAAAAAGTCCTTACCCTCATCACAATCGCTAATCAAATCCAACTTTTTAACATCCTCCTCCAAAATGGTGGGCACCAGATGTATTTCACTTAGCTTAGGCATGATCACCTTACTATCACAAAACCGTGTTTATCTGTAGTCTAACACCCGGTTTCTAAATTGAGAATTTCAATTGGAGAACTTGTCTAACTGCATTACTTAACGTGATTCCCGCGATTTACTTCATCATTCATCACATTGATACCAATGAAGGGCGGGGTGTGAAGATGGTGCCGCAAATCAGCAAACGTAAGGTAGGATGCCCTAAGGCTAGGTGGAGCGACGATCTTCGCAGGATGGCTGGTAGTAGCTGGATGAGAGTTGCCGAGAATCGAGCTGAATGGCGTGAAATTAGAGAGGCCTATGTCCAGCAGTGGACTGCTGTAGGATGATGATGAAGGTGATTCCAATGTGGCCCGCGAAATTTAAACTTTCTTACGTTTTTGCAAAGATTCTTTTAATTTCGCGTTCGCCACCTTATGTAATGCTAAAGCAGAATTTGCTCCGAATTTTATATTCAATAACTAGGTGTTAAATAAACAGGTTTAAACAACATTTACGTATGGAGTTCGGCGTTAAACTGACATCAGACACGCGTTTAACAAGTGTCAAAGTCTTTGTGGTAAGACTCAATGTCTGACTGACCGCAGCACTGACGACTTACTGCTATACAACTTACTGATAACCGTGACAAATTAGGACAGCAGTTCACTTTGCTGTCAACACGGTAGATAAATATTTAATTAGTAAACACTTTGATAATTATGACATTCATGTTTTTATACACATAAACGGTTTTTAGGGTTCCGTACCCAAAGGTTACCAACGGAAACCTGTTACTAAGCCTCCGCTGTTCGTCTGTCTGTCAGCGGGCTGTATCTCAGGAACTGTAATAGGTAGACAGTTGAAACCCTTTAATTTTTAACTTATTTTTACATACCATTCAAGAAACGTGCTTTGTAGCGGGCTGTATGGTATCAACCGTAATAGGCAGACAATTAAAAATTATTAATTTTTATTTTTATTTATTTCACAGTGTGTATTTTTATTGCCGCTATAACAAAAAAAAAAGTTAATAAACATTAGGGGGGTCTCCATAAAAGAATCATGTTTTTTGCCTTGCCGTCCGGAACCGTTCGTGTGCGAGTCCGACTCGTACTCGGCCGGTTTTTTTTACTGACAAACAACGCACAGTCTAAACCAGTGCAGATACAAAAATCATATTTTGCAGATAAGTATTTTATAGTTAGCATAAGCATAATTAGTCTATAGCATTAGGACTGCTGTGGCAGAGACCTCCTCTAGATGAGAGGAAGCAGGCCATAATCAAGATTATATCCAAGATAAGAATGCTTGGAAATATGCTGGTCCTGCTCCATAGGACAATCTCTAGAGTCTAGACAAAATCAAACTGGTTGCTAATGTAATTACATAATTTTTAATTTTTTTTTTTTTCTTTAAAATTGATTTACATTCTGTAATTAATTGGGGTCACACCCGGACTTATTACTCCTTATTTATTTATGAAAATCGTCTACTTTTGGAATGTTTGTGAATATGTGAGCACCATGTATCTATCACAAAGTTAATTTATATGTCATGGTTTCATTTATCCATTTTAATTCTTTTACCTATTGTGGTATAGTAATTTTATTTTTAGGTGCATCGTCTTCACATATAATTATATAATTAATGTATGCAAAATATTGTAAAACATTTTAAAAGAGTAACGGTGGAGTTTCTTGCCCATTCTTCTCCATACGAAAAGTACCTTTTGAAAGGGGCGACTAAAATCAATTTCATTTTAATTTTATTTTTGACGTTCAAAAGTGCCTTTTATGTGCCTATTTGAAATAAATGATTTGACTTTGAGTTTGAATCCACTACGCGGGCACAGTACGTTTTAGTACCCGGGTGTAAATACAGGGTGAGCAAACAAGAGGTTACACTTTATTAAAAAAAAATATATATATTAAGTATTTTTATTTAAATACTAGCTTTTGCCCGCGACTTCGTCCACGTGAAGCAACTTTCTTAATTTATTTTTCCCGTAAGAACCTTCTACAAAATCTAAGAAAACTTTAAAAAAAAGATGGATGAAATCGGTAAAGTCGTTCTCAAGTTATGACGTGACCAAGGGAAATAGGGATTAATTTTTATACATATATATAGATATAGATAGTATTTAGGGCCGGCAATTCAGTATGGAAAATAATCTCAGACAAATGTCCAGCTCTAGCAGCATGGCAGATGTGAACCCTTTTCACTGCGTATTTCATGTCCCACCGCCAATGATTAGTGAGAAGCGAGTAGAGCTAGCAACTAGAAACGAGTTGGCGAGAACAAGCAACGTGTGTTGCCTTCATTTAAAAACTATGCAAAGTACACACAAACTATATTCATTGCAGTTGGCGCCGACTTCCTTGTTCACAAACTAAACTAAATTTAAGTTCAGTGCACCTTTTTCTTTCTATTTCATTAAGAAAAGAACAGATGATAAATATTAGTTTAGTCCGTTGTCCGACTACACATAACGACTGTCGAAGATTTAGGAAAGACACAAATCTTTTACATAGCTTCGAGCCCTAGCGCAAAAAATTAGCATAGGTACTGTAGAGGCTTGTCTGCCGAAGGCAACCTCATATGTTGCAGGCCGGATATAATTTAGCGCGGATGACATTCGAACGTTCAAGCTAGTGTCAAAGATATTAATTAGGTTTTTGTTTTAGAATATGGAGTGTTAATTTAGACAGATCGATATAAAGACGCTCTCCCAATATAAACTTAAAGGAATCATATAGTGTTTGATTCCTCCCGTTACCTCAGAGGGCTCCTCTAGTCCTCTACAGTACCTAATGCCAATTTACTCACGAGTTTTGCTATTTGCAGGTCTGTGCCATATGATTATAGGAACATAGAGGGTTGTACTTTTCAGCTGCGTCAGTTAGACTGGAAGCCGACCCCAACATAGTTGAAGAAAGGCTTGGCAGATGATCAGAGGGTTGTATTAATGATTGCAATGGTTATAATTCCATAGCCATATTTGTTACGCTCGAGAATCAAATTTTAATCAACATGACACTGATTTGCAAATAGCAAAATGCGTAAGAAAATTTAAATTTCGCCGTCTACCCTGTCGAACATTATAAGTAGAAACTTAGGCTTGCCATAATCCCACAAGAAATATAAGCCAAAGTACCTAACATAATAAACAAAGAATAAGATTTATCTACAAACAACATCGTCAGGACCCCTTATCGTGTAATGTCGACACATTTTCCTGACAGTCGAAGATAAATACATGTACAGACGCCAGCACATGAAGCTTCTACAATCTGTCCAATTTCTTTAATAAATTTTCAACTTTATCGCTAAAGAATTAATGTTCAAGGTTGATTGGGAAAATTTGACAGTTTCGGGTAGTTTGACCTGCTGGCGTCTGTCTGTACAAATCGCGAACTCGTTTGATAAACACAGCATTATTTTGTTCTTTTATTGGTCAAAAATTTACGAATATCTACAGATTAACGTTCATATCTTTAGTGGTGTCTGAAACTAACAAAAATGTGTAATATTATGTCGGGGAAAGTTTTTCGTATTTTATAGGTACAGTCACGAGCATCAATATGTCAACACTTGCCAACTTTCCATTGCGATTTTTTCGTAAAATAACGAATGCAACGTTGAAATACAATACATTAGACAAGCTGTTGTTTTGCATCCTCGTCAAATTTCAGGAGGCTGTTATGAAAGACATCAATAATCAAATAAAATTACGATCCCTGGTAAATAATGAATACATACTTGTTTTTTTAGTTATTTAAGTTTGACAGTATTTCAGAATACACCACTTTCAAGGAACAGAATCGCGTTATGGTATCGTATAAGCGGCCGCGTTTTTATGTGTGTAAAAGGGCAGTTATAGTGCGGTCTCACACAGGCCGCATTTTAAAATGCGTGTCCCACACTTGCCGATTTCCGAAAATTAGAAAAAAAAAAACAGTTGTTTTATTAGATTCGTGTCGAGAATCAGTAGCATAGTTACCTCCTTGAATTTGACGAGGACGCAAAACGACACCTTGTATAAACCTATGGGTTCGAAAATGCTATGTTCGTGACAACATAAAATTTCATTAAAAAATAAACGAGTAAATCGCTTTTGAAAAAAGCCGAGTGTATACATACTTTTGCTCGTGACTGTACTTAAATATAAAGTTGTCATCGCCTTTTCTGTTTACCAATAAAACTTTTTGTATATTTTTGTATCTACACCGTTAAATTTCGATCGTTTTAATCCTTAAAAGGGGCCATTGTACTCATCATTATGAACAACTTTCACTACGGGACCAACCTTGAAATCGTGAAAAAAAAAATCAGTTGATCCATAGATTTATGTTCGCATAACTCGACATAATGTATGGATCAACAGATTTTTTTTCACGAATTCAAACGACCAAAACAAACGAACGACGATTCAAACGGTATTCTTTTTTTCTTTTTTTATAATGTTTATACCATGAAGACAAAAACAAGACAACGTTAAAAACTGTTTAGCTAAACCAAAACGAATACCTAAAACAATACAGAGTGGATTCGAAACAATGAATTTATGTTAAACGCTGAATCTGAATATGTAAAAGAGTCTAGTTAGTAAAAACAGCATATTCAGCTGAATGTTTTACTTAAAAAAACATGCTTCGCTGATTATAATGTTAATAATATGCTTTAGAAAAACAAAACTCACTTTGAACGAAGGATAAATAAGCCGTGTCTCCTGCTTCTAGAAACATTACACAAAAACGTCAAAACAAAGAGGCGTGGCCATACACATTTGTGTATGAAAACACGATGTTTTTCTTTTCCAAGCTGCATGGAAACATTCCCCGCGCGGGTGAAGAGGGGAAGGGTTTGTTTCATTTTCAACCGCCAAGCGCACCGCGCACATCTAGCATTTAGCATTTTGAAACGGGTTATTAAGCTAATTCCAACTGACACAGGTTTTGAGCTTATATTGTCTTGTGAATAGTTGACACTAATCTAAAATATTTTCAAATTCATTTATTAGGATATAGGATGGGATATCATCAAATGACCCCTCCCGCTCTAGGTGGAGCGGAAGGGAGTGTCAGACTCTTACTGACTAAAACCCACCCGTGTTCCTTCCTTAGCCCTTTATGTTCTAGGGCAGCGGTAACCCTTTCGGACGATCCCGCTACCCTCTCCATTGCCCTTTGGGTGACTTTAAGCCTTCTAATAAGGCCTATTGTGAGCGACCACGTTTCAGTGTCTGTCCGTGACTACCCGTAACAAAATACACAAAATTAATACGCAACGCACACATAAACAAACTCAATAACAGGAGCTACACAAAGGTCAGCATTCAGAGTGCGCAACCTTACAAAATACAAACGGTTATGCGAACAATATCCTTCGAATTCGAAATGAAACAAGTTTCTCCTATTGTTTCTGCGTTTAACTTTTTACATTTCACCGATACCTTCCCAAGTTCTTGGTTTTCAAAGAACTGTCACGGTTTTCTTCAAGATTATTTTGTAAATTCATGGTACAATAAACAGCGACGTAATTGCGTTACACTGAAACAGTAGCAATGGGCCCTAATAGCCTCCCGACCGATTTCAGTCACGGTGGCCAATCTCAACGGAGATTAGCCAGCCACGCCGGAGACAGTGTAGTGCACAAGGGTGTGCGTAAACACAGGTGCACTCTATTCCTTTACTCTTATAGTCCGATGAGACGGCAAACCGACGTTTTTATGGTTTTCGAGGGTGCTGAAGCCCATGAGGTCCAAATGAAAATCCAAGATATTTTTCTAATAACTATAACTTGACTAGTAATAAATATGACTTATGACTTGGCATTTACCCGATTCTGGCTTGACGTCGACTTCTAGGACAGCCTGTATATCTCTGATATATCTCCGACATAACCCTCCGTTCGTAGATTTCCCGAATATTCCCAACAGAAAAAGAAGGATAAATCTCTACCAAGTTGCATCAAAATCGATTTAGTGGTTTAGTCGTACAAAAGAAACAAATGGGGATACTCGCTATCCAATATTATTGATGTGGATATATGGAAGAAAAAATGGTGCAGCTTTGGGCTGACTGCCAAAGGTTATTGGTATAGCCATTAAATCAATCAACTAGCGCAGTCCAGCGCTGCTACTCTCCAAAATTATTGCAATAATATGGCATAATATACACCGTAAAATTTTGATCGTTTTAATCTCTGGATCAACAATTTTTTTTTTCACGATTTCAGTCTTGGTCCAGTTTTGGTTCATAATGATGAGTACAATGACCCCTTTTAATGATTAAAACGATCAACATTTAACGGTGTATTCTACTATACTAAAGTGCTTTTGTGTCAGACGGTAGGCAGCAGTGTAACCCTGTCTGCTTGATGCGCTGGACGGTAGATATGGTCTATTCAGAAAGTGGGTAATGTAAATGCAAATAAATGGATCAGAGAACGTTCCTGTGGATGAGAATTTGTAGTATCACATACAAATTCAGTGCTTTAATTAGATTGTTTGAAAACTTACACCCGAAATTCTAATTTTAAAGCAACTTGAAGACGTTTTTCGCTTAACAAATTAAGTTAATTTTATAACCTCAGTTTTCGGAGATGACTTTTCAATTACAATTGAATACCTAATGAAATTAATGTAAGATATAAAGTTCAAACCTCCTAAATGCCGATGAATTAGTAACATACTAATTCGCCTTAGTGAGTAATTGTTTAGGAATTTAATCTAAACCGGGTTTGTGTACAGACCAGCACGCGTAGCATGACCACCACAGACACGGGGTTTGTCGACGCAAGAATAGACAATATGAAAAATACAATAGACAAAATGACAAATAGAACAAACAAAATGACAAATAGAATAGACAAAATGACAAATATAATAAACAAAATGACAAATATAATAGACAAAATGACAAATAAAATAGACAAAATGACAAATAGACTAGACAGAAAGACAAATTTTTAAGAAATCTTTCTACAATCTGTCATTTTGTCTATTCTTCCGTCGACAAACCCCGTTTCTATGGTGATCATGTTACGCGTGTTGATACAGATATTTTTGGAACCGACATTCCATTAAAGTATCTAGTGGTACTACATGTATTGACTATCTATGCCAATCATGTAATATAAAAAAAAAACAATTCAAACGTAAACAGTTGAGTTCACAAATGGAACCTTTATAATAATTGACAGAATCTCCACGCTAAACAATCATACTGCATACAATACATTGTGTTTGAGACCATGTTCGACGCAGATATTGAATAAACATAGATACCCAGCACTATTGAAAATATAGGCAGAATAGATGATAGTTTCATTGACTAAATACACAACAGCAACACACACACAAACACCTCACAATCAGCTGTTAAGCCCATTCAATGTATGTTAACATCAGAGTGGTTACGCAATCATGGATATTAATAATTTTGGATATGTATGTATGTATTTGTGTATCTATTTAGTGTATTGTATACATAATACTTGCACCAACGACAGTCCCATTTTATGTCAAGGAAAATCACTGTCCATTC
This sequence comes from Apamea epomidion, assembly GCA_947507525.1. Taxonomy (NCBI): domain Eukaryota; kingdom Metazoa; phylum Arthropoda; class Insecta; order Lepidoptera; family Noctuidae; genus Apamea; species Apamea epomidion. Next base: position 9,970,441 of record OX382252.1, on the reverse strand, counting down.
TAAGGCTGCCTGGAAGAGATCGCAGTAATGCGATAAGGCCGCCCATTGTATATTTTGTAGTGTGTCATGTATTTTATAAGCTATGTATTTTTGTGGTGTACAATAAAGTATATATAAATAAATAATAAATAAATTTTGTAAAAACGTGTCAACCCCTCTAAAGTAGGTACACTGTCCTTCAAGATACAGGATTTTCCTAGTTTGCGAAGTCGGAAGTGCGCACACAGTTACAGCGTGTTTGTACATTTGTTACCACAAGTAAAAAGCGTGTCGCTTCGTGAGAAAAGCGTATAAAAAGACTTTTCTGGTACGTTATGTATGTACAGTATACATTCAAACCACCCACCTATTGTCAATCTGATTTAAAAAAGCGGGTGGGTGACCGCTGCATTTAAGTTTCAACCCTCTAGGGGGGGCGCGTGCGTCATCGGCCAGGGTTGATGTGTTGTCTGTTCACTTTACGTGGTTTAAACCTACGTATAATGACTAAAAATAGCTTTTAAATTAAAGTGGACTTAATAGCAACCTTTCATATTGTGACGGATAATTGTGGCTATGTTTACCTACACGTTAATAACTAGTGTATAATAGTCTACGTCGTGTACGGCTACGGACCACCATTGAAACACTAAAGCTGTGACGTTTTGCGGGATAATAGCGTAACACACTAACAATAGGAATGGCTTTCATTTTGACAGTTTAACAACACTCATTGTTATTTACTTTGCAGACAATTTTTCCGAACATATATGAAGCAATGGATTAACAATATCGTTCAAAATTATTGATTGTGATTTATGGTGTGCTACGCAATTAGGGTGCTGGCGATTTGTGAGTTTGTAACTCGTTAGGTACTTTTGAATAGCATCGTGGATATAATCAGCTTATAATGTTCCCATTGCTGGGACACAGGACTCTCTTCGAGAGACAGTGGGCTGTAACTACCACGCGGGCCCAGTGCTGAAAAAATCAAACTTCTAAGTCAAAGCAATCAAAAGATACGGGCGTTTATGTTCTGGAATCAAAAACTATGTTGACCTAGCTAGAATCATGAAATTTGGCAAGAAGCAATATCATGTAGCACTCTTCTTGCACCGCATGCCCTGTCACCTGCACACGTGAGGACCTAATGGCTGCGTCGGCGAATGCTATCCGCGTTGTTGAATTTTGGGCCAAACAAATTAGGAAAAAAAACTATATTTTTGCCATCCACACGCTAAGAACTTTTAGTTACATACCTACTTTGTACGGAACCCTCGGTGCGGGAGTCCGACTCGCAATTGACCGTTTTTTTTTAAACCGTCCGTATTGGAAAATCCGGGGAAATTGTCTTAGGAACGATTATCTCTTTTTTCATGAAACCAATTTTGAGATAATTAGTTTTTTGTGACCAAGGTGGACCGGCGATCTTGTGAAGGCCGCAGGAACCCGTTGGATGCGAGAAGCACAGAACCGGTCGAAGTGGAGGTGCTTGGGGGAGGCCTATGTCCAACAGTGGACGTGTTTCGGCTGAAATGATAATGACCAAAAAACTGTCCACAAGAATCGATCATTATTTTTTTCGCAATATCATGCTGAGATGGAGCCTTTTGGCGTTCTCTTGTTTGTTTGTTTTTATTTTGTTTTTTTTTTTTAAGTTCTATGAATGTGACGATGACATCGCCGTCGAGGTAGACCACGGCGAAGGTGGTGTGACGATCTGGTAATGTTTGCAGGGCCAACATGGCCAGAGATCGCACAAGACAGGGAGGTGTGGAAGGGAAAAGGCGAGGCCTTTTCCCAGCAGTGGGACAAAATGTAAGTTGACAAAAAAAAAAAGAGTTTAGTTTAGTTTGTGATATTCCTGAAAGAAAGAAAGAAAGAAAATTCATTTATTTGCGGCAAACATGACGCATGAAAAAAGGACATAAACACACAAAAAAAAACAAGTTGGGGGTAAACATGCGTCACATTCACGCAAAACGGCCATCGCTCAGCATAATGCTAAGACCCTATACGAGACAGAGCCCAAGCCCTGGTTTTCAGCGGCAGCCGGCGTTGACGTGATGACGTTAACCAGTGCAGCATGCAATTATACATAAATAAATAAAACAATCAAAACAAGAAAATAAAACACATATGAATCGACACAAAACAAAACACAAAAATCAAAACATGACATAAAATAAACATACATTAAAAAAAAAGATGGTGAGACATGAAATATCCTGTGCAATCGTCCCAATAAATACTTTTAGTTTATTTCTTTCTGCATCACGTAAAGGTTAAAGAAATCTGGACAGCAGAACTGCACCCTAATTGCGTACCTAACACCCTAACAATCATAATCTGAATAATTTTGAAGGATATTGCTAATCCATTGCTTTATATCATCGAAAAATGTGCCTGCTCAACAACGTACATAACGCAATGAATGTTGTTGAACTGTCAAAATGTAAGCCATTACTACTGATAGTGTGTTACGCTATTACCCTTCTGGGCCAAATTGAAAGAATATTTCTCCCATACAATTCGTATTGGAGTAAAATTGTACGACTTTTTAACCGACTTCAAAAAAGGAGGAGGTTCTCAATTCGACGGTATGTTTTTTTTTTTGTGTGTCAATTGTGGACCGATTTTCAAAATTCTTTTTTTGTTCGAAAGGAGATACTTCAGAAGTGGTCCCATAGTCACCAAGGCTGGATTTGATGATTGGATCCTGGAGAAATCGAGGGCAACCCTCAAATTTTATGGGCCCACACATCGTTTTTATTAATGCTGATTGACACTCAAATAACCTTCACCAACATTAGTATTATAACAAAGTCACAATCATAAATCACAGAACACACTAGAATTATATTAGAACCGCGTTCACTTAAGTATGTATGTCCGCAATGCACAGCTGCATCAAATTGATTGGTCGAGCCGGCCACAAGCGCGCGCGGTTGGCCACTACTTGTGAGCTGGGCGCAGTGCACATAAATTAAAATTGTGACGAATTTAAATGACGTATTTTTTGGAGGGGGAAACCCTAGGTCACTTATCTCTAGTAGGAACTAAGAGGGTCTCGTGGCTAATTAATAACAGCCGCACAGGTCGATCGATCAGGTTAAGCTACGCTTGCCGCGGTTGGTGCGTGGATGGGTGACCATCTTTACATGCCGAGACCTCTCCGTGTCTCAGAAAGCACGTTAAGCCATTGGTCCCGGCTGTCATTCTTGGATCTTTGATAGTCGTTACGGGTCGTCAGAAGCCCGAAAGTCTGACAACCAAATAACCAATCTTAACAAGGAGTATCGTGTTAACCAGTAATTGGGCTGTGAAGGCAGGTAGGCAGTCGCTCCAGGTAAACTGGTATTCAGCTGCATCCGGTGCCTTGTGCTTCTGTTTATGTACATATTAGGTTTCTCTTGGTGTTAGTAAAAATAATTAGAATACGCCCGGGAACTGTGAATCCAATTCGATCCAGCCTGTCCCTTTGCTGCCCTCTCCCAGCGACGCCCTAAGCTGAGGTTCGTACCCCACAGGGGGTGCCCTTAGCGTGCAGTCGCTTAGTTTTAATTAGTTTTTAGCCCTGGCTGGAGGCTTTAAGATTTCTTAAGGCAACCACAGGATAGTCCGGTTAAGTAGTCACGACCTCTCAAGGTCAACTACGAGATGCCAATTATAAAAAAAAAGGGAACTGTGAATACACACATGACAGGAACACATACATACTTTATAGCCATATCAAAATTATGTGCCCTGACGGCTGAGAGTATGTCATGCTCACTCAACTGTATCGCTGGTAGTGGCGTGTGTGTTGGATCATTAAGTTCCCTTTAAATGGTGGAGCTGGTCCATACGTCATGTTGGTGAACGGGCGCCGTCAGTAGCGACTGGTCATCCTTAGCCGCCACGGCTTATTTTAATTTATTTTTATTCTGAATTGTTTTCTTTTGTGTTTATCTTTTTTAGTACTTAAGTATAATTTCAACATGAATGATGTAACCAATATTTTGTAACAATTTTATGATTTAAAAGTGTGTTCGTGGAGTTTCTTGCCCGTTCTTCTCCATAGTTACCTACTACGCTTTGGAATGGGCAACTAGCTTCATTTTTCTGACTGATCGACCCCTTGACAGTTTAAAAGTGCCTGTAATTGGTTTATTTGAAATAAAGCAGGCACAGCTTCTTAAAATCGACAGCGTCTTCATCAGGAAACCCGGCCGATGCCCGTTGCAAACTGTGGCAGGATAATCTTCCCCCTCCTACTTACTATCTACCACCAAAGGACCATCTCCCTGTAGGGTGTAACCTTCCGTGGTCCACTTGGAAGTCCCTGGACCGTCTCCGGACACAAGTGGGAAGTTGTAAGTCCAAGCTGGTAAAGTGGGGCTACCTTGACGGAACGGCAGTAGAGTGTGATTGTGGAGCTATGTCGCAAACCATGCTCCACCTCCTATCCTGCCCTCTGTGTCCCAAAACATGCAGTCAAAGTGACCTCTGCGCTGCCAATGACGAAGCCGTGGAAGTGGCAAAGTTTTAGGTCAACAAGATATAAAATTCAGTCGTGCTAGCGACACGAAGAAGATTTGAAATAAATTCTTTTAGTTTGAGTTTGAAAAACTTTACAGACAGTGGAAATAAACACAGTGACAGCACAGTTTTTATTTGCACTGTCTGTCTGTGTATGCCAAACCGGACGTCTACCTTGACCATGACCCGCCATTTATAATACGCAGTACATAAAACAGATAGAGATATGTAGTTTCACTTTTTGTTCATATTTGTCTTTCAGGGACCCGTGGCTAAATAACAACAGCCGCTCAGGTCGATCGATCAGCAGGCCAATTCTCGTAATTTAAAACGTTCAAAATCTAGTCGCAATCTCATCTCGGCGACAAACAAATGTCAAAAACTTGTCAAAATGTAGGGAAATTTGACGTATTTTCGACAGATTGAGACTGAGATCAGACTGTGAATGTTCTTGAAAATTACGAGAATTGCCACTTTGGTTATGCATTGATGTCACCCATCGGTTTATATAGGTTTCATGAGGGGCCAGCCATTTTGAAAAAAAAAAAAACAAAATGGCTGACCGGTATGCCAGGCTCCATATAAACATCTTCAATCCCTTTTATGTAAATCTATACTAATAAAAAAGCTGAAGAGTTAGTTTGTATGTTTGTTTAAACGCGCTAATCTCTGAAACTACAAGTGGGATTTGAAAAATATTTTTTGCATTTGATAGGCTAATTCTTGAGAAAGGCTAGAGGCTATTAAACATCACGATAGAACCCTTAGGAGCCGAGCAAAAAGAAAAAAAGTCAGAAATAACGCTAAGGGAAAACTAAGTAATAACGATACAGGCGATGCGATGCGACTGGGGTGGGTCGGGGGTACAAGAAACTTCACGCGAAGTCGCAGGCAGACGCTTGTTAAATATTTGAATATCATGTGACGGTAGAACATAGCTAGGACTTTTATTAAAAAAAAAAAAACATCTATTTAGAATTGAATTACCCTATATTTGTACACTAATACCTCAATATAACGAATTGCTCAATTTAACGAATCCTTCGTAATCCCCTTGTATTGTCCATAAGAGTCAATTTAAAATATACCTTTTCATTGCGAAGATTTTTTGCGAACAACCTCTTTATAACGAATTTTCAACTATTAAAAAAATGTGTAAACCTCTACCCAAAACCTTTATATAACGTTCCCAATAATATGTGATTCAGTCGCGACAGTTTTCGACACGTTTTTACCTCTTTATAACAAATTTTAGACCAACCTAACCTCAATATAACAAACCTCAGTTTAACGAATTACTTGATACAACGAATATTTACTTGTTCCCTTCCGATTTGTTATATCGAGGTTGCTCTGTAATTTCAATTGATATTTTCGATTTTGATTCAAGTGAAACGTCTGACACCAACTTAATACTACGTCTATAGAAATTGTCACGTGCGTCCTAGATACTTGGAGGCTTGTGGTAATTAAAAATGAATATTTGCATGTCTAATTAAGCATTAAAGACATGAGCTCTGGCCTTTTTTCCCATGGGTATGCAGAAGCTACAAAACGCTACATGCAACGGTTATTAATTTTTTGCTTCACACATCAAAATATCGTAAGGATCGTAGCAAGTGACCTTCTGTAGTTTCTGCATACCCCCATGGGAAGAAGGCATGAAGGGGTGTTTATGTATGTAGAAAAGCTTGTGGAGGGGCTTGTGGCTAAGTAATAATAGCAGCACGGGTCGATCGATCAGGTTAAGCTACGCTTGCCGCGGTTGTTCCGTGGATGGGTGACCATCTTTACACACCAAGACCCCTCCGTGTCTCAGAAAGCACGTTAATCCGTTGGTCCCGGTTGTCATTCGTGGATCTTTGACAGTCGTTACGGATCGATAAAAGCCCGAAAGGTCGGACAACCTGTCTTACCAAGGGGTGTAGTATTATCCAGTAACTGGGTTGTGGAGGTCAGACAGGCAGTCGCTCTATGTAAAATACTGGTATTCGGCTGCGATCGGTTAGACTGGTCGACCCCAACATAGTTAAGAAAAGTCTATGCAGATAATGATGATCATCCGTGACACGCAAGCTGTAGAACTATCAGATTAATCCAAGGTCAGTCCATTTATTACAACTAAACCATTTACAGGCACTTTTGAACTGTCATGGAGTGGGTCAGTTAGTCAGGAAGTTAAAGCTAGTTGCCCATCCCAAAACCAAGATCTCTGTGGAGAAGATAGGACAAGAGAAACTCCATGGTACACATAAAACATCACGTGTGCATTCCTCCAAGGGGTAAGCAGAAGTGTACCTACAGTACTGAGTACACCCACATTCCACCAGTTATGTTTAAGCCCTATTTAACAGGGTGCGAGCCTACTGCTATTAACTATTGATTGTTGTTTATTTTATTATACCTTATGCTGCACCGGTTAACGTCATCACATCAACGCCGGCCGGCTGTCGCTGAAAACCAGCGCTGGGGCTCTGTCTCGTATAGGGTCTTAGCATTATGCTGAGCGATGGCCGTTTTGCGTGGATGTGACACATCTTTTCCCCCGACTTGTATTTTTTTTGTGTTTGGGTTCATTTCCTGCGTCATCTTTACCGCAAATAAACGTATTTTCTTTCTTTCTTTCTTCTTTCATCAACCAGGCACAAATCCAGTCTCCAAGCACCCCAATCCGAACAATCCAGATTCAATTCAAATCTCCATGAACACTTTTAAAATCAAGTCACTACAAAATCGGAACTCAAATTCTACTCGTGATGCTGAAGCCAGTGACCAGCCGATCTATTCTGTAACAATCTCACCATGGAAACAGAAGTGAAGTGAGCTGTCATTCCACCTGATGCTAGGGATTGACACTATTGACAGCTCACTTCTCTACTGCTCTATTTCGCCACTCTGCGATTGGCATTTTTGTTTTTGTTATGATTGTTATTGTTTTGCGGCCATCTGCCAATATCGTCTTCTCAATGTTAAGTGATGTGAGTTGTCATTGGTCCCTGGCCTTGACATCAAGCAATAGACAAGGGTGTCAACATTTTTTTTTATGCTTGAGTACGAGTTTTTTGACTTTGTGTATCTTGTCTTTTTTTTTATTAATATTATTTTTGAGTTGTAATTATGCGGTTTGTTTGTGCAGAATAAAATATTTTTCTTTCTTTCTACTTCAAGCTCAGCTCAGCTCACCTCACCTAAGTTTTCACGGTGAGATTTTTAGGGAGTGCGCTCACGAGCAACGTATGTCTTCGCTACGAATTTGTCTCTCACATCAAGTACACGGGTTTGCATGAAAGTGCGCGCATATAGCGACGCGACAGCTGGGAGACATTTTTGTCCGAGGGTTTGGACGCAACTGTCTCCCGTCTATTGGTTGCAAAGCAAGCGCGCGCACGGCGACAAAAAGGTTGCTGGCTAGGCAGTTGCCATTCAACCGAAAATTTTACAAAGCGTAGCGTTGCTGTCGCTCCCGTGTGCGCATCGTCCGAATCTCGGCGAGGAGACAGCGACAGAGACAAAAAAGCTGCTGGGGTACTAAGTTGCTAGTGGGCGCCTTCCCTTACAGAATAGCAATACAGCACAGGATACGAACTGCTTTTTAAAGCCATTCTGCGTGATCTTCGTGGTCGAGTCTCTCCAGGTAAGTAAGCGATTACATCAACATGTTGTTTGTGGAAGCCAACTCCAACGTGCTTTAGGTCTAAACCTCATTTATTATTTATGTTGACTGACCTGGATCTCCAACTGAACTCTGTGCTTCAAGAATCGCAGTTGCACTTGGTACCACTAGAACAATGAGACGGTTACTTTTTTTACGGCCTTTGAAACTTTGTCAACCACTTTCGGACAACGGACCTCTGTAGACCATTCGATTTAATGATTTTGAAGAAATATTGCTACTTACCTAACCTGCAGTTTGCCAAGGACATAATGGCGCCGATTCCCTTGTTCACATTCTAAACTAATTTTAAGTTCAGTGCATCTTTTTCTTTCTATTTCATTAAGAACATAAATATTAGTTTAGTCCTGTCAAATTAAGATACTGAATAGACAGTTTAGACGTGATTAAAAAATTGTCGACTAAAAATACGTCAGGCTCTGAGCAATTTGATAGGACTAAACTAATATTTATCTTCTTAATGAAATAGAAAGAAAAAGATGCACTGAACTTAAATTTAGTTTAGTTTGTGAACAAGGGGATCGGCGCCAATGTCTGATTTCGTGAAATCTTTGGAACGAAGATCTGTTTAAGCCGCCTTTTAAGGGACTTAATTGGTCATAGCACCCAGGGTAGCAGGCATGGATCAAACTTTTCTATCCACTGCTCAGTAAATAAATTATCTTTAGTCCTCTTACGACAGTTTAGACTCATGCTTCCCTTTTCTGAGCAAAGGCCTCTTCTTAAACAGCAAAAGAACTATCGTCAAATGGTCTAAAAATATCCATATGCAATTTTAAAAACCACCTTGGCATCTGTGATACCACGATATAATCAGTCTAATTAAGGACTGAAGATTCGTTCTTTTGAAGAGTGAAGACCATCTAAATGGAAAAAGAGGCTAGACACAGAGCTACTATTAGTACCATTAGCAACAATACAGTAACACCACTAAACAGTGCAACATAAATACGATGAGCTTGTGAGTTTTCAAACTATGTTCCGCAATGATTTTGCAATTGACATTTAGTGCGTTACGAATATTTCGTAATATTTGTGAGAAAATGAGCCCCTCTTCGGATGAAGTGTTAAAAAGCGTGAGATATATGAGCAGTATTTCATGTAACTTCAAATAAACAAAACGGGCTAAGTGCGAGTCTGACTCGCACACGAAAGTTTCCGTACCACATAGCAAAAAAACACCGAAAAAACCCGTTTTGGGTGTGTATGGAGATCGCCTTTAATTTTGAACTTTATTTATATTATTTGTTGTTATAGCGGCAACCGAAATACACACTCTGTGAAAATTTCAACGGTCTACCTATTACGGTTCATGAGATACAGCCCGCTGACAGACAGACGGACGGACGGACAGCGGAGGCTTAGTAATAGGGTCCCTAAAACGATAGATTAGGAAGGACGAAGTCAGTTATATTCAAATTGGGAGCCCCAGAAGATGGGTAGGAATCATTTTATGAAACGCCATGGTTTGTGAGGATGGATGGATAGATAGAGAGGTTGGTCCTTCTTTCGCGCAAAAACCACTGAACGGATTTTGATGAAACTTTAGAGTAATATAGCTTATGCATCAGAATAACACATAGGATACTTTTTATCCCAATATTCCCACGGGATCGACACTTATGCGGGTGAAACTGCGGGGCGCTGCTAGTCGTATATAAAGACCAAATACAAATGTTTCTTGGGGGCTTACAATCATGTACTGAAATCATGGTTACAGTTTGCGCGTCGATGTCATGCCATATTTATAAATACACTAGTTAATCATTATTGGTGACGTTCTGTCAAGTGCATTGTGCTTGCAACCGGCGTGTGTGTACGAACAGAGCCCCAATTCTGTATTATTCCCCGCGAAATCTTACCACGTGCCAACTCGTCAATATCGTGTCTTGTTAACGGCAAGGAATCGGAATGTTAACCGTACGGACAACATGTATTTTGACAGTTCAAACCACGCCATTGTGTCATAGAGAATACGTTAACAGCATAATTATGTCGTGATAAGGTAAGGAATTGTCGTGGTTTCGAATTAAGGAATCGTTAAGTGGTCATAGTGAATTATCAAAGGAGCATGATACACTGATTGTCTTCCCGACCGCGACAACGAGAAAAAGGGTTATTCGAACCGAACGTGACGTACCGATAACGGCGTGCGGTGGACATGCAGCCTTAGTAAATGTATGTATCGGAACTTCGGCGCCATCATCTCGTTCTAGTTGACGTCCCTTTGACGCGGAGGTGGACAAGCGGCCTAAGGATCGTAGCATGTGACGTTCTCGAGTTTATGCATGTGTAAGGTCTATTCAAATGTATGTTTCCAATTGATGTTATTTCAAGTTAAACAAATATCAACTTTATTTTAGTACGATTTGATTTCATAGTGACTAGCACTATTCAAAAAGTTATAAAAATGTTCGAAGTTGTAGCGTAAACTGAAGTTTATTGTGTAGGAATTAAAGTTATTTTTCCATACCAATATTTGTTTACATTTTTGGCAAACAAATTGCGAATGCAGATTAAGTGTTACTGGGTTTAATAAACCGTGAGAAATGGCCTTGAGTCCATATAAAAAGACCTTAGAAAAAGGACGCTCAGTTTTTCGCAAATCCAAAATGTTTCCGGGAAAATTGCTATAATTAGGTACTAATAATAAACCTCAAGAGATTGTTTGTTTGAACGCGCTATTCTCTAGAACTACTAGTCTGATTTGAAAAAATATTTTTGCATTTGATAGCCTTTTTTTTTTTTTTTCTGGGTGGGAAATCATCAAATGACTCCTCCCGCTCTGGGCGGAGCAGAAGGGAGTGTCAGACTTTTACTGACTAAAACCCACACGTGTTCCTTCAGTTGCCTGTGCCAGGGGCCACGGTATCTCTTTCGAACAACCCGCAGCCCCGGCGGCATCGGCCCTAACGGACCCCGTCAGTTCGTGCTGACAGCTCTTTGAAGCGCGCGTGGAACACAACGCGCCGTCGACCCGGGCCTGGTCCTTACCGGGCGGCGAGCTGCCCATAGCTCGCCGCCCGCAAGCCCGCGCCTACGGTGGCCGGGAGTCGGCTGTTGACTCCCGTCCAGGGCGTCTCCTGCGGCGGCTAGGAGCGCGAGGGTGCAGCGATTGCCTCTCCCTCGCACGCTCCGCCTCCTCCTTCGCGAGCATAACTGCTTCGCAGAAGGAGGTGACGGCCTCCCATTCACTCTCGCTCCGGACCATGGCCTGTATGAGGGCCGGACGCGAGAGGTCGCCGCCGCCGATCGCTGCCAAGAGGACACGGCGGGGTCCCGCCCAAGCCGGGCAGACCTCCACCGTATGCTCCACCGTGTCCTCCGGGCGATCCCCACAGTGGTGACACCCTGGCGTTTCCTCCCGCTTTATCCTGAACAGGAACCTCCCGAAACAACCGTGTCCGGTGAGGACCTGCGTCAGGCGGAAGGTGAGGGCGCCGTGGCGCCTCTCTAGCCACTCCTCAAAGAGGGGACTTATCGCCGCAATTGTGGCGTGCCCATGCATTTGATAGCCTGGTTCCTTTTTTTTTCTCTTTATTTGTTTCGGGGTTTTCATCTCAACAGATATGTGTTCACGCATCATACGCGTGCACCAGCAGCGACGGGGGACGCGGGGGTTGAGGGGCCACACAGCTGATCGAACCGCGGCCGCGCCACCACTACTCGTCTACAGATTCGGTCATCGACGGACGTACCGTGTTCCATGCGATCTATTAACTATATATACATACCTATTTGTAAATTATCGGAATTAAAACGAGTATTTAACCGAGCGAGTCATATTTAATTCATATTCCAAATATATGTCAATAAACCCCATCGTGCCTTTTACCATTGTAACATTAACACTTATTAATAGGGTAGTTGCCTGGGTAAAAAAATAATTATTATATTTAGTCCGTCAGTTAGATTACCTATGGAAAAATAATGGACACGTATTTTTTCTTTTGTCAATCAAACAAAAAATCACAAAGATAAAGCGCGTCCAAATTTGGGAGTTTGGGGGGTCGTGACGTCACTTGCTTGAAAAAGTTTCGCAAGCAAGTGCCGTCACGCAGAACTTTAACGGGCGATATCTTCATATTTTTTTTTATAATTGACAAAAGAAAAAATACGGGTTCAATATTTTTTGATAATCTAACTGACAGACTAATTAGATTTTTTTAGGAAAATAGCCTATTAACAGATAAACTGTACTAAACATTTAAACAGTTTATTAAACACTTTGTGACAAAGATAGAAGTCACCGAAAGAGGACTATTATTAAGTGCTGATTTTTCCATCGCCAAATAACTTTTATTCGAGGAATAAAATTGACGTTTGACAGTTTCTGTGTGAAATAACTGTAGAAATTTCAAAATTATTCCTCGAATAAAGTTGTCAGATGATTGAAAAGTCAGCCCTGAATGACATAACTTTTTGGCACCTTCTGAAGTTGGTTCGGATAAAATTAGCCTTATTCTTGAGGAAGGCTATTTAACATCACGCTAGGTCGAATAGGAGCCAAGCAAAGACGAAGTATTAGCGACGGGGAGTTTTATAAAAATGTGGCTTTTATTTTATATGGGTATTGTGTATCTTACGGCTCCCACGCGAAAGTAGTCACAGGCAGAAGATACTAAAATACTCAAATCTTTATTGCATTCCATATGTGTTACATAGATGGTATATAAAAGGTAACAGATCAATATGGACCCTGTCGGGTACAGCAAAAATTAGGAGAGAGGAAGAGAGCTAAGTGGCAATTCAAACAATTAAATATTATTAGATGTGCTTAATTGGGTGTATAATTATCAGTGATCGGAGTAGGTAGATTGATTTTTGGTACTTGTATCATAAATGTTCACGGAAAGAATAACATGGATAAGTCATTTTCCCGGAAAGTAATTCCGGTATTTCCGGATCCAATTAAATATTGTTAATGTTGGTAGTGATATTATTACTACTCAATTCATTCAAAGGAACGAGTGAGCTACCTGGCATGTCGTCGCCGGGCGTACGCATTGTTTTGATAACCGGTTAGTGCACCACCCATGATCCTTTGCTCTGATTGGTCGTTGGGTTGTGTCAAATCGTGACTGGGTAACGTTAAAAAAAATTATGAACAATATAATATTGCTCATTTTAATACAATTCCTACCTAAGTTCCGGTTTTTTTAAATAATCAAACAATTCCGAAAATCCAGAGGATTTTTTTTTTGTCTAACTCTGCTCCATGGCAATCTGTTGCACAGAATAATAAGCCACTGTTTTGGCTGATATTTTTATCTGGTTAAGGCAAATCCAGAGGAATGTCCTTATTAATATATACGTTTCGGATCAATGACCCCGATTCAATCTACCTACTCCGATCTCTGATAATTATGTATATATATTTAGTTTTGTGTATAGTATGTATGTATGTATAGTATATTAGTTATTTTATGTATTGCAAAAGATAGTGTATTAATAGATGTAGATAGTTAGATACAGCTGGAGACACAAAATGAACTACAATTCACCAAAACTTGGTTGGAAAGGCCTTCATACTGGCACTGTTTCGTCTCTGTCCCCATTTAGCGTAATGAGCCGTGCGCAGTGGCGGACTAAGCCTGTCGGGGGCCCGGAGCGGGCGGTAAAACAAAATGAGGCCCCCCTCCCTGGTCTTCTCAGTTTATGTGGGTACTTGTATTTCTAGTAACATTTGGCAAAAAATAAAAGTGCGTAATAATTCTACTCTACCTAGGTATATCATGAGCAGTGATGTTGAGTCATGAGCATGAATCGGATGCATATTTACCTAAAGTACGTTTTTGGTTAGGAAATTATGGAAGCGGCTTCATTAAAACATATTTTATAAATATAAATCCCGGGATTTTTTCGATACAAAAGTGCATTCCATAATATTATCCAATACCTTAAACTAAGTAAATATTCCTACACCCGGTTTGATTCTATAGTAAAAAAACTAAATTTGTCGATTCCGAATTCCCGGGATTTTTTCGATACAAAAGTGCATTCCATAATAACGTAAGCTACACTTTTGGTAAATATGCATCCGATTATCTGATCACTGATCATGAGCCTCACAAGAAGCAGGATATTTTTTTTACAGGGAGCATAATCATCTCATATTCTCCTCATTATGCTGTTCAAGAAAAGCTAGCAAGGATGCGAGAGCGAGCGACAAGAGCTAGAAAGTCGACATATTTTACACCTCAACTCTGAATTCTCGGTCAGGTTTCTTTTGAACATCGTATTTGTAAGGAAATAGGAGTTGCTTTGCCGACTTATTTATGCAAAAAGTCTTTAGGAACAAGAGAGCGCCCGAAGCGAGCTCGAAAAAAAAATTTTTAGTACCCGGACCCAGACATTCGTCTGTACATAACATGAAATGAGCAGCCTTTTAAACTTACAGGGCCTCCAATTCGAACTACTGCTTACTGAACATATTTTTATCTCGTTTGGGATTGATTAAAAAGTACTTCTTAAGATTTGCGGCCTGGACCGGGGCCCGGCGCCGCTCCTGCCCTTAGCTCGCCAGTGGCCGTACGTGTCACCATTTATCAGGCAGAAGCAATGCTCCAACCCCATACTGGCGTCTAAGATCTTAATTAATAGATAGCTTAGAAGTCCTCTGCTTCAAATACCTACATTTAATTTACCTAAGGGTCTGTTTAGACGTGCTACAGCCACACCACAGCGGGAAAAATGTGGCCAGCACCCTTCTTCTTCCCAGCACAAGCACTAGGAAGTGGTGAAGGGCGGGCGTTTTGGGGGACTGTCTTATGTAATTTTGACGTTCGAAAAGTGCTGATTCTCAGCCTAATTTGAATAAATGACTTTTTTTTTTATTCTTTTGATTTTCTTTCTTTTCTTTCTAATTGCGTAGCACAGTTTCAATCACAATCTGAATCATTTTGAAGGATATCGCTAATCCATTGCTTCATAAATTCGAAATATATGTCTGCTCAACAACGTAAATAACGCAATGAATGTTGTTGAACTGTCAAAATGAAAGCCATTGCTACTGATAGTGTGTTACGCAATTACCCCGCGGGTCCAAAAATTTTCAGTATCAGTTCCATTCATACGTACAGACTCACATCAATGGTAATAATTGCATTACGAAAACCGCCCTTACTGCTACGATATAGGGACACTGTTCATGTCAAATTGTGTCCACTTATGTGAAAGAAAAAGTATTTATTGCGACTCGCACAGGAAGATCATAAAACTAAACTAAACTAAACACAAACAAAAATAAAAAACCCAAATTATATAAAATGTGCAGTTTTAAGCAGCGCATTCTCTATAAAATTTTAATGACGTAAAACCATTCTGGTTTGCAATACCATTCTTGTATTTTTGTTAATTACATGTTTATTAATTAAATGCCTAGCCTTTTCTTATCTGTGTTAAGGTCGGCTTCCAGTCTAATCGGATGTAGCTGATTACCAGCATTTTACATGGAGCGACTGCCTATCTGTCCTCCACAACCCAGTTACTGGGCAATACGATACCTCTAGTTAAGACTGTCAGATTTTCGGGCTTCTGACTACCCGTGACGACTGTCTAAGATCCACGAATGACAGCCGGGACCAACGGCTTAACGTCCTTTCCGAAGCACGGAGGGGTCTCGGTATGTAAAGATCCACCACCACCACCAGACATCCACAGACCAACCACGGCAAGCGAGCTACGCTTGCCGTAGTTGGCCTGTGGATGGGTCGAACCTGATCGATCGACCTGTGCGGCTGTTATTATTTCACCACGGACCCCTTCCTCCTCTTTATTCGCATGTTCATGCGAAATAGAATCGCAAACGCAAATAACTTATCAAGCGAATTCTCAAGCAATTCTTTACCGCAGTGCGAGGACTGTATATTAGTAACTAGTTGCGCCCCGCGGTTTCACCCGCATAAGTTTCGATCCCGTGGGAATATCGGGATAAAAAGTATTCTATGTGTTAATCCTGGTTATAAACTATTTGTGTGCCAAATTTCATCCAAATCCGTTCAGTAGTATTTGCGTGAAAGAGTAACAAACATTCATCCATCAACACAAAGTTTCGTGCTTATAATATTAGTAGGAAGTACTCCACTCCACTCCGTGTGAGCTACTAATATATTTACTACTATTAGCAGCATATTAGTAGCTCACAGATTAGCGATTATTATCCGCAACGATTAAAATTCGTAGGCGCGCTTTGGCTAAGGGTTTTATGCGATAATGCTTGTCAAAGGCCAAGCTTGAAGTACTACTCAGTCGATGAGTTTCGTGTCATTAAATAGATAGCAATCTAATTGGTGATGTCCTTTAAAAGGTCAGGTGCCTACTCCAGTGTGCGTGCGTGACAAAATGTTTCAATTATTCCTCTTCTTCATACGAAACTAACGTTTGGAAAGGGCAACCGGAATCAATTAAATTTTTTTGTAAATTTTGACATCCAAAAGTGCCTTTTATACGCCTATACCACAAGCCTATACTGCAAACTAGTTGCCCATTCCAAAGCGTAGTAGGTACCTATGGAGAAGAATGGGCAAGAAACTCCAAGGGCACTCTTTTAAATCAAGATACAAACAAAATCCTGAGTGATTGGGATTTATATCTCATATTTCTAACCCTCTCTAAATATCGGAAAACTGCTAGGAGTATCGCAAAATCAGATAAGTAAAGGGCATGAAAATATTATACACCCGATGGTCCGATATTATTTTATATTTTTTAATTTTATTTATTGCCAAGAACAAACAATTACACATTATATTTAACAAGGAAATAG
Source organism: Apamea epomidion (assembly GCA_947507525.1). Lineage (NCBI taxonomy): Eukaryota > Metazoa > Arthropoda > Insecta > Lepidoptera > Noctuidae > Apamea > Apamea epomidion. The sequence continues at coordinate 9,953,501 of OX382252.1, read as the reverse complement.
AACATAAGGAGTTGCACAAATGTGCAACCAACAACGTTCTCTACAGACACACAAAAAGACAACGACAATGTTGATAAAGTGGACCCTGTTAAGCAGAAAAGATCCAACCAACATTTTGTTACTTTTGAGTAAATACGATTTGAAGTTTAGGAGTGAATATAAAACTAACAAGCAGAGGAATACAAAAATGGAAAGTTACTAATAGTAACAAAGTAAATTAGCATTATTTTTAATGTAACACCACAGGCAATTTTCCTGATTTTCTTAAAAAACTATCCGTGGATCTTATATGCAAAAAAGAAAATTGTCGGTAACATTTTTACATAGAAGTTTGTTTGGTGGAAGTGATCAGATTGCTTGGATCTTTTTTGCGTATATAAAGATCGATGTGTACATTCTTACTATATATATAAGTCGATTTTCGACAAATTGCTGGTTGGATCTCGTCTGCTTAATAGGGTCCAAGTTAGAGTCGGACGGAATACATACCTAAGTATATGAAATAAGATACGCACAAATTACAGCTACTAAGGATCACTAAAGATTCAATATTTTTCACATAATTTTTTGATTGTATCTAGCAATATGTTACTAAATTTTCCAACGGATAAAGCAAATAGATCCAAGTTAGAGAAAAACTTATTGAAATTGCCTGTAAGGCCAAGGATGTCCTGCCAGGGCCGCGGGTTGTTCGAAAGAGATACCGTGGCCCCTGGCACAGGCAACTGAAGGAACACGGGTGGGTTTTAGTCAGTAAAAGTCTGACACGCCCTCCAGCTCCGCACAGAGCGGGATAAGTCATACGATCGGGAAATCATACCCCAAAAAAAAAAAAGGCCAAGGATGTCCGAGATATCGAGTAAGAAGTCTTGGAAGCTCTTATCCTCAATTAAAACATGAATACTTACGTAATCCTCCCTAAAATATTACGCACTAGTCCGGTATTCGTCCGCGTGAAAGTTCTTGTTCCTCCGCCCCACCTCATCGCATCGCATCGCCTGCCCGCGCTATTACTTCGTTTTTGATCAGCGTTCTTTCTGACTTTTTTTGTTTTTACTCGACTCCTAAGTGCCCTAGCGTGATGTTAAGTAGCATATAGCCTTCCTCAAAAAAGAGAGAAGCCCAATTAGGCTATCAGATGACAATATTTTTTGTGCTTTCCGAGGCACGGAGGGTCTTGGTATGTAAAGATGGACACCCGTCCACGAAGCAACCGCGGAACTGCGAAGCTTAACCTGATCGAACGACCCGTGCTGCTGTTATTACTTAGCCACAAGCCCTACAATCAATAATATTCTCGTGGAAATCGTGTCACCTGTCGAAGCCGTAATCGAGACAACAATATCGTATGTCTGCCAATACCCGATCGAAGGGCATTCGTGATACCAAGCTATAGACCAGGCATTCTCAAAGTGGGCGATACAACCCCCCTTGTAGGCTTGGAGGTTTTGAAGGGCGCAGTAGAAGGCTCAGACCAAGTTGGAAGGTGTTCATTCAAGAATGGGTAGCAGGAATGGCTTATTCCATATTCCACACCAAAAAATCCACCCTAGGATGGATACGCGGAAACGCATGTCGAACAATCCACCCTAGGGCTAATTTGATAAACGGAATTTATTACATACTCAGCGTATAATGTTCCCACTGCTGGGACACAGGCCTCCTCTCTGTGAGAGGGAGTTGGTCGTAATCCAACACGCGGGCCCAGTGCGGGTTGGTAAAGTCACATGTCCTCAAAATTTTTGGTTCTAGGACATGCCGGTTTCTTCACGATGTTTTCTTTCATCGTTTTGAGAGCAGTGTACAGTGTAGTCTAAATTTATAAGCTAAAGGTGAATTCTCAGACATGCATTTCTTCGTATCCACCCTAGGGTGAATAAAGAGAATAACTGGCAGGAATTTCGGCTAAAAAAGTCAATCCCGCAATTTAACACTAAATTGGTCAATTGCTCAGTGATTTCTGATAGCATTTCGATCGTCGTATCTGCCTGCACGTGAATCAACACCAAAATCAAAATTGATTTTTTAAAAACTAGGCTGAGAATCAGCACATTTTTGAACGTTAGAATTACATACACATCTACATAGTCTTCACATGATCTGACCAAGATTATGTCTGGACTTTAAAAGAGACTGTGACCTCTGAGTTTATATCGGCCTTTCTTCTCAAAGGAGTCGGATAGAAAACGTCGACCTCATCTAGTTTTTAAAATATGATTGAAGTATAAAAGTTTTTATACAAAACTAATTACCGAAATAAAATTATTTATAAGACAGTCCCCCAAAACGCCTGCCCTTCGCCACTACCTATTTTTGGGAAAAAGTGGCGCAACAAACTCCCCAGCAGCACAGCTGTCTGTTCATTTACGAGAACGTGAATTTAGGGCTTAAGAAAAAAAACATTCTCGAAGAGGGCGGCGGGCGAAATAAGTTTGAGAACCCGTGCTATATATATTATATGCTTGCTATATATAGGTTTGTACCCGAGTTGGTATGTATAGTAAACGTTTTGTGGCCTGTCATTATGTGGGTTATGTAACTAAGGTATTTGTTCCAGCGGCGAGGATTAGTCGGATAGTAGGAAGAGAAAAGAGATAGTATATAGGTGCGAAAATAAAAATAGGGGCGAGTTATTTTCATGTTCTTGTCCGCTTTTATATTGTGCTACCGTATTGTGCTGGGCAAAGGTCTCCCTAGTCTCATTCCTTATCTCTCTGTACATAGCTGCCAAGGACAAATCTTTGTTAAAGGAGTCCAGCTCATCCTGCCATCATCTGCCATGCTTCGTCTGGGCCATGCAATGTGTAGTTTTATAATTTCTAACGTGACTAAGGTCCACGACAGAGAAGTATAATGTATGGAAATATGTGCACGTTATAACGTTATCCTATCCTCATCTTTGAAATATGAGGATGCTTCGATCAGACATGTGTTGTGTCTGGTGGGCTACGGCCCAGCAGTTGTTGTCGGGCTGATATATGTAATAAACGCTCGCTGCGCTCTCGATGCTCGTTGCTCACCAACTCGTTCCTCGTTAATCGCCTGCGGTAGGACAGGTGCCATAGATGCTGCCAAAAACTATTCAATAGCTAGTCGCTTCTTCGTCAGCAAAGGGATAAGTGACGAACACGAAAAATCAACCTTGCATGTGATAAGATAATTTCGAGTAGAAGCTTATTGTCATTCATTGAACTCAAAGCTGAATTATGGTGGTTTTATGAGCTTTGGTTGAATGCCCTGAATTCTATTTCTAGATTGGGGAAGCTTATGTAACAGAGAATTTGGAGTGACGCAACTGGGGTGTCTGTTGCGTCATTTTTTCTTGTCAGCTAAAGCACTAGGAAGTGGTGAAGGGCGGGCGTTTTGGGTACTGTCTTATGTAATTTTGACGTTCAAAAAGTGTAGAGTACTACTGCTTCACTCAAATAAATCACTTTTGATTTTTATAGCATGAAGGTTGCGCAAAAAAGCTTACAACGTTATCACATTTACAAAATATAAAAGAATCTCTTTAAAAGATAAATAAAACCTTCTTTGCTCACCAAGTGACAGCTATGTGAACAGAACCCAACAATGCATAAATATGTAAGCGGTTACGCCCTCTATGCGTGGAGGCTTTTATTTAGGTAGTAAGTTTTTATTTACATTTTAATTTTAACTAATTATTTTTTAGCTTGAGTACGTATAGTTTTTATTATATTTGTTGGTATATTGGCGAGGCTAGCTGACATATGGCAAATAATTTAACTTTATGTTCTGTGTCTTGTAATGTTAATTACTTAACACCTAGTATTGTATACAATCAAGTATCAAATATTTCTAACTGAACAGACAGCTGTGCTGCTGGGGAGTTTGTTGCGCCACTTCTTCTTCCCAGCGATAGAACTAGGAAGTGGTGAAGGGCGGGCGTTTTTGGGGGACTGTCTTTTGTAATTTTGACGTTCGAAAAGTGCTGATTCTCAGCCTAATTTGAATAAATGACTTTTGATTTTGATTTCACCTGTTCCACAGGAAGATTTTATAGAATCTATCGGCTTATCTTAACTTTTCTTTTTTCTTTTTGATACTAGGCTTTTAACTAACTTGTATTAGTGTATGTATTTTATGTCTATAATTTTATAATGTGCGTCTTATTTGTGCAGAATAAACAAATTTTCTTGCTTTCTTTTCTTTTTGATCTTGAAAGGGTTTAGTTTTTTGAAGTTCACTATGTCCTTCTAGAGCGTCCCCTCCCGACGTTTCCTCTCACATCTGCCTTGTAAACACCTTTTGTTAGTCTCCATTCATTCATCCTCTCAACATGCCCAAACCATCAAAGCATACTCTTTGCAATTTTCGCCACTCAATTGTATTAATTCTCCCAATATTTGTTCAGGCCTTCCAACCTGTGTGCGTAAGGTAACTTAAGTATCAAATTTCGCCTTCCAAAGTAAGTACATAATCTGCTACGCGTCCGTGAGCAAGGAAACCGTATAATTTGTGACGAAATTAACAGTAAATATGAAGTTGAAATCCGGAACTATTTGTGTTTAGAAAGCTGTTTAATAGAGGTGCTTGGAAACTTGGATTAACTGGCAAGATGTAGATGTTATCTTTTATTGGGTAGCCTATTTATAAGGTACGGATTTGGATGAAATTTGGCACCCGGATAGTCGATGACCTGGGTTAGGACATAGGATACTTTTTATCTCGAAAGTACGTTCTCGTGGGATAATTTGCGACCTCCACGCTGGCGAAGCTTTGGGAATAAATACCTTATAACCCGGAAGGTCTTTCTAGATTTAATTAGGCAGAAATTCTGAATCCGAACTAGCCAATGCTCGTGAGTACTTCTACTACTCTATTACAACTATTTTTCTACAAATTTCGGCAATTCTTTACATTTTCACTTGCTCTATCAACCTGCCTAGTGTTTTCCCAACTATGTTGGGGTCGCGTTCCAGTTAGCACCAGCAGCCCAACCGCCAGCAGGTCAACCTACCCGAAACTGTCAAATTTTCCCAATCTACCTTGAACCTTAATGCTTTAGAGATAAAGTTGAAAATCTATTAACGACTTTTGACAGATTTAGTAGCTTGGTGTGCTGGCGTCTGTACATATAACGACAGCCTATCTGACCTCTACAACCCAGTTACTATGTAACACCATAGCCCTTAGTAAGACTGGTTGTCAGACCAACGGCTTGACGTGCTTTCAGAGGCACAGAGGCGTCCCGATATGAAATGGACGTTCACCTACCATAAACGGACCACAACCACTCGATACGCTTCCGTACCGTATCGAACATTAATCAATGTTATCGTAGGAGTCCTCTAAACGCTGTTAACAAGTTCAAAACTAGAAAATTTTGTCAATTTAAATGAAATGGACGACCACCATTCTTCCGACAGGTGTTTGCTGTCGGGGGCAAGGCAAATCAGCACCCTAATTGCGTAATACACGATCAATCAGAATCTGAATCATTTTGAAGCAAATTTCGAATCCATTGCTTCATAAGTTCGAAAAATTTGTCTGCTCAACACGTAAATAACGCAATGAATGTTGTTGAATTGTCAAAATGAAACCGATTCCGATTGATCGTGTGTTACGCAATTAGGGTGCAGGTTATCGAAATGTGTCATTTTCGATACGATAGCCTGTCGGATGGTTGTGAATAGCTATGCTGGGCGTAGTTTATCCTTCAATAGACCCGTGCGGCTGTTATTATTTAGCCACGAGCCTTCGATTTTCACTTATACGTTACTCCAATATCCGAATTGCGTACCACACCCATAATCACGGAACCGTCTATTTCGCCATTCCAACAACATACATTACGTTAATCTAGTTGTCAAGGAGAGAAATATTCAAAACAAAAGCTGCAATATACAGTAAAATGGATACTATTTAGGCACCTGTACCACCAACGGCGATTAGCGAGAACCGAGTAGAGCTACTGTTAACATGTATCATCCCACTGCAGGGCCTCTCGCCATGACTGCCAGTGTTTTTTTGCGATCCCTTTAATGTAGACCAATGAATGGGAGGGGCCCGTGGCAAAACAATAACAGCCGCACAGGTCGATCAATCAGGATAAGCTACGCTTGCCACGGTTGGTCTGTGGATGACTGGCCATCTTTACATACCGAGAACCCTCCGTGCCTCGGAAAGCACGTTAAGTCGTTGGTCCCGGCTGTCATTCGAGGATCTTTGACAATCGTTACGGGTAGTCAGAAGCCCGAAAGTCTGACAACCAGTCTTACTAAGGGGTGGTGCTTCCCGCGAGTGTCCCCGCACGCGTACTTCGATATAATATTTATGCCTATTATCTATTATGTCGGTTGCGCGATGCTCTCCGCTCATAATCAGGCTATAATATTCCTACGGCTGGTACACACGCCTCCTCTCTGTGCGAGGGAGCGGGCCGTAATCCACTACGTGGACCCAGTGCAGGTTGGCAGATGTCACATGTCTTCAAATTTTTGGTTCTAGGACATGTCGATATCCTCACGATGTTTCCTTCGCCGTTTTGAGAGCAGTGGTAATAAAATAATTTACTCAAAGTAAAGCTCCTGTCTGGGTTCGAATTCACGACCACGACTGGACCACCACTAATCTGCTCTCCGCTCGTCTATGTTCTATGTTACGGGTTTGGTTTCCGCACTTAGTCCTTCAAGTGGACCATTGTGCGTGGGCCATGGCGGCCGTCGGTGGTTACTAGAATTGGCTGCTCTGCTCTCCGCTCGTATGCATTCAATTCAAAATTGCAGACGAAGTTTATCTTTTAAACGTTTCTTGAGCGAGAAAATATTTGATGCTAGTCGCTTCCTCGTCGACGGTGGAACAGCTGCCTAAACGCGTTACGTAATGAGAGTGAATGTTTCGACGGAGTCCAGGTATTTGCACGGTAACGACTATTACGCGTATAAACGTGACCGGGAAACTTGGAATTTGAACTGGGAGTAAAGATCTTTCTAGAAACGTATCTACCCCTTTATTCATAACCTGCTGCATGCTTGAGTTAAGTAGTGATAGCGCAATCTCAACTCGGCGACAAACGAATGTCAAAAACTGTAGACAAAAAAAGATAAAAAAGGTATTTTTGACAGATTGAGGCTGAGATCAGGGCCGTATTCCCGTAATTTAAAACGTTCGAAATCTAATCGCAGTCTCATCTCGGCAACAAACAAATGTCAAGAACTTGTCAAAATGTAGGAAAATTAGAAGTATTTTTTGACAGATTGAGACAGATCAGACTCTGAACGTTCATAAATTTACGAGAATTGCCCCTCTGATTGTGAACGTTCTTAAAATTACGAGAATTACCCCTCAGATCATTGGTCCATTTAGGTGTATAGAACGACAGGATGCACGTAGTGTTAAAAAACAGGATAAGCTAGCCTCTTTTTCTATTCAAACTCTGTACTAAGTACACTAGGCCAGTTCAAGGTCAAAGTGTTACATCATCTCCCTAACCTTTTCACAACTATACTGGGGACGGTTTCCAGTCTAACCGGATGCAGCTGAATACCAGTATTTACATAGAGCAATTGCCTATCTGACCTCTACAACCCAGTTACTGGGTAATACGATACCCCTTGGTAAGACTGGTTGTCAGACTTTCGGGCTACTGACGACCCGTAACGACTGTTAAAGATCCACGAATGACAGCCGGGACCAACGGCTTAACTCGCTTTCCAAGGCACGGAGGGTTCTCGGTATGTAAAGATGGTCAGCCATCCACGGACCAACCGCGGCAAGCGTAGCTTTACCTGATCGATCGAGCGGTGCGGCGGTTATTACTTAGCCACAAGCCCCTCAGGTCAGCTCAGGCTTTACGTGCGGAGTGATGAACATCCATATTTCGCCAGTGTTTTAGTCCCACGTAATGAGGGTGGAGCAGGTGGGGCTTAACGGGGCACAAATCCAGGCTCCGGGTTATTGAGAAACTCCTTATGGAGAATCCAATAGCCCGTTTAACGACTTTGGAAATTAATACCATGACCTCGCGCTCAACAGTCGCATTTGCGACCGCTAAACCAGCGGGGTACTTACGGAACACTCTAATAGTAGTGTTGCGCGCCACAATTAATACCTGGTACATGGTGACATTAGTTACCACTAGCGCCATCTAGTATTGAGCAGCAGAACTAATTTACCACTAGCGCCATCTAGTATCAAGTAGCAGAACTAATAGATCCTTCTAGAAATTTCGACATCGGGTCAGTCGGGGCCGGTATGTACTCGGTCCTTCTAGATGTTTCTACAGAAGAAGGTTCTGGAACTATCTGCGGCACTATATCAGGCCGGGATTAGCGCCGACCAGTCAGACTTGGATTAGCGATACATGCGAATACATCGAAAGCGATCTTCAAGTGCGACTTGAGAGCAATTGTGTTTTATAATTAGTGTGTTTGACTTGTTATTAGTGTTGTTTAATTTTTGGTAATTTATATCGGCAGTTTTTATTGTCACGAACCCGAAGCTCGTAACAGTAGCAATGGCTTTTATTTTGAAAGTTTAACAACATTCATTGCGTTAGTTACGTTGTTGAGCAGACAAATGTTTCGAACATATGAAGCAATGGATTAACAATATCCTTCAAAATGATCCAGCACCCTAATTGCGTAACACACTATCAATCACAATTTGAATCATTTTGAAGCATAATGCTAATCCATTGCTTCATATGTTCAAAAAGTTTGTTTGCTCCACAACGTAAACAACGCAATGAATGCTGTTGAACTATCAAAATGAAAGACATTGCTATCGTTAGTATGTTACGCAATTACCCCGCAGATTGTGATTAGTGTGTGCAATTAGGGTGCAGGGATCACCAATTAGTTCAATTGGGGGTCAGTTTATTAAAATAATTATGACTGTCGCGGTCCGTTTGGTAGACGATTGTAAGCAACCAAGAATTAAAGATATCAATCCATACTAGGCCAGGCGTATGAAGCCACAAGTACGCGGCGGGCTCGACTTGCCGGGCCAATTCAGTGGAGCTGCCGCACGCCGCCGGTCGCGTCGCATGTTCGTCGGTTAGGATAAAATGAAGGCATAAGAGGTGCAAATTCGGCTGCTCAAGGATCCGAACCTCCCGTTTTTCTCACATCCAAAGGAAAAGAAATGCACGTCTACATGTTATTAGGTACCTAATTGGGTACCTTCCTAATGACTAATTAGGCACCAAAAACAGTAAACTACTGTAAAAAACTGATTTCAAATTTTATTTGTTTCAAATTGACATTATTTCAAGTTAAACAAATATCAACTTTATTTTAATGGTAATTAAGTTAATTTCAGAGTGACTAGCACTATTGAAAAAATTATAAAAATGTTTGAAGTTGTAGCGTAAACTGAACTTTATTGTGTAGGAATTAAAGTTATTTTTCCATAAACACATATTTGTTTACATTTTTGGCGAACATGTCGCAATTATATTATGTTAGATAGACTACTCATAAATACAATAAAAGTATTAAAAAGGTATACGTACCGTATTTTATTTTTCTTTCCAGATAGCCCTAGTACTCACTCGGTCAAGCGGCGTAGTTATATTGCGGACGAGAAAGGACACAAAGTAATAACAACTCTCAAGCGCGGGGATTAAGTGCAATTTAACTTGCGCGTTGGCGGGGAAGTGATTTTGTAGGCTAGGGCGGCTTTGTTCAAGACCAAAGGAGTGAATCTTCTGTACGTTAATACTATTAGTTAATCTGTGACCATACTAATATTTTAAATGCGAAAGTAACTCTGTCTGTATGTTACGCTTTCACGCCTAAACCACTGAACGGATTTCGATAACATTTAGCAAGGAGATAGATGGAAAGGACAAAGGATACTTTTTGTCCCGCTAGCACGTTCCCGTGGGATAATTTCCGACATAAAGCCGGGTGAAACCGTGGGCAGAATATAGTTTGTAATATTTAAGTGAGGATTACGTAAGTATTCGTGTTTTAATTGAGGACAAGAGCTTCCAAGACTTCTAACTCGATATCTAGGACATCCTTGGCCTATAAAAGAATATCGGATAAGTACATAATATTTTATGCTATTTTTTAGGGTTCCGCACCTCAAAAGGAAAAACGGATCCGTACATAATATTTTATGCTATTTTTTAGGGCTCCGTACCTCAATAGGAAAAACGGATCCCTTATCACTTCGTTGTCCGTCTGTCAAGACCCTTTTTCTCAGGAACCCGTGGAGTTATCAAGTTGAAATTAATATCAAATAATCAGGGCTGTAATCCCTTGAAGCAATAAAAAATCAAACTTCTAAGTCAACGCAATCAAAAGGTACGGGCGTTAATGTTCCGGAATCAAAACCTATAGGGTACTTCCCGTTACCTAGAATCATGAAATTTGGGAAGAATGTCTTGTCAGATAGCAAAAGTAAAGGAAAAAATCCGAAAACCGTAAATTTTTAGTTACATACCTACAAATTTGTACGGAACCATCGGTGCCCGAGTCCGACTCTCACTTAACCGGTTTTTTTTATCAGATTTGCGATACTTCTAGCAGTTTTCCGATATTTAGGGAGTGCTTGAAATATGAGATATAAATCCCAAACACTTCAACAAGGAGATAGATGACATCCTGCGGCCTTCTCCAGGATGTCATCTATCTTCTATGTCCTTACATAGGATACTTTTTGTCACGGTAGCATGTTTCCTTGGAATAATTTCTGACATCCAAAAAGCGATTACTATTGATAGCCATTAAATCCTGGAGATGAAAGGGCTTTGAAGCTCCCTTTCATACCTCCCTATCCGCCATTGAGATTTTGTTTTTTAATGGCCGCCTCCCATTGGACCTCTATATAAATCGAAAGCTGACATTAATGCAAACTGAGAACTTATTAAGACCAAACTCCGTAGTGTCAGGTTTCCATGGTCAACTTTGAACGTTAATATCTCGGAAACGTGACACTTTATGGGATTAGAGGATTATATCTAAGATAAGAATGCTTGGAAACATGCTGGTCCTGCTCCATATGACAATCTCTAGAGTCTAGACGAAATCAAACTGGTTGCTAATGTAATTGTATTTTTTTTTTTTCTTTAACATTGATTTACATTCTGTAATTACTTCAAGTCAGTATATCGTCTTCACATATAATTATATAATTAATGTATGCAAAATATTGTAAAATATTTTAAAAGAGTAACGGTGGAGTTTTTCTTGCCCATTCTTCTTCCTACGAAAACTACCTTTTGGAAGGGGCGACTAGAATCAATTTTATATAAATTTTATGTATGTTTGACGTTCAAAAGTGCCTTTTATGTGCCTATTTGAAATAAATGATTTGACTTTGACTTTGGTTTGGTCTTATTAAATCTAAAAAAATCAAAATGGCGCGACAGTAGGTGAGCCAGGCTCCATATCAAAATCTGCAATCCCCCTTACTTAAATCTTCAATACTAAGGCTGGTTTTATTGTTACGCGTTTCGGCAGCGCCGTTGGAGCGCGCGCGTTCGGAGATGTATGGGGTAGTAAAGTTGTCAAAAAATAAAAGGCCCATTTTGGCATTTGAGAATGCGTTCTTGACACCTGTCAGTTTCATACAAACGAATAAGTACGTGTTTTGCGAATTTGATCTTTATTAACTACTAGAACTGTCAATCTCAAAACGGGCCTTTTATTTTTTGACAACTTTAGTTGCGTTTCAAAGTCGCGCGCTTGAGCAGCGCCGTTCAGTAAACGCGCGCTGTTCGCCGGCGCTGCCGAAGCTCGCGCCGCTCGTGCGCTTCTACGGAATCTACGGCCACGGCCAGTATGCGTTTTAGTGTGACGCCACTAAGACGCGCTGTAAGATATTTGTTTACAAAACAATATTAAAATCGGTTCATCCGTTCTTGAGCTACGATGCCACAGACAGACATACACACACACACACACACCCCCGCACACATACACACACGAAGAGAGAGATGCTACACACGCAGAGAGAGAGACACGTCAAACTTATAACAACCCGTCGTTTTTGCGTCGGGGGTTAAAAATGAATTACATCGACACGGGACGAGTAAAAGGATCAACTACTCTTCTTCGAAGTGGCTGTTGCCTTCTATTCCATAAAAAGTAATTAGCCAGTACTCTAACCGCATTAACGTACTCTGTGGCATTAACGTTCATATTGCACACGACTATCTCACAGCAGCGGAACACGCGGTACGAATCTCGTTTCACAGTGCACCGCTGTTCAAGCGCGCGCTGTTAACAGCGCACTGCCCAGCGGCGCCTCTAGCGGCGTGACTATAAAACCAGCCTTAAGGCATTGACTGCGGGTAGCGGGATCGTCCGAAAGGGTTACCGCTGCCCTGGTACATAAAGGGCTAAGGAAGGAACACGGGTGGGTTTTACTCAGTAAGAGTCTGACACTCCCTTCTGTCAATGCCTTTTTATGACCCCTCCCGCTCTGGGTGGAGACCCAGAGCGGGAGGGGTCATAAAAAGGCATTGACTGCCACAGCGGTCACCGCTGACCACCAACTATAGATTTTCTATTGTGTCTGTTGTCTGGCAGTCAACGTGTTAAGGTCCGAACAAAATAGCTCGGTGGTCCGCCGTTGGTGACTCCTGCACTAGACCTTCGAGGCATCTTTCGAGAAACTTCATCTCTCAACAATTTATAAACACTTATGCAAACATAGCAAGAGGTCGTTGAAGACCAATCTAGCAGTAATCGAATGCGTTATTGTGATCATAAAATGCAATAGTTTATAGGTTAGCATTTCGCACTTAGCATGATTACATCGACCGGTTTGTCAAGACGGCAAGCGGTAAGACGCATGGAAAAATATGGCTTTTCATCCTAACTAATAATGGAGGAGCATTGGGCCCCGGCTTACCAGGTTGTAGGTCGTGGTTTCGACCCACACAGGCGCTTTAGATATACGAAAGGACTTTTTCACGCCTTCACTGAACAGATCTTTATGAAATTTGACAGATCACATATCATATCCAAGAATCACTGACTCCTACGACACAGGCACCTACATCTAGTTTAGGAGTCAGAGTATTAAAATTATTGTGACCTAGTTATAAGCCTTATAGGCTCTTAGTCTTTGGATATGGTAATGTGATGGCTTTTGGTGAAATAAAGTTTTTTTTTTTTTTACATATCTCGGGACCATGGGGTCCCGGTCCTTTGGAAGGCGTACGACGGGCCGAAGCCAACTCGCAGAGGCCCCTTAGGAAATTTTAATGAAATGCGGCACCAACCGACGATTATCCCTGTATGCACTATGCAAGTGCACCTAAGGACAACTCCCGGTTGGTGTAGGACTATTGCAAGACATGGAAAGATAAAAAGTTGGACTATAGGTTTGGGTGGTTATAATGGATTGGTTACCTTGAACTATAGAAGAATTATGTCGCCTGCCTGACCAATGTTATACATATAATATACACGGATAAAATGGCAGGGGGTGACTTGCACACTCAATAATGGGCCCCCAAAAACGGTCGCTAGCACATAGTGTCGTAACGACAAGGGGCAACATGTCCTGAGGTGCTTATGAGGAGTGGAGAGGTATTCCACGGGTATCAGGACTATCCCGGAAGTACGGTCAAGATCCCTACCAGCATCTTACTGAAATACTTCCTTCCTCCGAGCACAATTGCTCTTGCGAAGCTCCACTCAAGCCGGCCAATAAAGGTAAGAAAGAGGTGGGAGGTCTGTTCCTCGTCAGTGTTCACTCCAGCCGGCCAATTAAGGCAAACCAGAGGTGAGGAACAAGACTACTCCCAAGAAATAGGGTCCGTGGGGTCGCTACTGCCCAACAGCTCGCCACATGCTGCCCTGCGGGTTTCTGTATCTCTCTTGGTCTGGCTTCTCATCCTAGACCTGTTCCGGCAAGGTAAATTCTACCGGCACAGGCCGAAAGTTCGAAGCGCGCAAGCCCCACCACGACGTCAACGTAGAGATACGGCGGTGGGGTTATTATTATTATTTATTTATTATTATTATTATCTGTGAAATTTCATAACGCCTGGGACCTGGAGAAGGACCTAGACAGGCTACTTTTCACCCTGGATAATTTGAATAAAATACAAGCACGAAATAACAAAATCGTAACAGCTAATAAGCTACCAACAGCTATTTTACTCATAAAATAAGCGCATAAATAGCGTCAGTAACGGAGAGATCCCGGATTTTAGAGGCCATTAAAGTTTGTGCGTATTTTCAGAGCGCATAAACTCGGTTTTGCACACATACAATAGCATTAATTACAAAATGACGCGTCCTCGTTATGGCATGAACCTATTTTCGTCAGCATTATGGATTCCTTGTTGTTTTACGAGCTTTTAGCGAGGCGAAGTTTAGGGGAGGTCACTTTGAGGACAGTCGGTATATTCTGTAAAAATGTCACCGTAAAAAATTTGGTGAAGTGATTATGTCACTTAAAGTGAACTCTTCCTTCTGAGGGGAAATTCTCGTAATTTTATATCAATTTATATTTCTTTGCATTTTAAGAACGTTCACAATCTGTCAAAAATACCTCTAATTTCCCTAAATTCTTAACAGATTGAAACTGAGTTCAGACTGTGAACGTTCTTAAAATTACGAGAATTGCCCCTCAGGTGTCGATACTGAAGGTTTAAGGCCTCTTAAACAACAGAGGGGCCGAATCATAGCATGGCTAGAACATATTCAAGATGTGATCGCGATAACGTTTTGCATTGTAAATCTATCGATCCGCGAGGCATTGTGTGGGAGTTGGAAGCATATATTTGGAGTGTGGATCCCATATTTGGATTGAAAGACCTTCAAACAGTTTTCCGATAATAAGCTTCATCCTTTTTTGAAGACGCTGTGGTGCTTTTTATCAAAGGAAAAGTCGTACGCCCGATCCCATCGGCAAAAAAACGAAATTCTATTGAAACTTTCATGCTCTATTGAACCTTAAGGTGGATGCTCCAAGGTAGCCCGAGAAATTCAAATTTTCTTACATTTTTTGCAATTTGCCGGTCAGTACTAAGTTGTACGTTGATTAAAATATGATTCGCGGCCGTAACAAATAAGTATTTACAGAATTATAATCATTAGAATCAGTAATACTTAAGAGGACGAATTTTCAAGAATCCTTCTTTAGTCCCCTCTGACAGAGAGGAGGCCCGTGTCTCAGCATGGGGTACAATCACATACTCAGCCTTTAATGTTCCCACTGCTGGGACACAGGCCTCCTCTCTGTGAGAGGGAGTGGGCCGTAATCCACCACGCGGGCCCAGTGCTGGTGGGTAGATGTCATGTCTTCGAATTTTTGGTTCTAGCACATGCCGGTTTCCTCACGATGTTTTCCTTCACCGTTTTGAGAGCAGTGGTGATGAAATAATTTACACAAAGTAAAGCGCCTGTGTCACCACTGTGTGGATCGCCCGGAGGACACGGTGGAGCATACGGTGAAGGTTTGCCCGGCTCGGGCGGAGCACCGCCGTGTCCTCGTGGCGGCGATCGGCAGCGGCGATCTCTCGCGTCCGGCCCTGGTCCAGGCCATGGTACGGAGCGAGAGTGAATGGGAGGCCTTTACCTCCTTCTGCGAAGCAGTAATGCTCGCAAAGGAGGAGGCGGAGCGCGTGAGGGAGAGGCAATCTCTGCGCCCTCACGCCCCTAGTCGCCGCAGGAGACGCCCTGGACGCGAGTCAACAGCCGACTCCCGGCCACCGTAGGCGCGGGCTTGCGGGCAGCGAGCAATGGGCAGCTCGCCGCCCGGTAAGGACCAGGCCCGGGTCGACGGCGCGTTGTGTTCCACGCGCGCCTCAAAGAGATGTCAGCACGAACTGACGGGGTCCCCTAGGGCCGATGCCTGCCAGGGCCGCGGGTTGTTCGAAAGAGATACTGTGGCCCCTGGCACAGGCAACTGAAGGAATACGGGTGGGTTTTAAAAAAGGTCTGTCGTCTCACTTGCCCAGCTTCCTATGATGGAGTGGGCTTTCAATCTTACAAGATGCAGCTGAATATCAGTATTTTATATGGCGCCACTGTCTATCTGACCACCGCCACAACCCAGTTACTGGGTAATACTGTACTACTGTACCCCTTGATAAGACTGCTTGTCTGAATTTCGGGCTCCTGACTACCCGTAACGACTGTCAAAGATGGACGAATGACAGCCAGCACCAACGGCTTAAGGTGCTTTCCAAGGCACGAAGGGGTCTTGGTATGTGAAGATAGTCACCCATGCACGGACCAACCGCGGCAAGCGTAGCTTAACCTGATCGATCGACCTGTGCGGCTGTTATTTCTTAGCCACAAGCCCCTCGTGTATTTGAGTAAGGTGCTCAAATACACGAGCGACATGTTCATGGCGTCCTCGGTTGTCGCCGACACTCGTCGTCGCTTGCAATTGCCTCTGTCGTCGACGCCTGTCGCTCGTATGTGTGCACACTAAGACTGGATACTTTAATACCTACCATGTTTGTACCTACCTACCTAAGTACTACATTACTTCCCTTCAGTGATAACATAATATTGTTTACAAATCTCCAACTCAAATGGAGGTGGATCTGCTTACCATAATGTGCTGTCGCGAGAATTTATACGACGAATAAATATTTCTACCTTTATTTCCTCAGGGATTCCCTCGAAGGGTGAAAACCCTGTTAAATGGATTGTGTTATTTACATCAGTATTATTTGGAGCCCTGTGGAACCCTGATAAGTATTTATGGGTCTTTTTGTTCTATCGTATTGGTATGAAGTGCATGAGGATCGCGCGTATTGAGAGCAGTGGTGGCCAAGTTGTAACGACAACGACTTACGAGTTGGAGGTAGTGATGTCGAACCCAGGCAGGCACTTCACAGAGATGTCAGCATGAATGACGGGGCCCGACAGGGCCGAAGCCTGCCGGGGTAGCGGGATCGTCCGAAAGGGTTACCGCTGCTCTGGTACATAAAGGGCTAAGGAAGGAACACGGGTGGGTTTTAGTCAGTAAGAGTCTGACACTCCCTTCTGCTCCACCCAGAGCGGGAGGGGTCATTTGATGATTTCCCATACTCAAAAAAAAAGGCAGGCACTTCACTAAGTGTATTTAATTTCGTCACCACTGCTCTCAAAAAGGTGAAGGAAAACATCGTTAGGAAACCGGCATGTCCTAGAACCAAACAAAAGACACGTGACACCAATCAATACCTACTGGGCCCGCGTGGTGGATTATGGCCCACTCCCTTCCCTTTTAAGAGAGTAGGCCTGTGTGGCAGTTCCCAGCAGTGGGAACACTATAGGCTGATTATGCTATGGAACAGTTTAAGTATTAATAGACCTTTGTCTTCTATCGCATTGGTTTGAGGTATAATGAGGATCGCTTATAACGTGGTCAAAATACTACAATGTGGTAGCGGTGCTGACGCTGGATACGTACGAGTACCTATACAATTAAGCCTCGTATAGGAAAATGTCGTGGGGAAAGTTGTGCGTATGAATATGGTGTCGATGATTTATGTTGGGCCACAACAGGGATGAATGAAAGGCAATTGCATGCAGCTGAGATGAGAATGGAGAAGGGGTGACTACCGACTATGACGATTCGGGACATATGGAAGAAAAAGACATGTTACACCAACCCCAAATAAATTGGGAAAAGGGCTAGAGAGTAAGCCCGTTCAAACAAACAAACTCTCCAGCTTTATTATTAGTTTATATAGATAAGTATAGATTTGTTTAGGTAAGTCCAAGGTTACAAGAATGATAATGAAAAACATAACTCTGTCTTTGTTGTCACACAATCGGATAACAAGAGTAATGTAGGTGTGTACAGTCGCCAAAGGAGATAAGTAATCAGGGTCGTCGGATTTGGTTGAATTTTGGTAAGAAACCGATGGATTTTTCTAATGAAATATACTTTTGACTGTTTGTGTTCTATTAATCAAATTAAATTTTATTCGAAAACATCCATCGGTTTCTTACAAAACTTCAACTACATATATCCGATGGCCCTGCTGGTTACTTATCTTCTTTGGAGACTGTATATTATAAGGACGTTCAGCATAATATCATGAGTGTACTCCACAAAACCATTGGGCAGAGCTGGTGACGGCCCTGACTGACAGGTTGTAGGTTCAATCACACCTAGGCAAAACCACTGTAGAATAGAATCAATTTAAGCTAACTTGACAGTCAGTTGTGTTGCTGGGGAGTTTGTTGAGCCACTTGCTTCTTCCCAGCAAAAGCACTAGGAAGTGGTGAAGGGCGGACGTTTTGGGGTACCATACCATAACCACGCCTTTTAATGTTCCCACTGCTGGGATACAGGCCTCCTCTCTTTCGATAGGGAGTGGGCTGTAATCCACCATGCGGGCCCAGTGCGGTTTGGTTGATGTCACATGTGTTCGAATTTTTGGTCCTAGGACATGCCAACTGGGGAATGTCTTATGTAATTTTGGCATTTGAAAAGTGCTGACTCTCAGCCTAATTTGAATAAATGGCTTTTGATTTTGAATACACCCATATTTTTCCAGTTACATTTAAGTCCTATTTAATAGGGGGTGAGTATGTTGCCATGAACCAATGTAAATTAACTAAACAAGAAAAAGCCCAATATAGAAAGAAAGAATGAAAGAAAAAGTATTTATTGCGACTCGTACAGGAAGATCACAAACTAAACTTAATCAAAATAAAAAAACTAAATTATATTAGGAAAAAAAGCAACAAAAGAAAAATTAAACAAAGTCCGAGAGTGCCGACTGAGGCTAAGAGGCTCCAATCTCAGCATGCTGCTGCGACAACTAAATAACACTGCCCAACTTGAGAATTGATCCTGACACTCAGCCGTTCATTCTAGTAGAACAGTAGAAGCCTTAAATGATTTCAATGATCTTTTGTTTAGAAACCTCTAGCCTAATTCAATATTGGGGTTCCCATCTGACCCCTTGGAATCGTCTGCGTAGCCTTTTCCCAACTATGTTTGTGGTCGGCTTCTAGTCTAACCGGATGCAGCTGAGTACCAATACAACTGCCCCCTTGGAGTGCAAAACTTAATACACATGTTTTTTTTTTTTCGGTAGCCTATATTGTTTCCCACAGCTGGGCTAAGGCCTCCCCTTTTTCCTTCCAAACCTCCCTGTCTAGAGCAATCTCTGGCCTATGATAAGTTTCCTATATTTCATAACATATCAGTTATATTTTTAAATATTAGAATATAAAAACATTTAAAAATAGTAGCCCACCGTTATTAGGAACAGGGTCCAAGGTACTGCCGCTCAGGGCTCTAGAGAGAGGAACCTCCTAACAATCTGGGCCGTGTCTTGAAGTACCGCTTTCTGAATCAATACCTATGTTTATTGTTGGTAAGAAAAAAATCAAGATAGTGTAGAATTAGGCAAATAATGAGAATTATATTATTGTTCAATGATTTGTTAGTTAATTTGGTGATATTTTTTTTTGTGTCCCTCAGACCAATTGTTAGGAAATGCTGTAAAATTCTTTATGTATCAGAAACCAATGTAATAGGCAGTTCTATTTGGCAGAGTTGCTTATTAAATATTTATGAGAGTGTTATGTAATAACGTGTCTTAAATGAATGTGGATGGATAAAACATGACCTGTGCATTGATTTAAAAATACAAACAGCATTTTTTGTTGTTAGATAAACTCATTGCACAATTAGGCTGAATAAAAATTCCTTGGCAATTATCCACAAAAAAAAGTGACTTACCTTTGTTTACAAACATTCTTTGTGTAGCTAAAAACAGACAGTATTTCAACAATTTAAGTAATTTCTACAGGAATTGTGCATTACGATTTGCCTGAAATATAATATTGAGTAATCTACTCACCGGTATAAGATGTGGAACTGTAGGAATCGGCAGAAGACGCCGATAATGATCTGCTTCTATATCGCGCGGATTTTTTCAATGCGCCAGATTTCCCGCGCTGGCCCTCGAATTTTCCAGCAGCTGCACCAGCCTCGGTGTTCCCGCCACGCACCTGGCCGGGGTCCGTCACAGGACTATCACTCGGCACATTAGCAGCCGCAACACTTTCTTTCCTATTCAAATTCGAATTCAGCTGATTCGGCTCTCCATGACCGTCAGACATATTTGAATTTTTATTTGTTTTTTTTTTTCTAATAATATTTCAATTAGAATTTACGGTTTTCTGTATTAAAACCTCTTTACAGTTGTACACTTTATTTTTTTTTACGATTTTTTCCAATAGTCGCACTCAAGAACGGTGAAATAAAAATATCAATAATAAAAACAGCAGTACAAACAACCGCAGTGGCGATTAAAATAAATTTTACGATCGGGGCAGCACTTCGCGGTATAAAAATAAATTCTTATGGTAGTATGACGTTATTTCGTTATCAGTAAAGTCATGAAAAACTAAAAAATTAAATAGAACAGATGGAAAATACAATTTCTTCAGTTATCCGCCCGAGCAAAAACGCACACCCCTCTTCCATGCTTCACCCCCGAAACTGAAATGTCATTTTTTCGATCGGCATTCAGCCAGGGATTGCGATTAGTACTTTGACGATAAACCGATAGGTAAATGATTTAGTTTTTTAGGTTCCGATTTTATGATAATATTGAGAAATGTTTTGGAAAAAACCTATAAAAATTAGTGCCTTACCAACATCATATTTATCTGCAAGAATTATCACGGTTATCCGTTATCAAAACAAATGCATTTTAAGCAATATAAAACCACTACTGATGGAAACATTTGTGTAATTTTATGTTAATCCAGTACTTGTTAATTAAATTACACAGTACCCTCTTTTTAGTTCCCCCTTCATTTTTTGTTGCACATACTTTGAATGAGAAACCGGTGTTACGGTTTTTAGTCTGTGAAAGTTTTGTTAAGAAACTCCTTCGCCCATCACTAAACTCGCCAATATGGAAGTGAAACGTATGTCAACTACTGCGCGACCAAACAACTAGGAAATAAATAACTCAAAAATACTTTCTATTATTAAACTTGGTGAGTAAATATTTACAAAATCAGTAATTAAACTATTGTTTCACAAATTTCACTGAAAATCATCCATTTTTATGCGCCGTTCACAAATGGAAATGTACCCGATAATCGTCATCATAGCATTCGCCGGCGAACAAAGATATTTTTAAAAGATACATAGCCTATAAATATTTAAATCACATTTGAAAGCGTTGTAAACAAAACCTTTTCAACGTATTCGTTGAGTTTTCATTGATGGTTTTCCTGTATATTTTTGAAAACATACATGTGTGACATTTTTAGTTGTCATCATGTTTACATGTCATGCATTTTATTGTTTTAAGTATTTAATGTAGACGAAAGGTGTTGGAGCGTGTATATTTATCTTGACAAGCGTCATATTGTGTAAAGTTAAGTGATAATGTCGTGTAAATAGTTGTTTTCGAGATATTGAGCCAAGGCTATAGATCTCGCTAATAAATTGAACACACGCTATGACATGTGCAATTTAGTTATATTTTTCCTCATGCCAATGGAAAGAGTCGTCATTCAGTCTAGGACTCGGAAATTTTGAGTTTTTTTTTTTGTGTTTATTTTCATGTTCCATTTATTTACTTTAGAATTTAGCACACAAGTACTCTTCAAAACACTTTTACTCATATGTTTGAATGAAAGAATCACAGGAATGTATCAGCTACCTATTATCTTGTGTAGTTATAATAATAATAATATATATGAGGATTAAGCTACCAGTCTTACCAACGAGAATTGTGTTACCCAGTAACTGGGTAGTTGAGATCAGATGTGCAGTTGCTTCGTTTAAAATACTGGTATTCAGCTGCACCTGGTAAGACTGGAAGCCAACCCCAGCATTGTTGGGAAAAGGCTCTGCAGATGAATATGAGGATTGAATTACCAATTGCATATCATAAAATGTGTCATATTTAAAAAACAACACTAACTGATTGGCAAAGAATACCTAATTATACATTAAGGTCTCTAAGTATTTTATTTATCTGCAACCCTCTTAAAACAAATTAAAATTGATCAAGTTAACCCATATGACCACATAAAGGTAAAAACACTGTGTACTGCCATTGCTAAATAACTTTCTTATTAAACCTAGAAAACATATTTTTTAAAACACATTGAATGCACAATACTTCTTTTATGGCACTTATTGCAATTGCGGTTATCAGTTTGGGTAAATAATAACAGCCTATTTTTGGTTTATTGTCACATTGCAGAACAAAGACGTCTTCTCATACAGAGAAGGCACAAGCATTAGGGACTAACCACACTAATTCAGCCCTGTTCAGCTTTTGTCCATAGAAAACAAAGATTTTGTATGGTATATGTACGCATCCATTCAGCTTTACTGTCCATACAAAATCATTCTTTTCTATGGACAAAAGCTGAACAGTGCTGAATAAGTGTAGTTAGTCCCTTAATCACCATGCTTGGTCAAAACAGGTTTGCAATTTAAGAACTTAAATATGAACACTGAACTGCCCCCATACCACATTATCGTGGAGTTGTGGACACCAGCCTGTATTACCTATTATACCACATTGCCTTCTAATCCGCAACACAAAACACGTACCAAACCTCACACAAGATCATTTGAAGCTAATGCAGTCTGTTTTTCCTTCGTTCCCAGATTTCCATGGATCTAAAAAAGGTATCATTTTATGTTTTTTGCTCACACCATTTCATACAGGCATCGTCATTACTCTCCTGCTGTTATTCCAAACTATTTGGGGTCGGCATAACATGACTATTCTTCCATGCTTCTCTATTAGTCGTCAACTCAGTAGTAACGTCCCCTACTAGCCATATCGTCTTTCACACAGTCCATCTATTGTTTCTTACAAGTATGCTAGGATTAAAAAATCATCTGTGTAGACGTCTTTCACATGTAGTTTCTTGAAACACTTGCCTTGCATATGTATGTGCAACTTCAGTTAATATCATCATTCTAATTTCATCCCAATTTATTTGTGGTCAGCTTAGCATGTCACACATCTCTATCAGTCGTCATCTCAGTAGTAACATCCCTTTCTAGCCATATCATCGTTCACACAGTCCATCTATCGTTTCTTTGGTCTTCATCTACTCATGTAGCTATCCACAGTCATATTAAAAACTTTATTTACGATATTTTCTTCATTTGTTCGCATCACATGCCCATGCCATTACAACCAATTTTCACATAACTCAGTTTAAGAGTTTAAAGCCGAGATTTACAGTGTGGGGATTAGGATACACAATTGAAAACAATTAACATTCTAGCCGTGGGGCCTTTTTTTTTTTTTTTGATTGATTATTCACAGTTTATATATTTAACAACATTAAATTGAATTTGTGATTATTTGGTAACCATATTATAAAGGGGCTTGTGGCTAAGTAATAACAGCCGCACGGGTCGATCGAGGTTAAGCTACGCTTGCCGCGGTTGGTCCGTGGATGGGTGACCATCTTTATATACCAAGACGGGGGGTCTTGGTATATAAAGATGGTCACCCATCCACGGACCAACCGTCCTTCCGTGCCACGGAAAGCACGTTCAGCCCAATGGCTGAACGTGCTTTTTTTAAAGATCCATGAATGACAGCCGGGACCAATGTCCCGGCTGTCATTCGTGGATCTTTGACAGTCTACAGGTCGTCAAAAGCCCGAAAGTCTTACAACAGTCTTACTAAGAGGTATCGTATTACCCATTAAATTGATTGTGGAGAGATCAGGTAGGCAGTCGCTCCATGTAAAATACTGGTATTAAGCTGCATCCGGTTAGACTGGAAGCGTCTGCTTGGGTGCCTGCGCTTCGAACCCAAGATACTGAGCAAATTGCAACATGTGAAATAATTTTAAATCTAATGACACTAAATAATTATTGTATGCCTATTAGGTAGGACATATTGGAACTTTAATTTATTGTTAAGACCTGTAACTAACACTATAGATATTTTGAATCCACGGACCAACTGCGGCAAACGGAGCTTAACCTGATCGATAGATGTCTACCTACTCCATATAGAAGCAATTAATAGCGTGATTATAAAGTCAATGCTCCATTCAACCTTGATTTACTCCCCAAGGTTATGAATATTTTAAATAATAACAATAGTTTCAGTTCAGATGTTTCTATGAGCTCTTAGATAATAACGTATGATAATTAAATTAAACTTAATAAAACCACTGCAATGACTTGTGACGTAACGCTTTTATTACGTAGGTACTAGCTTCTGTCCGGGACTCCGTCTGCATGGAAGCTAACTATAATAATTCAGCTTGTTTATGTGTAAGAGGGAGTGGGCCGTAATCCACCAGTATTTTATAACTAAACAGACAGCTGTGCTACTGGGAAGTTTTTTGCGCCACTTTTTCCCAGCGAAAGCACAAGGAAGTGGTGAAGGGCGGGCGTTTTGGGGGACTGTCTTTTGTAATTTTGACGTTCGAAAAGTGCTGATTCTGAGCCTAATTTGAATAAATGACTTAATTTAGACCAATTGGTAGATGTCACATGTTTTAACATTTTTGGTCCTGTTTTCACCGTTTTTTTTTTTTTCAAAAATACATCATGTTGTTGTTTTTACAATTTTACTCGCCAAACTTTCGAGTTTGATGGCGAGAAGCGCCTGTTACATACACATAATATAGTTTAAAAAAAAATAACCTTAAAAAGTACCAACTATGCATTATTTCACTCAGGGATCAGTCACACTGGCACGGGCAGATTGCAGACGAACCGTGAACACCGGACACTGACAAATTCTAAGTACGTGTCCATCTGGAGATGTCCGCGTCCGGCGCCACGTCCACAAGTATCCGCAACCTGCCCGCGGCGGCCCGTCCAAACCCTTTTGAGAGCAGTGGTGATGAAATAATTTACACAAAGTAAAGCGCCTGTCTGGGTTCGAACCAAACATATAAAGATATATTTCTATGGTTTGGACATACGACCTACAAGTTGTAAGTCGCAGGCGTTACCACTGGGCTAACAGTGCTCTCCAAACCATATGCCGTAAATATATCCTATGGGATTCGGCAGTAGTGTAGCCTTTATCAGTGAAATAATTCTTGAAATCGAAAGAGTAGTTTTGGAGATGAGCTGCTACATCCAAACATACAAACTTTTATCATCAATCTCCTGCCCTTGTCACAATTTATTTGCGGCCGGCGAACTATGTCTTTTCGAGTAGGGGAAGGCCAAAGAAACGATGGATGGACTGTGTGAGACATGATATGTTTAGAAAGGGGGTGACTACCGAGATGACGACTAAGGGTCGGGTCGTGATTTCGAACCCAGGCAGGCACTTCACAGAGATGTCAGCATGAATGACGGGGCCCGACAGGGCAGAATCCTGCCGGGGTAGCGGGATCGTCCGAAAGGGTTACCGCTGCCCTGGTACATAAAGGGCATAGGAAGGAACACGGGTGGGTTTTAGTCAGTAAGAGTCTGACACTCCCTTCTGCTCCACCCAGAGCGGGAGGGGTCATTTGATTTCCCATCCTCAAAAAAAAAAGGGTCGGTTTTTTTATCCACTCAATCAATTGTTAAAAATTAAAAGAAAAAAAAAACTTTTTGATAACAAGCTTTTATTACTTGTTAATAAAAAGAACTAAAATGTTAAAAATAATCGAAATAAATAAAAGTGTGTACATTTTGATGGAACATTAAAGAACATTATTTTAGCTTATAACACCTTCATTATTTTTCTTTTGCAATCGCAATGTAACACGCTTTTATATATTTCTTATCAGGTTTAAATCATTTTTAACTGAGCTAACTAAATTTTTGTTTCTTTTAATTTTATTTTTAACTTGTTAGTATTTTTGATGCGAGATTGTTCGTAGCGCGTAGCAGTGTTTTTCCGTTATACCGCGTTTACTGCCCTTAAGCTACCTGTACATCATCAGACCCTGGTTACCATCTAGCACCAAAGTATTCTTCAAGACGAATCATACGAGCCCAAACTCGATGGGTTTGTGTCGTTTAACTACCGAGTTCCTATGGCCACCTTCTGGTTCCATCATCAGATCAGCTCCATGTCATAATAATTTTGCATTGTCATCCGATTTACACATGCATGCAAAATTTCAGCTCAATCGGTTGAAGATATCTGCTTCAAAATTTAGTTGCAAGAGTCCACCCGAACAAACATAGTTACATACGATACATCGCAAGTTAAATAAAACCTTGTAAAATCAACCTAGTTTCAATGACCCAAAACTCTTTTTTAAACGTGATAAAAATGTACCCTCCTCTCCGAGCCTGTCCGTGTGAACGGACACTAATAGAGAAGTATGGAAGAAAAAGACATGTTACGCCGACCCCAAACTTACAAATTTTACCTCGTTATAATATTAGTATGTCGGAGAAGGTATATCTGTCTCTCGTTAGCATCAGGCATATTTTAATTACTGTGGGCGTACTATGGGTAGTGTTCGTTATAGCATAATAGATAAACGGTTTGCAGTTCAAATCAGATTAGAACTTATGAACTAGTTAGTCACACTAGCGAATCACACACTGTAGGTACACCTAGGTACAACTCAACGATACGGAACGCAGACAGTTTCTAAGCACATGTTGTTCGTACGATGTCCAATGTTTCGATTCTCCCGAGAGCTCTGCTCACTCTGGTTTTGTAGCTGTTGCTCTCGTCCCACCACGAACTCAGCCTAGACTCTGTCTAGCGCCACGAGATGGCGCTAACGTTCCGAATAGTCAAACGAATGACTCCGACAAGTATTTTAGTAAAATACTAACAGCGCCCCGCGGTTTCAATTGCATAAGTTTCGATCCCGTGGGAATATCGGGATAAAAAGTATCCTATCCGTTAATCCTGGTTATAAACCATCTGTGTGCCAAATTTCATGCAAATCCGTATGTATGTTTTTGCGTGAAAGAGTAACAAACATCCATCCATCCATACAAACTTTCACGTTTATAATATTAATAGGAAATAGTAGGATACATAAACAACGTAGTTAAAAGCCTCGTACTCAAGCTTAAAAAAGTTGTCAATTTTGTTCAGATCTCATAATCGCGCGTTCGTATAACCGAAGTTGGCCGAGGATTACTATTAGGGGTTAAAGTATGAAATTGCCGATTTGTACTGAAAAATTGAAATTCTTTTTTAATTTTTTTTTTAATTTAACATATTTATTTAATCAAAATTATTACCATTATTATCTATACATTGCTGCCATCTAATAGGAAGGTCATCTATGCCTTTGCGATAGAACTCTCGTGATCTAGATTCGACAAACTGTGTGAAAGCATTTTGTACTGCCTCCTGAGATGAAAACTTTTTATCACGTAGAAAATTGTCCAAATCATGAAAAATATGGTAGTCCGTTTGAGCAAGGTCTGGCGAATACGGAGGGTGACGAATGGTTTCGAATTGCAGTTCCTGTAGAATTAAAACGGTTTCTCGTGCTGTATGAGGTCTCGCGTTATCATGGAGCAATGGCACAGTAGACATGTGCTGTTATTGCTTGACCAGATCGGAGAAAGGTATAGTGAATAACACCATGCTGAGACCACCAAACAGTTACCATTACCTTTTTATTGCTAAGCTTTGGACACTGTTGCGGCGTTTGACTTGGGGTCAGTCATTGCATTTTTCGCTTAAGCGCAGGCCACACCGCCAGCTGGCGGGCGGGCTAGCCGAGCGAGGCATCGTTTCACCTTTTTTCATACTTCGGTAGCTTATCTCTGTAGTTCGCGGTGTGAACCCAAGTATGAAAAGATGTGAAACGATGCCTCGCTCGGCTCGCCCGCCCGCCCGCCAGCTGGCGGTGTGGCCTGCGCTTAACGGTTATCGTAAAGAATCCACTTTTCATCACATGTCACAATTCGATCCAATATTCTTTCATTTCTGTATCGATTCAACAAGGCAACACAAGTTTCAACACGCGTTTCTTTCTGCAGATCAGTCAAATCATGAGGCACCCATTTCTCATATTTTTTTATTTGATTGATTTGACGCAAATGAGTCCATATTGTTGGTAAGGTAACGTTAAACCATGCCGCTAATTCCTGGGTAGTTTGGATCGGCTCGGATCGGCTTCCACCATCTCTTTCAATTCATTGTTATTCACCTGTGTGGGCGGTCTTCCACGTGGTTCGTTCTTCAAATCAAAGTTTCCATCACGAAAGCGTTTAAACCAAAATCGCACGGTGCGTTCATTAGCAGTCCCCTCTCCAAACGCAACATTGATATTGCGAGCTGTTTCTGCCGCGTTAGTTCCGCGTCAGAACTCGTATTAAAAAATAACTCGAATTTTCGAAGTATCCATCTTTCTTATCTAAGCTGAATAAAAAAAACAACTGAAAGTCGATAATTGAATGTTGCACATTTTTTAAAAGAAGAACTTCATAGGTACCATGTGAAAAATGTTTCACTTAAAAATCTCAAACCATGAAGGTTTTATGTCAATTCGAAGTACCTATTACAATAAAACGGCAATTTCATTCTTTAACCCCTATTATTAACTAGGTTCAACTTTCTGACTAACTGACTGACTATTTAGTTTTGACAATTCAAAAGTGCCTGTAAATGGTTTAATTGAAATAAATGATTTGAGTTTGATTCCCGAAACGCATACTTTTCTATGGAAAACTGTAGATACATACTGCATACAGTATGTTTTCAACATCGCATGAAGTTGCAAAACACCACATGTTGAACTGCTGCACCATGACTCATAGAACGATCATTTGTTACTAAGCAAACAGTCACACGTGTTCATTTTGAAAGCATACGTAACTCCCTGAACGAAATTATCCGTTCTGTTGGCAAAATGTCACTTATAAACATAAAAACTGAGCTGACTGCATAATAATCGTCCCATTTGATAAGCAGACGTGATTTATAAAAACACACTAATTTGAAGGGGCTCGTGGCTAAATAATAACAGTCGCACGGGTCGATCTTGAGCAACGTTTGCCGAGGTTGGTCCGTAGACCATCCATAACAAACTGAGATCCCTCCGTGCCTCGGAAAACTGAAGATCCACAACAGACAGCCAAAAAAATGACCAAATGACCTAGGGCTTAACGTGCCTTCTAAAGCACGGAGTTTAACCGTTCCACGAACCGACACCTCAGCAAGCGTAACTCTTAACCTGTGATCGACCCGTGCGGCTGTTATTATTTAACCACGAACCCTTACTTAACCACGAGCCCTTCAAATGTCATGTATCACTTCTAATTTCTCCCATTTATCTTGAATTCCAGCTAGTTATAATGTCGAGTGTTGGCCGCGGGAGAGGGTACACCGGCCGACATCACTTGCGGGAGCAGCGGCCTGGCGACGATCGAGACGCTGAGTCCGACGCCGCGAGGACATTGGCTGATCTTAGTCCCAGATCTACTGGTGAGTGTACTCATTTATGTTCAATTCCAGATAGTTATAATCTATGTTTTGTGAGATAAAAATTCATCCAAAGACCTTCAGGTGTATCTGACCACATTAATCAAATGTTTCAATAAACACCACGTTTCAAGATGTATCACAACAAGTTTATGTCGTGCCCGTGCTTCGGAAAAGTTAAGCAGTTGGTCCTTTTTTTTTTTTAACGTGGAGAATAGCTCATGCATTCTGCACTACCACGGGGAGATAGTGCAGTTATGTGAGACTCTAACCCACTAAAACTCCACGGTGTCCTCCTCTGCCGCTTACGGCGGGAACACGGGCACGCGTTAGCACTCATCCGTGAACCCGCCGCGGCTGTCTGTCACCGGACCCTCCTCTCGGGAGAACTCCCCATCACCGGCGCACCAGAACACATAGCACGCCGTGACCACCCCAGGGACCAAACCAGCACATGGGAGCCAGACGACCCCGTGTCTGGGCACCCTTGGTCCCCCTGCGACGGGTCAGGTCATTGGCCCCGCCGCCTGCCAATTCACAGCCGCAAAGGATAGGGAGAGCGGCCAAGCCGTTAGTCCTGCGCTTGGTCGGTCTCCGGTCGTCCATCGGACTATGAGAGTGAGGGAACAGAGAGTGCACATGTGTCTGTGCACTATAATATCTCCCGCGCCAAAGGCTGGTCTCCGCTGAGATTGGTCGTTATGACCGAAATTCGGTCTGGAGGACTTTTTATAACGAAATAACACTGGTAAATTTTTTTAAGGCTCCTTTTTCAATAAGCTTAACGGGTAACGTAATACAACTATTACTGTCGCCTCTTTGCCTGAATTGACAAAAAAAAATGTTCAACAGGGCCACAGTATAAAGATCTGAAAAAGATATTCATATTTATACTGTGACAAGGCGCTACAAGCGCGTGGTTAAAATTGGAACCAACGCCGCCATCTTGTTTTGTCAATACAAATTCTGTTTACTAACAACGTCCGCTGTCAATGTCATTCATGGACTAACCACACTTATTCAGCTCTGTTCAGCTTTTGTCCATAGAATACAACGACTTTGTATGGAATGCGTACCTACGCATCCGTAAAGTTGAACGAATGCGTACGCATCTCCATACAAAACTGCACCATTTACCTGAGCAACAATCGTTTTAAATTCTTGTGATCCGTTTACAATGAAAATCTTTTCTGACGAAGTATCAAAGGAACTTAGTATGGGATTATTATTTAACGACAGTCCTCATAAAACAATGACGAGGGAGTGAGACAGCGCTACACAACAGGTAAACGCTAGAGAGACAAAAACTTTAAGTTTAAGTTTCTGCTAATCTACCTGTACTCATCTCTTTAGGGAGCAATTATCAACAACACTTCACATTATTGAATGTTTGGTGAAAGAGTGAGATGGCGGTATACGATAAAAAAAGTCATAGAAAGAGACATTTAAGTGTAATATAACAACCTGTTTTTTGTCCCTAAAGAATAGTAGTATTTCTTTGTTAGTTTTGGCATTCACACCTTTACGGTCGAGAGAAGAGGTCGCGTGTTTCCGCATATTTTTTGTGTGATTAATTCAAAACTTAGTGTTGTGTGTTTTAATAATGGTTTTAAACAGTAAAACATGTGATAATCATGAAACAGATTCAGGTGGGTAAAATGAATGTATTTATTCAGGTACATGTTGTATTTTTAGAAGCCATTTTTTGCGCTGTTTTCCGATTTTTCACGCGCAAAGTATTTTTGGCGCTGTAGCTAGATAGTTGTTACCAGTGTTTGTATATTTATGTGAGATTCGTATCTGTTAACTTACCCACGCAACGTTTTATTTAATTCCTACGTCAGTTTAAGTTTTTATCGAGTTCTTACAGTTTATAGCTGTCTACAATTCCACATAATTTATGTTTCTTTTTTTTTTTTGCGATCTTTGCTGGCTAATTTATAACGGGCCCGACTTACGAGTTGTAGGTCGTGGGTTCGAACCCAGACAGGTACTTTACTTTGTGTAAATAATTTCATCAGCACTGCTCTCAAACCTGTTAACCAGCATATCCTAGAACCATCGAAGACATGTGACATCTACCAACCCACGCTGGGCCGTGGTAGATTATAGCCCACTCCCTCTCTCAGAGAGGAGGCCTGTGTCCCAGCAGTGGGAACATTATAGGTTGATGATGTTTATGCTAGATTTTTTTTACAAGATTGTATTACTATAATTAAAAAGAGTATGCTTGAACGTTTGGTCATGTTGAGAGGATGTATGAAAGGCGACTAAAAAAAAGGTATTTACAAGGCAGATGTGAGTGGAAACGTCAGGAGGACATTAGAAAGGGCAGGTACGTGGTGTTGGCTACCGGCGTGCGTGTATGACCTGAGGGGTAATTCTCGTAATTTTAAGAACGTTCACAGTCTGATCTCAGTCTCAATCTGTCAAAAAATCCTCTTAATTTCCCTACATTTTGACTAGTTTTTGACATTTGTTTGTCGCCGAGATGGGACTGCGACTAGATTTTGAACGTTTTAAATTACTGGAATACGGGCCCAGATGTATGGACGTAAAAGAAGCTAAAGGAGTTGTAAAGATCGTAGGAGGTGGCGACTTGTAGCGCTGCTGGGTAATTTGTTGCGCCACTTCTCCTTCCCAGCGAGAGCACTAGGAAGTGGTGAAGGGCGGGCGTTTTGGGGGACTGTCTTTTGTATTTTGACGTTCAAAAAGTGCTGATTCTCAGCCTAATTTGAATAAATGACTTTTAATTTCATTTAGTTTCTGGCCTAGCTCCGTGGGAAGATAGCATGAAGGCTTGTGTTTATTATATTTTACTTGTTTTACAGATATTTTAGTTAGTTCCGTTCAAAATTTAATAACAAAAATACCGCGTGAGAGAAACCGATAGGTCATTAATTCAAAGTGTTAATATTGATACTCAACAATCGCTAACTTTTTTACCGTTTGGACAAAAATAGGGTATGAAAGGAGCATTCAATCCTTTAGTTGAAGCCGGCCGATGTGGCTTCAATAAAAGGATTGTCGCTGTCGCTGTTTGTCGCTGACATGAGACTGCGACTAGATTTTGAACGTTTTAAATTACGAAAATTAGCCTTCTGATAAAAACGAGTTTTTAATGTTATAACACAACTTTAAATACTCCACGACCCCCATAAGCACAATGCGATACGTGTGTTTTCACACTAAAAATATAAGTCGTTTCCCTGCAATTATTATTGTGCAATGTTACTTAGTTTGATGTACAGATTGCGTAGTTGACGGCTATGTCACCATCTGCCTGCCTTTTCCCAACTATGTTGGGGTCGGCTTCCAGTCTAACCGGATGCAACTGAATACCAGTACTTTACATGGAGCGACTGCCTATCTGACCTCCACAACCCAGTTACTGGGTAATACGATACCCCCTTGGTAAGACTAGTTGTCAGACTTTCAGGCTTCTGAGTACACGTAATTACTGTCAAAGATCCACGAATGCCAGCCGAGACCAACGGCTTAACATGCTTTCCGAGGCATGGAGGGGTCTCGGTATGTAAACATGGTCACTCATCCCCAGACCAATCGCAGCAAGCGTAGCTAAACCTGACGACTATGTGATGGGTCTTTTTACACTCTGTATAAATGTAGAAATTGTACAAAGGGTGATACAATGGGCTGTATAACAAATTCTAATATAAGTCTGGATAGGACAGCATGCAGGCGATGTCGCAGCCCAAACCGACTTCTATTTAAGTTACAATTAACACATACTTACATAAAAATAATCTCACTTTTCAGACCCAACAAGAATGGAAGTAAAGCGAGAGAGCGAGAGGGAGACGGTGGAGCCGGAGAAGGAGATAGTGGCAGACAAACAGGAGAAACAGTCTCCCGTTGAAGAGGACACCATTCTCAAAGAGATGCTGCGCGTCGACGAGCAATATGTACCGCTGTTGACACTGGTGAGTTAAACTATTTTAAATTGTAATATACCGGTAGCCCAATGGTAACAGCCGCGAGTTACGAGTTTTAGGTTCGAACCCAGATAGGCGGTTTACTTTTTGTAAATTATTTCATCACCACTGTTCTCAAAACGGTGGAGGAAAACATCGTGACGAAACCGGCATGTCCTAGAACCAAAAATTCGAAGACATGTGATATTTACCAACCCGCACTGGGCCCGCGTGGTGGATTATGGCCTACTCCTTCTCATCGAGAGTAGGCCTGTGTCCCAGCAGTGGGAACATTATAGGCAGATTATGCTGATGCTATACCGGTATCCTATGAACTACTTTGACTACAAGCCACTCCAGTTTTCGTACGCCATAGTGATTTTCTATAATATAAATGTAAAGTAATGAAATTATCCGGAAAAGAACCGGAGTTACCGTACATAGCTTGCAAAGTATGCAAACTGAAGTGGTAGTGGCTGGCCATGTCTGTCGAAGGACTGATGGCCGGTGGAGCAGATGAATCCTGGAGTGGAGACCGCGTATCGGCAAGCGTAGTGTGGGACGCCCCCCAGCTAGAAGGACGGACGACCTAAAGTAGGTAGCTGGGGTAGACTGGATGCGGAAGACGGAGGACAGGTTGTTGTGGCGCAGCCTGGGAGAGGCCTATGTCCAGCAGTGGACTGCGATAGGCTGAGTTAATTGATAGATTGAATAAAAATTAAATACCTATAATGACTAGGGAAATATTGACTAACCCTGAAACGTCACTTTGGCAATGACATTTCTTTGTTTACATTTTTGATCTGGAATTCCATTTCCGAGTATAGTCAGACTTTTGGGCTTCTGACGACCAGTAACGACTGTCAAAGATCTACGAATGCCAGCGGGGACCAACGGCTTAACGTGCTTTCCCAGGATGTAATGGATGGTCACCCATCTACAGCCCGACGAAGATTGATCCATGCGGCAGTTATTATTTAGCAAAGTGCGAATGGTGCTAAACTTCATATCTTTGTTTTCAGCTGGAGCAATTCTCTCCGGGCGAAGACGGCATACAGTTCAACAGGAAACTGCGCCATTTCGAAACCACAGTTTCTTCCTTGTGCCCTGATGAAGCGCGTCTGCAGTAAGTATTCAACCAAAAATCAAATGATTTATTGGTTTGCAAACATGAGTATTTAGTACATAGATGTTTTGTTATACGACTCCTCCATGCTCTACCACAGGGCCACCACTGTTCTGAAAAATCAAAGGCAAATTATATTATTATTAGCTGCGCCCCGCGGTTTCACCCGCATAAGTTTCGATTCCGTGGGAATATATGGATAAAAAGTATCTTATGTGTTAAACCTAGTTATAAACTATCTGTGTGCTAAATTTCATTCAAATCCGTTCAGTAGTTTTTGCGTGAAAGAATAACAAACATCCATCCATCCAAACTTTCACGTTTATAATATTAGTAGGGTTTCAAACGCGCATAGAATAGAATAGAATAGAATACTCTTTATTGTACACCATACAAATTACAGAACATAAATAGATACAATTTTACAAAGGGTGACACAATGGGCGGTTATCGCTAAGAGCGATCTTTTAAAGACAACCTTCCGCGCATCCTCAAATACTTCGGACATGTCTCGAGGCATAAGGGAGAATCTATAGAGCGCCTTGTCGTCCAGTGTACAGTGGAGGGCACTAGACCATGCGGACACTCACCCATTAGATGGACTGACCAAATTAAATCCGCAGTGGGCGATCCCTTGTATAAATGCACAAAAAAACAATTGATTTGTAGCTGTCAAAATTAAACACCACCGGACTACTGTTAAGAGGATCCTAAGAGGCAACATGGCGGATTTTATTTGAACCAGCTGATCGGATCATTGCACTTCGAGGTTATTTTGTTCATAGTGTCGAGTAGTGCGTAAATATGGATTTGACAATCTTTTACTGGATTTCTAAAACGACGTAGCAGATTCAAATAATTTTGAAACGACGAAGGGAAGTAAAAGAAGAAGACCTACAAAGCTCATACAAAATCGCTACGAGAATGATTACCTATTGCATATTCTCCATTCCGAGTACATATGATGAAAGGATTTATAGGGAAAGCCCAATGAAGTGGCTCAGTACAGCTCGCCGCCCGGTAAGGACCAGGCCCGGGTCGACGGCGCGTTGTGTTCCACGCGCGCCTCAAAGAGCTGTCAGCACGAACTGACGGGGTCCGCTAGGGCCGATGCCGCCGGGGCTGCGGGTTGTTCGAAAGAGATACCGTGGCCCCTGGCACAGGCAACTGAAGGAACACGGGTGGGTTGTATTCAGTAAAAATCTGACACTCCCTTCTGCTCCGCCCAGAGCGGGAGGAGTCATTTGATGATTTCCCAACCAGAGGAAAAAAAAAAAAGAAAAAAATGGCTCAGTAGGTTTGAAGAGAATGCGTTCGTGAACAAGTTTATCACAGATAGTGATTATTCAATGTGTTATCCCATGTGCCCGTGTGTTCTATGATACAGAACTAGAGCAAAGCCACGTCATGGCAGTCACACACAATAATAAGAGACATTTCGCATGCTTAATGGAACACTGACCCATTAGTAGATAGGTCTGATGTTGTAGCGGTATCTACAACGCCACATGCGAACAACGCGTCATACTGACGTCACGCAAATCCTGCATCTCGCAAGCAGAGTTTACCGCGCAATTAGCATAGATACAATTTCCCAACATCAATCGTTGGGCAATTGCCCGCCAGACACAACACCCGTCTGGTTGGAGGATCCTCCCTTTTCTATGGAGGATGAGTGAACTTTACACCCTGTTCCGCATACCTCTATAATGTGATTTCCGTTTTTTTTTTACTCAGATCTCATCAATAGTTAATCATAGACGTTCAAAATACAAGCAATCATAATTAATATAACTCAGTTTTATTTTTATGCATCAACAAGTAGGTTAAGTCCTCATAGCAAGATCTCCTTTTGCGATTTCCCAAAAATCGTCTTTTTTGAGTTAAGTCAGTATTCCATTAAGCATGCGATTTTGTAGAAATAACGTGGCACTAATCGTGTGAGCGCGCACGCATCCTTCTTTCACTCTTGTATACTAAAATATTGCTGTTCCATACGTTTTGACCGCGTAGGTATTGCACTTTTCTATGAAACAAGATTTTTTTTTCTGGAAACCGGCAAAAATTTTCTACGCTATGGGGTCTAAACTCATGTGCTGAATTCATGGTTACAGTTTGCGCGTCAATGTTCCTGACACCTTGTATACAGTAAAAAATTCTGCTGCTTTGATACTCGGTATTTACGGTATAAAACGTTGACTGAAGTAGTTAAAAAAACGTGGGAGTAGACAAACATAGAAGAAAGAAAGACCATAGACCACATCCCTAATCAGAATTGAATTTAACGTGCTCTGAGCGCCGAGAACTTGAAATGAAGTCAAAGAATGACGTCATGAAACAAATAGAGATGTACCTCATTTCTTAAAGCTCTAATTGAGTTATGTATTTGTTTCTTTGATACTTTAATTTATACTGGTTTTTCTTGCTAGGGATACTGTGAAATAAAACAAATATGGAAATATTTAATCAGTTTTTATTTATATTCGTAAAATGATGTATAAAACTTGAACTTAACTCGTATAAATCTCATTTATCGATATGATGATACCCCCATCACTACTGTTTACTGTATATTTCGTTATACATTTATAGCTTGGCGCTAGCGAGGCACCGCGTTCTTGTGCACGTTGGCGGTGAAAAGGTTAAATAAATAACAATAATAATATTTATTTCAGTTAACTTTACAAACTTCTACAATTTAATGCTTACAATAGAGGCCTCCTTTTAAGTAATAAAGATACCTGTGCTAGGAGAAACCGCTCTCCTTAAACTAGAAACAATAATAACGTAGGAGTGTACATACGTTTAGTTACCGATCCCCTCCGTCCCCAGACAAGCGTTCGCCACGTTCCGCGCGGCCGCGCTGCTGAGCGCGGTGACGGCGCGCCAGCTGGCCGCCGTGGGCGCGTCCTTCACGCGCCAGCAGCGCCAGCAGCTGCTGCGGGGCGCGCTGCTCAATGTGGTCATGCAGGGAACCTTCGCCAGTAAGTACTGGAAAACTCATTTAGCATTCAATGTAAAAGCCTTTTTTTTTCGACAGCTAGGAGGAGCTATTCGTATGCTGCACTGGTTGACGTTGTAGTGGTATCTACAGCGCCACATGCGAACCACGCGTCATACCGACGTCATGCAAAATCCTGCATCGCGCAAGCAGAGTTTACCGCGCAACTAGCATATATATTTATTATTTATTTATTATTATTAATTACAACGGTTATACACCAATAACAGTAATTCATTAATTTCTATGTAATCAATTACAATTTCGTCTGGATACGCAGGTACAGCGTTAATATAAAAATAATAATAATAATACATTTCGTTAGGTTACAAATTATTAGGACATGCAATTATTCATATACAATTTCTTTCACAAAATCTCGAGCATAATAACATGATTTGGTATATACAACAGCCCGACATAATTCATGGGGCAGTTGCCCGCCAGACACGACACCAGTCTGGTCGGAGGATCGTCCCTTTTCTATGGAGGACCAGTGAACTTTACACCTTGTTTCTTATGCTTCTATAACGTCATCACGTCAACGTCGGCTGTCGCTGAAAACCAGCGCTCTGTCCTGTATAGGGTCTTAGCATAATGCTGAGCGATGGCCGTTTTGCGTGGATGTGACGCATGTTTGCGTCAACTTGTTATTTTTTTTGTGTTCTTTTCATGCGCCATATTTGCCGCAAATAAATGTATTTTCTTTCTTTCTTTCCATTTTACATGAAGCGACTACCTATCCTGGAGCAGTGGTAATGGACCCGACTTACAGAGTTGTAGGTCGTGGGTTTGAACGCAGGCACTTTAGTTTGTGTAAATTATTTCATCACCACTGCTCTCAAAATGAAGGAAAACATCGTGAGGAAACCGGCATGTCCTAGAACTACAAATTTAAAGACGTGGCATCCTCCAACCCGCACTGGGCCCGCGTGCTGGATTATGGCCCACTCCCTCTCAGAGAGGAGGCCTGTGTCCCAAAAGTGGAAACATTATAGCATGATTATGTTTATGTATGATTACCTCTATCTACTACTGGCATCCATAATTCAATAACCGGATAACTAACACGATAACCCTGCAACAAAATATTGAAATAAGTTGTTTGTTTGTTTTCAGAGTTGGATGTACTGGAGCGATCAAACCCACTGTTTCTTATAAATGCTGCTAACCTCATGGGAGACTATTTTGCAGGTAAACACAAAATTATACCAGTATTAAGTTTTACTTCCTAAATAACCCAGCTTGCTGCACTTGACTCGGTAGCACGCAGATCTAAAAGACTTATAGGCAACGAGTAGTTGGTACGCTTCATAGCCTAGCTCATCGGCGTAATGTTGCTTGCCTGTCGGTCTTCCACAGACTGTACTTCGGAGAGTGTGCGCAAAAGCTCCACGACCTGAGGGGCAATTCTCGTAATTTTAAGAATGTTCACAGTCTTATCTCAGTCTCAATCTGTCAAAAATACCTCTAATTTCCCTACATTTTGACAAGTTTTTGACATTTGTTTGTCGTCGAGAAGAGACTGCGACTAGATTTTGAACGTTTTAAATTACGAGAATTGGCCTTCTGATCCTAACATCGCCCTTTTACGACCGGACAACCAGACGTACTGCAGCGTACCATCCACACTTGGTTCATATCCCGACGAGTCGTACTCAGCGCTTCTCCACGTTTATTATGCGCACAGCCAAAGTGTGGAACTCTCTGCCAGCGTCTGTGTTCCCTTCCACATTTAACCCGTCTGCCTTCAAAGCAAGAGTGAACAGGCATCTTCTGGGCACGCTCGTTCCATCATAGACCTCATCCATCGCTTGCGTGATCGAGGTCAAGAGCACGCCCATTTAGCAATAAATAAATGGAACAATTCCGTGAATGACTGTCGCAGCATATTTATGCTAAAATGAGAAAGAAAAATGAAATTGGATACTTCCTTATTCCTAATTGACTCAACCCGTCGGCTTCAGGTTCAGTTGAAAACCAGCGTCAGGCACTATTTATTGTCTGGCATTTTTGCTGAACTGAGCCTTTTTGGTGCAGCCTTGAGGCACGCTTTCCTGCTAATTTCTTACATCAAACTCAAACTATTTATTTCAAATAATCCGATTACAGGCACTTTTGAATTGTCAAGGTCGGTCAGTCAAAAAGATAAAGCTAATTGCCCATTCCAAAGCGTAGTAGGTACCTATGGAGAAGAACGGGCAAGAAACTCCATGGACACTCTTTTAAATCATAATAATATTGTTACAAAGTATTGGTTACATCATTCATGTTCAAAATTATGCATGTGAGAACGATGCAGAACGTTAAAAGCATCCGTAATGAAAAGATTAAAAAAAAACAATTCAAAATCAAAATAAGCCATGGCAGCAAAGAGTTGACCAGTCCCTACTGACGGCGCCCGTTCACGAACATGACGCATAGATTAGCACCATTCAGCTCAACCATTTTGAAGGGAGCTAAATGATCCAACACATGTGCCACCATCAGCGAGACATTAGAGTGAGCATGACATACTCTCATCCGCCAAGGCACATTCAAGTCAAATGAAAGACGTAACCAGTAAATGTTAGCTTTATAGTATGTACATAGTACTCACATATGTTCTATGCAATTATACAATCGGTCTCTATACTTTGTATTTGCTTTTTTTTTTTAGTTGCTATCTGATGTAGGTACTCTGGTGTATTGTGTGTCTTTAGTCTGTGCTAAATAAATGTGTTTTCTTTCTTTCTTTCTTGTCTTTTTAATCCCTCCAAAGGTTGTCTTTAAAAGATCGCTCTTAGCGATAAAACCGCCCATTGTGTCACCCTTTGTAAAATTTCTATATTTATGTCTGTAATTGATATGGTGTACCTAATAATAAAGAGTATTCTATTCTATTTTTGTCACTAAGTAAATAGCATCGAATAGCAATGGCATCAGAATCGGACAAATATGTAGTCACAGAAATATAATCATTAAAATCATCAATAAAACACTCGCGTATGTAAAAAAAACTTAAATTAGATTTCTTTTGATTGAGACTAGATCAAATCTACATTATTTTAAATCGAAATTCATACTTAACTTATTTTGGTTGTAAAATGCAAGCAACAACTCCATTTAAAACCATATTTACTTATCATGTTTATCTTTCCAGAGGCGCGCCTATGCAATGGCAACAAAGTACACATCCTAGCCAGTCCACTGCTGCAGTACATGCGGGCGCTGTTGGGCAGCGACGATATTAGGGCGCACCGCAGTCTGGCCACACAGGTATGTGTCTAAATCCTGTTCTAACAGAGTACACAGACAGTCCACTGCTCCAATACTAGGTCAACTGCGACCAACTTGGAAGCTCTGGCCGGCCGCTCGGTTCGCGCTCGGTTGGTCACAGTTGGAACCTCACCTAAACCAATTCATTTTGCATTAGAAGGCACACCGAACGGTTATTGTAACAACTGCAGACAAGCCATTCTGCATTACGTCTAAACATCGGTAGCAGTTATGTTAAACGTAGCGCAATGACAATCCAGCTGAACGTTGTTCAGTTTTACATAACGGAGCTGTAGCTCTACCATGAGTTTGCACAGCCAAAATTCGCTAGCGTCTCCGTAAATAATATATATTATTATGAACACAAACACAATTAACACAAACATAAACACAATTTATTTCATTAAGCTAGCATTCTTAGTTCACGAGACTTTCAGGTGTGACCCTAATTCATTGCTCTCGCATGTACATTCCAATTCTTTTACAGTTAATGCAAAATGGCCGCGCGCTCCTCTCAGTCCTAACCCAGGAGCTAGACGAGCTCTCAATCTCCATCCGTCTCCGCCTGCTCTCTCCACCACCAATAAGCACAATATGGCTACTCCTCTCAGCCGACCTATGTCTCAACAAGTTCCTCTCACTACCAAACACACTGCAGCAATTCTACGCCGCCCACTTAGAGCTAACCACGGAAGAAGACTTCAGCGAAGTCTTATCTAACCTAAACCAATAGGTCAGGGTGTCCTAGCTAAGAGCCGGTTTTTTGATCCGTAAAAGTAACTAATGGTTAAATTTTTGCAAAATGTGTTTTTTGATCAATTGTTAGTTTACTTAATGGTCAGTAATGGTTATTTTTTTAAGTAATAGTTAATTATTTGACCATTAGCAATGATATCATATCAGATAAACTAAAAATTGATCAAAAACATATTATTGCAAAAATTTAACCAATAGTATTAATTTTTAACAATTGGTTGAGTTAACTACGGATCAAAAAACTGGCCCTTAGTTACTACACCCAATTCGGCATTCAAACTCAAACTCAAAGCTTTTAT
This sequence comes from Apamea epomidion, assembly GCA_947507525.1. Classification (NCBI taxonomy): domain Eukaryota; kingdom Metazoa; phylum Arthropoda; class Insecta; order Lepidoptera; family Noctuidae; genus Apamea; species Apamea epomidion. The sequence continues at coordinate 9,911,860 of OX382252.1, read as the reverse complement.
TTCAATTAAACCATTTATAGACACTTTTGAATTATCAAAATTAAATACTCGGCAGTAGAAGCCACACCGAACGGTTATTGTAACAACTGCAAACAAACCATTCTGCATTACGTCTAAACATCGGTAGCAGTTATGTTAAACGTAACTCAATGACAATCCAGCTGAACGTTGTTTAGCTGTTTTACATAACGGAGATGTTTTTTAAAATAGCTAGCGGTTATGAAAACAGCGGATTCGACAATCCATCTGCGACATATAATATACAAGTAGCGCCCCGCGGTTTCACCCGCATAAGTGTCGATCCCGTGGGTATATCGGTATAAAAAATATCGTCGTGTTATTCTAATATACAGGGTGGCAGGGACATCGACGCGCAAACTGTAACCATGGATACAGTACATGAGTTTAGACCCCATAGCGTCGAAATTTTTCGTCGGTTATTAAAAAAAAAATATTGCTGTTCATTTTGACCGCGTAGGTATTGCACTTTTCTATGAAACAAGATTTTTTTTTAATTGACGAAAAATTTCGACGCTGTCGGGTCTATTATCATGTGCTGAATCCATGGTTACAGTTTGCGTGTCGATGTCCCTGCCACCCTGTATAAGCTATATTACTGTAAAGTTTCATCAAAATCCGTTTAGTAGTTTTTGCGTGAAACGGTAACAAACATCCATCCATCCATCCTCACAAACTATCGCGTGTATAATATTAGTAGGATATGACCAGTATTTTAACTATGCTCTTTTTGTGAAATCAATATTCCTTTCTAAATCACCAAAGCGCAAACTTTGGTAAAAGCTGTTTAATATTATCAGTGATCACAATATTGAATTATACTAGCGACCACTTCGGTGAAGTTTATGGTCCTATTATTACTTCTTACTTACTTCATTCGCAGTAGTCAAATAATATATTCCAATTCTTTTACAGCTAATGCAAAATGGCCGCGAGCTCCTCTCAGTCCTAGCCCAGGAGCTAGACGAGCTCTCAATCTCCATCCGTCTCCGCCTGCTCTCTCCACCACCAATAAGCACAATATGGCTACTCCTCTCAGCCGACCTCTGTCTCAATAAGTTCCTCCCACTACCAAACACACTGCAGCAGTTCTACGCCGCCCACTTAGAGCTAACAACGGAAGAGAACTTCAGCGAAGTCAGCTACGGCTCTTGGAAAAAAAGCCCTGAAAAAGATGATTACAGACCGGATACTAACGAAATTGCTGAGAAAGTCAGTCAGAATCTGTCGCAAATAAGCCTCAATAATAATGAGGATACCAAGCCTAAATTACGGCCGATCTTAGGCGCTGGCGCAGGCTTGTTAAGGCAAGAACAGGCATTATCTGTAAGCCAGGACACTTTCGAAACTTGGACTGCTAAAAATAACTTGAACAAAAGATATGACTTGAACTCTTGGCGGCAGCAAGACGAAGAGAAAAAAGAAGAAATTGAGTACAACCAAACAGTCTTACCCCCCAATGTACAAGCTTTCCCTGTGCCCGATTACCCTCCACCAATAAACCGGTTTAACTATTCGGATAATTTCGTCAACTACTTACAGCAGGGCGACGGAGCCTATATACAGAGCCAGTACACGAATGTGGCTTTCAACCAACAAGGGGGTGATACTTTCCAGAATTTTCCTGAAAGAACTCCATTGCCCACCACCAACACAGAGAGACCCCCCCCTGTAGTAGAAAGGGTCGCCCCATCCCCTGCCCTAGCAATACCTGAACGCGTGAACAACGAACTACAGAAAAACAGTAGCCGACGACCCGTAGAAAACTGGAGAAAAGAGAAAAACGAAGTTATGGAGGACCCTAACAGGAATAGACAACGGAATTGGACCCGTCAGAAGTCCAAAGACAACGTCAGTGAAGATGAGGATAAAGAGAAATATAAGGACCGGTCTACATCGAGAAATAGGGATGGTAGGCCTGCCAGAATGAACCGCAGGAGTAGTGGAGAGGAGGAAGGGGGCACGGCCAAGACTCCCCCGAGGAGACACGTGACAGAGGTCCCCAGGAACACTAAGTATTGGGATCATGATGACCGGTGTGATAAAGATTACAATAGTTAGTAGGAACAGGCTTTGTAGCCGGTAGGGGGCGTTGTGTGGAAAGTTGGGGACTTGGCGCACTATGGGGGACTGTAACCCTATGGGGGAATAGAACCCTGTGGTTTAGTGAATACAATGTTTAACGTGATGCAGTTTGTTACATGGCTCAATAAACGACAGAAATGTAGCTTTAGACTTAGACAGGCTGCCACAACATTTGTCTAGTGACGAAATAAAACCATTATTTATCATGAAAATCTAACACTGCCAGATAGACTCCAAATGGGGGCAAATGTCCCCAAGCATGGGGAAATTCGACCCCAAATAGGGTTGAAAATGAGCATTTTTAATTAAACTAACGACATAAGACCTCTGCATCCATAACATATTCACTATAACGCCATTACCTTTTTGTCATAAGCAAGAGGGTAGCACACAACGCCATCTATGGTGAAATAACTAAAATAATGGACTTTACCAACAACAATTGGGACTTTGATAGTGAAATTAAAAAGTGACAATGACACTATTTAGTGAAGTGACATTATTAGTACCAAAAGTGGATGCCAGTTGACAAATTCTAGTGTTAATAAAGTACCAATTATGTACCGAGCTGTTCAGTGTACTTTGGTACCAGGTAGATCGCAGACCGATTTGTCGGTGACCGATTTCGTGTTGGATAATTTAGTAATATGAATATAACTTTGACGTACGTTGTGTAGGTCGATCGGAATTATAGTACATTAGTATAAGAATAAATCGGCAACCAACATTTTGTAGGTTGCCAAAATTGGATGATATATCGGACATGTAAAGAGTCGGTTGTCTGCGGTCTACGACCCCATTTAGACTATACTTTTATAGTATGTTGCAAAAAAACGTGATGAAAAACAAAATGTGTTCATAAAATCTTCGCAATTCGTGATTACATAACTTAATTAAATATATTTTTGATTATCGTCTAAAGCCATGGTTTTATAGAAGAGCGGTGGCCGCCACAGGACGGCCGTCATGAAAATGATGGCAGCTGGGTCTCACTTTACGGTGTCAAAAAACGCTCTTTAATTAAACACATCAACTGACTTTCATAAATAACATTTCAGTGATCTCATTTGATGATAAATCGCAGACGCTATGTGGCGCCCACCGATCTTTTACCAAACCGTTGCTTTACTCAAATAAATGATTCGAGAGTGTCTGATTAATTTCGAACTAACGGAACGGATTCGAAACTATTCGGACAGTCCCGAAACTTGAACTAAAATAAAACTGTAGTCAATAATCATGAATGTTTCACGAAAGACATACAAGGTTGAGGCGACAATACGGCAATAAATTAAATTTCTTATACCTAATGACGTTCCCTCCAAAACATCATCCAAATATATCCAATAGTTTAAAAAAGAAAAATTGTTTATACTGCGCAAACATTTATTTGACAATTATTTGAATTTGACCTCTGCCTAAACCTTCGGGGATTATTTAATGTTATGCGTAGTGAATGTTCATACTTACAATGGTCACCACGCTTGTATACAGTAAGTTCTCCGTTGAAGGCTGTTGGTCCTGGGAATCCCTGCTCCGGGCTGTGAATAGTCCGAACTTCACTGGTGTCATTATCTGGAACAAAATGTTTAGTTAATTAAACAATCAGAATCATTCTCCCGCCCTTATCATAATTTATTTGGGGTCAGTCTGCGCAACATTTTTTATTCTTCCTCTATTAAGTAGGGCTTGTGGCTAAATAATAACAGCCGCACGCATCGATCGTTCAGGTTAAGCTACGCTTGTCGCGGCTGATCCGTGGATGTGTGACCATCTTTACATACCAAGATCCCTCCGTGCCTCGGAAAGCACGTTAAGCCGTTGGTCCCGGTTGTCATTCGTGGATCTTTGACAGTAGTTACGGGTCGTCAGTAGCCTGAAAGTCTGAGAACTAGTCTTACCAAGGGGTATCGCATTACCCAGTAACTGGGTTGTGGAGGTCAGATAGGCAGTCGCTCCATGTAAAATACTGGTACTCAGCTGCATCCGGTTAGACTGGAAGCCGCCATCTCGCCAGTCACCCCCTTTCTAACCATATCATCATTCACACAGTCCATCCATCGTCTCTTTAGTCTTCCCCTACTCTTATAGCCATCGACATTCATATCAAAACATTCCTCACGACATTTTCCTCATTCCTCCGTAACACATGCCCATACCATAACAACCGCTTTCCACACAACTTTTCAGTTACCGGTGCCACTTTCAGACTTCCTCTTAGATACTCATTTCTTAATCTATTCATTCGTGTAACAGTTATTCATTAGTGTAGTTAATTGAACAATATTTGGCTTCATGTAAGAATCCGTCGTCCGAAAGTCTGGTCAGGCAGTGTAGTGTATTCTGTAAAAATGTCACCGTGAACACTTGAAAGAAGGAAAATAGTTTATTCTGCACAAATATAACGCACATTACAAATAAAAAAACACATAAAATATACACATACAACATAGTCAAAAGCCTCGTACTCAAGCATATAAAAAGTTGTCAATATTTTGTTTATTTTTATTTATTTTACCATTTATGTACACACATATATAAACAGACAATGAAAAACAGAACAGAAAAAATAGGTACAGAGGTGATGCTTATTTCATAAGAAATCTCTTCCAGCATACCTGAGATAGGACAATAGATACAGAGATGTAGACAGCGTGTGATAGAGCAAAGGAGACAAAAAATAATACATAGAATCAAAAAAACAATTCACTTAAAAACTAAACAAGAATTACGAGAATATATTAACATACATAAAATAAACACACATAAATACTTCTAAAATAAATATTACTAGAATGATAATAGTTATATCATACTCAAAATAATAAATACATACTATGGTGAAGTGGACAGATAGTATTATTTCACTGTTCTTTTAAAAACTGCAATAGTTTGGCAGTCCCTAATGTTTAGTCATTATAGCTAGTCAAAGATTAGCAAAAACCCATAGTCGGCCCCATCACTACTATTTAGTTTGTTTGAAAAAAAAAAAACACTTAATTTCAATGTCAGGATTTATATCATCTGCCTAGATATTTCCTAATTATTTTTGGGGTCGGCCTCCAGTCTAACCGGATGCAGCTGAATACCAGTATTTTACATGGGGCGACTGCCTATCTGACCTCCACAACCCTGTTACTTGGTAATACGATAACCCTTGGTAAGACTGGTTGTCAGACTTTCGGGCTTCTGACGACCAGTAACGACTGTCAAAGATCCACGAATGACAGCCGGGACCAACGGCTTAACGTGCTTTCCGAGGCATGGAGGATGATGTTAGAATTTATGTATAGTTCATAAGTGTCCGTTCTCACCCGTCCGGTTCGGACAGGAGAGTACATTTATATCTATTCTATTTTTTGGGGGACTGTCTTTTGTAATTTTGACGTTCGAAAAGTGCTGCTCATTGAAATAAGGTTGATATTTTCATGTCACTTCTTTTTTAAATGAGATTGCTTAAGAGCTGTCCTAACGCGCAGTGACATGAAACAATACATTTAAACACTCCTATGCATTTGTATTTTTTTATTGTCGTATTGTTGTTCCCCACATTGTATAATTGTATGCATGCTTTAAAATTATTATGTAAATGTGGGCTGGAAAGTTTACTGTAGAGATTTTCCAAAAAGTAACATGTATTTTGCTCGTCCCCTATTTCATGGAAGTTAAACATAACTGGCGAAATGTGGGTCTACTATATCCGAGTCGCTTTAGCATGGCAATAGAGCTCATTGATCCAACTAACATTTTCTAGCATGCTTTATTTAAAAAACTGAAATAAAGTCCTTTATACCCTGTCCATTAGGTAAACCGTTTTTTGACAGATGGAACTTGTGATTGCAGCAACACACAATACACTGATTGATACACGTACGGTATTACAATGTCTGTAAGAAGCCATAAATAAGATAATTCAATAAGATAAGGCAGTTTATATATTTATTTTATTACGCATTTTAAAGTTAACTTTTACGTAATCTGGAATAGTTACGTTCTAAGGCAGCTGTCAAAAAACGGTTAACCTAATGGACAGGGTATTACGGCTTGAATCAATATTTAGCTTGATCGAGAGATACGAGGGGAAAGGGCAGTGACCGCAATTGCCACGCTAAAACGATTCGAGTATACTATAGGTACATCTCTGCGTAACCCTTCGGGGAGTAAAGCGTGATGTTGACCGGCTTTTTGGTGATCTTAACAATATTTCTTTGTCTATGAAAATGACAAAAATATAATGTAATTAGGTAATGATGTAATATCGTTCTTATTTTTTTTTTTTTTGTTTATTAACTAAAACTATTTAGCAACGGATTCTACCTTTTTTAACTAAAGAAAAGTCGTGTGCTAACTGACATAACAATCATACCGGATGTTCTATTACGGAATATTTAAATATATTTAATTTAGTCCTTAGTCTTAAAAACTTAATTTTAAAAAAGTTTTTTTTTTCTTCTCATTTAAAATAGTCGTAGACAATTTATTATTAAATAATTAACAGAATTCTTAAGGAAATCTTAAGTTTTTAAATGGCAGTTACATTCTTTAGGTCGTTTCCGAAATTACGATTTTTAGTTGCAGTTGCGATTTCGTCGCCATATTCAATTTATATTAAATTCAACGTCATTTCAAAGTTACATGTTCAACTTTTCAAACAAAACGCAACTGCGACAAAAAGTCGTATTGTTTGTACGCGTCCTAAGTAACTTAATCTTTTAGTTGCTCAAGCCCTTAGGTTCAGAATATGACATCAATATGAGAATAGCAATATATTTGTGATACTTTATCCAAATGATTCAAATAGATATTAGGAAGGCTTTTGGACATGACCGGTGGTAGTTGGCGAAATAACAAATACACCGTTAAATTTTGATCGTTTTAATCGTTAAAAGGGGTCATTGTACTCATCATTACGAACTACTTTTACTACGGGACCAACCCTGAAATCGTGAAAAAAAAATCTGTTGATCCATAATGTTCCCACTGCTGGGACACAGCCTCCTCACGGCCCAGTGCGGGTTGGTAGAGGTCACATGTCTTCGAATTTTTGGTTCTTGGACATGCTGGTTTCCTCACAACGTTGTCCTACACCGTTTTGACAGCCAGGCGCGGTCGCAGCCCAAGATTTGGGGGGGGGGGGGGGGTCGCCAAGTAGTAAGTTAGTAAGGCAAGTAAATCATGCAGACTCTCGACAGCTAGAATGATTTTTGGGGGGGTCATGACCCTCCTACCCCCCCCCCGCCCCTTGGACCGTGCAAGTAAAGCGCCTACCTTACTTGGCAAAAGTCGGAGCCGTTACCATAGGCCCACCATTGCTCTGGCTCCACAAAGATCTAATAAAATTTCAAGTTACCACCTAAATTCTATTCAAACTAATCAGTTTCAAATTGATGTTATTTCAAGTTAAATTAATATCAACTTTATTTTAATAGAAATTAGGTTGATTTTCAAAGTGTCTAGCACTGTTGAAGATGTTATAAAAATGTTTGAAGTTGTAGCGTAAACTGAACTTTATTGCGTAGGAATTAAAGTTATTTTTCCATAAACTCATATTTGTTTACGCACATTGTGGAAGGCAAATAAACTAATGAATATTGAAGTTTTGCCAACTAAAATGACTGCCACCGAGTTGAGTCCAAGCCATATATGACTATAGTAAAATATTTCCACGAGTAGTTTTGTCATTGTAACGCGTAGTAGTTCCTTAATCAGACTGGGAAAACTCGGAAGTCGGATCAGTGATGCTCGATAAATCATAATCATCTGCCCAGCCTTTCCAACTAGGGTCGGCTCCCAGTCTAACCGGATGCAGCTGAATACCATTATTTACATGGAGCGCCTGCCTATCTGACCTCCACAACGTTACTATGTAATACGATACCCCTTTGTAGGGGTCGACTTGCATTCTAACCGGATACAGTTGAATACCAGTATTTTATCTGCCTATCTGACCTTGGGTAACACGATACCCCTTGGTAAGACTGGTTGTCAGACCTACGGACTTCTGACTACCCGTAACGACTGTCAAAGATCTACTGAAAGTGCTTTAGGCGTCACAGCGGACTCTCCAAATGGCTGGTTTGCCACTCAATAAACGACCTTCTGTCATTGCATTTAAGGTCTGTTTTTACTCGTAACGACTGACAGTGATCTACTTAACGTGCTTTCCGAGGACCGGACGGCTCTCCAAATGGCTTGTTTGCCACCTAATAAACGACCTTCTTCCATTGAAGTTAAGGTCTGATTTCAATGAGCGATCTGATCCAATACTTGGCGAGTGTACCAGTCTGCTAAATGTCTCGATGTGGTCGCTAGTTTCGTGTCGTTTTTCATTACTTTCTAGGCAATTTGTAGATAAATACGATCTCTGGAGCGTGGGGCGATAACTAGATTGATTGATCTGAAGATTTGGTCTCGGAATCTATACTCCATTCGAAATAAAATTAGACATTTAAATAAACCTTTTTTTTTAATCCGTTCAACCGATTTTAACTTCTATTCCGTAGGCATAAGGATGACATTAAAAGCAAAAAGTGATTACAATACCAACTATTTAATGCAGCTGCCATTTGTCATGCCATCAACGCAATAGAAGTCAAAATCGAATGAACGGACTGTAAAAAAGGTTTGTTTAAATGTCTAATGTTATTCCAAATGAAGTATAGAAATATGATTGGTCACCAAGAATTCGAACTTGGGGTACTTTTTGGTCGAAAATGGTCTTAAAACTAACTAAAAATCTTGATCTTAGATTGTTTAAAGATCTGTCTTGATTAGAAAACTTAATTCAATAATGAATTAAAGCTTTTATGAGAGATTTGTTTCAAAATGTAGTTTTGAGGCCACTTTTGTAAACTAGTCTGTTGAATAAATGCATCTAAAAGTTATTTAGAAAATCTGATATGTTGACATCACAAATTAATTATTAAAAACAATGCTCTAAATTATTTTGAAATACTTAGTAAAATTCTGATTGTTAAAAAAAACTGTATTTTGGAACATAATCTGAAACTCATTTTAACCAGAAGACTATGAAGTAAGTTTCTTGGACGTTCGACCGAGGCCAAAAAATTTAGATAAAAAAACGAATTTGTTTTGCCCAGGAAGTTAAAAGAAATGCGGTTCCATAGTCTGTGGCATTCATTCCATACCAACGTATTCCTCTGTTTTCTCTCTTTTTTACTTTAATTATTATTATTATTTTTTCAAAATTAATATAATTACGCCAAATAACAAAACCTAGGGAAATCGCAGTGACCTCCAAAAGTTAGTTGACATTTTTCCACTTCAGCTATAATGCCATATTATGATATAAAATAAAAAACTTATCAGATCTCTATGGGATAACTTGATTATTTTTTATGATAAGTCATAGGTTATTAGTCAATAACAACATTATAACAGTTCAACATTTGGATCACTAGAATTTTAAATCATAATGTGGTGTGTCAAAGCTGAAGTGGAGAAATGTCAACTAACTTTTAGAGGCCACTGTACAGCAAGCTAATACAATCTGTCAAATTTATTTAATAGATTTTCAACTTTATCGCTAAACCATTAAGGTTCAAGGTTGCTTGGGAAAATTTGACAGTATCGGGTAGCTTGACCTGGTGGCGTCTGTACATTATATCGTAAAAAAATATTTGCCTTCTTCTTCGTGACGCGTGCACGACTGTATTTTAAATCTTGTTTTTCCAAAATTTTGCCACTTCCGCGGAGTTGTCGGTGGTCTACTTGGAAGTCTGAACCACACAAGTGGGAAGATGTAAGTCCATCCTGGTAAAGTGGGGCTACCTTGACGGAACGGCAGTAGGGTGTGATTGTGGAGCTATGTCACAAACCATACTCCATTTTCGCCGAATCATCCTGCTCTCTGTGTTCCAAAACATGCAGTCGAAGTGACCTCTACGCTGCCACCGTCAATATTTGTACTAGTATCATTAATCATTGAAAAAACAGAGGAATGCGTTGGTATGGAATGGACGACAACGCCCACGTGTCCGCGTCTCCTCTAAAGAAAATCGAAAGAAATACGGAAAGTAATGAATTCAGCCTTAAATATAATGCATAATAATGAAATTAGATTTCTTATTTTTCATATTGTAATTCTAGTTTAAACTAATTAGAATTTAAATAGCTCTAAGACTACATAAATAGTATTAAATTAGGGATCGTGATTAACAAAAATGAATAAAGTTTGATAAGTTATGATTGCAATGTTGTTAAATACTCGCTTTTATTTCATTTATGTCGCATGAGAATGTCTCATCTACCTAAGCCGAGCTTCCAGTTTAACAGTTTGCAGCTAAATCCCAGTATTTTACATGGAGCGACTAAAGCGCAGGCCACACCGCCAGCTGGCGGGCGGGCGAGCCGAGCTAGGCATCGTTTCACATCTTTTCATACTTCGGTAGCTTATCTCTGTAGTTCGCGGTGTGAACCCAAGTATGAAAAGATGTGAAACGATGCCTCGCTCGGCTCGCCCGCCCGCGCGCCAGCTGGCGGTGTGGCCTGCGCTTAACTGACCTCCAGAGCTACGATATCTTTTCGTAAGACTGGTTGTCATACTTTTGGGCTTATGAGAATAACGCACGCGTAGTAAAAAGCCAGTCGGCAAGCAGGTAGAGCTAACCGTCTCAAGTTGTTAAAATCAAAATCTATCGATAAATTGATGTTGTTTTTTATTTCAATAAAATCACTGCAGTTGATTAAAATTTCTTAAGGCTCCAAATGACCCTATTGAATGACTATGTCATAATTTTTCTTTTATTTCTAAATAATATTTGATAATTATATAGGGTGACTGGTAAAACACATGATTGTACTCATTATATTAAACAACTTTCCCAAATAAATAATTTTTATTTACGAATTGCATGACTCCAATCACCCCAATAGAACCGCGCGCGCGGTCCGTACTGTTGTTTTTAGGAATGAAAAATATTAATGGATGGTAAACGGATAGTTGTTTGAAATAGGGATTAGTATTCTTGTTGGTAAAGTTGTTTGTTACTATATGTATAATCACATGTTTAAATATCGGTAACTAATGGCCCGTCACCCTATACGCCGTGTTCCGGACGATATACATAAACTTCGACCAGATGTTCAGACCATGAAAATAGACATTTTTCATTATGGACACATTATTGAATTATTTTGTTTTTTTTTCATGCAAACTAAATACCTTAACGTAAAATCACCCGATATACGTGCCTCTTTATTTCTTTATCCGTAGCATTTGATAGATTTGTCATTTTAATTGCACTAAACGGCAAAATAGGCCAAATTAAGACCCTTTATTACTCCATAGCTCAATTAAATTTTATTAAATGAAATTACAAATATGTTTGTAACGAATCCTTTTTAAGTACTACTTCCTTTGTTAGATTTGATTTGTAAAAGCTATAGAAGCATTTGCCAAAGTTTATGGATAACGTTAAGAACACTGTGTATAATATATGCAAATTGCATTTATTTCTAAACTTAAAGATTGGCTTATTAAGTAGTATTTTAAACATTGCGATCACTTGAAAACTTTCGTATAGAAATCCTTATTATATTATGTCTGTTAATATTACTGTTTTTTTGTTGCTAGAAATGTCATTCGAAAAAATAATTTTAGCAAATTAATTATTATTCCACAAGATGCCATTTTTTTCCCCGGTGCTATATTAAAAGGCATTACCACCATTATAAGACCCGCTCTATGTCCAACAGTGGGCTAAATACGCCCTGAAACTTCCCCAGGTTCGATCTAATCTAGTGACAAAAACAGAATACTAGCAGATAAAATACAACTCCATGCCGCATGATTTCAATGTAAGAGAGAGACGGTGCTATACATGGCCGATAGCACCATCCCCTTTTCGCACTGAAATCATGATGGCACAAAAAATGGCCGTGATTTCAATATTTGGAACAAAAGTTCCAAAATTATGGCCAGTATGTTGTCTTCACACCTGCACGCGTAGCACGACTGCCATAGACACGGGTATTATCGACGAAAAAAATAGACCATATAACAGATAGAAATCAAGAATAGACAAAATGACAGATAGAAATCTGTCATTTGGGCTATTCTTCAAATAAATAAATAAATAAATAAAATAAATATTCCACAACTATCACACAACGCCATCTAGTCCCAAGCTAAGCAGAGCTTGTGTTATGGGTACTAGACAACTGATAAACATACTTATATATTTCTAAATACATAAATATTATAGATAAATTACACCCAGACACAGAACAAATGATTGTGCTCATTACACAAACATTTGTCCTGGGTGGGAATCGAACCCACGACCTCCGGCATAGCAGTCAGGGTCACTAACCACTAGACCAACAGGCCTGTCAAAATTCATGTATTCTATAGATAAAATGACAGAAAAGTGTTATTTTTGTATATTTTTCCGTCGAAACCCGTTTCTATGGTGTAATGCTTGTCGGATGGTTGTGAATAGCTGTGCAGGAGTGTATGATATAATAAGGATTGGAAGAATGACTCGTAAACATCGCTCGGGAATTAGTACCTGTATAGTTTAATTAATTCATTGTGAAACGCAAACGCAATGATTAGTTTTAAATTTAAACTAAAATAAACAACAAGCCGTGGACTGTGGTTGTAGAGTGAGGCCAAAAATAATGGCTTTGAGACTTTTGCAGTGTCAGGCCATTTTTGCGAGGCCAGAAATTGTCTTTGGCCCTAAATTGTGAAGACATTTTGGTGTGTTCAATAACAAAAATGTTTTCCTGGCTTTATCTATGATTTAAGGCCATTTGTGCCAGGCCACAAAATGCTTAGGTAGTGAATTAGTAAATATTAAAGGATATGTACAGCCCGCGGCTTAGCGATTTTTATGCAAAATTATACTGTTGACTTCAAGCATGATAAGCCTATATTGTTCCCACTGCTGGGACACAAGTCTCCTCTCTGTGAGAGGGATTGGGCCGATAATCCACCACGCGGGCCCAGATGGTGGATGTTTTAACAAAGAAGCCGAAAGGGAAGGGGTTGTTGGTCTAGTGGTCACAAGGATCACTGCTGAGCATGAGGGAGGTCCTAGGTCCGATTCTCAGGTTGGGCAAATTGTTTCTGAGTTCTTCCATCGGGAATTTCTCAAAGTAGCAGCCCGGAGTCGACCTGTGTCCGGTTGATGACAATAAACTTGGCCCCTAATACTGGGATTTAAAAAAACATAACGTGCGAATTGTGGGAGTTGGTACTATAGGTTCACCTCTAACTAACCCTTCTGACAAATGAGGCGTGATGTTATGTGGTTGTAACAAAAAGTTCTCCAGCAATAACAGCCTCAAAAAGTATAATTTTGCAAGAAAATTATCATGATAAGGCATTGTAAATTAGCTAAAATATATACAATTTTAGATTTTTCTAAGATTTCTTAATGAAACGTTGTGGATTTTTGTTTTTTTTGAATTACTTAACAAAATATTATTAATTATGCTAGTTGTTTGCGCCGAATTTTGAAGTATAGACGCCAGCACATCAGCTACCCGAAACTGTCGAATTTTCCCAATCAACTTTGAACCTAAAGCTTTAGCGGTAAAGTTGAAAATCTATCAAAGAAATTTGACAAAGCTAGCTTCATGTGCTGGCGTATGAACCCTCACTATTGGGTTAGTGTAAAAATTAACATTGATCTTGGTTGCATTTGACTCGACATACTACAAAGTTTGTGTAAACATTTAAGCTCAATTTTTCACACAATACTGTATACACTTTCGTTTAGTTTTTCATAAAAAAAGGCAACGCAAAACTTCCTCACAGTCGACAAGTCATAAGTGCAAATATTTTTACCTTTTAAACCTACTTTATTCTTAACACGTTAAAGTTTATAGTCAAATGAAACTAATTTTGGTTGTAAGAGAGACTAGCTCATTGAAGCTGATTGAAATAGACACCAGAATTACACGACTTTTAATTAAACTATCTTTACATATATTATTATATAATTCTTCTGTACATGTATGTCACTGAACTCCTCCACGGACCGATTTTGATGATTTTTTTTGTGTGTTTGATTGGGTTCCTGGATAGTTTAGATTCACAATTGGATCCGGTAGGTGGCGCTACGGTGATATTGACAGGCTTGTTAGTGGCTACACCCTTATTGTAACGAGAATAAAGATAACTGCGATTTTGACTAAAGCAAAATTAGAGGAAAAATTAATGTGAAGGACTAGTCCAGTGGGTTGTGTCTTCTGGTCGTCGCACAATACCTTTGTCTAATAATTGAATGATTTTAAAGGTGCAAGACGTACGCAGTTATTATCCTTTAGATCCTTACATATAATGGTACAGACACATCAAGCTACCCGAAACTGTCAAATTTTTCACAATCAACATGAACCTTAATGCTTTACCGATAAAGTCGAAAATCTGTTAAAGAAATTTGACAGATTGTAGTAGCTTGATGTGCTGGCGTCTGTACTATAAAAATAAGGCTTTATTTAAAAAAAAAAACCTTAAAGAAGTCGAAAGTAACTTGTAATTTTTTTTTTTGTTCTGGACCGTACCAGGTGTTCTGGTTACGGAGATATTGAAGGGCAAAGATCCAACTTTGATGCGCACTGTAATTGGATGAGTTTCTAAAAAATTGTAATACTTGATCAGCTGTTTATTTCCTTTAGATTCTGTGCAAGATCTCAAATTAATGAAGGGTACAAAAATATTACTTTTGTCTTAGAAAATGACTTGAAATCAGCAAATAAATCTTTCAGTCTTAGTTTCCAATTAATGTAATTTCCACCTAAACGAATATCAACCTCAAACTAATGAAATTACGGTGATTTCAAAATCATTGACAAATGGTCATAAAAGTGTTTGAAGCTGTAACGCAAACTGAACTTTGTACACCAAGGTTGTTTTTCCAAAAACACAAACTTGTTTACATGATTGGAACTTTAATCGCGCATGTAGAATACTTTTTTTATTGTTAAAAAATACGACATCTTTAAACTGTAGATGGTTGTATATAAAGAAACAGTAACTGCGAAAGGTGTTTTGTTAATAGAAAGTAATTTAGATTTGAATGCGTCAAGCTGCTAAGATTTCGTTATTAAATTATGTAATCTCGAATAAATTGAAATATGATTTCATTTTGTTGTTTTATTCCTTATTTTTAACACGCATTTTTTTTACTCTAGCCTACGCTGTCCCACTTCTGGAAAAAGGTGTTCCAGTTTTGACAGAACCTATCCAGCTCGTCCCGCTATCTCCTACGTGGTCTGCCGCGACCCTGCCTCACTGTCTCAGTTCTGTGCTATTTGGGCCCACAGTTTGACCGGCATGCGGCAGACATGGCCTGTCCAGTCCCCTTTAAAAGTTGGGCAGCCTTTTTGAGCCACGTCAGCTATCTTTGTATTGGAGCGCAGTATTGTGTACAGTACTGCGCTCCATTGCTCGTTGGCAGACCTTGAGTTTGAACTTCTGGATGTTAGTCATAGACCAAGTTTGCGCATCATAGGTGAACATGCTTTTATTTAGATACCTTTTTGTCTCATTGTCATTACACTTGGAAGCAATGATGCGCCTTTATAAATGAACTAAGCCGAAGAAGGGTTACGATTTTATGCTATGTATGTAAGTTCATCCCAATCAATCAACTCGGCCTATCGCAGTCCACTGCTGGACATAGTCCTCTCTCCCCGGCTGCGCCACAACACCCTGTACTCCGCCTTCCGCATCCAATTTATCGCAGCCGCCTTCTTCAGGTAGGGTCCATCTAGCTAAGGGGCGTCCCACACTACGCTTGCCGATACCCGAAGGCCAATTCTCGTAATTTAAAACGTTTAAAATCTAGTCGGTCTCATCTCGGCGACAAACAAATGTCAAAAACTTGTCAAATTGTAGGGAAATTAAAAGTATTTTTGACAGATTGAGACAGATCAGACTGTGAACGTTTTTAAAATTACAAGAATTGCCCCTCTGGTCTCCACTCCAGCTCCCTAATTGCGTAACACCGTCAATCTCAAACGGAATCATCTTGAAGGATATTTCTAATCCATTGCTTAATATGTTCGAAAAGTATTTCTGCTCAACAATGTAAATAACGCAATGAATGTTGTTGAACTGTCAAAATTAAAGCCATTGCTACTGATAGTGATACGCAAGTACCCCGCAGAGCCCTATTTCACTATGACCACTTAATAATTCCTTCTTCTAAACCACGTGAATTAGCTTATCACATCTTCTAACGTATTCTCTACTACACAATGAACGAAACCGTGCGAAATTAACGCAAAGTTCATGTACTGATACTGAATCCTTGGTAACAGGTTGCGCGTCCCCTGCGACCATATATACATATAATCACCAGGTCTGAACCAGCCCTCATTATATGCTTGAAAATAAAACGAAAATTAACATTTACTCAAATCGTTTATTGAAAAAATATTATACTTGAGAACTTACAATAATAACTTAAACAGAATAGTCGATATTTATAACTAAACATGATAGGAACAACAACGACAATGTACAAATAACTAAATTATGTACAGTATTTTTATATCTCACGAAGCGACGCGCGCGTGGTTACCAACTGTATAATCACGCTATGAATGTGTGGGTGAACACGAGTAGCGTGAGCACGGTAAAAAAACCCAGTTTGAACTTCGGCCCTGCTCTTTGCCCAACCCGAGAAATGAACCCAGGACCTCATGCTCAGCAGTCGCGTTTGAGGCCACTAAACCAATGAGGCAGTAATAACGTCATAGGGCCGGCGACCGCTGGCGGCACGGCACGGCAAGGGATTTTTATGCAACTAATAGAAAATAACTTAAAAGTATGATAATAAAATTTAAATTTTTTAATGATGATGCCTAAGGATACCGCGGCATCATTGCTGCCGATGAAATTTCAATTTTATTGTCATACATTTAAGTGCCGAGCCGCCAGTAGGCGCCGGCCCATATTGTCCGTTGAAAGAGCATAAAAGTGGACATAGCATACTCCTTTTGCTTCGTTCATACTAGTTCACGTTAAAAACATAATCTTAATACATGGGTTAAATTAAATTAGCTAGCAAAACTCCGCAGACGTGATAGGTATCGAAATCTCAATAAAAGAATACAAAAATAAATCTTTTGACGATTTTTTTTGCGAGGTCACCGACCGCAGTCACATAAAATACTAGTTAAACAATCAGCTTTTTAGTGTGTAAACTTCACAGACGTGATGGATACCTATCGATATCTCAACACAACAAAACTAAAGAAAACTGATTTTCTCAACTCACACTTAACGTAACATTACTAACACCGGTCGTTAACCCCCAAAAATGAACATCAATTAATTTTTATTTTATTTAATCTTGTTTAGTTACCGATACTCAACACGCCTGCAGAGTTTCGCTGGCTAATTTTATTTAACCCTGTAGATATACGTTACAATGATTTGGAATGAGATATATCATCAATTTCTTTAGGCAAAGGCTTCCCTTTCTTTTTTCCACTCAACTCGACCCTGCACCCTAATAGGCTATTTTCCTAAAAAAATCTAATTAGTCCGTCAGTTAGATTATCAAAAAATATTGAACCCGTATTTTTTCTGTTGTCAATTATATAAAAAATGATGAAGATATCGCCCGTTAAAGTTCCGCGTGACGTCACTTGCTTGCGACATTTTTGCAAGCAAGTGACGTCACGACCCCCCACTCCCACATTTTGACGCGTTTTATCTTTGTCATTTTTTGTTTGATTGACAAAAGAAAAAATACGTGTCCATTATTTTTCGATAATCTAACTGACGGACTAAATATAATTATTATTTTTGTACCGGCATCTACCCTATTGTATAACACACGGTCGGTCAATCACAATCTGAATCATTTTGAATGATATTGCTTCATATGTTCGAAAAATTTGTCTGCTCAACAGCGTAATTTTTTTTTCCCTTTTATAAAGTACCACAATAGGCGATACTTTATTCACATTACAATCTAACTTATTAGCTAATAAGTAATTTAAATATAACTTAACTGCTAAGTAACTATATACTAATTAAGAAATCGTCCAATAATGTCGCCGATTCCCTTGTTCACAAACTAAACTAAATATAAGTTCAGTGCATCTTTTTCTTTCTATTTCATTAAGAAAAGGACAGAAGATAAATATTAGTTTAGCCCTGTCAAATTACGATACTCCATAGACAATTTAGACGTGATGAAAAACATGGCTATTAAAAATACGTCAATTTACGTCAGGCGCTGACTAATTTGACAGGACTAAACTAATATTTATCTTCTGTCCTTTTCTTAATGAAATAGAAAGAAAAAGATGCACTGAACTTACATTTAGTTTAGATTGCGAACAAGGGAATCGGCGCCAATGTCTTTCTTATTCACTAAAGTTATGGGGAAGACACTTGTTTCACGTGTTCTATAAAAGATTCAGCACTCGCACTAGTTTCAAGTTCACTTACACTGCACTAAACTAACTCAAAAGGTTTTACCCTTTTTAGTCTTCGCACTAATTCAGTGTTGTCAAGGAGTTGGATCGCCTCGACATTCACGTAATGGTAAAGTCTGTGTTCATGAGCTTCTGCATAATTTTATAAAGGGCCACTGGTAACTCGACGTATTCCTTGCAGGACGCCATAGTACGGGGAAAATGCAACAAATTAAGCCACCAAATGCTCTACCGAAGTTCAGTAGTTTTTGAGTTAGTAAGATTTTTAGTTTTTTTTATAAAAAATTCCAGATTACATAATTTGAAGTTAATTTGAAAATTATCTACGGAGCGACTGTACTCAAATTTATGTTTAAAAATAAGGTCATCATGCCAGATTTATAAACTAAGAACAATACTGCCTCAGCATACAACAACGTAAATATCGCAATGAATGTTGTTGAACTGTCAAAATCAAAGCCATTACTACTGATGGTGTGTTTCGTAATTACCCCGCTGAGCCAGTATGGACCAATCCCTCTTATAAGCGACAAGTTCGTCTCGACGTCTACGCCTGGGTCTTCCGCGATGCCGTTGGACGTTTTCAGGGACCCATGCTGTGGTGGTTTTAGCCCACAATGTATTCGTCATGCGGTAAACATGTCCGGCCCAGTTCCATTTCAGCTTGGCTGCTTTTTGAGTGACGACTGCGAGATGTGTCTTAGAGCGCAATTTCTTTAGGTAAGCGGAAAAAATGTGAATTAAAATATTTGAATGAGTGACAAATGCTCGCGGCGATCGCATTCTAATAGGACACAGGGTCAAGGCTTACAGTCAGAAATAAATCTTTATACAACAAACTGAACTAGCTGTCACTAAAATCAACTGATTTCGACTCCGAACACTTCGACCGCTTTCTGAAACAAACAAAAACATATTTTTAGTTAAGTATTTATTTACAAGTCACTGGTCTAGTCTTTCCTCAACTACTATGTTGTGGTCAGCTTGGAGTCTAACCGGAAGCAGCCGAATACCAGTATTTTACATGGAGCGACTGCCTATCTAACCTCCACAACACAGTAACTGGGTAATATGATACCCTTTAGTAAGACTGGTTGTCAGACTTTCAGGCTTCTGACTAGCCATAACTACTGTCAAAGATCTAAAAATGTAGGATTTATGTATAGTTTCTAGTCCGAGTTAAATAAATGTATTTTTAATCTTTTCTGAATGCTGTATGGAGCAACTCACCCTCAACACGTAGTAGCTCCGTGTTCCTCTTCTATATGCTTCCTGAACACCGAGCGCGACCCGGACTCGAACCCGCACGCGCCGCAGACCAGCACGTCCGCTGCTTCTACTTCCTCCGTGTCTAGGTGTACTGTGTCTGACGATGAGAAATTATGATGTTAGGGGTTGTTAAATGCTTAAACAGCCAGGCGGAGTTTCGCTAGCTAATTTAATTTCATCCTGTACGTGTTTGAAAGAAAGAAAATTATTTATTCCGACTCGTACAGGAAGATCATAAACTAAACTAAAAACAGTCAAATATAAAAAACCAAATTATGTAAAAAAAAGGTAACTTAAAAATGAAACTGAAAGTCCTGTACGAGGCCAAACGGCTCCTATCTCAGCATGATGCTACGACATTTAAAAAATGAATGTCGCAGCGCTGGTATTCTGATAGGGCCCGCTGTCATGACACGGGCAGTTACGGAAATAAATAAATGTAGGATGAGTGTTTTAATGTAAATCTATTATGAATGGAACGCAACGCATGAGAGAGAGGGAAGGAACGACAGTGAGAGAGAGAGAGAGAGAGAGAAGGAACGACAGTGAGAGAGAGAGAAGGAACGACAGTGAGATAGAGAGAGAGAGAGAGAGAGAAGGAACGACAGTGAGAGAGAGAGAACGTTTGTAATTTTTTAGAGAGTAAACGTAAGACAATAAGATTTAATAAATTATAATTAAGAGGATATATATTTAACTGTTTTCAAAGCATTTTACTTGCCCAACAATCCCCATTCTATATTTTGGGGCTTCGTCCGGGATGAAAAATAACTAAGAAAATAGATATAATTATGTAAAATATTAGCAAATAAAATAAAATATTAATTTTTATTCCGCGCCAGACGTAACCTTATTGCTTGTCGAAATTTTCGTCGGTTAACAAAAAAAAAAAAATCTTCTGTTTCATAGAAAAGTGCAATACCTACGCGGTCAAAATGTATGGAACAGCAATATTTTTTTTAATAACTGACGAAAAATTTCTACGCAACGGGGTCTAAAACCATGTGCTGAATCCATGGTTACAGTTTGCGCGTCGATGTCCCTGTAAAAAAACTAAATTTCTCGATTCCGAATTCCCGGGATTTTTTCGATACAAAAGTGCATTCCATAATAACCAACACCTACACTTTAGGTAAATATGCATCCGATTATCTGATCACTGGTGATGATCTTTGCCCATCTCTTCGGATGGATTCGCGCGGCGTGTCCGGAAAAATTAACCCTTAATAACATCAAATTTAATTTATCCACAGGCATCACCGTGCATTCATAAATACCCACCCAAATCATTTATTACTCAGACTATTCAGTGTCAGTTTGTTAGGTGTTAGTTGTTATTTACGTACATATTATTTAGATTGATGAATGTAAGCACCGCTAATGACAATGAGTATACATACAATCTGACTTACTGCTGGCTCCGCTGTCCAAGTGCTTTTCTTGAACATGCTTCATTAGCTGAAACCAAATACGACAATATTATTGTTTCCATAGAGTTGTAACTTACTTGGATATAAAATATCATATCGAATTATGATAATATTAAGAAGTCCGTTTAAATTAAGAGCGTTCATCCCGCGCGGGCTGACAACGACGCATTTCTAGTGGTTTTTCGTGATTATTTTATAAAATTTAAACCATCATCTAGCCTTTTCCCAACTATATTGGGGTCGGCTTCCAGTCTAACCGGTTGCAGCTGAATACTGGTATTTAACTTGGAGCGACTGCCTATCTGACCTCCACAACCCAGTTACTGGGTAATACGATACTCCTTGGTAAGACTAGTTGTCAGACTTTCGGGTTTCTGACGACCCGTAACGACTGTCAAAGATCTACGAATGACAGCCGGGCTTAACGTGCTTTCTGAGGCACGGGGGGGTCTCGGTATGTAAAGATGGTCACACATTCAGTCCACCCGCGACAAGCCCCTCCTCATTTTATAAAATTTAAGCCGTGTCGGTGGTTTTTATAAATTTGTATGCTATTTTTTTTAGTTTTTTTTTTGGTATTTACTGAATAAAATAAGACATGTCAATTATTTTCTATTTAAAGTACTTATTACGATTCAATATTTTTATTTACATTTATTTTTATTTATTAGGGTGGCCTGTGCCCAGCTGTGGGATATTAAGGGCTAAAATTAAATAAATAATTTTAATTTAAGAGTAAATGTTAAAATTGATTGACGTTTCTTGTCGAGGTCTGCCCTGCCGTAAGACAGTAACAGACTAGTATAATGATTACCTGCGTGTGCGTGGCGGCGCGGAAGGGACACCTGGCACACTGCAGCGTGACCGAGGCCCCGCGCCGTAAGACAGTAACAGACTAGTATAATGATTACCTGCGTGTGCGTGGCGGCGCGGAAGGGACACCTGGCACACTGCAGCGTGACCAAGGCCCCGCGCCGTAAGACAGTAACAGACTAGTATAATGATTACCTGCGTGTGCGTGGCGGCGCGGAAGGGACACCTGGCACACTGCAGCGTGACCGAGGCCCCGCGCCGTAAGACAGTAACAGACTAGTATAATGATTACCTGCGTGTGCGTGGCGGCGCGGAAGGGACACCTGGCACACTGCAGCGTGACCGAGGCCCCGCGCCGTAAGACAGTAACAGACTAGTATAATGATTACCTGCGTGTGCGTGGCGGCGCGGAAGGGACACCTGGCACACTGCAGCGTGACCGAGGCCCCGCGCCGTAAGACAGTAACAGACTAGTATAATGATTACCTGCGTGTGCGTGGCGGCGCGGAAGGGACACCTGGCACACTGCAGCGTGACCGAGGCCCCGCGCCGTAAGACAGTAACAGACTAGTATAATGATTACCTGCGTGTGCGTGGCGGCGCGGAAGGGACACCTGGCACACTGCAGCGTGACCGAGGCCCCGCGCCGTAAGACAGAAACAGACTAGTATAATGATTACCTGCGTGTGCGTGGCGGCGCGGAAGGGACACCTGGCACACTGCAGCGTGACCGAGGCCCCGCGCCGTAAGACAGTAACAGACTAGTATAATGATTACCTGCGTGTGCGTGGCGGCGCGGAAGGGACACCTGGCACACTGCAGCGTGACCGAGGCCCCGCGCCGTAAGACAGTAACAGACTAGTATAATGATTACCTGCGTGTGCGTGGCGGCGCGGAAGGGACACCTGGCACACTGCAGCGTGACCGAGGCCCCGCGCCGTAAGACAGTAACAGACTAGTATAATGATTACCTGCGTGTGCGTGGCGGCGCGGAAGGGACACCTGGCACACTGCAGCGTGACCGAGGCCCCGCGCCGTAAGACAGTAACAGACTAGTATAATGATTACCTGCGTGTGCGTGGCGGCGCGGAAGGGACACCTGGCACACTGCAGCGTGACCGAGGCCCCGCGCCGTAAGACAGTAACAGACTAGTATAATGATTACCTGCGTGTGCGTGGCGGCGCGGAAGGGACACCTGGCACACTGCAGCGTGACCGAGGCCCCGCGCCGTAAGACAGTAACAGACTAGTATAATGATTACCTGCGTGTGCGTGGCGGCGCGGAAGGGACACCTGGCACACTGCAGCGTGACCGAGGCCCCGCGCCGTAAGACAGTAACAGACTAGTATAATGATTACCTGCGTGTGCGTGGCGGCGCGGAAGGGACACCTGGCACACTGCAGCGTGACCGAGGCCCCGCGCCGTAAGACAGTAACAGACTAGTATAATGATTACCTGCGTGTGCGTGGCGGCGCGGAAGGGACACCTGGCACACTGCAGCGTGACCGAGGCCCCGCGCCGTAAGACAGTAACAGACTAGTATAATGATTACCTGCGTGTGCGTGGCGGCGCGGAAGGGACACCTGGCACACTGCAGCGTGACCGAGGCCCCGCGCCGTAAGACAGTAACAGACTAGTATAATGATTACCTGCGTGTGCGTGGCGGCGCGGAAGGGACACCTGGCACACTGCAGCGTGACCGAGGCCCCGCGCCGTAAGACAGTAACAGACTAGTATAATGATTACCTGCGTGTGCGTGGCGGCGCGGAAGGGACACCTGGCACACTGCAGCGTGACCGAGGCCCCGCGCCGTAAGACAGTAACAGACTAGTATAATGATTACCTGCGTGTGCGTGGCGGCGCGGAAGGGACACCTGGCACACTGCAGCGTGACCGAGGCCCCGCGCCGTAAGACAGTAACAGACTAGTATAATGATTACCTGCGTGTGCGTGGCGGCGCGGAAGGGACACCTGGCACACTGCAGCGTGACCGAGGCCCCGCGCCGTAAGACAGTAACAGACTAGTATAATGATTACCTGCGTGTGCGTGGCGGCGCGGAAGGGACACCTGGCACACTGCAGCGTGACCGAGGCCCCGCGCCGTAAGACAGTAACAGACTAGTATAATGATTACCTGCGTGTGCGTGGCGGCGCGGAAGGGACACCTGGCACACTGCAGCGTGACCGAGGCCCCGCGCCGTAAGACAGAAACAGACTAGTATAATGATTACCTGCGTGTGCGTGGCGGCGCGGAAGGGACACCTGGCACACTGCAGCGTGACCGAGGCCCCGCGCCGTAAGACAGTAACAGACTAGTATAATGATTACCTGCGTGTGCGTGGCGGCGCGGAAGGGACACCTGGCACACTGCAGCGTGACCGAGGCCCCGCGCCGTAAGACAGTAACAGACTAGTATAATGATTACCTGCGTGTGCGTGGCGGCGCGGAAGGGACACCTGGCACACTGCAGCGTGACCGAGGCCCCGCGCCGTAAGACAGTAACAGACTAGTATAATGATTACCTGCGTGTGCGTGGCGGCGCGGAAGGGACACCTGGCACACTGCAGCGTGACCGAGGCCCCGCGCCGTAAGACAGTAACAGACTAGTATAATGATTACCTGCGTGTGCGTGGCGGCGCGGAAGGGACACCTGGCACACTGCAGCGTGACCGAGGCCCCGCGCCGTAAGACAGTAACAGACTAGTATAATGATTACCTGCGTGTGCGTGGCGGCGCGGAAGGGACACCTGGCACACTGCAGCGTGACCGAGGCCCCGCGCCGCGCTCCGCGCCCCACGCCGCTGCCGTGCTCGCGCGCCTGGGGAGTGGGACGTTTGTGTTCATTTTAGTTGTTCGAAAAAGCAAACAATTACACATTATATCATCATACTCCTGCCCATATCACAATCTATGTGGTGTCGACGCAACATGTCTTTGTCTTCCATACTTCTCTATGAGTCGTCATCTCGGTAGTCACCCCCTTTCTAACCAATCATCATCCACACAGTCCACCCATCGTTTCTTTGGTTGTCTCCTACTCTTACAACCACAACAACAACAGATGAGTTGTTGTCGTGTCACTCTCCTCATGACATTTTCCTCATTCCTCCGTATCACATACCATGACAACCGATTTTCACACAACTTTTCAGTTACCGGAGCCACTTTCAGACTTCCTCTTATGTACTCATTTCTTACTCTATCCATCCATAAATAGATCATAAGGAGTTATATAAATGTGCAACGAACAACGTTCTCCACAGATACACAACTGATACTCGTACGAGGGCGACATTGAAAGTTTTTAGAACTGGCCACTTGTAAACGATATAATAAAAAAAAATAAGTTCAAATTTTAAAAATGGAACTCTGCCAATATTATTGTGTATGTCTTTTATTAATTTGTCATTTGTTTACGATTTGGCGGCAAATTGAAAATAGTCTGCGTCACCTCAGCATGAATTTAACGCGAGAAAATTTTCGTACGATGATTTTTTATGACTTTCGATGTCATTTATGTCAACAAGAAAGTTATGATAGACTTGGATTGGCCTTTCACGATGAAGCCCCATCTCGTGCCACTATTTACAACTGGTTTAATGAGTTTAAACGTGATCGCACTAATCTCACCGATGATCTGCGTGAGGGACGGCCTTTTACGGCGGCGACTAAAGATAACATCAGTATTGTGCGGCGTCTGATAGAGACTGATAAAAGAGTGACTTATCAGCAAATTCGGACAAGCTTAGGCATCGGTATGAGTCAAGTGCACAAAATCCTCCATGAGCATTTAGCGGTCAGGAAGCTTTGTGCCCGGTGCATACCTCATAATTTACAGAGGTCCAAAAGCTCCGTCGTGTTGATTGGTGTCGTGAAATGGTTTAAGGATTTAACGGAGGTGACGTCAACGCTGTGTTCGTCATACCCACGGGTTACGAAAGCTGGATTTATTGTTATGATGCTGAAACTAAGAGGCAGTCTGCTGTCTGGGTGTTTCCTTCCGAGGAGTTGCCAACTAAAGTGAAGAGAAGTCGAAGCGTGGGATAAAAGATGGTGGCCTCGTTCTTCGGAAGGACAGGTCATTACGCAACAATTGTTTTAGAGGATCGAAAAACAGTTACTGCAGAGTGGTACACTAACTATTGTTTGCCAGTTCTCTTGGATAAAGTTCGGGAGAAACGACCTCGCATTAGGATCCTCCTTTACCACGACAACGGCTAGTCGCACACCGCCAAGCAAACAATCGACTACTTGGCGACGTCAGACGTGGAATTACTGGGTCACCCGCCCTATAGCCCCGACCTCGCACCTTGCGATTTTTATTTATTTCCAAAAATAAAAGAAAAACGACCTCTAAGGACGAGTGGGCAAAGTGCTTTTCTCAGTGGTTCCATCGGATGCAGCGATGTATTGATGTAAATGGACACTATTTTGAAAAGATATAATAAAACTAATAACTTGCTAGTTTGTTCAGTTTTGGATTTTCTAAGAACTTTCAGTGTCACCCTCGTATAAATGTGCAACGAACAACGTTCTCCACAGATACACAACTAATACTAAGGCAAAGACAATGGTGATAAAGTAAAAACGACTGACTAATGTTAAGATATTATTTTGATTATGTTTTAAATATTTTGTGACATTTTATGATTTTATTATTTGAATTTTATTTTGAGAGGTTGAATGATTTTTGGTATTAACTAACATAATTTTAAGATCTTTGTTACTAACAACTATGGACATGTAATATTTGGTCTGCAATAAATGGAATTATTATTATTATCTCCTTTATTTTAATGTTAAATTTAAATTAAATTTTTATTATTATGTCGTTTATTTATTTAGTCGTCTTATTTTGTTACATTTTTAAATATTAGTATGATTAAATAAAAAAACCTTTAAAAATATAAAAAAATAGTGATCCACCGGTGTCGGGAGCAGGGTCCAAGCTACCGGTGGTTAGGGCTCCAGAGATAGAAACCTCCTCACAATGCGAGCCGTATCGAGGAGTACTGCCTTCTGAATCAGGCCCTTGATCCAACCGCCTAACGAGAGCCTCGATAGATGTTGATCGAGGCTGTCGGCCATCAGGCCATTGGCCGATACGACAATCGGCACAATGACAGTTGAGCTCACATTCCACATGTCAACAACCTCGCGTGCTAAGTCAAGATATTTGATTTGTTTATCTTTCTCAGCTTTCACGAGGTTCCCGTCATGTGGAATGGTAACATCAACAATCATTGCGCGGCGCACTAATCGATCTATCACCACTATATCAGGTTTGTTGGCGACAACAGTCCTGTCAGTGATGATAGACCGATCCCAGTACAACGTGACATGGTCATTTTCGAGAACTGGGTCGGGCACATACTTGTAATACGGTACCTCAGAGTCGACAAGCTTATATTTCAAAGCAAGTTGCTGAATAATCCTGGCTACTTGGTTATGCCTGTGCAAGTACTCGCTGTTAGCCAGACGAGAACAACCAGAGATAATATGTCTGATGGACTCACCCGGACGGTGGCATGCCCGACACACGTCAGCCGTCCCGTCCTTCATAATATGTCTCCGGTAGTTATTCGTCAAGATAACTTCGTCCATAATTGCACAGACAAAACCTTCAGTTTCCCCGAAGAGGTCACTGAAACGCAGCCAGGATACGGACGCTAAGAAATCTACACCGGGCTCATGAAGAGCCCGATAGAAGCGCCCGTGAAGCTCCTTGCTTTGCCATACCTTCTTGCGGTCATCGGTAGTAAGTACTACAGGTTTGCGCCAGTTCTCTTTCGCCATGGAGAGCGGGGTGAGCCCCTTGTCCATTGCGACCACATCACGGTGCATACCCACTTCGGCTTTTAAAAAATATTCCCTGAGACTGCACACCTCGCGGTTGTGGAGGGTTTTCGCATTTAAAAATCCTCGACCCCCACACTTCCGCGGGATATACAGTCTCATCACCGATGATCGTGGGTGATGCATCCGGTTTGCGGTCAGCAGTGTACGGACCCTTCTATCTAGGGCGTCGAGTTCAGTCTGAGTCCATTTGAGTATGCCAAAAGAGTACATCAAAACCGGCATTACCCAACCATTGAAGGCGCGCACCTTATTTCCGCCCGAAAGAAGACTAATTAATACCTTCTTCAGGCGACAAAAGAAGCGCTCCTTCAACGATTGCTTCATGTCAGCATCGTTGATGCCTAACGCTTCCGACATACCCAAATACTTATAGCTTTCGGATGAGGAGAGGGATCTAAGGTGTATGGAATTCCCTCGGATTCCATAATCTTCCCCCCCTTTACATGCATGACTGCACATTTGTCCACACCAAATTCCATCCTGATGGCACTACTGAAAGTTTCAGTTACCTTCAGTAGCTCCATCAGATGCAATTTGTTAGGGGCAAAGAGTTTCAAATCATGCATGTAGAGGAGGTGAGATATGACCTGACCACCTCTCTTCAACCGATAGCCTAGACCTGAGTCCTCCAGCAGTGTGCTTAGAGGATTCAGGGCTAAGCAGAACCAAAATGGACTCAAACTGTCGCCCTGAAATATTCCCCGCTTAATCCATACAGGCTCATCATTCCCCTGGATCTGTCGACACCCTGGATAGCGAAGGACCGTCTTCCACTGTCTTATACACGACTCAAGGAAGGTGCGTAGAGTTGCATCTATCTTGTACAACTCCAGCACCCTCATGAGCCATGTATGTGGCACCGAGTCGTAGGCCTTCTTATAATCTATCCAGCATGTCGACATATCCTTGCGGGATCGGTGAACCTGTTGGCTAATGGCCATGTCTATGAGGAGTAGCTCCTTAGTACCGCGGGACCCATTCCTACATCCATTTTGAAAGGCAGACATAATCGAGTAACTGTCAATGTGTGTGTTAATTTTCGCTTTCAAAATGGATGTAAGAAGTTTATAAACCGTCGACAAACAGGTGATCGGTCTATAATTCTTGGGTTCCGCGGGACTACCTGACTTATGGAGCAGGTGGGTAACGCCTGTTGTTAGAAACTGTGGTAGTGACCCAGACTCCAAGGATGACTGGAACTGAAATGCCAGGCAAGTGTGTGAACTAATTAGCCATTTTAACCAAAAGTTATGCAGTCCGTCCGGTCCCGGTGATTTCCAATTCGGTAACGGACGGACTGCTTTGGCTACGTCTAATGGCGTAATTATGACTGGTTCCATTTCTGGTATAGTTCCACACACTCGCTCGATATCGCGCATCCAGCCACCCTCAGCGTGACAGACAGGCACCGACCAGATGCTGCGCCAGAATGCACTAGTGGTGGCATCATCCGGGCGGCACACGTCCATCACGTTTTGTTCAGGTCGCTCCCAAGTTCTATATACCCACCTCTCATCGCTCTGGAACATGCGATTCTGCGTGTACCGATCAACCCGCCGCTTATACCGCCGAATACGACTCGCCCATGCACAAACTTTCTGCTTCAGGAAGTCGATGCGCTCTGTGACATTGGACATGTATTCCCGAGGGCTGATTCCAGTCCCCGAAAATGCCTGTCTTACAAAGCGCATCACTCGTGGCCGTGTGTTGCCCTCCCTGAAGCAGTATAGTTTACCGATGAGTACCCTGGCCCCATCGATACGACGCTCGATCCTGTATCGCCAGGCTGGTACGGCTGGTTTTGGTCGAGTAGCTGCGTCACAATTTGGAAACTTGACGTTAGCTAAACGACATGCCGCCACAGCCGCGCAATACAAGATCGAGTGTGTATCAACGAGATCCTCGCTGCTCTCGAAGAAATTCTTGAGCTGCGAGTCCAAGGCACACACTAGCGCCCTATTTTTTTTGTGCATAGGTAGCCGTGGTATTCGGGGTCTAAGTTCGGTTGGAGTGGACCTATACTCGCGAAACGCATCTTCCAGTGCGCTCCTCAGTCGGACGTTGTACTGGCTACTTACTGTGTCAACCCTATCATCATCTTCTTCAACACGATTGGACCGCGGCGGGATGGCATCAATAGTTGACGCTTGTGCCGCGGTTTGTGCCAGAGTCGAGACGATTTGGTTGTTCAGTACCTCTGAGCGCAGCCTATCAAGTGCTATGTCGTCCAACCTGTGATTGCGTTGGATGACCCGCACCTGATTCGACAGTCGTTGGGCCGAGACGTTGACGGTTGGTTCCAGTTCCTGGAACAGAGACAGCAACCTATCACGGTACCGGACCCGGCTCGGGGCCGGATGGCCCCTAAGTCCCAAGCTCCTCGGTGGCCGGCCTCTCCCCTGCCGACGTACAGGTGTTGGCGACGTCGGCGGGGAAAAATATTCGTCGCTCGAGCTCGACGCAACTGCTACGGCCGGTGTCACAGTACTCTCGATGGGGCTGGATTCCGGCGGCGGCAGGGCGGGGCTGAGCGACGACTCCGGTGGTAGGCGTGCACGGCGAGCTGCTGATCTCGTCAACATTTTCAACATTTCATTTTCACGTTTTTATCGGAGGTGATATGACAGATGTCACCTCCGGATCGGCAGTTTTCGATGCAAGTTTTTGTTTCTGTTCATTGTATTTATATAAAATTATGTTTATGTTTTGATAATATTGGATTTTCTGATATGGTTTTACGGATATATAAATATAAAAACTGCTTCTAAAAATTATATATTACGAAATTGTGAACAGATGACAAAAGAGACGTTGACGTTGACGTTGGTGTTGCTAGCTTATTATTATTATTATTATAAAAGTCGGACAGTATATCTAGGCCGTCCACCCCCCAAATAAATTATAATCAATTTTTGTTTGTTTTATGTTGTTTAAATATCGATACCCATCACGTTTGCGAAGTTTCTCCAGCTAATTTAATTTGACCCTGAACACTTTCATATGCATTTAGTAAAAGGCTGTTATTTTCACATTACAATCAGACACTTCATTTTTATTTATTTGTATATAGTAGATAGTCACCTTATGAGCCGACATGTCCTTAACAGCGTTACATTTGAAGCTGCACAGCTTGCAGTTGTACAGGTACAGCTTGAAGTTCGGTGAGGCGAGCAGCTCGTGTGGGGGGGGCAAATCGCTCTTACGTTTACGACCGCGACCTCTCCCGCGGGATGAGGACGAGAGGAGCGCTCTGGACAAAGATATCTGGTGTTAATACTGAAAGGCACCTGTCCCACCGACGACGATTATAGAGAAGGAAGTTGAGCTAGTAACTAGAAACAAATGTGTAGGTCGGATAGTGTTGTCGCTGGGCTATGAGCGAGTGCGACGAGTAGAATGACTGCCCAGATACTTGCTGATATCATAATTTCACTTTTTAGTTGTACTTACCCCACAAAAATTCATATAACACTATTTGCAATGTAAATATCAGTGACAGGAAGTTATTAAAACATCATCAATATAAACTAAGTTGAAAATTTCGTATTATTGAAGCTAACTCAAAAACTACACAAGCAAAGTTACTAACATTTATATGGGAGCACCCCTGAGGCCTCAGGCATTGAAAAAAATATTTTGCGCCCTGTGTAAGAACAGTCTTACATAGGCAGCGTTTTAAAATGCGTGTCCCACACATGCCGATTTCCAAAAATTAGAATAAAAATAAAAAATACCTACTTATTTTATTATTGACAGGCCTGTTGGTCTAGTGGTTAGTGACCCTGACTACTATGCCGTAGGTCGTGGGTTCGATTCCCACCCAGGGCAAATGTTTGTGTAATGAGCACGATTTGTTCTGTGTCTGGGTGTAATTTATTTATAATATTTATGTATTTAGAAATATATAAGTATGTTTATCAGTTGTCTAGTACCCATAACACAAGCTCTGCTTAGCTTGGGACTAGATGGCGTTGTGTGATAGTTGTGGAATATTTATTTATTTATTTTATTTTATTTATTGATTCGTGTCGAGAATCAGTAGCATAGTTACCTACTTTTTTTTTGTGGATGGGAAATCATCAAACGACCCCTCCCGCTCTGGGTGGAGCGGAAGGGAGTGTCAGACTCTTACTGACTAAATACCCATAGTTACTTCCTTGAATTTGACGAGGATGCAAAAGGACACCTTGTATAGATGGATTTGCAAAATTCCAAAAATATTTTTTTATGTGTGTGTAAAAGGGCAGTTACAGAACTGCCCTTTTACACACACATAAAAACGCGGCCGCTTATACGATATTTCATAACGCGTTTCTTTTCTTTGAAAGTGGTGTATTCTGAAATAATGTCAAACTTAAATAACTAAAAAAACAAGTATGTATTCATTATTTACCAGGGATCGTAATTTTATTTGATCATTTATGTCTTTCATAGCAGCCTCCTGAAATTTAACGAGGATGCAAAACAACAGCTTGTATAATGACCGGGTTATGCCCGGACATACAATGAAACATACAAATTGAAAACCTCTTCCTTTTTTGAAGTCGGTTAATAAACAGCATGTAGACTTACTTAGCTTTTTGTAGAGACTTCGCTTTTTCTAATATTTCTGTCGGTGTCAAACTTTTCTGTAACCAAAAGATATAATATTAATACTCGTTTATTTATAAAAAGGGAATACATTTACATTGGCGCCGATTCCTTTGTTCACAAACTAAACTAAATTTAAGTTCAGTGCATCTTTTTCTTTCTATTTCATTAAGAAAAGGACAGAAGATAAATATTAGTTTAGTCATGTCAAATTTAGATACTCCATACCAAAACATGGCTACTAAAAATACGTCAATTTACGTCAGGCGCTGACTAATTTGACAGGAAAAAGTCAAAGTCAAATCATTTATTCTAATATAAAAAAAAAAAACAAAAAAAAAAATTATCTTCTGTCCTTTTCTTAATGAAATAGAATGAAAAAGATGCACTGAACTTAAATTTAGTTTAGTTTGTGAACAAGGGAATCGGCGGCGGCGGCGCCATTGAACACCTTAACAATACGGTATTTGCCTGGGTAAAAAAATAATTTTTATATTTAGTCCGTCAGTTAGACTATCGAAAAATAATGGACACGTATTTTTTCTTTTGTCAATCAAGCAAAAAATGACAAAGATAAAGCGCGTCAAAATTTGGGATTAGGGGGTCGTGACGTCACTTGCTTCCAAAAGTGTCGCAAGCAAAGTGACGTTACGGGGAACTTTAAAGGGCGATATCTTCATAATTTTTTATATAATTGACAAAAGCAAAAATACGGGTTCAATATTTTTTAATAATCTAACTGACGGACTAATTAGATTTTTTTTAGGAAAATAGCCTATTCTAGCGGCACGTTGTAGTTAGTAAGTCATGTATCATACCGAGCAGTGGTGACCTTTTAACGGCCCCAAATTACGAGTTGTAGGTCGTGGGTTCGAACCCAGACAGGCGCTTTACTTTGTATAAATAATTTCTTCACATTTTCCCTCTGAACATTCTCTATAGCGATTAAAATAAGTAACATATTCTTAGTGGACATGTTTGTCCTATGGACTACTACGTACCTTGACTTCAACTTTCTTCTGCACAGTGGTTGCCTGTTGTAACGCCGACTTGAGTATAACTAGAGAATTCTGTCCGTTCTCATTCTCCACCATCACGTAAGATTCTTGGTTGTCCGGGTCTGAGATGATATGAAGAAAATATTCGAAACAAATAACATCAAAACTTATAAATACCAACGATCGTGTTCAGACGCCAGCACATCATGCTACTACAATCTGTCAAATTTCTTTAATAGATTTTCAACTTTATCGATAAAGCAGTAAGGTTCAAGGTTGATTGGGAAAATTTGACAGGTTCGGGTAGCTTGATTTGCTGGCGTCTGTACTTTGATTTAAATTTAATAAAATAATCAAGAAAAACCACTAATCACGGTTTATTAGCCAAAAATGTAAACAAAATGAGTTTATGGAAAAATAAATTTAATTCCTACACAATAAAGTTCAGTTTACGCTACAACTTCAAACATTTTTATAACTTTTTCAATAGTGCTAGTCAATCTGAAATCAAGTTAATCTATTCTAAAAAATCTTTAAAGTATAAAATTGACAAGGACACTTTTGAAAGAACTCATCTATTGAATAAAAACACTCTTGTAACAACCACTTTCGCAACGCAACACAAAATTTATTGAAGTGTAGTTGAGTAATTGACCTAGGCAAATCATTTAAATGGAAAAAATAAATAAAGCGTGCAAAAAAATCGACCCACCCCGTACGCTTTCGTTCAGAACACGATAAATAAAAATCTAAAATTAATTAATGAATAAATAAATAAATAAATAAATATTCCACAACTATCACACAACGCCATCTAGTCCCAAGCTAAGCAGAGCTTGTGTTATGGGTACTAGACAACTGATAAACATACTTATATATTTCTAAATACATAAATATTATAGATAAATTACACCCAGACACAGAACAAATGATTGTGCTCATTACACAAACATTTGTCCTGGGTGGGAATCGAACCCACGACCTCCGGCATAGCAGTCAGGGTCACTAACCACTAGACCAACAGGCCTGTCAAATACTTTTGTCGAATACTTTTCACAGTTTGTTAAATGTCAGTCTAAGATTACAATAGCCCAGTTTTTACTATAACAGATTTTGGTTTATTGATTTTACAGACTGAAAAAACAAAAACGGTTAGAATAGCTCAATTTTTTAATGAATAATTTTGTAAGTTATAAATTAAAAAAACATGTGTGTATTAATTTGCTAGACGAGTTCTTACAAAAGTGTCCCTGTCAATTTTATACTTTAAAGCACAGACATATTTAACTGTTAAGTAGACATAAATTGACAAAAGAAGTTTACTTAGTAATTAATATTTTAACCGTAAAAATCTGTACTATTTCATGTTATATATTGGCCAAATGTGTGTCACCAAATA
The DNA here is from genome assembly GCA_947507525.1 of Apamea epomidion. Classification (NCBI taxonomy): domain Eukaryota; kingdom Metazoa; phylum Arthropoda; class Insecta; order Lepidoptera; family Noctuidae; genus Apamea; species Apamea epomidion. The sequence continues at coordinate 9,876,967 of OX382252.1, read as the reverse complement.
TTTTATAAAACTTAATGTACCTACCATATTTGATGCAATAAATGAATTGAATTGAAATAAAGTTGATATTTGTTTAACTTGAAATAATATTAATTTGAAACATAAGTTTGAATAGACTTTAGAAATGCGATGTTGCCCGCGCGGGATGGACGCTCTTGAATTAATGTCGCTATAGGGTAGTTGCCTGGGTAAAAAAATAATAAATATATTTAGTCCGTCAGTTAGGTTATCGAAAAATAATGGACCCGTATTTTTTCTTTTGTCAATCAAACAAAAAATTACAAAGCAAAGGGCTTCAAAATTTGGGAGTGGGGGGGTCGTGACGTCACTTGCTTGCAAAAGTGTCAAAGGCAAAGTGACGTTACGTGGAACTTTAACGGGCGATATCTTCATAATTTTTTATATAATTGACAAAAGCAAAAATACGGGTTCAATATTTTTTAATAATCTAACTGACGGACTAATTAATTTTTTTTTAGGAAAATAGCCTATTCTAGCGGCACGTTGTAGTTAGTAAGTCATGTATCATACCGAGCAGTGGTGGCTTAGTAGCGGCCCCGAATTACGAGTGGTTATTTTGGTCGTGGGTTCGAACCCAGACAGGCGCTTTACTTTGTGTAAATAATTTCATCACCACTGCTCTCAAAACAGTGAAGGAAAACATCGTGAGGAAACCGGCTTGTCCTAGAAGCAAAAATTTCGAAGACATGTGACATCTACCAATCCTCACTGGGCCCGCGTGGTAGACAGGCCGCCGGGTGCACCGCACACGGGCGCCATTTATTTACAAGGGGGCGACAAAAACAGATATCGAAACGAAACATTCTCGTAATTTGCATGTCTAATATATTTTTATTATGAGATAATCATACTGGTAGATTACGGTCCACACCCTCTCACAGAGAGGAGGCCTGTGTCCCAGCAGTGGGAACATTATAGGTTGATTATGCATGTATCATACCTTCATTATCGCTACTCTGTAGTACACAAGTGACGGTAGCATCTGAGGACATCTCACCATCAGACGTGCCAGCGTTAGCCACCAGCTGGTATGATTCCTCTCCATCTTGACATCTGCAAATGATAATATAGTTTTAGTTAAGTACATGTCTGCTTCTAAGGTCTAGCGACCACAAGCGCTACTGTTGAGTAAGAGGTTCTGCATTCGGGCAAAGTGTTATGGGCTGTTTCTATTTGACATGTCTAAATTGCAATCCGGAATCTGAATTTGTGTCCGGTTGATGGCAACAGACTTGCCCCCATTACATAGGACCTAGGCGTGTATAACTCTTTACGGAACCGACTCACTGATCCGGATCATTAAAGTGATTCAAAAGATTGGTTCAGTAACAACGTTTCAAACGCATCATTTGGATCTGAAACATTACTTTGCTCTGTACTCATTCCGCGGGACGCGTCGCTCGCGAGGCGACTGAGCAGTGAGCGAGCGAGAGAGGGAGACTGAGACACACTGAGTTATTTTACAATTGACTCGCGAGTCGTGAGTGAGCGGGCGACATAATTAGACGGCACGGTTGGCGCAGTGGTTGAGCGATTGACTGCTGCGCTGCGTGTCGCGGGTTCGATTCCCGCACGCAACAAATATTTGTATGACCTACAAGTAGTTGTTCCGGGTCTGGCTGTTTGTGTATGTGAGTTTAAATGTTTGTAAACGCACCCACGATACAAGAGAAATTCCGAGTGTGGGGCAACGTTTTTAATAAAAAATTTTTTTATAAAATTACAATCTATACAAGTCAGAAAACGATACCAAATGAGATGTACATCACTCATACTATCATAGATTTTCGATGTCGTTATCCATGCACGTAAAAATGACCACTAAGGCGCTTACGTATCAAATACTATACGGTCGTTTTTTGCATATTATAATAATGTTTTCACTAACAACTTATCGTAGTAAACGCTCGCGACGCAACGTAATGTAAGTAAAAAATAAAATAATAATAGATAATCAAGTTGGGTTCAGGAAAGGCAAATCGGTAAACACAGCAATGCATCAGTTTTTAGAAATAATAATAACAGAACTAGATAAAAAAAGTCAGGTCACAGCTCTGTACATGGACATGACAAAAGCGTTTGATTATGTTGACCACGGACTACTCTTACAAAAATTAGAAATATACGGAGTTCGGGGTAAAGCGCTGGAAATAATCAAATCATATCTCAGTGATAGAATACAGTTTACGGAAATAACACAGCTATGTCCATTAACAATAACAGAAATAAAGTATACATCGAGCCGAAGATCTATAAAATATGGGGTACCTCAAGGGTCAATACTGGGACCACTATTGTTTCTCATTTATATAAACGATTTACCTAACGCTATTAGACAACCGATGGTTCTATTTGCGGACGATAGTACGGTTCTTTTCACAAATGATAAAAACAAAAATCATGAACAAGAAAGCAATGATTCCTTATCCAAATTAATAAATTGGCTTACAATAAATAATTTAAAAATAAATCTCACAAAAACTCAATATATGAATTTCAAAAATAAAAACGCAAAATCTGTTCCATTAACTGTTGCATATAATAATCAAACAGTATCTGAGGTAACAACTACAAAAATTTCTAGGAATTCATATAGACTCAAATATGTCATGGAAAACACATGTAAATAGTGTATGTAACAAATTAAACCAATTTTCTTATGCTCTCTACATGCTCAGAAAAGTATCCAACCAAACTACGCTACTTAATGCTTATCATGCCTATGTGGGATCCACTCTATCGTATGGGTTACTATATTGGGGATACTCAAATGATAAAGAAATTGCGTTCAGGGCTCAAAAAAAGTGTATTCGATCTATGTGCGGGATACAACAAACGGATTCATGTAAACCATATTTTATAAATCTCAAAATATTAACACTCCCTGCTCTATTTATATACCTGGCCTCAATTTTAGTTAAATCAAACATCAGGAGCTATGACACATTAACAAGCAGTAGACTTAAAAATATTTTACGTGGTAAGACGTCCCACACTAGAGTGTACAGCAATAGCATCTTTTGCATGAGCATAAAAATTTATAACAAGTTACCCACAGATATTAAGAACTTAAATACATTTACCATTTTTAAAAGGCAACTAAAAGATTTTTTAATTAAAAAGGCTTATTACTCGGTAACGGAATTCCTTGAAGAAAAATAAGTAAGTAATGTAGAAAGAACTATGATAAGAATACATAATAAGTATGATATAAATTTAATTAATGAAGAATTTTACTTAATAATTTAAAATTGATATAATTGACATAAAACTGTGACCTTATTTATTTTTTTATTATAATATTTTATTTGTGTATTTTGATAATTTCTAATTAATGTAATCATTGGAGTATTAGCAGTATTAATGTAATGTACCTAAAATGTAATACTTGACTATAAGACATTGCAATGCCGTAACAGGCCACTAAGTTCTAAGAACCTACATTGTTAACTTAACATCTATATTTGTCTACACTTAGTTGCAATAAAGAATTTGAATTTGAATTTAAGTATACGTAACATTCTGAATTTCATATCCTTTTTTGAGCCGATGAACCAAATGAACCAAATGAAACATCAGTGATTCGTATAATTTCAGTGATCGAGATGCAAAGGATCCAATCGCAAAAATGATACACTTTGCCCACCTCAATGGGACTTAAACATAACTGGTGAAATGTGGGTGTACTAGCGTTCGACTTGACCTAAGCCTTCTCTTGCAAGAGTTGGATCTTACAATTCTTCATCTTCGTGTCGCTAGCACGACTGAATTGTAAATCTTTTTGGCCCAAAACTGCCACTTCCACGGCGTCATCAGTGGCAGCGCAGAGGTCACTTTGACTGCATGTTTTGGGACAGGCAGGATAGGAGGTGGAGCATGGTTTGCGACATAGCTCCACAATCACACGCTACTGATGTAAGTAAGATGTAAGTCCAACTTGGTAAAGTGGGGCTACCTTGACGGAACGGAAGTAGGGTGTGATTGTGGAGCTATGTCGCAAACCATGACCTTACAATGTAAACATAATGTCTTGCGTTAGGTAATTATTCTCATAGGGATAGGCAGGAAGGGCCTGAGCGTTCGAATGCTATGAATAAAATTCTTGTTTGGAAGCAGGAGTATACCAATCCTTTTATTTCAGATGGGCGTAGCTCATGTAAAGGTTTGTAGCGTTATCTACAACGCCACATGCGAACAACGCGTCATACTGACGTCACGCAAAATTCTGCATCTCGCAAGCAGAGTTTACCGCGCAATTAGCATATATACAAACTTCCCAATATCAATCGTAGGGCAGTTGCCCGCCAGACACAACACCCGTCTGGTCGGAGGATCCTCTCTTTTCTATGGCGGATGAGTGAACTTTACAACCTGTTCCTCATGCCTCCATAGGTTGACCACTAAAGTCAAACTTATGTAGCTGCCGTATGTTACTTTACCGCTAACAGCAGCAACCCAAAAACAACCTTATTGCAACGAAAATAAAGATCACTGCGATTTTGACAGTGATGGTTTTCTTCTTCAGGCTTTCGCCACCCAACGCTGAGTGTAGGCATCCTACAATGCACGCCAGCCCAATGCTGTCTCTAGCCTTCCTAAGTCAGAGTCGTCCAGCAATATTGACCAGCACCCTAATTGCGTAACTCACAATCAATCAGAATCGTTTTCATTTTGACAGTTCAACAACATTCATTGCGTTATTTACCTGTTGAGCAGACTTTATGAAGGTAACCTTTTTCGAACTTATGAAGCAATATCCTTCAAAATGATTCAGATTGAGATTGATTGTGTGTTTCGCAATTAGGGTGCAGGTCTTGATTCTTGGTAACCAGAAGAAAAGCGCGTGTTGCCTCGTGAGATAAAAATACTGTGCCAGCCTGCGAAGAACGTCGCTACATACCTGACAAGCGTCAAATTCAGTAAGTCTAACTGCACTAATCCCTTGCCGGTGTCCAGTACTTGCATGTACTTGGCCTCCTGTTCATCTCCCTCACCCAGGCCGGGCAGGATGTGGGCCTCTTGCTGGAGAGCAGAAAATTATAGATTAGTATAATCTATCTATATAAAAATGAATCCCTATTTCCCTTGGTCACGTCATAACTTGAGAACGACTTTACCGATTTCGTCCATCTTTTTTTTTTAAGTTTTCTAATACTTTGTAGAAGGTTCTTACGGAAAAAAAAACCAAGAAAGTTGCTTTACGCGGACGAAGTCGCGGGAAAAAGCTAGTATATAATAACAATACAATATAATATATGTCGGAGTCATTCGTTTGACTATTCGGAACGTTAGCGCCATTTCGTGGCGCTAGACAGAGTCTAGCCTGAGTTCGTGGTGGGACGAGAGCAACAGCTACAAAAGCGGTGTGAGCAGAGCTCTCGAGAGGATCGAAACATTGGACATCGTACGAACAACATGTGCTCAGAAACTGTCAATTGCGTCCCGAATCATTGAGTTGTGTGAGTGTGTGATTCGCTAGTGTGACTAACTAGTTCATAAGTTCTAATCTGATTTGAACTGTAAACCGTTTTTCTATTGTGCTATAACCAACATTACCCATAGTACGCCCACAGTAATTAAAATATGCCTTAAAATATACACACATACCATCTCCAACATATATTTATTCAAAAAATTATAAGGCATAAAAATTAGTACAGTTTTGCTCAAATGTAAATCATATTCCTAAGACTTACATGCCTGAACTAGGTAATCCTGTGTTTCAGGCGAGACGGGCTAGTATAGTCTTTTAAAATGAATAAATAATCAAAAGTTGACAATAGAAAAATAATTATATGTTGAGTAGCATAACTCCTAGTTTCTAAATTTAATAAATATTTGTATGCCTATATTTACTTTAATACAGTTAGTAAATTAAATATACGGTATTAAAATATATTTATTTATTTATTTAATTACTCACAACTATATACCTTTATGTTTAGTTTATGCTTTATGTATTTATTTATTGTATTGAGGGGCTTGTGGCTAAGTAATAATAGCCGCACGGGTTAATCGATCAGGTTAAGCTACGCTTGCCGCGGTTCGTCTGTGGATGGGTGACCATCTTCACATACTAAGGTAAAACAAGTAACCCAACGGAGCAGTCACTTACATACCATTTATTTACCAAGACCCTTTCCGTCCCTCGGAAAGCTCGTTAAGCCGTTGACTCCGACTGTCATTCATGGATCTTTGACAATCGTTACGGGTCGTCAGAAGCCCGAAAGTCTGACAACCAGTCTTATCAAGAAGTATCGTATTACCCACTCGGTTGTCGAGGTCAGATAAGCAGTCGCTCCATGTAACATACTGGTATTCAGCTGTATCCGGTTAGACTGGAAGCCGACCCCAACACATTTGGGATAAGGCTATGCGAGGGCTTTAACGTGCTTTCCGAGGGACGGGTAGGTCTCGGTATGTAAAAATGGTCACCCATCTACGGACCAACTGCTGCAAGTGTAGCTTAACCTGGTCGATCGACCAAGCACCTCCTGTATGCTCTATAACCGTGGGGTAACATTTAATTTGACAGGCCTGTTGGTCTAGTGGTTAGTGACCCTGACTGCTATGCCGGAGGTCGTGGGTTCGATTCCCACCCAGGACAAATGTTTGTGTAATGAGCACGATCATTTGTTCTGTGTCTGGGTGTAATTTATCTATAATATTTATGTATTTAGAAATATATAAGTATGTTTATCAGTTGTCTAGTACCCATAACACAAGCTCTGCTTAGCTTGGGACTAGATGGCGTTGTGTGATAGTTGTGGAATATTTATTATTTATTTATTATTTATTTAATTAATAATATAAATTTAATGGTGTTATCTTACCCGTTCCTTCTCAAACGGAGTCACTTCCACTATTTGAAGTTGACCTGAAAAATTTTTTAGAAATTAAAATAACAATTTTATTATAAATAACAATTTTATTTTAAATAACAGCTCATGAACAGAAAAAATATCGGATAAACATTTTGTGACTGACGTTGATTTCTGGGAAATCTTTTGTTTGCCAATGCAAGCATCCCTATTGATGATGATTAATATTATAAATGTTGGAAAATAATATTATTTCACAGAAGGCATAGTAAAATGAAATAATCGAAAAAATCTATAAAATCGGTGGAAATCTGGAGAAGTTACACGGTTTAAAGGTTTTTGGTGGGAATTATTCCCGTCCTTGTCGCGCGGTACTGACAGCGTATGGCGCTAGTATGAAGTTACATAGTCGTGACGTCACTTCTATGATAGTGCCGTCTTTGTCTAGCAGTTATTTTAAAACGTTTATAAGTAATTTGGATTTTTGAAGTGAAAACTTCTTTAATGGCGCTGTGCACTTTTTTTGTGATGGGTAAAAAATGTTAAACTCGCGTCAGGACACGTGACCTGATCGAAAATTCGTAAGACGGAGCTCGCGTCAGGACACGTGACCTGATCGAAAATTCGTAAGACGGAGGGAGAGTAGACCGCATTCCAAAATATCAAAAATGCACAACGTTAATATTCAAGTTTTCACTTCTGCCGGCACTCCCGGAGTGCAACCCGTTTTTGAAGTGAAAACTTCTTTAGCGGCGTTGTGCACTTTTTTTGTGATGGGTAAAAACTGTTAAGCTCACGTCAGGACACGTGACCTGATCGAAGATTCGTAAGACTGAGGGAGAGTAGACCGCATTCCAAAATATCAAAAATGCACAACGTTAATATTTAAGTTTTCACTTCTGCCGGCACTCCCGGAGTGCAACCCGTTTTGTTTTTTAAAGCTTTTAGACCTTTTGTATTGTTTGCACTTTTTGCAAACAAATATTTTTTTAAGTAGAAAGTACAAACTATAAAAAATGTCATCATTCCTATTGTACGAGTAAGTAAGCTAGAAAGTGTCATGTGCTTGAATGCTTACCATCTTTATACTCCGCAGACAGGATTTGTCCATCGGAAGTCTCAACAGTGACCTCCTCCTCATCAGACATGATGAACTAGATCTGAAAATTAATCAATTAAACTTTGTTTCATTTCTTTGCCTGTCTAGTCCATGTCTTTCCAGCCGTCCTCACCAAATCATCTTTTCAAAAGTTTTCCTTTCTTTTCCACTCACTAGGGTACCATAGAGTTATCTTGTTTCTACTAGACCAGTACAGACTACCCTTTTTTTTCTCAATTTAATCATGTTCTGGAGGTTTGAGTACATTATCAAAGGTCATTTATTCAAATTAGGCTGAGAATCAGCACTTTTCGAACGTTAAAATTATATAAGACAGTCTCCCAAAACATCCGCCCTTCACCACTTCCTAGTGCTTTCGCTGGGAAGTGGCGCAACAAACTTCCCAGTAGCGCAGCTGTCTAGTACAGTAAGAAAAACTTGCTTCTATACAATAGTATAGGTATGCAAAGTAATTAACATTACGAGACACAGAACATTAATTTGCTATATGTCAGCTAGTCACGCTAATATACCAATATATAGAATAAAAACTAAACTCAAGCAAAAAAAATAACTAAAAATATGAATGAAAACAAAATTTATTATTATGGCGCCTATGCGGCCTACCCAAAAGTCCTATCTATGGTATTGTTCGTCGAATTGTTTAGCACCTTCCTATGAGTAGAGCTGTATGACTACTCACAAATGCGTGCACTGACTGGACAGGTCCACTCAATCTGTGTGGTTCTTTCCTCAAAAGACCATTTCAGACACCAATCTACATGGTTGTCACATGATCTGATCAAAATTATGTCTGGACTGAAGAGACTGTGACTTATGCTGCCTATCTGACCTTCACAACCCAGTTACTGGATAACACAATACCCCTGGGTAAGAATGGTTGTCAGACTTTCGGGCTCCTGACTACCTGTAATGACTGTCAAAGATCATTAGGAACTGGTCACCTCTTAGCTGCCACAGCTTATTTTAATTTAATGTAGTACCTACCTATTTGATTTTATCTTTTTTTTATTAACATTTTATCATTCTGCATTGTCCTCACATAATTGATTTCAACATTAATGATGTTACCAATATTTTGTAACCATATTTTGAGTTAAAAGAGTGTCCATGGAGTTTCGTACTGGTTATTCTTCATAGGTACCTACTACAGTTTGGCATGGGCCACTAGCTTCAACTCTCTGACTGACCAACTCTTGATAATTTAAAAGAGACCATAATTTTACTGGTTTATTTCAATTCAGTCATTACAGGTCGTCAGAAGTCCAAAAGTCTGACAACCAGTCTTACCAATGGGTTTCGTATTACCCAGTAACTGGGTTGTGGAGGTCAGATGGGCAGTCGCTCCAAGTAAAATACTGGTACTCAGCTGCATCTGGTTAGACTGGAAGCCGACCCCAACATAGTTGGGAAAAGGTTAGGCAGATGATGATGATTTATTGGTTTCTTTCAAATAAATGCTTTGAGTTGAGTTTAAAACGATAAGCATCAAGTAACGCTGAACTTAAATGGAGCTGCCGCTAACCTAGGGCTACTGGATTTAAGTGCTGGATTGAAATACTGAATCAATTTAAATCAGCCTGAGGGTTGTTGTACCTCTTGTCATTACCAGTGCTTTGGCAATAGTTGTAAGTGGTACAACAGGTTGTTTCTTTAAACCTATGAAAGTATATAAAGTTTCTACTGGATAGAAAGTATTTGACAGTGAAAGTAGGTAGATATAGTGTTTACCATAGCAGTTTCTGTGCTAATATCATAGAAAACCGGTCATGAAGAGTTCAGTAAATTATTGCTGGACATACAGCGAAATTGTAACTATAATATTTTATGTACGTGAAATCTATGAAAGGTACATCGACGGGTATGTTATGTGGTTATAGTTCCCTTCATACATTCAGGCTACGGCCATTTTATAGCAAATAAACGAGTTAAACATAATTTCGACTAAATAATAAACAATAAACGTCAATCAAAAAATGTTTGTCAAAATTTCTTGCAACACTAAACCAAATTCGTAATGCGGTGTTTCTATGCTATGGCGATGACTTTTTAATTTTATTATTGCAACAATCAATACTCACATTTAATGGCAACAATGAAGTTTTAAAACACTGAATTAAACGTCCACGGGATGAATAGCACGATTGGTTATGGGAATTAACTTGAGTTAGCGAGCGGCAATTGCGACGCCATTAAATAAAATATCTTTTTCTTTGTAAATTACGAGTGAAAGACATCTCGGCATTCTGCCAGGGCTGCCAGCGGGAATTTAGTTTGCCCACAAAATGTAACCGGAAAATAAGTTCTCGACTATTTTTAGTTTCTTTATTTATAAATATCTTTTAAATAGAAGGTAAATATAAGTTAATAAGTTTAATTTTAGATTTATGATAATGTAAAAGTGATCAATATTTTATAATTTTTCAGAATAGCAACATAATATAAATGATTTGTCTACAATTTTCTACAAAAGATTAATGAGAAATAATCGTGATTTAGTTAACGGTATCTAAGATATGAGTTACCTATCGTATTTTTATCTCTTCTTTTAATAAAATTAACATAGACTAGTGGTAATAAGTGAACATGTTTATCTCTTTTTAACTTATACATTAAATATTGCTGTCTCTGTCTTAAAACTGATGGCTTGACGTCACTTGGTGGTAGTGATGGTAGAGCCAAAAAGGTAAACAGATGAGCTTACGCAACCAATTGGAATCAAGTGAACGAGAATATTTTGTCCTTTTCACTCTTATAGGATTCCCATAAACGCAGCCGGAAAAACTGAAACCCTCACTAAAACAATAAATACAAACTCTGTTTAAAAATAAAAAATACCACTAGAAACTTTATCATTATTTACATATATTTCCTAAAACAACTATAGAGTTTTGTATGGTAGTTTTCGCGAAAAAAAATATCGGATATGAAATCCTACAACTCGCAAGCAAAGTTTTCACGCCAGTAAGAACGCACACAGTATTAAGTTTTACATTATCGGGAGGTCCGTAGCTACTACGTAAGCCGGTGCTGACAAGGAACCGGTCTAACTCCTTGTCATCAGATATGTTGAAGCGTATAAGCAATCATATAATGGTAAAATATAATGTCAAATATGTCAAGAAAAATGATAAAGAGAGACTAGGTCTCATCCACACGCTAGTAGCTGATTTGACTTCCTTTTATGATGGTTTTATTGTATTTTCACAAGTAAATATCTTGAAAATAACATTAAAACCTCTTTTTGTATTTTCGACAAGTTTTTTGAAGTGGGCAGTGGTATTTTTGTTCGGTTTTTTTTTTAAAACGAATGTATAAAACTACAAATCCAATTCTGAATTTTTATTCTTATAAAAATCCAATGAGTATTTCAACTATAGGTACCAATTTAATAAAGTCACGTCTTTTGCATTTTGTCGCAATTACGCATATTTAAAAAGACACTTATCAATCTTACTAAATAAGGCATAGGTACATAAAACATTCAATTATTTACAAACAAAACAAAAATGCAACATAAGTATTTATAGATGTACAGGGAAACGCCCAGTTAGCGGATTAACAGGCCATTGATACAAGGTTACTCCCGGCCATTGCACTCTTTTGACAGCTTGACGTACAGTTTCAATGCCTGCAAAAATAACAACAGCATTACATTAAAAACATTAATTTGCTATCGATTCCTAAAATTCCGTATCCGTGTTATAAAAAAAAAACCAATAATAACAACTGTGGGTAGAGTCGAATTACAAACAAACAAATGAGTCGTCTCTACAAGTCTACATTATAATATAAGAATACAATTTTCATTATAGAGTCAAGTCATTCGAATTAGTTTGGTCGTTAAGAATCTGTATGTAGAGCTAATTCATTGAATATCGTTCTAATTTACAAGAAAAAAACTTTTATGAGCTATTCGACATTTGTAATTAGATAGCGCTTATGGCCTTCAAAGAAAGAAAAATATATTATATAATCTAAAGAATGAATGCATAATTCATCGACTCTACCTCCAATCAATCTTCAAGAATATGAAAAGTGAACAAAAAGGGAGTCAAAGGCGCTACTTCGGTGTATGTGAGAAGGACTCTCGTTTTTCATTGAACAGAATGATTGAACATTATTCTTTAAACATTTTATATTAAACCCATACATGACATCTATTCAGACGACATATTCAGATGGCGGAGGCTTAGACCGGCCCTCCGCCACTACCGGTTTCCCGTGTAGCAGTGGACTCCCCGACTGCAGTACCAAGCCTTTTGTATATATGCTAACAGGAGTGAAAACTTTAATTGCGCGATGCAGGCCTCGGCTCTTGATTGGTTGGTTGCTGTGACGTAGTACTGCGTCGAGGATCGGGTATTGAGAATGTTGGTAGAGAAAGATGGGTAACTCTCGTTTTTGCATAAACTCATTCAGTTGAAGAGGCGAGGGTAGGGCGAGTGAATACGCAAATAAAATAAAACAACAACGACACAGTGTCCGAGAAGTTTTTAATTAAATATATAACTATGTATATAATACAGAATATACAGTGTGGTGAGGCTTCGTGAGTGCTCCTAAAGTGCATAATTTTTCCAATAGGAAATACCAATAGAGTCATATGCAATATGAAAGATGAAACGAGTAACCGATATACATATAGTACCTACCAGATTCTCAGTCGTTAATTAAAGATAGAGTCAATAAACTTTTCTTTTTTCTCTCTTTTTATTGAAAAAGACAGGTTTGAGGGATCGACCCTTTATTTGCGCATGACCCTAAGCACGACGCCATATTAAATATCTTAGCCCTTCACCAAAACTTCCTGCATAGCGATCAGGGGCTCAACTCTCAGGGGTCAATGTCATTTGCATCCATAAAAACGTTCACATTGGATCCAATTTAGCTATTGTTAAATGGAGGCTTAGAAGCTTTTTACAGAGCTCAATGTAAAACGTGATAGAGACTATTATACAAGCACTACTGTAGTGGCTATTGTATTAAAATGAGTAATGCCACTCCAAACATGCTGTACCTACCCATAAAAATACTACGCGCAAGTAAATAATATATATGGATTTCTGGGAGGTCTATCAAACATAACTGCATTATATAGGTAACAAGTCATGTTTCTATTCTTAGATCATGCAAAGCAATAGGCAATGCTAAATCGTTCAAAAGGAAGCTATTGGGAAGGAAGGAAGATATTTGGGTGTTGTTGATCATGACCTGCCTAGCCTGTTCCCAACATGTCTGCTTCCAGTCCAATCAGATTCAGCTTAGTCCCAGTATTTTACACGGAGTGACTGGCTATCTAACCTCCACAACCAAGTTACTGGATAACATTGATATAGGGATATTAACTCATCCTATGAGCAGACACCCTTTAAGAACGACATTTGAGAACATTATTCTTGTAGACCAATCAAAGGTTCAATCAATCAATCAATCTTTATTTGTAAACATAGATTACAACAGTACAGATGTTACAGTCAATGTTATACATATTACAGTTTCTCTATGCTTTGCCATTTGGCGTACAAATATACATTTAAATGAGGCTTTTGCTAATCCAGTGAATAGTTCTTCACTTCTTTGTCAGAAAACTATCCTTCTATCCGTCCGCGGTATTTATTTTTTGCAAACCTTTCGGCAAATAATATTTCAGCATCGTCAACCTTAAATCAAGAAGATTGTAGGGCTGTTCAGACTTCGTTCACTGTTACTATGCAAAGCATCTTTACCAACACCACCCGAACTAGATGTGGTGGCTAACGGGCTACCCTATAAGTGGTCTTCTTCCATACATCTCTATTAGCCGTCATTTCAGTAGTCACCTGCTTTCTAGCCTCCAGTCTAGCTAACACACCATCCATCCATCGTTGCTAAAAAACAAGAAGAGCAATTCCCGTGTTTATATGAACGTTTGTTTTATATTCTAATATTAGTCTAAATCTGTCAAAAATACCTCTTATTTTTGACATTGATTGTCGCTGAGATGAGATTATGACTAAAGTATAAACGCCTTCAGATACCTTTCATAGAAAATCTAAAATTTCTAACGTATCACAGTTTCATTGGAAAGCGGATGACGCAGAGTAGCCGGCTGGAATTGATCGCATGCACGTCACAGCTCTACGTAGAGCCGGAATGAAATACGAACTACGAAGTTCACACAGACAGAATACACCGGCAGGACTATACTCTTGTATTCTGTAAAAATCTCACCGTGAAAACATAAGAAGTGAGCTGTCAATAATGTCAATGCCGGAATGACAGCTCACTTCTTTTCACGGTGAGATTTTTATACAATAGGCTGTACTGTATATGACTATGCTCCTGTAATCGCCGTGTTGTTTTAATATTATGGCAGTAAAAGTCTGGAAACCAGTTTTACCAAGAAGTATCGTGTTACCAAATAGCTAGATTGTAAAGGTCAGGTAGGCTCGCTCCATGTAAAGTACTGGTACTCAGCTGCATTTGGTTAGACTGGATTCGACGAATGATACAACTTTACAGTTCTTTCATCGGTCATTGCACTGTTGTACCGTGTTCCTCGTCTGGCTAGACATTTCATAAATAACTTCGTAGGATATCGATATCGCTAACCAATAAACGTCATCGTTACGTAGAAATTGAAGGAAATATTGCATTCTTATACGTGTGTGGCCGATGACACATTAATAATCAATCGTAAAAGATTTAGAAAATTAATTACTTATCTATGGAACTACCAGTCGGATTTGAAAAAATATTTTTGAATTTGATAGCCCAATCCTTGGGCTAGGAAGGCTATAGGGTATTTAACATCACGCTAGCAATCCTAGGAGGTAAGCAAAACGATAAAAGGAGTAAGAAGGAACGTTAAGCGACAATGAAGTAATTACGCGGGCAGGCGATGCGATGCGACGGGATGGGTCGGGGGAAGAAGAAATTTTACGCGGACGAAGTCGCGGGCAGAAGCTACTCGTAACTGAACTTTATTGTGTAGGAATTGAAAGTTATTTTTCCATCCTACTCATATTATACAGGCTGATTTTTTAAAGACCAGCCAAATTTAAGGATGTGGTACAGACCATCAAACTTAACAACTTTCTCCATGGGACAAATAGCGTAATCGCGAAAATTTTATCAACTGTCCCATAGAAAACTTCAATACCTACTCGACCTAAATGTATGGGACGGCTGAATTTTTATTCGCGATTACGATGTTGGTCCCATGGAGAAAGTTGTTCAGTTTGATGGTCTGTACCACATCCTTAAATTTGGCTGATCTTTAAATAATCAGCCTGTATGTAAACGCGAAACTTTGTATGGATGGATGGATGTTTGTTACTGTTTCACACAAAAACTACTAAACGGATTTGGATGAATTTTGGCACACAGCTGGTTTATAACCAGGATTAACATATAGGATACTTTTTATCCCGATATTCCCACGGAATCGAAACTTATGCGGGTGAAACCGCGGGGCGCAGTAGTACATATTATAAATTAAAGTCACTTTTCACGTCTGTCTCTGAGACCGTGTTCTTCTTCTAAACTACGCAACGGATTTAGATGCGATTCCCACAACCATTTTGAGAGTTTATCCAACAAAGACATCTAGATGATTTGTCAATCCGTAAAAAGCGTGCGAAGCAGGAGCAGTCATGGTATTCTGTAAACATCTCACCGTGAAAACTTAGGTGAAGTGAGCGTGGAGTGAGCTGTCAGTCCAACTAATGTTAGGGATTGACACAATTGACAGCTCACTTAAACCTCACTTCACCTAACTTTTCACGGTGAGATTTTTACAGAATCGATCGGCTGGTTGCTAGTAAAATATGAGATTCACAATGTCTCGAACTGCTGATTGCCTTTCGATATCCAATCCTCTGCGATCCAAATTTGGAATCTACGCAAGATTAGAATATATACATAATAAAAGGGTTTTTTAAAATTATTATTATGTTGCCGTGCCCTAACCGGGTTTCATGTTGGAACTTACTTATACTGTAACAACGAAATGTACACATGAATGCAATAAAGAGTTTAACTTTTAGTTAATAGCACAATCAGCCTATAATATTCCCACTGCTGGGAGACAGGCCTCCTCTCTTCCAGAGGGAGTGGGCTGTCATCTACCACGCGTTCTAGTGCGGTTTGGTAGATGTCACATGTCTACGAACTTTTATTATACCGTACTAAGAGGTGCTGGTTTCCTCATGATGTTTTCCTCCACCGTTTTGAGAGCATTGCTGATGAAATTATTTACACAAAGAATATACACAATCAATTTAAAACTATGAGCTTGCTAGCACATTTTTGCTGCAAGTCGCTTTTTCAGCAAATATGCAGTTGTCAATAAATAAACAAAACGTTTATGTATAAAAACAACAGAATGCTGCTTTCATGGCATTTTTTACAAAAAAAGAAGACCAAACAAGTTAATTGTCCAATTATCTTCGCCTAACGATAGTCAATTGATATATGAAACACATTAGCGCATCTTCCGGCGTGCTGTCACGGATGCATGCTTCCTCGTGACGCTCTATTTATTCTCTTAAAGGCATGACTATTCTGTGCAGAAAATATTATACCGGCTGACTTTTTTAACCGCCTGGACAAAAAACAGGATATACTCGTAAAAGGTGAACGGAGTAGAAGCATACGGCACAGAAATTTATTTCTTTTTTCCACAAAAAAAACGATTCAGTCGTCTTCTCTACGCGCGGAAATTATCAATTTATTCGTAGCGACATTCAATCCTTTGATTGAAGCCATCGGCCGGCTACAATCAAAGGACTGAAACTATAAGAAAATAGATTTTTTATTAATTTTTTTTTGTGAAAAAAGTACTAATTTCTGTTCCATTGGCTTCGCCTCCGTTAACCTTTTATACCCTGTTTTGGTCCAGATGGTAAAAAAGTCAGCCGGTATATTGTAAAGTTAGAAAGAAAAGAAAGAAAGAACAAGCATTTATTTGCTGCAAACATGGGGCATAAAAAGAACATAAAAACACAAAAAAAAAAGCTGCTGCAGCTGCTGCTGCTGTTTTAATATTGTTCTCAGGCACAGCATGTATCAGAAAGGCGTGGTTACATTTAAGTATGAGGTACAAACCATCAAACTGAACAACTTTCTCCATGGAACCAACATCGTAATCGCGAAGAAATAATCAGCCGTCCCATACATTTGGATCGAGTAAGTATTGGAGTTTTTTAAGCGACAGAGTGGAGGCGGCTTGGTGGAGCGACGATCTTCGCAGGATGGCTGGTAGCAGCTGGATGAGAGTTACCGAAAATCGAGTTGAATGGCGTGCAATAGGTGAGGCCTATGTCCAGCAGTGGACTGCTTTAGGCAGATGATGATGCGACGGAGGATATGTTTTTCAACATTACGATGTTGGTCCACGGAGAAAGGTGAACACCTTTCTATTTAAGGAAATATGACCACACCTTTTTGTTACTTGCAGTATAGAACCAACAGGAATAATGTACCTACCCACGATTTTTAGTATACTGATTTAAAAGAGTTTACATGGATTTTCGTGCCTGTTCTTCTCCATAGAGATAGATCTACGTTTTGGAATGGGCAACTAGCATCATCTTTCTGACTGGCCGACTCCTTGGACAATTAATAACTGCGTCTAAATGGTTTATTAGAAATAAATGCTTTGCTTTTGAGTTTGGTTCAAGGGAAAAAACGTGGGTACTTATTTCAAAAACTTCCTAAACGGTTTCGTGTAGAGTCGATTAAAAAATAGCGGAAAACCAAAGAAACGATAGATTAAATAAAGTAAAAGATAATATGGGTAATAAGCAGGTGACTGACTTCCAAGATATATGGAAGACCAAATAAATTGGGATAATGGCAGGAGCATAAAGGTGTAGGGTCGATTGCTGTTCAGTCTTTATTCTGTCAAAGATCCAAAAACCTCAATCGCCTCTATTTGCTTGCATTTTCTCTTTTAATATTGTGATGATTAACAATAGCTAAGTATACCTGAACACAGAAAAAAAATCATTGAGTAAATAGAGTTCTGAGAGTTGTAACTAACTCTCACGAATGGAATGCAAATGATAGGGTTCCATTGTTTTATAAAGGACTGTATAATATTATTATCATTACGTTTCTCCGACAAAACATCATAATGCACGACTCTACATTTATAGTAATTGTAAAGCCATTGTGCGACTTGGCCTTAACGGTCTTCATTCATAAAACCTGATTGCCACCCCTCTACTGCGGGATAGTACAGAGTAGTCGAAGACAGACACTTTGTTTTGATACAAAAATTCTAAATATTTTATTTCACATAAACCTACATGGGTTCTTATGAAACATCAGAAGCTAGGTGCACGGTTCCAATTGGGCGTTTCCTATGAAGAGGAAGGCAAGAAAATCCACGGTAACTCTTTAAAAAAATGTCTTACATATATTAGTAGGTAAGTACTTCATACTTTCTTATTGAAGTCTAGATAGAATCTCGCAGGTCTAACAAGTAGAAAGTTACTTATCAGGTGTTACGAGGTTTCTAGCTGGAATAGTTTCTTCAAGATGGACAAAATCTTTGATTGTATAGGTATATGTGCTATTAGTGTTAGGTTCAGTTTATTTATTTAAACTTTTCGCACACAAAAAAGGTACAAACGCGGACTTAATGCCTAACCATTTTCTTCTAATCAACCAAGGGTGGTGAAGAGATTACATGGCAGTTTATCTCTATTTCACCAATTGATATTACTATCTAGTATGTATATTTTTCTGGATGACATAGTTGCCAAGCTCATCATAGAGGCTTATGTAAAACAAACCATGTTTGCCTCTAAACCCCCATTCTTAATTCTAAAGCCGTTTATTTTGTAATTTAACTACCTAGCCTGACATAAACTACCCCATTAATACCAAAAAAACAAACATAAAAGCCGCCTCTGAACTTTTAAACTAACCTACAATCCTACATCTCGCAATCAAAGTTTTCGCACCGCTTTGAACACGGTCTACAATTACGCTTTATACAACAGGGAGTCCGCTACCACAAGGTAAAGTGGTCCAGTGCATCCACTTCAATCAAATGCACATCACAATATTATTCTGACATACACGATCTCAGTCGCAAAAACAAACTTCAACATTTGCCATTCTGTCGGCTAGAAGAAATTGCTAGACTGTATTTGGAATACCCGCGACTCAGGAGAATGACGAATGCTTGAACTTGACATTGAATGCTTACAGCACCTGTGTGGTTAATTTGACTCCTTTTTTGTTTGTAGTTGGTTTTTGTTTTGACTAGAACTTTAGATGGTAAAAAGGAATAGAGCCAAACTTGTTGTAAGTACAACTTGTTGTGATACAAAGAAAAACAGAATTTAAAAAAATATACAAAAAAAAGTTTTTTTAAAATATTTTTAATAGTGTTATGATAGAGTCGACAAAAAATCAATCGTAAATTCAAATATTCATTGAATTTACGATTGATTTTTTGTCGACTCTATCATGGTTTCATTTTCGTTTTATCTCAAGGTTTTCGAACAAAAGAAAAGAAAAGTTTTTTATATGAAATTAACCTTGAAAGTCCAACGAATTTTCATAAACCAAAATTCAAACTAGAATCTTGCTAACTATTTCTATATTAATTTCATCAACGTTGAAACTCGGATAGCTAAGCAAAAGTATCAAATCAAAATTTCCGAATTTCCTACCTTTTGTAACGACATCTGTGTTGAGCTACAAGCGTTTTCTTGTTCACCATGGGGACTAAAACCGCAGAATATGTCCTCTTACCGGCAAAACACAGTTTGAACTTATTTCACTTAAAAAAATCTGGATGGCGCTTTTCAGTACAATACAAACATTGAAAAATCGTAGCTTTCAACTCCATACTACTCAAATTATGTGAAGCACGTTGTTAACCTAATTATTACTTTTATTATTAGAACGTCATCCATAAAAACTCAATATCTCCCGAAAATTATATTTTCCCTTGCCTCTGACAACCCCGAAAGGCAAAGGCATAAGGGCGCAGAGTACATTTCTCTTTATGGTGTACTGTACTGCGCAAGTCAAAATAATGTCAAATTCGCTTTGTCAAAGTTATCAACGCGACAACAAATCTCTTAAAATGATTAAATATTAATCGTAAGCCTATTTTATTATAATTTAGTAGTTTATAATATTTCATCATTAATTTATAAGATACTGGTTAAAAAAGGATTTGTGTTGAGGTAAGTCTCCCATATACTTTTGCGATTTTACGAACGTAGTGTTAGTCAGTTTTATTACTTAATTTTGTATGCGTTGTAATGAATTAGTTCGCTACTAATTGAGTAAAATAAGAATAATATATTGTTTTCTATAATTAAATCTATATACATCTCAATTGTAGTTCTAAAATTACGTAAAAATATGAGAAGCGCCCGTAAATATTTTGTAGTCAACAGCAGGAAAATTATTTAATTGCCCTATATTTCTGGTTTAAACAGCTAAATAAATAAAACTTAAACTAATTTGTATTTTAAACATGACTTATCAGCATTACTAAGCATTATTTTGTCGAAATACGTTATTATTACGTGTTTCGTAGCCATACATTTTTTACGGACATAGGTAAATAATTTATATTATTTTATTTTTCAGAATAAAATGGCAACTGGCGGTTCGGGTGCAGTATTCTTTCTAGGCACGCGAGCGCATTATCAGGTAAATATTTAATAAATTCGAAAAATAAATTATTGTACAAATACTCGCACCAAAAGTAGAGTGAAGGCCCTTTGAGTATGAATAAGTCAGGCATCGAAATCAGAGGGGCAATTCTCGTAATTTTTAGAACGTTCACAGTCTGATCTCAGTCTCAATCTGTCAAAATACCTCTAATTTCCCATTCCACATTGATTATCGGTAAAATGAGATTGCGACTAGATTTTGAACGTTTTTAATTACGGGAATTAGCCTACAAGTTTTACGGTAGTGTACTCCCATACGATACTTTATTACAACCACAGAGCAGATTACAACAAGGATTTTTTGGCGCTCGAATGACGTTGTCAGGGGACGCTGTTGGTAAACATTTGTGCAGTTATTTTGTGAAATGTATTGAAAATATGTATGTATATGTATGGCGGCGTTAGTTCCGATTTTGGCCACGCGCCAAAAGATCCTTGTAAAGCTACTTATTTTATTTATTTATTTACCATTTATGTACACACATATATTATATAAACAGCCAAGAAAAAAACAGAACAGAAAAATAGGTGATGCTTATTTCATAAGAAATCTCTTACAGCATACCTGCGATAGGACAACAGATAGAGAGATGTAAACAGCGCGTGAAAGAGTAAAGGAGACAAAAAAAATACATAAAATCATAAACAATTCTACCTATCTATGAGTTACGAATGAAAGCAAAAAAGATTTTTTTAGTTAA
This sequence comes from Apamea epomidion, assembly GCA_947507525.1. Lineage (NCBI taxonomy): Eukaryota > Metazoa > Arthropoda > Insecta > Lepidoptera > Noctuidae > Apamea > Apamea epomidion. Next base: position 9,855,612 of record OX382252.1, on the reverse strand, counting down.
ACATATACTGCCTGCCTGAATAAGCCCCTGCTTGGGACCTGACTCCTTAGAAGAAAGAATGACAGAAATACGACAAGGTTTTTAACCAGCACTCATCTCATAATGATTTACTAATCACCTTGCGGAAACCAATGTATGGTAACTCGCTACCTAACCTTCGTTCTGGCTCCATCAATGTTCGCCATACATGAGCCATCAAACGGTCCGTACTAGTTAAACGAAGGCTATCGAGTTTATTGACTAACGAATAAAGCTAAGCACTGCAAGATTTAATCGTTTGCCTTCCTTTTATCATTTGCCATGATAGAGGGGCCCGTGGCTAAACAATAACAGCCGCACTGATCGATCGATCAGTTTAAGCTACGCTTGCTACGGTTGGTCTGTGGATGAGTGACCATCTTTACATACCGAGACCCCTCCGTGCCTCGGAAAGCACGTTAAGCAGTCGGCATTCATGAATCTTTGACAGTCGTTACGGGTAGTCAGAAGCCTGAAAGTCTGACAACCAGTCTTACCAAGGGGTATCGTATTACCCAGTAACTGGGTTGTAGAGTTCAGCGCGTCTGATCGGTCCCATCGGACTATGAGAGTTAGGGAGGAGGGAGTGCACCTGTGTCTGCGCGCAGACTTGTGCACTGTAATATCTCCCGCGATGAAGACTAGTCTCCGTTGCGATTGGCCGCCGTGGCCGAAATACGGTCTGGAGGACCATAATGGTAGGTAGTGTAGCGGTTTAGGCTGTGCGTCGAAGTGCGTTGCCTGTCAGTGAATGAAAGAATAAATGAATTGTAAGATTTTTATTAAGGACGTACATTGTCCCCACATTTTTATTCTTTCTTGCTTCCCCAGGTCCTCAACCAACCCGAGACTCAGTTCGACGCAGAGAACGGCAACGCTTCTACGGAGACCATCTATCAGAACCCATCGGTTCAGGAGTTGTGGCCCGCAGACCAGAAGAGAGATGATAACGAGCGGTGGGGTTACTGCGAGCAGGACGTTTCTGGTACGTTCTTATAACCTTGTGAATTTGGGTGGATTATTATTAACATAACATAACATCACGACTGTTTTCCCCGAAAGACTAGGCGGAAGTGTACCTGAGTACACCTACATTTCGCCAGTTATACAGAAAAACGGAACCCTTATAGGATCACTTTGTTGTCCGTCCGTCTGTCTGTCAAGACCCTTTTTCTCAGGAACGCGTGGTGGTGGAGGTATCAAGCTGGAATTTATATCAAATACTCAAGTCTACTGACCCTTGGAGCTGTGAAAAAATCAAACTTCTATGCCAACGCAATCATAAGATACAGCCGTTTATGAAGCAAATTTTCGACACTCGCAAGGGAATCAAAACCTACAGGGTACTTCCCGTGAACTCAGAATCTTGAAATTTGGTACGAAGCAACGTCTTATAGCACAGATAAAGGAAAAATTGCGAAAACCGTATTTTTTTTTAGTTACATACCTACTTTGTACCGAACCCTCGGTGCGCGAGTACGACTCGCACTTGACCGTTTTTTTTAATTTTTACCTTTCATTCGACATCTTTCTGTACCTCTAAACACAAAATGAATTCATTAGTGAACCGATCCAGCGATGTTGGATTCGACGCTCGGCATTTTTCACTCGCCTAACGAATGATTGAAGAATTAAACGAAAGGATCAGATGAACGTTGATTCCTATATAATTTTATCGGTGTCCTGTGAACGTGGAATGGAACTGAAAAAATGAAATCCACTCGAGCGGAGCGTCGATATCGGCTTAATTGATGACTACTTGAAACATAACTTGTTACAAGAAATCTGTGTCATCATCACTAATATATCAGCAGCATTGGCTTCCACTGCAGTTGGGCATAGGTTGGTCATAGGCTCTACCAAGCATTGCCACACCGACCAGGTGATCTATTCTGTACAATTCTCATCGTGAAACTTAGTGAGCATGAAGTGAGCTGACAACCCACCTATGTTAGAGGTTAGCTGCTCGCTTCAAGATACCTTCACCTAAGTTTTTACGGCGATATTTCTATAAAATACCACTACAGACTGGCCTGCGGTGCATGTATTTTGCGGACATAAGTGTAAAACCTATTCCGGATCTATACCGAAATACTCAGATAAACCTCTTATCATGGAGCCGAGAGTCAGCCCTTTATCGATTTTTTCACGGTGAAATTTTAACAACAGTTCTTAACCTAACCATTGTCATGTAAACGGCTAAGTTGTACATAAATGTCTCTATCAATAACCACTTAATTTCTCTTCAACAGTGACAGACGAGAAAGAGAAATCGGAAAGCATGCTTCGTTCACGTCGACGACAGAGTACCACCGCACTCTGTGAAGCGGAGGACATGAAACCCGCGTTGCTGAACAATGTGGGGAACAGGTAAATAATTTTACACTAAATATCAACTATCAACTATCAGGGGCAGTGGTGCCGGCACCTACGAGTTGTAAGTAGTAGTTTCGAACCCAGACAGACGCTTTACTTTGTGTTAATTATTTCCAAACGGTGAAGGAAAACATCGTGAGGAAACAGGCATGTCCTAGAACCAAAAATCCGAAGACATGTGACACCTACCAACCCGCACTAGGCCCATATGGGGGATTACGGCCCACTCCCTCTGACATAGAGAAGGCCTGTGTCCCAGCAGTGGGAACATTATAGGCTGATTATACATGTATCAACTAACTGAGTAACAAAAAACGCCTTTCATTTTGACAGTTCAGCAACGTTCATTGCGTTATTTGCGTTGTTGAACAGAGGATTTTTTTAAACCTATGAAGCAATGGATGTGTTGTTGACAGCGGTCCCACAAAGTGCGCCAAAGGCAGGGGCACGCTGTTAGCACTGCTGTGGTCGCTGGCTCGTCGCAAGCGGCGCGGGGCACACGACGAGATCTATCTGCGACACATTGACAACGCGCTGACCAACGCCTGTACCTATAGGGAAAGTTGTAGGTGTTTGGAATGTCAGGTTAGTGGAATTTGTAGTATTTATTTTTAGCACGTAAAGCTAACGTTGGTCCTGCGCCTGATCTCTCTCCGGTCGTCTCGGATTGCCGTCCCATCGGACTATGATAGTAAAGGAACAGAGAGTGCACTATAATATCTCCTGCGAACCTGGCTAATCTTCGTGGAGATGGGCCACCGTGACCGAAATCGGTCAGAGGATTATTATTATTATTGATGTTTACTGGGATCAAGTAGAATCTAGCTTTATTACCACAAAACCGTGTTTTTCGGCCAAACAACTGTTCAACTGGAGATTAATGTATGAAATTTGACGTTAGACTGACAGTAGACACGCGTTGAACAAGTATCGAACACCCGTATGTACAAACAATACTTGTCGAAGGGCTGATTTTTCAATCGAGAGATAATTTTTATTCGTGGAATAAAATTGACGTCTGACAGTTTTTGTATGGAAGAACTGTCAAAAGTTCAAAATTATTCCTTCGATAAAATTATCGAGCGTTGGAAAAATCAGCCCTAAGTAAATCAGCAATACTATGCGAAGGCATCTCTCAATTATTATTATTATTGTTTTATCACAAGCCTTTCAATCCATAAACATTAAGGGACGCATAGTGCCAATCACCACTGACAACCAGTCTTACCAAAGGGTATCGTATTAGGGACTAACCACACTTGTTCAGCTCTGTCCATAAAGAACAACGATTTTGAATGGAATGGGTACGCGTCCGCAAAACTAAACGGATGCGTGCGCATTCCATACAAAATAGTTGTTTGCAAAGCTGAACAGAGCTGAATAAGTGTGGTTAATCCCTTACCCAGTAACTGGATTGTGGAGGCCAGATAGTAGTCGCTCCATGTAAAATACTGGTCTTCAGCTGCATCCGGTTAGACTGGAAGCCAACCCCAACATAGTTCGGAAACTACTGGGTAGATTGGTTGAGTGCTGATCGCCACTCAAGTATTGTCTATGGGTATAATAGGTTTTTGGAACCCTGTGCGGCCACGCGCACTGTGATACCTCATAGTAATGTTTGTGAATACGACAATGAGTTTTTGTGGTAAGACTCTAGATGATTTTCCACAATTTACTGGCATTTTTCTCAATTTTAAAGTTTTTGGTAAAGCATAGTAGTAGTTTCCTGGGTAAAAAAAATATTATTATATTTAGTCCGTCAGTTAGATTAGGGAAAAATAATGGACATGTGTTTTTTGTTTTGGCAATCAAACAAAAAATTACAAAGATAAAGCGCGTCAAAATTTGGGAGTGGAGGGTCGTGACGGCACGCCATGCTAAAAAGTGTAGCAAGGCGTGACGTCACGCGGAACTTTAACGGGCGATATCTTCATCATTTTTTATATAATTGACAAAAGAAAAAATACGGGTTCAATATTTTTTGATCATCTAACTGACGGACTAATTAGATTTTTTAGGAAACTAGCCTATTGAGTTTATACACAGCACACGAGTGCCAAGTAATAGTCTGTTGGGAAAACATGACGCCTGTATAACCCGAAGTAGTAGACAGAGGTGTAGAACACCCGCATTTCGTCAACTATGTCTGAAGTTCCATGAACTGCTACTAAGAATTTTCTTATGGTAAAGTGTCTGCAAATTCTGGGAATCGAACCCAAAACACGTAATCAGTCACACCTGCGACCACTAGACCAACAACGCAGCATGTAGGTATAATGTATTTTTATAAGTAAGGCAAACTGTATTTTGATTAAAGACACGTGCAGGTGGATAGGGTAAAATGACTGAAACAATGGATTAGGTAGACGTAATATAATTTTAATAAAAAATTTTGGCAATAAAAGTAATATTATTAATAGGGGTTAAAGTATGAAATTGCCGTTTTATTCTAATAGGTACTTCGAATTGACATAAAACCTTCATGGTTTGAGATTTTTGAGTGAAACCTTTTTCACATGGTACCTATGAAGTTCTTCTTTAAAAAAATGTGCAACATTCGATTATCGACTTTCAGTTGTTTTTTTTTATTCAGCTTAGACAAGAAAGGTGGATACTTCGAAAATCCGAGTTATTTTTTAATACGAGTTCCGACGCGGAACTAACGCGGCAGAAACAGCTCGCAATATCAATGTTGCGTTTGGAGAGGGAACTGCTAATGAACGCACCGGACAAAGATAGCAAAACTAGCAGTGAAACAGCCCCGACTCATGAATCGATCTTCACAATTATTGCTCCATGATAACGCGAGACCTCATACAGCACGAGAAACCGTTTAAACTCTACAGGAAGTGCAATTAGAAACCATTCGTCATGAAAATTCGTGATAAAAAGTTTTCTTCTCAGGAGGCAGTACAAAATGCTATCACACAGTTTGTCGAATCTAGATCACGAGAGTTCTATCGCAAAGGCATAAATGACCTTCCTATTAGATGGCAGCAATGTATAGATAATAATGGTAATTATTTTGATAAAATAAATATGTTAAATTAAAAAAAAAAAACGAATTTCAATTTTTCAGTACAAATCGGCAATTTCATACTTTAACCCCTAATAATATAAGTAGGTACAGACGTCAGCACATCAAGCTACTACAATCTGTCAAATTTCTTTAATAGATTTTCAACTTTATCGCTAAAATATTAAAGTCCAAGGTTGATTGGGCAAATTTGACAGTTTCGGGTAGCTTGACCTGCTGGCGTCTGTACTCTGTACTTACCTTGAATTTACAGATTTTTACAATTTCAATGCCATTTATGTTCTCTTCATGTCAATAAATCAATCAATCAACTCAGCCTATCGCAGTCCACTGCTGGACATAGGCCTCTCCCAGGCTGCGCCACAACACTCTGTCCTCCGCCTTCCGCACCCAGTCTGTCCCAGCCACCTTCTTTAGGTCGTCCGTCCATCTAGCTAGGGGGCGTCTCACACTAAGCCTGCCGATACCCAGTCTCCTCTCCAGGACTCGTCTGCTCCACCGGCCTCAGTCCTTCGACAAACATGGCCAGCCCACTGCCACTTCAGTCTCTTCATGTGATACATATTTATTATTTAAGAATGATTCAAAATCGTACAAAAGTAACATTATCCTATCAATCCAATCGGCAACTTGATATCTTTTTTAAACCTTAGGGTATGAATAAAACAAGGTATCGTTGAAATAGGATCGTTCAAAATGTCGTTTATCGAATATCGATAAGCTTGAAAATAATCTCTTGTTAACGATGTGTAGAAGCACGTATAGTCATAAGCCGTCATAAGCCATCATAAGCCCAATCCTCGGAAGACCAGAGGGGCAATTCTCGTAATTTTAAGAACGTTCACAGTCAGAGGCCAATTCCCGTAATTAAAAAAGTTCAAAATCTAGTCTCAATCTAGTAAAATTTGACAGATTAAGGCTGAGATCAAAGGGGCAATTCTCGTAATTTTAAGCACGTTCACAGTCTGATCTCAGTCTCAATCTTTCAAAATATATACCTCTAATTTCCCTACATTTTGACAAGCTATTGACATTTGTTTGTCGCCGAGATGAGACTGCGACTACATTTTGGTCGTTTTAAATTACGAGAATATTGGCCTGCAGGTAGTCGATCGTTCGCTTACTCAAGGTTCGTCGAACGTCGGAGCTGGCACAGTTCTATAATATATTACTAACTACTGCCTGCGACTTCGTCCGGGTGAAATGTCTTGTTCCCCCGCCCCACCCCATCGTATCGCATCGCCCGCCCGCACTATTACTTCGTTGTTCGTTCTACCTGATTTTTTTTCTTTATAATGTGATGTTAAATAGCCTAGATATATAACGTGTAACAGAAACCCTATTGCTATCCTTAAGCACTAAAGATAACAGCTGGCATAGAATTACTATCTAGATACATAGTTTGAAATCGAAAAAAAAAAACTAAGAATTGATACCAAATTTTCGGTTTTATAATGTTTCTTAAATTAAAATCATAACAAACGTGTCGCCGCACTACGTAGGTCAATAACTTTCCACGTTACTTGCCAATATCACGATAAATCTCTTCCGTAATTTTGCGCGCCTAGTTTGGTTTCTGGTATCGATGTATGAAAAATTCTCATAACTTCCGAACATGTAGAGATAGCTATTAAAAAACCCTTCCAATATCGTTTGATATCATCCAAAGAAGCCGTGCCCTTGGTATGTATATACCCTTTCCGTTACACGTTGTATAACGTTCTTCAAGAATTAGGCTAACAAACTCAAAAAGAATTTTTCATCTCCGACTGGTAGGTCCAGAGATTATTAGCGTGTTTAAACAAACAAACTCATCAGCTTTATTATTAGTATCTAGTTCTTGATGGTTATTGTGTGTCTGCCTGTTGTTGCAAACCGTATGAGGAAAATCTTAAGGTGGATGCTCTAAGGTAGCCCGCGAAATTCAAATTTTCTTACGTTCACACACATCTGCCCCATTTTTGCATTTGATAGCCCAATTCTTAAGAGAGGCTATTGTATAGGCTATTCAACATTATGCTAGAACCGTTAGGAGTCAAGCAAAGTCAATTTGACACTCGCAAGGGAGTCAAAACCTACAGGGTACTTCCCGTTGACCTAGAATCATGAAATTTGGCAAGAAGCAATGTCATGTAGCACAAGTATAGTAAAAAATATGAAAACCGTAAATTTGTTGTTACATACCTACAAATTTGTACGGAACCCTCGGTGTGCGAGTCCGACTCGCACTTGACCGGTTTTTTAAATTTTTATTATCATTGGGGACGTGTCTTTCGATCTGTCTAGACTCCATCCGGTTTGGATTTATACCTATGCAGCCGGCTAACCAAAAAAGAAAACTTAAATCTAAGCATCCGCGGGGTAATTGCGTAACACACAGTTCAGCAACATTCATGATTCATTACATGATTATTTACGCAGTTAAGCAGACACGTTTTTCGAACATAAGAAGCGATGGATTAGCAATATCCTTCAAAATGTTTCAGATTGTGATTGAAATGCCCTGGCCTTAATTTATTGAGGCATCCACAGGCAAGCCCGGTTAAACAGATGACAACCTCATAGGTTGAACTGCGAGATGCCATTCCCAGAAAAAAAAACAAATACTCGTCAGAAAATTGACCGTGTGCTATCGCTGTGACGTCGAGTAGATTAAACAATTAAATGAGGAAGTTCCAATTGTTTTGTGCGCGTTCTACATCGGCTGTTTTTGCGTCACATTGAATTAATATGCCAGACCAGACAGAGAGACATAAGTGACGTTTTGTTAAGGGGATATTACAATGTTATCATAAACATTGTCTATAGACTGTAGGTATTCGCCAGAGCCAGAGGTGCAGTAACTTAATGGCAGTTATAAGCCCCATGTTTGGCCGTTATCATACTAGGCAAAAAATCAGACTCAGGACTGCTAATACTTATTAAAAAATGTGTAATGGAAAACCTAATGAGCGATTGTTAATGGTTTTTCCATTAGCAAAATTTTTAGTAGCGATCCAGCGAGCCAGGACGCTTTAGTGTGGATGTCGCAGATGGATTGTCGAATCCGCTGTTTTACAAAACAGCTCCGTTATCTAAAACAACTGAACAACGTTCAGCGGTTTTCCCTAATTACTGAACTTGAACACGCGGAATTGCATAAACGTTTTGCATGTATCAATGCAGCGGGTTCACGATTAGCGGTTTTGTAAAACAGGCACTCACGCGGGCGTCAACCCGCGTGACACGAAAAAGGCCCTTCAATCAATCGACTCGGCCTATCGCAGTCCACTGCTGGAAAGACCCTTCCATATATAATATAATCACCCTATAATATTCTCAAAGTTGGGACACAGGCCTCCTCTGTGTGAGGGAGTGGGCGTAATACACCACACGAGCCCAGTGCGTGTGTGAAGACACATAGTAAAAGAAAATTATAAATTGATACTTCTGTATCGTATAATATGTTGATATTAAACGTAAAGGGGTCATTCACATTATCTTCATTACTTAAAGCCGGTCGCAGACATGCATTAACTGTCATTGGATCAATTTGTATAAAAAACTGGCTTAACTGCTTATATTAGCAAAAAAAGTATGTCAGTGAAAGTACACGAAGCGAAAGGAGTATGTAAGGATCGTAGTGGGTAGCGTTCTGTAATTTCTGCCTACCCCCATGGGAAACACTGAAGGCGTGAGGTTATACCTGGATAATACCATACCATAATCAGCCTATAATGTTCCCACTGCTGGGACACAGGCCTCCTTTGGTGTGGGTTTAATAGGTAGGTAAAACGGGCTGGTGTCCGCAACTCCACGACAATGAGCGTATTTTGCATACCTACCCTAACCTGGTGTGGGGTTTTTATGGTGCAAAGACTACTATAGACTGCATGTTTTTTTGCAGTATGGTGTCTTTGAGTCTGTGCTAAATAAATGTTTCTTTCTTTTGCAGTAAAAAGCTGGGTTTACCTGAAAACATCCCGCCTTTGATACCGTTAAAATCAAATACTGTAGACAAGGTTGTGTTATGCTGTGTGAAACCTTTTAAGCCTGATTTATATGGTGCGATTTAATTTTGTCTAAACCTTAGAAAGCTCCTATTTACTTCTGTGTTTCGTTTTAAATGCAGTAATATAAAGTTTATTTGATGGTAACGAGGCCATTCTAACCCATGCCAAGACTGGTCAATCTGCCAAGCCTTTTCCCAATTATGTTGGGGTCGGCTTCTAGTCTAACTGGATGCAGCTGAATACCAGTATTTTACATGGACCGACTGCCTATCTGACCTCCACAATGTCTTGTCTAGTACTACCTAGGCAATGGCATTGTTATGGTATATTATTATGGTTCACAGCAACTCTTTGACTACATTGCGTCTGCTGAAGAAGCAAAAAATAAAAGAATATTTTAAGATTTAATATAATTTTATTGCATGTCAATAAGACAACAGGAATATTACAATACCATTTACAGCTGTGCTAAGCTACGGTCATTGATAGTTTGAAATGATTTTTAACTGATTTTAATTAGTCAATTTTGCAAATCTTAAGTATTTTCTCTTGTAGTTTCTCTTCCGGTATTGTCAATACTTGTCTCGGCACAGTTAAAAGCCTTATTTAAAATCTGCTATCAAGCGATTATTTTGTCGCGAAGCTACAATATAAAACGCGTCGCAGATATAGGCACAAATTAGTCTAAGATAAGTTTTTCAAACATACATTTTATAAACGCAATCATCTCATTTTATACACACTTTTCTTGCAGATCTGCGACAAATCGCGAGATATTTGCGTCCAATATTAAAATTGAGTCATTCCCTATCTAACATTGATTTAGCAAAATATAATTTGTTATAATAATAATAATTATGAATAGCAATATACAGTTTATTTGACACTTATTACGTCAACCAGAAAGCGGTTTTCGCCAATAAAAAATTACCACTGATTTTAAAGTCACGTAAAGATGTATCAATTATTCACAAACTTGTCAATATCATACTCTAGTGTGTCTGTAGTATCTACCAGCACTTCTTTAACGGTTTTCTTTCGTTCCTCCAAACGTGTGCATTTGAGACACTTTTGTCCTTTACGCAGCCAGCACCCTCTGTGGTACATAGAGTTACATTTATCACACATTAAAGCTCCGCTGTCAAATGGATAGAGCACTTCGTTGTTCTTACAGACTTCACACAGATACCCTTTGCCGGAACAAAGATCGCAGCTTGTGATGTGTGAACGGCATATTTCGGTGAGTTCGGTTAGCTGAGTTTCTAAGGAACCGTCATTGATAGCTTGTAGATGGCTCATACTGTATTTTTTGTTTACATCGCCAAGCTGTACAAATAATGGAGAAAGTAAGTTCGTACCGTCAGCACAAGCACATAGGTACCTCCGCATCCATTCTAAATCCTTTCTCATTTTGTGTACCCATTCTAATTCAGCAATAAAGTTAAACAATTTCGGGTTTATGCTCTCTATGTCAATATATGGTCTTGTCCAAGATAAGTTCAGCATTTGGAATGCTATTCGAGACACATTGTGCTTGTCCCAGTCCCAATTGTGGATAACTCTAGCAGGAATCGCTGCTAGATCATTCCAGTGGCACGTAGCACAGAAATATAACCCAGTATAATCACATAACCGTGGCTCATTCCACATATCTTTAAAAGTTAATGCAGTTTGGCACTCTGCGCACTTATAATCTTGTGCCGCTAACCCTTTTTCGGGACATATACTCATTTCAAAGCTCCCTTTCTCGGTCATAACAACATGAGCGCATACCCTGCATATGTGGTCGACGCATTTATAATGACATAAGTATCCGCAATCATTACAAATGTAAGAACCTTGAACAATACTCCAAATGACTCCACTGCAATGATCGCAGTACTGTTTTCGGTTGCTAGGGTTTGTTTGCTGTTCAAAATGATGGCCTTTTATCGAGACTTGGACTCTAGCTAGCCCATTATTATCTTTTAAATCTTCTAGCCTCAGTCTCAGCTCTACAAGGTATCTGACGAGCCATTTTCGCTCGTCTGAACATTGGACACTGTTTAAAACGAGTTCCTTACACTGGATTATTGCTTTCTCTATCTCCTCTTTCGTAGCAGTACTGTGTATCTTCAATTTCTTGTTCGCAATAGATTTTGGTATACAGTTCGAGTCGTAACCCTCGTCGGCGGAAACACCCCCAGACGTTGACGAAGTTGATGTTCGAGAAGTGGCTTCCACGCTGGGACTGCAGCAGATTAGACTGTTCCTGTATTTAGGCGAATCATTCGCTATTGCAGCAGCCATGGTCATTTATTTTTTAAACAAAGGATTTCAAGATTCACATCGCGGAAATACTGCATAAAATTTAGCAATGTCACTGTCTGATTTAATTGTTTGAACTGTTGCAGTCTTGAAGATTAGGTCTCATTTCCACTGCGATCCAGTAATGTTTTGATAGTGATTCGTAATTTTTTTCACGATAAAATTGTTGTCGTCATTTTGACAGCTGAATAAATTATTCGTTTCTGTATGTTGGTGGTCTGGAGGTTGCGTTCCGTTTCGCCATGACTTGCGGAATAATATTTTTACTGTTGATAACTTCATAATTCTTTCTTATTTAGAACTGTAGAAATTAATATCAATCAAATATAAACAATCGCAAAAACCCATTTTGTGTGAAAATCATGAAATATTTAGCAAATACTTCGAAAGAATGTTAAATAATTTTCTACGTCGCCATTACCATAACGAACGGAACGTGGTTTCACAACGCAGACGTACCAACTTTACATAAACAACGTCTCTCTGTTAACTGTCAATGAAATGACAATCCATTGCGTCACTTGATTTTAGCATACATTGCTGGCCAAATACAAAATAACTTTTCCTTATAACTTAAAAAGCGTCGATGTACAACAAAGTGGATTTAACCTCGCGCTATATTTTTTTTAATTTGCATGACTCGAACACGGATGAGATCAGCCTCTATATTCGTGCCCATTACCCAGATTACGGTACTTAGTAATGACCTATGACCATACACGTGCGGGAATGGGACATCCGCGGAATAAAGATAATATTGTTACACATCAATATTAGTACTTATCGTGTAATGGGTATTGGTAGTTTGCTGTGGGCTATATTGGCACCATTATCATTGTTATCTTCAGAGAACAATGTAGGTAGGTACTTACTTATTTATTTTTAGTCGAGATAGTCATAGTATGGGCTTGTGGGCAAGTAATAATTGCCGCACGGGTCGATCGATCAGGTTAAGCTACGCTTGCCGCGGTTGGTCCGTGGATGGGTAACTAATATACCAAATACCAAGACCCGTGCCTTGGAAAGCAAGTTAAGCCGTTGGTCCCAGCTATCATTCGTGGATCTTTGACAATCGTTACGGGTCGTCAGAAGCCCGAAAGTCTGAGAACCAATCTTACCAAGGGGTATTGTATTACCCAGTAACTGAGTTGTGGAGGTCAGGTAGGCAGTTGCTCCTTGTAAAATATTGGTATTCAGCTGCATCCGGTTAGACTGGAAGCCGACCCCAACGTAGTTGGGAAAAGGCTAGCTGATGAGGAGTCATAGTATGGGCATATGATGCAGAGGATTGAGGAAAGTTTTGAGTATGACTATAAGAGTATCTTAGCAGTACAGTAGCTGTACCTTGGCTATAAGAGTAGGGGAAGACCATAGAAATGAAGGATGGACGTTGTGAAAGATGATATGGCTAGAAAGGGGGTGACTACCGAGATGACGACTAATAGAGAAGTATGGAAGAAAAAGAGATGTTGCGGTGAATGATGGAGTCATTATTTAGTAAATGAAAGGATCCCATTGCTCACTGCTGGTTATTGGATTCGATTTAGGTTCAGCAGTGCGTTTCTGTAACCATCTCACTGTGAAAAGTTAGATGAAGTGAGCGTGGAGTGAGCTGTTATTCCAACTAATGCTAGGGATTGACACAATTGACAGCTTACACTAAGCTCACTTCACCTAGCTTTTCACGGTGAGATTTTTACAGAATCGATCAGCAGGTAGCGCAAAGAGTTCTATAAGATACCAGGTAGCGTAAAAAAGATTAGGTACTAGCAATCAATCTGCCGAGCCTTTTCACAACCATGGTTGTGTCGGCTTCCAGTCTAATCGGATGCAGCTGAATACCAGTATTTTACACGGAGCGATTGCCTATCTGACCTCCACGACCCAGTTACTGGGTAACACGATACCCCTTGGCAAAACTGGTCGACGTTCGGGCTTCTGGCAACCCGTAACGACTGTCAATGATCTACGAATGACAGCCGGGACCAACGGCTTATCGTGCTTTCCGAGGCACGAGAAAGCACGATAAGCGATACGAAAGCACTCATCCTCCCTTTTCTATGGAGGATGAGTGAACTTTACACCCTGTTCCTCATACCTCTATAGTACTAAAGGTACACCCCTGCCTAACGCTTCGTGGATAAAAGGCGTGATGTTTTGTAACAGGTTTAGCTCTTTACAGGGTCAAATTAAATTAGCTAGTGAATGTCTGCAGATGTGATAGGTATCGATATCTAATAAACACGATAAAATAAAAGACATTTGATGACATATTTTCTTGCTGTGATGTTACTTGACGTATGAGTTGAGAAAATCAGTTTTTTGTTTTATTTTGTTAGTCATCGAAAGCCACCACGTCAGTGAAGTTTACACAAAAAAGGGGCTGTGACTAAACTACATGCGGTTGAAGACCCCAAAAAAAAAAACTCATCATAATAATGTATTTTTTGTTTTAATAAATATATCTGCAGAGTTTCGCTAGCTAATTTAATTTGATCCTGTATATCTAACTTTCAGAGCCGGTACTTCGAATGTGACGAAGACGAGGATGACTACAGCTCTGATGAGGACAGCTACGTTCCTCGCTACGTCGTGGAAGCTATGGAGGCCCAGCATCAACAACAGGAGCCGGAAACTGATGAAGATGAAGATGATGAGGTACGAACGTTATCATCATGGCACTTTTAGCATAAAAAGACTAGAACAGTGGGGTAATTGCGTAGCACACTATCGGTGCAGCTACGCTAATTGGCCGGATATTGTATAATGAATATCCGTCCATCCCCATAAACTGGATTGCCGGATATTCAACCGGATATTGGCGTTAGAGCGACATAAAGGAGGCGTGCGAATGCCACATTGATTAATTGGCTATTTGATTTGTTGTACGACGCAGTTTCGTGATTATGTATGATAACTTGACTCAATAGCTGTCTTTTTTGGCTTAAAGGGTGTAGCACCCTTTAAGCCAAAAAAGACAGCTATTTAAAAAAATAAAAAAGACGAGCCTTTTATAACATACTAGCGAACCCGGCAGACGTCGTCGTCCTGCCCGAAAAAGCAGCGCCACCTACCGGGTCCCATTGTGTTTTCAAACCATCCAGGAACCCATTGAAATATACACACAAAATTTCATCCAAATCGGTCTAGCCGTTTAGGAGGAGTTCGGTGACAAACACACGTACAGAAGAATTATATATATTAAGATATTAATGCCAACCTATTATTATCCCACTGCAGGCCAAAAGTCTCTCCTCATACAGAGAATGATCACCACACTTGCGCAGCGAGTTGGCTATTTCAGACTTATATTACCTCCAGTTTTCCTCACGATGTCAGTAATGTCCAAGATAAAATCAGAAAGTACATTTGAAAATTTCATATTGGTACTTGCCCTGGATTTGAACCCATAACCTCGTGCATGAGAGGCTAGGCCTTAACCACTGGGCCATGACGACATTATACGTGCGTTTCGTTTTTTTTCATAAGGTCATATGCCTGGCCTTTTCCCCAACTGTGTTGGGGTCGGCTTCCAGTCTAACCGGATGCAGCTGAATACCAGTATTTTACAAGGAACAACTGCCTACCTGGGGCTGCAGTCTCGACATTCATAGCGATCGCTTTACGACCGAATTCGGTCGCAAAGTCCTGTCACTCCATACATTACTCCGACTGCCTATCTGACCTTCACAACAAATAATTTTTCTTATGGTAAAATTATCGTCTCTTCCCCAGGTGTTCATAGACACTGTGCCCGGTGACAACACCTCAACAGACATGTTGATAGACAAGAAGATGTCCGTGTCGTCAGACGAGCCAACCACTACGGAACAAGATGCTGAGGACAAGCTGCAGCTGGAGGTGGCGGCTGGCACGCCCGTGCTGCTAAACTATCTGTTGACCCACCCTATTACTTGTAGCATACAATGAACACACGGAAAACTAACGAAAGTTACAAAAAAAAATGGTTGACTTAACCGTGGTTAACTTTGCCGTGGTTAAGTTTACCACAGTTTATAGTTAACCGTGGTACCATCCGCATCCGTAAGTTAAAGTCAGTTTAACTAGCCATAGTTAAGTTAACTATCTGTCGACTTAACCACCGTTAACTCAACCATGGTTAACGAAAACTTCATGTCAACCATACTTTAGCTAGGCAGCTTAATTGGCCAAAGTTAACTAAGGTTAACGTACCTTAATTAAATAACACCTCAATGCGATTGTAGCATAATTATAATGAAACTAAGGAAAAGTAACAAAAAAAAAAGTTATCGGTGGATTACCACTAAACTTTCGTTAGCTAAACCACAATTAAAAGTACATCCATAAGTAGCGGCACGCCTATTGTGAAACTATTTGCGTAAATCCCATCCTGTAGCCTAGTTGTTCACTATAGATAAATGCAACAGGCTATAAATTTGGCTCATGAAGGGGCAAAAATATTTACCAGTAAACAAGGTTAGAACTGAGAGGCTGAATGCCCAGTATCGCAATTGCGTAAAACACTTTAAACCACAATCCGAAGGATTATGCAGGAATAAGCTAATCCACTGCTTCATATTTGAATAACGAAAACCCCATCCAAATCGAATCAGTAGTTTTTGAGAAAATCGCGGACATACATACATACGGGTCGAATACAGAACCCCTTTTTTTTAAGACGTTTAAAAATACGACAGCGTAAATGACGCAAGTAATGTTGTTGAAAAGCTCGTAAACTGCTGTGATTGTTTAAACGCAGTTTACGCGCGCTTAACAATTTGTCCCATTAATTTTGTTGTAATTTTCGTTCGAGAAACTAGCCCTAAGCCCACGTTCGCATGGACGTAAAAATATTGGGGCGGGTTTTATCGCGCACTGGAGTTTCAACTTTCCGTGTAAAGCCGAGCATTGAGAATCCAACAGAGCGTATCCCAGCGCGCCAAAAAACACACTGTTGGATTTTAACTCTCGGCGCTAAGTACTGCGCAAAAAACGCGCCCGTGAGTACCAGGGCTAAGTGCGTAACGCAATCATCCCGCAGGTTGCGCCCCACGTACATTTATAGTACACGTATTATTCAACAGTGGGATAAGAGAGAGCCACCTTGCTTAAAATGTTGTCTACAAATATCATCTTTGCCTATTTACCTGATATTTAGATATAATACCAACTAGAATTTGTCTGTTTGCCCAGTAGGTATCATTTAACACGACTAAGGACCGACCGAAGGTACGGTTTCGGTTTCGGCTAGTTTCGGCCAAAAAATCTAGTTTCGGGCACAGTTTCGGTTTCGGCCATTAATTGGCCGAACTTTCGGCCACGCCGAAACTAAGTGTTCGTGAATTGTCGCGCATCATTCGGCTAACTTCGAGTGAGTGAACGTGATTGCCAGTTGAGTTCTTACCAGTGCCTCTTGCCAGTGATGACCTATGGCACTGAAACGTGGTCGCTCACAATAGGCCTCATTAGAAGGCTTAAAGTCACCCAAAAGGCCATGGAGAGGGCTATGCTTGGAGTTTCCCTGCGTGATCGAATCAGAAATGAAGATATCCGCAGAAGAACCAAGGTAACTGACATAGTCCAAAGAATTGCCAAACTTAAGTGGCAGTGGGCAGGGCACATGCTCGCAGAACAGATGGCCGGTGTTTATTACACGTAATAAATGCGTATTTTGATTACTTTAAAAAATGTGGTTTCATTTTGTCATAAAAGCATAAAAATGTATGCGCATTTTACTGAATCTTTGGGAAACAATGATGAAATATTCATACATTAGTGTAGCCACATTTTAAGTACAAAAACATAGGCAAGGGTCTTCATAACGAGACAGTAACCTCATTACAAAAAAATAGTTCACTTTAAATCTCTCTCCTATAAAATTTGAAAAGTAGCAGTTACGTCGATGTTTCTCCAAATGAGCGACGTATTAACTGTCTATATATACGCAAAAATAAAATAGATTTAACATGCTATAAAATTCAAATAAGTTTCGGTTTCGGCCGAAACTGGGACCAAGACCGAAGGTTCGGTTTCGGCTGAAAATCCTGTTTCGGTCGGACACTAAACACGACAGCCTATAGCGGTATATTAATATCTACGGTACTTACGTATTAGCAAGGTGTGGTCATATCTAGGGGTGTGGTACAGACAATCACAGTCCACTGCTGGACATAAGCCTCACCTAGGCTGCGCTACAACACCTCGTCTTCCGCCTTCCGCATCCAGTCTGTCCCAGGTACCTTCCTTAGGTCGTCTGTCCATCTAGCTGGGGGGCGTCCCACACTACGCTTGCCGAAACGCGGTCTTCACTCCAGGACTCGTCTGCTCCACCGACCATCGGTCCTTCGACAAACATGGCCAGCCCACTGCCACTTCAGTTTGCTTACTCTGCAAGCTATGTCGGTAACCCCGGTTCTACAGACAATCAAACTGAACAACGTTCTCCATGGGACCAAAACTTCAATACATATTTGATACAAATGTATGAGAAACCTGATTGTTTTTCCGCGATCACGATGTTGGTTCCATGGAAAAAGTTGTTCAATTTGATGGCCTGAACCACACCCTTAATTATAACCACACCATTCTGATACGCTATATATGTAATATGCCTTAATTTGAACTCATAATAAAACTATTACTTACAACAACATTAATTAAACAAAAAATGCTGCCTGTTAATCAAATAAAATTCTTATGAAAGTTAATCCGTGCAATTTTGATAATTTATGTACAATGTTATTTAGTTAACAATTTAAAATCAATCGTCAATCATAATTTTAATTAAACAAAAAATATTGTGTCCATTTCAACGAATTTTACTCAGTTTTCGATTTAATTATTTTATCTATCATTAACTTTATGTAATTAATACGAATATAATATTAATACAAAGGGCCTGAACATGTCTGAATATCCGGATAGATGGAAATCAAGAATTAAAATAATTGCTATACAGAGTGGCAGGGACATCGACGCGGAAACTGTATCTATGGAAAAACATTTTTTTTTAAATTATCGACGAAAGGTTTCAACGGGGGTTTCAGAATCATGTACTGAATCCATGGTAACAAGTTGCGCGTCGATGTCCCTGCCGCCCTGTACAATTTAACTGGATAACGTTATTCGTCCTTAAGCAGATTATAAATATGGTTATATGTATTAAGTTTCTTACTATAAAATCTATATTACGACTAATGTACCTGCTTATACTCAAAATAATGGAGTTCCTTTATATTTAGTGAAACAGTGAGAAATATTTATACTTAAAAGTTTAAATTTATGATCTCATTAGATGCGTAGGTATTTGTTTATTAGTTTTAAATAGCTATTAATTATTGTGTATTTTAATTAGGCGACTCAGTGCGACGAAACAGTGATACTTAACATTTTATTTTGGGCCGTAAAAATATATATAACACCACGTCAGTATCCCATAGAGGTGAGGCATAGGTGTACTATCGCCAAAACCTATATCTGACCATTTTGAAAACAAAATCCCGTGCATATGATGACCACAGCTGCATCCGTAAGTAAAACAAAAGAGAATCCTTTTTAGGTCGACTAATAATATGCGCTGCAAGCAGGAATAGTACTTACGGTGGGCAAATATAGATTTTGTAGTACACTCACACTTCGCCGCTATGTTTAAGTCTCATGTAATGGCGGCGAGCTTGTTGCCATCAACCGAGAATTATTCCAGACTTTGGGCTGCTACTGAAATTCCCAGCTTTAGCTCATCGGGCCGCAAAGCAAATATCTTCCTCAGCAAGAAGCAAAGATGAGCTCAACAGGCCGCATATTGAGTATCACTGTGTAGCGGTAACTACAACGCCACATGCGAACAACGCGTCATACTGACGTCACGCAAATCCTGCATCTCGCAAGCAGAGTTTACCGCGCAATTAGCATATATACAAACATCCCGACATTAATCGTTGGGCAGTTGCTCGCCAGACACAACACCCGTCTGGTCGGAGGATCCTCCATTTTCTATGGAGAATGAGTGAACTTTACACCCTGTTCCTCATACCTCTTTATCTGCATTAAATTGTGTTCCGAATAAATAGTATTGTAGTTGTAAGTCGATGTTTTTTGTAAGTTCCTAACGCTGATATATGTGCATAGAATAGATATTATAGTTATTATGATGGCTTATTTATTGTCATTAGATTAGACAATTATTTGAGATGAAACGGATACTGTTTATATGCTATCCGGCCATCCCATAAAACTGATATCATCATCATTATTCCAGCCGGAAGACGTCCACTGCTGGATATAGGCCCTCATCAACCGCCACTTCGACCGGTTCTGTGCTTTTCGCATCCAGCAGATTCCTGCAATCTTCACAAGGTCATTGTGGGAGGCCCTCCAACGCTACGTCTTCCGGTACGCGGTCACCACTCCAGAACCTTTCGACACTACTGTTCGTCAAAACGGTATTGCGGCCAAAATATCCGTTTGAATACTCGTCGGATACTGAGTTACGTACCTACCCAATATCCGACCGGATACCGAATAATTGCCCGATATCCATTCCATCTCTAATAATATATACTTTCTAGTCGTAGAATCTAAACAAAAAAGTAGTCTGATCGTCAGTATTGCAGTTTAGTTTTTTTAAAGGTGAGAATTTTTTCCTAGGAATCAATTTATGAAACTTCAATGAGTAACTATATATTTACAGAATCAGTAGTATTTTAATATTCGACTTATTATTAACTGCTTCTCAACTTACATTTTGCATTTAATTATTTGTAAATAAATGAATAGTAAAATATTCAAACTTGTAAACTACATAATTCTATACTACTGTACTTTATACTATACGGACTGATTTTTCAATCGACAGATAATTTTATTCTGGAATAAAACTGACGTCCGACAGATTTTGCGTAGAACTGTAAAAAATTCAAAATTAGGGCAGTTTTTTCCAACGCAAAATTTTATCCGAGGAGTAATGTTGAATTTTTAATACTACACAAAATCTGTCAGACGTTAGTTTTAGTCACGAATAAAAAACATCTGTCGATTGAAAAATCAGCCCCTAATCAAAAAGATTTTTCCTCAACTATTATCCAATCAATCTTTTTTGCTAAAATAATGTATTATTAAGTTTTCTACGTTTAAGTTTTAATATAATTATGATTAAAAGCCAAAGCTGCGCCATTTTTGCTACAAAGTTTATTGTAAGGATTATTTCTATATTGTAAGTTAATAAATAATGCTTGTGTAAAATAAATGGTGTCATTATTTGTTTGTGAGTTTATTTCAAGTAAGAAATCGTCGCAAAATATTTTAAATATATAAATAGCGAACTACGCTTTTCTAATCACTTAGGTACCATAATGAGAATCGTTCATTATCTAGCCTAGCCCCTTTCCCAATCAACTCAGCCTATCGCAGTCCACAGCTGGACATAGGCCTCACCCAGGCTTCGCCACAACACCCTGTCCTCCGCCTTCCGCATCCAGTCTACCCCAGTCACCTTTAGGTTGTCCGTCCATCTAACTGGGGGGCGTCCCACTACGCTTGCTGATACGCGGTCTCCACTTTAGGACTCCACCGGCCATCGGTTCTTCGACAAACATGGCCAGCCCATTGCCACTTCAGTTTGCGTACTCTGCAAGCTAAATCGGTAACTCCGGCTCTCCTTTCGCAACAATGTTTAACAATGTCTGCCAATCTGACTTCTACAACGCAGTTACTGGGTAACAACATACGCCTTGGCGAGACAGTTGTCAGACATTCGGGCTTCTGACTATCCGTAGCGACTGTCAAAGCTATTAACACATTATAATCCAAGATGACTGCCAACAAAAAAAAACAAAATATTTGCTTTGGCTAGGTATGGTTTTCTAAGATTCACACGACACACGAAGACAAGGCTACGATACACACGACACCACTTGGTAAGACTGGTAGTTAATGTCATGTAAAAATATATTCAGCAAGGTGGTAGCCGGGCTGACTGTCCAGGCTGCATAAGCGTAATCAGCTTGTAATGTTCCCACTGCTGTGACACAGGCATCCTCTCTGTGAGAGGGAGTGGCTACGGCCACTCCCTCTCACAGATACACCACGCGGGTCCAGTGCGGGTTGGTGGATGACACATGTCTTTTAATTTTTAGTTCTAAGACATGTCCTCACGATGTTGTTCTTTCACCGTTTTGAGAACAGTGGTGATGAGATTAGATCCACAAAGTGCCCAACTGGGATCGAATTCGCGATCTACAACTCGGTAAGTCGACGCGGATACCACTGCTCTCCACAGTCCAGGGTGCGCCCCACGTAAAGAAGGGAACTGTTTAAAAATATTAATATCATGACGGTACCTTGTCAATATATCGATGAAAACATCATGTACGTAAGGAAAAATTTAAATCTTTTCAGTAAAAGAGGTGACAGACACGCCTATAGAACCAGAAATAGGGACCAATTAGTTCAACCAGGTTTCAGACTGGCTAAAGTAGACTCTTCCTTCATGGGGTACTGTTTAAAATGTTATAATAAAATACCTCCCCACATACTCCAACTCAATGAAACGAAATTCAAATCTTGCATAAAACGCACACTATGCAGCCAAGCATATTATAAGTTGGGGGATTACATCGCTGACAAAAATGCTTGGCTAAACGCTGGTCCTGCTCCACAGGACGCATAAATAAATTGATTGGCATTTGAAAATACTTCACACACGCCTACCCAACCTACATACTGTTGGAGCTGCTGAAGATTCTAAAATACTATGTTTGCATTATATAAATTCAATCTCCTAGTATTGTATAATTGCATAGAACGTATGTGAGTACTTTGTTACATACTACAAAGCTACCATTTACTGGGTACGTCTTTCATTGACTTGAATATGCCTTGGCGGATGAGAGTATGTCATGCTCACTCTAATGTCTCGCTGATGGTGGCACATGTGTTGGATCATTTAGCTCCCTTCAAAATGGTTGAGCTGAATGGTGCTAATCTATGCGTCATGTTCGTGAACGGGCGCCGTCAGTAGGGACTGGTCAACTCTTTGCTGCCATGGCTTATTTTGATTTAAATTAATATTTGAATTGTTTTTTTTTTTAGCTTTTCATTACGGACGCTTTTAACGTTCTGCATCGTTCTCACATGCATAATTTTGAACATGAATGATGTAACCAATACTTTGTAACAATATTATTATGATTTAAAAGAGTGTCCATGGAGTTTTTTGCCCGTTCTTCTCCATAGGTACTTACTACGCTTTGGAATGGGCAACTAGCTTCATCTTTTTGACTGACCGACCTTGACAATTCAAAAGTGCCTGTAATTGGTTTATTTGAAATAAATAGTTTGAGTTTGAGTTTGAGTTTGAAGTATCGTCAATCGCGAAGGCTTTTATTATATAGTTCAAATAAAACTGAAAATCACCTTAAAACTATTTATTTTCAGTCATTAAAAATCCATTTAATTATAATACAAATATAATCATTCACACTGACGTTACATAACATTATTTTATAGCTACATCTTAACGTTAAGGGGTAGGCAGTGAGGCGTCCCACGTCATATTAAACTCGCGGCCCGTTGAGCTACAACTTTAGAAAAATTAGAGACGAATTGGAAGACTAATATCATGCGCAGTCAGGCCGAAATTTATTAACGTTACTGCTCATACTCACGACTGTCACGCGTCGACGGCAGCCGTCGACAACGCGCCGCTCGTGTATTCGACCATCGTACTCAAATACACTTCTTCTTTTCGTGTCAATGGTACTCTTCTCTTCGATATTTTATATTGTTTGAGCCCAGTAGGATGGTACACTTAAACTCACATACACGAGCGGCTCGTTGTCGACGGCTGCAGTGGCCTCTCAGCTCTGCACTTACTTAGCACGGGCTTTGGCTGCAGTCCTTTCACAGTTATCTAAGGACACAGAAGTTGCTCGTGGGCTTTTGGGTTTTTGCCACGTCGATACATGCGCGCACTCTCATACAAACCCGTAGAAAAGTCTCTCTAACAGCAACAAACCAACCGCAACAACAACCGAGAACTCACACACTGTGATATTATATTAGATAATTATTATATTATACAAAACACATTGGTGAAACACTAACAACCTTGCAGGACTGGATTACTAACATCATAAACAACATATGTAGTTCTGACTTTAAAAAAATCATATATTAGCTGTGCCCTGCGGTTTTTCCTGCATAAGTTTCGATCCCGTGGGAATATCGGGATAAAAAGGATACTATATGTTAATCCTGGTTATAAACTATATGTATGCCAAATTTCATCCAAATCCGTTAAGCAGTTTTTGCGTGAAAGAGTAACAAACATCCATCCATCCATCCATCCATCCATACAAACTTTCGCATTTATAATATTAGTACGAGGGATTTACAAAAAACAAACCTTTAAGATTTCGTTGTTCTCTCTAACCCCCGCTCGTCTCAGCTGAATTTTGTACTAGGCACGGCAGTTAGTTGACCTAACTAGCGCTTTCTTTTGCTTCGCGGTAGAGTTCGTAACAGAAAATCGAATATTTCAATTCGTTGGAATGATTTATTTTTATTTTTGTATGAAACTCTGATGAATTAACAAGTCATAGAACAAACATTGCTGTTTATGATGTTAGTCATATAGTCCTGAGAGGTTGTTAATGTTTTACCAATAACCCTGTAAATGACTTATAACATCGCCTTAGATGATTCTGTAAAGGTGTTATAATTGTGGTTTAAATAAATATTGACAGTGATACAAAATCAGAGGTATAATCTTTCTTAACCTGAATTATTGTGTCCGCGTGGTGGATTACTCCCTCTCACAGAGAGAAGGCCTGAGTCCCAGCAGTGGGAACATTATATACTAAGTATGTAAGAAGTTGTAGTTTTGTTAAAACAAGATATTTTTTGTTGGAAAGTCTCACTGCCTGCCAAGTATGACAACATGGTTGGGGATAGCGGAATATTTCGAAAATAGACATTATGATTTAAAGGTTTCCAATATTTTAGTTTTAAAGATAACATATTGACGCTTGTACAGACGCCAGCAGGTCAAGCTACCCGAAACTGTCAAATTTTTCCAATCAACCTTGAACCTTAACGCTATAGCGATAAAGTTGAAAATCTATTATATAAATTTGACAGATTGTAGTAGCTTCCTGAAGGGTTAGATTGAGTTGTACTCGTATAGTACACACACATGTCACCAGTTATATTTTAAACCCTTGTAATAAATAGGGGGCGAGCCTATTGCCATATATATGTGACATATTTAAGGCCGGATACTATACGTTTCTAATAAATCGAATATTACGCTATCTTCAACAATATGATCGTATGGAGTCAGGGAAATTAACTGCTTAACAAATTGACGACCATCCTAAATTGCCCGTGTATGCATATTACAACTGTCATTCTTTGACAGTTGAATGAAATCTCTATCACACAACAAATTGACGTGGGAAGTGTAACAATTTGCTTAATAATTAATTTCATTGACTGTATTTAGGTATAAACCGCTGTTCTAAGGACATTTCCTCTCGAGTTGTCCCTTGCCGCCTTCATCGTACTCCTGTGAGGATATCCACATCTGCTGGAAAGACCCAATTGATGCCAAGATCGAACCTCCTGGAAAAAGAAAGAAATGTTCGTGTTGAATATTTTGTAGAAATGAAAAGTGTATCCGGCAAATATCCAGTATCCGGCCAGTATCCAGTATACGGCCCAATTTTACGATCGACCCGAATAGTTGGTCAATATTCGGCGGATATGGATAGTAGTTAAATATCCGGCGGATATCGGATTTTCGATAATAATCCGATAGCCAACGGTCCTTAAGAGTTTTTAAAACTACTGAGTCTGCCGCACTCCCTTTATTAAAGTTTCGTGGACTGAAAATATGTAACGAATTTTATTCCTTTTGAGCTAATTTTTCTCCGTAACTATAAATACTCGCTGAGTACATCATGGACATGGAATCATGGGACGTCATTACGTCATTCGAGAGGTAGTTGCTGAAAATCAGCGCTTTGACGACAGGTTCGTCCGGAGTCACAGCATTTTTGCTGAGCAACGACCTGTTCTTGCACAGATGCGACGCACGGCTTAATTGTTCTTTGTTTTGTTACAAAAGTAGTTATACTAGTTATCTCGCCACTCTGCGATTGGCATTTTTGTTTTTGTTATGATTGTTATTGTTTTGCAGTCATCTGCCAATATCGTCTTGTCAATGTCAAGTAATGTGAGTTGTCATTAGTCCCTGGCCTTGACATCAAGCAATAGACAAGGGTGTCAACATTTTTTATGCTTGAGTACAAGTTTTTTTTTTTTACTATTTGTATCTTATGTTTTTTTTTTTTATTATTAATATTATTTTTTAGTTGTAATCGTGCGTTTTGTTTGTGCAGAATAAAATATTTTTCTTTCTTTCTTTCTTTATACACATTGGGTGTTTTGAAAAGCCATGGACGAGGGGCTTCTAAGAAATCGTTTTAAAACACTATGGGGCCATCTTGTATAAAAGATATGGATGTATTTTTAAATGTTGCTTAGATTTAAATATTTGATATTTGTAACACATAACATCACGGCTGTTTTCCCGAAGGGTTGGGCAAAGGGGTACCTATAGAACACTCATATTTATGTTTATGTCTCACTAGCTGCGCCCCGCGGTTTCACCCGCATAAGTTTCAATCCCATGAAATATCGGGATAAAAAGTATCCTATGTATTAATCCTGGTTATAAACTATATGTGTGCCAAATTTCATTCAAATCCGTTCTACTGAACGGAATTGAATGAATTTTTTTTTTTTTTTTGCGTGAGAGTAGCAAACATCCATCCATACAAACTTTCACGTTTATAATATTATTAGTAGGAAGTAGGATGTAACAGGGGGCAAGCTGATTGCCACAAATTCAGATTCTGGGCTGCTATTGAGAAAACCTGTTGGAAAAACACTATAACATTTTGCCCAACCTGGGATTTGACCCAGGACCTCACGTTTAGCAGTAACGCTTGCGCACCAGGCAAGTGTGTCTCAAATAATAGTTTCCCTCACCTATCCAGGCCGCAAAGCGCCTCTCGGTGGAGTTGGGCGCGGCGTGGCTCTTGAGGCGGTGGCTGGAGGGCGCGCGCGCGGCCAGTTCCTTGGAGAGGCGCTCCAGCCAGCCCGGCGTGTTGGCCAGCCCGCCGCACGCCACCACGGAGCCCCACAGCGCCGGCCGCGCGTCCGCGTCGCACGCCGCCGCCGCCGCGCACGCTGCGGGACGTACGTTATATTATTGACCAGGATATAACATATTAGGTGAGCCAGAAGAGGTATGCAATTCTATAATTTTCTTCAAAAAGTAAGTAAGTAAGTAAGTAATTATTTATTTTACTAATTTACTAAAAGACTTAGCCTAAGTAACATGAGTGTTAATTCAAAATGGGATGGGTATGGCTATTGCATTTGAGAAGACCCCTGCCCTTCAAACTAGGAAAATCCTGTATCTTGAAGGACAGTGTACTTTTAAGGGATTGACACGTTTTACAAAATATTCACAACTGCGTAACAACTGTGATGCTAACATA
This sequence comes from Apamea epomidion, assembly GCA_947507525.1. Taxonomy (NCBI): domain Eukaryota; kingdom Metazoa; phylum Arthropoda; class Insecta; order Lepidoptera; family Noctuidae; genus Apamea; species Apamea epomidion. The sequence continues at coordinate 9,828,334 of OX382252.1, read as the reverse complement.
CATGTTTATTAAAGGGGCTTAAAAGCTAATTTTGGGGTGTGTTTGTGTGTGAGGGTGTGAGGTGTGTGTGTGTGTGTTGCTATTGAGTTAGACTGGTCCGTTATGGTGTGTGGATGTGGTGAATATTGTAGATATCTGGCAAGAAAAAATAAAAAGTTAGGTAATTTAGTGTTAATTTGTAGAATAAATGAGTTCCTCTGTATCGCAATAATTTAAATTTAGGAGGAAATTTAACAGTTTTCTTTTTAATTCGAAAGGGTTTAGAATATTTATTGTTAATTTGTTTTGAAGCTTGTTATATAATCTAGAACTTAGGATGAAATATTGGTGGGAAGCAAATGTGGTTCTGTATCGCTCGACCTGACATACTCGAGCAGACCTACGTCGAGTATGGAGTACTTGTCTTGATGGGACGGAGGCATGTTTGCGTAGAGTGGATCGGAAAACAAAGAGTTGCCTGACAGTGAACAACTTGGCGTCCTGATATAATTGTTCAGTCGGGTATCTAAACGGTTTGCGTAGCATCACCTTCAGAACAGCTCTTTGAGCCCTCTCCAGCGGTAGAAGAGATGTTTTTGTAGCTCCCCCCCCCCCAGGCAGTCACACAGTATGTCAGTAGTGACTGGCACAAGGAGTAGTAGACAGTTTTGAGTGTGTCAATGTCCGCTAAGTTTCTAAGTAGCTTAAAGATTTCCCAGCGTGACGTTTCGTTTCATTCCATTCTGAGCCGTGCACGATAAGCGCTGTGTCATCTGCGTAACTAAAAACATTACAATTTGTAAGTTTTAGTGTGCTTAACTGGTTAATATATATTAGAAAGAGCGTCGGTCCCAGAATACTTCCCTGTGGTACTCCGTAACTACCTAATGGGTGCTCATTGCTTGTGTAATTATTTATAATCACACTATGCATTCTCTCAGTGAGATAGCTTTTAAACAAATTTAGTTGAGTTCCTCGTACACCGATATTCTCAAGTTTAAGTAGAAGTTTAGGGATTGAGACTGTGTCGAATGCTTTAGAAAGGTCCAAAAAGATACCAATGCATTTCTTACCCTGGTCCAAATTGCGCGATAGGAGATCACTTAAACCAGTCACGGCATCCTCTGTAGACCTACCCGATACGAACCCTTTGGTGCTATGATGTTATAGGCCTCTAGGTATTTCATTAGCTTATTTTTTAGGATTCTCTCTAATATCTTAGACATCGCAGAAAGCACAGAAATAGGTATATAATTGTTAATACAGTCTTTGTCGCCTGATTTGTAAATTGGGTGAATGAGCGCTTTTTTTGAAAGCTTTGGGAAAAACACCGAAAAAAAACATCGAAATGTTACAAATATGTCGTACTGGGATTAGAAACTTACGCGAATCTTTAATCGTCTGAGTTGAGATATTGTCCCACCCAACAGCGGTGTCAGTGCGAAGATTCAGGATGACTTTCTCTACGTCAGTCTCGTCCACCTCATGGAGAACGAAAGAATTACACTGAGAACCAGGACAATACGGAAACTCTGGGATTTGGGGTTGTACCGACATTATTTTTTCCGCCAATGTGGTGCCAACTTCCGCAAAGTGACGGTTTACCAAGTTGACCGAGTCCTCTGGGCTGACACAAATTTTGAGAAGATCGGTACACAATATTTTATTAGTGTTTGTATGGGTTATGTTTTTAATGACATTCCATGTTGCCTTTGGATTATTCTTCGATTTTTCGAATTGATCTTTCTCGTACGCAGTTCTCGGTTTCCGGAATAAGTCACTGCAAAAATTACGGTATCGGTTATACGTTACTTGTAAAGTAATATTATTTGGGGACTTTTTGAAGTTATAGTGCATCTTGTCCCGATTATTAATACAGCGTATCAAGTCAGGCGTTATCCATGGTTTTATGTTTCTTCTTTTACGAGGAATTTTCACGATGGACGTGTGGTCTCTAAGTATAGATGCAATAATTTCAGTGAACCTGTCAGCAGCCTCGTTTGCGTCAGGTGTGGACATAATTCCAGAAAAGTCTGTTGTTTCAATGACTTTCACAACAGCCGAGTAATCAATGAGAGTTTTAGTACGAGTTTTTTTAATTTTTAGAGGTTTACATGGTATAGATAACAGAATCGCGGCATGATCAGTGACGACATTATATAATTAAAGTCGTAGTCATTTGGTTTGATTTGAGGATTACGTGGTCTAAGCAGTTATTAAGTCTTGTAGGTGATAGGTGAGCTGGAAGTAGACCATGGGAGGATGTGAGTGTAAAATATGAATTAGAAAGACGATCTAGATTATTTTGTTTTATATCAATATTGATATCTCCAATCAAAGCTATTTTATTAAACGGGGATAGCTGTGATAAGACTCCATCCAAGCTATTCGTAAACTTGTCTATAGTCGTAAATGATGGAGATCTATAAACAGCAAGTATAGCTATAAAATTGTCAATAGTGCAGAGTAAACCACTTGCTTCAACAAGTCAGGGCTCAGTAATGGAACAGTTCACGCCGTCCTTAGTGAAGATGATTACGCCGTAATTTTGGTTGTAGGGATTTGACGATTGAAAAGACGAATAGCCCTGTAGAATAGGAATAGCGGATACAGTTCTGAGCCAGCATTCCGACAATATTATGACGTCACATTTCAGTTTTATCACCGCTAAGAATGCCTGTAGTTCGTCAAAGTTTTTATTAAGACTTCTGATATTCATGTGCAAAATATTGAAAGTATTTCCAGTATCACTGACTATTTTAGTACATTGGTCAGGTAAGCAGGCGTATGACTTAGATACTTGAAAAGCATCAAGTTCCGAGATTATGCTATCTATGTCCGCCATAAGTAACAAAAACAAACATTGACAAGTATTTCACTGAAACAAGATACCAAAAGTCCACAACACTACAGATGGTACAAAGGTACGATAGCGAAGCAGTGACAGGTGACCCCATTTTTTCACTTTGTTTATTTGTTGTTTACGGTAAGTAATTAAATGGTTGTGTATGTAAAGTGTGTTTTGTATGTTGAGTGTAATGATTTTAGTTTGATTTAGCAAAATATTTAAAAAACTTAAACAGTAAAAATTAAAAATAACATGCAGGTATATAATAGTTGTAAGATTAATTAGTTTAGCACCTATTGCTGGGTAAGATAATATATAAAGATAACAAAAGTAGCAATACTCAAGCGTGTTGCAAGTTGTAGAACTATCTAGTCATTGTTCCTGGATTATTTTCGTAAGTCAGTCTACTGAGAGAACACGGTACTGTTTGGCATCAACTTCTTTGCGTAGGAAAATTTTTCCATTCGTTGTCCAACAGAATTTAAAAGAGTTATTTTTCGTAAAAACTCGTGCATGATAAAACAATGTTTTTACCGATTGGTTTAGAAATTCAGTAATAGAAATGGGTGCACGTTTCCCTGGGATGCCAATTGTTTCTGAGTTCAGTTTCTCTGTAGACGGTTTGTCTTTATTAAACGCTCGGACATTTGCGAGGAATTCAAACTTTGTGTTGACTGACGTAAGCTCGGCTATAATGGGCCCGCAAGTTCCAGGTTTGCCAGGAATACGGTACAAATCCCTCAAATGAGATGACTCAATGTTCATGCCAATGGTTTTACCAATGTTACAAATAGTGGTATTGATGTTATAGAGGTATGACACAGCAGGGTGTAAAGTTCACTCATACTCTATAGAAAAGGGAGGATCTTCCGACCAGACGGGTGTTGTTACTGGCGGGCAATTGCCCAAAGATTGATGTTGGGAAATTGTATCTATGCTAATTGCGCGGTAAACTCTGCTTGCGAGATGCAGGATTTGCGTGACGTCAGTATGACGCGTTGTTCGCATGTGGCGTTGTAGATACCGCTACAATGTTATGCCTTTCTTCTTTTTCTAAAACAGGTACATTTCTGACCTCAATGCATGATGAGCGAGAACTTTGCTCGTAGTCTTGGATCTTCTTCTCAAGAGACATATGTTGTAAGAGACTAAAGTAACCATTACTATTTTGTTTATATATTGATTTTTTCTTTTACATACATTCATCTTGTATTTTGTGAATGGGAGAATATTGTTGCCTTTTGAATACTCATCGATGCTTCGGTTTGTTGTCTATTTTCTTACCACTCCGTACCTCAGGAAGCACTTTAAGCCGTTGGTTTCAGTTATCATTTGTAGATCTTTGACAGTAATTACGGGCAATCAGAAGACCAAAAGTCTAACTAGTTGTTGGCCCTTTGGACTTCTGACTGCTCGTCTAGCCAAGAGGTATTGTGTTACCCAGTAACTGCGTTGTGGAGGTCAGATAGACAACCGCATCATGTAAAATACTGAGCTGCATCCAGTTACAGTCTGGAAGCGGACCCCAACATACTTGGAAAAATGCAAACAGATGATGATGACTTACCTAAATGTGGCGCTCCTAGAGTCTGCTCGAATAGGCACTCGGTCAGCTTGAACCGCTCGGGACCGAAGTCCTGATGGTAGCCTCCCGGGAACTCGTAGTGGCTGAACGGAACTGACGACACCTGACGCTCCTCGTATTGACTTTCTGATATCTGAGGGTATTCAGACCTGAATGATTAATAACAATATGAATAGCACAGGGATGGCCTACTTTTAGATCGAAGAATCAGTATTGCTATGGCAATACTGATTAACTGTGGTAACGCTGCCAGCCTTTTGGGGACGTTTCCTGTTGACAACTATGCTGATGATTTTTTTGATACCCTATGATTCCTTCCCTTTCTTTTTGATATACAAATACATAGCCACAGTCGTGGCTAAGTAATAACAGCCGCACGGGTCGACCGATCAGGTTAAGCTACGGTTGCCGCGGTCGGTCCGTGGATGGGTCCATCTTTACATACAGAGACCCCTCCGTGTCTCAGAAAGCACGTTAAGCCGTTGGTCCCGGCTGTCATTCTTGGATCTTTGACAGTCGTTACGGATCGTCAGAAGCCTGATAATCTGACAACCAGTCTTACCAAGGGGTATCGTATTACCCAGTAACTGAGTTGTGGAAGTCAGACAGGCAGTCGCTCCATGTAAAATACAGGTATTTAGCTGCATCCGGTTAGACTGGAAGCTGACTCCAGCATAGTTGGGAAAAGCAGATGATGATGACATAGCCACAGTGTGTATATTACCTGCGCCACACAGTGGCAGAAATCTTCGTACTGCCTCTTCAGCATGTACTGTTGCCAGGAGTGCGTCAGACCGGCCGGCAGAGTCTTCAGCGTGTAGCGACCTCGCTCGCGCTCCCTTATCACTTCTTTACTCTGAAATATTTAGTTTGGATTAAATTTATTGTTAGAAGACAGAAACTTTAGTGTAGTCTTACTTTAAAATGCACAATGCAGATAGGATACATACTTACCTAAAAATACTACCCTATTTTAAATTTAAATATAAGTACTATTTATTTATTTAAACTTTTCGCACAAAAAGGTACAAAGGCTATCGCCAAAACTTATATCTGACCATTTTGAAAACAAAATCCCGTGAACATGAAGACCACACCTGCGTCCGTAAGTAAAACTAAAGAGGATCCTTTTTAGGTCGACTAATAATATGCACTGCAAGCAGGAATAAATAATCCTTACGGTGGTCAGATATAGATTTTGGCGATAGTACCTCATATTTTTTTTTAAATAAACATTTCGTGGGGTATCCAAAATGTTATAATACGTGGAATCCGGTCTGAGGTACAAAACGGAACCATTCTAGAATCACTTCGTTTTCCGTCTGTCTGTGTATCTGTCAAGACCCTTTTTCTCAGAAACACCAGGGCACATTGCTCGCAGAACAAATGGCCGATGGGACCCAAAAGTCCTGGAGTGGCGAACACGTACCGGAACACGTAGCGTTGGAATGCCGATAACCTGGTGGTGGCAGCAAGCACAGAACCGGTCGAAGTGGCGGTGCGGGGGGGGGGGGGAGGCCTATGTCCAACAATGGACGTCGTTCGTCTGAAATGATGATGAAATATATCAGAGAAGGTAAATAAACTGACCTGAATACTGTAAATAGGCAGCATCTGTATATGCAAGTTCGACAGCACGTGCTTCGCTTGGGCGGCGAGGTGATCGCCTCCCACCGGCGACCGGACGGCGGCATTTACAAGGGCGTAACTGGAAATGTATGGAGATTATTAGTTTGTATACAGTGAACTCCAAATTCAAAGCATTTATTTCAAATAAACCAATTACAGGCACTTTTTAATTGTCAAGGGGTCGCTTGCCATAAAAACTTGCCATGAAATCTTTATCCCAATTATTCGAAAAGTCCGGATGGCCCTAATGGCAGCACACCTGCAATGCCTTCAGTATAGCAGGCCATAGATAGTTACTACTTCCTCACTTTCGTCTCTGGGCTCAAATACACTGGCAACATATCTACTTTCCTTTGGTATTGCAGATGTCACACCCAATGGCATGGAAAAACCATGTTTGAACTCACTCACCCATCAATAACAGGGACAGCACTCGTCTGACTGGCTCCAGCATCAACCACCAGCGCAGTAGACTTGCCGTTAGCAAACGCAGCCAACACCGCACTCTTTACCAAGAAGAACGCGGGCGCTTGATACTTCTCAAATAGCAGTTCTGCTAACTTCTCTCTGGCTGGTCTTGTGGTCCATACAGCTTCAGTGAACAGTGCTGGGTGGTGTTCTGATGGGGAACGGATAACCTGAAAGGTAATTGTTAAAGTTAAAACGCTGGAGTGATTGGGGTTGCAGTAACAGAATCCAAGAATAACAGAATATTGTTTGTAAAAGTAATAATTTGTAAAACGAAAAGCAAGCATGTTGTAGGCAATGTTATTAACCTTTTCTTAAGCTAATCTACCCTAAAACTACGAACCTCATATTTGTAATAAAGTTTTATTATATATAATGTCAAAAAGGCAAACCAACCTTAGCATAGCAGTAATCAAGCATCTTCTCAAACAGATCCCAGTTGTCGACCTGTCCGTCCTTCATGTATGTGTGTACTTCCATGCCAGCACGGGGCACGTGGAGCTCGGTCACGTCTATGTAATGGCGGAGTTCACCACCTGCTTTTGTTCCTAAGGATGAAAAGTTGGGATGGTAAATTATCTTCGCCCGTAACAAAGCTGCTTCTGCAGAACACTGCATGGTGTAAGCTATGGCATACTACTTTCAATATAAGGGGTGGTATGGGCATCAACACAACCTGTTACCATTGATTTAGTACATGATTCTGAACACCCTTGAAACCACTGCCCATTGAAATTGTTTGAAAAAAATGAACTCTCACTATATTTTATTTTGCTGAACAAAACAAATGACCAGTGGTCCACTTTAGCCCTGGATCGAATGAGCTGGAAGTTATGGCCTGCATAATAATAATAAAAAATAATAATAAATACTTTATTTCAGACCAATGGTGTCCATTTTGTTAGTAACAATGTTTTTATTGACTAGTGTTAGTACATATACTTAAAACTACCCACAACACCAAACATATAAAAAATAGTAAACATAACAACAACAATCACTACTGCGCCACTCCATGGAAAAGCTCACATTTTGTAAGTTCTGTTTTTAAATAACTAATTGTTTTACTTCAATTATGCATGCTAGATTCACATCTAGTAGATGTCAATCAGAAATATTGTGTCGTAAAGGTAATGCATATGTGATTGTACATCAGTTTTGTGAATTATAATAAAAAAAATGACAAATGGTGCAGCAATGATTGATGTAATTACAGTCCAGCCGACTAGCGATCATGCTAAGGATGCTGTTGGCGCTGCTGCATACACTACGCACCAGGGATGCGCATCTTTTACGCATCGTAGCGTAAAAGCAGTCTACGCGATGTTCAGCAAACATCCCTAATGCACTACAGAATCGCTGCAGCCCCATCAGCACCCTGAACGCATTATTAAATTGGACTCGGAGGGCACTGTAAGACTTACATAGCCTGCATCATCCCGCTGTTGGGCAATGGCCTCTCTGCCAGCCCAACCACTACACCAACTAAGCAGTTTGACCTCTTTATAATCTACCTAATATAGCTGAAGAGTTTGTAAGTTTGTTTGAACGCGCTGATCTCTGGAACTACCAGTCAGATTAGAAATTCCTATTTGCATTTGATAGCCCAATTGTTCAGCTCTGATGCCCAGCAGTGGGATGACGCATGCTAACAGTAACTATATTTGACCAAATAGGTACACATACAGCAGATTTTTTTGGGGATAACCAATGAAAAATTTCTACGCTAGGGGGTTTTGAATGTGCTGAATTCATGGTTTCAATTTGGCATCGATGTTTCTGCCGTCCTGCATTTGTAATAACTCTTTTCTTTCTTAGATATTTATAAATGGTTCTGTAAGAGATGATTTTCGGAGGACATAGCATCCTTACTGCACAAATGATTAAAAAATTCTCATTCTGTTTGCCAAACACAATGATTACGCTATTTTATATGTTCAGTCATGGTTATTTGAGTTAAGTTTGTTAAGGCATTGACTGCCACCGCAATCACCGGTGACTGCCAACAATAAATTTTCTATTATGTCTGTTGTCTGGCAGTCAGCGTGTTAATAAATTTTAGAACCTTCATAAATTTATTTTTAGAACTGTTAAAACTATAGTTTTATTCATTCTGAACTGAATCTTATAATCCAGAAATAAAAGTTCATCTTAGCTTGTTGCACTTAATCTTCTTTGTTTTGTCAACAAACAAAACGACATGGACAGCAGAAATAGTTATTCTATGCCTCTGGATGGCAAAAAACATAATACTGGCCTATAAATTGAATTTATGCAGTCTCAAAGAAAATTTTGAACCAAATTGGATTAGCATACCACAACAAGTAAGATGCCGTAGTCTTTTACAGAATTTTGGTAAAAAAAACTTACCGGACTGCGTGACATTCCCGTCTGGAACCTTCTCCTCGGCATCAGGGATATGTGTGGCAGGTCCTACACCAACCACGGCCGGTATATCAGCCTTGGGAGTATCTTCCTGGGCATAACCAACGCGTAGGGAATGATGCCCAGGATCGAACACTAACGCGCCTATTTCATCGCCACCATACAACATCCCGTTTGGACCACTCATTTTTCTGTTTTTAACTCAGATTTGGCGTGTTTTAGTTATATTTTAGGATATTACACAGTTTCGGCGCGATGCACTTTTTGTTGATCACCTAACTGAATTACTTTCGTGAATCTGTGGTAAAAGTAGTTTTGGCAGCAATAAATGGGAATTTGAGCATAAGAGAACAGTAAAAAGAGATAGCTACATTACTTTTCACTTTGAGTGTAAGATACGTTGATTTATAAGTAATAAAATCACAGGAACGCGGCGTACAGAGTTGCCTTCAAATGAATTACAGAATCAACATGATGAAAGCAGTTTCAGAGGAATTAAAAGTTTAGATATTTTGATTCTCAATTAAAAAAAAAATATATAAATTATACTACATAAATAAAGCTAAAAAAAATTTTTAAATATCAAACAATTTTCATTTGAATTTTCTTGGTCAGTTAGATTTGTTCGCTATAAAAAAGTGATTTTCTTGTAACGAATCGCAAGGAGCTCTACGCTCGACGCCGCCGCTGCGCCGCCAGCTCTCTCACACTCTCTCATATATAAAGTTGTCAAAAAATAATAAGCCCGTTTTGACATTGACAGTTCTAGTAGTTAATAAAGATCAAATTCGCAAAACACGTATCCGTTTGTATGAAACTGACAGGTGTCAAGAACACATTCTCAAATGTCAAAACAGGCCTTTTATTTTTTGACAACTTTAGTGTAATGTACTCTGTGAGCTCTACCTGTCCCTATACATATTGTAGTCTTTGGATCTACCTACGAGGTTCTACGGCCGCGGCCGTGCTACGACGCGGCTGTTTGAAACACAAAATGTTTGTTTATGACTCTTCATAGTCTAATAATCATAGAGAAGTTCAATAAGATGAATAAAACACAAATAAAACCTGACAGCACAATAATTTATTACAACACAATATTGTTTTATGCGAACAAATACATAACTAAGTAGGTATTACTTACAAAGTCGTTACATCAACGCACAAATATATTTTTATTGCTGCTAAGTTAGAGGTGTTTCATGAATCAATAATATTAAAATGTCTAATATCAGTTTTATTCATTTGAGAGTAAAACTGCGGTCTCTGCAGTTTTACTTCTACAAGATGGCGCCACAGACGCGTATGTAATTTGGGATACACAAAAAAATAATAAAACGAAGCATATTTTGACGTAGAATTAATAAATATAATAGAAAAAATTTAATCTCTGTGCCGACAAAATAAAAATACTCCACAATCATCTATAACAACTTTAAGTGGCACTGCATAGTTTTAGAAAATTTATTGAAAAGTTAATCGGGTGAAAAAAATTTGGTGTTTAAATAAACTCAATAACAAACTGTGTATATAGGTGAAAATACACAGCAGACAAAGGTTTTACTAAAAACGTTGCGATAAAATCTAGATATAATATCTGCAATACAAAACATTAGGTAAATTATTTGTGAATTCATCAATAAAAAACCACATTAATAACAATTGAAGCTATTTTTAAACAGATAACTTGCACACACTATATAAATTGCTAACACAGCTATAGAATTATAGAAAATTTTCACATATTGACAGTAAGAAATTGTATAGGAACCATACTAAAAGGCTTGTAAGTTGTAATATCATAAGTACACACTTAATACAAAATATGATGTGGCTCGATAGAGTTAGGATAGTTAGTTTTTATTGAACACATTTAATTTAAAAATCCATTTCAGATGACAAAAATATTTGTACATGGAGAGTGAGAGTCGTTTTCTGTGTTTGATTCGAAGATTTCTCATTGATTCTCTTTGATTGAACATAAACCCTATAATGATTAGTTCTTTAGTCGCTTGACTTGCGTAAAACAGAACGAAAAACTAATTTTTTTGTTTTAATTTCTAAGTCTATTATAGAAGTCTAGTGCTGATTTCCCAGAAAATTGAGGGTACATTGTCTCAAAGATTTTTTTACGAAAGATAGTTACCACAGAGTACTTATATCGCAATCAACCAGTGCATCCTACCCGATAAGTCATACGGTGCCAAAACTTGGACACTGACAAACAGGCTGCTCCACAATTTGAGGTCGCTTAGCGCGCTATGGAGCGGGCTACACTCGGAGTTTCTTTGAAGGATAAAACCAGGAACGAAATTATCCGACATGGCTTGCAGAGTAAGCAAGCTGAAGTGGCATTGGGCTGGCAATGTTTGTCGAAGGACCGGTGGCCGATGGAGCAGACGAGCCATGGAGTGGAGTTTGTGTATCGGAAAGCGTAGTGTGGGACGCTCCCGAGATGGACCGACGACCTTAAAATGGGTGGCTGGGACAGACTGGATGCGGAAAGCGGAGAACAGAGTGTTGTGGCGCAGCCTGGGAGAGGCCTATCGGCCTATGTCCAGCAGTGGAGTGCGATAGGCGGAGTTCATTGAGAGAGACGTGTACCTATTAAAAAGCGTTTACTGTTTCAAAATGTTATTTCAAGTATCTAAGTAGCAAAGTGCGTTTTTAAGTAAGTATCTAAATAACTGTAACATGATATCCAAGGGTGACTATCGAGCCAAATCGTTACAAAACACACAGTATGAAACTATACCTAATAAGGTATATACATATATACTATACTAATACGTATATCTACCTGTATATTACATACTTGACATTTAGTGAGTAGGTAATTATGAAATTATATTAGAGGACGCTTTGATGCTTGTTTTATAGGGTTTTATGAGTTGTTCAGTAGGTTTACTTGTTTCTATTACATCGATGCTTAAAGCTCATAGTTATGCCTCATTTCGAAGTAAATGATTGATTTTCGCTGGAGCCCAAAACGTCAGTCACATAGAAACAGAGCTGACCACAGATCTACAACTTTTACTAATAGATCTTGTCTAGTTTTTAAACACGATTATTATTTAAGCGTCCCCTCATGAATGATACATAAAACACACAATATATTCAGAAATCGTTGATTATCTACAAAGTTTACATGTAAAAATACATTTCTTTACAATCTTTTGATCCGCACGTTCACTCTGAAAAAATTTTTTTCCATGTTTTGTGGATAATTCATTCATAGTGCGCGAAGCTTTTAAGACATAGAAGCTAGAAAAAAAACAGTAGTCATACCCAGGGCGATCGAAGGTCTGAAACTCCCGGTACTTGTAGAGACAACCACACATCAGTAACATTGCTGGGAAGTTTGTTGCGCCACTTCTTCCCAGCGTAGTGCTTTCGCTGGAAGTGGTGACGGGAGGGCGTTTTGGGTGACTGTCTTATGTAATTTAGACGTTCTAATTCGAATAAATGACTTTTGATTTTGACTTGCGCTACGAAAAACACCATACTGCTACGGCATATTGTTTTTCAACGTTATTCAACGCTTGACTGAATGTAAAAAGTTTACCACTGTCATGTGGTTGTCTGTACAATTGTAGCTTACACAAGCATAATAATTTCGCTTAGTTAAAGCGTTAGGACCACCAGTATTTCCAATAAACTCAGATTTTTAATTTTCTAAACTTGGATGCTGCGATCGACTTTTTTTGTCAACACGACATTACGCGCAGCTGTCATTTTAGTCTAGCAAATTATAAATCAGTGTTTAGGTAATTTATAACATTAATAAAATCAAAATTATTAATCTACGACCGTTATACACAAATCACCAATTTGCTAATACTAGTATCCTGGTTAAGGCGGGGTATAAATATTTTATATCAAAGCCCATGAACGTTGACTCCAAAAACAAGGTTGTTCTAAAGCAACTATACATTAGAAGTATTAAAGCCACCATAGTTCCCATGCCAGATGGAGATGGAGCTATACAGGGCATATAACATCATCCCTTTTCGCAAATGAACAACGATGGGTTTAACACTTAATAGCCTCACGTCAGTGGTAACAATACCAGCTGTGCAATTGCATAACGCACTGTCAGTAGCATAATTAGTCTATAATGTTCCCACTGCTGGGATACGGGCATCCTCTCTTCGATAGGGAGTGGGCTGTAATCTACGCAGCTGGACCTGCGTAGATTACAGCCCATTCCCTATTGACTCGCATGTCACATGACTTCGAATTTTTGGTTCTAGGACATGCCGGATTCCTCGGACTTATTTCCTTCATCGTTTGGAGAGCAGTGGTGATGAAATTATTTACGCAAAGTAAAGCGCCTGCCAGGATAAGTCCAATACCATCGGGCCACCACTGCTCAGTAGCAATAGCTTTCATTTTAAAAGTTCTACAACACTCATTGCGTTATTTACGTTGTTGAGCAGACCAGTTTTTCGATCATGAAGCAATGGATTAGCAATATCCTTCAAAATGATTCAGATTGAGATTGATAGTGTGTTACGGAATTAGGGTGGAGTATAAGCTGGCCTCTTATTTTATTGAAACTCCGTAGTACGCTAGGCCAGCTCAAGATCAAAGTGTGACCATCAATGTGTCGGTCGACTGTACAGTCACGAGCGCCAATATGTCAACACTAGGCAACTTTCAATTGCGATTTTTTCGTGAAATAACGAATGCAATGACACATTACATAAACCTATGGGTTTGAAAATGCTATGTTCGTAATAACATAAAATTTCATTCAATAAGAAAGGAGTAAATCGCTTTTGAATAAAGCCGAGTGTATGTACAGTTGGCTTTTACTTTTTCACCATACTCGTCAATTAGGAGCCTTTGATAGTTCACTTCTGGGCAGAAAATAAAGTAAAATGAGTAATCATCATTCACATTCCGTAATAATCGGGTTTACTAAATATTCATGAAAAACCTACTATATTAGTTCTATAACACACAATAGGTACATATTATAGTTACTCGTTCTATGAAAACCTAACCTGTAGGCGAATCTTGTGAAAATCATTGCATTGAAAAAAACTACGTGTAGGTTTAAATTCCCGCCAGCAGGAATAAGTTTTGGACCCTATTATAATAGCGTTTACCCAGATTATTGAAAAACTAGACTAGAATAGTGAACTTACTTAATTTTCTCTCGAAGTACAGTCTACGAAGTGGGTTTTTATCTGAAAATGTGATGAAATAGTTAAATGGATATATAATAGAGGTATGAGAAACAGTGTAAAGTTCACTCATACTCTATAGAAATGGGAGGATCCTCCGACCAGACTGGTGTCGTGCCTGACGATTGATGTCGATGACGTTGTACATATATTATATGCTCGTTGCGCAGTAAACTCTGCTTGCGCGATGCAGGATTTTGCATGACGTCAGTGTGATGCGTAGTTCGCATGTGGCGATGTACCATGTGTCACCGCTGCAATATCTCATGATTGTATCTCTAGGTTAATATCTCATGATTGCCCCTGTATCTCTAGGTGAGACACAATTGTGTCAGTAATTGATGACAATAATTTTTAATGGTGACAAAAACTCCCAAAACGATATTTTAAAAAGAGCACTAGTTACTACTTACTATACTAGAACACAGTACTTATAGGTATACTACTCTACTCTTCGATCAACAGTATCACTAGATTAAGGATTATTAATAAAAACACATCGCTCAAGTGGCCGGGACTGCATATAACTTGATTATAAACCTTAACTTCCAAGCATAAAGTTTATTATAGTTTGCATTATATTTACTTCTTTGATTTTTTTTGTTTATATAACAAAAATATTTATGGAAAAATAAAACATAATTTCTAAGCAATAAGGTAGAAAAAACTATGTTACATTATTTATGATCTTATTTTTTCTTTGATGCGCTCATCGGAAATCTAGTACTATTGTTGATCAAAGTATACACTTGGGTAGACGCTAGAATAAAAGGTCATTTACTCACTTTGCAGTCAAAAATGGCCCATATTTCTTGCATGATTCATAAAGCCAGTCACAATTACAGCATCCACTGCAAAGTAGCCATGAAACAGTGGTTTTCCATTTAAATATGCAGTGTTTCACTCTCATACTTCCCATATCCCTATTTAAATACACTATAAGTGTGTATATTTCAGTCTTACACGGAATTACACAGAGGCCATTTTGTCAAATCGCTTGAAGATTGAGAATAATTCACGTGATTCTAATAATATCAATAATATAATATCATACTTGGGAAAATTCATAATGTCATGATTCTGGTGGTGGCTGCAGACTGCAGATTTCCACAGCAGTCCGCAGCTGCAGATTACAATACTCTAATAGTTTGTAAATTGCGGTCACACCTGCGGTTTGCACTCTGCAGCTGCGGTCTGAAGTCTGCAGCCGCCATTGGAATCATAACTTAACATTAACAACAAATGCAGCCTATTGAGACACACGCTTGCAATTAGAAACTTTTCATTTTGATAATTCAACATTAATAATAACATCAAGACAACAAGCTAATCTTATAAATTAAAATCCAATTATTTTTAGTACAAAAGTAGTAAAATTGAACTAAGTTATGATTCTTTGAAAACTGGCAGTTAACAATATGAATACCAGAGAAAAGTTACGCTACGCTAAAACATCAGACTGTCTACTTTATATATTTTAACTATAAAATAATAAATAAAAATGGCAAACATTGACCAAATTATAAACACATACATATACTTTAAATTTTGAGTAAAATAGATAATAAGAGATTAATTGCTCTAAAATAGAGCAATGGGTTTTTATTTGTTAACTCATCAAAGAGATGAACTAATAAAGAATAAAAATTTTGACAATAGTTTATGAACATACATAATACTACCCGCAAGAGTTAACTTGAGACCCGAGCGCCCCTCCCGACCCACGCGCTGCTACCGCTCTCGCCATCGAGCGATCTCAAGTTAACTCTAGGGGGTGTACAGACGCGAGCAGGTCAAGATAAAAGAAACTGTCAAATTTTCGCAATCAACCTTGAACCTTAATGCTTTAGCAATAAAGCTAAAAAACTATTTAAGAAATTTGACAGATTGTAGTAGGTTGATGTGCTGGTGTCTGCACTTAGCGTCAGCCTTCAGAAAGAAAGCTGACTTATGTACACTTGCATTCATTAATGAGATAGTCCAACTAATGCAGACATCCATATTTAAAAAAAAAAAACAACTTTAGGTCACCTGTAAAATTAGCAAAAAATATTGCTAAACACTTGAATTTTTCCGCACATGATATCATTATTATAAAGTAGGTACATTTTTATATATAATTACATATAACTAAATTGACTAAACATTGATTTATCACAAGCTACATAGAAGGCAAGCCTCCTGTAAATATCAGACTAATAAAATGTCAATATTTCATATATTTCGGTATATAAGATACAGATTGGTTTGCGGTGGGAATAAAATATATCTCACACATAAGCAATACAAATGGTGTTCATGCATATCTTAATATGAAACGAAGTCTTTTTATGTTCAAGTACACTCGGTGAAATATCAGACATATTTCCAGTTTTAACTGATCTCGTACTCGCATTGTATAAGCTTTTCGTACAATGAGAAGTCAGCTTATACTGGAAATGTATAGCTTGATATGTCGTCGTGCGTACCTAGGTATATTATTCCTGATGTTTGGTTAATGTTAAGATATGCAAAAATGCCGTTCAAAATTGCAAAAAACAGTAATTTGTATAGAGTATAAGTGATTATGCAGATATTAAAATAAGGCTAATTTTACGTAGTAAACACATGAATAGTTGTATTCTCACTTTGCACTCAGCCTAGCCTTTCTTTTACTATACACATAAAACTCTGCAGGAATCCACATACAATATTTTTGTAGAAGGTAATATTGCAGAGTTACTTCTTATCTACTTTCATCATAAATCATATTATTTTAAAAACAATGTTTTCAATATTACGTAAAACAACATTTCATTCAGAAATATTATGAATTGAAACAAATTAAGCGGAACTGCAGAGTTTTAAAAAACGAACTCAACTCTGCCGAGTTGCTTGCACAAAAAATACAAAATCACACATCTTTACCAATGCTACCAACCTTAAAAAACACACATTGTCCTTTCAAAATACTGGCTTGAAATCACCCAGTTCTTTTTTAGACCCGCCCTTATTACCTCTAGTTGTACAAGTATCTTTTGGCGCATGGTCAAAATCGGAACTAACGCCGCCATCTTGGTTTTTTCAATACAATTTTACCAACAGCGCCCTTCTGTCACATTCAAGCGATACTTGTAGCACTATAATACTTTTTATTGAACGATGCAGCCGACACTGATGGCATTGAAGAGGGGCGCGGCGCCCAGGCCTCCGTCGCCGTCCGTGACGCCTGCGAGGTACTTCGCCCTTACACAGTCGTCGCAGGTACAACTGTCCTTTAGGGTGCATAAACCTCGCGCTGTGGCAATCGCTTCCCATTTTATTTGGTCGTCTAGAGTGCCACTTCTGCTTAGAAGATTCTGTAGGAAAACACATTGACATTAACGTAACAACAATTTTTTTTTTGGAATGGCATCTCTCAGTTCAACCTATGAGGTTTTCGTCTGCTTAACCGGGCTTGTCTGTAATATTATAATAATAAATCATTTTATTTCGGACAACTATGAGATCCATAAATTGTTATGCACTTAAAATACTATTGTTAGTAACATAAAACGAAAAAAAGACGAATGAAAGCGAAGACCAGAAACTAAGGAACAACTCTTCGCACAAATTGCCTTATTATGGCGGAGGAGATATCAGTCGCCACAGCCCTCAGGATGCTATTGCGACTGCCTCTTATTCTGCTCAGGAGTAAGGCTGTTTTTTGCGGATGATGGCATGATACCCATCGGTATGGGTTACCGCGAACATTTCTGAGGCACTGCAAAAAACGAGGCAGTCGCAACAGCATCCTAAAAACATTATTATACTGGACGCGCAGAACATCCAGCGACCTTTTCGAATAGTTGACCCAAAGACTACCGGTGTAAAACTCTGACAATAGGCTTTAAAAAGTGTAATCTTTACTTGGTCTGTACACCGAGCCAATCTTCGTGCCAAGATATTACCCCTGACTCCTAGAGCTCTGCGCTGCCTCTCAATGTCACCATGGTCACTAAGATCGTCGGTAAGAAAATGCCCAAGATATTTAAACTTTGTGACTCTACGTATTGGAGTACCGTTTATGACAAGCTCGAGCGCATTTTCCCGGCGCTTACCAGCGACCCCAAAGACCATGTATTCACATTTTTTGGAATTATAGACCAGTCCATGCGCAGCAGCGTAGGTCTCACATACTTTGAGCAACTCCACGATCGCCCCGGCGACGGGCCCAGCAGCACCATGTCATCCGCATAACTGATGTTGTTACAATTAATATGCCTGTGGACGCCTCAATAAATGAAGGCCTCCAGCCAGGGCTTAAAAAACTTAAAAACTAAGCGACTATGCGCTAAGGGAACCCCCTGTGGGGTACCGACCTCGGATTAGGGTGTCACTCGGAGAGGGCAGCAAGGCACAGGCTGGATCGAAATTATTTAGGTACGAATTTAAAACTACAGGCTCAGCGGCAGCGCTGCTGGCTCGAGCAAGGGTCGGGGCGGACATGGTATGGGGCGTCGCAACCGTAACAACTAACAACACACCCATACTGCCCATACACTTATACCTTGACAAGTTAACCCCCCCCCCTAGCACCGGCTATGTTTAACTCCTATGTACTTATTAGAAGGTGGATCAATTGTCATTTACCGGGCACAGATTCAAACTCTCAGCCGATGCGAAAGGAAAAAGTTTTTTTGACATATCTCATTCTTTGATAGGAAGCCTAATTAGGTACTAGTACCCACGGTTTTATAAAAGCTATTGCTTTCTATGTCATTCAGGCTAATTAACATATAAGCAATTGGATGTCCCACGTCAGGGAATGTTACGAAAAATTTAAAATAGTAATGCCAAAATTCTTCTTATTCTGTACCTATGAGTTCTTCAGTGAAGCTCTTCGAAAAGTGTTGTTTTTACTAATCTATTTAGTCCTACTTTTGGGTAAAGGCTTCCCTACACTCCTTCCATCTTTCGCAAGGCCGCGCGTCTTCCTTCGAGTTTTGACGGAACCTATCCAATTCATAATAAAAGTGTTGCTATTTGGAATTTATTGAAATAACGTAATTTAAAAAAAAAAAACTTTTTCCAAATAAACCATTTCTAAAATGGCAGGCGGCAGACGCCATTTTTTGCTATTAATATCCACCACATACAAAACCAAGTTTTAGGCTAGAAAAGTACCAATTACTCACCTGCATAACCTCAACATTACTAGCTTGCCACATATCCAAATCCCTCAACTGCTTCTCCTCCTTACTCCTAATTTTCTTTGTCTTTTTCAACGTCCCGCAGTAGACTGACAGGTCTTCGCTCGCGGCTATAGACGTCTCGTCGAACTGTAGGGAGAGAACGTCGCACGAGGTCGAGGCACCGTCGCCATCATCTATCAATGTGTTGTCATGGTCTTCGGGGTCTGAGTTCAGGGTTGACATCGATGTGGCGTCCGTGGAGGATTGGTTCTTTAGGGGTTGGTAGTTTATCTGGAAGTTTGAGGGATTTGAGTTAAATATCTCGGTTGTAGGAGATATGATCACCTTAATGTTTCTACTGCTGGGATACAGGCCTCCTGTCCTCTCCTCTCTACGTTTTGGAGTACTGTCTTATGTAATGTTGACGTTCTAAAAATGCTGATTCTCAGCCTAATTAAAATAAAAGACTTGAATGATTGATTTATTGAGAGGGTATGGGCCGTAACCTTCCCCGCGGGCCCAGTGCGGGTTGGTAGATGTTACATGTCTTAGAATTTTTGGTTCTAAGACATGCTGGTTTCCTCACTTTTTTTTCTTCACCGTTTTGAGAGCAGTGGTGATGAAATAATTAACATAAAGCACCTGGGTTCTATGACCTACATACAACTCGAAAGTCACAGCCGTTACCTCTGGGAGCAGGGGTCTCCTCAAGCAAACATAAAACATAAAAGTAATACCTGTGCATCCTCTAGTCTGCTAGTTTCACTGACGCGTCTGGTAACAATATTCTGCTGCGATATTGTATCCTGCAATGAGAAAAACTGGATTTGTGAACTGCATACTTATTGCATATTTACGGACCGTTATTGGCAAAATTAAGACTCTTGTACCTTTGCCAGTAATGAAGCAAAGACCTCATCATCAGCTTTGCATAGACAGTAGACCCTCCCTTAAGGAAGTAGCTATTTCAAACTCAACTTAAACTCAACTAATTTATTTCAACTATCGGGGTCGGGTCTATCACAGGTAAAATCGATTTACGAATCTATTTATATGCCCAGTTCCATTATTCACCTCCTGACTCCATCATCAGACCTTACCGACACCAAGTACAATACAATTGGAATCATCAAAACGAATCATGTGACTCTAAACTTGAGGGCTTTACTAGTAGCGACTGAAAAGTTGCACCATCCACGTCCTGGCTCCATCATCAGATCAATTCCAAGATACTAAATTATTGTCACCCAAACTACATATACATACAAAGTTTCATTTCGATACGATAATTAGAAGTAGATGAAAATTGACTTCTAAGATTTTTTACGTTAAATATGCTACCAATGGTAAGCAAAAGCATTCGTTTTTGTTTATACGAACCGAGCATAAGACAGATCTTTTGTGGTACTTTACTTACATCGTCTTCACTATCGATGTTCAGTACTGACAGGTTGGCAGATGTGGCGTCCTCCAACACTCCCTTACTGGTTGAAGGGATGGGGGAAGATGGCGTGCCCAGTGCACCCACTGAAAATAAACGTTAACAAGCATGTAGCGGTATCTACAACGCCACATGTGAACAACGCGTCATACTGACGTCACGCAAATCCTGCATCTCGCAAGCAGAGTTTACCGCGCAATTAGCATAGATACAACTTCCCAACATCAATCGTTGGGCAATTGCCCGCCAGACACAACACCCGTCTGGTCGGAGGGTCCTCCCTTTTCTATGGAGGTTGAGTGAAGTTTACACCCAGCCGATCGATTCTGTAAAAATCCCACCGTGAAAAGTTAGGTGAAGTGAGCTTAGAGTGAGCTGTCAATCCCTACCATTAGTTGGAATGACAGCTCACTCCACGCTCACTTCACCTAAGTTTTCACCGTGAGATGGTTACAGAATAGACTGGCTGTTCCCCATACCTCTGTAAACACATCAATTAGATTCATTATCATATTTAGAATATCTCGATCTCTGGCACTCGAAGTTGGCGACATACAGGGTGATTTTTTAAAGACCAGCCAAATTTAAGGATGTGGGACCAACATCGTAATCGCGAATAAAAAGTCAGCCGTCCCATACATTTAGGTCGAGTAGGTATTGAAGTTTTCTATGGGACAGTTGATAAAATTTTCGCGATTACGCTATTTGTCCCATGGAGAAAGTTGTTCAGTTTGATGGTTTGAAATTTGGCTGGTCTTTAAAAAATAACCCTGTATACAGGGACACCAACGCGCAAACTGTTTTACTATATTCAGTATATAATTCTGAACCCCCCCGAATTTTTGGAACTGGAAATGTATAGCTTGATTTGTCGTCGTAATTAATATTTTAGCTACATACACCTACACGAGTTTTTTCCCTAGCCATTAAAAATACATGATTTATGAATTTAATAGTAATACTCTGTAACTCTGTAGATTTATGTCAAAGGTACTATTATCATAATAATTATTACCTATATCTAGGTAGGTATTTTATGGCGATTACGATTGAAGACCAATATTAAATGTTTTCATAAGTCTTTATAAGAGCAAGTAGTACGAAATATTTTTATACATATTTATCGACGTCGACGTGTGTTTCCGAGTACAAACCCCCCAGCAAGGTTGTGTTGAATTGTGGATGGATTTATTAGGGCAGATCCACCCCGAGTACCTAACAGTTCACTGCGTAGAAAGGCCTCCCCCTATCGACCAATTAAGTGAAGAGATGGAAATTTTCAAATGAGAAAATACAAAACAAAATGCAAACGCGATGTAGACATGGCGCCGATTCCCTTGTTCACAAACTAAACTAAATTTATGTTAAATGCATCTTTTTCTTTCTATTTAATTTAGAAAAGGACAGAAGATAAATAAGTATTATGTTCGTCCTGTGTTGCTTCTTTATTAAATGCAGATACAGACAGTTTAATAACTCATTTAGACTGCATTTGTTTCTGAACAGAAAGGGTCATTTACCTCTTGTTTGAAGTCAGACTAGTCCCAGACTAGAATATTCAGCAAAAATACCCAGCACCCAAATTTAATCTGAATCATTTAAGATATTGCTAATCCATTGCTTCATATGTTCGAAAAATTGGTCTGCTCGACAACGTAAATAATGCAATGAATGATAAATGATAAATGATTTTATTTTTGTAAGTAGGTTTGTACAAACACTTTTACACGTCAATCATATTTTAAAACTAGATGAGGTCGGCGTTTCCTATCTGACTAGTCTGGGAAGAAAGACCGAAACAAACTCAGAGGTCACAGTCTCTTTTAAAGTCCAGACATAATCTTGGTCAGATCATATGAAAACCATGTAGGTCGATGTCTGAGATGGTCTTTTGAGGAAAGAACCACACAGATTGAGAGGACCTGTCCAGTCAGTGCACGCATTTGTCAGAAATCGTGCAGCTCAACTCAAAACTTAAGGAGCTCAACGATTCGACGAACAATACCATATAATATAGAATATTGTTGAACTGTCAAAATGAAAGCCATTGCTACAATGTGTTACGCAATTACCCCGCAGTACCAACAACGAATAACGATAGAGGTGACGTGAGAGGTGGCTCGGTGGTAAGGGCCGTGACTCGGATCGTGGTTTCGATCCCAAGCAGGCACTGTACATAAATACACTGTGTTTTTTTTCAAATTATTTCATCACTATTGCTCTTAAAACGGTGAAGGAAAACATTGTGAGGAAACCTGCCAGTCTATTCTGTAACCATCTCACGGTGAAAACTTAGGTGAAGTGAGCGTGGAGTGAGCTTTCATTCCAACTAATGCTAGGGATTGACAGCTCACTCTAAGCTCACTTCACCTATATTTTCACGGTGTGATTTTTACAGAATCGATCAACTGCATGTCCTAGAACCAAAAATTCGAAGACATGTGACATATACCAACCCGCACTGGGCCTGTGTCCCAGCTGTGGGAACATCATAGGCTGGTTACACAAAACTGGGAAAATGTGGGTGCAGCGTAATGTTACATTTTATAAGTATCTCGGTACTGTATCGGAAATAAACCCGATATGGAAGCCGTGTAGGTACGTTGTCGGAATCGGAGATGAGATAGCATTCAAAGTACTAACTGACGTAACATAAAAGACATTGTTCCAAAATAACGGAGAAGATTTAAAAAAATTGCAGGCTACTTCCATTAATCCGGAACGGGGAAAAGCACGCTCAAAATGATTACAGCTCAATTCGGAACGCACCCTATGATTTGTGTCATGTTCACGTTTTTATTAATCAAATTGTTTTTTTATTTCTACAGTTAAAACTAATATAATTATACTATATACAATTATATACAAGTATAAAATACGAAAAAATATAGAAAAAGGCAGGAGCTCATTGGGCATCAAAAAATTCGTCCGCATCACTGTCAATGGGATAAGTGCCCAAAAGGCTGGCAGCATTACCACGTTGGATGGCAATGCTGATTCTTTGGGCTAAGAATAGGCCAGCCTTATTCAAAGTTCGTATATTTTGCAATCTGTGAATGTATAGCTGGGAATGAGCACACGAAGCATTGGTACCGCGTTCTATTGTTTTAAAGTTCTAGTTTTGTGGGTAACACTTCGGTTTGCAAACCATGACGCGAGCGTTTCGAATAATTGAGTATGTATTAGATTTTTTCGACGTTATTGATGTTGTTAGAGAGGGGCTTGTTGGCTAAGTATTAAAGCCGCACGGGTCGATTGATTAGGTTAGGTTGGTCCGTGGATGAGACCATCTTTATATACCAAGACCCCTCCGAGCCTCGGAAAGCACGTTAAGCCGTTGGTCCTGTCATTCGTGGATCTTTGACAGTCCTTACGGTTCGTCAGAACCCCGAAAGTCTTACAACCAGTCTTACCAACGGATTTCGTATTATTAGAGTGATGTAGGGTTCACTCCCACCACATACTTAGTTCAGCAATATGCCGCGAGTAGCACTGCTGAGTTGACAACTTTCTGTCATGACAGAAGGTTGTCAACCCAGCAGCGCTATGTAGGTAGTATGTCTCCACCATGGGTGAGAAATACGTCTGATAGTTTTATTGTATTTAATTTAGTTTTATGTAAGCTAGGTATGCCATTGTTCAGATTTGAAGGCAAAAACGCCGGGGTAGCGGGATCGTCCGAAAGGGTTACCGCTGCGCTGGTACATAAAGGGCTAAGGAAGGAACACGGGTGGGTTTTAGTCAGTAAGAGTCTGACACTCCCTTCTGCTCCACCCAGAGCGGGAGGGGTCATTTGATGATTTCCCATCTTCAAAAAAAAAAAACAACCCTGCAGATATTTATGAAAAGGAGGCCTCGATAAAACACATAATTTCCTTATCTATATTTTGTTTTTTAAGGTAGCTTATTTAGCTCGTGTAGTAAATAAACAGGCTAACAAGAAATGAAAATAAAATGAAATACAATAAAACTATCAGACGTATATATTGTCTCAGCCATGACAGAAGGTTGTCAACTCAGCAGCGTTACTCGTGGCATATTACTGAACTAAGTATGTGGTAGGAGCGAACCCTACACCCAGTAACTGGGTTGTGGAGGTCAGACAGGCACTTGGTTTATGTAAAATACTGGTACTCAGCTGCATCCGGTTAGACTGGAAGCCGACCCCAACATAGTTGGGGAAAGGCTCAGGCAGATGAAGCAGATGATGATATTGTTGTTGTTGAAGCATGAGGTCCTGGGTTCGATTCCCGGGTTGGGCAATAACCCTACAGGGATTACAGGGTTGATGTTATTTTATGGTATGTTATGTGAATTAGAATCAATACTAAACAAGATAGAAGAAAACAGTTTATCCAACTAGGTACTAATATTATAACCGCGAAAGTTTGTGAGGATGGATGGAGGGGTGTTTGTAACTCTTTCACGCAAAAACTACCGAACGGATTTTGATGAAACTTTACAGTAATAACACATAGGATACTTTTTATCTCGATATTTTCACGGGATCGACACGTATACGGATGAAACCACCTGGCGCTGCTGGTAGAACGAAAGGGAGAGTAAGCAAATTGTTCTGTAGCCATTTATTTTGAACAAAATAAATGGCTACAGAACAATTTGCTTACTCTAATGAATGAATAATTTAATGAACGTGATGGTTAAAATTACAGATTCAGATATCAACCAATCTTTCGTTAAATATAAGAAATGTCTTAAAAAAATATTGTAATGGTTTTTTTTTTTATATTAGGTATTTTATTATTCTATGTTCTAATATTTTACAGAATTTGTTGTGTTTTTATGTTCCACTGTCAACATTTTTCTTTTATTGTGTATTAGGTATTTAATTTGTTAGCTTATTTGTTCATTTTATTGTGCATGCTGTGGTCTCCTGTAATTGAAGGAATACACGTCTACCAAATACTTTGTCTTCCATTAATTATATGTAATATTATATTTTGTTGGAGATCCTAAAGTCCTCACTAATATTATAAATGCGAAAGTAAGTTTGTTTGTGTGTTACGCTTTCACGTTAAAACGGCTGAACGGATTTGGATGAAAATGGCACACAGATAGACCATAACCTGGGTAAGGACATAGGTAAATTTTCATCGCGGACGAAGTAGCAACAGCTAGTACTTAAATAAATAAAATAAAATGAAGTATGAAGTACGGCTTTGTTGTTCAGTAAGGCCTTGATTGATAAGTAGGAAACTAAGGCCAGTTCAAAGTGAAGAGATTTTTCAATGCCGTCGCTCTTTAGGCACGCGTCCAACCCCTTGAGTTTTATCCCCTACCTCTTAGCCCGTGGCCCCGGGCTACACGCTCAAGCGACACGCGTATTGCAACAGCGATTGCCGGGAAAACCAAAGAAAGAAATTGTTTAGAGTAATAGAGGTGTGAGGAACAGGGTGTAAAGTTCACACATCCTCCACAGAAAAGGGAGGATCCTCCGACCAGACTGGTGTTGTGTCTAGCGGGCTACTAGCCGACGATTAATGTAGGGACGTTTTATGTATGCTAATCGCGCGGTAAACTCTGCTTGCGCGATGCAGGATTTTGCGTGACGTCAGCATGATGTGTAATTCGCATGTGGCAGTGTAGATGCCGCTACAAGGGCATGCTATATTGAGTCACCGAGACGCGAAGCGCGGAGCCATGATTTTGGGAGCAAGTGGCGAGCGATTTTTGCCGACAAGCGAGGGTCGCTAAGGCGCCATCTCCACGGGCGAGAGAATCGCGGCGATAGTCACGCCGTGGCATTAAACTCAATAGCAACTGTAGGAAGCACCTCCACACGGCAATATCATCGCGGCGAGAATTTGATGGCTCTCGCCCGTGGAGATGGCGCCTATGCGAGTATTGTCTTCGTTAACTCTAATCACTGCGACAAACAAGTTGAGAGAGAATGGTCGTCGGCAGTACCAAGTGTTTTTTTACTAACACGAGACCTACATTTATCGAGCGAGAAAAGAGTCGCTGGTCGTTTCCTGGTGGGACAGGTGTCTTTAGAGCGGATTCGCCAGTCTCACACCGCTCTGGTGTGCGGTGCCGCGGTTTTTAACTTTGACTGTAGCATTTAGATTGAAATACAAAAACCGCAGTGTGACACTGACACCGCATCTCCGTGCGGTTTACAGTCAAAGTTAAAAACCGCAGCACCGCACTCCGGAGCGGTTTCCAGTGCATTGTGATAACTGCCTAAACACGGCCGCGCGGTCTGACAACTCGCGAACTCCACTGTTGGGGCGTGGCATGGCATAAAATCGCGTGCGCCTGTCGCTTGACGCAAATCGCGGCCCTCGTGGTATGCCT
Source organism: Apamea epomidion (assembly GCA_947507525.1). NCBI lineage: Eukaryota > Metazoa > Arthropoda > Insecta > Lepidoptera > Noctuidae > Apamea > Apamea epomidion. The sequence goes on along the minus strand of OX382252.1, from coordinate 9,801,336 downwards.
TAGGCCTTTGGCATTGATGACAAGATTGGCAAGATCAAGAGTCGAGTCGAGGAGAGAGGTTCTTCAGACATTTCTGTTTTACGTCATAATTAATGCTATCTGGAAAGATCAAGGTGAAATTTATGTGGCCTCCAAAAGTTAGTTGACAGTTTTCCACTTCAGCAGTGACACAACATTCTGATTTAAAATGCTAGTGATCCAAATGTTTAAACTCCTATACGTTGTTATTGAATAATTCAACTACCTTTGATTTATCATAAAAAAATAACCAAGTAATCCCTAGGAGTACCTGGTTATTTTTTTATTTTAAATCATAATGTGGTATCACAGCTCAAGTGGAAAAAAGTCAACTAACTTTTGGAGGCCACTGTATACCTTTAATATAGAGACCCTGCACTGACACCGAATCGAAGAACAATGGAACATAAACGCGCACTTAAACACACACCACACCTAAGCCACTCACAGGCCACACATCACACACACCACACAAACATTATACACACACACGTACCGTACCATACCTGAAATCTCTCTAGCGTCCACTCGGGAATCGTACCCCGAGCCCCATTTACAAACAATGACGCGAGCAATTCGAATAATTACTGGTGATCTGCTACACAGGTATTCCCAGTGCAGACACCAGTCTCTCACAAACTAAGTAGTGTCGATAGTTTCTAAACTTGTCTAAATTTATATGATGCCATTGTTTGTGAAGAGAAAACATATGTATAGTGAATGTTTATACTTACAATGGTCACTACTGTGGCTTGTATGCAGCAGGTTCTCCGTTGAAGGCTGTTGGTCCTGGTAATCCCTGCTCCGGGCTTTGAATAGTCCAAACTTTACTGGTGCCATTATCTGGAACAAAATGATTAGTTAATTAACTAGTTTTTGGCTTATTGCAAGTCTCTGCCGTCAAGAAGTTTGATCAGACGATCTGTAGAAATGTCACCGAGAAAACTTGGAAGAAAAATTGTTTATTTTGCACAAACAAAACGCACATTACAAAATAAATAAAAAAGAACATAAAATATATTTGTCTAGTGCTTGATGTCAGGGCCAGGGACCAAAGACAACACACATTAAACTTGGGTGAAATGAGCTATCATTCCACCTGATGCTCGAGTTTGACACTATTGACAGCTCTCTTCAAGCTCACGCCACCTTATTTTTTACGGTGAAGTTTTTACAGAATATATCTGGCTGATCTCTGATTAGTAAATGTACCCAATAACCCTTTCAGTAAGAAACTTAGTTTGGTCCAACGCAACTTGCTATTTAAAATTAATTGGCGAAACTCCAAATATAGCTTTTTATTGTTATTTTTATTATGTCTTCAATATGTAACTCCGCCCCTAAGATGACCCACTGACCCAATATGTTTATTTAATTTCCAATATTTTTATTTATAAATTTTTGAATGTTTTAATTTTTTTTTAATAAGTCGTTAATTAAAAATTATAATTAGATTATTTGTGTGCCGTTGACGGCAAGACATATATGTGTATTTTTTTATTCGTTTAAGTATGTTTTACAAATAAAATATTTGAATTTGACATGTTATTTTCGGCGTCCTACTATAGCCTTCTAAATTTAAAATTACCCTATGCCACGAGCCGCTCCACGGAGACATCTTGACTTCTCGAAACGGGACCGTTGAATGAGAGAGGTCGAGTCGAGCCTATACGATGAACAATAGACGGGAATACAAAAATACCTACCTACCTAAGGTATCGTTTTGCGTGAGTTTGTAGTGCCACTTCTTCTTCCCAGCTAAAGCACTAGGAAGTGGTGAAGAGCGGGCGTTTTGGGAGATTGTCTTATGTGGTTTTGACGTTCGAAAAGCGCTAATTCTTAGCCTAATTTTGAATAAATGACTTTTGATTTTGGACATTTTCAATATTTATTTAGATACAAAATTATAAACATACATTAACTAGATAAATTTCTAATAGTAAATAAACTAACAAACTATTAAAATAGAGACATAATATAGTAACCGAACTAAAACTATTCACAAACTAAAAACCTACAGCGTCGAAAAATTCCTCCACATCGCTGTCAACTGGTAATGTACCCAAGAGACTGGCAACATTACCACGTTGTATAGCAATACATTTTCAATTCATATGATGCACTTTCTGAGTTTGAATTATGATATGGTTAGAAAGGGGGTTACGACGGTGCTTTACTTTGTGTAAACAATTTTTTACCACTGCTCTCAAAACGGTGAAGGAAATCATCATGAGGAAATCGACATGTCCAAGAACAAGAATACATGTCATGTGACATCTAGCAACCCGTAATGGGCCCGCGTGGTGGATTATAGCCCAGTCCCTTTCGGAGAGAGGAGGCCAGTGACCCAGCAATGGGACCATTGTAAACAGAGTGGCAGGGATATCGACGCGCAACCTGCTACCATGGATTCGGTAAAGGATTCTGGACGCCCCTGCGTTGAAATTTTTCGTCGATTATTACAAAAAAATATGGTGTTCCATACATTTTGACCGCGTAGGTATTGCACTTTTGTTTGTGTGTGTGTCTATTTTTTTAAACCGACTGCGTAGTTAGAAATATTTCGTCGGTTTCATACAAAAGTGCAATATTTACGCGGTCAAAATGTATGGAACAGCTACTTAATAAAGCGTTTACGCTTAGCGCGGACCTACTGATAATTTCTACTCTAACTATACTCTCACTACTCTACTCTAACTGTAATCGTGAATTCAGCACATGATTTTAAATCATGTGCTGAATTCATGGTTACAGTTTGCGCGTCGATGTCCCTACCACCCTATTTTCCTACTTAATTATTATGAATGTGAAAGTCTGACTGACTGTCAGACTTCTAGAATCAGGTATGTAGTAGGATAATATTAAAACCGAATGAAGCTTTCGCAACGCGACCGATGTCGATGGTTTGTAAACAGATATTGTCGGAGTGGGAGGTGAAATCTCGAACAACGATCGGATTTTCCGGCATTGTGGAAAGTTGATTATAAATCTACACATTGCGGAACCGCTACGCTTATCTTTGAGAAATTTGCTTAAAATGATATTGCAGGAGTAAGAGTGCCAGAGCGCTGATCATATTCATATTAATATCTTTATTTACCTTCCATAATGATAATTAGATGTTACAACAACAGGCAAAAAGTAAAAAATAAAATAAAATTATGTTTTTTTTTTTTTTTGAATAATGGTTATATTCCCCTTATAAACCTGTCAATGACAATTTAAATGGACTCGGCCCAGAATTCAAATACGTGTTTGGCGTTATTAAAATAATAATAGTTATTAACGTCATTAATTAAGTAAATTATTATATCATTTTATTTATATCAAGATCAGTTATAGGTACATACTAATTATCTGGTAAGGTTAATTAAACAAATATGTAATACTTAGCTTCACTAGTAAATATCAGTTGTTTTTAATTTGTGGCACAGAAAATAAACACAACCCACCACCACCACCACCACCACCACCACCACTACCACCACCACCTATTCAATTGTTTTTGAGCTGACAGAAATTTCAAACACCAATATAAATTGTACTTACTTATGTTTTATTTCTGCAGTTATGGAGATGTTTTCTTTTATATTTACACTAAGTACTATTTATTTATAAATGGTGCAATTCTTCTATTTATCAGGGTGTTTACTATAGGAATCTGACACAGATAGAAATACGATAATAACCCCATTGGACTTCTATTATTTCCTCGTTCGTACCAACAGCTGATATTGCTCTCCCTGATTAGACCTTTTAATTTTTTTATTCGAAATCTCTCGAACATTCTAGTAATATAAAAAGCTATATCTATTATTAATATAAAAAAGGTTACCTCAAAATCCTTATTTATCAGTAGGGGAACAACTGAAAAACTATTTTGAAGACTCAATAACACATTATAAAACACACTCCACTGATATGGGTCTTAAGACAACAAATGGTACAAAATCTTCATTAAATATAGGAGCCACTCTCAAAAATATTATTCAGGTAGAAAACGTGTGTATAAAATAGTCAATTTTGCTAAATATTTAGTTTAAAATATAGATTTTTTTAGTAAAAAACAAGCGGTGTCGCCCGCCTTCTTGAATCGCGACGACTGGGCTCTTTTTGGTTGCAACACTGTGTTGGTAAAGGGACTTTGTAAAAGAACAGGTTATTTTTCTTGTGGTTGATGGCAACTGTGATTTTTTATGAGTAGTAATTAATATAGCAAGACTTGGACTAAAAACAAATTCCAAGCCCCGGTAGGTAGGTGGGCATCATTAAGCGAATGTTGGGTGCTTTTCTATAGAATTTGTCTAGACATACCTTTTTTGGAGCAATCTTTCACTGGCTTTGTCTGTACAGTCACGAGCACCAATATTACCAACACTTGGAACTTTCAATTGCGATTTTTTCGTGAAATAACGAATGCAACGTTGAAATAAGACACATTACATAAACATATGGGTTCAAAAATGCTATGTTCGTAACAACATAAAATTTCATTAAAAAATAAAGGAGTGAATCGCTTTTGAATAAAGCCGAGTGTATACATACTTTTGCTCGTGACTGTACATGGCCATTTATTGAGTGATATTATACTTAACTTTAGATTGGATGTAATTTTTACCCACACGTATTGTCCTAAGCTGGACGCCACTTTTTAAACTGTCCCACGCTGGGCGTCACTTTTTAAACTGTCCCACGCTGGGCGCCACTTTTTAAACTGTCCCACGATGGGTGCCACTTTTTAAACTGTCTCACGCTGGGCACCTCTTTCTCATTAGTCACTTACACGGTGGGCGCGCAATTATACACCTGGTTCTGAAATACTTGTTTGCACTAACAAGGCGAAATAATACTTTGAAATGAGAGAAAATGAACCACTTTGCATCTAAGGTAATCTAAATTCAACCAAAAAAAATCTGATTCTATGATTATCAGCAACTAATACGTATGGAACTGAAGATTTTTTATTTCCCATATTAAACAAATACTGAGAATAAGTAATAAAATATGAAGAAAGTACAAAAGAACTAGCAGTACAATGATATTTTTAACAGTTCCAAAATACCTGTTCCACACTGTACTACCGTGTCAACTAAAAAGAGCCTTCCGCCATTACACCACAACATCGCAGTTGCGCGCGCACTCTGTTTATAATCCACTTAGTTTCGATTTGACATCCTCTCTTTGCTCCGAGCTATTATTGTAATACACACCCTATTTCTTTTAACGGAAGGTCTGGAGTTAATTGGGTGAAACTTGATATCAATACAAGAGGATTACGCGGTTCTGTTTGGATTAATTGGAATTAATTTGAAATTGAACTGTTTGATTGTTTAGGCGATCTATCAGTTGATCAGCAAGTATGGTACAAAATTCCCCCTTATTTATATATAAATGTTTCTTAAAATTAAGTAATAATTAGGGTCTGCTTAACCATACCACGCCTACCATCATTTTTGAAGTGTCTAATCATTTTAAAGCAACATTTTAATTTATGGGAGTTGTAGTATCTACTGTCAAAATTGTTTTTTTTCCAACTTTCATCTATCATTACAGGGGGTAGTGTTTTTATCTAAACTCTTATCCTAACTTATTATTAACTGAGTCCATCTCATGCGCTGAACACAATCACCGGCAGCGGGGCTGTCTGGCCCCTAAGTCCCAAGCTCCTCGGTGGCCGGCCTCTCCCCTGCCGACGTACAGGTGTTGGCAACGTCGGCGGGGAAAAATATTCGTCGCTCGAGCTTATTAACTTAATATTATAATTTGTAACTTATTACAAGCAATGCATTCTTTGTAAAGTCACTCAAAGAACAACAGAATAGGTCCGAGTCACTAGTTGTATGAGGTTGCGAGTGCCGAGTGCACGCGTCAGTAGTCCTAGCGCGTGGCTCCGCCAGGAACGGTCGCTGTCGTCGTCGCCCCACGTACCTGTCCGGTACTTATATAAAAAAGAAGAGATTACTGTATGCTAGTCACAAATTGTTCCACTGCAGGGTATAAGGCCCTTCTTAAACAGAGTCAGCATACCTCGCTGCGTTTTGATGATTTAAGGCCATTAAGTTTCCTCAAGAATTCTTCCTTCACCATATGCGAGAATAATATTTTTTTATTAGAAAATTACGTATTTGATTTTTATCATAATCATCCGCCGACAGCAGTCCTCTCCAATTGTACGCCATTTAGCTCGATTCTCGGCAACTCACATCCATCTGCTAGCAGCCACCCTGCGCAAATCGTCGCTCCACCTACCCTGAGGGCGTCCTACCTTACGTTTTCCGATTCGCGGTCTCCATTCAAGAACACGTCTATCCCAACGATCATCGGTTCCTTCACCATGAGCGAGAATTTTTTTTTAACCCCTCGGTTGTTTTCGCTATCCAATCTCATTTGGTTCAGACTCCTTCTCTATCTGTCTCATTGTAACACATAGGTACATAATCAGCCTATAATGTTCCCACTGCTGGGACACAGGCCTCCTCTCGGTGAAAGGGAGTGGGCAGAAATCCAACACGCGGCCCAGTGCGGTTGGTAGATGTCACATGTCTTCGAATTTTTGATTCTAGGACATGCCGGTTTCCTCACGATGTTTTCCTTCACCGTTTTGAGAGCAGTGGTGATGAAATAGAGCCTGCCTGGGTTCGAAACCACGACCTACGACTCGTAAGCCGGGTTAGCTACCACAGGGTCACCACTCACCACCATCCTCACCATCCTGATTAGGTACAGATGCCAGCACAAACTACCCGAAACTGTCAAAGTCGGTGATGACCGAAATTAGAAAAATACTTGATTTTACTAATATTGTATTCTTTAACTATCTGTGACTATCTAAACCATAAACTACGTATTTTTCTTTTATCTTCACGCATCTTAGGCTTAGGTTAAGTTTGGTGATGTCACTAATCGTATCTAAATAAAAAGTGGTGACGTATTAGGATTACCATAAAGCTTATGAGCAAAGGTTGACGTCGACAAAACGTCATTGAAAAAGTTTTTGTGCCACGGCTGACGTCGCGGTGTCGGCAAAAGTCATTGTCTATTGATTTTCTCAATGGCTGATTAATTCTGTTATTAAGAAATAGCCGATCGACTAGAGTATTATTCAGGTTATTGTTACGCGCCACAATTAATGCCTGGTACATGGTGACATTAGTTACCACTAGCGCCATCTAGTATCAAGTAGTAGAACGAATGGATCCGTCTAGAAATTTCGATACTAGAACGATCGACATCTGGTCAGTCAGGGCCGGTATGTACTCGAACATTCTAGATGTTTCTACAATAAAAGGTTCTGGAACTATCTGCGGCACTCTTTAAGGCCGGGACTAGCCGCGACCAATCAGACTTGGATCAGCGATACATGCGAATACATCGAAAGCGATCTTCAAGTGCAACTTAAGTGGAATTGTGTTTTATAATTAGTGTGTTTGAGTTGTTATTAGTGTTGTTTAATTAAAGTGTATTTTTTGGTATTTATTTTATATCGGCAGTTTTTATTGTCACGAACCCGAAGCTCCTAACATTATGTTTAAGTCCCATGTAATTGGGGGCGAGCCTGTTGCCATCAACCAGGTAAAAATCCAGACTCCTGGCTGCTACCAAGAAATTCTTGATGGAAAAACCCAGTACCCTTTTGCTCGACCTGCGAATCGAACCCAGGACTTCATGCTCAGCATGAGCTTGCGTTCACTGTCATCAGAATCAGCCTATAGTTAATATTCCCACGGCCACAGGCCTCCTCTCGGTGAGAGGGAGTGGACCGTAATCTACCACGCAAGCCCAGTGCGGGTTGGTGGAAGTGACATGTCTTTGAATTCTTGGTTTTAGGACATGCCGGTTTCCTCACGATGTTTTCCTCCACCGTTTTGAGAGCAGTGGTGATGAAACAATTTAAACAAAGTAAAGCGCCTGTCAGGGTTCGAACCTAGGACCCACATCTCTTAAAACACGGTCGTCACCACTGGGCCACCACTACTCTCTACGGCCACTGTACCAACGTGGAAGTCGAGCAAAATAATTTTATATTAAAAACAAATGGACAAACAAACTTTTTTCTTTATCAAAAAAGAGATAAATACCTTGCGCTTGTTTCATTAAACGCTGCCAACACAAACTTAACCTTACCCCTATAAGCATAAGCTTTAAAATCAATAATACTCATGTGATGTCATTAGATCGCTCTCCCCTGATGGAAAACTTAATTGACGGAGGTTTTAAAATGGATGTTACAGTGATCTAGTACGGTTTATGTCCTAATTAGGCAGGTAGAAATATAATATATACTTAAACGTACGTACTCGTCCTATCGCAGTCCACTGCTGGACATAGGCCTCTCCCAGGCTGCACCACAACACCCTGTCCTACGTCTTCCATATCCAGTCTGTTCTAGCCACCTTTTTGAGGTCGTCCGTCCTTCTAGCTAGGGGGGCGTCTCGCATTACGCTTACCGATACACGGTCTCCACTCCAGGGACTCGTCTGGACCACCGGCCACTGAAATCTTCAAAATCTTGAATTGGGCCAGTGAGGTAATTGCGTCACACACCACCGGTAACAATTGCTTTCTTTTTGACAGTTCAACCACATTCATTACGTTATTTATTTTGTTGAGCAGACACATTTTTCAACATATGAAGCAATGGATTAGCAGTATCCTTCAAAATGATTCAGATTGAGATTGATAGCGTGTTACGCAATTAGGCCCAGCGCCCACTATCGGTGGACATCGGTGCGGCTCGGTACAGCTCGAGCGGTTTACGCCGGTTTCGGGCGGCTTCGGGTGGCTTCGGGCGCCTGAGAGCTGCGTCGGGCGACTTCGGGCGACTTCGGGCGGCCTCGGCAGCCGTAAGCATGGCTAAGGACGCCGAGGCGGTCTTCGGGTAGCTCGGGTGATCAAGTTTCTCTTCTTCTTCAGCAAGATGAACAATGAGAACTAAGTCCCAATCCACCATTATAAATACACACGCACAACTGTTTTCACGTGACGTTACGACTGCTCTGCGATGTTTCTGCCGCCCGAACTATTCTGAGGCTACCCAAAATCAGCTACGGCGTCCTTAGGTGTGCTTACGACTGCCGAGGCAGCTCTCAGGCGCCCAAAGCCGCCTGAAGCCGCCCGAAGCTGCCCGAAGAAGCCCGAAGAAGCCCGAAGCCGCCGTAAGGCGCCCGAGCTGTACCGAGCCGCCCCGATGCCCACCGATAGTGGGCGCCGGGCCTTAGGGTGCAGGTCAGCAAACCTATTTCTTCTTTATCGTGAGAGCTTTATTTACGCAAAATAGTTCGGCAATAAGATATAGATAAGCCAGTCGTCTGTGACCTCTAAGTTTGTTTCAGTGTTTCTTCTCAGAATAGTTGGATAGGAAGCATGGACCTCATCCTGTTTTGATAATAGGATTGATGTGTGTTTGTAGGTACAAACCTACTCACAGAAATAAAATCATTTATTATTTGGTTGCTTTTCTGACAACCCTGCAATGCGTGTGCTGGTTTAATAAAACTGTGGGAGCAGAATGGACGCTCTATAAGGACATAATTATTTTATAGTGACCTTGGCCCCAATTCTGTACGGTGATTATATTCTTGTAATTGACATTTTAAATACCTTTTTGCAATAAGTTATAATTTGATAACATAATTTTTAATGTAAGTAATGACTTTTTATTGTGACAATTTATTTATGTGTATTAATTTTTGATGTCTTGTTATTTTAATGTCAATGTAATGATAACTTATGTTTTTGCACGCCGTGGGGTAGAATGTAGCGGAAACTTTGTATTCTGCACCATCTCAAACCTGTACCTACATTGTGGGCAAATAGATATTTCTGATTCTGATTCTGATTATAATTCCCCGTGTAATCTTACCACGTGCAAACCACGTACGGTTGTCAAGCGTGGTATTTTGACCAACCAACCACGCCAACTTCGCGTTAATTTCGTGCGATTTCGTTCATTGTGTCACAAAGAATACGTTATTAGCAGGTGTCGTGATTAGCTGAGGAATTGACGTGGTTTCGAAGAAAGGAATCAGTAGGTGGTCATAGTGAATTAGAGCCCTTGTTGGTGATGTTCTTCAGAATGGTCGGGTGCGTAGTACTCGGAACCGGCGTGCGTGTATGGCCAGATGTGGGAATGTATTCGACGCAAAAGGAGTATGTAAGGATCGGAGCAGGTGGCGTTCTGTCTGTAGTTTCTGTCTACCCCCGTGGGGGAGAAGGCGTGATTTTATGTGTGTGTGTGTGTGTGTGAGTCAGAATAGGGTTAATGATATAATAAAACAAATAGGCCATGAAACAATCTTGCATTTTGAATAAATACTACATACATTTTGTTAACACTATTTTTTGTGTATTTTTTACATAGTTTTATTATTTATTACAATACAAGTTATTATTTTAGTGTTAGCTTGTAAATTGTAATTGGTACCCTATTAATAAATATAAAAATTAATAAACAAAAAAAATAAAAAAAAGTTATGTAATAATAAAAATTCCTAAAAGTAGTCGTTCACCCAGCTTGAATACTATTTTTAGGATTTCGTTTTTGACAAGATAAGCATTTAATTGACTAGAATAATAAGACGGATTTTTAATAGTTTTTAATTTGACTAGAATAGTTTTGACTTAAGTTTTTTTAGAGTATTGGTGTTTAATGAAATAATAAAGAAAATAGAATTGCTTGAGATGGGATGTTTAATATATTTTGTATTCTAAACTAATTTCTACACACTTAATACCAAAAATAATTATTGTAATTTATCAATTTAATTTTGTTTACAAATACAATTTCCCAAAAAAATACAGTTCTTTAATAGGACGAGAAAGTTCTTTCGAAAAAATATTGAGAAAATGAGTTTTAAATCAGTCAACATCAACCCCATCTCTTACAAAACCATAACAGCATAGACTCAACCATTCGACAGGCTTCCGAGTCGATAATGACACATTTCCGGTAACCTGACTTGCCTAGCCGACAGCAAATAGCCGTCGGAAGAATAGCGATCGTCTATTGGGTTCTAACTGTCAAAACTTTCGGATTTGGAAACAGCGTTTAGAGGACTCCTTCGATAACATTTATTGGTATTCAATTAGACACGGAAGCGTATCGAATGTTTGCACTTTTGCAATTCACAGCTCAAAAGTATCAGTAAAAACTAGCAGATCAATGATATCAGCAAAATATAAATAAAATAGACTAAATTGGTTTTAATTTACACGGTGATTATTGTTGTTATTATTAATAATTATTAATTCTTTATTAATTTACTTATAGCCAAGGTTTTTGAACGCCGGTTCATCGTTAAGGTTGTGCTCGAAGAATGGACTCTCCCGGAAGATCACAGACGCATCGGCTATGTGCATTTGTCTCTTACCATATCTGAAAAAAACGTTGAAAGTCATCATGAACATCATCATCGTTACCCTTATAATTCTTCTCTATTAGTCGATATATCAGTAGTCAACCCCTTTCTAGCCATATCATTTTTCACACAGACCATCCATCGTTTCTTTGGTCACATTAAGGAGGAACATTCATACTCAACAAAGAAACGTAAAAGTATTGAATAGTTATCATCACTAAATAATAAAAAGGCTTGAATCAAAGGAAATCTGGAATCATCTTCATGTATTAGGGAGTCATCATTATGAAGTATTCTGCCTACCCTATTAAGCAAACCGAGTTTGATGTGCACATTTTATATCTTGGGATACGGTGTCAAACTCAAATTCAAAACATTTATGTATGTTAAACAGGCACTTTTGTGTTGTCAAGAGTCGGTCAATCAGAAAGATGAAGCTAGTTGCCTATTCTAAAGTGTAGCAGGTACCTATGAAGAAGAATGGGCAAGAAACTCCATAGACACACGTGTTTATCTTATATTTCTACAACTAAAAACTGGCCTCTGGCGGATGGTTTTGATAACTAGTGCGATACTACATGTTTCATGTTCATATTTCTGAAAACTTCCAAGGTTAGAAAGTTCCATAGAAAGTATGTAGGTGGCGTTGTTAACTTCAAATAGAGACATCTAGCGACAAGTAGTGAAACTAAAATCTTGCAACAGGTAACTGCTGCAACAAGCAAGTGCTACTAGAAATATAAATAAGTTGCTATAAAAGCTTTGTTAGTGATGATTACACACCGTTTGTTATCAATCACGTTTTAATTAGAAATAGAATTAAAGTAAATTATCTAAAAAAGGAGAGATCAAACAAAACTTAAGTTAGGCGCCAATATTGTATTGGCGCCCAACGTGGGACTACTTATATTAATGGCACCCAACATGGGACACATGAAGTAACTTAAAAAGTCCTGACTTTCATCTTCCATAAACACAATAATGCATTTAAGTCGTATGTATATCTCACAATTTAAAAACATAGAAAACAAATAGAACAAAAATATTTTATTATAAAATGGCGCCCAACATGGGACCAGATTTCATTTTGTCTAATTAGCTGAACAGTAGAATTTCTATGTTCCTGGTTCGTAATGTACGCTGCATTGTTTATTTCAGATGCATTTACGATTTTTTGCTATTAATATCCAGGCTAGAAAACTTTCTTTAAAGGTTTTACCTGCGTATTTTTTTTTTTCACAGTTTGTGACCTCACATAAGCTTCACATAAGCTTATGAATTCCGTTCTAGTCAAAGTCAAAGCAGTTATGAATTTTCGAGAATTCGGTCTGTTAATTAGAAAGTTGAAGCTTGTTAAAGCAGGTTCTAGTCACCTGACAAACAATTATTGGCTTGCGTAGCGACTAGAGCCTAGCGACTTAACATCCTTACATATACATGCTAGTCGCCTAGCGTGTGCGGCTGGTTGCAAAGATTCTAGACCGTTCGTTTTACTTCGCTACTCGCAAGGTGACTCGCTAGGCTCTACATAGGCTCTAAGCAATCCACCTCTCAGTGCGTACGTAGCCTTATAGAAACAATGACAAAAAAATCTCACCTTCCTCTCCCATGCACAGAGTAGTATTCTTGAAGCTCCTTCAGATAGTTGGAGATCTGCTCAGCGGTATCGAAGCGTTCGGGGCGGCGGGGGCGCGGGTATTGCGCCTGTGTCGCGCACGACAAAATGGCGGAGAGCAGCAAGATGGCGGAAAGCAGGAAACGCATTTTGGCTGGAAGAAATAGACAATAACATTTAATAAAAAAGTATAAGTACAACGCTGCAAGATTCTAAGAAGCCATAATCTTGTTTTGTTAATATAATTTCTGTGACAATTGGTGTCGAGGGACTGATGATGTCGATTATAGAGTCAGGAGGTGGATATAATTATAATATAATCAATATACACCAATCCCTCTTATAGGCCTCCAGTTCATTCCGTCATCTACGCCTGGGACTTCCGCGATACCGTTGGACGTTTTCACGGACCTGCTGTGGTGGTCTTAGCCCACAATGTATCCGACATGCGGCAAACGTTTCCGGCCCCATTTGAGCTTGGCTGCTTTTGGGTGACATCTGCGATTTGTGTCTTAGAGCGCAGTATCGTGTTCCGTATCCGGTCAGTATGTCGAACGCCGAAATCCGAACGGATATGGACCAACTTCCTCCAGTCGTCATTCCCTATAACCGTCAGATTTTCCCAGAATCGGGAACGGAAAACGTGTCAACTTTTAAGTTCAATATATCCCACTACCCACATCTAATTTCGCGAGTTTTGTCATTGCACGACTTAATCCATTTCACGGTCGAACGGGTGTGAAACGAACTGCGTTGAGCGAAGTTCGTAGAAATGGAAATAAACCTTGCTTGAGGTGAAAACTAAAGGATCATTTGCTTCTAATAACTTATTAATTTATCTATACTAATAATAGAGGTGAGGGTTTTTTTAAACTATGATAAATGATTTTATTTTGTAAGTAGGTTTAGTAGATGTTTGGTTATGATTAAAGAACCTCGCACAAAATGTAAGGAAAAAGCCGTTCGGTGAATTTGGCTGAAATTTTGGTACAATAAGTACAGCCTAACATGATGAATGAAAGTAAAAAATAAAAAATGGGCGCAAAAACAAATTAACCAAATTCACCGAACGGCTTTTTCCTTACATTTTGGGCGGGGTCCTTTAAGTGACATTCAAACGTCAAAAACGTATAGTTAAACAGTAGCTAATCATTACAACTTTAAGCAACGTTTATGAATAAAAGGGCAAGAGTTGATTTAAACGCGCAAATCTCTGAAAGTATCAGTCGGATTTAAAAAAATCTTTATGCATTTCATAGCCTAATTCTTGAGGAAGGCTTTACGCTACGTAACTTTACGTTGAAAACCTTAGGGACCGAGCAAAAACCAAAAAAAGGAGAAAGAACGCTGAGCGAAAAATCGAGTAAATGTTCACGCGCTCTTACTAACACTTGTAGGCGTTTCGTCGGCGTGACGTGGGACCGTTCGCTACTATCCTGTAGTGTCCTCGCAAAATTTACTTTAAGGTGTATATAGGGCTCGCTGACCTTGTGCATGTGGGCGAAGCTAAACGCTCTACCCCCGAATACGTAAAACGCGCGCGGTGGCGCGCTGCACTAAAACGACGATCAAAGAATATGCGGAGACGCAGACATGCCGCACGCAGGTCGCCATTTTTGCCTACGATTCCAGAAGGAATGGCGGAGGCAAGGCTGATATATTTTGTATAGATTGATACTTATGTTACGTATATTTTATGTTTTTACTGGACATTATTTATTAGAATTTTTTCATTTTTTTTATTTTGTTTAAAATCATACGTGAGAACGAACTTAGTTCCCGACGGGGGTAAAACTTTAGAAATAATATCGAGTATTTTCTTAGGAATGGAATAACATTTTATTTGCATAGACTGTAGGTCTTCTTAGGAGGACTTACATAAAAATTAGATTTTATAAAAATGAGATCCTGTTTCATCAATTTGAATTATTATAAATCAGTAATAAACCTACCTAACTAGCACTGTACCTAAATGGCATTTTTAGGATTCCGTAGCCAATCGGATGATGTTATAATCAACTTTCTTCCTGTCATTGTTATTTACATAGCAGGTAGTGGTATTCTAATTTGTGACCGGTAGGTGCCACAACTAAAATGTACAAAATAATTATTTTTTCCAAAAAAAAAAATAACCGACTTCCATAAAAAAACTACAAAATGAAAAATAACTTTATTTCGGAAGTCTGTAGCAAAAAACGTAAATTCAAAACCAAAGACATCGACTTCCGAAATAAAGTCATTTTTCACTTTGAAGTGTTTTTTTTAAGTGTTTTTCATGTAAAAAGATTTTTTTTACTATTAATCGTACGTCAAAAGTAACAGTTGAACTACGAAAACTGTTACCACTGTTATAGTATAGTAAAGTAACAGTATCATGTCTCGTTAGTGACCTTGAAATAATCACCTACGGCCGCTCAGTAGATAAACCTTCCGCGTTCGTGCGTAACAGCCGCGCGCGAATACTCAGAGTATATCAGTCATCGGCGTGTTTTACATAAAGGCATATAAGCAGTGCCTACCTCGATAAATCACCATAGGCCTGTTAGTTACATTTTAGTGTGTGTGCCCAACTATGAAACTCACTTAATTATCATACCTAACAAAAAACAAAATCTTCATACAAATACGCGCGGCAGTAGGCAGTCGCAAGACGGCCTACTCGGCTCCCGGACTATTCGATTTTTATTTTGACCTCACTGTCGGCTTTATCACCCTCGAAAAGTATGAAAACGACACCCATGATGAAATATTTGAAAATTTTTGCAGCCGCCATTTTGGATTTTTATTTTGACCTCACTATCGGTTTTATCACCCTCGAAAAGTATGAAAACGACACCCATGATGAAATATTTGAAAATTTTTGCAGCCGCCATTTTGGATTTTTATTTTGACCTCACTATCGGTTTTATCACCCTCGAAAAGTATGAAAACGACACCCATGATGAAATATTTGAAAAATTTTGCAGCCGCCATTTTGGATTTTTATTTTGACCTCACTATCGGCTTTATCACCCTCGAAAAGTATGAAAACGACACCCATGATGAAATATTTGAAATTTATTGCAGCCGCAATTTTGGATTTTTATTTTGTCCTCACTATCGGCTTTATCACCCTCGAAAAGTATGAAAACGATACCCATGATGAAATATTTGAAAACTTTTGCAGCCGCCATTTCGGATTTTTATTTTGACCTCACTATCGGCTTTATCACCCTCGAAAAGTATGAAAACGACACCCATGATGAAATATTAGAAAAATTTTGCAGCCGCCATATTGGATTTTTTTTTGACCTCACTATCGGCTTTATCACCCTCGAAAAGTATGAAAACGACAGCCATGATGAAATATTTGAAAAATTTTGCAGCCGCCATTTTGGATTTTTTTTTTGACCTCACTATCGGCTTTATCACCCTCGAAAAGTATGAAAACGACACCCATGATGAAAAACTTGAAAATTTTCGCAGCCGCCATCTTGGACTTTTATTTTGATCAAATTCAATATTTTCTCATTTTAATATTAGTTAGATAAGCCTTACTACTTGTATACTATCGTAAGCGTCCTGACGCGCACAATAGAAATGGGCCATCTGCAGTGAGCTAGTCAATGAACGCACACTGATACAATTCGTTCGTAAATATTTGCACTAACACAGGCAAACGCGCGTAGTCGGTCGATAGCCGGAGCGGAGCAGCGAGCGACACAGCCCTCCCGTCTCAGTGCTAACGCACGACTGCCGCCCGCGCCCGCGCAGAGCACCTCTGAAGCTCAATCTCAAAGTGGGGAAATTTTCTTTGCAAATGTTGATTGATTTACATAAGCTGTTTCATTTCTATAGTACCTCTAACCATTAATTTTTCAGTGTAAAAATATTTGCAAACATCAAAGCCGTTTAGAAGTAATATGGAATATTAGGAAAAAATAGCGTTTTGCTAAAAAAATTTTTAAGGGAAAAGTATTAGCCATACGAAAAAATCCTGTTTCAAAAATGTTGTACATGAACCTATACCAACAATATATTTTTTTCAGATCCTCTAATCAAGCCGTTAATGAGAAATATTCTTCATAAAGTGACCGTGTTACGGTACTAAACGAGAGTAAGGCCCTTAATGCAGTTGATTTAAAATCCTAACTTGAATATCAAGTTACTTGTGATGTCGAAGCGGTGCATAATCAAATCAAATCAAGTCATTTATTCAAATTAGGCTGTGAATCAGCACTTTTCGAACGTCAAAATTACATAACACAGTCCCCCAAAACGCCCGCACTTCACCACTTCCTAGTGCTTTAGCTGGGAAGAAGAAGTGGCGCAACAAACATCGAAAGTTACAGTCGGAGCCCATAACCTGATTGCCTGGTATCACTGGTGCTTGGCACTGAACTGGAACCCGTGATACTGAGCGGATTATTTCCTAACTTCACTTTTATGTGATTATGATAACTGTTACGCGTCACCACGCATTCATGTCACGGGGTTTTTTTACGAACTGTTTACACATAACAGCACGCCTTCTTCCCTGAAGAGTTAGGCAGAGGTGTACCTATTACCTATATAACCTGTAGGTACACTCACATTTCGCAAGTTTATTTATTCAGATTTATTTATTTATCCTCACACTGGAACGCCATACGGCAATTTCACCAATGGAGCAAAAAATCACTTAAGTTATGTTTGAGAGCACCCCAACTTACTTAAAAAGTAAAGAAGAATTAGGGATACAAAATATTGTATTTAAAATTGAAACACCCATGCTTTAAAGCGTTACAAACACTACAAGCTGTGAACCTTTTGGATTTTGCCATTGGAAAAAGTGATGAACTTCCATACAAAGTTTTATCCCCTATTTAAACTCTTTAGGGAATGATTTAGCAAAAATCTTTCCCTAGTGCCCACTTTCGTCATATTAGAAACCCGTTTGCCAAATATCATGTTTCTAGACTCAAAGGCTTAGATGCTGTGCGTTGTCGTGTCAGTGAATGAATTTAGATTAAAACCAACTTCCATCTAGTGCGGCTGTCCAAACCAAATATGATCCCGGACCATTATACAGACGCCAGCTCACCAAGCTACCGGAAACTGTCAAATTTTCCCAATCAACTTTGAACACAATGCTTTAGCGATAAAATTTAAAATCTATTAAAAACATTTGACAGAATGTGGTAGCTTAATGTGCTGGCGTCTGTACATTTCATAATAGATGGCCGCAGAAACAAACACCTTTTAAAAAAATGCCTGATATATTTTTTTAAAGGTACCTAATTTCTTTAATGCAAGTGCATTGATGCCTAGGCGCGTAGCCTGGGCATCAATGAACTTAAAGAAATCCTGGGGATGGGAATTGGTCGAATAGAATAGAATATATTTATTGTAAAACATGAATATACATCAAATAATATGTACGAGGTCTTAAAATAACAGGTAGATCTGCATGTTTTGCCATTTATGGCGTACAAATCAAAATATTTTATGTTTAGAATAAACCAAAAAAAAAAAAAAATTAAGGCTACACAACAAACAATGAGATTAATAACTTAATCCTAATGCTACGAACTCATGAAAGGTGTTTTTCACAGACTCATTTTATAGAACATCTAAATCAATGCACTTGCATTAAAATGGCAACAGTGCATCAACTATAGTTGCCAAAAATATCGATTAAAAAAACTTTACATAAGTAAAGATCTACTTTTTATTTATACATTTATTTCAGGCATCAAGGCCCATATAAACACAGACAATACAATTTTAATATAACTTAAAAATACTATAAATACATCATACAACATTATAATTACACTAAAAAACTAACTAACGCACACGAAGTGTCTGCGTCGTGTTTCGCTGAATGGTATCATGTAGCCGGCCACGAAACCGGTGGTACACAACACCCTTCGGTCAGGACTCTTCCTTGAGGAACTTCTCGAGATGATGATCACCACGAACGACTTGAAGTTCGTGATGTGACGCGACTCCAACTATTATGTACAGTCACGAGCAAAAGTATGTATACACTCGGCTTTATTCAAAAGCGATTTACTCCTTTATTTTTAATTGAAATTTTATGTTGTTACGAACAAAGCATTGTCGAACCCATAGGTTTATGTAATGTGTCGTATTTCAACGTTGTTGTCGTTATTTCACGAAAAAATTGCAGTTGAAAGTTGCCAAGTGTTGACATATTGGTGCTCGTGACTGTACTTACGCCGTGTCTTGGCTAGCCCTGATCATGTGGGCCTATTAATATCGATCGAAGGTAATACGGAGGCATTTCCGCATATTTTCATTTCAATTCCTTTCCAATTCCCCATTGTTAGTTGTGGGCTTATCTGGGCTATCTGCCCCGGTTATGCCCGGCATGTATCTTGTGCTCGGCCTACATTGTAACTATGTATTTCCTTGCCTTTTTCCAACTATGTTGGTTTCGGCTTCCAGCCTAACAGGATGTAGCTGAATACCAGTATTTTACTTGCAGTGACTGCCTATCTGAGTTCCACAACCCAGTTACTGGGTAATACGATACTCCTTGGTAAGACTGGTTGCCTGACTACCCGTAACGACTGTCAAAGATCTACGAATGACAGCAGGGAACAACGGCTTAACGTGATTTCCGAGGCACGGATAGGTCTCGATATGTAATGGATGGTCACCCTTCCACTGACCAACCGCGGCAAGCGTAGCTTAACCTGATCGATCGACCCGTGCGGCTGTTATTACTTAGCCATGGGCCCCTCCACGTTGTATACATGTAAATATTATTATTATAATTTTAAGACTCCTCCATAACGATAAACTACCCACAAAAATGTGGGTAGTTTAAAAAAACACAACAAAAATACCCGTTGATAATCAAATTACCGGAATGCCTGTGGCCTATAATTGTCAAGCGCTGTGCACACAATGGTGCCATGTTTGTTATGCTCTCGATCGGACCAAAACGTCAGTGTTGAAATTAATAATGCACTTTGAGCTACGTGTACGTGGGAGGTATTGTGATCAGGGAGTGACTTTCCCAGAATTACTGAGAGGTAAGTTTAGAATAAGTTATATGTCAAAGAATCTTTCCAGGAATATTGTGTAGCGAGTTGAAACTATCGGGGCATAGGACTCCAACTAGAAGTTTCCAGTTTTAGCTGACCTCGCATTGTATAAGTTTTTCGTACAATCAGAAGTCAGCTTATGCTGGTTATGTACAGCTTGATGTGTAGCCGTGCGTACACACACTGGTCGTGCTTGCAAAATGTTGAAATATGATCAACTAGCTGCGCCCCGCGGTTTCACTCGCTTAAATCTCGATCCCGTGGAAATATTCGGATAAATAGTATCCTATGTCCCAATCCAGGTCATGGTTTACCCATGTGCCAAATTTTATCCAATTCCATTGAGACGTTTTAGCGTGAAAGCGTAACAAACAAAAAATAAAATATTTTCTCTTTCTAATAATACAAGCTGTTGCCCGCGACTTCGTCTGCGAACCAGGATGAAAAGAAGCCTACGTCCTTCTCCAGGTCATGGCCTACCCATGTGCCAAATTTCATCCAAATCCGTTCAGCCGTTTTAAACTTAAACTTACTTTCGCTTTTACGAGAATAATAATAGTAAGGGTTATAAAGAGAAAAGATTTGATTTTTGTTTAGATAACTGTAATCAAGTTAGGCAGAGGTACAGACTAGCACATGAAGCTAAAATTTCTTTGATAAATTTTCAACTTTATCGCTAAAGCATTAGGTTCAAGGTTGATTGGGAAATTTTGACAGTTTTGGGTAGCTTGATGGCTGGCGGCTGTACACAAAAAGCCTCATTTCGCCAGTTATGTTTAAGTCCCATGTAATAGGGGGCGAGCCTATTGCCCTCAACCAGGCAGAAATCCAGACTCCGGGCTGCTAACCAGGCAGAAATCCAGACTCCGGACTGCTAGCCAGGCAGAAATCCAGACTCCGGGCTGCTAACCAGGCAGAAATCCAGACTCCGGGCTGCTAACCAGGCAGAAATCCAGACTCCGGGCTGCTAATCAGGCAGAAATCCAGACTCCGGGCTGCTAACCAGGCAGAAATCCAGACTCCGGGCTGCTAATCAGGCAGAAATCCAGACTCCGGGCTGCTACTTATAAATTTCAGGTGGAAAAACCCTTTGTACGTCCCGGGATTCGAACCATCATCTGCCTAGCCTTTTCCCAACTATGTTAAGGTTGGCTTCCAGTCTAACCGGATTCAGCTGAATACCAGTATTTTAAATGGAGCGACTGCCTATCTGACCTCCACAACCCAATTACTGGGTAACACGATAACCCTTGGTAAGACTGGTTGTCAGACTTTTGGGCTTCTGACGACCCGTAACGACTGTCAAAGATCCACGAATGACAGCCGGGACCAACAGCTATACGTGCTTTCCGAGGCACAGAGGGGTCTGGTATGCAAAGATGGTCACCCATCCGCGTACCAGCCGCGGCAATTGATCCCCCGCATCACACGCCCATACCATGACAACCGATTCCCGCACATCTTTTCAGTTTTCTACCGGTGCCACTTTCAAAAGTGCTTGAAGATTAAATTGCTCTATTCCAACGTGCACTCAAAAATAATCTAGTTTTATGCAGAAATAGTCACTTTAGAGTTGTATTGTAGACTAAATGGATTAACTTTTACTACACAAACACTAGATTCCCAACACTAATTATCACTGTCGTGGGTTGTAAACTAGTGATGTTCTTATCGATATTTAACACATGTCAGACACATGAAAGCGATATCTGCTTTATCGATAATATGAACTTAGTTATCAATAGTCCCAGCTTTATGTGATTACCTTAATCAATTTTTAATAATTAATCTTTTAAGTCTTGTGTGGGCTTTGATATATCAATTAGTTAGTGTTTAGTGTCGGTTGTAAAAATGTGAGTGGTTTTCTGAAGTCTGAGGGAATTGGACTATTATGGTTTATGGTATCATGGCGAGGTAGTGATTTGATTTTACAACGTGACTCTTGAAAGTTGGCAACGTCGCAGATAACTGTCAAATGTTATGCTATTTTAATTAATTTATACATACAGGGTGGCAGGGACATCGACGCCCAAATTGTAACCATGGATTAAGCACATGAGTTTAGACCCCATAGAGTCGAAATTTTTTGTCGGTTATTAAAAAAAATTATTGCTGTTCCATACATTTTAACTGCGTCGGTATTGCACTTTTATAAGAAACAGAAGATTTTTTGTCAGTTACTTGGTAACATGACAACCCTTGCTGAGACTGGTTGTCAGACTTTTTAGCTTCTGACTGACTACCCGTACCAGCTATAACTCTGATATAATTTAAAAAAATACCTACCTACCACTACACTACAAAAAAAAAAACCTAGCCGCTAAGCTGAAGCGAGACAGGGCTGGCCACGTCTGCTGTATGCCCAATGAATTGTGGGCCAAAATAACCGCCACGTGAAGCCCTCATACAGGTAGAAGGCGTCGCGGCAGACCCCGTACAAGATGGCGGGACGAGCTGCAGAAAACAAACGACCAGTGGTCCATTTCCGCCCTGGATCGCTGGAAGTCATGGGGAGAGGAATTGGCCCAGCAGTGGGATGATGCAGGCTAAGAGTAACCAGTAACCTACCATCACACCTCACTGCATATTTCTACTCTCAAAACTATAAAATGCAGTAGTTGAATTTAACTCGAAAAACTTGAAATACTTCATCAAGATTATCAAAAAGGGAGCTGTTTACAAGGTAAACGATTGAGATGTCTTTTCAAAACTAATTATAAACTTCAAAGATGTTCTGGAACGCCATCTTGTTTTTTTGGTGACGTAAGCAGTTTATATTTAAAAGACTTTATACTTTTTATACGTTTATACGGTCAAGTGGCAGTACTATAACTTAATCTGCCTATAACGTTTCCACTGCTGGGACACAGGCCTCCTCTCTGTGAGAGGGAGTGGGCAGTAATCCACCACGCGGGCCAAGTGCGGGTCGGTAGATGTCACATGTCTTTGAATTTTTTGTTCTAGGAGGTGCCGGTTTCCTCACGATGTTTTCCTTCACCGTTTTGAGACCAGTGGTGATAAAATTATTTACACAAAGTAGTAGTGACCACGACCTACGACTCGGAAGTTGGGGCCCTTACCACTAGACTCTCACTGCTCACTGGGCTACGACTGCTCGGCAGTACTATAAATGTCTTGAATTAAAATCTCATGTGTCCTCCAAGAATCAACATCGCTTTATAATACACCCTGAAGGTAAATTAAAAGACCAGAAACCACTTTGCAAAACTTTTAACAGTCCCAAGCGTAAAATGAAACCTCCATAGAACTGCATTTAAATTATCTGCTATATCTTTTTGGGGTTCTCAACCCTGAGTCTTTGAAATTATATACACAGTGTTCCGGACGATATACATAAACTTTGACCAGATATTCAGACCATGGAAATAAGCATTTTTCATTATGGACACATTAATGAATTCTTATTTTTTATTTTGTGTTAATTTTCATACGAACTAAATACCTTGACGTAAATCACCCGATATACATACATCTTTATCTCATTATCCGAAGCATTTGATAGATTTATCATTTTAATTATTGCACTAAGCGGCCAACATAGGCCAAATTAAGACCGTTTCTTACTGCATAGCTCAATTTTTCATTAAATGGAATGACTAATATCTTTGTAACGAAGCCTTTTTAAGTCCTACTTCCTAGATTGATTTGTACTATAGAAGCTATAGAAGCGTTTGCCAAAGTTTATGGATAACGTAAAGAACACGGTGTATAGCGTCTCGAATTTTTGTTTCTTGGACATAAAAGAGTAAATATAAAACTATTATTAAAGCCAGGCAAAGCAGATACATATGATTGAAGACGCTGGGAGGGAACGCCTTAGAAGCACCTTTCTGAAGAACACACCTTACTGGTGATGTTCTTCAGAAAGGTCAGGAGCATAGTACTCGTAAGCGTGTATGACCAGCGGGGTAATTGCGTAACACACTTACTGAACAATAGCAATGGCTTCAATTTTAACAGTTCAACAACATGCATTGCTTTATTTACGTTGTTGAGCAGACAAAATTTTCGAACATATAAAGCAATGGTTTAGCAATATCCTTCATAACTATTCAGATTGTTATTGAAAGTGTATTAAGCAAATAGGGGTAGGGGTTCCACTTTGACAAACTTTATCAGTCCCAAGAGTAATATAAGCGTTCAGAAAACTGCATTTAAATTATCTGTTCCATCTTTTTGGGGTGCAGCCTTGTGAAAAAACCTTCTATAATTTTCTAGTGCCTAAATTCAAATTCAAATTCATTTATTCATTTTGTCTAGAATGCTACAAGGATCTTTTGACGCCTGAATGACATTGACATCAAAATATGATTCGCAACAAATACTAAGTATTTACAGAATTTTTAATCACGTAAAAAACGATTTAATTTTATTTACTTTTACAATAATTTAATAATCAGATTACAAATCAAATAACAAAATTATATCCTAAATTAACTAAAACTATTTACAAACTAAAATATAGCGTCGAAAAATGTATCCACATCGCTGTCGACTGGTAATGTACGCAAGACACTGGCGGCATTGCCACGTTGTATAGCAATGCTTAGCCTCTGGCCAAGGTAAAAGCCAGCCCTTGGGTCATGGGAAGTGTCAACCAGACTTTTCAAAATTTCTGGAAGATGGGATGGCGCAAGAGTATCAACACAAGTTGCATCCCACACTAAAGGCCTACTCACCTTCCACGGAAATAAAGACATGCCGTCTGGTCTCTAGCCATAGTCGCGTGATAAACCATTGGGTTCTAATACAGCTGGAACGCTGACGGTGTTATGAGCTGGTCGAATGAAGACGTTAATGTTTGCGTGCCGCGCTAAGCGACCCGCACTTCAGCTGTACGACAGGCCGTGGTGTCCGAGGCTGTTGACAACTTCGCCACAGTGACAGCGATGGGGAGAAAAACACGGTGCTCCTAGTCGTAAGGAAGCAGCGAGGCGGAAAGTATTGTCATCGAACAAAGTGCCTATGTTCGACGACGGTAGTGCATGAAGCCACAGACCCGACTCCCATTTACCCACAGCCAGTAGGCGCGCACGCTCCGCAGTGGTAACAGACGTGTTAAGTAAATTATCCTGAACTAATCTGCAGCGGCTCGTCCCACCGTCTCTGGGAAAATGGATTATCGGGTAGATCTGAGTTCGGGTAAGCGAGTCTCCAGGCATCCATAGCCTCGGTGAAGCACGGCACATCAAAATGAATCAGTGTGGAGGCTAGGATTTTTCTGATTCATTTCTCAGTGCCGTGGACCGAGGATATAAAAGCCGGTAAACTGATACTAGAAATTTTGCGGACGCCGAGGCCTCCCAAACGAATGGGAAGAGTAGCTTGTGCCCAAGCTCGGTCGTCCAAGGCCACATTTAAAATCGAAGTTAATGTATGCCTGATAATTCGGTCCATTTTGTCTAAAAGGTGAGTATGATTCCATAGATGGGAAGCGCGAAGAAAATAAGTTAATTTAGGGCCGAAACAGCAGTAATGAATTAGGGTGATGGCCGAATGCATATTAATTTGGAACAATCTTTCCGAGAAACGTCGTTTAAATTTTGTATTTTTTCCTCAATCAATTCGGAAAAGGAATTTTCAAAGATTGGAGATCCAAGGAGACGAAGTGAACTTTTTCCAACAATTTTAATATTTGCAGCTATTGCGTTAAATTTGGGAAGTGTCAGTTGTCTGTCAGTACTGTCCGCTAAATATAGTTCACATTTCGAAAGGTTGAGATCAAGGCCAATGGAATGAAGTTCATTTTTTAAGAATCTAGGTCGTTTAAAACAGTTTCTACTTCGCCACCCAAGGTGCCATCGTCTAGATACCAAACATTAAATTTGGAATTTAGTTGTCGAATAATTGGGTGAATGGCTAAACTAAAAATCACTGGCCCGAGGGGGTCACCTTGTTGACAGCCAACAGCAGAATCCAGAAGGTTGTCCCGATACAGTAATTTAGATGGGTGTCTGTAACATTGCCAAAGGAAACTATAAATTTGGGGTAAAGAATAAAGAAATAGAAAACACGTACAGAATCTCCAAATAAAAAAAAAAATTTGCTCCTAACAATGGAACCCAAAATCACAAACTTCATAATCCTAACGCCTTTTATATTCCAAACCATTTAACGGCCATTTTCATAAAAAAAATAACCCGCTAACAAAATGTCGGTGTTTACCGGTAAACTTGAGTAACGTTTACCGCGCCTTTCAATGGATCTGCGCGGGAAAATTACCCGCCAACGTACAACAAGTGGTTTAGGGTTGGGACACATCAGAGTTAAGTTATCGATATCGTTATGGAGGTTGAGTAGTATTTTAATAAACAAGAAATAATTAGAAACAAAAACGGTTTAGAGGCGTTATTCTTAAAATAGAATACTGAGATTGAATTTAATGCTCTTGAGATGATCTTGATATGTACAAGTCAATCAAAAACTAAAAGGTACTTAGGATACGGTTACGAAACTTACCCGGTTCCAGGAACAAAAATCATGACGTGGCTAAATTAAGCGCATGTAAAGTGATTCGATATTTTTTTAATGAGTGTGTGTAGTTTCATGCGCATTCTTCTCCGTTTCGAAGGGGGAACTATATTCAATTCTTCTTTTTTCTTGAAAATTTTGACGTTTAAAAACCGTTTTAATGGTCTCATTGAAATATACGATTGACCGTTGATAACTCAGAAAGTTTCTATTGGCCGCTTGCCTTGTTTTTAATGCTCTAGTCTAATGCGTTATTCATTAGACTCCAATATATTTCATCGATGTCGACAGATCCCTATCCCAGCACTAGGCAGTTGATTTGCCGCTCTCAGAACAATAGAGGGGCTCCACAATTTTCATCATGCGTAGCGCGGGTGGATGCGGGCAGATGCCAATTTTCTACCGTACTGTTGTTTTGGAAGTTTATGGTTGGAGGTAATTTGTTGTGTCTATGGTTTGAAGTCCGTTGACTTTTTGCAGTGATGCATAACTTTCTTTTCTAGCTTTTTTTTAACGTTTTTTAGCCCTCATAACGGCGAAGGAAAACATCGTGAGGAAACCGGCATGTCCTAGAACTTAAATTGCGAAGACATGTGACATCTCTCAACCCGCACTGGGCCCGCGTGGTAGATTTACAGCCCACTCCCTGACGAAGAGAGGAGTAGGCCAATTCCTGTAATTAATAACGTTCAAAATCTAGTCGCAATCTCATCTCAGCGAAAATCAACGTCATTTGTCAAAAATGTAAAGAAGTTAGTGGTATTTTTGAAAGATTGAGACTGAGATCAGACTGTGAACGTTCCCAAAATAACGAGAATTGCCCCTCTGTTATGTTATAATAATAATAATATCTTTATTTCCCAAAAATACAGATAGAGAACATTTACATAAAACATTTGGATGCTGCAGAAATCTGTACACAATAGATTAATCTCTGTCTCTTAAACTAGGGTATCCTATTATAGATTCGCAATGAGGTTCCAATTGATATTATGTATGAGTGGACTGTGTCAATTTACCTTCAGAACGGAAAAAAAATAATAAACATGTTACAAGAAGTGTTTGATCCTAAATCTAAATTCTAATTATAAAACAGCCATGACATGTCACATTATGTCTAAATCTATCTATACTAGCTAAAGGAGACTTTGTTTGTTTGAGCGTGCTAATCTCTGGAACTACAAGCCGAATGTTTATACATATAGACGAAAATTAAAAAAAAAAAAAATGCATTTGATAGCTTAATTTTTGAGGAAGGCTATAGGCTATTTTACATCACGCTAGGACTCTTAGGGACCGAGAAAAAAGAATCAGAAAGAACGGTAATTGACAACGAAGTAAAGGCGCGGGCGGGCGATGCGATGCGACGCGGACCCACCGCGTCGCATCGCTTGGCCCGCCCGCGCCTTTCGCGGGAGAACATCATCTGCCTAGCCTTTTCCCAACTATATTGGGGTCGGCTTCCAGTCTAACCGGGTGCAGCTGAATACCAGTATTTTACTTGGAGCTATCTGACCTCCACAACCCAGTTACTGGGTGGCACGATACCCATTGGTAAGACTGGTTGTCAGACTTTAGGGCTACTGACGACCGTAACGACTGTCAAAGATCCTCCAATGACAGCCGGGACCAACGGCTTAACGTGCTTTCCGAGGCACGGAGGGGTCTTGGTATGTAAAAATGGTCACCCATCCACGGACCAACCGCGGCAAGCGTGGCTTAACATGATCTATTGACCCGTGCGGCTGTTATTACTTAGCCACAAGCCCCTAGCTTCATTAAATCGGGAGAACAATCGATTTAATGAAGCTACATAGTTATAAATATAATATTATTGTCATTTATTTTTTTGGTGATTTAGGTACTTACTTTTTCCATTAACTTGAAACTGATTGAAATTTAGAAAAATCTTAGCGCCGACATAAATAATTTATTTCACTTATTTATTGGAATTGTGGTTTGGTGCGCTTTGCCAGCTTTTGTAAGGGGTGGTAAAATCCAATTTATATTTATCAAACAGCCACGACATGATAGATTATATCTAAATCTATAATATTTATACACACGTACCTAATACTTATATTGCGAAGATAAGCGCCGTACGCCATTTGCATAACAAAATCTTCACGTAAACCCATCTTTAATACAAGCATACCATATGACATCTAAAACCTAACCCGTTTTAACTTCAACAATTTTCTGAAAAACTTACGCACGAACAAAAATATTTGAATAATAAACAGCCAACGGTGTTACCAGTCTCAAAGGCTGTATTCACACCACGACGGATATTATTTTCACGCTTGGCAACATCGTAACTAGAAACGGAACGTGCAAGATGGCGGAGCGTGGTATGAATTCCCGCCAACTTCGCGCAACAGTTTACGAAGTTCTAGTTTTACAAGTAAGTGTTAATTACATTTGTCCTTTTTGATAAAGATTTGCATATTTCATGTTTGTAGCTATAAATAAACAGTTTTTAATGTATTCGTATTTATAATCGTGATTTTGAGTCATGATTACACCCACCTAAAACTATCTGTAGGCCAATTCTCGTAATTTAAAACGTTCAAAATCTAGTCGCAGTCTCATCTCGGACAAATAGTTTTGAGTCGGCGCCGTTTAAATTTAAGGCAATTTAGTGATCTTTGTTTATTGTTTGTTTGCCGCCGACTCAAAATTACTTAGGTATACTTACATTAGTTTAAGAACTTAGTTATTAAGGTTAAATAAAAAAAGTTTATTATTTTTTGCTTTTCAGTTTTTTCGGCGGTTTAATTTTTTTGTTAAAATCTTTTTTTACAATATTTATACCAGATTTGGAAGGTTTCTTAGATGTCTCTGGAAGGTTAATTTGCTGTCAAATCTTTTATTTTTTTCTTCTTTGGCAACTGAGCCGATGTCCATTATTCTGCCAGAGTCACTGCCAAATGTTATACGACAGATTAAAATGATGAAACAAGTTTGTTTTTTGTTTCAACCACTGCATAACTAATTAAAATGTTTATTACTATACCTCTATAGAGGTATGAGGAACAGGGTATAAAGTTCACTCATCCTCCATAGAGAAGGAAGAATCCTTTTGTGACTTTTAATGCGCTTAAAGCTCAAGTATAATCCAACCTTTGTTCAAAAGCATACTATTCCATCAACGACTACTTACACGATAAGAATTAGTCGCCCTAATTAACTCAAGACAAAGTGCATGTTCTTTTTCCAGAATTAGCATACTGACAGGTTATTGTTATTAGTATTAACTTATTTATTTATTTTACTTCGATGGTCTTAGTTTATCATTTGTGACTTCAAGTGACAGCTATGTGAACAGAACCCAGCAATGCATATATATGTAAGCTGTCACGCCCTTTATGCCTGGAGGCTTTTATTTAGGTAGTAAGTTTTTATTTACATTTTAATTTTAATTAGTTATTTTTTAGCTTGAGTACGTATAGTTTTTATTATATTTGTTAGTATATTGGTGTGGCTAGCTGACATATGGCAATTAATTTAATTTTATGTTTTGTGTCTTGTAATGTTAATTACCTAACAGCTAGTATTGTATACAATCAAGTATCAAGTATTTTCTAACTGAACAGACAGCTGTGCTGATGGGGAGTTTGTTGCGCCACTTCTTCTTCCCAGCGATAGCACTAGGAAGTGGTGAAGGGCGGGCGTCTTTGGGGGACTGTCTTTTGTAACTTTGACCTTTGAAAAGTGCTGATTCTCAGCCTAATTTGAATAAATGACTTTTGATTTTGATTTTGATCTTCCGACCGGACGGGTGTTGTGTCTGGCGGGCAACTGCCCGATGATCCATGTCGGGCCGTTGTGCATACATATGTTAGTTGCGTGGTAAACTCTGCTTGCGAGATGCAGGATTTTGCGTGACGTCAGTATGACGCTTGGTTCGCATTTGGCGTTGTAGATACCGCTACATCTTCATTCAAATAAAACTCGAAACACACAGAAGAAAATTAGAACCCAATTTGATTTGACGACACCTCAAAAGATGCATTGCACATGAAATGGTAGCCTCCACATTTTGACGATACCCTCGAGACCTGTCAGTCTATTCTTTGGCGTAAACTCACTGTAAAGTCAAGATACCAGCTCGGAGCAATGAGGGTTAAACCTGTCTCTAGGGTGCTACCTCTGCACGGTTTAATCAGAAGATTTTGGAACGTATATGTTTTTACATATTTCAATCTTGTACTATGAAAATCGAGAGGATGAATAAAGAGGAGTAATTAGAGGTACATAACGCAGATGTGTGTGGAAAAGCCGGAAGCAGATGCGCTAGAAGGACAGGACATAGTAACTTTATTGGTGATGTTTGTGATGAGAAATCAAGAACATTTATTGTGTTATTTACATTGTTAAGCAGTCAATCTATCTATCTCATCATCATCTGCCTAGCCTTTTCCCAACTATGTTGGGGTCGGCTTCCAGTCTAACCGGATGCAGCTGAATACCAGTATTTTACATGAAGCGACTGCCTATCTGACCTCCACAACCCAGTTACTGGGTAATACGATACCCCTTGGTAAGACTGGTTGTCAGATCTATCTATCTATATATATAAAATTCAAAGTCCTGACTGACTGATATATCAACGCACAGCCTAAACCGCTGGTCCTAGAGACATGCAATTTAGAGGGTGTATTCATCGTGAAAGTAGGTATCCAATAAGAAAGGGTTTTTCGAAATTCCACCCCTAAGAGGGTGAAATGGGGCGATTTTGTTTATATGGAAAATCCTTGAGTTAATAAACTTGGCACGAATACTAATCTGAGTAAATTATGAAGTTTGCCATTTCATGTTTTACTAAACTACCGCCTAAAAGGGGATTGGGGGGTTTCAAAGTTGGTATGGAAGAATTTTAGCGCGTGGTCCGATTTACTCGAAACTCAGTGTTTATACTTAAGATCGAAAGTGAAGAATAATGTGCATCAGGGTTTTTCGAAAATCTACCCGTGACGGGCTGAAAACTTCTGATTTGGCAGAGAGATAGATGGCATCCTGGGGAAGGACATACTTTTTGTCTCGGTAGCACGTTCCCGTGGGATAATTTCCGACATCCACGCGGGCGAAACCGGGGGCAGAAGCTAGTTCGAACATATGAGGCAATGGATTAGCAATATACCTTCAAATAGATTCAGCGGGCTAAATTGTGCAACACACTAACAGTAGCAATGGCTATCATTTTGACAGTTCAACAACATTCATTGCGTTATTTACGTTGTTGAGCAGACATATTTTTCGAACATATGAAGCAATGGATTAGCAATATCCTTCAAAATTATTCAGATTTTATTTTATTTTTTTAAAAACGTTGCCCCACACTAGTAATTTCTTTGTATCGTGGGTGCGTTTACAAACATTTAAACTCACATACACAAACAGCCAGACCCGGAACAACTACATGTAGGCCATACAAATATTTGTTCCGTGCGGGAATCGAGCCCGCGACACGCAGCGCAGCAGTCAATCGCTTAACCACTGCGCCAACCGTGCCGTGTCGTCAGATTGTGATTGATAGTGTGCATACGAAACACACGCATCAGCTAATTAGCAGGTAGTGTGTCTAACCAAATAATAATAATATTAAGTATGAACGTAAACGAAACAAAAGCAGAAGGACTATGTAAAGTTAGAGGCAGGTGGCGTTCTGTAGTTTCTGCCTGGAGTAGGCACGGGAAGAAGGTGTGAGCTTCTGTATGTATGTCTAGGAAAATTGTACAGTTTGAGGTTTCCTTTCCACCAGAGGGTCTAAACTAACTCACGCTCCGAGTCGCCGCAGGAGACGCCCTGGACGTCGGGAGTCAAGAGCCGACTCCCAGCCACCGCAGGCGCGGGCTTGCGAGCGGCGAGCAATGGGCAGCTCGTCGCCCGGTAAGGATCAGGAAAGTGATGTCAGCACGAACTGACGGGGTCCGCTAGGGCCGATGCCTGCCAGGGCCGATGCCTGCCAGGGCCGCGGGTTATTCGAAAGAGATGCCGTGGCACAGGCAACTGAAGGAACATGGGTGGGTTTTAGTCAGTAAAAGTCTGACACGCCAACTCCACCCAGAGCGGGAGAAGTCATCTGATGATTTCCCACCGAAAAAAAAGGGTAAAAAACTAGTAACTGACTGAATTTCTACTAAGACTTTTAACAGAATTAATATAAGCTTTTTGGTGGCTTATGTTAGTCTCAATCAATAATTTATTAAATAGATGAGCAACTGAATACCTGATTAACAGCCGAACCCAATAACCTATTGTCACATCACTACTGATATAGAGGTTTTTCTACCTCCAGTATGCCAAAAACTGGTGATAGATGGGTGGTTAAGTTTGGCCGTTACTCTTTGCTCAGTTTCATCCATCTCTCCTGATCCTATTTTCCCCTTGTATTTAGGGCCGACGTAGAATGAAGATGCCTTCTTCGACACAGTGACTATTAAGTACTTAGTTGCATCTCAAAAGTCACCGACGTCACGCAAAATCCTGCATCGCGCAAGTTGAGTTTACTGCAGTATGACGGGACGTTGTATGTATGTACATACCTACAACGTCCCGACATCAATCGTCGGGCAGTTGCCCACCAGACCCTTTTCTATGGAAAATGAGTGAACTATTACACCCTGTTCCTCATGCCTTTATAAGGTACTCATGACAAATTGGTTTTCAGTCTCAGATTGAAATAGACATGTGTAAAGTTATATTTAACCTTAAACACAACTGTTTAAAACACATTCGCCCACATTAGGGTCTTAGACACGCCAGTAAAATCTTTTACAGCCCTCCCATTACGCCGTGAGTGTCTTAATTTAGAATTAATTGTTTAATTCTATTTAATTACGTTTCGAAAGCGACTTGCCAGCCATTCGATTGGGGACTATGGGCTTTGTTTTATTTCGTGTGTTTTTGCTTGTCTTGGTCTCTTTATTAATGATTGTTTAATGTTGTTATTTAACCCTTATAGGTAAAAATGCGGGGTAATTGCGTAGTACACTAACAGTAGCAATGGGTTTCATTCATTCGTTTCATCAGTTAGTTTCGCAAACTATGCTCCACCTCCTATCTTGCCCTCTGCGTCCCAAAACATGCAGTCAAAGTGACCTCTGCACTGCCACCGACAACGCCGTGGAAGTGGCAAAGTTATAGGAAAACAAAATTTAAAATACAGTCGTGCAGCGACACGCAGAAGAAGAATGGGTTTCATTTTGACAGTTGAACAACATTCATTGCGTTCATTCCCGTTGTTGAGCAGATAAATTTTTCGAGCCCATGAAGCAATGGATTGGCAATACGAGTATCCTTCAAAAAGATTCAGGTTATGATTGATAGTGTGTTCTTTGATTAGGGAGCTGTTTATTGTAGGTATGGAGGAAATATATTATAAAGCCATACATAGGTAGAGATACCAGCACATCAAGCTACCCGACACTGGCGCCGATTCCCTTGTTCACAAACTAAACTAAATTAAAGTTCAATGCATCTTTTTCTTTCTATTTAATTTAGAAAAGGACAGAAGATAAATCGCATGCTTAATGGAAAACTGACCCATTAGTAGATAGGTCAGATGTGATTTCCGTTTTTTTTTTACTCGGATCTCATCAATAGTTAATCATAAACGTTCAAATTACAAGCATTCATGATTAATATAAATCAGTTTTATTTTCATGGATCAACAAGTAGGATAAGTCCTCATAGAAAGACCTGTGTTAGTCTTGTCAAATTACTCAGCGCCTGACGTAAATTGACGTACTTTTAGTAGCCATGTTTTTAATCACGTCTAATCTGTCTATGGAGTATCTTAATTTGACAGGACTAAACTAATATTTTATCTTCTGTCCTTTTCTTAATGAAATAGAAAGAAAAAGATGCACAGAACTTAAATTTAGTTTAGTTTGTGAACAAGGGAATCAGCGCCACTGTCTAATTTTCCCAATCAACTTTAAACCTAATGCTTTAGAGATCAAGTTGAAAATCTATTCAAGAAATTTGACAGATTGTAGTAGCTAGATGTGGTGGCGTCTGTACAGTGGCCTCCAAAAGTTAGTTGACATTTTTCCACTTCAGCTGTGATGCCATATTATGATTAAAATAACAGGTTATCCTGGGGGATTACTTGATTATTTTTTATGATAAGTTGTTGTAATTAGTCGATAAAAACGTTATATTGTACAGTTCAAACATTTGAATAAATAGAATTTTAAGTCATGGGCCCGTGGCTAACTAAGTAATAACAGCTGTACATGTCGATCGATCAGGTTAAGCTACGCTTGCCGCGGTTGGTCTGTGGATGGGTGATCATCTTTACACACCGTGCCTCGAAAACACGTTAAGCCGTTGATCCCGGCTGTCATTCGTGTATCTTTGACTGTCGTTACGGGTAGTCACAATGCGGTGGTATCGTATCGTACTAACTGGGTTGTGGAGGTCAGATAGTCAGTCGCTCCACGTAAAATACTGATATTCAGCTGCATCCGGTTAGACTGGAAGCCGACGCCAACATAGTAGGAAAAGGTTTTTTTTTTTTTTTTAATAATAACGTTGCCCCACTCTAGGAATTTCTCCTGCATCGTGAATGCGTTTACAAACATTTAAACTCACATACACAAACAGCCAGACCCGGAACAACTACTTGTAGGTCATACAAATATTTGTTCCGTGCGGGAATCGAACCCGCGACACGCAGCGCAGCAGTCAATCGCTTAAACCCTTATTACACTACACGATATTCAGGGACCCTTTCCCTAAATTGGGATGGTGTAATAAGAGAAAGGGAGGAAGAGTCCCTATTAAAAAAACACATCACCTAAATATCGGGCCCTAAATAACGTGTAGTGTAATAAGGGTTTTAACCACTGCGCCAACCGTGCCGTCAAACCGTACCGCCAACGTACCGGTTAGGTAGATAACAAGTATTGTGTGTCACAGATGAAGTGGAAAAATGGCAACTAACTTTAGGAAGCCATTGTATGTATTTCGAAACCATTTCGGACACTAATCTATGTCTGAAAGTCTTGGACCCCTGAGTTTGTATCGACATTTTTTCTCAAGGGTAGTCAGATACGAAATGTCAACTCCATGTGGTTTTTTTTAATGTGACGTGTAAAAGTGATTCTGATATCCCATTTACAGAATACTTAAACAATTTCATTTATTTTCTTTTCTAGGGGCCATTTATTTCCGCGGCATTCTGTTTTGTATGTTTTAATTTTTAATTGAGACGCCAACACATCAAGCTACAACAATCTGCCAAATTTCTTTAATAGATTTTCAACTTTATCGCTACAGTTTTAGGATCAAAGTTGATTGGGATAATTTGACAGTTTCGGGTAGCTTTATGTGCTGGCGTCTGTACAAAGTTTCAAATCGAAACAAATATTTTTAAAGTTAATGAAAAGTCATTAAAAAAAGAATTGAGGTATATGAAAGGGCGAAGCTAGACTGGCTTATATTTTGGCTACCGTACTTTATTACAATAATGAAAACTTAATAAAAATCTAAACTGTTATTATAAAGAGAAAAGTTATGATCATTTGTGTGTTTGTTTGTTACTATTTCACGCTAAAACGGCTGAACGGAAGACCTATGACCTGGATCAGGACATAGGAATACTATTTATCCCGATGTTCCCAAAGGATTGAGACTTAATGCGGGTGTAAACCCTAGACGCCGCAAGTATTAAATAAAATAAAATTGTTGAAAAAAAATCGAATGTAGAGCAAGTAGTTTACTTACTCAAAAAACCCGTTGTATTTATAACATCATTCCCCTATACCCAAAAAATAAATATAAGTTCCCTACTCAAAAGCCCTCTTGAAACCCGATTGTCCTCACAATCAAATAATAAAATCTAACCTAATCAATCTAAAAATATTCCCAACAATAGATTTGTGCTTTAGTCCCTTTTTATTATATGACATATTCAATTCTTTAGTCTATGATTCGAGTGAAACCTCCTTTTAGTTGTTGACTTTTATTGGCTATGGTTATTTTAATGTTAGAAATAGTGGGTTTTTGGCGGCTAAAAATAAGTAGAGAAATTTAGATTTTTTTCTGGATGAAAATAGATTGACAATTCGCGTGGGATTTTGTCGTAAAGGGTTTGAGTATTATTCAATTTTATTGATCTTGATGATAGTATCTGTGTTCTTATGTGCAGGTATTTGTAATGGTATTAACTTTTTTTGCTGCGTCTTCTCATCATTATCAGCCTATAGCAGTCCACTGCTGGACATAGGCTTCTCCTATTGCACGCCATTCAACTCGATCTTCGGCAACTCTCATCCAGCTGCTATCAGCCATCCTGCGAAGATCGTCGTTCCACCTAGCCCGAGGGCGTCCCACCTTACGTTTACCGATTCGCAGTCTCCACTCAAGAACACGCCTACCCCAACGGTCATCGGTTCTACGGCTAATATGACCGGCCCATTACCACTTCAGCTTGATTCTTCTGCGTCATCTCATCAGTCTGAATTTTGTGAGTGTTTTATTGAGGTACTGAAAGGGACAGTGTGTGAAAACATATTGGTAATGTAGCGGTATCTACAACGCCACATGCGAACAACGCGTCATACTGACGTCACGCAAACCCTGCATCTCGCAAGCAGAGTTTATCGCGCAGTTAGCATTACAAACTTCCCAACATCGATCGTTGGGCAATATTGCCCGCCAGAAACAACACCCGTCTGGTCGGAGGATCCTCCCTTTTCTATAGAGTATGAGTGAACTTTATACCCTGTTCCTCATACCTCTATAGTAATATAAAACCGTTTATGACCTGAACATAACATCACTCCTGTGATCCCCGAAGGGACAGGCAGAGCTTTAGCTATTGTACACCCACATTTCGCCAGTTATGTTTAAAGCCCGATATAAAATGGGGCGAGCCTCTTGCCATCAAGCGGGCACAAATCAAGACTCTGAGTTCCTACTGAGAAATTCCTGATGGAAAAAACTAGGGTTCGGGTCCCGGGACGTCTCGTGTCTCGAAGTCCCGGGACTTTTCGTAATTTTAGTTGTCTCGAGTCCCGGGACTTTCGGGTCGAGACTCGAGACGAGAAAAGATTGTCGAAATTGCTAGATTAAATACTAGAATTACTAGATGATACATAGTAAAGTTATTAAGAATTAGTATGATTTTTAACTAAGTTCGTTTTATAACTAAAATATTGAACTGCTTAAAAGCGAATCTGTGTGTGATTAAAAGAAATGAACAAAGCAATTATTAAGACTGAAATTAACGTTAAAGTTATTAAGATGTAATTTTTTGTTTAATAAATGTTGTTTTTTACATAAAATTGCCTTTTTTAATACGTTTCACCAGAAATTAACTCAATTAAAATTCTTC
Organism: Apamea epomidion; assembly: GCA_947507525.1. Classification (NCBI taxonomy): domain Eukaryota; kingdom Metazoa; phylum Arthropoda; class Insecta; order Lepidoptera; family Noctuidae; genus Apamea; species Apamea epomidion. Next base: position 9,763,470 of record OX382252.1, on the reverse strand, counting down.
TAAAAAGGCCAAAACCCTCTTAAAAAAAAACAAAAAAATCTGCAAAGTCTCGAAGTCCCGGGAATTCCTGGGACTTTGAAATTGTCGAAATTTCCCAAACCCTAGAAATAACAAAATAACACTTTACCCAACAATCGAGCAACAGTCTTAACGGCGTATTATGGTCTAGTAGCCTCAACATTGAGATATGGAATTATATTTTGGGACAATGCCACCGGTAAACATATGGTATTTAAGTGCCAAAAAAGGTGCATAAGAGCTATTTATAATTTGCAGACAACAGACAGCTGCAAACCGTTTTTTAAAAATACGAAAATATTAACTGTGCCGTCGCTGTACATCTATGAAACGTCTATGTTCGTCAAGAATAATTTACATAAATTTGATCGAGTCACTAGTCAGCGCCGTTGTGATCGGTTACAAACAGTCGGATCCAGAACCGCACTATACAGAAACAGTATTTTTGTAGTGGTTCCGAAGGTCTATAATAAATTACCAAGATGTATAAGGAGTGAAGATAGTGTCCGCAAGTTCAAAAGTAAATTGTATTTATTTCTAATAGATAAGACGTATTACTGTATCGAAGAATTTTTAAATGATAAAATAAGACATTAACAGCCCTTTAATATAATTTACAATTGACATGCATGTAAAAATAAATTATAACTGACTTATTATTAAATAATATTACATTTAATTGATATTATTTACATTATGATGAAATATGACATTACTAGCCCTTTATTATAATTTACCACTTATATTTATGTGATAATAAAACATTTAATTGACATAATTTACTTGAACGTGACTTTGTATAGTATAGATTCTAACTTATTACTGAAAAAACTAATATTTGTACACCGATGTTATTGGTAGGACATAGAGCTCGACCAAAATGTATATTTAAGACCTTAATGTAATACCTGTGTTCACAAATAAATAATGATTGATTGATTGATTCAACATGGGAAAAAACCTCTATGGAACAAATGCAACCTTTTTGGGACCATAAAGAAGAGTCTTCTACATTGGTATTCCTGTTAGTCGGAATCGCTTTAGCTTCAAATGCATCAACCACTAATTAAATCATGCCCAAGGAAAATCAATTTGCCTAGCCTTCTCCCAACTATGCTGGGACCGGATTTCAGTCTAACTAGATGCAGCTGAATACCAGTATTTTACATGGAGCGACTGGCTAGGTAGGACGCCCTCAGGCTAGGTGGAGCGACGATCTTCGCAGGACGGCTGGTAGCAGCTGGATGAGACTTTCCGAAAATCGAGTTGAATGGTGGGCAATACGAGAGGCCTATGTCCAGCAGTGGACTGCTATAGGCTGATGATGATGATGTGGACTGCCTATCTGACCTCCTCAATCCAGTTACTGGGAAATAAGATAGACCCGTTCAAAATTAAAAAGTGCAAAAATGTTTATTGATTTTAAATGTCCAATTTTAAATTCAATCCATATGAAATGAATGAACGAAAAGGTACTGCTACAAATATAGATCTATACTGTTTTGGTTGTTGTCATTTTTACACACAAATAAATCCCCATTGTAAGCTAACTTAATTTGATTGGCACCCTGATATGAAATAACTGAAATATCGTGTCCATTGTTTTCCACAGATTATAAAATACAATTGACACAAACAAAACATAAAATTGTGAAAATTCGCGATTTCCTGATTTTCAATTGAGACAGAATTTGTGCTAAAATTGTATCTATTTTAAATGTATTTTTGGCAGGGATGGCAGAGGTGTGGCACCCACTTTTTGTCAGTTAAGGGGTTTATTTATAAACGTTTATTAAAGTTAAGAGACGTTTAAACGTCAAAAATGGATGATCAAACAGTTGTTAAACATTACATAAGTTTAAGCAATGTTTGTAAATAAAGGGTTTAACATCGTAACATGGGGGGCTTGTGGCTAAGTTATAACAGCCGCACGGGTCGATCGATCAGGTTAAGCTACGCTTGCCGCGGTTGGTCCGTGGATGGGTGACCATCTTCACATACCAAGACCCCTCCGCGTCTCGGAAAGCGTTAAGCCGTTGGTCCCGGCTGTCATTAGTGGATCTTTGACAGCCGTTACGGGTCGTCAGAAGCCCGAAAGTCTGACAACCAGTCTTACCAAGGGGTATCGTATTATCCAGTTACTGGGTTGTGGAGGTCAGATAGGCAGTCGCTCCATGTAAAATACTGGTATTCAGCTGCATCCGGTTAGACTGGAAGCCGACCCCAACATAGTTGTGATAAGGCAGGCAGACGATGAGATGACGTTTACTAACGTAACATAAATTACTACCTGGGGCCATAAAAAGCAAACAGTAGAAGGTCAAGTGGACCCTGTTAAGCAGAAAAGATCCAACCAACATTTTGTTACTTTTGAGTAAATACGATTTGAAGTTTAGGAGTGAATATAAAACTAACAAGCAGAGGAATACAAAAATGGAAAGTTACTAATGGTAACAAAGTAAATTAGCATTATTTTAAATGTAACACCACAGGCAAGTTTCGTGATATTCTTAAAAAACTATCCGTGGATCTTATATGCAAAAAAGAAAATTGCCGGTAACATTTTTACATAGAAGTTTGTTTGGTGGAAGTGATCAGATTGCTTGGATATTTTTTGCGTATATAAAGTTCGATGTGTACATTCTTACTATATGTATATATAACTCGATTTTCGACAAATTGCTGGTTGGATCTTTTCTGCTTAACAGGGTCCAATTGCCGTAATTAAAAACGTTCTTAATCTAGTCGCAATCTCATCTCAGCGACCATCAATGTCAAAAATTTAGGGAAATTGTAGGTATTTTTGACAGATTGAAACCGACTGAGATCAGAGGGGGTAATTCTCGTAATTTTAAGAACGTTCACAGTCTGATCTGTCTCAATCTGTCAAAAATACCTCTAATTTCCCTACAATTTGACAAGTTTTTGACATTTGTTTGTCGCCGAGATGAGACTGCGACTAGATTTTCAACGTTTTACGAGAATTGGCCTTAAGACTGTGAACGTTCTTAAAATTACGAGAATTGCCGCTCAGGTCTATTATTGAACCTTGAGTCTGAAGTAAGCTATCATTCGACGGTTTACACTATTGACAGCTCTCTTTACCTAATTTTCATGGTGAGATTTTAATTGTTTTTCGGACCCCTTCAAGGAACCAACCTTCCTTGAACCAATTTTTTTACAGAACTATTTTTTTTAAGATTTTCTTGTTCACACATAACCATTGTTCCTTCTTGTATGGTTAAATGTCACCCACCTCAAAGCCCTTATTTTTTCAGAATAACGTCAAAAAGCCCTGGCAATGTCTAAATCTTTTTTGTAAAATACTGAAATTTTTCTGACTAAAAATGTTATTCAATAATATTACAACCTTGTAAATATTGTAAATTTACCGAAATTATCGTTAACACGGCCATGATCGTTAACTAACTTTTGGCTACTGGGATTCAAGGAAATGACAACTAAAATCCGGTTATCAAAAAAAAAAACCGGTAATTCCTTAAAGTAAAGTTTTATTTGTTAAACATTGTGTAAAAATAGGTCTTTGAAATAGAATAGGTACAGAGATCTACTCTATGTTTTGCCGTTAACGACGTACAAATATCAAATAGGTAGGCATACGAAATTACAATTTATTAATAGAATTTTAGTTAAAAAATTAATGACAATCTAACAGAGTCATGCAGGGGCATTCAAGAGCTTATAATAGATAGTTCAATTATTCAATAAAAACGTTATAGTATACAGCACTGCGATTCTGCAACCATCTCACCGTGAAAACTTAGGTGAAGTGAGCGTGGAGTGAGCTGTCATTCCAACTATTGCTAGGAATGGACACTATTGACAGCTCACTCGAAGCTCACTTCACCTAACTTTTCACGTTGAGGTTTTACAGAATCGATCGGCTGGTCAAACATTTGAAACTAGAATTTTGCTGTAGCTGTGTGGAAAAGTGTTTGGAGAGTACTGTATATTGAGAGTGAGGCTGGCTGTACCTGATGTACCTTATGGACCTGTACCTAACGGAACTAGTATCTTACCTCTACTACCCATATACTATAGAATACCAATATCCTGAAAGTTCCATTACCGGGTTTTTGACTACCCGCCCGTTACGACTATCATAAATATTCGTTTGACAACCGGGTTTGACAGTTTAACGTGCTTCGAACCACTAAGAGGTCTCTGAATTTCAAGAAGTATAACATCACGTCAGTATTTCCAAAGGGGTAGGCAAGCGCACCTATTTTTTTACCATTTCGCCAGTTATAAATTACTAGCTGCGCCCCGCGGTTTCACCCGCATAAGTTTCGATTCCGTGGGAATATCGGGATAAAAAGTATTTTATGTGTTAATCCTGGTTATAAACTATCTGTGTGCCAAATGTCATTCTAATCCGTTTAGGAGTTTTTGCGTAGAAGCTTAATATTTCACAAAACGGATCCGTGAATCGAAAAATTGTTTTCACAAACCCGCAATATTTTTGAAAGACTTATCCAACGACACCCCACACCACAGGATGGATGGAAAGCAGCACATGAAGTGATTTTTTGCTCCGTTGGTGTGATTGCCGTGTGGCGTTCCAGTGTGAGGATAAATAAATAAATAATAATAATAGGGTAGTCGAGAAAAACAAACATCCGCACTTTATGTGAACAGGACCCCAAAAAAAATTTTTTTCATAATTTTATTTAACCACTTCGTCGGCGTGATTAATATTTATATCCATGCCAAATTATAGATTTCTAGCACTAAGAGTCTCTGAACTAAGCAGCGGTCGGACGGACAGACGGACGTGGCGAAAGTATAAGGGTTCCTTGTTGACTACACCCATCAATCCGTACTGTGTCTGCGTGGTGAATTATAGCTTACTCACTCTCACAGAGAAGGGGGTTGTGTCCCAGCAGAAAGAACGTTATTTGCTGATTATGCCATGAAGTAATTGTCACATAGTTCGTAACGAAACGAAAAATGAAGAAGTAGTATTTATTTTTAATTTCTGTTAATGGAATATGTGGGACATTTCTTAATTAGTTTTAATCATGGTCTGGCAGTTTGAGTAATTTACGCAGCCTACCCAAATGTCCTTTCCTTGGTATTGTTCGTCGAATCGTTGAGCTCCTCAAGTTCTGAGTTGAGCTGCACGATTTTTGACCAATGCGTGCACTGACTGGACAGGTCCACTCAATCTGTGTGGTTCTTTTCTCAAAAGACCATTTCAGACACTAAACTACATGGTCTTGACATGATCTGACCAAGATTATGTCTGGACTTTTTAAAAGAGACTGTGACCCCTGAGTTTATTTCAGCCTTTCTTCTCAGAGTAGTTAGGAAACGCCGAACTCGGGATCCTGCCGTTTTGCCAAAAAAACATTGACAAAACACTATCCAAACAAATTTTAGCAACCTTTTCTTATACCAATGCAATATTTGGAATGATTTTAGTTCAAACATTTTCATTTGGACAACTTTTACTCGGCAGAATATTACCAAGGATAATATCATTTACGTTCTTTAATCAAATGATTTATTAAAGCAAACAATCATTAGACAATAAACATTTAGTCAAATGATTTGTTATGAAAAAAAATATAAAGACAAAAATAAGATTTTTTGGGAATGTTATATTATTTATTAAACATTGCATTTTTATTTGATATCATTTACGTACTTCTTTGTAAGTTTATGTGCTAGAATTTGTTTGAAACAAGTCAAATTTAGTGTGACTAACGAAAAACGAACTGCTACCAGAATAGCTTAGGTTAGAATCCATTTTAATATTATATAAGTAAGTAAGTAAGTAATTCATTTATTTGCCTGAAATATGGTATTTTACAGATATTATAACACACAATGGTTCATCATATTCCGCCTACTACATTCGGCATGCAAATTTTGTGACATAATAATAGTGATTCTGATTTCATCATAAAAATCATTTAAAACAAAATTAAAAAATTCCAATGTCAAAAAAATAAATAAAATAAAAATAAAGTTCTAAATCAAAAATTGTCTACATGTCAAATTATAAAATGTCAGAGAGAAATAATTAAATTAGAAATGACAAAAGCTTAAAATAATAATGTAAAATTTAATTTTCATGTCATGGAACTTTCTTGTTTGTCCTATAATTCATAAATTCCTTAACAGTATAGAAACAGTTTTCGATAAGCCATGCTCTGAGATATATTACTTAATTGCCATGTATAGTTTATAATTTTCTTAGAGTTTAGTGCGATTTGCTACGTTATATATATTTCTTTATTATATTTATTTTTTATTGTTTAAATTCAATTTTATTTTGGTACACCACTTTTACCTTTTTATAATTTGTCATTGAAAAGCGGTGCCTTCTAGCACAGGTATATCGTTTACTGAAAAGGAGGTCCCTATGTAAGATTTACTGTAAAAGTTGTACAAGTTTCTGCAATATACCTTTTTATTTATTTTATTATTTTTTATATATATTTTTTAAATCGAAACATTTAGGTTAGGTTAGAATTGTGACCACACAACGACCCAGAAATATATTTTTGAATGTAAAACCAAACCAACAAAACACATTGTAAATTAATTTGTATATTTTGTGCAACTGACATAAAGATGCAAATATTTTATTATTGACTAAGCAATTGACTGAATAGAAATGGTAAATTGAAAACTGGCGATACTAAATACGAGTATTTTTTAATTATTTATGGCTTATTTTATTTTGCGTAAACTATGTTATACCAACAGAAATATTTGACTAAATTGGTAAAAGTACTGTTGGTAAGTAAGTTATTGTTTAAACGTTAAACAAACATTAGGTTTGCGTTACAATTATTTGTGAAGAGTTTATTACCATAATCAGCCTTTTAATGTTCCCACTGCTGGGACACCGGCCTCCTCTCTTCGAGAGGGAGTTTATTTGCTAAGTAATAATATGGAATTATGCGGAAAATTGTCTGGGAAGTGATAATTTGTAAAATTTTTTTTGATGAATCAAGAGAGACCCGCCGGACTCGTCTAGCTTGAAAAATAAATATGATTGACGTGTAAAATTGTTTTTTACCTACTTACAGAAAAATCATTTAAGTATCATTTAGAATGGTCACCCATCCAAGCTTTGACCGTAGCGTCCAGCCCCCACATTTATTATTCAAGGTTTCTTAACCAGCCATTAAACATGATTTAACGTTCTAATAATTTTAAATTATGCAAGAAAAGGTAACAGAAAGAGACTACAAAAAAAATCTGGACTAAAGCCACGTTGGCGAAATATAGTAGTCGTAAATATTGTTTAATAGCTGAAATAATTTTATATTCTGCTGCGAGGGTGACAAAGGTAAGGACGCCATCTTTAATCAATTTGAAAATGGAAAGTCTATGAAGTAAAGCGGTGAAGGGTGAATCACAATTCATTTTTTAAAACACGCTTTTATTTGAGGGCCAATTCTCGTAATTTTAAGAACGTTCACAGTCACAATCTGTCAAAAATACCCCTAATTTCCCTACATTTTTTACAAGTTTTTGACATTGATTATCGCTGAGATTTTGAACGTTTTTAATTATGGGAATTGGCCTTCAGATGTAAAAAGGCGCTTAACGGAATCTAGACTCACTTGAAAACCCCGTCATAGTGACAAATTTTTTTGTATGTAGTGGACCACCTGGGAACCTTCTGGTTACGGAGATATTGATTGTCGAACTTTCAACTTTATTTTCTCGAAAACTAACGACAAATTATCGTAAATTTTATTCTGCCTTTCTGTTTCGCAAGGTTTAAAACGGGTATTATTAGAAAAAGTTAAGATATAACCGAATAGTAAGCATATGATAGAAGCATTTGCATTCTTCGCATTCAAAATATGTATTTTATTTCACCGACTCGACTCGCCCCTACTTCGCTCGGATTTTACGACTGGACAAAACAAATATTACTTTATTATTTATATCCAAGTTTAATATGAATGTATTATACACTAAACCTTTTGGAATAAATTCTCTAAATTATGGTGAAAACCACACCCGTCGCGTAGTTTAGTAGAAAAACGCGGTCACACTAACAAATACGAAACGCGATCTTATTTTTTATTAGTAGATAAATATACTAATAACAAAACTGAAGAGTTGGTTTGTTTTTTTATTTGTTTGAACGTGCTAATCTAATCTGGAAGAGCCAGTCGAATTAAAAAAAATAGTTTTGCATTTGGTAGATCAATTCTTAAAGAAGACTTTAAAATCACGCTATGACCGTAAGGAGCCAAGCAAAAAGAAAAAACCGGCCAAGGGCGAGTCGGAGTCACGCACGAAGGGTTCCGTATAATTATCTATAAAAAATCACGTCTGTTAGATGGGAAATAAAAGTATGGGAAGGAAATATTTATTTTATTTTAATTTAATTATTTATTTTTAAAGTGAATATATAAGTAACTTAATATTCTGTGAATATTTCAAGCGTCTATCTGTTGCCGTTATTAATATTGAGCAAAAAAACGGCAAAAAAATCAAGTTTGTTGTATGGGAGCCCCACTTAAGTATTTATTTTATTCTGTTTTTAGTATTTTTTGTTATAGCGCCAACACAAATACATCATCTGTAAAAAATTCAACTGTCTAGCTATTTCGGTTCATGAGATACAGCCTGGTGGCAGACAGACAGACAGACAGACAGTGGAGCTTAGTAATAGGGTCCCCGTTTTTACCCTTTGGGTACGGAACCCTAAAACTTCAGGAAGAACACTATCTGTGAACGAAGTAATAGCGCTGTCATCACCTGCCAATGCGACGGGGTGGATCGGGGAAACAAAACAATTCACACAGACAAAGTCACGAGCAGAAGTTATAGAAGATAATGATCCTACATGGGCACTTGTGAAACGTCAGAAGCTAGGTGCACGGTTCAATTCATCGTTTCCTATGGAGACGAGCCGGCAAGAAACTCCACGGTTATTTTTTAAAAATTAATTAGTTATAGTTATCGTAACTTAAGGGTACTTTAATTAAGTTATAGAGGTATGAGGAACAGGGAATCAGGATCCTCCGACCAGACGGGTGTTGTGTCTGGCGGGCAATTGCCCAACGATTGATGTTGGGAAATTGTATCTATGCTAATTGCGCGGTAAACTCTGCTTGCGAGATGCAGGATTTGCGTGACGTCAGTATGACGCGTTGTTCGCATGTGGCGTTGTAGATACCGCTACAAAGTTATAATTAAATCACCGACATTCGAATTAAATCGGTTATCTAGAAATAAAGTGATAATAACTTTAATTTTTGTTAGGCATTCAAGGGGTGCAGCAGTACCGAGTAACTGGGTTTTGGAAGTCAGATAGGCAGTCGCTCCTTGTAAAATACTGGTATTCAGCTGCACCCGGTTAGACTGGAAGCCGACCCCAACATAGTTGGGAAAAGGCTAGCCAGATGATGACGTTGTATACGCACGTCCTTTTGGGATAACCACTGAAAATCACTGTGGGTCCCCTATAGCACAGCATATTGCTGAGTGGAAGCCTTCTTGTCACAGTCATGACGTGCAGCCGTCGACTATTTCAACACCCTAATTGCGTAACACACGATCAATCGGAATCGGTTTCATTTTGACAGTTCAACAACATTCATTGCGTTATTTACGTGTTGAGCAGACAAATTTTTTGAAATTATGAAGCAATGGATTAGCAATTTGCTTCAAAATGATTCTGATTCCGATTGATCATGTGTTACGCAATTAGGGTGCTGTTTTGTGTTCGTGATTATAGATCTATTTTGTTTTTATTATTCGAGTTAATTATGTTTTTGTATGCACGTGTATCTGTGACGAATAAACGTATTTTTCTTTCCTTTCTTTTAACTGTTTGGTGTTTTAGAAAATTTGATTAAATAGAAACGTTTATTAAATTATTACGTACCTAACCAAATAGTGACGAAGGCAATTCGATTTAAAAGTTTACAGAAAATGACACTTATTTGATGACGAATGCTGGGAAATTTTCAAAAATACATAAAAATTGGCTTTTCTCGAATCCCATGAATTTTCGCCTAGGCTTTATGGGGTGCGTAATTATTGCAAATGGGTCACACTATCACGTCCTGGAAGGAATACGTCGAATTACAAGTCACCCTGTATTTAAATAAATAAATATGAAATGCTGTTCGTTGATAAACGCGTCACTTGAGTTGAGATTGACTGAACTGATTTGATTTATTTTTATTTTTAAATGTTCGTAATAATCCGAATAAGGTTATAGGAAAAGGAAAATTGGAAAAATCGCCTGGAGATTTGGAAAATTCGGAAAAAATTATCAAGTGGTATTTTCTAGATTTTTGTAAGAGTTCAAGACCGCCAGGACAAGGTCTGCCGAGTCAGCTAGTTTCCAATAAAAAAATATTATTATAAATTAAGTCATTAAGGATGCCCTTTTCGTTTTATTTTTTATTACATAAATATTTTAAGCCATTAATTAAACCATAATTTATTTAGTTACGCATATCAGTTATATGGTTTCTACAACCCCACTCTTTATAAGACAAACTGTCGAAAACATACATAAAAAAAAGTCAATATAACCATTCCCAAAAAAAAACCAAATCACTCTCTCCAAAAAGTTTCTATATCTCACAACCTCTTTTCAAAGACTCCCCACTAACCTGTCTGTTTCTGCGGTGTTGCCAGTAACCAGATGAGCAGGTGCTGCTGTCTGCGTGGTGCTCAGGCTATCAATGAGAGCGGGGCACAGCGCGCTACGTTTAATACGAGCCTGCTACAGGTGGGCGGAGACAGTGGGCGGGGAAAGCTGTGGAGTTGGTATTGGGGCTAAATTTTTTAGAAAAAAGAAAAAGTTTTTTTTCTTCTACAATTTTTTTTGTTCAAGACAGCATGTTTGAGCTTCCGGCCATCGATAGGTACGCTCAGAAGAAGAATAGTTGCCGGTTTACTAGTTTAATGGCAGCGAGGCCCATTAGCAATAACAAATATCAATGTTAAAATATATAAAAAAATGTAAAAGGTTGTTATTATAACTTCTACAAAATAACCTGCACAGTTTTAATTTTTTTTTGATAATTATAAGTAATATGAAGACTGGGAGACTAAGTACAGTCACCAAAGGAGATAAGTACCCAGGGTCGTCGGATATAGTTGAAGTTTTGTAAGAAACCGATGGATGTATTTCATTCGAAAACATCCACTGGTTACTTATCTACTTTGGTGACTGTACTTAACTTGGCTCTGTACTAATTACTCAGGCACACAGTCAGTTTTTCTGTTTTTAATTTTATTTTCAAAAATATATTAAATAATGTGTCAAATTCTGTTTTTTTTTTTTAAAATTATTCAAGATCCTGGAAGAATTTGGCTTTGGCCTTTGTCAAGCTGTTGGACAGTATAATAATAGACTAAGTAAAAAGGAAGTAAATTCTCCTCCTTCCTTTCCATAAAACGTTTTTTTAAGCAAATTGATAACATGACATAGTCCCCAACTTTGTCGCAGTGTTATTTTTTTTCACTATTTTTTTTTACTTCACAATGTTAATAACATTTCACTTCCCATTTTTTATAAAAAAATTCGACTCCACTGCCTTCTCTGTCCGCGAATCACAAACGCACCACTGTACTTAGTAATTACAACATTTCGCGAAGTACTTTAGTGTTCGTTGGAAAAGGCTAGTACCTACATATGATCTAGGTCTGATTTTAGGATCAAATCAAGACTTAATACCTAATTATGATCAGAAATTGTATTTTTACATCATAGCCAAAAATAGCCTGTGACATTTCTAAACCGGGGAAAGCGATCGATTTGCAAAGTTAAGCTACACTTGGTAAGGTTACTCTGGGGATGGGTGACCATTTTTCATGTGCTTTTTCCAGGCTGTCATTCGTGGATCTGACAGTCGTTACGGGTAATCAGAAGCCCAAAAGTCTGACAACCAGTCTTATCAAGGAGTATCGTATTACCCAGTAACTGTCGCTCCATATAAGATACTGGTATTCAGCTGCATCCGGTTAGACTGGAAGTCAGAAGAGGCTAGGCAGATTGGTTTGTGGATGTTTAGCCTGTACTTTGGAGATGGATTATTATCATCATCATCAGCTTAAAGCAGTCCACTGCTGGACATAGGCCTCTCCTATTGCACGCCAGCGACGATCTTCGCAGGATGGCTGGTAGCAGCTGGATGAGAGTTGCCGAAAATCGAGTTGAATTATTATACGAAGAATAAAATTCTGCGTTTGAGGATTAGTTTCCGAAAATGTAAACAAAAATGTATTCTTGGAAAAATTACTTTAACACCTAAATACATAAAGTTCAGTTTGCACTGCAACTTCTAAATGTTTTTGATAACTTTTTCAAAAGCTAGTAATTGTCATTTTAAAATCGTCCACCCACACAATTTTATTAAAAGTTTATTATGTGATTAAGTGCAAATGAAACCAATTTTGAAACAAAGAATCTTTAATTAGAATAATATGAAGATGGGCTCGTGGCTAAGTAATAACAAGCCTTACAGGTTGATATATATGGTTATGCTACGTTTGCCGCGGTTGGTCCGCGGATGTGTGACCCTCCATTACATACATATCGAGACCCCTACATGTCTCGGAAAGCGCGTCGTTGGTCCCGGCTGCCATTCGTGGATCTTTGACAGTCGTTACGGGTAGTCAGAAACCCGAAAGTCTGAGAACAAGTCTTACCATGGGGTATCGGGGTACTACCTGGGGGTATTACCAACAACAATTACTGACCATCATGCAGTCTTACTCAACGTAAATTTAACGCTGCCTAAGCTAAATCGTCCTCAGACTATTAGCAAATTAAACACAAATAAACTGGAATATCATATGTACAACATTGATTTTAGCCTAGCTTACAATACTGCTGACGCTAATTTGACTTTATCGTACGTAAGCAATATTACGTAACACGACAGTTTCTACAGTAAATGAGAAATATTATAATATTAAACCATCGATTACTCCGGGACTAATTCGGTGTATAAGACACAGAGGTAAACTTCATCAGAAACGAAGATACCCTGATAATCTAATAATTGAAACCACCTACAAAAGATACAGGAATTTCTGCAACCGCCTCCGAAGGAATTTAAAAATAATTACGATAAAACTGAATTCAATAAAGCAGGTAAAAATACCAAGCAACTTTGGAAACATATTGTAGCGGTATCTACAACGCCACATGCGAACAACGCGTCATACTGACGTCACGCAAATCCTGCATCTCGCAAGCAGAGTTTACCGCGCAATTAGCATGGATACAATTTCCCAACATCAATCGTTGGGCAATTGCCCGCCAGACACAACACCCGTCTGGTTGGAGGATCCTCCCTTTTCTATGGAGGATGAGTGAACTTTACACCCTGTTCCTCATACCTCTATAATATTATTAAAAACGTCACTAACATGTCTAAACAGCGTGAATCAAATTCGAGATTATTGCTGGCTAACCATTCGCCATTCAGGTATTCCATGGCTATCAGGACAATCCCGGAAGTACGGTCAAGATCAGATGCTGGTAGGCAGCATCTTACTGAAACGCTTCTTTTCTCCGAGCACGTTTTCTCTTGCGAATCTCCACTCAAGCCAGCCAATAAAGGCAAGAATGAGGTGGAAGCTTTGTTCCTCGTCAGTGTTCACTCCAGCCGGCCAATTAAGGCAAGCCAGAGGTGAGGAACAAGACTACTGCCAGGAGATAGAGTCCGTGGGGTCACTACTGCCCAACAGCTCGCCACATGCTGCCCTGCGGGTTTCTGTATCTCTCTAAGGTGGGAAAAGGCTAGCCTGATGATGATGAGATGAGGTCGGCATTTCCTATTCGACTACCCTGAGACTGCACATATGTGAGTACTATGTATACATACTATAAAGCTACCATTTTCTTGGTAAATACGTATTTCAGTGACTTGAATGTGCCCTGGCGGCTGATAGCATGTCATGTTCACTTTTAAATGTCTCGCTGATGGTGGCGCATGTGTTGGGTCATTTATTTCCCTTCAAAATGGTTGAGCTGAATGGTGCTAATCCATGCGTCATGTCCGTGAACGGGCGCCGTCAGTAGGGGTTGGTCATCTCTTAGCTGCCACGGCTTATTTTAATTTAATATTTGAATTGTTTTTTTTTTATCTTTTCGCTAAAGACGCTTTTAACGTTCTGCATCGTTCTCACATGCATAATTTCAACATGGATGATGTAACCAATATTTTGTAACCATTTTATTTCGATTTAAAAGAGTGTCCGTGCAAGGAGTTCCTTGCCCGTTTTTCTCAGCTTAATTTTTCTGACTGACCGACCTTGACAATTCAAAAGTGCCTGTAATTGGTTTATTTGAAATAAATGCTTTGAGTTGAGTTGAGATGAAAGGCCGAAACAAACTCAGAGGTCACATTTTCGTCAGATCATGTGAGGACCATGTAGATTGGTGTCTGAAATAGTCTTTAGAGTCTACGCGTGTTGCAGTCAGACAGTAAAATATGAACATTATTCACCTAACATTTCTTCAAACTACATTTTCATACAAAGAGAGGCTAAGACGTGCAAAAGGTGTAAAGGTCAGAAAGTTAGATTCTCTTCGCAGATTTATAAACGCATGGACAGTTTCCCAAAAGTCAGTCGTGCGACAACAATCTTAATACAGATGCACCCCGTTCCTTTAAGGATGTCTCATACGGAGCTCATTCAAAGAACCTTCATGTTTTACGATATACTTACTGATAGATACATATACACTGCAGTCAAGGAACGTGGTGATAAGTTACACAAAAAAAAAAACTTAATAAAAGACTAATTCTATTATGTAAAGTAACTTTACAGTAATAAAGTAAAGCGCCTGCCTGGGTTCCGACCCATGACCTACAACTCATAAGTCCGGACTGTTGCCACAGCCTAGGGCCTCCGCTGCTCGACGAGTAACTAACCGACACCTAGGGGCTTAAAAAGGCCACTTTAAGCAATACCTCTAAAAGCTATTCATTTCCTGAATTCCCAGCAGATCATTAGCAATTCCTCTAATTTTCGTGAAATTTCATTTCATATTTGGTGTAAACATTGCACCTGAAAAAAATAAAAACCATAATTTTATCGGTAAATTTTTCATTATAGTTTTTATTAATCAAATTGGTTTTTTATTTTTTATTTCTACAGTTTAAATGTTATTTCATTGTGATATGAATTGCATACAGATCATATTATGAATTATTGTCAGTTTGTGAGGATTTTACGATTTTTAATATGATTCATATTGTTATCCTATTATGATTCTGCCAAAGTGGCGTTTTTAGGCCCTCTAGATAGTTAAAAAGTGCCTGTAAACGATTTAATTCCAATTAATGCATTGTTTAGGTAAGGAATCTCTCTGTAGCCACGCGGTCTACTTAAGTAGTACATGTAGAACACATTGGCTTACTAACTTTTGCGTCCGGCTTCCCTCGTGGAGGTCGGAAATTATCAGGGAAATTTATTACCGGGTTATAAAGTATCCTATGTTATAATCCAGGGTATAATAAACTATCTGTGTGCCTGATTTCATCCAAATCCTATTAAAAGCATAAATAATACTTATGATTGAAAATACTATTGTGAATACATGCAAGCCTGGTACTTTTTGTTAGAATACTGCTCAAAAAGTCGGATCGTATTTTAATAATGATTGGAAAGACACGTAGCGCCATCTAGCGTCCTAAAGCAATTGTGACCGTCGAAATTCATTGTTCTTTTCCTCGGGAACAGTATTTTTTTTCTGGATGAAAAGTACCGTATGTCCTTTTCTATACCGACAACGTAGGTACAAGCTGTTGTTTTGCATCCTTGACAAATTTCAGGAGGCTGTAATGACAGACATAAATAATCAAATAAAATTACAATCCCTGGTAAATAATGAACACATAATTGTTTTTTTAGTTATTTAAGTTTGACAGTATTTTCATTATACACCACTTTCAAAGAACAGAATCGCGTTATGGTATCGTATAAGCGACCGCGTTTTTATGTGTGTGTAAAAGGGCAGCTACAGTGCGGTCTCACACTGGCCGCGTTCCAAAATGCGTGTCCCACACATGCCGATTTCCGAAAATTAGACAAAAAAACCTACTTATTTTATTATTGATTCGTGTCGAGAATCAGTAGCATAGTTACCTCCTTGAATTTGACGAGGATGCAAAACGACACCTTGTATAAGCGAAATTTCATGATGATCGGATCAGTGGATTAGGCGTGAAAAGGTAAAAAACAAACAAACTTACTTTCGCATTTATAATATTAATTAGGATTAGGTTATCGCAACGGGCTCTTCCGTTAAAATCTGTGTAGTCCTTAATACAAAACGACCTTTGATATTTATACTTACCTAGACTCGGACTTACACGGTGGTCGAAATCACGTAATATTATATTCAAAATAACACACGATAGGCAGGAATAAGGAAGACGAGAGACGGGAGGGGCCCGTGGCTAAATAATAACAACCGTACAGGTCGATCGATCAGGTTAAGCTACACTTGCCGCGGTTGGTCTGTGGATGGGTGACCATCTTTACATACTAAGACCCCTCCGTACCTCGGAAAGCACATTAAGCCGTTGGTCCCAGCTGTCATTCGTAGATTTTTGACAGTCGTTACGTGTCGTCAGTAGCCCGAAAGTCTGACAACCAGTCTTACCAAGGGGTGTCGTATTACCCAGTAACTGGGTTGTGGAGGTCAGATAGGCAGTCGCTCCATGTAAAATACTGATATTTAGCTGCATCTGAAAAAGCTAGGCAGGTGATGATGGTATAAGAATGTAAAACTACAGTTTTCTAGCAGAGCGGTGGTCGCCAAATAACGGCCGCAGTGACGGCAACTACCTATCTGCAGTCGCTCCATGTGAAATACTGGTATTCAGCGGCATCCGGTTAGACTGGAAGCCGACCCCAACAGAGTTGGGAAAAGGCTAGGCAGATTATGATGACCAACGAGGTAATGAATGTTGAACTGTCAAAATGAAAGCCATTGCTAGTGTCAGTGGGTTATGCAATAGGGTAGTTGCCTGGGTAAAAAATTATAATTATATTTAGTCCGTCAGTTAGATTATCGAAAAATAATGGACACGTATTTTTTCTTTTGTCAATCAAACAAAAAATTACAAAGATAAAGCGCGTCAAAATATGGGAGTGGGGGGTCGTGACGTCACTTGCTTGCAAAAGTATCGCAAGCAAGTGACGTCACGCGGAACTTTAACGGGCGATATCTTCATCATTTTTTATATAATTGACAAAAGAAAAAATACGTGGTTCAATATTTTTTGATAATCTAACTGACGGACTAATTAGATTTTTTTAGGAAAATAGCCTATTACCCCTCATCTTGTTTAATATTATTGTAGTTGGAAAATGTATCTATTATTCTTTTTGATAGCCTAATCAAAATGCAATTTACCCTTTGAAGGAATGAAAAACTTATGAAACGATTGATGTAAACTGCCAACTTTAATCATAAAATAAAATAAGGTATTTAATCATTTAAGTTATAGACAAAGACGTTAGTTAAAATTGTATTTTCGAAAACAAATCAAAACAGAATTGGAGTCGTTTGGTCTTTGGGTTTTAGGGTTCCGTACCCAAGGGTGCAAACGAACCCTATTACTAAGCCTCCGCTGGCCGTCCGCATCCGTCTGTCTGTCGGGCTGTCTCTCATGAACCATAATAGTTAGACAGCTGAAATTTTCACAAAAAGGTGTATTTTTACTGCCGCTATAAGAACAAATAACAAAAATAAAATTAAGTTAAAATTAATGGTGGTCTCCATACAAGAAGCATGTTTTTTCGGCATTTTTTTGCAGCGGGCAAAAACCATGAACCAACCCTGTCCATTAGGTAAACCGTGTTCGTCAGATGGAACTAGTCATTGCAGTAACACACAATACATTGATTGATACACGTACAGTATTATAATGTCAGTAAGAAGCTATAAATAAGATAATTCAACAAGATAAGGCAGTTTATATATTTATTTTATGACGTATTTTAAAGTTAACTTTTACATAATCTGGAATATGTACGTTCTAAGACAGCTGTCAAAAAACGGTTAACCTAATGGACATGGTATAGACCACGGATATTTATGGTATAGACAGTTTAATATTTTACAGAGGTTGTATTTCTTTTGCCGCACAACAAGCACAACAACTAATAAAAATAAAACAAAGTTTTTTTTCTGGTGGTACGGAACCCTTCGCGTGCGAGTTTTTATTATTGATCTCTATTTATGCAAATCTTTTGTGGACTTTTTGCATTATGCTATTTATTTCTTAATGTCGTTACTTATTTGACCATATATATGAAATCAAAATCCAACCAACACCCAAATCAAACGTCAAAGAAACGTCAGAAGCCTGGCTTCTGGCGTTTCATAAGTGCCCATGTTGGCTTATGTGAAATAAAATATTTTGAGTTTGATTGCACGGTTTCAATTGGCCATTTCCTATGGAGAAGAGCTGGCAAGAAACTCCACGGTTACTCTTTTAAAAATAATTGGCTTTTACAAAGTTTTCAAATTACAGTAGGTAGGGGAAGACAGCGTAGGCCTGTCAACAAGTACCAGGTACTTGATAAAATAAAAAATGGTCTACAGATAAGTCTACACGGCCTAAAAAGTCCTCACATTTACGAAATATAAAAGAATCTATAAAAAGGATAAGTAAAACATAAAATATTAAAACCAACTGAGGCGAATTCTCGTAATTTTAAGAACATTCACAGTCCGATCTCAGTCTCAATCTGTCAAAAATACCTCTAATTTCCCTACATTTTAACAAGTCTAAAAGCTAGTCATTTCCTGAATTCCCAGCAGATCATTAGCAATTCCTCTAATTTTCGTGAAATTTCGTTTCTTATTTGGTGTAAACATTGCCGCATGAAAAAAATAAAAACCGTACTAATTTTATCGGTAAATTTTTCATTACAGTTTTCATTAAATAAATTGTTTTTTTATATTTTATTTCTACAGTTTAAATGTTATTTCATTGTGATATGAATTGCACACAGATCATATTATGAATTGTCAGTTTGTGACCATTTTACGATTTTTAATATTGTTATCCTATTATGATTCTGCCAAAGTGGCCTTTTTAGGCCCCCTGGATTTGGAACGTTTTTATTTTCGAGAATTGGCCTTCTGACATGATTGCACGTAAACGAAACCAAAGGAGTATGTAAGGATCGTAGTAGGTGGCGTCCTCTAGTTTCTGCCTAACCCCAAGGGAAGAGGGCGTGAGTCGTGTTTGTAGTTAGTTATTATTGTTGTTCTGAGCGGGAATCGGACCCAGTGCCGCAGTGACTGATAACTCAATCATTCATCCACTGTGCCCATGGCACCATCAGTTTGTTTATTCACACCTATTTTGGTACATTGTTCGTTAGTAAGCAACACGGTTTCATTTTTCAATATTATTGCAAATACACTGTCAGACGAAATTGGACGGTTTCATGCTGTGAGTAACCAAGCAGACTTTACAATTATTTTACTCCCTTCTAGCCTTTTCTCAACTATGTTGCGGTCGGCTTCCAGTCTAACCGGCTGCAGTTGTATACCAGTATTTTACATGGAGCGACTGCCTATCTGACCTCCACAAAAACCAATTACTCGGTAACACGACACCCCTTGGTAAGACTGGCTGTCGAACTTTTGAGCTTCTGACTATCCGTAACGACTGTCAAAGATCTACGAATGACAATACGTTTTACGTGCTTTCCGACGCACAGAGGGGTCTCAATATGTAATGGATGGTCACCCATCCACGGACTGACCGCGGCAAGCGTAGCTTAACTTTCGGTGGACCCATCCGGCAGTTATTATAATAATTATCTATCTATCTTTATTTGTTCAGACTACAATGCAGTCTTTAGTGTTAGCAACGAAATAGGCTAGCCTGTATTAGTACTTAATAACTAAAACTACTAAAACAGATCGGTACCCTCAAATTGCGTAACACTCTATCAATCACAATCTGAATCATTTTGAAGGATATTGCTAATCCATTGCTTCATATGTTCAAAAAAAAGGACGGCATGAATGTTGTTGAACTGTCAAAATTAAAGCCATTGCTACTAATAGTGTATTATGCAATTACCCCGCGCGTCCTATTTGTGTAGCGGGCTGTCTGCCCGGGCGGCTGTCGATTGCAGGATAGTATAGGAACTGCCGCAGCCTGCGGAGTAGCGAGGCTGACTTCTTACGCCACAGCATGCCATTATATTTAGCCATGGATTAGCTTTTTAGGATTTAAACAAAAAAAAAACTATCTTTTCTAAAACAAAAAATAATTTCTCGACCAACTTCTTGCATAACACCGTCCTGGCAGGCCTAGGAAAATAATTTTTACTGCTATTTATTTCAATATCCGTCGAGCGCTTTATTTTGCTTTGCTTGAAGCCGCTTGATGGCTTCAATGTGATTATATTGCTATTTATTTGTGGCTACGTTTGGTTAGTAAACCTGGTTTAGATTACCGGGAATATTTTTGGTACCCAATGATGGCAACAGGCTCGCCCCCTCTACTACATGGGACTTAAACATAACTGGTGAAATGTGGGTGTACTATAGGTACTCCTCTGCTTAATTCTTGGGAGATTACAAGCGTGATGTATTGTTAATTTCTTGCAATTGTATGATTTGATGACAAGTTTTTAATGGAGTCTATAAATGGTACTTGAAAAACGGTGTCAGGTTAAAAGTGCGAGTCTGACTCGCGCACTGAGGGTTCCGAAGGTATTATATAACTAAGGTATGTAACTACAAATGTACGGTTTTGGGATTTTTTACTTTACTTGTGCTACATGATATTGTTTCTTGCCAAATTTCATGATTATAGGTCAATAGGAAGTACCCTATAGGTTTTGATTCCCTTGCGGGTGTCAAAATATGCGGCATAAACGCCCGTATCTTTTGATTGCGTTGACTTAGAAGTTTGATTTTTTCATTGCTTCAAGGGATTGCAGCCCTGAGTATTTGATATTAATTTTAACTTGATAACTCAACGCGTTCCTGAGAAAAAGGGTCTTGACAGATGGACAGACAGACGGACAATGAAGTGATCTTATAAGGGGTGTATTTTTCCTTTTGGAGGTACGGAACCCTAAAAACTAAGTTTATTTGATTGGTTCAGTTGAAAATACATGTATGGACTCACAAGTAAGAAAGTTTTTGTAATACCATTTATTTTACGTATTACCTACTCAGTTATCATTTAAGACTGCCCATGTCCATTTGTCTATTCATGACTACTGTCATTCAAAATCAAAAGTCATTTATTCAAATTAGGCTGAGAATCAGAAGGCGGAAAATCTAGTCGCAGTCTCATCCCGGCGACAAACAAATGTCAAAAACTTGTCAAAATGTAGGGAAATCAGACGTATTTTTGACAGATTGAGACTGAGATCAGACTGTGAACGTTCTTAAAATTACGAGAATTGCCCCTCTGCACTTTTCGAACGTCAAAATTACAAACCCGGCACGCGCCCTTCACCACTTTCTGCTATCGCTACGAACAAGAAGTGGCGCAACCAACTTCCCAGCAGCACAGCTGCCTGTTCAGTTAGAAAATACTGAATTGTATACAATACATTCACCACGCTTCTGTCTATTGAAAATAATATAATATCTGTAGGTATTACGTGTCAGTTGTCCACTTTGGCTCTGGATCGGAAGCTCTGGAAGTTATGGGGATAGGCCTTTGCCAGCAGTGGGATGATGCAAGCTAACAGTAACAGGGGCCTAAAAACGCGACTTTGGCAGAATCAGGATAACAATATGAATCATATTAAAAATCGTGAAATGGTCACAAACCGACAATTCATAATATGATCTGTGTGCAATTCATATCACAATGAAATAACATTTAAACTGTAGAAATCAAAAATAAAAAACCAATTTGATTAATAAAAACTGTAATGAAAAATTTAACGATAAAATTACGGTTTTTATTTTTTTCATGCGGCAATGTTGACACCAAATATGAAATGAAATTTTACGAACATTCGAGGAATTGTTAATGATCTGCTGGGAATTCAGGAAATGAATAGCTTTTAGAGGTATTGCATAGAGTGGCCTTTTTAGGGCCCCAGTAAGAATTACGTAATTAACTTTTTCGTTTCTTGTGCAATTTGACGGCACGGTTGGCGCAGTGGTTAAGCGATTGACTGCTGCGCTGCGTGTCGCGGGTTCGATTCCCGCACGGAACAAATATTTGTATGGCCTACAAGTAGTTGTTCTGGGTCTGGCTGTTTGTGCATGTGAGTTTAAATGTTTGTAAACGCGCCCACGATACAGGAGAAATTCCTAGTGTTGGGCAAGGTTTTAAAAAAAAAGAAGTGCCACAAGCCAACCCAGCCTTGCCTGTGTCCCAACAGTGGGAACATTACGGGCTGATTATGCATGACTGACATTAACTGTCAAACTGTAGGGTAATAACCTCTTGTAATTTAACAGAGAATTAAAGTATTGTGTCACTGAGTATTGACGATTTCAAGCTATTTACAACATTAATTTGCTGTGGTAGTGATATTTGTAGTTTGTAAATACCTTTGTTGCCAGCCAGACCTATTCAGACTTAGTTATGTAGTTTGGTACATCGCATAGTTAGCATATTTTTCTTAGCACCTGCAAGAATCGGGTTCGATTACCTAGAAAGTTTATGTTTCATAACTACATAAATAAATGAATGTACAGACGCCAGCAAATCAAGCTACCCGAAACTGTCAAATTTTCCCAATTAACCTTGAACCTTAATACTTTGGCGATAAAGTTGAAAATCTATTAAAGAAATTTGACAGATTGTAGTAGCTTGACGTGCTGACGTGTGTACGTTTTAAAATATATGTTGCATTATATTTATATTTATTTCTGTAAACTGACGTGTAACATAATGTACATACTCACAGTTATCTTCATTCATTCCTCCAGGTCAGAACAAGCATTCTGTTACCGTTAGGCGCTGATCTGATTATTTATTACGACACGTTTCATCCACAATCAGTACACAGACACAGCTCCATCTTTAAGATGACACTACGATTATTTAGTGACATCCAAGGGTTGGTAATTACGCCCACATTGATGGATATCATTTTTCCTATAATCACTATACTTCTGATACAAAATAACTATAGATTTTATCGTATTTTATTAATAATATATTTTATTATGACAGCTTTGACAACGACGTTTAATACGTCGCCATGGCAACCTTTCTTTCAAATTCTTACCTGCCTGTATCTTTTTAGCTAATTGGACATGAATACTTATTATATTTCATTACTGGCCATCTTCGTAACTCAAATTCATATTTTTTACATGATGTTATTCTACGAGCTGACATTATAGATCCACGCAATCCAAGGATCAGTTCGGGTTTCGCCTCTAAAGCGAAAGCAACTAAAAACCTGATACTCCAGGGCTACCTATCCCGGGAATACCCAGCGTACCTCTCCACTCCGGAACCTGACGGACCCTGCCTACGCCTCCGTCCTCCGTCCTCCGTGAAGGCCTCCTGTTTCTATTGGGCCGCGCCTCATCCGAGGGCCGCCTCACCTGGCGGCCTGACAGCGTCCCCGCCGTGCCTCTCTCTCCTGCTGCCGTGCTGCGTCCTGTCCTGCTGCGTGGGCCCTCCTACGGGTGTCCTCCGTGCCGCACACGCACCAGCAGCTACCCTCACCTGCACCTGCACCTGTACCTGTACCTGCACCTGCACCTGCACCTGGATCTGCACCAGCAGCTACCCTCACCTGCACCTGCACCTGTACTTGTACCTGCACCTGCACCTGCACCTGGATCTGCATCTGTACCTGCACCTGTCGCCAGCACCTGCCTCGTGTCTACCTCCCTCATCTGGATCTCCACTACAGCCTCCTCACCTATCACGCATCGTCATCCATACACCCCACCTTCACATACCGCATCGTCATCCATACACCCCACCTTCACATACTACACACCACTCTTCAGTCCATCTCCATCTTTTAATTGCTTGTAAATATACCTTTAATTGTTTTTTACCTCCCTTTCTTTAATTTCATTTTCCTTTAAAAGTTTATTTTCTTGTCGTTACACGACATTTTGGCGCCCAACGTAAATTAGTTCTTTCTCTCTCTCTCTTTCCCTAATTCTTTTAATTCTCTTAGTTCTCTTTCTTTCATTTTTAAGTTTCGTCCTTCTTTGTCTTCTTATATAATTTTCATACATCCATTCCTTTCACACTTTCCTAAATTCTAAAACAACACTTCCTCTAGTGTTCATTTAAACTCTGGCTAAATTTTTTTTCATCCAAACATCACTTGAGCACACTGTACTAACTTGAATATTTCTAAACATCTATACTCTTTACATATAACTTTATTTTTTCTCAACAGGAAAACTAAGGAATACTTTTCACGTAACTTCATTTATTAACTTTTCAATTTATAAATATGTCTCGTCCAATCAGGTTTGAATTTTTAAACAAATCTGAACTGGAATATGAAGTGAAA
Organism: Apamea epomidion; assembly: GCA_947507525.1. Taxonomy (NCBI): domain Eukaryota; kingdom Metazoa; phylum Arthropoda; class Insecta; order Lepidoptera; family Noctuidae; genus Apamea; species Apamea epomidion. The sequence goes on along the minus strand of OX382252.1, from coordinate 9,738,966 downwards.
ATTAGACTAGCGGAACCAGCAAGTACAGTTTTATTGTTAAAAAAACAAATTCTTCACTTAGCTTCAGCTACCCCATCGGAGGAAATCCTGATTTCTCCGCTACCTATTGAGGACGACTTGTCTCAAATTGATTATACTTTGAAATACTTGGATAGTAAAATAGAGAAACTATCACAGGGTGATTTAAAATATTCTCGCTTAATTGATTCATATCTTAACCATTTATTTCACAGGTTGGAACGCATAGACATAGACTTGAACCCTGACTATAAACCTATACTCGACTCTTTAAAAGAAAAATTTGAGACGTTTTGCTCCCTCTTTTCGCTTTCAGATCCGACTTCAAAGCATCCTCTTCAAATACCTCCTCCTTCTCCTCTTCCTCCTCTCATTACTCTCCCTCCTCTTACTACTCCTCCTCTTATTCCGACTGCTCCAAATCTTAATTTATTCAAGGATCTGAAACGATATACCTATAATGGAAAATCTTGTCCTAGATCTTTTCTTCAAAAACTTGACGAATACTGCCTAGCTCGGAGTGTACCTAAAAATTTATTAATCACTCAAGCTTACGAAATTTTTACTGAAAATGCCCTCCATTGGTTCAGATTCAAATTAAACCAAAATCCAAACTTAACATGGGAAGAGATTTCTTTATTACTAATTAAAGACTTTGGTGGTTTTGACTATGATTATAAACTATTAGAAGCCATTAAAAGTCGTACCCAGGGTCGCGAAGAACCAATTATAATTTATATCTCAATTATGTCGGGAATGTTCTCTCGTCTTTCCAAAAAACTTTCTGAAACAGAACAATTGGAAATTATTTTGAGAAATATAAGGCCATGCTACTCAGTATTCGTTGCTTTAAAGGATATCGACTCTATCGATTCTCTTTTGGCTACTTGCCAAAATTATGAAAGATTCTTGGACCGAGATAAACAATTTAAAGAACCAAATTCTCAACAAAACCCCCTTACTGCGGAATTTAACTACAAAGAAGTACACTCAACTTCTTCTTCTGAGCCCTCTACCTCAATTTCTAATCCAAGACCTTCTCCATATACAAATAAATTTAATACTCCTTACAAAAACCCTCCCAGACAAGTTAACAGCCTACACCAAGCTAATAACTCGCAATAAAATACTTTTTGCGTTCGCTGTCGTAAGCATGGGCATACTTTAAATACTTGTACTCAACCTCACTTTGTTATTTGTTTCAAATGTGGTCTTAAAGGTTTTAAAACCTCAGTTTGTCCTAATTGCTCATCTAAACCCAACTCTAGCTCAAAAAACTAATAACTGACTTGAAAAGTAAAACAAACTTTGATGCCAATGATTGGAACGTTTGGATTAAAACTCTTAAAAATTTCTTTTCATGCTACAAAATTTCTTCAACTCTATACTCAAATGAAAAGGATTATAAACGACCTTTCGTTAACATCAAAGTTTACAATTTATCCATGTCTGGATTACTCGACTCTGGTAGTTCACTTACTATTCTTGGTAATAACTCCCATTTAGAAATTCTCAAACTAGGCTGTAAACTTTTCAAGTCGGACTATGTTACCATCTCTACAGCAAGTAACCAAAAAATTAAATCTATAGGTTACTTTGATCTTCCAATTTACTTTAACAAACCAACTCACTTGATTAAGGCTTATATTTTTCCAGAAATTTCACCGTCTTTAATATTAGGCATAGACTTTTGGAAAAAATATAACCTTTTACCTAACATTCTGTCTTCAACTAGCTTTACACAACTTGAATGCTCAACTATCGAGACAATAAGTGTCAAAGTATTACCTTATGAACATTTATCTGCAAATCAGAAAAATATTGCTGATGATATTATTCAACGCTTCAAGACTATCTCTTTCGAAGAAAAGGGTGTTCTGGGAAACACTCATCTCATCACTCACAAGATTGACACCGGAGATTCGCTGCCCATCAAACAAAGATGTTACAGACTGTCTCCTGAAAAACAAAAAGCATTAGCTAATGAAGTTGATAAAATGCTGGGTTGGAATGTTATTGAGCAATGTGAAAGCCCTTGGTTATCTCCAGTACTTATTACTCCAAAGAAGAATGGTGAATGGCGTTTTTGCGTAGATAGCAGAAAGCTGAACGCAGTTACGAAACGTGATGCTTATAGTCTACCACTTATAAGCGAAATTCTGGACAACCTCAGGAATGCTAAATACCTATCAAGTATAGATATTGCGAAAGCCTTCTGGGAAATTCCTCTGAACCCTGCTGATAAGGACAAGACTGCCTTTTATGTAACTGGAAGAGGTATGTTCAGATTCAAAGTAATGCCCTTTGGACTTACCAATTCACCAGCTACTCAACAAAGACTGATGGACATGCTGTTTACTCCAGAAGTCGAAAACAAGGTCTTCTGCTACTTAGACGATATTGTCATTATTAGCGAATCTTTTGATGAACATATATCGCTTCTCATGAAAGTTCATGAAAAACTTTCTTTCGCTAATTTAACTATTAACTTTGAAAAAAGTAAATTCTTCATGAAAGAATTGAAATACCTTGGCTTCGTTGTGGACGAACATGGCTTGCGAGCTGACCCTGATAAAATCAAGGCTATTCTTGACTACCCAATACCTTTTTTTTTTTTTTTTTGTGGATGGGAAATCATCAAATGACTCCTCCCGCTCTGGGTGGAGCAGAAGGGAGTGTCAGACTCTTACTGACTAAAACCCACCCGTGTTCCTTCCTTAGCCCTTTACGTACCAGGGCAGCGGTAACCCTTTCGGACGATCCCGCTACCCCGGCAGGACCCAATACCTACCTGCAGAAAAGAAGTACGAAGATTCATCGGCACCTGCAGCTGGTTTCGAAGATTTATTCCAAACTTCAGCACTATCGCTACTCCACTCAACAAACTAACCTGCTCTGGAAAGAATGCTCCGAAATTCTTATGGAACACAGAAGCGGACGCAGCCTGTCAAAAGCTTAAGGAAGCCTTGATAACCACTTCTGTCCTTGCCTGCCCAGACTTTGATCTTCCCTTTTCAGTACATTGTGATGCATCTAACTGCGGTATTGGCGCTATGCTCACTCAACATCATGATGATAAAGAAGTTGTGATTGCCTACATGAGCAAGGCCCTCAATAAGAATCAACAAAACTACTCAACTACTGAAAGAGAAACACTTGCCGTAATAACTGCCTTAGAACACTGGCGTTGTTATCTTGATAATGGCAAAGAATTCATAATTTACACTGACCACGCTGCACTCAAATGGTTCCAGAATTTATCCAATCCTTCTGGAAGACTCGCACGTTGGACTTTACGCTTATCCTGCTTCAACTTCGTTCTAAAACATAAGAAAGGAAAAGATAATGTAGTTCCAGACCTTTTATCAAGAGCCAAACCTCAAGAACTTCCTAGGGTACAAGAAAATACACCACTAGGTGTACATCCAATCTCAACGGATGATCCTAATAGAGAACTTGAACACTACAATAAAATATTTCTGGGCTGTTCAAATAACCCTGACTCCTACCCAAATTATACCATCAGAGAGAACAAACTTTATCGTTGCATTCACACGCCTGATCGTCTGAATGATGATTTCATATGGAAAGAAGTTCCACTACCTCGAGAAAGACTTACATTAATCGAAGCAAATCATGGCTCTAGCCAAGAACCTCATCTGGGAATTTTTAAAACATATAAAAAAATATCGTTATTATACTATTGGCCGGGCATGTTTAAAGATGTTGCTAACATAATTTCACACTGTGAAACCTGCCTTGCTTACAAACATCCTAATCATTCTCCTTATGGCCTCATGGGCAAACCTAAGATTTGTTCTAGACCTTTTCAAACTATATCTCTAGACCTAATGGGTCCACTTCCTATGACTAGAAAACGTAATAGATTCATATTAGTAATTAACTGCATCTTTACTAAATATACTTTAATTTTCCCTCTCAAACAGGCAACAGCATCTAATATAATTAATGTTCTGGAAAATTCTGTTTTTCTAGTTCATGGAGTTCCACAGACTTGTATAATGGATAACGGCCCACAGTTCCAATCTCGCGAATTTCACTCTTTCCTCAATAGATACAAAGTCCCTTATATATTCCACTCGGCCTACTATTGTCCGCAATTCAACCCAACAGAAATTTATAATAAAACAATAATTACGGCTTTAGCTTCGCTAGTAGAAGACGACCAAAGATCTTGGGACAAACATCTCTCTAAAATTCAATTCTCTATGAACAGTACTACTAACGTTGTAACAGGATATACTCCATCCTTTCTAGTCTTTGGAAGGGAAACAATTCCTTGCGGTTCGCTATACTCTCCCAGTCAGAACCTCGAAGAATTGATCTTTATGCCTCGCGATATTTATGCGACTAATGCGGGTTTCCTCACGTCTATTTTTCACAAAGTTCAGACTAATTTACACATAGCTCACCTTAAAAACAGTGCTCGCTATAATCTACGGCGGTCTTTCAAAGAATTTAATGTCGGTGATACGGTATGGCGTAAGAATTATGCATTAAGCAATGCTGGTTCTTACTTTAGCGCTAAACTAGCCCCTAAATTTATTAAATGCAAAGTTTTAACTAAACTTTCACCATTAGTATACATACTTGAAGATTCTGATGGTATCACAGGCAAATGGCACATTAAAGATATAAAATGCTAAATTCTTTGAAAACACCTAATTATGTATATATTGTATATAAACATCACTCACTACATTTTCATATCTTTATTCTATTATGTTAGTAAACACTTATTTAACTCGTGCTCTTAAGCACAACTGCAACTATTTGGTAAATCCAAACGGTTTTAAAAGATGATGGCCTACTCCATCCATCTTTTACTCTTTCTATAACTACGGGATACAGCCATAGTTATAATGATCATGATGCTCTACTGCATTGATCACTGGATAAGCTTTATCAATTGGCTCTAAACCATTGGTAATCTAAGCTTTCCAATCTAAAGTTATCTAACTATTGTACATATTCATATATGTATATGTATTCTAAAGAGCGGTTGCAACTCTATAAATAAGCCCTTGCAGGAGCGGTTGGTTACTCACTAAATAAGCCTAAACTAAATGTACAAATGTATCTATCTACTACAACTTAACTCTATCACTCTTATATGAGCTTAATTTCCTATACTTAATGTGTTTAAAGTGATACCTTTGTTTTTTTTCCATGTCTGGAGCGGCCGACAACTCCTTAAATAAGCCTTAACGTCGTTTATAAAACACCCTTCTAGAGTGGCAGTCATTGAATGTGAACTCCACCCTTACCGGAATGCAGGAGATTGCTTAAAAGAGATAGTATGATTGGGTGAATGGAGAGTTATGAATCTGCGAAGTTGTGTTTTACAGTTTCCTTCGGAAAGCTTCATCAAAATTTTCTCTGAGTCGAAAATTTTCTAGGGTCGGGGGGAAAATGTAACATAATTTACATACTCACAGTTATCTTCATTCATTCCTCCAGGTCAGAACAAGCATTCTGTTACCGTTAGGCGCTGATCTGATTATTTATTACGACACGTTTCATCCACAATCAGTACACAGACACAGCTCCATCTTTAAGATGACACTACGATTATTTAGTGACATCCAAGGGTTGGTAATTACGCCCACATTGATGGATATCATTTTTCCTATAATCACTATACTTCTGATACAAAATAACTATAGATTTTATCGTATTTTATTAATAATATATTTTATTATGACAGCTTTGACAACGACGTTTAATACGTCGCCATGGCAACCTTTCTTTCAAATTCTTACCTGCCTGTATCTTTTTAGCTAATTGGACATGAATACTTATTATATTTCATTACTGGCCATCTTCGTAACTCAAATTCATATTTTTTACATGATGTTATTCTACGAGCTGACATTATAGATCCACGCAATCCAAGGATCAGTTCGGGTTTCGCCTCTAAAGCGAAAGCAACTAAAAACCTGATACTCCAGGGCTACCTATCCCGGGAATACCCAGCGTACCTCTCCACTCCGGAACCTGACGGACCCTGCCTACGCCTCCGTCCTCCGTCCTCCGTGAAGGCCTCCTGTTTCTATTGGGCCGCGCCTCATCCGAGGGCCGCCTCACCTGGCGGCCTGACAGCGTCCCCGCCGTGCCTCTCTCTCCTGCTGCCGTGCTGCGTCCTGTCCTGCTGCGTGGGCCCTCCTACGGGTGTCCTCCGTGCCGCACACGCACCAGCAGCTACCCTCACCTGCACCTGCACCTGTACCTGTACCTGCACCTGCACCTGCACCTGGATCTGCACCAGCAGCTACCCTCACCTGCACCTGCACCTGTACTTGTACCTGCACCTGCACCTGCACCTGGATCTGCATCTGTACCTGCACCTGTCGCCAGCACCTGCCTCGTGTCTACCTCCCTCATCTGGATCTCCACTACAGCCTCCTCACCTATCACGCATCGTCATCCATACACCCCACCTTCACATACCGCATCGTCATCCATACACCCCACCTTCACATACTACACACCACTCTTCAGTCCATCTCCATCTTTTAATTGCTTGTAAATATACCTTTAATTGTTTTTTACCTCCCTTTCTTTAATTTCATTTTCCTTTAAAAGTTTATTTTCTTGTCGTTACACGACATTTTGGCGCCCAACGTAAATTAGTTCTTTCTCTCTCTCTCTTTCCCTAATTCTTTTAATTCTCTTAGTTCTCTTTCTTTCATTTTTAAGTTTCGTCCTTCTTTGTCTTCTTATATAATTTTCATACATCCATTCCTTTCACACTTTCCTAAATTCTAAAACAACACTTCCTCTAGTGTTCATTTAAACTCTGGCTAAATTTTTTTTCATCCAAACATCACTTGAGCACACTGTACTAACTTGAATATTTCTAAACATCTATACTCTTTACATATAACTTTATTTTTTCTCAACAGGAAAACTAAGGAATACTTTTCACGTAACTTCATTTATTAACTTTTCAATTTATAAATATGTCTCGTCCAATCAGGTTTGAATTTTTAAACAAATCTGAACTGGAATATGAAGTGAAAATTAGACTAGCGGAACCAGCAAGTACAGTTTTATTGTTAAAAAAACAAATTCTTCACTTAGCTTCAGCTACCCCATCGGAGGAAATCCTGATTTCTCCGCTACCTATTGAGGACGACTTGTCTCAAATTGATTATACTTTGAAATACTTGGATAGTAAAATAGAGAAACTATCACAGGGTGATTTAAAATATTCTCGCTTAATTGATTCATATCTTAACCATTTATTTCACAGGTTGGAACGCATAGACATAGACTTGAACCCTGACTATAAACCTATACTCGACTCTTTAAAAGAAAAATTTGAGACGTTTTGCTCCCTCTTTTCGCTTTCAGATCCGACTTCAAAGCATCCTCTTCAAATACCTCCTCCTTCTCCTCTTCCTCCTCTCATTACTCTCCCTCCTCTTACTACTCCTCCTCTTATTCCGACTGCTCCAAATCTTAATTTATTCAAGGATCTGAAACGATATACCTATAATGGAAAATCTTGTCCTAGATCTTTTCTTCAAAAACTTGACGAATACTGCCTAGCTCGGAGTGTACCTAAAAATTTATTAATCACTCAAGCTTACGAAATTTTTACTGAAAATGCCCTCCATTGGTTCAGATTCAAATTAAACCAAAATCCAAACTTAACATGGGAAGAGATTTCTTTATTACTAATTAAAGACTTTGGTGGTTTTGACTATGATTATAAACTATTAGAAGCCATTAAAAGTCTTACCCAGGGTCGCGAAGAACCAATTATAATTTATATCTCAATTATGTCGGGAATGTTCTCTCGTCTTTCCAAAAAACTTTCTGAAACAGAACAATTGGAAATTATTTTGAGAAATATAAGGCCATGCTACTCAGTATTCGTTGCTTTAAAGGATATCGACTCTATCGATTCTCTTTTGGCTACTTGCCAAAATTATGAAAGATTCTTGGACCGAGATAAACAATTTAAAGAACCAAATTCTCAACAAAACCCCCTTACTGCGGAATTTAACTACAAAGAAGTACACTCAACTTCTTCTTCTGAGCCCTCTACCTCAATTTCTAATCCAAGACCTTCTCCATATACAAATAAATTTAATACTCCTTACAAAAACCCTCCCAGACAAGTTAACAGCCTACACCAAGCTAATAACTCGCAATAAAATACTTTTTGCGTTCGCTGTCGTAAGCATGGGCATACTTTAAATACTTGTACTCAACCTCACTTTGTTATTTGTTTCAAATGTGGTCTTAAAGGTTTTAAAACCTCAGTTTGTCCTAATTGCTCATCTAAACCCAACTCTAGCTCAAAAAACTAATAACTGACTTGAAAAGTAAAACAAACTTTGATGCCAATGATTGGAACGTTTGGATTAAAACTCTTAAAAATTTCTTTTCATGCTACAAAATTTCTTCAACTCTATACTCAAATGAAAAGGATTATAAACGACCTTTCGTTAACATCAAAGTTTACAATTTATCCATGTCTGGATTACTCGACTCTGGTAGTTCACTTACTATTCTTGGTAATAACTCCCATTTAGAAATTCTCAAACTAGGCTGTAAACTTTTCAAGTCGGACTATGTTACCATCTCTACAGCAAGTAACCAAAAAATTAAATCTATAGGTTACTTTGATCTTCCAATTTACTTTAACAAACCAACTCACTTGATTAAGGCTTATATTTTTCCAGAAATTTCACCGTCTTTAATATTAGGCATAGACTTTTGGAAAAAATATAACCTTTTACCTAACATTCTGTCTTCAACTAGCTTTACACAACTTGAATGCTCAACTATCGAGACAATAAGTGTCAAAGTATTACCTTATGAACATTTATCTGCAAATCAGAAAAATATTGCTGATGATATTATTCAACGCTTCAAGACTATCTCTTTCGAAGAAAAGGGTGTTCTGGGAAACACTCATCTCATCACTCACAAGATTGACACCGGAGATTCGCTGCCCATCAAACAAAGATGTTACAGACTGTCTCCTGAAAAACAAAAAGCATTAGCTAATGAAGTTGATAAAATGCTGGGTTGGAATGTTATTGAGCAATGTGAAAGCCCTTGGTTATCTCCAGTACTTATTACTCCAAAGAAGAATGGTGAATGGCGTTTTTGCGTAGATAGCAGAAAGCTGAACGCAGTTACGAAACGTGATGCTTATAGTCTACCACTTATAAGCGAAATTCTGGACAACCTCAGGAATGCTAAATACCTATCAAGTATAGATATTGCGAAAGCCTTCTGGGAAATTCCTCTGAACCCTGCTGATAAGGACAAGACTGCCTTTTATGTAACTGGAAGAGGTATGTTCAGATTCAAAGTAATGCCCTTTGGACTTACCAATTCACCAGCTACTCAACAAAGACTGATGGACATGCTGTTTACTCCAGAAGTCGAAAACAAGGTCTTCTGCTACTTAGACGATATTGTCATTATTAGCGAATCTTTTGATGAACATATATCGCTTCTCATGAAAGTTCATGAAAAACTTTCTTTCGCTAATTTAACTATTAACTTTGAAAAAAGTAAATTCTTCATGAAAGAATTGAAATACCTTGGCTTCGTTGTGGACGAACATGGCTTGCGAGCTGACCCTGATAAAATCAAGGCTATTCTTGACTACCCAATACCTTTTTTTTTTTTTTTTTGTGGATGGGAAATCATCAAATGACTCCTCCCGCTCTGGGTGGAGCAGAAGGGAGTGTCAGACTCTTACTGACTAAAACCCACCCGTGTTCCTTCCTTAGCCCTTTACGTACCAGGGCAGCGGTAACCCTTTCGGACGATCCCGCTACCCCGGCAGGACCCAATACCTACCTGCAGAAAAGAAGTACGAAGATTCATCGGCACCTGCAGCTGGTTTCGAAGATTTATTCCAAACTTCAGCACTATCGCTACTCCACTCAACAAACTAACCTGCTCTGGAAAGAATGCTCCGAAATTCTTATGGAACACAGAAGCGGACGCAGCCTGTCAAAAGCTTAAGGAAGCCTTGATAACCACTTCTGTCCTTGCCTGCCCAGACTTTGATCTTCCCTTTTCAGTACATTGTGATGCATCTAACTGCGGTATTGGCGCTATGCTCACTCAACATCATGATGATAAAGAAGTTGTGATTGCCTACATGAGCAAGGCCCTCAATAAGAATCAACAAAACTACTCAACTACTGAAAGAGAAACACTTGCCGTAATAACTGCCTTAGAACACTGGCGTTGTTATCTTGATAATGGCAAAGAATTCATAATTTACACTGACCACGCTGCACTCAAATGGTTCCAGAATTTATCCAATCCTTCTGGAAGACTCGCACGTTGGACTTTACGCTTATCCTGCTTCAACTTCGTTCTAAAACATAAGAAAGGAAAAGATAATGTAGTTCCAGACCTTTTATCAAGAGCCAAACCTCAAGAACTTCCTAGGGTACAAGAAAATACACCACTAGGTGTACATCCAATCTCAACGGATGATCCTAATAGAGAACTTGAACACTACAATAAAATATTTCTGGGCTGTTCAAATAACCCTGACTCCTACCCAAATTATACCATCAGAGAGAACAAACTTTATCGTTGCATTCACACGCCTGATCGTCTGAATGATGATTTCATATGGAAAGAAGTTCCACTACCTCGAGAAAGACGTACATTAATCGAAGCAAATCATGGCTCTAGCCAAGAACCTCATCTGGGAATTTTTAAAACATATAAAAAAATATCGTTATTATACTATTGGCCGGGCATGTTTAAAGATGTTGCTAACATAATTTCACACTGTGAAACCTGCCTTGCTTACAAACATCCTAATCATTCTCCTTATGGCCTCATGGGCAAACCTAAGATTTGTTCTAGACCTTTTCAAACTATATCTCTAGACCTAATGGGTCCACTTCCTATGACTAGAAAACGTAATAGATTCATATTAGTAATTAACTGCATCTTTACTAAATATACTTTAATTTTCCCTCTCAAACAGGCAACAGCATCTAATATAATTAATGTTCTGGAAAATTCTGTTTTTCTAGTTCATGGAGTTCCACAGACTTGTATAATGGATAACGGCCCACAGTTCCAATCTCGCGAATTTCACTCTTTCCTCAATAGATACAAAGTCCCTTATATATTCCACTCGGCCTACTATTGTCCGCAATTCAACCCAACAGAAATTTATAATAAAACAATAATTACGGCTTTAGCTTCGCTAGTAGAAGACGACCAAAGATCTTGGGACAAACATCTCTCTAAAATTCAATTCTCTATGAACAGTACTACTAACGTTGTAACAGGATATACTCCATCCTTTCTAGTCTTTGGAAGGGAAACAATTCCTTGCGGTTCGCTATACTCTCCCAGTCAGAACCTCGAAGAATTGATCTTTATGCCTCGCGATATTTATGCGACTAATGCGGGTTTCCTCACGTCTATTTTTCACAAAGTTCAGACTAATTTACACATAGCTCACCTTAAAAACAGTGCTCGCTATAATCTACGGCGGTCTTTCAAAGAATTTAATGTCGGTGATACGGTATGGCGTAAGAATTATGCATTAAGCAATGCTGGTTCTTACTTTAGCGCTAAACTAGCCCCTAAATTTATTAAATGCAAAGTTTTAACTAAACTTTCACCATTAGTATACATACTTGAAGATTCTGATGGTATCACAGGCAAATGGCACATTAAAGATATAAAATGCTAAATTCTTTGAAAACACCTAATTATGTATATATTGTATATAAACATCACTCACTACATTTTCATATCTTTATTCTATTATGTTAGTAAACACTTATTTAACTCGTGCTCTTAAGCACAACTGCAACTATTTGGTAAATCCAAACGGTTTTAAAAGATGATGGCCTACTCCATCCATCTTTTACTCTTTCTATAACTACGGGATACAGCCATAGTTATAATGATCATGATGCTCTACTGCATTGATCACTGGATAAGCTTTATCAATTGGCTCTAAACCATTGGTAATCTAAGCTTTCCAATCTAAAGTTATCTAACTATTGTACATATTCATATATGTATATGTATTCTAAAGAGCGGTTGCAACTCTATAAATAAGCCCTTGCAGGAGCGGTTGGTTACTCACTAAATAAGCCTAAACTAAATGTACAAATGTATCTATCTACTACAACTTAACTCTATCACTCTTATATGAGCTTAATTTCCTATACTTAATGTGTTTAAAGTGATACCTTTCTTTTTTTTCCATGTCTGGAGCGGCCGACAACTCCTTAAATAAGCCTTAACGTCGTTTATAAAACACCCTTCTAGAGTGGCAGTCATTGAATGTGAACTCCACCCTTACCGGAATGCAGGAGATTGCTTAAAAGAGATAGTATGATTGGGTGAATGGAGAGTTATGAATCTGCGAAGTTGTGTTTTACAGTTTCCTTCGGAAAGCTTCATCAAAATTTTCTCTGAGTCGAAAATTTTCTAGGGTCGGGGGGAAAATGTAACATAATTTACATACTCACAGTTATCTTCATTCATTCCTCCAGGTCAGAACAAGCATTCTGTTACCGTTAGGCGCTGATCTGATTATTTATTACGACACGTTTCATCCACAATCAGTACACAGACACAGCTCCATCTTTAAGATGACACTACGATTATTTAGTGACATCCAAGGGTTGGTAATTACGCCCACATTGATGGATATCATTTTTCCTATAATCACTATACTTCTGATACAAAATAACTATAGATTTTATCGTATTTTATTAATAATATATTTTATTATGACAGCTTTGACAACGACGTTTAATACGTCGCCATGGCAACCTTTCTTTCAAATTCTTACCTGCCTGTATCTTTTTAGCTAATTGGACATGAATACTTATTATATTTCATTACTGGCCATCTTCGTAACTCAAATTCATATTTTCTACGTGATGTTATTCTACGAGCTGACATTATAGATCCACGCAATCCAAGGATCAGTTCGGGTTTCGCCTCTAAAGCGAAAGCAACTAAAAACCTGATACTCCAGGGCTACCTATCCCGGGAATACCCAGCGAACCTCTCCACTCCGGAACCTGACGGACCCTGCCTACGCCTCCGTCCTCCATCCTCCGTGAAGGCCTCCTGTTTCTATTGGGCCGCGCCTCATCCGAGGGCCGCCTCACCTGGCGGGCTGACAGCGTCCCCGCCGTGCCTCTCTCTCCTGCTGCCGTGCTGCGTCCTGTCCTGCTGCGTGGGCCCTCCTATGGGTGTCCTCCGTGCCGCACACGCACCAGCAGCTACCCTCACCTGCACCTGCACCTGTACCTGTACCTGTACCTGCACCTGCACCTGCACCTGGATCTGCACCAGCAGCTACCCTCACCTGCACCTGCACCTGTACTTGTACCTGCACCTGCACCTGCACCTGGATCTGCATCTGTACCTGCACCTGTCGCCAGCACCTGCCTCGTGTCTACCTCCCTCATCTGGATCTCCACTACAGCCTCCTCAGCCCACCTATCACGCATCGTCATCCATACACCCCACCTTCACATACCGCATCGTCATCCATACACCCCACCTTCACATACTACACACCACTCTTCAGTCCATCTCCATCTTTTAATTGCTTGTAAATATACCTTTAATTGTTTTCTACCTCCCTTTCTTTAATTTCATTTTCCTTTATAAGTTTATTTTCTTGTCGTTACACGACAGACGTTATTTCAAGTTAAACAAATATCAACTAACGCTAATATATATGTCAGAGATGGTATGTCTGTCTCTCGTTAGCATCAGGCATATTTTAATTACTGTGGGCGTACTATGGGTAGTGTCGGTTATAGCACGATAGAAAAACGGTTTACAGTTCAAATCAGATTATAATTTACGAACAAGTTAGTCACACTAGCGAATCACACACTCACACAACTCAACGATACGGAACGCAATTGACAGTTTCTGAGCACATGTTGTTCGTACGATGTCCAATGTTTCAATCCTCCCGAGAGCTCTGCTCACACCGCTTTTGTAGCTGTTGCTCTCGTCCCACCACGAACTCAGGCTAGGCTCTGTCTAGCGCCACGAGACGGCGCTAACGTTCCGAATAGTCAAACGAATGACTCCGACATAATTATACTATATACAATTACATGTATATGCATTATATTTATATAATAAACTATATGCATTATATTTTGATTGTAATGAGTGGAACGGGCTATGCTTGGGGTCTCTCTGAGGGATCGAATCCGCAACGAGGTGATCCAGCAGAGAACCAAAGTGGTCGACATAGCTCACAGAATGAGCAAGCTGAAGTGGCAATGGGCCGGCCATATTAGCCGTAGAACCGATGACTGTTGGGGTAGACATGTTCTTGCGTGGAGACCGCGAATCGGCAAACGTAAGGTGGGACGCTCTCAGGCTAGGTGGAGCGACGATCTTCGCAGGATGGCTGGTAGCAGCTAGATGAGAGTTGCTGAAAATGGAGTTGAGTGGCGTGCATAGGCGAGGCCTATGTCCAGCAGTGGACTGCTGATGATGAGTGTCCATGGAGTTTCTTGCCCGTTCTTTTCCATAGGAACCTAATACGCTTTGGAATGGGCAACTAGCTTCATTTTTCTGACTGGCCGACTCCTTGACATTCAAAAGTAGACAGTCAAAATTGGGCGCACTGCCATCATTTGTATGACAGCCGTCAATGCGGCCGTTATTATGCGGCCCCGCTCTTCTAGAAAACCGTAGCTTTAGATTCTTATATGATCATCAATTGCCTAGCTTTTTCCCAACTATGTTGGTGTCGGTTTCCAGTCTAACCGGATCCAGTTGAAAACCAGTATTTTACATCGAGCGGCTACCTATCTGACCTCCACAACCCAGTTACTGGGTAATACGATACCCCTTGATAGGACTGGTTGTCAGACTTTCCGGCTTCAGACGACCCGTAACGACTGTCAAAGATCCTCGAATGAAAGCCGGAACCAACGGTTTAACGTGCTTTTCGAGCCACGGAGGGGTCTTGGTATGTAATGATGTTCACCCATTCACAAAACAACTGCGGCAAACTTAGCTTTACCTGATCGATATACCAGTGCAACTGTTATTACTTAGCCACAAGCCCCAAATATCAATTCTTTAGATTCTTACTAGCAGCGCACCGCGGTTTTACCCGCATAAGTTTCGACCCCGTGGGAATATCGGGATCAAAAGTCTCCTATGTGTTAATCCTGATTATAAACTATCTATGTGCCAAATTTCATCCAAATCCGTGTAGTAGTTTTTGCGTGAAAGAGTAACAAACATCCATCCATCCATCCTCACAAACTTTCGCGTTATAATATTAGTAGGAGAGGATATCGTACCTACTCATTTAATCAAAAGATGTAGCTACGGAACTCAACTGCTAGATGGTTACCTACGAACTTGACCGTTTCTATTTTTTTATTCGCCATAAATATAAATACGTATAAAACACTATTGTTTTAGGAGTTTAGCTCGTTTCTCAAGAATTAGCAATTCATTATGCATGACCTCTCATCACGTAATACCTACATTCAATATTTTCAAAATATGGCCTCAGGCTATATCAATAACCCATTCAAGTCCCGCTGGTTATAATAATAATATAATTAATAACAACATAAGTTCAGTCATATTAGCTTTTTTTTAAATAACTCAAGTCCAGTATCCGTCGTGGTTCGTTCGCGGCAAGCGGTGTGCGCTATGGAAGCCATTTTGAAATTTTCAATTTTGTTCTTTTTATTTTTTTATCCGTGTTCGGCCAGTTATCATGAGCAGTATAGAGGTTGTTATTTGTTGTCTTTTTTGCTTTTAATCTTTTTTGTGATTATTCCAGTACACATCAAGCTATAAATAACCAGTATAAGCTGACTTCTGATTGTACGAAAAAACTATACAATGCGAGGTCAGCTAAAACTGGAAATGTATAGCTTGATGTGTCCAGTGTGTACCTGCTTTCAACACTGCACAGTGTGTTATTCGTTTTTGTTTTTCTTATCGTGTGTTTTTTCCTGTTCTTGTAAAAGTACAGACGCCACCACATCAAACTACCCGAAACTGTAAAATTTTCCCAATCAACTTTGAACCTTAAGATTTAGCGATGAAGTTGAAAACCTACTAAAGAAATTTGACAGACTGTAGTAGCTTGATGTGCTGTGGCGTCTTTACATATTTAATTAGTTTCTTGGGCATATCTTTACTAGCTGACCCGGCAGATGTCGCTTTGTACAAATTTAAAAATAAATCACAAAAATCCCATAGAAAAAAAACGTTCTCCCAACTTTAAAAACTTTCCAGGATTTTTTTTTAAATTTTTATTTTCTTGAAAACCTAACATTGGGACTATTACGAACATTTTAAAAGAAAAAATAGCCATATTGCAACGGGTTCCTGGATAGTTTATAAACACAATTGGACCCGGTAGGTGGCGCTGCTTTTCCGGGCAGAACGACGTCTGCCGGGTCCGCTTGTAAGATATAGATTTATTTTTTAATTATTTGATAGGCGTTAACAATTTCATAAGCCTCAAATCTTACAATTTCCCTTTTGTTTTTTCTAAAACCTTTACGTATAGTATATCTATTGTTACCTATTCCACCTGAAACACAGCTTAAGTCGCGTGTGCAACAGCTGCAGTTGACTCTGCCGTTGAGGCGTGCCGCTCGTGTGTATGAGCCCTTAGCCCAGCGGAGTAATTACATAACACACTATCAGCAGCAATGGCTTTCATTCTTAATGAAACACACGTAGTCGTTAATCATGGACTTAAACTTTTTATGGTCATAAATTCATAGATAAGTAGCATCAATCATAACTGCCGGTTAGTAAATAAACAAAGGAGGTAGCAGTAGTTACAATTATATTATTTTAATATTAATTCTAACAATTTTAACAGTTCAACAACATGCATTGCGTTATTAACGTTGTTGAGTAGACAAATTTTTTAAACATACAAAGCAATGGATTAGTAATATCTTTCAAAATGATTCAGATTCAGATTAATAGTGTGTTACGCAATTAGGGAGTAGGTACGCACGGGCGCATGTTTTTCGCGCAGTGGATTTTCAACCCACTGCTTAGCGCCGAGAATTGAAAATCTAACAATGTGTGTTTCTTGACGCGCTGGGATGCGCTCTGTTGGATTATTATCAATGCTCGGCTCAACACCGAGAGTTTAAAATCCAGTGCTCGATAAAATCCCGTCACGATATTTTTACGTCCGTGACGTGGGCTTACTCGTATGTACAGACCAGCACATCAATCAAGCTAAGTACTACAATCTGTCAAATTTCTTTAATAGATTTTCAACTTTATTGCTAAAGCATTAATGTGCAAGGTTGATTGGGAAAATTTTACAGTTTCGCGTAGCTTAACCTGCTGGCGTCTGTACAGTCGACCAAATAATTAGGTGACCACTATTACTTGCAAGGTATAAGTACTTATAAGACATACTGGTAATTAGCGGCATCCGGTAAAACTGGAAGCCGACCCCAACATAGTTGGGAAACAGCTAGGTAGATTAATTTCTTAGTTCCTCCTTTTCATTGGTACTGTGCACGTTATAAAACTTACATTTTTAAGTAAGTATCGCCTCTGATTGTGGTTATACAGGGTGATTTTTTAAAGACCAGCCAAATTTAAGGATGTGGTACAGACCATCAAACTGAATAACTTTCTCCATGGGACAAATAGCGTAATCGCGAAAATTTTATCAACTGTCCCATAGAAAACTTCAATACCTACTCGACCTAAATGTATGGGACGGCTGAATTTTTATTCGCGATTACGATGTTGGTCCCATGGAGAAAGTTGTTCAGTTTGATGATCTGTGCCACATCCTTAAATTTGGCTGGTCTTTAAAAAATAACCCTGTATAAATGCACCCGAATTCCAGTCTATGACCTTGTCTTTTGTGTCCTTGTCTCTCATGCTTGCATGCTCTTTCTCATGATTTGTGCGAACTTATTAGATACAAAACTCCTGTTTTAGTGTCTGTCGGGACAGGTCAACTCAAAGCTGAAATGAGTCTTTCTTCAAAAGGCCTTTCGAGACATGGCCCTACATTGTTAGACTTACATAAAACCTAATATAATGTTTGGACTTTGAAAGAGACAATAACCGTTCGCTTTTTCGGCATTTCTTCGAAATGTTGGCGACATTTAGATTTAAAATATTATTATTGACGTGTGAAAGTGTCTTCAAAGATCTACTTACAGAAATAAAATCTTTTCGTTTCATTTCTCCTGTATTCATGCTTGAATCTTTAAATCCCGCACTTTAAACTAGTCAGTAAACAGATCTTCACTGCTCCAGACTTTGACGGGAAGCTAGAAGACAAGCCAAACTCATTAACGAAACAAAAAAAGGAAGATCAGTCAAAGAAACCCCATCCGACGGACCAGTATGCGATTGAATTTGAATGTGATTGCACAACACACAGACCTGTCAAAAGTATCACTCAAGAAATGGCGCGCCGGCGTTACGACCCACCCCCGGGCCCCCTTCGCGTAGTCTTTTGTCAATGGATCGACTCCAAGATATTTTGCAGAACACAGGGAAAGAATTTAACTATTGAGCCAGCTGATAAAGAGTCTAAAGGTAGGGGATTCTTCCAAATAGTGCTTTTGCACTTTCCTCCTTAGTTGATATTGTATTTGGCACTTGGTTTCGGTCTTCTAGAGATATGTTTTCTCTGCAATCCTCATTTTTGTTGTATTCTATTCGTTCGTTGGTCTTCTAGAGTTATTAGTTTCTCTACAATTTCAGTATTTTGTTGTTGTATTCGTCTGTTCACCACTGTCTGTTTTTTCGAGACGAACAGTTGCATGTAGAAGAATGTTGTGAATGTTTATGAGAAATGTGTGGTCCTATTTTAGGACGTTGTACAGACCATTAAACCGAACAACTTCCTCCATGCAACCTACATCGTAATCGCGAAAAAAGAATCAGCTATACATTCGGGTCGAGTAGGTATTGAAGATTTGTATGGGACAGCTGCTTATTTTGTTTCTATCTCATCATCTGCCTAACCTTTTCTCAACTATGTTGGGGGCAGCTTCCAGTCTATCCGGATGCAGCTGAATACCAGTATTTTACATGGGGCAATCGCTCCATGTAAAATACTGGTATTCAGCTAATACACCAGGTATTCACCCAGTAATTGGGTTGTGGAGGTTAGATAGGCAATCGCCTATGTGACCTCTACAACCCAATTACTGGGTAAACCCAATTACTGGGTAATACGATACCCCTTGGTAATACTGGTTGTCAGATTATCGGGCTTTTTTGACTACCCGTAACAAATGTCAAAGATCCACGAATAACAGCCGGGACCAACGGCTTAACGTGCCTTCCAAGGCACGGAGGGCTCTTGGTATGCAAAGATAGTCACCCATCCACGGACCAACCGCGGCAAACGCAGCTTAACCTGATCGACCGACCTGTGCGGCTGTTATTACTTAGCCACAACCCCTTTTTGTTTCTATCTATACCACCTTTAAACCACACATTTTTGATATACTTTGTATAAGTTATATGTAGCAGTTGACAGTAAGTCCACAAAAAATCAGCACCACGCTCAAGTCATTCCTAATCTTTGAAAAACGTTACGGGTAGTCAGAAGCCCTTAAGTCTAACAACCCATTCTTACCCATGTAAAATACTGATATTCAGCTGCATCCGGTTAGACTGAAAGCCGATCCAACATAGTTGGGAAATGGCACATTGATTGGGCTTTAAAGTTTGCATGATTATGAGAACGCATCGTCTTGTCAAACGCCCACCTCAAGATGGAAACCTGTAGACACATTTTATTTATTATTTAGCCAATGCCTTTTGCGATAGTTGGCAGTTAGACCAATTCACACTATATCTGCGTCGTGGATTTCGGCTCAGTCCGTTTCACAGAAGGGAGGCCTGAATCCCAGCATTCAAAATCAAAATCAAAACATGGGCACTTATGAAACGTCAAAAGCTAGGTGCACGGTTCCAATTGGTCGTTTCCTATGGAAAAGTGCCGGCAAGAAACTCCACGGTTACTATTTTAAAAATAATTGGCTTTTACAATGTTTTCAAATTATAGTAGGTATAGGAGGACAGCGTTGGCCTGTCAACAAGTACCAGGTACTTGATAAAATAAATCATTTCATTCACTGGGATTGTTATAAGTTGATCGATTGCGGTTTTCGGAGTTGTCCTAAGAAAGAAAGAAAGAAAGAAAGAAAATGCATTTATTTGCGGCAAACATGACGCAGAAAAAAGGACATAAACACACAAAAAAAAACAAGTTGGGGGTAAACATGCGTCACATTCACGCAAAACGGCCATTGCTCAGCATAATGCTAAGACCCTATACGAGACAGAGCCCCAGCGCTGTGTGTGTGTGTCCTCACTTTAACGACTCTCTATGCCTTCTATTCAACAACGATTTCTTTGCTTCAGTACCCCACCTGAGTACTCCAAAGTGGGAGTCCTACATATTCAACGAGAAGGAGTACATCGTGCAGGTTCTGCCCGTCAACTGGGAAGATGCCAAGATCATTTGCCGGTTTGTATGATCTTCAATCAGCATAACTCATCGGTTTTCTTGCTTTTACATAAAACCATGCCTGTTTCCCCGCGTAGTGTTACTTAGAGAACACATAATCTGCATTCGCGATTTTATTTGCCAAAAATGTAAACAAATATGAGGTTATGGAAAAATAACTTTAATTCCTACACAATAAAGTACAGTTTACGCTACAACTTCAAACGTGTTTATAACTTTTTCAATAGTGCTAGTCACTCTGAAATCAACTTAATTGCTATTATTATAAAGTTGATATTTGTTTAACTAGAAATAATATATATTTGAATTATTAGTTTTAACAGACTTTAGATGTATCTATACTACTTGCGACAATATTTTGCCAGCTATGTTTAGGGCCCATGTAATTGCCAGCTCTGGACAGAGAAAGGTGGAAGGAGAGTAGGAAGGCCTTTGCCCAGCAGTTGGCAATTAATTGCTAATAAAAAAAATAGGGAGTGGGCCTATTGCCATCAATCGGACACAATTCTATACTCCGGAATGCTAATTAGAAATTCCGGATGCAAAAACCTAATTAATGACACTTCGATTCCTCCATATTGTAATTTTAAAGTGTGAAATAAACGGTATTTACTTTACTTTTTACTTCTCTACCTGGAAATCTAACCCAGGATCTAAAGCTTACCAGTACCGCTTGCGACCACTAGACAAATGGTACCTAGTCGATCTGTCACCTATTTTCCGGTACAGTGTGTGTTTCGAAGATCATTATAGCTATCAGAGTAACACACTTAGCAATGGCTTTCATTTTTACAGTTCAACTCATTGCCTTAATTTCACCGTTGCGTAGACAAATTTTTCGAACATATGAAGGACTAGCTGCGCCCCACGGTTTCACCCGCATAAGTTTCGATCCCGTGGGAATATCGAGATAAAAAGTATCCTATATGTTAATCCTGATTATAAACCATCTGTGTGCCAAATTTCATCCAAATCCGTTTTGTAGTTTTTACGCGAAAGAGTAACAAACATACATCCATCCGTCCATACAAACTTTCACGTATACAGGGTTATTTTTTAAAGACCAGCCAAATTTAAGGATGTGGTACAGACCATCAAAATGAACAACTTTCTCCATGGGACAAATAGCGTAATCGCGAAAATTTTATCAACTGTCCCATAGAAAACTTCAATACCTACTCGACCTAAATGTATGGGACGGCTGAATTTTTATTCGCGATTACGATGTTGGTCCCATGGAGAAAGTTGTTCAGTTTGATGGTCAAAGAAGTCAAGTCCACATCCTTAAATTTGGCTGGTGTTTAAAAAATCACCCTGTATAATATTAGTAGGATTAGCAATATTCTTCAAAATGATTCAGATTGTGATTGATAGTGTGTTACTCTTTTTTATATCATATTCGCGAATTGCGCGGCTATAGCCGCTGCCCGTTTTCCGTCATGAGTTCCCAAACTCTCATAGCCAACGAAGTATTGGCGTTCATCAAAAATGCCATCGTCTACATGGACGAGATCAGCATCTTGCAGATCTGCAAGTCATCGTATGAGGAGATTAGCAGTGCCAAGTTGCTGCTGTTCACAACGCTCGGCAAAGTCAGCCAGATGCCGTCTCGTCGAAGGGTCGGTACAGAGAAGAGTCTCCAGGATATCATAACGCTGATGAAGGAGACCGACCCGGACGACGTGCCTGAATTCGTGGCGAAGGATCTGCACAAGCTGCCTCCCGTCACTTTCGACCAAGAAGACGTCACCAGGCTGCTGAAGGACATTTCACTCCTGAAGCAAAGCCAGACCGAGATGCAGTATAAGCTGGAGGTAAAGGTGTCCAACCACACCATCAGTGATCTACGGGCAGAAGTAGTGCTCTTGCGCAACGTAATTTCTGCAAGTAGGTCACCTACCGACGCTGACGCCGCGAATGTGAACACGCGTCGCGGGACACAAAACGCCTCCATCTGCAGTTACGAGTCGGCGGGCTCGAATGCGTCACCAACTGCCGAGAATGCATGCGTTGCAACGCGTGCCGTGGCCGTCCCTGTCTCGACACAGGTCGATACAACGATGTGTGTAGGTTCGTCGACCACCAAACAAGCCTACGCAGCAATAGTAGCCGCTAACAAGCCTGCTGAGTCGCAAAACTCGCAGGTAAAACTAGCGGGAAAACCAAAAGGGGGTAAACGGAGCCGGTCGAAACCCAACATGGTTTTGAAAAGCAGGGTCCAGAGAAGGACACGTCCGACAAGAATGGTTTCATTAAGGTGGAGAAGAAGAAGAAGAAGCCTCCTTGTCAGAACCAGTGCGGCACGGCACCGCGCAGGCAGGACCCAACATGCTGCTGCGTCCAGCAATCCCGACGACGCAGCTGTACGTGTCCAGACTGCACCACTCCATGAAGGTTGAGGAGATCGTGGAGTACATGCGTGTGAAGACCAACTGGACTTTGAGGGTCGAGAAGTTGGAGTCGCGTCACAACACAAACTTCAAGTCGTTCATGGTGCGTGTTCCGACACATCATCTCGAGAAGTTCCTCAAGGAAGAGTTCTGGCCGAAGGGTGTTGTGTACCGCCGGTTTCGTGGCCGGCTACATGACACCAGTTAGCGAAACACGACGCAGATACTTCGTGTGCGTTAGTTAGTTTTTAGTGTAATTATAATGTTGTATGTATTTATAGTATTTTTAAGTTATACAAATATTGTATTGTATATCTTTTATATGGGCCTTGATGCCTGAAATAAATGGATAAATAAATAAATAAAGTAACGCAATTATGGTGCTGCTCCAATAAAGAAGAATTGTGAATGTATTTGTAAATTTTGTTGTTTGAACATCTACTCCAAATCGATGTTTGTTGCAGGGGCTTTCATAACGGATCCTTAGCAATCCTAGATACAAAAGATAAAGCTGAATTCCTGGCTGAAGCATTGTCGGAGTCACAGTTCAGTAAGTATTCTGTAACATAGATACGTAAACCATGATGAATGAAAAAAATACTTTTAGTTGCGGTAAACATGACCAAAAAAGAATGCTGCATCCGGTCAGACTGGGAGCTGACCCCAGCATAGTTAGGAAAAGGGTAGGCGTATGATGACGAAAAGAAAGAACACAAACACAAAAAGATCAATTTGGGGGAAAATATGCGTTACATCCACGTAAAACGGCCATCGCTCAGCATAATGCTAAGACCCTATGCGAGACAGAGCCCCAGCGCTGGTTTTCAGCGACAGCCGTTGATGTGAAAACGTCAACTGGTCCAGTATACGATGAGATGTAAATAACACAATAAGAAATAAAATAAATAAACAATAGCTTAGTGTAAATATATTAAAAAATGATATCATTCCGGGCAACGGCTCCACTTGGCGATGCACTTGATCAGTTTCACCCGAGGAGGGCAAAGTTGTGTATTACGCTCACAGTGACATACAGATGTCGCTAGCTGCCTGCTGACTTAACAATTTAGCCGTTTGTACCTTATACTTTCGCGATTACGATATTGGTCCCATGGAGAAAGTTGTTCAGTGTGATTGACCCTTAAATATGACCAGCGGGGTAATTGAGTAACACACTATCAGTAGGAATGGGCGTCATTTTGAGACTTCAACAACATTCATTGCGTTATTTACGCTGTTGAGCAGACGCATTATTCGAACATATGGAGCAATGGATTAGCAATATGCTTCAAAATTATTCAAATTGATAGTAATAATGTGTTACTCAATTAGGGTGCAGATCTTTCTGATAGATGCTGTATATGGCCATTTTTTTTTTTCTAAACAATCGTTTCATCCACAGCCTTAAACTCAGTATGGGTGGGAGCCCGACGGGACTCAGCAGAGGATGCGGCTGGCTACCGATGGGGACCAGGCATGGAGCTCAGGAGAACTGCGCTGGATGTACTGGCGAATGAGGAGGAAGATGAAAATGTTGGGAGGCATTATCCTATGGTGAGCAGAAACACTGAAATGGATGATTAATATTATTGCTAAGATACATTTTAGGCCGGCCGGCGGTAGTTTTCGGGGCCCGTGGCTAAATGTCGGGCAGTCGCACAGGTCGATCGATCAGGTTAAGCTACGATTGCCGCGGTTGGCTGTGGATGGATGACCGTCTTTACATACCGAGACCCCTCCGTGCCTCGGAAAGCACGTTAAGCCGTTGGTCCCGGCTGTCATTCGTGGATCTTTGACAGTCGTTACGGGTAGTCAAAAGCCCGAAAGTCTGACAACCAGTCTTACCAAGGGGTATCGTATTACCCAGTAACTGGGTTGTGGAGGGCAGATAGGCAGTCGTTCCATGTGTATTCATCTGCATCCGGTTAGACTGGAAGCTGACCCCAACATAGATGGGAAAAGGATAGGCAGATGTTGATGATGAGATGTTAAAATAAATTTTATATTTATGTATGTACAGACTCCAGCACATCAAGCTACTAAAATCTGTCAAATTTCTTTAATAGATTTTCAACTTTATCGCTAAAGTATTAGGCTCAAAGTTAATTGGGAAAATTTGACAGTTTCGGGTAGCTTGACCTGCAGTGCGATTCTGTAACCAAATCACCGTGAAAACTTAGGTGAAGTGAGCGTGGAGTGAGCTGTCATTCCAACTAATGCTAGGGATTGACACTACTGACAGCTCACTCTAAGCTCACTTCACCTCACTTTTCACGGTGAGATTTTTTACAGAATCGATCGGCAGCTGGCGTCTGTACCGACGCCAGCATATCAAGCTACTACAATCTGTCAAATTTCTTTAATAGATTTTCTACTTGATCTTTAAAGCATTAGGTTTAAAGTTGATTGGGAAAATTAGACAGTGGCGCTGATTCCCTTGTTCACAAACTAAACTAAATTTAAGTTCTGTGCATCTTTTTCTTCCTATTTCATTAAGAAAAGGACAGAACGCCGACGCCAGCATATCAAGCTACTACAATCTGTCAAATTTCTTTAATAGATTTTCTACTTTATCGCTAAAGCATTAGGTTCAAAGTTGATTGGGAAAATTTGACAGTTTCGGGTAGTTTGTGCTGGCATCTGTACCTAATCAGGATGGTGAGGATGGTGGTGAGTGGTGACCCTGTGGTAGCTAACCCGGCTTACGAGTCGTAGGTCGTGGTTTCGAACCCAGGCAGGCTCTATTACATCACCACTGCTCTCAAAACGGTGATGGAAAACATCGTGAGGAAACCGGCATGTCCTAGAACCAAAAATTCGAAGACATGTGACATCCCTCTACCCGCACTGGGCCCGCGTGATGGATTACGGTGTACTGCCTCTCACCGAGGGGAGGCCTGTGTCCCAGCTGTGGGAACATTATAGGCTTTGCAATATAGGGTTCAGAATCATGTGCTGAATCCATGGTAAGAGGTTGCGCGTCGATGTCCCTGCCCTGTTTAGGAACTGGGTACTATAAATTAACCTATTTCTCAACTACAGTGGCTCAATAGAACTCACATCCCTGTCCCGGAGATGGGAGCTGACTGTGTGGCTCTAGAGAGGGTCAAGCACGATCACCCGGTGTTTCTAGACCTACCCTGTCATCTGGAGAGAGCCTTCGCTTGTGAAAGAGGTAAGAATCTTAATAATGCTGGGAGAAATATTAATAATGAGATGGGTAATTAGTTTGTTGAATCGAAAAGATACCTCTTTTTTTGTAATCGTACCCTGTAGGTGCCATCCATAAAGCCCTGTCGTTACGGGTAGTCAGAAGACCGAAAGTCTAACAAACAGTCTTACCAAGGGGTATCGTATTACCCAGTAACTGGGATGTGGAGGTCAGATAGGCAGTCGTTCCATGTAAAATACTAGTTTTCAGCTGCATCCCGTTAGATTGGAAGCCAAGCCAAAAGTAGACGGGATAACGTTAGACAGCTTTATTGAATCAGCTAAGTATGTATTTTCTTCTGTAATTTGCTGATACCCTAAAAATTAATAATGATTTTTATTTCGCAACAAAGAATCCATAGATTGTTAGCAACATAATATTAAAACAACTTATTATCTAGTATTAGTTATAAATAATAATAATAATAATAAATAAGTATGGAAGAAAAAAAAACTGGCTGCACTCTGGGAGTGCCGGCAGAAGTGAAAACTTGAATATTAACGTTGTGCATTTTTGATATTTTGGACTGCGGTCTACTCTGCCTCCGTCTTACGAATTTTCGATCAGGTCACGTGTCCTGACGCGAGCTCCGTCTTACGAATTTTCGATCAGGTCACGTGTCCTGACGCGAGTTTAACATTCTTTACCCATCACAAAAAACTCCCTCCGTCTTACGAATTTTCGAGCAGGTCACGTGTCCTGACGCGAGCTCCGTCTTACGAATTTTCGATCAGGTCACGTGTCCTGACGCGAGTTTAACATTTTTTACCCATCACAAAAAAGTGCACAACGCCGCTAAAGAAATTTTCACTTCAAAAACATGTTGCGCCGACTCCAAATAATAATAATAAATTTTATTGACATAAAAAGGTTACAAAAATAATATGAAATCCCCTGGCCCCTAAACTAGTGTTAACTGTATCATAGGGACCAGAAAATAAATAAATAAATTGGGATAAGGCAGGAGAATGATGCTCTAGTGTTAGTTCCAATCACCCTCCGCACCAACTGCTTTACAATAGGGCCTGGGTAAAAAAATAATTATTATATTTAGTCCGTCAGTTAGATTATCGAAAAATAATGGACACGTATTTTTTCTTTTGTCAATCAAGCGAAAAATTACAATGATAAAGCGCGTCAAAATTTGGGAGTAGGGGGCCGTGACGTCACTTGCTTGCAAAAATGTCGCAAGCAAGTGACGTCACGCGGAACTTTAACGGGCTATATTTTCATCATTTTTTATATAATTGACAAAAGAAAAAATACGGGTTCAATATTTTTTGTTAATCTAACTGACGGACTAATTAGATTTTTTTAGGAAAATAGCCTGTTTGAGAGATGAAACTCTACGCTACAGTTCTCAGGATGCGGTTGCGACTGTCTCTCACTCTCCTCATTACTGAAGCGATTTTCTTACGCACAATCGCGTGAAATCCGTCGGTACGAACTTGCGCAAACATATCCGACGGTCGGACGCGCTACAGTAGCGAGGAAGTCTCAACTACATCCTGAAACCATTGTTGTACTGGTAGCGCTAAAACCTCCAAACTTCATCATAATAACAGAATTACACGTTCACAGATGTGAGAGAGCTGTACCCCGTAAAGGAAGTGAACAGAGTCCGCTGCAGGAGTGGTCTGTACCACCTCTACGATGGCAGGATGGACTGGCACCAAGCTGCAGCCTACTGCGTGCTCAGGGGAATGGCGTAAGACCTTAGTTTATTATTCTTCTTCTCTAGTCGTTACTATGGACGTATGAGGAACAGGGTGGAAAGTTCGTCATAGATAAGGGAGGATCCTCTGACGAGACGGGTGATGTGTGTGGTGGGCTACTGCCTGACGATTGATGTCGGGACGTTGTATAGAGGGTAAATTTTTAACCAGTGCGCAAACTGAAACCATGAATTCAGTACATGATTCTGAACCCGACTGCGTTGAAATTTTTCGTCAATTATTTTAAAAAAAAAATTACTCTGCCATACATTTTGACCGCGGCGGTATTGCACTTTTCTATGAAATAGTTGTTTTTTTTTTTGATAACCGACGTAATACTTCTACGCTAGTGGCGCGGTAAACTTTGCTAGAAGGATGCTGAAACTCAGTCTCTTAATATATTTTATTGTTCACAGGCTAGCAAATATCGCAACTTTAAAATGCTTGAAAAAACTGGGCATGACGATGTTGAAAAACCGACCAAGTAAGTACTATTCCTATCATATAATGATTTGTGAAGCAAATACAATGAGCGTAGACGTTGGCGCTACGCACACACCGCGTAGCAAGTCCCGTAGAAGCTGCATAGCGGTGTAGTGGCGGCGTAGCAGTCCGATGGACGCTACGTAGAGACCGCCCGCGTAGAGGCCGCCTGCGTAGAGGCTGCGTAGACGGTTAGGTTTGACCTCTGATCGAGCGCACATTCAAGTTTGTCGCAGTTACTTTGCTATTTAGTAGTTTTACGACAGCAAAATGGGAATTATTTCAGGCTCACATAAAGAAGCACATTTATTATATTAGGGTGACCATTCATATTTTTTGGTAATCAAAATGGCAGCTATTTGAAGTTCGATTAAAAGCATGCCAAAAATAAATTCGTTGCGAAAACCAAATAAACCAAATTATAAGCTGTTTTCGGTCAAGTGAATGAAATTATTATAGCATAATCAGCCAACAATGTTCCTACTGCTGGGACACAGCCTCCTCTCTGTGAGAGGGAGTGGCCTGTAACCCACCACGCGGGCCCAGTGCGGGTTGGTAGATGTCACATATCTTCGAATTTTTGGTTCTAGGATATGCCGGTTTTCTCACGATGTTTTCCTACACGGTTTTGAGAGCAGTATTGACGTAATTATTTACACAAACGAAAGCGCGGGTTCGAACCCACAACCTGCAACTCGTAATCGTAAGACTTACACTGCTCTAACTGGACCATTACTGCTCATATTGAGGCTTATTTTATATCTATACTTTAATATTAATGTTTAATATAACACACAGGTATTGAGAACGCCTGGGTAGGCGCTAAAGGGACGCTCGGCCACTGGAAGTGGACAGACACCGGGGTTAGCGTGTTCCAAACTCCGGCTATGACTGACGCGTCGTCTGACACCTGGCCTCCTATGAGGTAAGTAGCTGGAGTTAGGCAACTCTTAATAAAGCAAGCGCTTCCTATTTCCGTCTCCTAGTTCCGGCCTTACTGTTGAAGGACTTCTTCTTATGTTTTTCTAAATAGTAGATCAAGAGGGGAAAGTAAGCTTTAGGCAAGCTAAAGCTGCGATACTCTTGCAATCTGAAAAGGCCTCGTTTTTACAGTTCAACAATGATATACCTAGTTAAGTTCTCCCACAGTTGTACGCTAAAGAAGAAGTGGCAAGGATTAGCCGAGAATTACTAGCGCCCTGCACCCTAATTGTGTAACACAACAAGAATGAAAATTACTTTCATTTTGACGCATCAAAACAACAACACAAGTTTAAAAAAAATGCGTAACGACAAGAATGACGCAAAATATAAAGAGTTTTTCATATCGAATGTGTCCTCGCGATGTTTTCCCGACCATGTCAATGAAGTCCAAGGTTAGCTTAGAAAATACTCGTATGTAATAGCTGATTTACTGAAATCGGAACTTGTGGAACATATTATGTTAGTGCCAATTCATCTAATCAATCTAATTGTCTTTATTAGTTTGTTGTATAATTAAGTTACCTACTTATTTTGTTATTTTAAATTGCCTATTTTGATTATGATTATTATTTTGTTTATTTTATTGATCTAATATTTTTATATTACGTGTATTATTACTCCATGCATATTTTATTTGTTTGACTAAAATAAATTAATTGTATTGAATTATATTACAGGGACAGGAATAACATTAAGCAGAATGGATGCCTCCAGCTGGACAGGCACGCGTCCCATTCGCCCGTGTTCCTAGAAGCGAGGTGCGACAGGAAAATGCAGTTCATATGCTACGCAGGTACTTTTCGTATTAAAATCTTATATAATTTTCTTTATTAATCGTAGGAAGAAAGGGGCCCGTGACTAAATAATAACAGCCGCACACGTCGATCGATCAGCAGTGCGATTATGTAACCATCTCACCGTGAAAGCTTAGGTGAAGTGAGCGTGGAGTGAGCTGTCATTCCAACTAATGCTAGGGATTGACACTATTGACAGCTCACTCTAAGCTCACTTCACCTAAGTTTTCACGGTGAGATTTTTTACAGAATCGATCGGCAGGTTAAGCTACGTTTGCCGTGGTTGGTCTGTATATGGGTGACCATCTTTACATACCGAGACCCCTCCGCGCCTCGGAAAGCACGTTAAGCCGTTGGTCCCGGCTGTCATTCGTGGATCTTTGACAGTCGTTACGGGTAGTCAGAACTTCAGAAGCGCGAAAGTCTGACAACCAGTCTTACGAGTACCAAGGAGTATCGTATTATCCAGTAACAGGGTTGTAGAGGTAATAGGCAGTCGCTCCATGTAAAATACTGGTATTCAGCTGCATCCGGTTAGACTGGAAGCCGACCCCAACATAGTTGGGAAAAGGCAGGCAGATGATGATGGAGTAAGATTGAAGTTGTGGCTGCGTCTTGTTTCTGTAACAAATCGCAGAGCTGTCTTTTGCGTCTGCCACTAGTCGTTACGAGAGACCTCGTGCAGGAAGCGATTATTTTCGACTTCAAGTATTCAAGAGTCGCATGCGACTGTCGTCGAGGGTGTGCGTGTACCGTGCGTCTGTGCCTGCGCACATGCTTGTGCACAATAATATCTCCCGCGCCGAAGGCTGGTCTCGGTTGAAATTGGCCGCCATGGCCGAAATAGGAGGACTATTATTAATTTGATAGCAAATAATAATAAAATCGATGACTTATTTGCTTATAAAGATAAACCCGAAAACCTTGACCCTAATACATAATAATGGAGTCATAAAACTAAACCTTGGTTGCCCGGTTTCAGAACACGGAGGTGACTTAGAAAGGGGAGTCCGTCGATCGGGTTAGTAATGTATTCTTGGCAAAGTTGATAGTTAACCACTCTTTACCCTTACTTATTCTTTACT
This sequence comes from Apamea epomidion, assembly GCA_947507525.1. Taxonomy (NCBI): domain Eukaryota; kingdom Metazoa; phylum Arthropoda; class Insecta; order Lepidoptera; family Noctuidae; genus Apamea; species Apamea epomidion. The sequence goes on along the minus strand of OX382252.1, from coordinate 9,707,735 downwards.
CTTTGTCCTTGTTACCCTGTGGCCACGAGCTACACGCTCAAGAAACAGTGACTGCGGAGAAAACCAATGAAAGAAGTTGCTTAGAGCATGCCGCGAGTACCCGCGACGTAACTTGCGGAGCGACGGATGTAAACAAATGACGCGCGCGCATGTCGCTTAACGCGAGTAGCGTCGCAGTCGCAAGTCGCATCGCTCGAGGCTGTATCTAAACGGGGCCTTAGGCTCAGGCCAGACAGAAGAGCGTGAGACGAGGATGGAACGCAGACGCGGAAATAGTATGCAGATGGAAAAGCGACGCGCCTGCGTCTTTCTTTTCTGTATGTTTTGTATTATTTTAAGCCTGGGGGTCTACTCCGAAGTAGTATCGGCCGAATGTTCGGCCATTTCCTGCTACGAAGTTACTATTTGGTTCGGCCGGTTCCGATCCTACACTCCTACACTCTTTCGAATATTGACTATGGTCCCGACCCAACTGAGCCGATCCGAACTTTTTTCGCATTTTTCAATAATATTCGGTTCGGCCATGTGTCGGTCCGATCCGAACATTCGCACTTTGCACTTCGCAGTAGGCCCGCAGTATTGTCCCACTGACGCTGTTGCCTCCCTTCCCTCTTTCCACCTTTCCCGAACGCGTTAATACATTTTGTATGAAAATACGTAAAAGGGACGCCGCGTCTGCGTCCCGTCCTCGTCTCACAGTCGTGCGTTTCGTAAACGCGCGACAGCATCGCTACTAAAGCGCGTTAGTCGCATTTGCAACGCGCTTCAGAAGCGATGCCAACGCGCTACAGCATCGCGACTGTATCGATGCAAACGCGCGACCGTGTCGGATGACATCGGGGAAAGAACGAAGGGAGGGTGGCGCGTGAGTGGAGAACCGAGCATCAGTGCAACTCGCATCACGACAGAAGCGCGACAGTATCGCGTTTGCATCACGAATGAGAATCGTGGTGTGGGCGAGGGTAAACAGTTAGCGAGCACATCGCGACTGTATCGATGCCAACGCGAGACAGCATCGCTACTGCATCGCTACAAAAAGTCGCCGTGGGCGCGGGGCCTTAGTAAGGTTCAAAAGTGGTCAGCTGCGTACTTTGCCGAATGTACCTAGATATTATCATGAATGACAATACACTGGGGGTTCATCTACCATAGATCTATTCACACGATTTCTATCAACTAAACACAACTGCACTTCTGTGGTAACACTTTAACCTTGACCTGACCTTGCATTACGGTGTTTCAATGGGATAAATGACCACCTAATGCAGCACCCTAATAGCGTAACACACTGTCAATCTTAATCTGAATCAATTTGAAGTATATTGCTAATCCATTGCTTTATATGTTCGAAAAAAAATTCTGCTCAGCAAGGTAAATAACGCAATGAATGTAGTTAAACTGTCAAAATGGAAGTCATTGCTACTGCTAGTGTATTACGCTATTACCCCGCAGGTTTTGTGTGTTACCCCTGACATGCGACTGTGGCCGATTTCTCGTACGGATGGCCGATATTTTAACGCGCCGATTCTAGACGGTGCAATTCTTTAACGCGGCGATTTTTCTTTTTTCGCGCGCTTGATTTTCAACTCTCGGTGCTGAACCGAGCATTGAGAGTCCAACCGAGTGCATTCTTCCTTAGCCTTAATTTCTTCTTCCTCCCCACAGGAGGCAAAACGCATAACTTGCCGACAACCTGGCGTAAAGAAGTCAGGAGGCCCAACCCCAAAATAAAAGGCCCGCCATTATCCTGGAGTCGAGCCTCCTCACTTATCCACGCTAAGGTTTTCTGTCTTGGGTTGTCAGTTCTGACAATTGGACTTCCTTAAGGTCTTTTTCTGTGTTAGACCTGTTCCATGGCAGCTGGCCTCTTCCTCTTTTTTCTCCGGGTAGGTTGAAAGTGATTTGTACTTCATGCATGACCCTCGCTACTACTTTCGATGTGTCTGTCATCTGACGCAATTTTCGATAGTAGTAGTTTTTTTATCAGTCACTGACTTTAATTTTATCTACTTCGGAATTTCGTATATTAAATGTACTTATTCATTTTGAGCTCTATCAAGCTGTCACAGCATCTTCCGCCATCTCTAAGCATTTTCATTTAGAATCACATCGTAGCCTTGCCTCGCGACATAACCAAAAGTGATCGTTGCGCCAATACGCGATCGTTGCATTCATATGTCACTTTTTGATTGGCGAACCGGACAGCGTGGTTGCGCCGACTGAGGTCGGTCCTCCTGCAGTGCTATTATGTAAAAATATCGCCGTGATAACTTGTGAAGAGAGCTTAAAGTGAGCTGTCATTCCACCTGATGCTAGGGATTGACACTATTGACAGCTCGCTTCATCTAAGTTTTCACGGTGAGATTTTTACAGAATAGATCGGCTGGTTTTTCGAACAAAGATCGCTTTTGGTTGAGACGCAGCTTTAGACATAAAAGCGACTAATTAGATTCCGTTTGTGAATTTAGCCGTATCTGTATTAACCATTCCAATGTATTATTCCAGGATCTTCCCAGAAGTTCCCACAAGAGATACCGAGCGACGATCAGTATTACTACGTGTTAGTTCGGCAGCTGTTCTACTGGCAGCACGCGTACCAAAACTGCTTGAAGATGAACGGAACGCTCGCCAGCTTGGACAATAATGATATTCTGATACAGTTGCTGCTGCTTATGGGCGAGAATAAGGAGGAACGTAAGTTTTACAAACTTAATCAGGGCCTGCGGGATAATTGCGTAACACACTATGGCAATGGCTTTCATTTTGACAGTTCAACAACATTCATTGCGTTATTTACATTGTTGAGCAGACACATTTTTCAAACCTAATGAAGCAATGGATTAGCAATACCCTTCAAAGTTATTCAGATTGTGATTTAAAGTGTGCGTAAGTTTGAGTTTTAAGTGCGCAATTAGAGAGCTGATGACTGGGGAAACTTCACAGATGTCAGATGTGATGGGTATCCCGTCTGTCAAATTTCGCCAGTTTATCATTTATGCTGTGTACCTATTAATTAATTTATTTTTTGGCCTATTTTGTTCCACTGTAGGGCAAAGGCCTCCCGTTTTCCTATACCTAATGCTATTTCATTCCTAAAATCAATTTGGTCATAGATTAAGAATTTTCTACTTTTGAGTGAAACTTTACCACGATTTTAACATACTTCAAAATGGTGGAGTTTCTCAATCCATCTTTATTTAATACTACCGCGACTTCGTCCACGACAAAACGCTGCAATACTATAGCTTCCCATTAATGAAAGAATTTGGATCCGAAGTCAGCTGTAGTTCCCTACATAAAAAAAAACTCATTTTTACCTCTTTATAACGTATAGATGTTCTTATTTTTTTCGGAATAACTTCTTACAAATATTTTTAATAGGTATGCACGAACTTATATTTGATTTGGCTTTGTTTGTTAGAAAGAGGATAGACTTCAATGAGGGACAGCAATTTTTTTAAAGATTTTCTGTTTGTAAATAGTCTTTCGTTTCTCGCTTTAAAAACCATTTTATTTCCAGCCATTGAACACATCTGGGTCTCCGGTCGTCTGAACATGACGAAGGACATCGCGACCGATACGGTCTACTTTAGCTGGTACAATCCCAACGGTGGGAAAGTAATCCCAAGCCCTAAGGGTATAGGGGGCTCCATGACCGGGTTATATGTGAGTAATGTTCGCTGTTTATAATACACTAGCTGACGGCGAACGTCGCGTGGTACCGCCATATATTTTTTTCTTTTAATTTTCTTCTATTTAAACCTTGTCCTGATAATAACAAACACAAAAAAAGGAACTATCTAATTTGGTGCAATCGATCGGAAGTTATGCGCGTACATACATTTCAGTGATTCATTTTTATTTATATAGATAGATAGATACATTTTAAGTTTTGTGGGTAGAAGTGGCAGACCACTTTATTTAGTTTTTACCTTAAAAAATACCTATTCCATGATACTAAGAGAAAACACGTACAATATATTTTTTTAAATAATCATCCTACAAAAGAAAATCTCTATCTCCCATTATTTAAATAATTTTAATATTACGCGCTAAATGGCACTATAAGCGCCACACGGTCTTAGTCAGCCGTCTTACATGGCAATTTCGGGATACCCCCCGCTAAATGGCAACAGAAATAAAACACCACAAGCCTTTTCCTTAACACTTTTGCTACTCCCTGCTAGATGTCACTAATACCAGAATTTAAATAGTTGTTACTGTTGCCGCTAGATGTCTCTATTCTCAATTTCCAATATGGCGTTTTTTTAATTCTCCTATTTCCCACCAGATGCCGCCATGGTGGGTAGATGAAGAGTTTACAATGGATAACTCCTGCCTAAACTTGGACAGGCAAGACCATCTAATCGGCTTGGTGTATGGACTACCATGTGATACGGCACAGTACTCAGTTTGTATGATAGGTAAGTAATATACAACATTATCAGACTATAACGTCCCCACTGCTGGGATTCAGGCCACCTCTCTGTGAGGGTGTTGGCTGTAATCCACCACGCGGGCCCAGTGGTGTAAAACTATTCGCAACCATTCGATACGCTTTCGTTTCGAATCAAACATCAATCAATGTTATCAAAGCTGTCCTCTAAACGCTGTTCACAAATAATCGAAAACCGAAACAAAAACGTTGTCAGAAAAGTACAGTTCACGAAGTTTTTATTTTTTTCCTCTATTGGCAATTAAATTAAATACTGGTACTCAGCTACACCCGGTTAGACTGAAAGCCGACCCCAACTAAGATGGGAAAAGGCTAGGCAGATCATGATAATCTTCTTTTCTTTATAGAAAAATCGCAAAAGCTCAAGTCTCCAGTCATCGCGCCAGCACCAGCGGCGCCCCCAGCCGCGGCGGCGGTCACAGAAGCACCTGTCATTTCAACTACTATTGACGGATACGACAGCAGTTGAATTGCGAGGTTGAATATCTTCTATTAATCTACCCCAGTTATTCATAAACGCTGCATATAGTTATGTAGTGATTTGATTAGATACTGTATCAACATACATTTTTAACGTTTAAACGTCACTTGACTTTAATATCGTTTATGCATAAACCTCCTAATCTAACTACCCTGTATTGTCCCACTGCAGGGTAAAAGCGTCCCTTCTCCTCCCTTTTCCACACAATTCTGACTTCTAGTCAGAATAAAGAAAGAGAAAGAAAGAGCCAGTCCTTTCGGTAGGAGTCAAGCACGTCCCGCCATCTTCGTCTCGGCCTGCCGGGATGGCGTTGTGCGTTTAGTGGGAATCTATTAAGCTTTATTATCTTCTATTAATAAAGATGCCTTCTATAATAAATTATGTATTTAAATAAATTATTTAAAACAAAAATTATTTATGAAGTTTTATCTTGTATCCTTAATTTTGTGATAATTTTCGTGCAAACTGTCCTTGCACGAAAATTAATGTGACAATTTGTCAAGCGCGCGTAAATTGCTGCAATTGGTTGAATGATTTATCGACAGCCAATCACAGCAATTTACGCACGCTTTATAATGGAAAACTCGTCATAGAACATTAATTAGTAGTAGGTACCTACCTAACTAATAAAAATGCGAAGTCCTGAAAAGTTTGTACTTACCTCAGGTAAGGTTACATGCTCTGTGCTTACCTCAATTACACAAAAACAACTGAATAGTTTTGGCACACAGACAGATTATCAATCTGCCTAGCTTTTTCCAAGTATGTTGGGGTCAGCTTCCAGTCTAACCAGATGCACCTTAATACCATATTTTACAACTACTATACGTATTTTGCAAGGGGCGACTGCTTATCTGACCTCAACAACCCACTTACTGGGTAACATGATACCCCTTGGTAAGTCTGTCAGATTTTGGGTTTCTGACTACCTGCAACGACTGTCAAAGATCTAGCGCAGTCAGATTATGACCTAGATCAATTCACATAATAGGATACCTACTTGGTCAGCGAGTCAAATAGGAGTGGAGCTTTAATCGAATATATACAAAAAGTAGCATAATTTTCCCACTGCTAGGAAAACAGGCCTCCTCTCAATGAGAAGGAGTGGCCCATACCATAATCCACTAAGCGGGCCCAGTGTGGGTTGGTGTGACGATGTTTGTTTCACTGTTTGAGAGCAGTGGTAATGAAATTAAATACACAAAGTAAAGTACCAGCCTGGGTTCAAACACATCACCTAAGTCCAGGCAGATAACACTGGGCTACCACTCCTCTATGCAAACAGTAATTGATATAACCACAGAAAAGGTTTGTTTCTTAAAATTATTTATTTGCAACAAATTATAACATCATTTAATACTATTCAACGTTTCAACCCATTGCTTATTAGTTTTACTCATTTGTGTGTAGTTCTCGTACATAGCCGCTAGACTTTTATTGAAGCCCCTCAAATGCTCTAAGTAGGCTCTAAAACTGCTGTTCATTGCCCGAATGGAGTCTATTTCTTGTGTCAGCTCTGTGGTTGCTTTCTGTAAAGAAAAAAAAAGTTATGGTGTGCCAGCTGTAGTTCTAGAACATTTCAAAAGTTTAATTCCATATTTAAAAAAAAACTTCATTCAGCACATCATTTTCTGTAAACTCAAGAAGAATATGATGATGACTACTTCATAGCTATATCTTAGTACAGTAATATACCTACTCTCTACAAAGTAAAAATACCAGTTATTGAACTACGTTTATGTCTAATTTAGAGTTTTAGACTCATTTTGGTCACAAAGCCCAGGGCTGCAAGGCAGGGTTTGGTTTCGGCAACTGCACCTATTAAATATTCATTTAAAGAGAAATACCTCTCTTAAAACTCTCTATAACGTAATGTCCAAGGAAATGAGGCGCTTTTTGTCTTTATTTTCGCTTATGAAGACGTCGTAGGCTGGAAGATAATCAGACCCAACTTTCTTGAGAAAAGTTGGTTGAATAGAAATTAAACGTATTTTACCTCGAGCTTAGACGAAGTCACAGAGGCACTAGACATTTTAATTTCGGCAACAAATGGTCCCGTTTCTATATTAATTTATAATCAGCCGAGTCTGAAAACAACAAAGAAATAGAAATTATAGAAAACAACTTTTTATTTTGGCGGTTGGTCTCGTGTTGCTATCCTTAACATTCAAAACTCCCATTTTTTACGTTCCAATTGTGAGCATCAATATGAAGGGACCAAATCTCCAATCTCTGTCATACATTAAAAAAAAATAATACGAATAATTTTTCACGATTAGAAGGTAGTAAATAGGTATTAAATATTTATCCTTCGAAGATCGAAAATAAACTGCATATTTATCTGTTGCATTATACAATTGAATCTTCAATTTGGAGGGACCGACTTATTATAATCGATATATAGACGATATATGTTTCGAGCAGCCAAAATCAATAACATTAAGGTAGAATTATGGTATAATAACACTAAGTAGGTAGAAGATTCCAGGGAGTAGTCTATCAGTTTGGTCCCTCCATCTTGATATCATGATGGAGGGACCAAGCATTTTGTTAAAATATTATGTATATTATGAAGAGGTATCTAAAATTAAAGCAAAGGTAGGAAATGGTAGATTAATGGTATTATTTTTTTATATTATGTATGACAGAGATTGGAGATTTGGTCCCTTCATTTTGACGCTCACTTCCAATTAGGGATGTAACGGAAGCAATTTGAGTGGAGGCGCGAGGCGGCGCCGGCGGACTGGAAGCAAAGCAAACCTCCGCTTTCACGGAGGACAAGCTATGCCTCCCATTGCTTATCCTCCGTGAAAGCGAAGGTTAACGGAGGTGGAGGTGGAAAAATAAAGAAAAAAGATTAACATTTACTTATTAAAGAAAAAAAACGACCTATTGGTACTAAAAAAAGGGGAAAATAAAAACTGTTTGGCGGCTTATCACTTTCCAGGCCATTTTTTAGTATTTCATAAATTAAACGAATCCACTAAGCAGCCTGAAACATGAAACTTCGAGTTTTATCTCGTCCAAATTATAGGGTCCTCGCATAGTTGGAGCCAACTTAGGCCTCGCTACCGCACTGGATCGCTGATCTGTAATGTTAGTTGTAGGTAAGATTTGAATAAATAAATACATTTTCTAAACCAGAACTCCGTAAATAAAATTCGGAGGTGGATGTGAATGCGTAAGTATAATTACTTGAGAAAGATCCCTATTTGCGGTAGTGAAGATGTGGTTCCATTACAACCCTAATTCCATATTATTATCTATCCACTTACAAGAAAAATTCTGCATTTGAAAAAAATATTTTAAATATAATAAAACGAAAATGATTTTAAAATTAATAAAATTTAGTTAGAACCTAATTTTCCAATAATTATTGGGAAATTGGCTGGAATGGCAGCACTGAGGATTCCAATGTCACATTATTATTACACACACATACATATTGGTTACGATTCATTTCACGGAGAATGTTTGATGTTGAAACCTTTTGATAAAATAATAATGAACATTAAAAATTCTTTTTAGGGTTCTGTAGTGAAATGGTAAAAACTAAATGTTTATTTATAGGAATATTTATTGCGTCCGCTCGTCCGTCCATCTTTCTTCTCCACTTCTCTATATAATATGTAATTATATCATCTACAGATCGTAAATATTTATTAAGGGAAATCGTCGTGTTTCGTGAATGTCATAATAAATAGGTATGAAAAGCTTTAAAAATCCTCAAGAGTACTACGAAAGCCTAGCTACTGTGCTAAGTGGTATTGAGTTCATGTGAGGCCCAACACAAATTAATAATAAATGAATTAATGTTAAATTAGATCTCCAAGACATCTTTTTCCTATATAATTTGTACTACATTGTGGGAAAGGATGAATCTCTATTTATTTTAATGGAAAATATAAAAAAAATAAAATAAACCACCCAACTTACACCCCTGAAATGCATTGGATCCTCAACCCCTCGAGCTCAACCCAACCCCCAGTATCGACCTTCGGAGCAGTCACAAAACGCATGCGCACAGCCAGCCAAGGCGCCATCTGCAGAAAAACGTCGTAGTTAAAAAAAGAAACGCCGCCATTTTGACATTTGTTTGGCTTTTGTGTTCTACAATAAAAGTTATCATGTAATTAATCGTTACGAGTTATTATTCAATATATTTCCGCTATCCAACTATTTCGCTGGTAATTTGGATGAATAAAATCCAACGCATCAGTGGGAATCGCATGCGTCGAGAAGCGAAAAAATCGATAATTTACCAGTGCCGCTTTTTTACTTTCGCGATACAAATGTTCGTGTTATATTATTAATTTATCTAGTAAACTAATTTAAAATACATCTTGCATTCATCATGAAGTGTTTTAATTGTGTCTTGACTGGAAACTGACAGTGATATGTGGTGAAAAGTGGATTTGGAAAAAGGCGCGAAGTGCCTGCTGCGGAAACTGACCACGGAAATAAAAAAAGAATATCTAAATTAAAACAAAGAGATTCTTCCGGCGCGTAATGTGTATCACATCGAACTGATGTTTAATTCATTTTCCGGTTATGTATTACGTACAGCAAATGGAATAAATGATACTTTCTAAAAATTAAGTTCATGTAAGTACATATTTCCTGAATTAGGTAATTTCTTAATACTAGTTTTGCATACGTTTTCGACTTACTGTTATAAATATGATTAATCTTCATATTACGGCTATTACTTCTATAAAAATGTTATTGACAATGCTCATGTCAATGACACCTAATGATAACATTGGCAATATTATTTTGACAGAAAAATGTAAACAAATCATATGTTGACATGTTTGCGTTATTTACATTTTTTTTATATTTTCCAATATTCATAGGGCTTCGAATTTCTTTCATAACATGATAGTCTTAATGCTCTATATCAAGTAAAATATATTTCTAAATCCTATGTTCCTGAGTAGTTCTTCATGATCATACTTTATTTTTGTTTTTATTGTGCCCAGATAAAGTTTTATCTATTCTGCCTTATATCTTACATCTTCATTATTACCTAACCTCTATATTTTACCATCTATATCTGTAGACCATATTGTCTATTACAAATAACCTGAAACTCAGATAATGAGACATCATGCAGGCATTCAGAATAGATTCAATTTTAATCATAACATTGAATCTCTTCTAAAGCCTGCCTGGTCAAAAAGTAACCTGCTGTATGTCAAAATCAAAATATTTCATTTCATATAAACCTACATACTTATTTATTAATTAATAACAAACTTATATTCATACTGGTTGCAGATCAAGAGATAAGCTAAGTTAGTTTAGCTTAGCTTGTGTAGCCGAGGTAATTTTTCATACTTGTGTGCAGACTGCAAACGAACACAACTATGAAAAAGTACCTCAGCTATGCAACTTAACCAAAACTAACTTAGCTTAGCTCTTGGTCTGCAACCGGCTTAACAGTTTGCACCACACATACAAGTTATCAGTCAATATTAGTAATTCCACATGTCGATAGTATAGAATATACTTTTGGGACAAACAAAATACTTACAGAACACTATAAAGTGCCCACCCAGTCTTCAATACCTTTACACTCTGGATGCCATCAAACATTTGTGAGGGCGTTCCCTAAAGTTATGGGAAAAATTCATCAAAGAAAAGCCTTCAAAGTAATTCTTGTCTAACCAAGTTGTGTGACGGCTCCCACACTGAACTGCTTCAAGAAAGTCGATTCTTGAAGCAGATTCAGTGTGGGGAGCCAGAATTGCTTCAAAGGCTTTTTGTTTGATGAATTTTCCCATAGCTTTACGGTATGCCCATGCAAATGTTTGTTATCGTTCACTGTGTAGAAGTCTTGAAGGCTGTGCACTTCGTAGTGTTCCGTATTTACGATGTCTAAATGAGCCTAACCCTTTGTCTGTACTTTTCCAGTGTGATATGGTCAAGGCTTTGAGACACTGTTTGTAGATTACACAGGCTGCAAACCATCTTGGTTGGCCCTTTGACCTTATCCCTGGTCACATGATGTCACCCTTTGTTGACCCACCCCCTTAATGCTAATTAGCTAACTTGTTTTTTTTCATAAATGAACACGTTTGGACACGTGTCGACTCAACATGTCTTTCTCTTCCACACTTCTCTATTAGTCGTCATCTCGGTAGTCACCCCCATTTTAGTCATATCATCTTTCACAGTCTATCCATCATTTCTTTGGTCTTCCCCTATTCGTATTGCCATCCGTCCGTACCCATTTCTATGATAATATTTTTTTTTATTTCTTATCTTTTTTTAGGGATGGTCCATTATTATGACGCATTGGCGTACAAAACAATAAATCTTGACCATGTCTTTAATTTCCCAGGTTAAGTTGTCTTCTAATCTTGCGATGCGGTTAAGAAGTAGGAAGAGGGAGCGACCGCTCTCAAGTAAACGGAGTTCAAAGGTGACGAAGCTAAAGAAGAAGCCAATTAAGCCTTTAACCAAGCCCCCGAACGCTTGGAAGAATATCCTTAAGCGGGAGGTGAAAAATGTGGTGTCTGAGACACCGCAATTCTGCATCACTCGGTCACAGAAGAATTTAAAGACTCGTCCCGTCAGAACTAAACTAAGCATGGAGAAACCTTTAGAGACACTGCACAAGAAGGCTAAGCACAAAGATGACAACCGCACAAAGAAACCAATCTTTCAAACCGTTGTACGGAGTTCCACTAAAGATCCTGTGTCTTCTTCTACTGCGGTGAAGAAGCCACAGAATGATAAGATTACTACTACATCTAAGACTAAAGAGGTCCGTACAACGAAGAGTGCCCAACTCAGACACAGCTCGCTGAACCGGGAGTTGAAAAAGACTGAAGTGATATCTTCGGCCATAAGTTCACCTCGCAAGACAAGACGCATGGATAAGACTGACAAGTCAGCGTCCTTAAACAGCTCACCAATCCGCAAGGTCCGTCAAATTGGTATAATAACTCCTAAAATAACAAAGTCCTCAGTCAGCTCAACGAATGAGAGTCCAAAAAAGAGAACAAAGAAAGCTCCCGTTGTGCCAGAAACTAACTGTTACCCTGAAGATAATGATGTCACTATGTATGAAGCTCACACAACAACGTTTGTTGACTTTCCTACCCAGAAGTCTGAGGAATCTGATTCTGATGGTCACATAGAATCTTCTGAGCTGTGTCTTCCAAATGACTGCTTGAATGACTTTATGGCTATAGCGGAGTGTGCTAGACTGATAAATGAGGATTTGCCTGCTACGGAAGAAGATATTAACTTCTTAGCGGATAAGGCAGCGAGGGTCATGACTACAGAGAAGGCGGAGGAGAAGACTTCGAGGACTAATTCGGTGGATAAGAGAGTGATGAAACGCAGGAAGTCTAGTAATGATCTGGAGATGTACCAGCCTACGTCTACTACAGACGATTTGGATAATTGTACTGATTTCTTGACTAACGGGGAGAAATATGTTCAGGTAATTTTTTTTATATGTTATAACTTTATTTCAATTTTCAGTAACTTTACTATTTTAAAAATTCAGTTTTAACAACAAAATTTATCAAGTCTGAACTAAAACATGTTTAACTCAGAATAACAAGTTATTTCATATCTTCATTTATTTTCAGTATTTATAATCAAATTAATGCAAAAATAAATGAGGGTGTAAAAAAGTACAAAAACAAAAAAAGGCTTTTATCATTAAATAAAACAAAAAATAACCATTTTGCACCTTGTAAACAATAAATTATAATATTTTATACATGTCTCTGTGTCTGTATAATATTTCATACTCTATCTCTTTCACACAGCCCGACTTCGTAACAATGCTAGAGCAAGACAGCTACGTCCGCGACTCTGAATGCGAGATATCCTCTACCTGCGAACCTCAAGGGACTGCTATAGAGAGCCTCGAAGCCCTGTCAGCTCGGAGCCCTAGCTCTGGGTTCTTAGCAGAGATCAGTCAGAGCTTGGCTGCTGAGGCACACGGCACGGTTAGTTTGTCTCTTTTTTTTATGAGAACTTTTGTCTGAAAGATTAGGCGCCTTCATATTTCCGAAGCGCATACTTTCTTTTGGAAAGCTGTGTTTTATTGTTCTATAAGAAATTGTAATTTCATTTTAACAGAACGGGACAGATCTCAGCGTTGACGACGCAGCGCTTGCTTACCACGATGAGCAGTCACCGACAGACATAGAGGTTAGTACAGTTATTACCACAAACCAATGACCTATATTACACAAGTACGCTGGACTAAATATACTATACGAAATTACAGTTGTTTTGTGTGCCGATTCAAAGCGCCCCGCTCGAGCGTCTCAGGAACTAAAATTGACAGCCGTCGTTTTGTTTTGGTACGTCTCGGACGATTTCGGTCTAAATCGTGGAATAGGAAATTTTTGTGTATTTTGTGTTTAGTACGAGATATACAAATGTCTTAATTTTGTCATCAATAGTATTGTTACGAGCTTCGGGTTCGTGACAATAAAAACTGCCGATAAAAATTACCAAAAGTTACACTTTAATTAAACAACGCTAACAACTGACTAACTTTAATATAACAACTCAAACACACTAATTATAAAACACAATCGCTCTTAAGTCGCACTTGAAGATCGCTTTCGATGTATTCGCTTCTATCGCAGAACCAAGTCTGATTGGTCCCATCGTCGTTGGAAGTCGCGACCCCCCTGTTAGGGGGCCTGGCTAGCGGCACCAGGGCTTCGCCCCCAGGCCGCAGATAGCCATACGGTGGCCCGCTAATACGGGCCCCTCCCTTGGTTGGCGTCAATGGCTCCTAGTATTTGGGCGCGCGTGAGTTGCGCGCGCCTGTGTGAGTGGTTGCTATGCGTATTTCTGTAGGCGCGTCACGACGCCGACTCACAGCGTCGCTTTCTTCACGACACCTCGGCGGTCTGTCCCCGCCAGGTGAGACCCCCAGTTACCTGGGGGAGGCCCGGCGGGGTCTGATTGGTCGCGGCTAGTCCCGGCCTTATATAGTGCCGCAGATAGTTCCAGAACCTTCTACTGTAGAAACATCTAGAATGTTCGAACACATACCGGCCCCGACTGACCAGATGTCGACAGTTCTAGTAAGTTCCAGCACCGAAATCTCTACTTGATAGTAGATGGCGCCAGTGACTCTATTAGTTCAGCCATTCGATAATAGATGGCGCTAGGGACTCTTAGTTCTGCTATTCGAAACTAGATGGCGCTAGTGGTAACTAATGTCACCATGTATCAGGCGTTAATTGTGGCGCGCAACAGTATGAAGTCCAGCGTACTTGTTTATTATAAAGGTCAATGATACTACTAAATTCATATTTAAAACTGTCCTCGCGACATTTTCCATTGACCAATGATACTATGTTATTTAATTAAGTGTCCGTATTGTGTATGTTGTATCAGGAAGAAGCTGCCGACGTGATATCCTCGTGCAGCAACCGCGTGGACTGTGAGCAGATCTCGTCCTGGGTCGACGCCTTCGATCCCTATCTGTTTATAAAACAGGTGAGCAATGGCTACGGAACTGGGGGGTAATGGCGTAACACGCCATCAATAGCAATCGCTTTATTTATTTATTATTTATATTGTACACCACAAAAATAAAAAAAATACATGAAACACTACAAACTACGCTTACATTTTGACAGTCCAACTAAATTCATTGCTTTATTTACGTTGCTGAGCAGACAACTTTTTCGAACATATGAAGCAATGGATTAGCAATATCCTTCAAAATCATTCAGATTGTGATTGATTGTGTGTTACGCAATGAGGGTAATACATGCAGTATTGGAATTGAACTTCCAAGCTTGTCAGTTCAGGTCATCAGAAGGGCAATTCTCGTAATTTTAATAATGTTCACAGTCTGGGGGCCTAAAAAAGCAACTTTGGCAGAATCATAATAGGATAACAATATGAATCATAATGAAAATCGTAAAATGGTCACAAACTGACAATTCATAATATGATCTGTGTGCAATTCATATCACAATTAAATAACATTGAAACTGTAGAAATAAAAAATAAAAAACCAATTTGATTAATAAAAACTGTAATGAAAAATTTACCGATAAAATTACGGTTATTATTTTTTTCATGCGGCAATGTTTACACCAAAAATAAATTGAAATTTTACGAAAATTAGAATTGCTAATGATCTGCTGGGAATGCAGGAAATGAATAGCTTTTAGAGGTATTGCTTAAAGTGGCCTTTTTAGACCCAATCTCAGTCTCAATCTGTCAAAAAAATTAAATTTACCTACAATTATGTCAAGTTTTTGACATTGATTGTTGCTGAGATGAGATTGCGACTAGATTTTGAACGTTTTAAATTACGAGAATTGGCCTTCAGATTATTTCCGTATTAAATAACCACATAAGACATTTTTAAAAAAAACTTCCGAAAAAATATTAATATTTATAGTTTTAACTTAGAAATATTATTCCTATGTTCAGGAAGAAGTTTGGAATTGACACCGTGAGAAACTGATTTGATAATCTACTACTTTTTGAAGGTCGAGTCGTTAAATATTTGATAATCTACTACTTTTTGAAGGTCGAGTCGTTAAATATTTGATAATCTACTACTTTTTGAAGGTCGAGTCGTTAAATATTTGATAATCTACTACTTTTTGAAGGTCGAGTCGTTAAATACATGCTACTTGTCATTTGAAGGTTTGTAATCCGATCCAGCATTTCCCTTGCTGCCCTCTTCCATCGACGCCCTAAGCCGAGGCACCCTTTAGCGTGTAGTCTCTTGGAAAAACCAAGTGACTACAAAGTTTTTTAAGCCCAGGCTGGAGGCCTTAATTTATTCAGGCACCCACAGGCAAGTACGGTTAAGCAGACGACAACCCCATAGGTAGATAAGCGAGATGACATTAAAAAAAAAAAAATGGTTTTGTTGTTTGTGTTGTTTTGTTAAAACCCAAGCTCATAACAATAAGAATATCTAAAGTTTCAAAATTCGCCAAAGATGTAAACAACAATGGCCGCTCGAAATTGTCTATGATTTAGTGATGTGGTCGTATGAATTTTAAGTTTTAGTGCTATCGCTTGAAGCGGCTATTATTGAGAGTTTCAACTCCCAGAAACAGTTTTTCCACATTCGAACCCGAAAGGCGACATTAGGAAATACGTTGCCGTTGGTTCGAATGCTTATAGCAGTATAATATTTTAAAACTTGAGGAGTCCCCATATTACCTATAGCCCTACGACGTTATTTAATGAGGAAAAAAGTCCGCATCTTCATTAAGTAGAACGCGGGCTAGCTCCAACAGCATCTTGAAAATCCTAGCCGAAAAACACGATTATTGTCAGTATAACAAATAAAAATACATTAAAATTTTGTTTTCAATAAAGGAGTATTAAATTGTCCTTGTACAAATAGTCGATATTTTTTATGGCAATCACTAGCATTTCAATGACATGATAAATTTAGACGAGACAAGAAGGATGTCAGCTGTATGATGTTTGTAAAATTTCAAAATCCGTCCCAGTTTTTGCTTTTATTGATAAATATAATAATATGTTTGAAAGTTTAGAAACACGCACAGGGTGTAAAAGTGAGTGTGATAATACGTGTATCTTATTAACTCTGCGTATTTAATCAGTGAGGCGTAGATATCGCGTTCAATTCCCAGGCAAGTTCAATGTTATTGATTTTGGCGAAAGGCCGCCATGGAAGTGGCGGAAATTATCCCAAAAAAAAAAAACAACTATACTTAGTTGTTTTTTAGGGTTCCGTACCCAAATGGTAAAAACGGGACCATATTACTAGGACTTCGCTGTCTGTCCGTCCGTCTTTCTGTCACCAGGCTGTATCAACAACCGCGATAGCTAGACAGTTGAAATTTTCACAAATTATGTATTTCTGTTGCCGCTATAACAACAAATAAACTACTCAAAACTAAATAGGGCCCACCATGTTTTTTTGCCTTAACATAAAATTGAACATAATTGTTCAGTTTTTATGAATGTATAAGTTTCAAGTGGGCATTCAGGAATAGTGTAAACACAAACAATGGAATCATTTGTTTATTTCCTTTAATAAAAACACAAATAACAGTTTTTAGGAAAAATTACACAAAATAAAAGATAAACGTAATCTGGTAAAGCACACGTCTTCTGAAAAAAAATATGGTGCTTGTTATTTTTTAATAACGAGTGGGTCCTCCTCTGCTCCGTATGCACTCTCTGAGCCTATCTGGTACACTTTCAATCAAGTGAGTCACGTTTGTGTGCGGTATTTGTTCCCAACAGACTTTCAGGGCGTTAATGAGCTCCTGCTGGCTGTTCACATCACTGTAGTTTTCTTTCAGGCTTCTTTTGAGTTGATCCCATAAATGTTCTATTGGGTTGAGGCCGGGACTCATGGCTGGCCATGGCAAAACGGTTATATTGGCTTCAGAGAGGGCTCTTTGTGTGGTGCGGGCTGTGTGTGCGCGAGCATTGTCATGCATAAAGACAAAATTATTGCCCACTCTTTGTGAAAACGGGATGACATGTGGCCGGATTACTCGCTCGATGTAACTGGCGGCGGTTACGGTACCTTCATTGAGAATTACCAGCTCTGTTTTGCCGTGTAAGCTAATTCCACCCCATACCATAACACTGGGACCCCCCATCGGTCTGTTCCATGCACGCATGGTTCAGAAAAACGTTCCCCTTCTCTTCTCCACACGCGTATCCGTCTGTCATCACTGAAAAACTTCACTTTAGACTCGTCCGTAAAAAGCACATTCCTCCAGTTATCCATGGTCCATTCCAAATGTTCCCGGGCGTACCTTAAGCGTGCTGCACGATGAGCCCTCGTCAGTTTCAGTCGAATAGCGCGTACTCTGGAGCGTTGTCCATCTTCGTGAAGCCGATTCCGAATGGTTTGGTCGCTGACTCTCGTCCCTGTGGATTGCCGTAGTCGAGTTTGTAAGGTCCGAGCGGTAACAGTACGCTCCCGTCGTGCGGTTAACCTTAGATATCGGTCTTCCTGGGCAGTTGTAGCTCTAACTCTTCCTGTGCCAGGTCTCCTAGCTACACTTCCGGTCTCCTGATATCGTTCCCAAACATTTCGGATTGCTCGTCGCGAAACACCGAGGTGTATAGCCACAGATCTCCGAGACTGTCCCTCTTGAAGCAAAGATACTGCTCTTGCAGCGGTTTCCATGTCCATATGTCGGCAAGAACCAGGCATAGTGATCACAACTAACACAGGAACCAAACAAAATTGTTAAAAACGTGAGTATTCCACAGCAGTGTTAAGTGTAGACTGAAAACTTAAGTGACCGAGAATTTGTGCATTCGATGTTTTTTTCGAGTACTTCACTTTTTTAGCTACCCTCTTGAAACCAATATGAATGTTGTCGAAATAAACATTGATAAGGGCTCCTAAACATGTCAGCTTTACGGTTCAATGCGTAACTTTGACAACAACTTCTTCCAGCCCATACTCTTGTAACACGTAGCGAAAGTGATACTTGCATTGACCATGCCCTTCTAAAATCAAATAGCTCTGCGATGACCATCGTTCCTAACACATCTTTGACTGACCATTACCCTGTCCTGCTAAACTTAAACTTTAAGAAGTCTACTAAATTCTCCTTAACATCGATTAAAAAAGTCGACACTGAAAGCTTGGAACGCGATATCCTAAAAATTGACCTAACTCCTATTTATGACTCACCAAACCCTAACGATTCTCTGAAGTATCTCACTGAAAGTATTCAAGAAGCCATAGGAAACAACACCAAAGTAATACCTCTATCAAGACGTAAAAAAATAATAAAGCCGTGGATTACTCAGGGCCTTCTCCGCTGCATGAAAAATAGAGATAAGTTACACCGAAAATCAAGACTCTCTCCAGATAATCAAACTCTGAAAATAACCTACACGCGCTATAGAAACTTCTGCAATAATATTTTAAAAAAGGTAAAAAGAGCCTACGAGAAAGATTTGATGCAGGCGGCGCAAAATGATAACAAAAAACTATGGAAAGTAATAAAAGAAATCACAAATACTTCCAAAAACACAACCCACCCTAATGAACTTCTGTCTCTCTTAAATTCTCCTCTCTCATCACTAAATGAAATAAACAACTACTTTGTAAATGTGGGAAAGTCGCTGGCTGACAAGATCGGTCAAAAGAAAACGGGCAAATTGAGCACTACTTCGATTAGAAGCTCTCACACTCAAACACAGTTAGGATCATTCGTTCTAGAAAGTACACATGAGGAAAAGGTGGAACGTCTCATTGCTAACCTGAAAACTGACTCTGCTACAGGCCATGACAAAATAAGCAGCTCTTTCCTTAAAACATATAAAAAGTTTCTGGTTCCTCCGCTTACCTTCATTTTTAACTCCTGCCTCCAAATTGGTGTCTTCCCCGACAGCTTAAAAAAATCCGTAGTTATACCTATTCACAAGAGCGGGGACAGGGGTCGTATCATTAACTACAGGCCAATTTCAATTCTCCCAGCACTGTCTAAACTTCTAGAGAGACTAATTAATTCAAGACTTGTGACTTATCTAGAGACTAAACACCTACTTTCTACAAATCAATATGGTTTTCGTGAGGGCAGATCAGTCGATCAAGCTGTTAATGCCCTCATTGACAATGTTAGCAACTATCTTGATAAAAAAATGAATTGCCTTTCAATTTTTCTTGATTTGGCCAAGGCTTTTGATACGATCTCTGCCCCGATCTTACTCAACAAGCTGGAAGCACTGGGAATCAGAGGCACTCAACTAGAACTTTTTAGGAGTTACTTGTCTGGGCGGCTCCAGAGTGTTCGGATTGGTAATTACATTAGTGGAGACCTTCCAGTTACACACGGAGTTCCACAGGGTAGTATCCTAGGTCCAACCTTATTTCTTGTATATATAAACGATCTCACGAGTCTCAAGCTTCCCCACGGCAAAATAATCTCTTTTGCAGATGATACTGCTCTGATTTTCTCTGCCAATACATGGGAAGAGGCCTTTGCTGCTGCCAAATGTGGTTTCGATTCTGTGAGGGAATGGCTCGGGGATAATATTTTAACTTTAAATGTGGAGAAAACCAAGTATGTCTGCTTCAGTATACGGTCTAACACAGGTCCAAATCACGATCGTCTTAATATCATTCCACACGAGTGTGTCTCTAAAGAAAACTGTTCCTGTTCTAAACTAGAACATGTAAAAACAATAAAATACCTTGGCATTACAATACACAACCATCTCAACTTCAAAGAACATACTAAATCCCTCTGTGGTAGAGTGAGGAAATTAATCTACATTTTTAAGACTCTATGATACGTCACCGAACCCTCGGTAATGAAGCGAATATATTTTGCGCTCTGCCAGTCCCTCATAAGTTACTGCATAACAGCATGGGGGGGTTCCCCTAAGTCCACCATAAAATCCGTTGAAGTCGCTCAGCGAGCCATTTTGAAGGTATGCACCTTCAAAACACGGTTATTCTCCACCTCGCTGCTTTACGAATTTTGTGGGGTCCTATCCGTAAGGCAGCTCTATCTTCTAAATCAAATATTGATGCAACATAGGAAACTAAACTACGACCCACTCGTATTAAATCGACGCATGAATCACTTTGTTTGCCCTCAACCTATCACTTTCAAAACCAAATTCAGCACCCGATTTGGTCCGTTCATTGGCCCCTACATCTACAACAAGGTAAATAAAATTCTCAACATATACCCGTTGACTCAGAAATCCTGCAAAATTAAAGTAAGTGATTACCTTCAAAAGCTCACGTACGAAGAGACAGAAAAATTGCTTCAGGTCCCAAATTAATAGTTTTCATTTATAAAATTATCAAAAAAACCATAGTCCCAAGGTTCCGCAATCACACACACCCTCTCACACTCACTCATGCGCGCCCACATCTCACACAAAGAGAGGACTGGTCTCACATTTGCCATGCTATGCTACCTAACTTGTAAGTCTATTTCTTAATTCATTTCTGTTTTTTTTTTTTTTTTTCCTATATTATATTAGGCACGTACATTTAAATATGGGCTCATTAAAATAAATAACTTGAACACTTATATGTAACTCAGGGGGATCGGCGTTGAGGGCTGAAATACAGGCTATGCCTAGTTCGGCCCCAAATGCTAATACTTTTGTGTTCAGTAACTTTAGACTAAGCACTTAATTTGTGAAATAATGTACAATTTTTTTTCTGTGAATAAACATTATTATTATTATTATAACTACTTAGATAACTTTATTTTGACCAAAATAGTGACTGATTCGAGGTGGGCCCTATTTTGTTTTGAGTAATTTACTATAAACAAAATAAAATAAATAGTTAAGGGGGGCTCATACAACAAACGCGATTTATTTGCCCTTTATGCTCGATATCAATAATGGCAACAGGTAGGCACTTGAAATATTCACAAAATACTCAGTTATATTTTTACTTTAATAATAAATAATAAAATTAAAATAAAATAAATATTTAAGGGGGGCTCTCATACAACGGACGTGATTTTTATAGATAATGGTACGGAACCCTTCGTGCGCGAGTCCGACTCGCAGTTGGCCGGTTTTTTTTTTGGGATAATTTTACCTACTCTCAATATTGTTACAGCTACCGCCTTTGGAGACAGTAGCAACAGGCGCACTGCGGGCTCGCTACCCAGCATTACCGCTTAAAACACGGACCAGTCCAGATTTCAGTCTTGTAAGTATGCTTAACTTTTTCAAATTCAAATTCAAATTCATTTATTGCTTTTCGGGTTCATCCACTATTTTAGGGTGACATTTTTAACATGGATTATACAAGGTCAAATTAAATTAGCTAGCGAAACTCTGCACACGTGAAAGGCCACTTTGGCAGAATCATAATAGGATAATAATATGAATCATACCGAAACCGACCGAATACCATACCGAATCTGGGCCTTTTTGGCGCAGCCGTGAGGCACACTTTCCTGATAATTTCCTTACATCGGACTTCACATTTTTTAATTAATCTTTTATTTTTTTTATCTTATCGTTTGTTTTGTCTGATGTATATATCTGGTGTATTGTGTGTCTTTTAGTTTGTGCTAAATAAATGTATTTTCTTTCTTTCTTTCTTTCTTTCATATTAAAAATCGTCAAATGGTCCCAAACTGACAATTCATAATATGATCTGTGTGCAATTCATATCACAATGAAATAACATTTACACTGTAGAAATAAAAAATAAAAAACCAGTTTGATGTAATAAAAACTGTAATGAAAAATTTACCGATAAAATTACGGTTTTTATTTTTTTCATGCGGCAATGTTTACACCAAATATGAAATGAAATTTTACGAAAATTAGAGAAATTGCTAATGATCTGCTGGGAATGCAGGAAATGAATAGCTTTTAGAGGTATTGCTTAAAGTGGCCTTTTTAGGCCCCCTGGTATTCTTCACAGTTACAGAGACTTACATAATGAGTGAGAGAAGATGAAGTAAGAATATAAACTTGAAAAGATTTTATTATAACATAACACATTATAATTTTATTGTGAGCAGTGGTAATGGCCGCAAATGTTCGAACCCACGCGGGCATTTTGCTTGGTGTAATTTATGATCATCACCACTGCTCCCAAAACGGTGAAGGAAAACATCGTGAGGAAACCGGCATGTCCTAGGACTTGTGACATCCACCAACCTGCACTGGGCCCTCTCACAGAGAGGACGCCTGAGTCCCAGCAGTGGGAATATTATAGGCTGATTCTGCTATTAATTATATTTCTTTGTTATACAGGTGTTAGATTTAGACGAGACCCTAGTGCATTGCTCGCTTCAAGAGCTCCCAGATGCGAGCTTCCACTTCCCAGTGCTGTTCCAGGACTGCAGATACACTGTAAGTACTTTACCTTACCTACTTTCGACACTCATGCCGTGGCAAAACTATTACCCAGGTAGTGGGGCTGAGGGCTGATCTCTGGCTAAGTATCTGTATTCGTCGTAACTATTTTGATAACCTCCACGACCCAGGTACCCTACGTGAGACGGTCAGTTACATCAAGGCGTTGCTGGCCTTCCTTGAGGAGCTGGGGTGGATCGAATGATCGATTTTCCCACCCGTACGCAAAATACGCGGACTGTCGTGGAGTTGCGGACACCAGCCCGCTGTACCTATTAACCTCCACGACCTGACCACCTGGTTCTGAAGCAATTCTACATGTGAAATCAATTTATAGAGGTTTGAGGAATAGGGTGTAAAGTTCACTCATCCACCATAAAAAAGGGAGATCCTTCTAACCAGATGGTTGTCGTGTCTAGTGGGCTACTGCCCGACGATTGATGTCGGGACGTTGTATATATGCTAGTTGCGTGGTAAACTTTGCTTGCGGCGATATGGAATACTAGCTGCGCCCCGCAGTTTCACCCGCGTAAGTTTCGATCCCGTGGGAATGTCGGGATAAAAAGTCTATCATATATGTTAATCCTGGTTATAAACTATCTCTGTGCCAAATTTCATACAAATCCGTTCAGTAGTTTTTGCGTGAAAGAGTAACAAACATCCATCCATTTATCCATACAAACTTTCGCGTTTACAATAATAGGGGTTAAAGTATGAAATTGCCGTTTTATTGTAATAGGTACTTCGAATTGACATAGAACCTTCATGGTTTGAAATTTTTGAGTGAAACTTTTTTCACATGGTACCTTAGTTCCTTTTTTTGAAAAATGTGCAACGTTCGATTATCGACTTTCAGTTGTTTTTTTTATTCAGCTTAGACAAGAAAGATGGATACTTCGAAAATTCGAGTTATTTTTGAATACGAGTTCCGACGCGGAATTAACGCGGCAGAAACAGCTCGCAATATCAATGTTGCGTTTGGAGAGGGGACTGCTAATGAACGCACCGTGCGATTTTGGTTTAAACGCTTTCGAATGAATGAATCTCATGAATCGATCTTCACCATTATTGCTCCATGATAACGCGAGACCTCATACAGCACGAGAACCCGTTTTAACTCTACAGGAACTGCAATTAGAAACCATTCGTCACCCTCCGTATTCGCCAGACTTTGCTTAATGGACTACCATTTTTTTCGTGATTTGGACAATTTTCTACGTGATAAAAAGTTTTCTTCTCAGGAGGCAGTACAAAATGCTTTCACACAGTTTGTCGAATCTAGATCACGAAAGTTCTATCGCAAAGGCATAAATGACCTTCCTATTAGATGGCAGCAATGTATAGATAATAATGGTAATAATTTTGATTAAATAAATATGTTAAATTAAAAAAAAAAAACTAATTTCAAATTTTCACTACAAATCTGCAATTTCATACTTTAACCCCAAATATCAGTAGGAAGTAGGCTAGGACATATGAAGCCCCTGGCACAGTGCTAGTTATTAATTCTTTCATTCTCTCCCCACAGGTGTTCGTCCGCACCCGCCCACACTTCGCCGAGTTCCTATCCCGCGTGTCACGCCTCTACGAAGTGATTCTATTCACAGCGAGCAAGCGAGTGTATGCGGACAGGCTGCTCAACCTACTGGACCCCGCGCGACAGTGGATCAAATATAGGTAATGTGTTCAATAGATGAACACGGTGGTCATCATAATTTCAGCTGAAAGACGTTTATTTCCGGACATAGGCCTGTTCTAAGGATCTTCACAATGACCGTTCTGTGCTTCCCATATCCAGCAGATTACCGCTTCCTTCACCTCATCATAGTTGCAAGTGACAATTTACTGACACAACAAGCAAGATTATGTCACCTGTCCTATCCTGCGTTTAGCAGTTTAGTTAACAAATTATGTCTTCTTTTCGGAAAATGACTTTAATATCCACACATGAAGTTCAGTGTCCGTTACAACTTCACAGTGTCTGCTACAACTTCAAATTCTAAAATCAACTTAATTTACACAGGCAGAAAGTCGATAATTCTTTAAATGGAAATAGGCGGAATTGTAGTGGTATAATATTTTGCAGTTAAACATGGCAGTGTTACCACTCCACCATAAATTTGACGACACGGTTGGCGCAGTGGCTGAGCGATCGACTGCTGCGCTGCGTGTCGCGGGTTCGATTCCCGCACGGAATAAATATTTGTATGGCCTACAAGTAGTTGTTCCGGGTCTGGCTGTTTGTGTATGTGAGTTTTAATGTTTGTAAACGCACCCACGATACAGGAGTAATTCCTAGTGTGGGACAACAAAAAAACGAAATTACTTTTTCTTTCAGGAAGCCAAATAATAGAGAAGCTCCGAGATCTTTATGGCTTTACAGATGAAATATCATAATCATCTGATTGATTTGTTATTCTCTGTTTTACTAATTACATTTGCCTTGTAGTTTGTGACATAATATAAAAAATATAAAAAATGTTTTGTCCCCAGATTATTCCGCGAACATTGTCTTCTTGTAAACGGTAACTATGTTAAAGACCTGTCCATCCTCGGCCGCGATCTGCGCAGGACTGTCATAGTGGATAATAGTCCACAGGTAAGTTCTTATACCCCTAGTCAACTAACATAGTCATTCATCAACTAACCCATGACAATTGAATACAGCTGAGTAGATTCCCGAACCTTTGTGGAGCAAAATGATGCGTAGTTTGCATCGATCGTTCGTACATAGCTCTTTGTAATCAAATGACCCCTCCCGCTCTGGGTGGAGCGGAAGGGAGTGTCAGACTCTTACTGACTAAAACCCACCCGTGTTCCTTTCTTAGCCCTTTATGTACCAGGGCAGCGGTAACCCTTTCGGACGATCCCGCTACACCGCAATACAACGCTTGCTCATTACATTCGAGAAGTAACGGTCCGAACAGAATGTTTTAAATACAAATTTAGTAATGAAAATAATACTATGGACAACTCTCAACTCCCAACTTGTTTTTTTTTGTGTGTTTATGTCCTTTTTTCATGCGTCATGTTTGCTGTAAATAAATGCATTTTCTTTCTTTCTTTTTTCTTTATTTATTTATTTATTTATTTTATTATTTATGTACACACAATAAAATACAAAGTTCTTTCTTTCTGACCGTCATTTTTGGGATTAATGGTTAAGTCGGATCTGTTATCCCAGGTTTTGTCTAAGTATATCAATGGTCACAGACCAAACCTTTATAATTTCTATAGTATAATTCATCTCCTAAACAGCTCAATGTTTGTTTTCAGGCGTTCGGCTACCAGCTCGAGAACGGCATTCCTATCGACAGCTGGTTCGTGGACCGAAGTGACAACGAGCTGCTCAAGCTGCTGCCTTTCTTGGAGCATCTGGCAACTGTAAGTACTTGTACAGCGTCCATAATTTATTTATTTATTTTTTTATAAAACGTTGCCCCACTCTAGGAATTTCTCCTGTATCGTGGGTGCGTTTACAAACATTAAAACTCACATACACAAACAGCCAGACCCGGAACAACTACTTGTAGGTCATACTAATATTTGTTCCTTGCGGGAATAGAACCCGCGATACGCAGCGCAGCAGTCAATCGCTTAACCACTGCGCCAACCGTGCCGTCAATTAGTTACATACTTCATTACTTCGCCTTCGGTATCCGGCAGCCGGAAATGACGACACGGTTGGCGCAGTGGCTGAGCGATCGACTGTTGCGCTGCGTGTCGCGGGTTCGGGTAGGCAGTTGTTCCGGGTCTGGCTGTTTGTGTATGTGAGTTTAAATGTTTGTAAACGCACCCACGATACAGGAGTCATTCCTAGTGTGGGCCAAAGATTTCTTATAAAAAAAAAAATGAAATTTTATTCGCTTCTAATATAGGTGACGGAGAAGGTATATGTCTCTCTTTATCTTGCGCCATATTTTAATTACTGTGGGCGTACTATGGGCAGTGTTGGTTATTGCGCAATAGAAAAACGGTTTGCAGTTCAAATCAGATTATAATTTACATAAAAGTTAGTCACACTAGCAAATCAGACACTGAAGGTACACAACTCAACGATACGGAACGCGAGACAGTTTCTGAGCACATGTTGTCCGTACGATGTCTAAGAGACCCCTCCGCCCCCACGAACTCAGGCTAGACTCTGTCGAGCGCCACCGGGTGGCGGTGGCGTTTCGAATAGTCAAATGAATGACTCCGAAATAGTTATAACCGTAGAACCGATGCCCTTTAGGCAGGATTTAGTACTCGACCGAGGGTCAGTGCGTACGGTGATCGTACCGGACGCACTAACCGTGCGCGCTGGTTATCGGTCGTGAGCGAGCGTTTAGTAGGTGACTGTAAGGCTGTGTACATACCAAACGCATGAGTCAGCTGCGGGCTGTGAAAATGTCGCATGCTTAATGGAATACTGACTTAACTCAAAAAAGACGACTTTTAGGAAATCGCAAAAGGAGATCTTGCTATGAGGACTTAACCTATTTGTTGATGCTTAAAAATAAAACTGATTTATATTAATCATGATTGCTTGTATTTTGAACGTCTATGATTAACTATTGATGAGACTTGAGTAAAAAAAAAACGGAAATCACATCTGACCTATCTACTAATGGGTCAGTGTTCCATTAAGCATGCGATGTATGAAAAACAAAACACGGTCAATCGGCAGCTAGAGCTGTTTTTTTTAAAAAATCTTGAACTAGACGCTCACAGTCCGTGGCTGACTATACGTTTTGGTGTGAACGCAGACTAAGGGTAGTCTCAAATCTGACGGAAGATGCGTCGCGTATCGTCGGTCGCGTCATGTTAGAAGTAACGGACAGGTATATAGTAATATATTCAACATTACTCACTTAACCGATAATACGTTGATGAGACTGAAGTTAATCCCGACGCATCTTCCGTCAGATGTGCGGCCACCCTAAACTGAGTAATCACAAGAGATATTGCGTTTTAGTTAAATTAAGTTAAAGATAAAATCAAAATAGGTAGACTCTAAGAACACAAAAATAGAAAAACTCAAAAATAATATAAATACATATATTTTTCTTTAAATCTTATTAGGTTGTAAGCTTTTAATTTTAAGAATACACGAATAGTAAGTAATGCAGGGCGTAGTAAACTAAACGCGAACAGGAAAAAAGCAGGACCTGTGTCTAAAAAGGTCTCTGATCATGTCAGAGGGACACTGAGCAAGGGCAGGAGTGGGTTTTAGCCGGTAAGAGTTTGGCTTTGCCCAGACTGGCTCATTAGTGAGGCAGTTTGGGCGTCCATGAGGATTTCCTACTCCTGCCAAAAAAAAAAAAAGAGATATTGCGTACGCGCGTACGGTCAGTCGCTCGGTCAGCGTCGCACTAAACGCCTGCATATACCGACATACCGCGTCAGTCGCCCGACTTACGCTCGAAAGACGATCCTCGTCAGCGCGACGTAGCTGTACGCGCGTAGTGAGTCATCAGCGCTGCCCAGTAGTTGTTCATAAGTTAGGAAATAAGACATTACTAATTCTGTCTCTCTCTCTCCTACAGAAAGATGACGTACGTCCCTATATCAGAGACAAATACAAACTATTCAGCTACCTTCCACCGGACTAAGAACCACCCGCATCTATTTATACTATAACTGTACGGACATTTCGGAGAATAGCCGGTCTAAGTGGAGAATTAACGAGGTATGGACTGTTATCATTTTGTATTAGGACGTTAAAGTATGTTTCTGTAAAGATTGACCATCACCCTAAACGCGTAACACACTTTCAATCATAATCTTAATCGTTTTAAAAGATATAGCTAATCCATTGCTTTATATGCTCGAATAATAAGTCTGTTCAACAATGTGAATCACGCAATAGATGTTGTGGAACTGTCAAAATGAAAGCGTATACTGATTTTGTGTTACGCAATTGCTCCTCGGGTAATAGGTCATTTATGGTGTTCAAAGTTGATTTTTTCTTATTTTTATAAAGGAATGAGGGTTTTTTGAAATGACGCTCGCTAGGTGGCAGCACTGAGGCGTCAGGTGCCTAACAAAAGTGTCAAAGCGCCTTTATTTTACTTAGTCGTGACTATGGAACGAATAGTGAATGACATCATTACATTTTATATTCATTGTCGAAATGGAAGACCTTTTGTCAAAGTGGCGCCACCTGGTGCCGTGGATTTTCATGAAAACCCTCCTTGTTAATGATATACAGGCTGGCTCATCTATAGTGGTCCAAATTTTTTTTGTGTGTCTAGGACATCTAATGGATTCATATAAACGCAACATATGTTCCGCGAAAATCAGTAGCTTGTCGAAATTTAATTTGATACATGAACTGTTTGTTTTCTATTAAATAAATTAAATTTTATTCGAAAACATCCATCGGTTTCTTACTAAACTTCAACTATATCCGACGACCCTGGTTACTTATCTCCTTTGGTGACAACACGAGAACGAAAAAAAAAATTTTGGACTACTGTAAAGATCCATCTTGTATTTTAATTGTATGTTTCTTAAAATTATGTGTTTTCAATGAGCTATGATATATAACTCCGACATCCATATTTTTTTGTCTACAGTCACTATGTAATTATACATTAATATATTATCAAATCCTTTATAAGAAGCTAAAGGAAAAGATCTCCAAGAAAAATATCTCCAAAATGTACTTACAGTTTTTAAAAATTAGTGATATTTATATAACATAAAAAATAAAATTTCGATTAAAATTCATAATTATTTCTAAAATTTAGGAGAGGATATTCTAAAATATAGATTAACTTATTATTTAATAAAAATGGAATCGGCATACTAATAGTTTTTATTGATTTAGTTTTAGTGTTTGACAACTGGCTGTTGTAATAGGAACTATTTTGACTTTGACAGCTTTATGCAGTTTAGCCGGTTAATTGTGACATTGCCCTGCGAAATGTCAGTCATTTTTAAGATTAACTATGACTATATTGCATATCTAATACTATGTTTTTAAAAGTCTTTTTTAAAGAAAATATTGACAGGTAGAAAATGCCTATGGCATTAAGTCTGTCTCTGTACAGACGCCAACACATCAAGCTACGTTACAATCTGTCAAATTTCTTTAATAGATTTTCAACTTTATCGCTAAAGCATTAACGTTCAAGGTTGTTTGGGAAAATTTGACAGTTTCGGGTAGCCTGATGTGCTGGCGTCTGTACATTTATGTGCTTGAAGTATTAAATAAATAAATAAATAAAAAGAGGGTGTGTGCATAGTACCACACAATAGAAGTGAAAACTTACGACTGTAGCCGAGTCTACGCGTTTCAGCGTTTCAGGGTCACATACCGACTGGAGTCGAGTATACCCGATTCAGCGACCCGAACGTGACGGTCCATTTTCGTTCACTGTTCAGAGAGAAGTTTTCACTTCAAAAAATCTCTCAATGAGAAGAGGACTTAGTCTTACAATGAGGCAGTTTCGGGCTGCTATTTATAATAATAATTATAAAAAAAACAACCAGAATCCTTCCTATTACAACAGCTAAATAATAATAATTTTATGCATTTGACGAAAAATTATAAAAAAAATCAAATGCAGTCGAATTGGGTTTAAAAATCTGTGATTATGATTTTTTTGTTTTGTATTGTGTTCCTCAATTTGTTTATCAATGCACCCCTCGTCTTGTGTAGACATAGCCTTATTGGTTAAATGTCTAGTTATTGTGTGAAATAGCCTATATAGTTAAGGTATACGTTGTGACCGGATGTTGTTGATAATGACTGGGTAAAGTTGTGATCTTTGCAGTTAGTAATAATTATAAACGATACACGCCTATATTTTTAATTAATTTAAAAAATTTAATTGCTGTTTTTGATGTGAGAAAATTACTATTATAACGCGAAATAATTAGTAACCGCTCCCGTCACAATCCACACGCTTCTGGCGGGAACGCCTGGCCAATGACAGCGAGTCGAAGCTTCTAGAACAGTCTAGAATAGTTCATCAATCAACTCAGCCTATCGCAGTCCACTGCTGGACATAGGCGTCTTCCAAGCTGCGCCACAACACCTTATCAGACCTAGTCACCTTTTAAGGTCGTCGATCCATCGTTTCTGAGGGCGTCCCACACTACGCTTGCCTATACGCGGTCACCACTCCTGGGGGTCTACTCCGAAGTAGTATCGGCCGAATGTTCGGCCGTTTCCTGCTAAGAAGTTACTATTTGGTTCGGTCGGTTCCGATCCTACACTCCTACACTCTTTCGAATATTGACTATGGTCCCGACCCAACTGAGCCGAGCCGAATTTTTTTGCTCTGGAGGACTGTGTCTGCTCCACCGGCCATCGGTCCTTCGACAGACATGGTCAGCCCACTGCCACTTCAGCTTGCTTACTCTGCAAGCCATGTCGGTAACTCAGTTCTGAGGGCCTAAAAAGGCCATTTTAAGCAATACCTCTAAAAGCTATTCATTTCCTGAATTCCCAGTAGATCATTAGCAATTCCTCTAATTTTCGTAAAATTCCATTTCATATTTGGTGTAAACATTGCCGCATGAAAAAAATAAAAACCGTAATTTTATCGATACATTTTTCATTACAGTTTTTATTAATTAAATTGGTTTTTTATTTTTTATTTCTACAGTTTAAATGTTATTTCATTGTGATATGAATTGCACACGGATCATATTATGAATTGTCAGTTTGTGACCATTTTACGATTTTTAATATTGTTATCCTATTATGATACTGCCAAATTGGCTTTTTTAGGCCCCCATGCCGTGATGAAATTAGTCAATCAGCGAGGTGGTAGCGAGGCTTACTACCCAAAGAGCAACTTGTAAAGGCTTTCGTAATACACCCTTTCAATAATATTATTGAAAGGGTGTATTACGAAAGCCTTTACTTTTAAAGGGCCTTAAAAGCCTTTACTTTTTCCCATTTATTTGGGGTCAGCTCAACATGTCCTTTTCTTCTATACTTCTCTATTAGTCGTCTAGTAGTCGGGTCGGGGCTTGTGGCTAAATAATAACAGCTGCACGGGTCGATCGATCAGATCGAGCTACGCTTGTCGCCGTTGGTCCGTGGATGGGTGACCATCTTCACATACCAAGACCCCTTCGTGCCTCGGAAAGCACGTTAAGCTGTTGGTCCCGGCTGTCGTTCGTGGATCTTTGACAGTCGTTACGGCTCGTCAGAAGCCCGAAAGTCTGACAACCAGTCTTACCAAGTGGTATCGTATTATCCAGTAACTGGGTTGTGGAGGTCAGATAGGCAGGCGCTCCGTGTAAAATACTGGTGTTTAGCTGCATCCGGTTAGACTGGAAGCTGACCCTAACATAGTTGGGAAAAGAAAGGCAGAAGATGACTTCTCTATTGGTCGTCATCTCGGTAGTCACCTCCTTTCTAGCCTCTAACGTTAACACACTAGGCCTGTAATGTTCCCACTGCTGGGACACAGGCCTCCTCTGCGTGAGAGGGAGCGGGCCCAGTGCGACACTTTTTCAATAAAATAGTAATTTTCTTAATTATAATCAACAATTTTGCATACTACATTGACATTGCATACATTATCATTAAGTCTAACTTTTTATTTTTTAATCTAAGCTATGTCTACACACAGATAAACTTTATAATAAGTATTCATATGCACAAATATGGTGAAAAAAAAAAAAAACATAAAACATGTATGATACACAGGGTTATAGAGGTATGAGGAGCAGGGTGTAAAGTTCACTCATCTTCCATAGAAAAGGGAGGATCCTCCGACCAGACGGGTGTTGTCTGGCGGGCTACTGCCCGACGATTAATGTCGGGAAGTTGTATGTATGCTAGTTGCGCGGTTAACTCTGCTCATCAACAACCTCATCTCTTGCGAGATATAGGATTTCGCGTGACGTCAGTATAGCGCGTTGTTCGCATGTTGCGTTGTAGATACCGCTACGGGGTGTTGGTGGATGTCACATGTCTTCGAATTTTTGGTTCTAAGACATGCTGGTTTTCCCACGATGTTTTCCTTCATCCATTATATATCGACACCCTCCGTGCCTCTGATAGCACGTTAAACCGTTAGTCCCGGCTGTCATTCGTGGAGCTTTGACAACCAGTCTTACCAAGGAGTATCGTTTATCCAGTAACTGGGTTGTGGAGGTCAGATAGGCAGTCGCTCCATGTAAAATACTGGTATTCAGCTGCATCCGGTTAGTGGTAGTCAACCCCAACATAGTTGGATAAAGTAAGTTCACCAGATTGAGTCTCCCTCCATACGTAATTTTATTTTTCCCATATTTGTGTATATGTCATACAAAATAAATTGTTTTATAATTTAAGCCGTAAGTGTTTTTATATATATTATTTAATATATAAGCGAACTCGAATGAGGTGCTAAACATTTTTTATTATTATTTTTATTTAACTTTTTTTGTATACAATTAGGCTATATTTTGTATTTCTTTTTGTGTGTATGCTTTTGAGGGTGTGTGGAATAAAAAATTTTGTCATGATTTTCAGTTCACACATGTTTACCCCCAAATATATCGGAAACGTGACACGCAAAAGTATGTATACACTCGGCTTTATTCAAAAGCGATTTACTCCTTTATTTTTTAATGCAATTTTATGTTGTTACGAACATAGCATTTGCGAACCCATAGGTTTGTAATGTGTCGTATTTCAACGTTGCATTCGTTATTTCACGAAAAAATCGCAATTGAAAGTTGCCAAGTGTTGACAATATTGGTGCTAGTGAGTACACGTTTACCCCCGGCCCATGCGCAGAAACTTTGAATAAAAAATAAAATGGCGGCGTGTGGATATGCCAGCTTCAATAGAAAAATTGTTCGAACCCCTTACTAACGACCGAATTATCAACTCATTTTACTCGTGGTGTTTCTGTCACTTTGTGGCAAAAATATTATAAGTGAAACGAGGTAGATAGGTTTTGCACGCAAGTAGCTCGTCAAAAGTTACGTATCGTCTTGTCTCTTTTTCGCTCCCGATAATTACGACATGCCGTCCTTCTTGCACCTGTCATCTCATAGTATGACATTGTGCCGTTTCCGAAGATCGAATCGAGAAAAATTACTCCTTTTTTTTTCGAAGATCAATAGGCAATTTATTCTACACACTCTCAAGTTAAAATCAAATAATTGTGTTTACGGTACTATTTAAGTTTTTTTAATTATTATTATTAATTAATTAATTAATGTACGTCCAATTTTTTTTATAATTATGTGTTTTTGTAGTTTAGATATAGTATGATAAAAATTATGTATAGGCTGTAAAAATGTCATGTCATCACCACGTTTTTTATAAGGTAAGAATAAAATAAAACTGATATTGTCTATGGCTACAGTAGATAAAATATTGGTATGTTGACTGCTATTTTTTTTTTACTGCAAAAAATATTTCAGGTTCTTTTATACGGTAACTCTTTTCTTTTTCTATTAAAAATGTTATTTGTGGCCGGTTGATGACAATAGGCTCGCCCTTACATGGGACATAAATACACCGTGTTCTTCACGTTATCCATAAACTTTGGCAAACGCTTCTATAGCTTTTACAAATCAAATCTAACAAAGGAAGTAGTACTTAAAAAGGCTTCGTTACAAAGATATTTGTAATTTCATTTATTGAAATATAATTGAGCAGTGATGCAGTAAGAAAAGATCTTAATTTGTCCTATGTTGCCGCTTAGTGCAATCAAAATGATAAATCTATCAAACGCTTTGGATAAAGAGGCATGCATATCGGGTGATTTACGTCAAGGTATTTAGTTTGTATGAAAATTAACAATAAATAATTTTGAATGAATGTGTCCATAAGGAAAAATGCTTATTTCCATGGTCTGAACATCTGGTCGAAGTTTATGTATATCGTCCGGAACACGACGTATAGGTACTTACATCTCTGTCCAACCCTTCGGGGTAAACAAGCGTTGTGTTACGTGTGATTCTCGTATCGAGATTCGAATAGACGATATTTGTTTTCACATTCCTGACCTTGTCCCATGTGACTTGGGGTCGGCGCCGAGCATTGTCTTCCATTCTCCCCAGTCAACCGCCACCTTTTCTTGCATACCATACAAGCATAATCTGCCTATAGTGTTCCCACTGCTGGGACACAGGCCTCCTCTCTGTGAGAGGGAGTGGCCGTAATCCACCACACGGGCCCAGGGCGAGTTGGTAGATGTCACTAGTCTTCGAATTTTTGCTTCTAGGATATGCCGGTTTCCTCACGATGTTTTCCTTCACCGTTTTGAGAGCAACCCCTTTTCTCACTTTGTATAAATAAATAAATAATTATTATTATGTATAGTGCATGTTGTAACATACACAGATGAAATACAC
Organism: Apamea epomidion; assembly: GCA_947507525.1. NCBI lineage: Eukaryota > Metazoa > Arthropoda > Insecta > Lepidoptera > Noctuidae > Apamea > Apamea epomidion. Next base: position 9,672,669 of record OX382252.1, on the reverse strand, counting down.
AAACCATGTGATTGTATGTGATTTGAGTATTTTAATACATACATTACATTCTAAACGAAAAATTAAATGTAAAAAAATATTTTTTAAATTTAATTATTTGTAATCAGTTTTAAAAGTATAGCAGTTGACATATCGATGATTTATTGACATAAAAATATACTTCCTAAATTATACAAGAAAATCAAATTTTATTATTTATTAAAAAATCAAATGTTTTATTATTGTCAAAAACGTATTGAAAACTGTCAGTCTAGTCAAATATTACGTTAAAATGATTTTCATGTGAAATTTTATCTACCTAAATTACTATTTCATGTTTATATCTTACGTAAAGAGTTTACAAAAATTACTCTGTTCGACACGAAGCAAGTCGGGCATTCCTGAAACTAGTAACTAGTGTGGAACCGTTTAAAAAAATAGGGCGTTATTTGTAAACATTGCTTAGAGTTAAGTCATGATTAGCAACTGTTTAACCATAATTTTTCACGTTTAAACGTCTCTTAACTTAAATCATCGTTTATAAATAAACCCCTATATGTCAATTAGGGGCTGATTTCTCAATCGACAGATAATTTTTATTCGTGGAATAAAATTGACGTCTGACAGATTTTGTATGGAAGAACTTTAAAAAATACAAAATTATTCCTCCGATAAAATTATCACGCGATGGAAAAATCAGCCCTAACTGAAATTAATGTCAACTAACGAAGCATTTGACTAGAAAGACAGTCGGATTAATTATATTTAATCAATTAATTTAATTACAACAATAAAATTCAGTTTTTATAAGTGTGAAGTATTTGATCTGAAAAAAAAAATAACTTTTAGTCAAGCCAAATTGCCTATTTAGGGTCTACCTAAAAATGGTGTCTAAACATTTTGGATAGAAAATTAGCTTAAAATTCTGAAACAAGTATTATACCTGTCGAATGTTTGATTTATTTTTTTAAAGTATATTATACACTAGCTAGACTAATAATGTTTTGTGGTTTTGGTCAATATTGGGGCATATAAATCTAGGTTTAGTATATCTTTTCTTTCTCCTAGCTATTCAGAGATATTATTAATAACACCGTATTCTGTAACGTCATTCATAGAAAAAAAATTGCAAGCTAGTAGTGTTTGCCTACATTACATTTCAGCGTGCTTTCGTCATAGCTTATGCACTGAAAATATTGTTTTTTTTAGAAATTTTCTGCTATCTCCAGCCAGTTTCTTGCACTAAAGGCTGATTTTTCCAACGCCAGATAATTTATCCGCGGAATAATTTTGAATTTTTGACAGTTCTTCCATACAAAATCTGTCAAGACGTCAAATTTATTCCACGAATAAAAATTATCTGTCGATTGAAAAATCTGCCCTAAATATTATATCTTGAAGGTTTACACAAGTCAAATTATTGTGTTATGTAAACTATCAACTAAGGCTTATCATAGTCCACAGCTTGCCAATATCTGAATAGCAAGTTGCACCATAATATCACTCATATATCTACTAGTTGACCATGACAACTGTATACTCAGGTACCACATAATCAGCCCATATCCCCACTGCTGGGACACAGGCCTCTCTTTGAGAGGGAGTGGGCTAATAATCCACCACGCGGGCCCAGTGCGGGTTGGTAGATGTCACATGTCTTCGAATTTTTGGTTCTATAAGACATGCAGGTTTCCTCACGATGTTTTCCGTCACCGTTTTCAGAGTAGTGGTGATGAGATTATTTACACTAAGCAAAGCCTGCCTGGGTTCGAACCTTCGACCTACAACTCATAAGCCGGAGCCATTACCATTGGGCCAACACTGACAGTTGTCTTATTACAGTCCGTTCAGTTATTGTACGTCTGACAGCAGCAACCCAACATCAATCTTATTGTAACGGGAATAAAGGTCACTGTGATATTGACAGACTTACCAGTGCCAGGAACCCAAAAGCTGCCTTTTTTCAACGAGAATAAAGATCACTGTGATTTTGACTGTAATGCAAAATCAGAAGTAAAATAACCGTGAATGGATTGTAACTGGTCGGCTTTGGTACCGACTACCGGTGGTGGTTGGTTGGGCTTTGGTTAAATCAAATTAGCTAGCGAAATTCCGCAAACGTTTTTTGTTTTATCGTCATTAGATATCGACATGGAGTTTGGCTAGCTAATTTATTTTAACCCTGTATAAAAGTTTTGTATAGAAATTCAAAATATCTTCCATTAACCCAATTTCGACCAAGACCACACGCAATCCCTAAGATATAAATCAACAATTTAAAAATACATTGTATTATACTAATAAAATAAAAATAAATATTCATCAACTACTACTAATTAACGCCTATATTAAAATGTTATTTAAAATTTTAACTTCCAAATGTATTTGACCAACAGTTTATAGAAATTACTCGAGTTTTTTTTTTGCGTAATTCTGTTAAACTTTCCTCCCGTAAAATGGTAGTTTTCGGTATGGGTTTAAATGTGCCAGTGTTAGTTTTATTGAAATTCAACGCAGGCCTAATATCTTGATATTTACTTATGAGCTAAAATGTATTTTTATTTTGCAAACTAGCTGCGCCCCGCGGTTTGACCCGCATACATTTCAATCCCTTGGTAATATCGACATAAAAAGTATCCTTTAAGTTAATCCTTGTTATAAACTATCTGTGTACCAAATTTCATCAAAATTGGTTCAGTTGAAAAATTTGGAAATTCGTGAGAAGTCATAAAAAGTTTCCTATATTAGGAAATACTTTATCATTCTTCTCACATCCATCAGTTTCTTACTAAACTTCAACTATATCCGACGACCCTGGTTACTTATCTCCTTTGGTGACTGTACATATACAAGGTGTCGTTTTGCATCCTCGTCAAATTCAAGGAGGTAACTATGCTACTGATTCTCGATACGAATCAATAATAAAATAAGTAGGTATTTTTTTTTCAATTTTCGGAAATGGCATGTGTGAGACCGCACTGTAACTGCCCTTTTACACACACACAAAAACGCGGTCGCTTATAAGTTACCATAGCGCGATTCTGTTCTTTGAAAGTGGTGTATTCTGAAATACTTGCAAACTTAAATAACTAAAAAAACAAGTATGTATTCATTATTTACCAGGGATCGTAATTATATTTGATTATTTATGTCTTTCATAACAGCCTCCTGAAATTTGACGAGGATGCAAAACAACAGCTTGTATAATTATACATAATTATCGCCACTCGATTGAGCTATTTTAATGCATACAATTTTCGTTCGGCCTCGTGGGTCTAGTGGTTGTAAGGGCATCTGCTGAGCATGAGGTCCTCGAACCCAGGACATCAGTAGTAGTGCCTGAAAAACCCAATAATATTTTTCCCGACCGGTATCGACTCAGGGGCTGCAGTCTCGACATTCATAGCGATCGCTTTACGACCGAATTCGGTCGCAAAGTCCCGGGATTGACAGCCCCAGCTGTCTCGACATTCATAGCGATCGCTTTATGACCGAATTCGGTCGCAAGATCCTGTCACTCCATACATTTCACCTGTCAATTCGGGACTTTGCGACCGAATTCGGTCGTAAAGCGATCGCTATGAATGTCGAGACTGCAGGCCCAGGTCGGGCATTGGGACTGGTTATGTCCATCTGGAATTCCTTAGTAGCAGCCTAGTCTGGTTTTGTCCCCAGTTCATCAGAATCAGAAATATTTATTTGCCAACAATGTAGATACAGGTTTGAGATGGTACAGAATACAATAATTTCCGCTACATTCTACCTCACGGCGTGCAAAAACACTAGTTAACATTACATTGACATTAAATAAATAAATAAATAAATATTCCACAACTAATTGGGACTGGTTATTTCCATCTGGAATTCCTTAGTAGCAGCCTAGTCTGGTTTTGTCCCCAGTTCATCAGAATCAGAAATATTTATTTGCCAACAATGTAGATACAGGTTTGAGATGGTACAGAATACAATAATTTCCGCTACATTCTACCTCACGGCGTGCAAAAACACTAGTTAACATTACATTGACATTAAATAAATAAATAAATAAATATTCCACAACTATCACACAACGCCATCTAGTCCCAAGCTAAGCAGAGCTTGTGTTATGGGTACTAGACAACTGATAAACATACTTATATATTTCTAAATACATAAATATTATAGATAAATTACACCCAGACACAGAACAAATGATCGTGCTCATTACACAAACATTTGTCCTGGGTGGGAATCGAACCCACGACCTCCGGCATAGCAGTCAGGGTCACTAACCACTAGACCAACAGGCCTGTCATTAAAATAACAAGACATGAAAAATTAATACACATAAATAAATTGTCACAATAAAAAGTCATTACTTACATTAAAAATTATGTTATCAAATTATAAATTATTTTAAAAAGGTATTTAAAATGCCAATTACAAGAAAAAAAACTCAAAGTGAAAATAAATCTTTTTCATTCAAGAAGCAATTTACAGAGTAGTAACATTTTTGTAATAGCAATTCAGTAAGTTTAGTTTTAAATATGCGTGTAAATGATTGGCCCCATTGATATTATATTTTTTCTTAATAGTGCTGTATTATATTTTTCTGTATGCAATAAGAACTTGTATTGTAGTCTTAAAGGGCCTGACCTTGATCTAATGTCGATAAGTGACGGAAATAAATTTAAATTCGACCTAACAAAAATGGACACTTCTAATATGTACAGCGACGGGAAGGTTAGTTATTTTCAGAGACCTAACACAGGCTCACAGCTATCTGTAGATTTTAAACTTGATGGCAATACAATCACCTTTTACCTGAAACATTTTAAACCTGTATCGAAAATTACCGATATGAAAACAGTACGTTTTATGTACTAAATAAAGGATTTCTCCAAAACCAAATATTTTTGGAAGTTAGAATTAATATAAAGACGTTACTTGTCTAAATTATACTATTGTTTTAAATAATTTAATGAGTTGGTCTCAGGATTGTATGACCACCTGTTTATGATTCTATATTTGATAAGGTTCGATACAGATTGTTAATATTTATGTATATTCAAGACATATCTCTTGGGGTCAGCAGAAGAATTGAAAAGAAAGTGTGTAAAAAGTCTCTTGGCCAGTAGCTACGATTGATACTTAGGCCAAGTCTTTTGTCGAAATCTCAACTTAAAGGACTGTTGTTCTATAACAACTGTCTTTTAAGCCAGGTGGCATGGGTACCTACGAAAAATAATCCGATCCAGCCTGTTCCATGCTGCCCTCTCCCAGCGACGCCGTAAGCCGAGGTCCGTACCCCACAGGGGGTGCCCTTAGCGTGCAGTCGCTTTGTTTTTAAGCGCTGGCTGGAGGCCTTAATTTATTGAGGCATCCACAGGCAAGTCCGGTTAAGCAGACGCAACCTCATAGGTTGAAATGCGACATGGCTATCCCAAATAATAAAACACAAAAATGTTTGTCGTATTAATCCGACTGGGGCGGTCGATAGGTTAATAATCCAATTGTCTTGTTATCCATTTTAATCACAATATAACAAGGTACGATTCATTCTGCATACCAAACAAGAAATGTGGCTTGAAGATATAAAAGCACTTTGCTAATGTGTTACGAATTGATCAGTTTTTGGTTAAACTGCATATTATATGATCCTTAACAGTTATGGGTCGTGCGAATTGATCGTAATTCATTCATAACTTCACGCCTGTTTTACAGAAGGTGTAGGCAGAAGTGCACACCCACATTTCATTTAAGTCCCATGTATTTTGTTCTCGACCCAAAACTGTTCCCAATGAGATGTCAAATCTTAATTTTAGTATGAAAAATTAAAATCCAATTAAGTATCACAATCAGCCTGTAATGTTCCCACTGCTGGGACACAGGCCTCCTCTCTGTGAGAAGGACTTGGCCGTAATCCACCACGCGGGCCCAGTGCGGGTTGGTAGGTAGATGTCACATGTCTTCGAATACCAATTAATTCATACTATTGTAAATTCTTTATTTTTTTATTATTTTTTGTATATTTCCCGAATCATAAACGGGGTTGCCAGAAATCAAATATCTAGATTATAGTGTAGATAAGCGAAAATTTTAAATTTTTAATATACTTAGTTATAAATCGATGTAAGAGTGTAGCGATCAAATTGTTTTCAATCTTATAGTGGTTTAAGACGTAATCAATTGTTTAGTCTATTAAAAGTATTTAAAGAAATATTTCTTTGTTTTATTTATAAATTACTAGCTTATGCCCGTCGTCCGCGTAAAGCAACTTTCTTATTTTTTTTTCGGTATGAACCTTCTACAAAGTATTATTATGGATGAAATCGGTAAAGTCGTTCTCAAGTTATGGCGTGACCATGGGAAATCGGGATTCATTTTTATATATATAGATTATACCTACTTTAAGTACAACATTTAAATACTTACTTATAAATTATATTTTTAAATATTCTTAAAAACAAAAACAAAAAAAACATTTTATAATATAAAAAATAGTAGCCCACTGATATCGGAAACTTGCTTGGAGCTAAACCCAAGCTACAGGTCAGGGCTCCAGACTGAGGAACCTCCTCACAATGCGAGCCGTGTCCAGAAGTACCGCTTTCTGAATCAAGCTCTTGATCCAGCTGCCCAACGAGAGCCTCCTGAGGTGTTGGTCGAGGCTCTTGGCTATTAACCCATTGGCTGTCACGACTATCGGCACAATGATTGCTGTGTCCACATCCCACATGTCGACAAACACGTGAGCCAAGTCAAGATAGTTGATTTGTTTATCTTTCTCAGCTTCACGAGGTTCTCATCATAACTTGTCATTAAGCGTGACGAGGTTTAGGCATCAATCAACTCAGCCTATCGCAGTCAACTGCTGGACATAGGCGTCTCCCATGCTGCCCTTGGGGGTCGTCCAATAATCACGTGATGTTTTAAAAAAAAAATTTAAACTTAAAACGAAAAAGTTGAGATATTTCGTGATTTTAGCCCTTTTCGAGCCTCACGTGATTAATGAATGATGAGGCTTCAAACCGATGGCCTGTGTAGCAGACGACTCCTGGAGTCGAGACCGCGTATCGGCAAGCGTAGTTGGCTGGGACAGACTGGATCCGGAAGGCGGAGGACAGGGTGTTGTGGCCCTTTCATCTCAGAATACCAGATTCTCAATATATCAGATTTCGGACAGTCGAAATCAAAATATTTATAATAATACTAGCGGACCCGGCAGACGTCGTCCTGCCGTGTGTATAACTCCAGCTTCCTCATATGTGATAGAATAATTCTACCTATGCCAATATTTAAGGCATAATAGCTGCAATCAAAATTCCCAGTCTTAATTTAGCTGCCACAAGAACTTCGTTAATATGAGTCGTTTAGTGTGTGTTAGCTGGAGTGACGTTAACCCAGCTTCCTCATTCAATACAGACAAACCAGTGAGGTTAGGGTTTTGGACTATGGTCAGAAAAATAAGGCATAATAGCTGCACAAGGAAGGAAAAAACTGAACGATAATACTTAAAAAGTGTTGAAACTACGATAAAAAATGTGTGTGTAAGCTGGAGTGACGTCACCCTAGCTGCTCATTCATATCTTCCAAACGAAAGAAGATATATTCGATTATGAATTGTATTATAGCTTAAAAAATAAGGCGTAATAGCTGGCATTTGCAGCAAAATTTTCAAATCGCTGGTCAAAATACTCTATGAGTTATTACAACGATAAATATGTGTTAGCTGGAGTGACGGCACCCCAGCTGCTCATGTCATATCTTTCGAACGAAAGAAGATATGATTATGTATTATAGCTCAAAAATTTTGGCATAATAGCTGCCATAGGCAGCAAAATTTTTAAATCTCTAGGCCTTATACTTTCCACGTAATAAACAAAAAAACAGTTTTCACGCCAAAAACATCAAATTATTGCTTCGGGGAAGGTAAGGTGCGGCGTTGGCGTTCCGTGCGCCACATTATCAGTTTGAAGTAGTTTGAACTAGATTATAGACAGGGAGCCGACTACACACTTTAATCGTACTATGTAAGTACCTATTGAAGTTTTTTATAGTCATAATGTGTGTTTAAACATAAGATTAAAGAAGGAAACTAAGTGTAGCTTCGTATATTTTTATCATAAATCACATTTTGAGTTGTTCAGATTAATGGATACATTCACCAGGTAAAATATTGTTCAGATAAATGTAACCGTTTTTTTAGGCATTGGGGCATTGGTCTTTCAGCCATCTCTTTTTTTAATGACATTTGTTCTGATTCGATGTTGCTTTAGATTTGCTATAGAATTGTTCTCAAATGTCGCGATTTCATGAACCAATAAACTTCGTTATCGCGGGCTACCTTTGCTCATCCACTTTAACCGAACTACAGAGAACAACAGTCACAATAATCAAATATAAAAAAAACAATAATAGTAGCTAGCTGGTCGTGTAAAGTTGATATGAATCTATTTTTTAATATTACATTCATGGTTCCATTAAAGTTCAGTCGGCTCTCAGTCTATATCCTCAATATACAAAATTAAAATAATTTTGAGCGCAAGCTAAAATGACTTCTACTAATATGTAGAATGCCTCCTAAGCTCAAACTTAATTGTAATAATGTAGCGCACGGAACGGCAACGCCGCTCCTTACCTCCTCCGAAGCAATAATTTGATGTTTTTGGCGCGAAAACTCTTTTTTGTTTATTACGTGGAAACTACAAGGCCTAGAGATCTGAAAATTTTGCTGCCTATGGCAGCTATTATGCCTAAATTTTTGAGCTATAATACATAATCATATCTTCTTTCGTTCGAAAGATATGACATGAGCAGCTGGGGTGCCGTCACTCCAGCTTACACATATTTATCGGTGTAATAACTCATAGAGTATTTTGACCAACGATTTGAAAATTTTGCTGCCAATGGCAGCTATTACGCCTTATTTTTTAAGCTATAATACAATTCATAACCGAATATATCTTCTTTCGTTTGGAAGATATGAATGAGCAGCTGGGGTGACGTCACTCCAGCTTACACACACATTTTTATCGTAGTTTCAACACTTTTTAAGTATTATCGTTCAGTTTTTTCCTTCCTTGTGCAGCTATTATGCCTTATTTTTCTGACCATAGTCCAAAACCCTAACCTCACTGGTTTGTCTGTATTGAATGAGGAAGCTGGGGTGACGTCACTCCAGCTAACGCACACTAAACGACTCATATTAACGAAGTTCTTGTGGCAGCTAAATTAAGACTGGGAACTTTGATTGCAGCTATTATGCCTTAAATATTGGCATAGGTAGAATTATTCTATCACATATGAGGAAGCTGGTGTTATACACACCATCCTGCCCGGAAAAGCAGCGCCACCTACCGGGTCCAATTGTGATTTTACACCATCCAGGAACCCGTTAAAATATACACACAAAATTTCATCCAAATCAAAACAGCTGTTTAGGAGTAGTTAGGTGACAAACACACGTAGGTACAGAAGAATTATATAATATATTAAGATTATAAAAAAACCTAGCTAGTTTTTACAGCAAGAGGCCTATGTCCAGCTGTGGACTGCGATAGGCTGATTTGATTGAGGCAGCTTCAAAACGACTATAATTTCTTCATGTAGAAATATTAAAAGAGGTACCTAAATCTAAAATGAATCACTATCTGTAATCCGTGCGATTTAATGCAAACAGATTGAGACTATCTTCAGATCTTTTAATTGTAGATAGATACTATAATAAAATTAAAAAGTGTATGTAGTAGATTGTATCTACAATTTTAAATTGATAATATCTAATTCTTGTGACTAATTGAATTACACAATTTATTTTGAAATACGCACTGATCTCGTGTTAGATAGTGCGTTAAAAACGTGACAGAAAATTGCAATAAATTAAAATGACATGATTTGACTATTTATTTGAAGATTTTATCGATGTTACAAGATCTTTGGAATGTTGATGTAATTTTCATAATTATTTCACAGCCAAGGATTCAGCCTTGTTAGACTAATGGCATTGAAAAGTGCTTTAAAGGCCAGTTCCTGAAGATTCATGAAGATAAGGATTGATTTATCAACGTAATTTTTTGCTGGGGAGTTGGTTGCGCCATTTTTTCTTTCCAGCGAAAGCACTAGGAAGTGGTGAAGGGCGGGCGTTTTTGGGCACTATTTTATGTAATTTTGACGTTTGAAAAGTGCTGATTCTCAGCCTAATTTGAATAAATGAGTTTAGATTTTGGCTCAAATCTCTGTGGTTCTTTCCTCAAAAGACCATCTCAGACTCTAATCCGCTTGGTCCTCATATGACCTGACCAAGATTACGTCTGGACTTTAAAAGAGTTTGTGACCTCTGAGTTTGTTTCCGTCTTTCGTCTCAGAGTAGTCGGTTAGGAAACACCGAACTCATTTAATTTATAAAATATGATTGACGTGTATTTTTCAAAATAATTTTTGTCCAAATCGGCTATCATTTATGTGTAAAAAATTGTTTTAGGAAAATTTGGGGTAAGTAGTTTGATTAGATTGTTTTCATTAGGCAAGTATATGTATATTTTGGTCAAACTTTAGTGTAGGACTAATACATAAAAAGTATTTATGCGTTCTTTGTGAATTTAATATTGTTGTAACTATCTTTACATAAACATAACAAGGTCAAAAGTCCAATGATGATGAATAAGGGCTCCAAAGATAGTCGGGAAAATTCCGACAGCTAACATTTCTATTTTTGTTGTTTTTCTTTAACAATAACTTGTTTACAGGAAATGTCAGTAGAGTTAGGTTAGGTTAGGTTCCGGATCCCTTTCCTTCTGCGAAACAGTCGTCTCGTAGAAGGAGACTGCGGAAAGGGCGAGGGAGATCTCGTCCACTCGCCCGGCCCGCAGCAGGCGCACCGGGCGTCGGCGAAGGGCGGACAACGCCCTCTTCCAGCCCCCCTAAATGGGTCTAGGGGCGACGGACTCGGGGACGTCTGTCGCCCCCCACACATCAAGATCCGAGGTCGCGGCGCGTAGTGTGCCACGCACGCCCCTCTTAGACGTCGCGGGGGGAGTCTAACACCTCACTCCCCCCCCTGACCCGAGGAGGCCCGCGGTGGCGGTCCGGCACCAGTCGGGGGTTGCGGAAGGATCGTACGTTCCCGTGACCCCCGGTGAAGGTGGTGACATGGAACACCGGGGTGGTTTTTAGTCAGTAAGAGTCTGACAGACCCCGCCGCCAGCCTCAGGGCGGCGGACATCCATAAGGATTTTCCACCCCGGAAAAAAAGAAACGACAAAAAAGGATACCTATTGGTATATCTGTCGCAGCCAACTGGTTAAATTAGCCGTTTAGTCAACCGCCTGGCCTTCGGAAGTAGTTTTCCCCTCGCTTCGCTCTATCGGCTCGCACGCGATTGATTACAGTTCTAACCTAACCCATTTGGTAGGGGTGCCTGGCTTAGTTACTGCGACCAATTCGGCTCGCACGTGATTGGTTACAGTTCCAACCTAAACTATAATTTATTGAATAACATTCAGGTCGTTAGTCGAACGGCCGCCGTTTAGTTAAAAGGCTAGGCGTTTAAATAAACGGCTAATTTAACCAGTTAGCTGCGACATATCTATGATAACATTGAACATTCATCGAAACCATGAGTAATATGCACCATTACTAATTGTTTATTTTGATGAAAGTAAGTAAACAATAACAATTTTACTGAAGATATTTATCGCTCAATCTAACTGCGCACGATCTGATTTCTATACTTAGGCTTTTAGGATACTTAGCTAGTTGTACCTACTACATCCCGATTCAAACTTTATGGTGGCTCTGAAGTGCACTACTCGCTGCGCAGTACCTCACCCCTCACCCCCGCTGTCAGGTAAATTTGTTACTGCGCAGCTAGTGTAGCCACTCGCCTCATGCTCCGAGCAGGCTCAACGGTGCAACGCGATTCTGATACATCAATTTCCATGTTTTCATAGAAATTGTTCTACTAGAGTCACGCCACGCTGTCGCGTCGCACCTGTCTGCGGGAGCCTTAAATCGGGCTGCCATTCTATCCCCTTTTTTTTTTTCTGGGTGGGAAATCATCAAATGACTCCTCCCGCTCTGGGCGGAGCAGAAGGGAGTGTCAGACTTTTACTGACTAAAACCCACCCGTGTTCCTTCAGTTGCCTGTGCCAGGGGCCACGGTATCTCTTTCGAACAACCCGCAGCCCCGGCGGCATCGGCCCTAGCGGACCCCGTCAGTTCGTGCTGACAGCTCTTTGAGGCGCGCGTGGAACACAACGCGCCGTCGACCCGGGCCTGGTCCTTACCGGGCGGCGAGCTGCCCATAGCTCGCCGCCCGCAAGCCCGCGCCTACGGTGGCCGGGAGTCGGCTGTTGACTCCCGTCCAGGGCGTCTCCTGCGGCGGCTAGGAGCGCGAGGGTGCAGCGATTGCCTCTCCCTCGCACGCTCCGCCTCCTCCTTCGCGAGCATAACTGCTTCGCAGAAGGAGGTGACGGCCTCCCATTCACTCTCGCTCCGGACCATGGCCTGTATGAGGGCCGGACGCGAGAGGTCGCCGCCGCCGATGCCATTCTATCCCCTTACAATAATAAAAGTATTTATAAATTAGGTAATTATTTTTTTTTTTTAAGTGAAAACTTCTTTAGCGGCTTTGTGCACTTTTTTGTGATAGGGTAAAAAATGTTAAACTCGCGTCAGGACACGTGACCTGATCGAAAATTCGTAAGACGGAGCTCGCTTCAGGACACGTGACCTGATCGAAAATTCGTAAGACGGAGGGAGAGTTTTTTGTGATGGGTAAAAAATGTTAAACTCGCGTCAGGACACGTGACCTGATCGAAAATTCGTAAGACGGAGCTAGCGTCAGGACACGTGACCTGATCGAAAATTCATAAGACAGAAGGATAGTGGACCGCATTCGAAAATATCAATAATGCATTTTACAATTTGCAATTTTTTTGCCTCGTTGGTGTACTGGTTGCAAGCGCTACTGGAGAGCATGGGTTCGATTCCCAGGTCGGGGAAAGTGTTATCGGGTGTTTTCATCAGGAATTTCTGAATACCAGCCCGGTGTCTAGATTTGTGCCCGCTTGATGGAAATAGGTTAGAGGGGCGCGTGGCTAAGAGAGGGGCTTGTGGCTAAGTAATAACAGCCGCACGGGTCGATCGATCAGGTTAAGCTACGCTTGCCGCGGTAGTTCCGTGGATGGGTGACCATTTTCACAAACCAAGACCCCACCGTGCCTCGGAAAGCACGTTAAGCCGTTGGTCCCGGCTGTCATTCGTGGATCTTTGACAGTCGTTACGGGTCGTCAGTAGCCCGAAAGTCTGACAACCAGTCTTACCAAGGGGTATCGTATTATCCAGTCACTGGGTTGTGGAGGTCAGATAGGCAGTCGCTCCATGAAAAATACTGGTATTCAGCTGCATCCGGTTAGACTGGAAGCCGACCCCAACATAGTTGGGAAAAGGCTGGGCAGATGATCTATGGCAACAGGCTCGTCCCCTGTTACATGGGACTTAAACATAACTGGCGAAATGTGGGTGTACTATAGGTAAAGACGCCAGAACATCAAGCTACTACAATCTGTCAAATTTCTTTAATAGATTTCAACTTTATCGCTAAAGCATTAAGGTTCAAGGTTGATTGGGAAGATTTGTCCGTTTCGGGTAGCTTGACTTGCTGGCGTCTGTACAGTCACGAGCAAAAGTATGTATACACTCGGCTTTATTCAAAAGCGATTTACTCCTTTATTTTTTAATGAAATTTTATGTTGTTACGAACATAGCATTTGCGAACCCATAGGTTTTTGTAGTGTATCGTATTTCAACGTTGCATTAGTTATTTCACGAAGAAATCGCAATTGAATGTTGCTAAGTGTTGACATATTGGTGCTCGTGACTGTACACCTCTGCCTAACCCCTCGAGGAATACAACCGCGATGTTTTGTTATCTTACTAATATTATAAATGCGAAAGTTTGTATGGATGGATGGATGGATGTTTGTTACTCTTGCACGCAAAAACTACTGAGCGGATTTGGATGAAATTTGGCACACAGATAGTTTATAACCAGGATTAACACATAGGATACTTTTTATCCCGATATTCGGCGCTGCTAGTTAATTTATAATAACAATAGCTGCGCCCCGCGGTTTAAAAAAAATATCGTAGGTATGTGTTATTCTAATGTATAAGCTATTCTGCTGTAAAGTTGAATCAAAATCCGTTCAGTAGTTTTTGCGTGAAAGAGTAACAAACATGCATACATCCACCAAACCAATCCACCAACCTTACAAACTTTCGCGTTTATAATATTTAGTTAGTAGGAAGTAGAATATATAAGTCGATAGACTTAAAGTATTTATAACGTACAATAATTAGATCTTAATTCCTATTTATTGCTATTTTCCGTTCATAAAGTTACCTAAATAGCTAATGCCCGATAAATCTGTTAATCTGTAAATGCGAGAACTACGATAATTGATAACTAAATCTAATACTTTGTGATTAGGCACGTCACACAAAACCAAATCTACACAATGATATAAAATATAACGTCATTGAATCTACATAAGTATTTGTTTATTCATCTTTTACAGTAACAGACATCACCGCACCACAGACCACACTTTAGTCTGACTGCTGGGTACCTGAAGGCCAATTCCCATAATTAAAAACGTTCAAAATCTAGCCGCGATCTTATCTTCTGAGATGAGATTGCGGCCGACAATTAATGTCAAAAACTTGTCAAAAATGTAGGGAAATTAGAGGTATTTTTGACAGATTATAATTCATTTAATTATAATAATTCATTTATTAAAAACTTACACATAGTTCACAAACATACAAGTATTAGCATGAAGTTCTAACCAACAGAAACCTTAGACTGATTTAACAGCGGGTCCCAAACTAGGCACAGCCTGTATCTTGGTGACCCAAACACTACACAAAGTTACTAATTGAACCCAGTTCTGCTAGCGCAAGATTGGTATTTATAAATTCATAATAATTAACTATTAATGATTTAATTTTAATTTTGTAATTTTTATAATTCATAATTAAACAAAAACTTAGTAAAAAAGAAGCTAACTACATAGAATAAAAATACAAAAACAGTTGGTAGGTGAGTACATGTGGGGTGTAATGTGTGTGTAGTTGTGTATGTTATCAGATTGTGGTGGGTATTAACTTAAGCAGCAGAGTAAACATTCTGTTTCGTCATAAGTACGGCCCAGTAGCCATTCCTTAAGTTCAGTTTTGGCCTCTGAGTAGAGTTTCGGCACAGTGAAGATTTTGCTTATGGCATTGAACACTCGTATGGGTAAAAACGACGAAAATCGAGTCGCGAATAAGGTTTTTGTTTTAGGAAGTGGGATTCGTTCGGGTATTTTCCTACCCCTCTTGCTGCAGCTAGAGCGATTTCTATTAAGTTTTAATAGGTTTAGTAGTGACCTTAGGATGAACAGTTGACGTACGCGTAAAACCCCAGATTCCTTATATAGTTCGTCTGTGGAGAAACGCCGCGGCCTTCCCAGAAGCACCTTGAGGACGGCACGCTGGGCCCGCTCCAGCTCCAGCATGCATGTCATGGCTGCGCTGCCCCAGACACTTACACAGTATTGCAGGACAGATTGGCATAGGGAGATGTAAACCTGAATGCATATGTTTTTGGGAGCACTGGCTCGTAAGAGTTTCGCTACATAAATGAATTTGCGGGTCTTTTTCGCGAGTGTTTGAATTTGTGGTTTCAAGGACAGGTTCTGATCAATTATGACGCCCAGATATTTTGTCCTTTCTACTCTGTCAATGGCATTAGAGTTGCAATCGGCAGCAGACACGGGTGACGCTATTAAAACATTGCATTTGTTGTTGTGTATTTTTAAGGAATCAGTGCTTGGTCTGCTAGATCGAGTGACGTGAAAGGTCAAAAAATTAGTTTTTTTGATATTTAGTGTTAAAAGATTTTGTTCTAGCCATGTCGTTATGATACTCATACCTTTTTCAGCTGCATCCAAAGCCTCTTTCCAAGTCGTTCCATTAAAAATTACAGCTGTATCATCAGCGTAGCAGATTATTTCCGACTGTTTAATGTTAAGCCTCAGAATGTCGTTCATGTACATAATGAAGAGGGTGGGTCCCAAAATACTTCCCTGCGGCACCCCAAAGGCAACCGGAAGACTCTCGCTAATACTATTCCCAATTTTAACAAGCTGATGTCGACCAGACAAGTAACTCCTGAACCAATCTAAGGACAAGCCTCTAACGCCAAAGGATTCGAGTTTTTTTAGCAGTGTGGGAATTGAGACCGTGTCAAAGGCCTTTGCGAGGTCTAGGAAAACACCAGCTGTACGGTGGCCTTTGTCGATGTTTGAAGAGATAATGCCAGTCAGTAGACTCACTGCCTGCTCACTAGATTTCCCTCGCCGAAAGCCAAACTGCCGCTCCGAGAGTAAAGAGTTTTTTTCTAGAAAGCTGACGAGGCGCTTGTTAACCAGTTTTTCAAGGATTTTAGATGTTATACAAAGCAATGAAATTGGCCTGTAGTTATCAGGGGCATTCTTGGAACCACTTTTGTGTGAATGGGCGTGACAACAGCAGTTTTCCAGCAAGAAGGAACGGCTCCAGTTTCCATGCTTAGATTGAATATGTGTTTTAGCGGTTCTAGAATGTATCTCTTTACGTGTTTAAGGAACAGAGGCCGAAATTCAACGAGACCTGGAGCGCTGTCGTCTTTGAGATCGTCTATGATGTTACTAATTTCTTGATTGTCAGTAGGAAGTAGGAACAGTGAGTCCATGGGTGGGTTTTTGTCTTCAACTCCGAGGTATTGTTCATCCCACGTTGTCGGCCGCTTATTTATGATGTTGGTTGCAAGATCCTGACCAACTGAGACAAAGTACTCGTTGCACTTGTTAATAGAGATGTTGTGGCTTTCTTTATGTTTCAACAATTCTTGGTTGTCGCTGGTTCGCGTAGGGACTTGGCAAAATTTTTTTATAGTCCGCCAGAGCTTTTTTGGATCATTTCTGTTTTTGTCCAATTCTTTCCTGTCATGATCAGTTTTGCGCTGATGCAAAATGTCGTTGCAAAAGTTTCTATATCTTGAATAGACAATTTTCAGGGCATCATTATTGGGATGCCGGTTTGTTTGTGCGTGAAGAACGTCTCGGTGACGGATGCATCTAAGAAGGCCCGGCGTGATCCAGGGCTTCAAGTTGAATTTGAAACGACTGATTTTTGCCTTTATAGTGTGTCTTTTAATTATGTCTGTCAGGGTCTTATTGAACAGAAGTACTGCATCATTGATATTTGTTTCGGAGGGAACATCAGCCCAGTCGAGCTGGCTCACTTCTTCAATCACCATAGAGTAGTCGGTTTTAAGTTTGAATGTATTTTTGGGTTTGGCTTTTGTGTTGATTTTGTGATGAAGTTGATTCGGTGATGATCCGTCACCGAGGCCTCACATACGATTCCCTGTGCCGTAACGCCTCTAAGTTTAACGTAGCCATGGTCTAGACATGCTTTTCCTCGAGTTGGGTGAGTGATAGCTGGCAATAGCCCGTGTTCAGCCATCAAACATTGGTATGGCGCATGGGTGGCGTTCGGTGAGTCATTTAGTAAGTCAATGTTGATGTCACCCGTCACAATGACACATGCATCGTTTTTCTGTTTGTCTAAGGAATCGTCCAAAGAGCTCAAAAAGCGATCAGTGTTGATGAAAGAGGGTGAGCGGTATATACCTAGAAGTGAGATTTTATTCTGCAAATTGACCTGCAGGCAATTAGCATCGTCAAATTCTGGTTCGGAGACTGATACTGTCCAGAGATCCCTAACGTAAACAGTAACCCCGCCACTCGTGTTAATTTTTTTGGTTGTATGGTAGCTTTTGTATCCGGATAGTTGGAAAATAACGGAGTTCTCATTTAACCAGCATTCCGTTAGGACAATTACATCAGGTTGAAAGTCAAGACGGCACAACGATGCTTGGAGACTGAGAAAGTTTTTATGCAAGCTCCTTATATTGAAAGTCAATACCCTTAAGTTATGTTCCAAAAGTAAGTTCCCGCATAACTCAAGTTTCTCGACAGTGCGGCAAGATATGCTTAGCGTCTCATCTATATCGGTTAGCATGTCAGTTTTATCCGTAAACAATAATAGTTTTGAGAATAAAAAATGACAGGGGAATAATTAATGCCGCAATTTTGCTTGGAGGTGAGTAGTCGGGTCCAGATTGAGATTGAGACTGAGATCAGACTGTGAACGTTCTTAAAATTACGAGAATTGCCCTTCTGAGCTCATGGTGGTGGTGTTGGTGCATGGGTTATAGACGATGTTCATCGTGGAGAAGCTGTCGTCAAACTACATTAATAACTGTAAAACATTGAAATAAAACTCTAAGAACATTATATTCTCTATTACGTCATCATCAGCCTACCGCAGTCCACTGCTGGACATAGGCCTCTCCAATTGCACGCCAGTTAGCTCGATTTTCGGCAACTCTATATTATTAACTCAGTTCGTCAGTCACACAGGCAGGGGACGCACTGTTTGAGGAAATTATGCGTTTATTTTGAAATGTTGCTTAAAGTTAAGTAATAATTAGCGACTGTTAAACCATAATATTTTTGACATTTAAACGTCTCTTAACTTTAACTATTATTTATGAATAAGGGGGTTAGTCTTTTCTTTAGGTTATGTGGAATAAGCGACGAGAAAACTTGACGAAGTTTCCCAAACGCTGCCCAGTCTTAGCTTCTGAATAATTCGCCAAATGAGGGTGTAAGTACTATATTTGGTAGATACACCTCTGCCGAACCCTTCGGGCATTACAGTTACACACGGGGGTTATGTTATGTTTGCCAAAAATGTTAAAAATAAGTACTCAGTTTTATGGCATTCATTAATATATTTATCGTTAATTTGATCTTTGGCATAATTGCATAAACTTATAATTAATCCTGAATGCAATTTTCAGACAATCAATTACTTAGACGCCCTAGTTTTATTAGTAAATAAACAAATAAAAATAACTCCCCGATGCTTAGGCCAGGCTTGATGCCGTTGACATTTTATCAAAACAATACATATAGCGGTATCAATATTGATTGAAAGTACCTATTTATTAATCTTTTTCCGACATTATTCTTCCTACTTTGATTATTATCTGTGCAAACTCATTGACAGCTCAATAAAAAAAAATATAAGCCCTTACCACACACAAAATAAGGCTTACTTTTTAATGTTTTTCAGTTTTTTGATAGCAATATCTTTGTTGATAATTTGTTAGCTTGTTTCTATAAAAGTAGTTGATTACTGTTCGATAATTAGACAGTAATACACAGCTTAGAGGCTGTTTAGATAGAACCCTGTCCCGAGTCACATCCAGTGCGACATCGTGAAAATACGAGTGATTCTTTTTTAAATATATTTTTTGTGCAACGACAACGAATTTTAAAATGATCGGTGAGTTTTTTTTTTAAATTAACCATAACTTAGGTAAATGAATTAATTATTTTTACAGGCATTTTTTTTCTCATCTGGGTTGAATTTTTCTACTTTTTTGTTTGTCTCAACTCAACTCAACTCAAACTATTTATTTCAACTAAACCAATTACAGACACTTTTGAATTGTCAAGGGTCGGTCAGTCAAAAAGATGAAGCTAGTTGCCCATTCCAAAGCGTAGTAGGTACCTATGGAGAAGAACGGGCAAGAAACTCCATGGACTCTTTTAGTAAATCACAATAATATGGTTACAAAGTATTGGTCTATATAGTTAATAGTTTAGTTTGTGATTTAATAGTAAAAATTAAGTGCATCGTTGGTGCAGTCATTGACTGCTGAGCATTGAAGGTCCTGGGCTCGATCTCCAGGTTGAGCATTGAGTTTTCTCTATAAGAACCTCTCAGTAGCAGCCTGGAGTACAGTCACGAGCAAAAGTATGTATACACTCGGTATTATTCAAAAGCAATTTACTCCTTTATTTTTAAATGAAAATTTATGTTGTTACGAACATAGCATTTTCGAACCCATACGTTTATGTAATGCGTCTTATTTCAACGTTGCATTCGTTATTTCTCGAAAAAATCGCAATTGAAACTTGCCAAGTGTTGACATATTGGTGCCTGTACACATCGCATGCTTAATGGAATACTGACTTAACTCAAAAAAGACGATTTTTGGGAAATCGCAAAAGGAGATCTTGCTATGAGGACTTAACCTACTTGTTGATGCATAAAAATAAAACTGATTTATATTAATCATGAATGCTTGTATTTTGAACGTCTATGATTAACTATTGATGAGACTTGAGTAAAAAAAAACGGAAATCCCATCTGACCTATCTACTAATGGGTCAGTGTTCCATTAAGCATGCGACATGGTGTCAGGGACGCGCAAACTGTAACCATGAATTCAGCACATGATTCTAGACCCCGCTAGCGTAGAAATTTTTCGTCAGTTATCAAAAAACGGGTTGCACTCCAGGAGTGCCGGCAGAAGTGAAAACTTGAATATTAACGTTGTGCATTTTTGATATTTTGGAATGCGGTCTACTGGGTCTACTCTCCCTCCGTCTTACGAATTTTCGATTAGGTCACGTGTCCTGACGCGAGCTCCGTCTTACGAATTTTCGATTCGATCAGGTCACGTGTCCTGACGCGAGTTTAACATTTTTTACCTATCATAAAAAACTCTCCCTCCGCCTTACGAATTTTCGATTAGGTCACGTGTCCTGACGCGAGCTCCGTCTTACGAATTTTCGATCAGGTCACGTGTCCTGACGCAAGTTTAACATTTTTTACCCATTACAAAAAAAAGTGCACAACGCCGCTTAAGAAGTTTTCACTTTAAAAATAATCTGCTGTTTCATAGAAAGCTGCAATACCTACACGGTCAAAATGTACGGAACAGTATTTTTTTTAAATAACCTACGAAAGTTTTCAACGCAGGCACACCTCTGCCTTCTTTTTCGAAGAATAGATTAGGCGTGATGTTGCCTATGGTGTGAAAATGATTGCTGGCTTGGTTTTCCAAAATACCTAATTGGCAAAAACTATAATTAACTGCTTTTGAAATTGAAATTATCCAACGGGAAAGTATTACTAGAATAAAGAGTCTAAAACTGCTGATTGGTGAAGCCGTTTAAGGCGTAAAGAAAAGGTAACAGACAAAACTTTCGCATTTATTATAAACTAGCAGCTCCCTGCGGTTTCACCAGCAAAAGTTTCGATCCCGTGGGAATATCGGTATAAAAAGTATCCTATATTTTAATCCTGGTTATAAACCATATGTGTGCCAAATTTTATCCAAATCCGTTCAGTAGCTTTTGCATGAAATAGTAACAAACATCCATCCATCCATACAAACTTTCACGTTTATAATATTAGTAGGAAGTACACCATCATTCCTATTTATTTGGGGTCTGGCGCAACATGTGTTTTTCATCCATTAGTCTTTTTTGTTCTATTATTCGTCATCTCGGTAGTCTTTGCTAAGCCAACCTAAACGTGAGCTGTGACGTTAGTTTAATCGATTCTAATAATTAGGGATTAGGGCGATTAAAATAGAAAAAAAAAACTTGTCTGTGATATGAAAATCTAACGCCATTGGTTCTTCTAGTGGAAAAAAATTGATATTTCGTTACCTACGTGTTTAGATGTTAATTATAGAAAAACCTATAAGTATATATTAGTCATAAGTAGCTATGACGATGCGATAATGCGTATCCTGTACCTACGATTTTGTATCTAGTGAATTTTTATTACAAATACAGATCTCAGATCTAGACTCTTTGGTCTCTTTGGCCGCAAGTCTACTGACCGTGGGGTTATGGGTTCGATCCCCCAGATTGAGCTATTGCCTGATGTGTCTTATTAGATTTTGCAAGTATCCTGTACCTAAAATGTTGTATTCAGGGTTTTTTTTACAAAAAAATCTTAAGACTATTTGGTCTAGCGGTCGGAAGTCTGCTGACCGTAGGGTGATCGGTTAGATTCGGGCCATTGCTTGATGTCTTATTAGGTTTTGAATTAAAAATATTTTCATAACAGCTCAGTCTGGATTTTGTGCCGAGGGGGCCTAAAAAGCCACTTTAAGCAATACCCCTAAAAGATATTCATTTCCTGAATTCCCAGCAGATCATTAGCAATTCCTCTAATTTTCGTAAAATTTAATTTCATATTTGGTGTAAACATTGCATGAAAAAAATAAAAACCTTAATTTTATCGGTAAATTTTTCATTACAGTTTTTATTACTTAATCAAATTGGTTTTTTGTTTTTTTTATTTCTGCAGTTTAAATGTTATTTCATTGTGATATGAATTGCACACAGATCATATTTTGAATTGTCAGTTTGTGACCATTTTATGATTTTTATAAAAATCACGTCTGTTGTATGGGAGCCCCCTTAAATATTTATTTTATTTTGTTTTTAATATTTGTTGTTATAGCGGCAACAGAAATACATAATTTGTGAAAATTTCAACTGTCTAGCTATCGCGGTTCTTGAAATACAGCCTGGTGACAGACAGACGGACGGACAGACAGACAGCGAAGTCTTAGTAATAGGGTCCCGTTTTTACCCTTTGGGTACGGAACCCTAAAAACTAGATCAATGAGTGCAAAGAGTATTTGGCTAATCTCATATCTATAGTTAATCAGTCTGTTGAACATTATCCAGCCATTAGCAATTTGAGGTTTATTGACCTTCTGCTCTCAAAACGGTGAAGGAAAACATCGGGAGAAAACCGGCATCTCCTAGAACCAAATATTCGAAGACATGTGACATCTACCAACCCGCATGGGGCCCGCGTGGTGGATTATAGCCCACTCCCTCTCCCAGAGAGGAGGCCTGTGTCCCAGCAGTGGGAACATTACAGGCTGATTATGCTATGACCTTACATTAACTGTATTATAACCCTCCTTTAACAGACATACCTGCTCATTCATATTCGTAGTTAAACCAAGTCATTATAGGTTCATCATGTTAGCACACATAAAGGATTTTTTGTACAGAAGCCAGCACATCAAGCTACTACAATCTGTCAAATTTCTTTAATAGATTTTCAACTTTATCGTTAAAGCATTAAGGTTCAAGGTTGATTGGAAAAATTTGAGTTTCGGGGTGACCTGCTGGTGTCTGTACACGAAGTTACAGTAGAACACTGACGCCTAAGTCACTGGGTAGGTACCCCTAGTTTAGGAGGCAGCCTTTTTCCCCGAGTTTAATGTTCCATGTGTATTGTAGTAGCTTTGTATACTAAGGTTTTTGTGTTAATAAACTTATATTTATTTTTTATAACCTAACCTAACTCTGATGCGCAAGGGTGTTTGCTGCATGGCACTGGTGATATAGGTACAATACCAAGACACCAATACAATACCAACATGTACAATAAAATACCAAGTTGTTGGAAGGACTAATACTTAATTTGACATTATTCAAAAAAACGCTTCGGAAGTTTTTAGTACCTAGACAAAGTTTATTACCTATAGTATTGCAGATTTTTTATTGGAGGAAGAAATTGTTTGACTATTTTAATATATTGTATTTAAATAATTATTAGAAATTGTATTGACTGATGAATTACAATTATTTTGTTTATTGAATGAATTGAATAGTTGAACATCGATAATTATTAGTGAATGATGAACTAGAAATATGTTATCTAATAGAATAGTAAATATTTATTTTAATTGTAAACTCTGTACTTTTGCATGCCTTGTAATTGGCAAAATATGGCTGTTTCAGTATTTATACTTATTATGTACCTACCATCTTGACTTGTACCCATATTTGCAAAATAAAATATCTCTATCTCTCTCTAAAGTTAATTATTACTAACAAACTCCTGCCGCGACTTCGTGAGCGCAAAATTTCTTGTTCCCGACCTACCCCGTCGCATCGAATCGCTTTCCCGCACAACTACTTCGTTTTAATTCTTACTTTTTTCTTTTTGCTGGACCCCTAATGGTCCTAGCATAATGTTAAATAGCCTAAAGCCTCTTTCAAGAATTGAGCTAAATGCAAAAAGATTTTTTCAAATCCGACCGTTAGTTCCAGAAATTAGCGCGTTCAAACAAATAAACTCTTCAGGTTTATTATTGGTATAGAACGTATCATCATCATTTACAGCCTGCCTTCACCCACTGCTGGTCATAGGACTCTCTTTTCTTGTGCCAATCCCCACGCTCCTGTGCCAGCCTCATCCAGGTTTGGATGAGCAGACGACAATGTCGTCTGCTCATCTCGCCGCCGGACGACCGACATCTCGTCTTCCAGTCTTTGGACGTCACTCTGTCACAGCCTCCTGACATCACTGCGCCTTGCCGAGTGTCCTGCCCAAGTGCCCAACTCCATTTGAGTTTCATAACACGTGTTCCGATATCGAAGACCTCGAAATATAATGTCAGCAATAATCTTGGATATTACTGACTGAACTTTCTCCTGCTCCAAATGTGTTTGACGCGTCACATCATGTCGCACACATCATAGGGATGCAGGAGGATCGGGACGAAAATATAAAATGGATTTTAACATTGTAAATTTGTAATAATACAGGACAGTCCCCATCGACGAGCAACCTGTTACCTTGGATTCAGTACATGATTCTGAAACCCTCTGTGTCGAAATTCCTCGCCGGTTATTGTATCTTTATCGCATACTCGAACGTTTCTAAGACAAAAAAAAAGTCGCGATCCTAGACATAATTGATTATGGTTTGAAATCGCCAACGCGTAGCGAATACAAGCCTGTTTATCAATGCTCGATCCTTCTGTCTGAAAACTTGACCCCTACCTTGCCTACATATCCTGATTGATGCTGATAAGACCAAACATAACAAGTCGATAGGAAACATTTAAAATCGATACGAAATCGATTACAATCAAATAAAGTATGGAAATAGAAAATACGTTTATTATCAGCTAGTTATTATCTTTACATCTATACACTCTCCGCCCTCCAACTCGAGGTCCTGTGGTGTATTCTTACCTGCAAAGAAAAAATAAAATGGAATTATTGATTATTATTACTAGCTGCGCCCCAAGATTTCACCCGAATAAGTTTCGCGGTTAAAACGAGGTAATACCTAACGCAGGCGGGCGATGTTATGCGATGCGGTGAGTCGGGACTCGGGGGAACGAGAAATTTCATGCAGAGGACGTCGCTTCTGCACGCGAGTTCCTCTGCGTGACAGGACAATGAATAAAAGTCGTACCAAAAAGTCTCATGCATCAAGATCCAAATATGATAGTAATTACTAGCTGCGCCCCGCGGTTTCACCCGCATAAGTTTCGATCCCGTGGGAATATCGGGATAAAAAGTATCCTATATGTTAATCCCGGTTATAAACCATCTGTGTGCCAAATTTCATCCTAATCCGTTCAGTAGTTTTTGCGTGATAGAGTAACAAACATCCATCCATCCATACAAACTTTCACGTTTATAATATCAGTAGGATAAGCCTGTGTTGTCCCACTGCAGGGCAAAGGCCTTCCCTCCTTCCACTTTTCCTGGTGTACTGCGATTGTGGGCCAATCCTTTAAGGAGTCCAGCTCATCCCGTCATCTCTTTCTGGGCCTGCCGAGCTGTCGTTTCCTGCCATTTGGATACCAAATGGAATCATAAATAATAATAATAGCTCCCTCTCACCGAGAGGCTCCTGTGTCTCAGCAGTGGGAACATTATAGGGTGATTATGCTAATAATAATAGCGCGGGAAAAGTGTTCATGCAAGGGTTTGGGGGAGGCCATTGCCCAGCAGTGGGACGGTATAGGTTAACAAAAAAAAAAATCTTTAAAAAAAATACTTGCATTGGATCGGATGAATTTGCAAAAGACTGACAACCAGTCTTATCAAGGGGTATCGTGTTAACCAGTAACTGGGTTGTGTATGTCAGATAGGCAGTCGCTTCATGTAAAATACTGGTATTCAGCAGCATATGGTTAGACTGGAATCCGACCCCAACATAGTTGTAAAAAGACTAGGTGGAACCCAACGCAAGTCAATCAATCTTGATTGACTTGCGTTGGGTTCTAGGTTTGATCCCCGGGTCGGGCTGTCTTATTTAGTTTTTCAAGAAATTATAGAAACGCGTTTACGTGTGATTTACAAGAAGTCAAACTAATTCGGCGAGTGGTCAAATCAACTCAGGGATTGGTCAAACCTACTCATTGAGTGGTCAAACCGACTTAGCGAGTAGTAAAACTGACTCAGTGGGTAGTCAAACTGACTCAGTAGGTAGTCAAACTAACTCAGTGAGTAGCCAAACTGAGTCAGCCAGTGGTCAAATCAACTTAGCGATGTGAGTGATCCAACCAACTCATGGACGACACTAACGACGTATAGATACGGTACTTTCGGCGCCACGACCACGAATTACCTAGCATCTCTAGAAGCTGCTTTCTGAACTTATGTACTCAGTAAGTACAACCCGCTAGAGTTAACTTGAGGCCCGAACATAATATGTTCGAACCCGTTTTTGCAATGTGTCGTATTTAATTGTTGTTTTCGTTATTTCACGTAAAAATCGCAATTGAAAGTTTCCAAGTGTTGACATATTAGTGCTCGAGGCTGTACTAGGTCCGATAAACGTCACGTTTTTACTACTACAAACCACTATCTATGGAAAATTATCATATCTGACAGATTATATTTTAAAGCATATCTTAATGCAAGTAGTAATTATCAACAAAAATCAGATAGATTGAAATCGAATCCCCAATAAATAGTCTGGAATTTGAAAAAAGGACTAACAGTGAAATAGGACACTATCCCCTTTTTGTTTTGGATGGAAAATCATCAAATAACTTCTCCCGCTCTGGGCGGAGCAGGGGAGGGCATGTCAGACTTTTACTGACTAAAACCCACCCGTGTTCCTTCAGTTGCCTGTGCCAGGGGAAACGGTAACTATTTCGAACAACCCGCGACCCTAGTGGACATCATCAGGACACTATCCCTTCAGACTTGCACAAGAAAATGTGCAGCAAAAAAAATCACCAACCAACAATTCTTAGCCTAAACTAGTTTTACATGAGAATATAACTGAATACTACCGTGGCCCAGCAGTGGAACATTATGCTATCACCCCGTATTAATGTCTGTCAAACTAATGATGATAGTATAAGAGGGGGTATGAGAGGGGGCCGAAATCCACCAAGCAAGCCCAGTGCGAGTTGGTAGATGTCACTTGTCTTCAAATTTTTAGCTCTAGAACATGCCAGTTTCCTCACGATGTTTTCCTTCACCGTTTTGAGAGCAGTGGTGATGAAATTATTTACACAAAGTAAAACGCCTGTCTGGGTTCGAACCCACAACCTACAACTCGTAAGTCGGGGGCGTTACCACTAAACTACTACTGCTGCCACTAAGCTAATGATGAAAACGACAGCCAGCCAGACCAATTCCTTAGTAAAAGGGAGTCATCAATACCACAACGAAGAAGAAGACTAAATCTATGACAAAAAAACATAACAAAAATATCTTACTTGTTATCAAATCACCATCAAAGTAGAACTTCAGTCTTTCTATTGGCATCTCCAAGTGCTCGGCACACTTCATCATTGCCAACGCAACTTTATCTTCCGGCCTCAATGTAGTTTCAAACGGTTTCTTCTTATTCTGACATTGGAACTTTATTTTGAGGCCTTTATTCTCATCTTCCTTACTACGGTCCTGTGCCAAATGTGTTACGGTCTGATTCACTATG
This sequence comes from Apamea epomidion, assembly GCA_947507525.1. Lineage (NCBI taxonomy): Eukaryota > Metazoa > Arthropoda > Insecta > Lepidoptera > Noctuidae > Apamea > Apamea epomidion. Next base: position 9,645,021 of record OX382252.1, on the reverse strand, counting down.
CCTCCATCGATGAATTTCGCTATGCTATAGTTAATTGAGTCTGGAGTATCGTCAATTTTCAGAATCCTATCGTTATACGTAAACAATAACTTATCGTTGCTGACTCCTTCCTTTTCGGTAAAATATTCAAATATCTGTGTAAGTTTCTGATACTTTCGTATCTTGAATTTAAATATTTCTAAACTCTGCCAATACACTTTGACGGACATCTCTTCGTTGTCATCGTCTAGCGGGTCCTCATCTTCGATAACTTCTATGTCATTGGTAGCAGCAGCAGCAGGTCTCGTGGAAAATAACTGTTGGTTATCGGACTGGTCCGGGTACTCGTCTGTGTTGCCGACGCTGTACGTAGGATAATTTGAAGAATTTGACGGATTAAGGAATGTATTTCCAAACATTTCATCGAACATAGCCCATAGGTCTCTTCTGGTGCGACCGTGGCCTCTAGCCCTGCCTCGAGACCCTCTGGTTCTTCTACCACCCCTGCCTCGCCCTCTAGTAGCAATTTCTGGTACTGGCTCCGGAATTTGAGCCACTGGTGCAATATTTTGTTCCATAGGTGCTGTACTAGGGTCTGGCATTATAGGACTAGTCCTACCTCTAGTAGAATTTGAAGTTCTTCGTCTAGTAGTCCTCGTTTGTCGCTCAGAGGACTCAGAAGTATCACTTGAGGCCTTCCGTTTGCTACCACGTCCTCGCCCGCGGCCCCTAGGTAAAGCCTTACTATTGTTGGCTATTATCGCGTCCAGCGTGAATTCATCATTGTCTGTGCTATTTACAGTCGTATTCAAGTCTTCTGCGATGATTTCTGAGGTATTTTCAACGTTTATTGTCAACGTTTCACTAGTTTTAGCAACTTCGGTAATGTCATTTAAAACAATATTATCAATTTTTTCTTTTGGGAATGAGCTTTTGATCTGTTTTAACTTTTGAGCTATGTTACCGTAGCAATCGTCTTCAGAGTCCGAAGAAGACATTATTATTAAGTTTTAATCACAAAAACATTACACTTTCACTTATCACACTCGATAGGAAATTCAAAATATTTGAAGTATGTAGTGATGTAGTACAAAGCGTGATTGCGTTCTTTGTTGCCAAAAATATCGATTGTTTACACATTCCGTAAGTTCTAAGTAAGTTCCACAAGTAATTAAGCCAGTGTTGTGGTGACAAGCAATATTATTAAATATATTTTAGCAACGCATTTTAAATAGAAAAGTAGGTTTGATAAGGAAAACAAAATGATTCTCAGGCTAATATAAAAATATTTGCTTGAGTGAATCAGTTTTAATTAACTGATTACGGTATTTTCTTCAACGAGAATGTGAAAAAATTTCGTAAACATGTTCATTTATACTGTCACAAAATAATTATGTCTTATCGATTGTAAGTTTAAATTGAACTTCAAGTACATCTGTAGTAACCGGTAACGTCATATTTGCGTTTTGTTACTGTTTGTGGTTGCATAAAACCAGACCTTTAGATGACTTAAAACTCATAAAAAACCGACTTATTAATAATTTCTTATTACAAAATGTCTGAAAATCGGGGAAGTCATTTAAACAATTATTCGAAATGTTTTAAAGTTCCTGTTCATAGTACAATCTTGCAATAATTATAGCTAACTAAGGATGCGTTCATAAATAAAATTTGGTTTTCCATGTCTGGAATCAGCGAAATATTCTTATCGTAAAGATTATTGTAAAAATATGTGATTGGATAGGTGCGATAAGATTCACTGTAACACATGCTTTTGTAGCCTCGTGACGTCTGTATTACGCAGGTAATTTTAGATTCCCGTTCGCGCCAAAGGATAAACCACTAAAGTTGTCAAAAAATAAAAGGCCCGTTTTGACATTTGAGATTGCGTTCTTGACACCTGTCAGTTTCATACAAACGAATACGTGTTTTGCGAATTTGATCTTTATTAACTACTAGAACTGTCAATGTCAAAACGGGCCTTTTATTTTTTGACAACTTTAGTGGTTTATCCTTTGGCGCGAACGGGAATCATCCAGATAGGTAATTATGTATGATAGATAGCAGATATTAATGGCAATTGGAAGCATATTGGAGGGTCGTCAGCAGTGAATGTAGAATGGTGAAGCTTGCCAAAATCGACTATCCGGTGTGTTGACGACGAATTCGTGAATCTTGGGGAGTCCCGAACTCTCGAGTCCTATGTCCAACCTTGAACATCTTTACTAGGCTGTATTTTTTTTGTGTTACCTATGTAGTTTAAAATATAATTCTTTGTACTTAGGTTGTAAAGTCATTCGCAATTAGGCCCAATAAACTTAAAACTGCGATAATGATTTTTTTATGGCATGGAATAAAAATGAAATCGAACATTTTATGTTTCATTGTAACTGTGAAGTTTTAGATCTATTTTTGATAAACAAAATAGTTATGATAAGGTATTAGGATTATAAACTGGTTTGCAGGTGATTGTTTACATGAAGGCCAATAGTTGTGGCCGAAGAAAAAGAAATAACGCGATATAAAGAGACGAAACACGTGTTTCTAACTAAGAAACGCCCGTTTCATTAGGATAAAAGATAGGTAAGGAAAAAAAATGCTTTGCATCGATGCAAGCATTTTTTTTGTCTTACCTGCGCTGTCCCTGTCTTGGGCAAAGGACATGCCGGTTTCCTCACGATGTTTTCCTTCACCGTTTTGAGAGCAGTGGTGATGAAATTATTTACTCAAAGTAAAGCGCCTGTCTGGGTTCGAACCCACGAAGCCGTAAGTCAGGCCACCACTGCTCTCACTCCTGAGATAAAATAACATTTTTCCTTATTTACCGTAGACAGTCATAAAATCAAGCGTATTTTTTTGTTGTTTACACGCGATTTATAATCTGTTTACTAAATCTAAGAAACTAAATCGAGTAAACTAATTATTTATTGATAACAATCGATGTTTTTTTTATCTATACAACTATCATTAATACTGTTACAATGAAAGATAGAAATCTGTAGACGTATTATATTATTAACAGGTTTTTATTAGCTTCACTTGTGACTAACTAACAATGTAACAAAATCTTAAAAGTCAATTTTAACATACTTTTCATTGTCTTATTTAAATAAAACTTTGTTTGTATATGTAGTTCGGAAGACGAAACTATAATTTTGTATTTTGGAGCTGATCTGATCATGGAGCCAGGAGGTGGATAGTGGAACTCTTCAGTGGCTACTAGTAAACCCCTCGAGTTTGGGCTCATATGATTTGTTTTGACCAGTCCAATAGATTGCACTTGGTGTCGAGGGTCTGATGATGGAGCGTGGAGATGGATAGTGGAACTCTTCAGGGGCTACTTGTTATAGTATGACGGAACCGCTTTCCTAGAAAATCGTAGCGTTAGTGCTAAAATAAACGATGAGCCCCTAAAAGCCCCATAACTAGATTAAGTATTGGTCCCATAGAACAATTTTTATGGGACCAATTTCTTTTTTTTTTTTTTTACCGTCTGCCTTCAAAGCAAGAGTGAACAGGCATCTTCTGGGCACGCTCGTTCCCTCATAGACCTCATCCATCGCTTTCCTTTAGGCAAGATCGAGGTCAACTAGAGCAGGGCCATAGAGCTTTTAAAAAAAAATGTTAATCCCCCACAGCTAAACTCCTGACCACAGTGGTACTTCTGAACGTGGCTCTTGCTGCAGAGGTACCAAAGCAGAATGCGTCAGAGGATGCCACCCACCAAGTCTTCGACCCCAGTGTGGACCCGAATGACCTGAGCTGTGACCCTCAAGGACAAGTGAGTATTACTAGTACCTACTTCTTGGTTTCTTGCATAGGCCTACCCAAATATCCATTATTTGGTATTTTTCGTCGAATCCTTGAGCTCCTTCAGTTCTGAGATGAGCTGCCCGGTTACTGACAACTGCGTGCACTGACTGGACGGGTTCACCCAATCTGTGTTGTTCTTTCCTCAAAAGACCACTTTAGATACCAATCTACATGGTCCTCACATGATCTGACCTAGATTATGTCTGGACTTTAAAAGAGACCTCTGAGTTTGTTTCGGCTTTCTTCTCATAGTCAGATAGGAAGCGCCGACCTCATCTAGTTTAAAGAATATGATTGCCTGTTTGTACGGTCTACGTAAATTTTATTTGAAAACATCCATCGGTTTCTTACTAAACTTCATTTGAGCTGTGCTTAGTGCAAGCAAAACCACCAGTTTCTTTGAGATAGGTACGTTCAAAACATAATGTCATATTGGGAGTCCATTTGTGTAGTTCACTTAAAAGTTTATTTGGATCCCATGTTGTTTGGTATTTTGCTAACGGTGGTTTTGACTTATAGAATCCTTTAACTAACCTCCTACTATGATCATCCTCCGTCCGTCGACCCTGGTTACTTATCTCCTTTGGTGACTAAAATCATTTACCTTTTGGAACTAGAATCACTTATTTTCTTGTAAATGTTGACTTTCATAAGAACGTTTTAATAGACGACTTGAAAGAAATGATTTGACTGTAAATGCTAATATGTATTGTAATCACATTTCCTTTCTTCTAGATCTTCTTACTTCTGCCTCACTTCACGGACTGCACAAAGTTCTACATGTGTGCTCACGGCGAGGAGGTAGAGTTCTCCTGTCCAGGAGGTCTGATCTTCGATTTCCAACTGCAGGTTATTATAATATCTTCTTTCATAATCTCACGGATTACCGTGCTGAAACTATTGATGAAATGAATGATTGATTACAATCATTCATTTCATTAATAGTTTCAGCCCGGAATCACCCATTCCTAGATAGAGACCCGCCCTTTCTTCTACAATACTTTCCGGTTCCGTGCGTCTCTCAACCAGGTTTTTCCCGTTGATCACAGTTCTAAGGTCGGGGTGCTCTAGTCTATAGGCCGACCACTTAACTGAGACGTCGCCTGAGGTAGCTGCGCGGTGCGGGAGGGGTGATAGTTGTCACAAATTGACGAATCACTGAGCTCTCGCATCACGTCACCACACCCATCCCGCACCGCGCTGCACCGTGCTACCTCAGGCAACGTCTCAGTTAAGCGATTGGCCTATAGTTACTTTGAGAAAATGCCAGAAAGTGAAAAAAAGACACATTTATTTAAAAAAGCACATAGAAGGTCAATGAATTTATGAGCAACAGGGTGTGAAGTTCACTCATCCTCCATAGAAAAGGCAGGATTCTCAGACTACTGATGTCGGGACGTTTATATTGCTAGTCGCGCTGTAAACTCTGCTTGCGCGATGCAGGGTTTTGTGTGACGTCAGTGTGATGCGTAGTTCGCATTTGGCGATGTAGATGCCGCCACAGGTTTTTAGAGAAGTAATTAAATCATCACCATCATCTGCTTAGTTTTTTCTCAACTATGTTGGGGTCGGCTTCCAATCTAACCAGATGCAGCTGAATACTAGTATTTAACACGGAGCCACTGCCTATCTGACCTCCACAACCCACTTACTCGGTAACACGATACCCCTTGTTAAGACTGATTGTCAAAACTTCTGCCCGTAACGACTGCCAAAGATCTACAAATGATAACCGGGACCAACGGCTTAACGTGCTTTCTGAAGCACGGAATTCGTGGTATATAATGGAAGGTCACCCATCCACGGATCGACCTTGGCAAGTGTTGCTTAACCTTGAAGATTGATCTATGAGGCTAGTAATGAAATATACCCCTTATTCACCACCAGGTCTGCAACTGGGCGTGGGCCACGACCTGCCAACTTAGGACGCCTAAGGATGAAGATGAAGGGTCTGGAGATGACCTGAATGATAACCTTATCGGATTCTTCTCTGATGAACTGGAACAGCATCCCGTTGGTAAGGATAACTCCCCACTTAAATTTCCCTTTTAATTAACTAGCGACGAGTTTTTTAAGACTTGACCAAACATGAAGATTTCTTTATTATATTTATGTTATAGTAAATTTATTTGTACGCTAAAACCTGGCGGAATGAATTCCCTAAATGATGTTGAAAACCGCAACAAAATCCATTGCGTAGTTTAGAAGAACAACTCGGTCACAGACACAAAAAGTATACATATTTGCTAGTTGCGCGGCAAACTGCTTGCGCGATGCAGGTTATTACGTGACGTAAGTGTGGTGCGCTGACTTTTTGAAAGGACAAGCCTACTTTTCGAAAAGATAGTCCATAACACTGGCCATCACGAAATTCTCAACTTTCAGCGGTTGGTAATAGGGTTGCTTTTCATTTGCAGACACCGTAGCGAGCGTGCGACCGATTTCTCCGGAGCACGGCAAGTACAACAGCATCCTCAACTGCGCAAGAGCTGATAATGCAGCGAGACAGGTGCCTTACAAGTAAGTAACAGTTCTATCTATTTGGTTCCATAGAGAAGTCCTTCCTTTTTGCACGCTTTTTCTAAGTGCGGAAAAAGTCTATGATTATACCACGTAGTATATGGTGATATACTAGGTGGTATAAGCATGGACTTTTTATGATACCGCCGATACTACTTCGGAGTAGACCCCCAGGTGTGGTGACACCTGGGGGTCTACTCCGAAGTAGTATCGGCCGGTACGAAGTAACTATTTGGTTCGGTCGGTTCCGATCCTACACTCCTGCACTCTTTCGAATATTGACTATGGTCCCGACCCAACTGAGCCGATCCGAACTTTTTTCGCATTTTTCAATAATATTCGGTTCGGCCATGTGTCGGTCCGATCCGAACATTCGCACTTTGCTCTTTGGAGTAGGCCCCCTGTATTGTGTCCCTAGAGTACACCCACATTTCACCAGTTATGTTTAAGTCCCGTGTAATAGGGGGCGAGCCTATTGCTATCACCCGGGTACAAATACAGACTCAGAGCTGCTACTGAGAAATTCCATATGGATAAACCCAACAACACTTAGCCCAACCAATCCGCTCAACATGAGGTCATAGACTAGCTAGAGATAATCCTCTGAAGATTAGAAATTAGCTAGCAGAGAGTGGCCCACGATTAGGGTGTGGGTCCCGGGACGTCTCGTGTCTCGAAGTCCCGGGACTTTTCTTTGTTTCACTCAAACTCAAATAATTTATTTCAATTAAACCTTACAGGCTCTTTTGAATTGTCAAAATTAAATAGTCGGTCAGTTAGTCAGAAAGTTGGAAGCTAGTTGCCCATTCCAAAACGTAGATCTCTAAGGAGAAGAACGGGCAAGAAACTCGAAACTTAAAAGTCCCGGGACTTTCGGGTCGAGACTCGAGACGAGACAAGTTTGTCGAAATTGTTAGATAAGATACTAGAATTACTAGATAATAGTAAAGTTATTAGGAATTAGTATGATTTTTAACTAAGTTCGTTTTATAACTATAAGATTTAACTGCTTAAAAGTGAATATGTTCGTGATTAAAATAAATACACAAAGCAATTATTAAGACTGAAATTAACGTTAAAGTTATTAAGATTTAATTTTCTGTTTCATAAGTGTTGATTTTTACAAAAAAATGCCCTTTTTTTAATACGTTTCACCAGAAATTAACTCAATTAAAATTCTTCAAAAAAGGCTAAACCCCCTTAAAAAAAACACAAAAAAAAAAAAACTTAAATGTCTCGGGAATTCCCGGGACTTTGATGACTTTGTAGGCTGTCTCGTGTCTCGACTCTCGGCTTGACTCGTGTCGGACTTTGAAATTGTCGGGAATTCCCCAAACCCTACCCAGGATCAAGCTATTGGTATATAGTTGCTCTGAATCTGATTGACACCATTTTCCCGTCTTTTTTGGGGTCGGCTCCCATTCTAACTAGCGCCCTAATTGAGTATTAGTAATCACAATCTGAATCATTTTGAAGGATATTGCCAATCCATTGCTTTATATGTATGTTCGAAAAATTTGTTTGCTCAACAACATAAATAGCGCAATGAATGTTGTTGAACTGTCAAAATGAAAGCCATTGCTACTGTTAATGTATTACGCAATTACCCTGCAGATTTTACCTTTATTTCTGTAAGTAGGTTATTGCACGTCAACCTTGTCGTATAGTGATGGTGGTGGTGGCATAGTGGTGTAAGTCTGACTGACTCCACTAACATTTTAAATGAGAGAATAATAAAAGCCCTTTTATTTTCTCAGGGGTGACTGCCAAAGGTACTGGAGGTGCGTTGCAGGAGTTCCCCAAGTGGCATTCTGTACCGATGGCCTATTTTTCAACGACCAGACTCAGCAGTGTGACTTCGAAGCCAACTCGAAGTGCGTGCTGGCACAAGAAGACGAATTGCAGAGTGAATTCATAAAATACGAGGAATAATTAAATCTGCAGACTTCTGATGAGTTTTAGAGTGTAATGCAGACTTTTAGAGCGTTCGTTTTTGGCATGATTTTGATACTTTTCCGAATTTGATATTGCTATGAGATTTTTACCGAATTTTCTTATAAATAGTTCATAGAAAAAAGTTTTTCCAAACACTAATGTTTTTGGCTGAGGGGTGTCAAAATGATGTCATGTCTTCATTTAATAAATCAGTTACGCTATTAAAAATATGCTTGCTGGTTCAAGCTTTTAATTAGCTGCTGACATTCGTTTACTAAGGCTTCTTGTCTCATTATGCTTTATATAACAATAACTGTGCATCTCTGCAATGAGTATTATTAGTGATAAAATATGGTGTAAGTCATTTTGCAGAGTGCAGAGTTTTGCGCTGAATATAATATGGTCATACCTCCAAGTTTTTGATTGTCTATTTTACTACGCTGTCAAATCCCATGTCTTTTGATTTTATTGGCTTTTATTATTTCGGGCAGCCATTCAATCACAGCCGTTAATTAATACGAGTTTGACATCTGTCAATTCAGTTGACATTAGTTTGACAGCGTTTACAACTTTTGTGTTGATCAGACTTTCGGAGGCTGGGGGTTTATTTTTCATAGTGTCTGTAGATCTTTAATATTTTTATACCGTTGTGTTAAGTTTAAGTATTTTATTGTATAATGAAGTATTTGTTTTTATCCCCAATTGTACAGTATAATGGTTAAATTAATGGATATAAAACATGATAATTATATTAAAAAAAAAAACAATTAAAAAAATGTTATTTACATGATTTTGTTTTAATTTATTCTGTCAAAAATATAACGTTACATAAACTCACACCTGTTTTTTTTTTCTGTCACTACTTTAATCCTTTTTTTTGAACATATTATCAGCCGGCACGTCCACCTGCTCATAAGGGTAGTAGGGATGATCTTGCCAGAAACTGGGGAAGACTACCCTGTAGTCCTTGTTGAACTTGCCTGAAAATAAATAATTAGGAATGAAAAACGAATAAGTTTTTACAACTTCTTTTATGAGTAAACTCTGCAGTGTGACTTACGAAGCTAACCAATTAACAATGACGATTAGACACTAGGATTGAGACACAAGATATATTTTTGTTTAAATGTAGATTTCATTATTAAAAATCAGCAATGACATTTAGGTTTTGTTTGTCCTCTAGCTACAGTTTTATACTCAGCAGTTAGCAGTGTGACTAAGTATATTCACTAAACAATTCAGTAGAAATCTTTCTAAGGGCTGACTTTGCAATCATCTGATAACTTTATTCGAGGAATAATTTTGAAATTTTGACCGTTATTTCATACAAAAACTGTCAAACACCAATTCTATTCCTCGAATAAAGGTAATCTGGCAATGGAAAAATCAGCCCTAAGTTTCTTAGAGTCTCCTGTTCTGTCCTGTCTCTTTATGTGTTATATTAATAGTAACGGGTGATTTTTTTGCTGGTATCTTTTTGGCAACACTGTTTTTGACAGATCACGCGTGAATCGTGTCTTGTGTCATTGTCAAACTTGTTCAGTTTGGTCTATAATTTAACCATGAATCGACTTACGAACGAACAACGCTTGCAAATTATTGAATTTTACTATCAAAATGCATGCTTGGTTAAGAGAGTGCATCGCGCACTTCTTCCAATTTATGGGCAGTTTGGTCGGCCTACTGAGGCAGCTATTCGGAAGCTTGTGACAAAATTTCGAACCCAGTTTACATTAAACCACGAACACGCATACGTAGAGTGAGGAACGAAGAAAATATTGCGGCTGTATCCGCCAGTGTTAGTGATGACCGTGAAATGTCGATTCGCCGCCGTTCGCAGCAATTTGGCCTCTGTTACTCCACTACGTGGAAAATTTTGCGAAAGGATTTGGGTGGTTACAAGATACAGCTGGTGCAAGAATTGAAGTCACACGACCTCCCACAACGTCTAACATTTGGTGAATGGGCATTGGCAAAGTTGGAGGAAGATCCACTTTTTTATCGAAAAATTGTGTTCAGCGACGAAGCTCATTTCTGGTTGAATGGATATGTCAATAAGCATAATTGCCGCATCTGGAGTGAAGACCAGCCAAAAGCATTGCAAGAGCTACCACTGCATCCCGAAAAATGTACTGTTTGGTGTGGATTATGGGCCGGTGGCATCATCGGGCCGTACTTTTTCAAAGACGACAATGGCCGAAACGTTACTGTGAATGGCGAGCGCTACCGTGTGATGATTGGCGATTTTTTTTTGCCCAAAATGGAAGGATTGGACATGCCTGACATGTGGTTTCAACAAGACGGTGCCACATGCCACACGGCACGCGAAACAATGGCCCAATTGAGAGCCGCCTTCGGTGAACAGTTTATCTCACGTTTTGGGCCCGTCAATTGGCCGCCTAGATCGTGTGATCTAACGCCTTTGGACTATTTCTTGTGGGGCCATGTTAAGGCTTATGTCTACAGGAATAAACCAGCAACGATTGACGCACTGGGAGCCAATATTGAAGCATTTATTCGTGATATACCGGCTGATATGTTGGAGAGAGTGTGCCGAAATTGGGCCTTGCGAATGGGCCATCTAAACCGGAGCCGCGGCCAGCATTTGCATGAAATCATCTTCAAACATTAAATTATATTGATCGTTCTATCGATTCCAATAAAGATTTCATCAAATTTTTCAAATTTTTTGTGTTTTTTTTTAAAATCAAATCCTATACCTCTTAAAAAATCACCCGTTATAATGTAAATGGTACACCACAGACTACCTACTATATTTCTCTCTCCTTAATTTTTAATCCATCCAAAGGTTGTCTTTAAAAGATCGTTCTTAGCGATAAGACCGCCCAATTTGTCACCCTTTGTAAAATTGTGTTTATTTATGTTCTGTAATTTGTATGGTGTACATAAAGAGTATTCTATTCTATTCTATTCCTGCTAAGCACTATGTTATTGGCAGAACAAAGTAAGTCAATCAATACAAAAGAGAATGAACCAAAAGAGGTGAATTCAAAGAATTGAAGAAGTCAATCTGCAGACTTCGAATCAGGAAAGAATGCAGATTGACTTCTTCAGTTCTGTTTTCAAAACTTACTCAAAGTTTCCATTTCTTCATTGGTTAGTTCGAAGTCAAAAACCTCGATGTTTTCTTCCACTCGGCGCTTGTTCACTGATTTGGGGATAGGAACTACTCCTCTTTGCACCTGAAAATAGGAATAAAATAGGTTGAAATGTTGCATCTTAATTTAATCTGACCTCTGCTGCAATTCAGTGAAACGGGAATTGACGAGACTGCTTATCAGGGGGCCTAAAAAGGTCACTTTGGCAGAATCACAATAGGATAACAATATGAATCATATTAAAAATCGTAAAATGGTCACAAACTGACAATTCATAATATGATCTGTGTGCAATTCATATCACAATGAAATAACATTTAAACTGTAGAAATAAAAAATAAAGAACCAATTTGATTAATAAAAACTGTAATGAACAATTTACCGACACGGTTTTTATTTTTTTCATGCGGCAATGTTTACACCAAATATGAAATGAAATTTTACGAAAATTTGAGGAATTGCTAATGATCTGCTGGGAATTCAGGAAATGAACAGCTTTTAGAGGTATTGCTTAAAGTGGCCTTTTTAGGCCCCCAGGTCTGTTTAAGCAAGATAATACTTACTAAATATCTCAGCACAATTTGCGGCACAGTCTTCCCGTACTTCTTGGCTAACTCCACAAGCGTGTGGTCATCGACCCTGGGTGCTGGTGGCGCAGACTCCTTGCTGAATAGAGAACCGAACGGCGTGTAGGCCATCACCACTATGTCTTGGCTCTTGCAGTAGTCTAGCAGCTTGTTCTGAGCTAAGTTTAAGTTTACCTGAGTATAAAAAATGGTTGGAATGTTAGGGTTGTAGCGGCATCTTCATCGCTACAAAGCGAACAACGCACTTATGAAACATCAGAAGCTAGGTCCACGCTTCCAGTTGGTCGTTTCCTATGGAGAAGAGCCGACAAGAAACTCCACGGTTACTCTTTTAAAAATAATTAGCTTTAATTTTATTTCAAATTACTATAGGTATAGTATACTTACAATAGGACAGCGTAGGCCTGTCAACAAGTACTAGGTACTTAATAAAATAGAAAATGGTCTACAGATCTATCATTGATAATGAGTCAAATTTTTGACAAAGTATTAGGTTGGACTCTTACTTCAACCTGCAGCACTGATGGTTTAACCTCACAGTTAGCCAGCAGCCGTTCTATCATGCTAACGTTGAAGTTCGATATGCCTATAGACTTGGCTAGACCTAACTTCTTGGCTTCCTCCATACCCTTCCAGGTGTCGAGGTAGTCTATGATGTCATAGCCGCTGTCGTCTGGCTGAAAGGAAAAAAAAAATACGGCCATTATATCAAATTCAAATTCAAAATAATTTATTTGGTAATTAATAAAGTTGTTAAACAAAAAATAGAGCATAGTTCAAACAAATTACGCCTTGAGGCATGCAAATCTTACACCAGGCACCGAAGGCTCCGTATCCGCCCTCCGGATACGGAAGCCATGCAGGCGGAGCTGTACGAGGGGTACAGAGCGGCGAAGACCGCCCTCCGAGCGGAGATCCTGCGGGCCAGGGGGCTGGCCCGCGAGGAGTCGCTGGGGAGTCTGAACAGAGACCCGTGGGGACGCCCCTACAAGATGGTGCGGGATAAACTCCACCCATGGGCTCCCCCGCTGACGCAGAGTCTCCGGCCCCAGCTCGTGGAGGACGTGGTGAGCGCTCTGTTCCCTTCGCGAGGGGAACATACTCCCCCGTCCATGGCTCCGCCTCCTGCGATGCCAGATGCGGACCACATCGACGACGACGACGATGCTCCGGAGGTGACCGAGGTAGAGTTGAGAGTGGCGGTACGTAGGCTGAATGCCAGGAACTCCGCCCCAAGACCCGACGGCTTACCTGGAAAAGCCTGGGTCCTGGCCTTGGAGGCTCTCGGGCCTCGACTAAGGGGGCTACTAAGCGCATGCTTGGAGAGGGGCCGGTTCCCACTTCGTTGGAAGACGGGGAAACTGGTCCTCATCAAGAAGCCGGGGCGCCCTGCGGACTCTCCGTCCGCTTACCGGCCCATCGTGCTGCTCGACGAGGTGGGCAAGCTCTTTGAAAGAGTAATTGCAGACCGCCTTGCCGGGCAGCTGGTGCGGGTGGGGCCGGATTTGGCGGACAGCCAGTTTGGTTTCCGCAGGGGGCGCTCTACAGTGGATGCCATCATGCGCGTGCGAGCCATCACGACGGGGGATGCTGTGGCCCGGGGTGGGGTTGTCTTGGCGGTGTCTCTAGACATCGCCAATGCCTTCAATACCCTGCCCTGGAGTTGCATCAGGGAGGCACTCGGTTATCACCGGATGCCGACCTACCTCCGTCGCATTGTTGAGGCCTATCTGACGGACAGGGCCGTTATCTACCCCGGTCACCGGGGAGAGTGGAACCGGTGAGAGATGTCGTGCGGTGTCCCACAGGGATCGGTTCTAGGGCCGCATCTATGGGATATCGGGTACGACTGGGTGCTGCGCACCGACCTCCCTGATGGCGTCAGCGTAGTCTGTTACGCTGATGACACGCTGGTCCTGGCGCAGGGGAGGTCGCACCAGGCGGCGGCCGAAGCAGCGACACGCGGGGTTGCGACAATGGTTAAGAGGATCCGGCAATTGGGACTCGAGGTGGCATTGCACAAATCTGAGGCCATGTGTTTTCATGGTCCTCGGGACGCGCCACCGTCGGGTTCACAAATAACGGCGGGAGGGGTTCACATCGGCGTCGAGCTGACGATGAAGTACCTGGGACTCGTCCTCGACAGCCGGTGGAACTTCGTGGAGCACTTCCGACGTTTGGCTCCCAGATTGGAGCGGGCCGGGGCTTCCTTGAGGCGGCTCCTTCCCTATCTAGGGGGACCAAACGCCTCCTGCCGGAGGCTCTATGCGGGGATCGTGCGGTCCATGGCCCTTTACGGGGCACCGGTATGGGCGCGATCCCTGAGGCGGCGACCAGCCCGCCGGTTGATCGTATAGAGGTATGAGTAACAGGATGTAAAGTTCACTCATACTCCATAGAAAAGGGAGGATCCTCCGACCAGACGGGTGTTGTGTCTGGCGGGCAATTGCCCAGCGATTGATGTTGGGAAATTGTATCTATGCTAATTGCGCGGTAAACTCTGCTTGCGAGATGCAGGATTTGCGTGACGTCAGTATGACGCGTTGTTCGCATGTGGCGTTGTAGATACCGCTACAATCGCGTCCCAAAGGGTCATGGCGGTCCGAATCATTCGAGGATACCGCACGGTCTCCGCTGAGGCGGCAAGCCTCCTTGCCGGATTGCCGCCATGGGATCTGGAGGCCAAAGTCCTCGCCCACATATGGGAGTGGCGAGAGGAGGCAAAACGCCGGGGCGTTACTCCGCTGCCGCGAGAAATCACGGCACAGTGGACAGAGCTCCGGCGGGATCTCATAGCGGCATGGAGAGTGCGATTGTCGCAACCCAGCGCTGGGCACGCCACAATCGCAACGATAAGTCCCCTCTTTGAGGAGTGGCTAGAGAGGCGCCACGGCGCCCTCACCTTCCGCCTGACGCAGGTCCTCACTGGACACGGTTGTTTCGGGAGGTTCCTGTTCAGGATAAAGCGGGAGGAAACGTCAGGGTGTCACCACTGTGGGGATCGCTCGGAGGACACGGTGGAGCATACGGTGGAGGTCTGCCCGGCTTGGGCGGGGCCCCACCGTGTCCTCGTGGCGGCGATCGGCGGCGGCGACCTCTCGCGTCCGGCCCTCATACAGGCCATGGTACGGAACGAGAGTGAATGGGAGGCCGTCACCTCCTTCTGCGAAGCAGTAATGGTCGCGAAGGAGGAGGCAGAGCGCGTGAGGGAGAGGCAATCGCTGCACCCTCGCGCGCCTAGCCGCCGCAGGAGACGCCCTGGACGGGAGTCAACAGCCGACTCCCGGCCACCGTAGGCGCGGGCTTGCGGGCGGCGAGCTATGAGCAGCTCGCCGCCCGGTAAGGACCAGGCCCGGGTCGACGGCGCGTTGTGTTCCACGCGCGCCTCAAAGAGCTGTCAGCACGAACTGACGGGGTCCGCTAGGGCCGATGCCGCCGGGGCTGCGGGCTGTTCGAAAGAGATACCGTGGCCCCTGGTACAGGCAACTGAAGGAACACGGGTGGGTTTTAGTCAGTAAAAGTCTGACACTCCCTTCTGCTCCGCCCAGAGCGGGAGGAGTCATTTGATGATTTCCCACCCAAAAAAAGGGCTGTGTCCCAGCAGTGGGGACGTTATAGGCTGATTTATTTATTTATTTAAACTTTTCGCACACAAAAAAGGTGTAAAGGCGGACTTAATGCCTTAGGCATTCTCTACCAGTCAACCAAGGGTGGTGAAGAGATTAGATGGCAGGTGCTTTGGTTTAAAGGAGCTATGAACAAAAAAAGGTTTTTTACAATAAAAAAAAAAACAACAGACTTCCAGTCGGTGGCAAAAAACGAAAATGCGGAACCATCGACACCGACTTCTGAAATTAAAGCTATTTTCACTTTGCACTGTTTTTTTTTGGAAGTCGATCGTTTTTTTTTTGTAAAAATGTTTTTATTTTCCACTTTTTAGTTGTACCGACCGACCCCACACAAATTCGTATAACAGTACTTGCTATGAAAATATCAGCGACAGGAAGTTGACAGGAAGAAGAACTGAGAGGAATATTATTGAAGCTAACAAAAACACTAGCCAAGCAAAGGTAATAAAATTCATATAATTCATATTCATTCAAATATTTTTTGAAAATTGATCGATAATTGCCGTAGATATCGCGTAACATACATAAAAAAAAACAACCGAATTGAGAACCACCTCCTTTTTTTGAAGTCGGTTAAAAACTATTTAGTCTTTTTAGTGTTTTAGTTTATTTACTCTTTACTGATTCTGACCTCAAATACTAACCTTGAAAGTGACAGTGCTGTGAATGAGGTACAGGTCCACGTAGGTCATGTTCAGACTAGTCAGAGACTTCCTCAGAGAAGCCAAAACGTCACGAGACTCGTGGGAAGGAAGCTGCAACAAGAAACAATTACGCAGAGTTATTAAAGTATAAGTGGTTTATTTATAAACGGCTACCAGCACCCCGCGGTTTCACCCGCATAAGTGACGATCCCGTGGTAATATCGAGATAAAAAGTATCCTATGTGTTATTCTGATGTATAAGCTACATTACTGTAAGTTTTTATCAAAATCCGTTTAGTAGTTTTTGCGTGAAAGAGTAACAAACATCCATCCATCCTCACAAACTTCCGCGTTTATAATATACTAGCTGCGCCCCGTGGTTTCACCCGCACAAGTGTCGATACCGTGGGAATATTAAAAGATGATAAAAAGTATCAGTAGTATATGTTAATCCTGGTTATAAACCATCTGTTTGCCAAATTTCATCCAAATCCGTTCAGTAGTTTTTACGTGAAAGGGTAACAAACATCCATCCATACAAACTTTCGCGTTTATGATATTAGTAGGGAGTTTGTGAGGATGATAATAAAAGATTAAATATTATTAGTAGGACTAGTAGGATGATTAAAGTTAAGTGGCGTTTAAAAACGTCAAAATGTATGCTTAAACAGTCGCTAATCACTACTTAACTTTAAGCAACGTTTATGAGTAAAGGGGTAAGTACCAAGAGGGGAACAACAGCCCATTTATTCCGTAAAAATCTCACCGTGGAAACTTACGTGAAGTGAGCTGTCAATAGTGTTAATCCCTAGTGTCAGGTGGAATGACAGCTCACTTCAAGTTCACTTTACCTAAAATTTCACGGTAGGATTTTTTACGACGCTAAGGGAGTGTCATTACATGTAATAAGACAAACAGCAGGTTGGAGGTACTATCGCCAAAACCTCTAACTGACCATTTTGAAAACAAAATCCCGTGCACATGATGACCACAGCTGCGTCCGTAAGTGAAACAAAAGAGCATCCTTTTTAGGTCGACTAATAATATGCGCTGTAAGCAGCAATAGTCCTTACGGTGGTCAGATATAGATTTAAGAATGTCGAAAAAGTAAAATAAAAAAGTTAAACTACAAAAGAAGGATTAGATTTGTCAGAAGTAGCAGAAAGTCAGAAAAGCAGCAAAGTGACGAACACGTAAAAGTTGAGTCCAAACGAAAGTATAAAAAAATGAAAAATAATTCTTCCTTTTTTGGTCGGTTACAAAATAACAACTTTGTAACGTCACATCAGTGGGGTTATTGCGTAACACTAACAGTAGCAATAGCTTTCATTTTGACAGTTCGACAATAATCATTGCGTTATTTACGTTGTTGGGCAGACAAATTTTTCGAACATATGAAGCAATGGATTAGAAATATCCTCCAAAATGATTCAGATTGCGATTTATAGTGTGTTACGGTATTAGAGTGCTGATAAAAATACTTGGCAAATGTATTGTTCTTACCTTAGTCACCACGAAGACATTTTCCCTAGGTACTCCGGAAGCTCTTACGCCTGCACCCACTTCACCCTCGTTGAGGTAAGCAGCTGCAGTGTCTATCATTCTGCCAACATCATTAACGATTCATCATCATCTTGAGTGACAGCTATGTGAACAGAACCCAGCAATGCATAAATATGTAAGCTGTCACGCCCTTTATGCCTGGAGGCTTTTATTTAGGTAGTAAGTTTTTATTTACATTTTAATTTTAATTAATTATTTTTTAGCTTGAGTACGTACTTATAGTTTTTATTATATTTGTTGGTATATTGGCGTGGCTAGCTGACATATGGCAAATAGTTTAATTTGATGTTCTGTGTCTTGTAATGTCAATTACTTACCACCTAGTATTGTATACAATCAAGTATCAAGTATTTTCTAACTGAACAGACAGCTGTGCTGCTGGGGAGTTTGTTGCACCACTTCTTCTTCCCAGCGATAGCACTAGGTAGTGGTGAAGGGCGGGCGTTTTTGGGGGACTGTCTTTTGTCATGTTGACGTTCGAAAAGTGCAGATTCTCAGCCTAATTTGGATAAATGACTATTGATTTTGATTTTCTTCGTTACCATTCAGCCGAAAGACGTCCACTGCAAGACTGGTATCTATACTAATACTAATTACAATAAAGACAATATATGTATACGCCGCTGAGAGGAAGAGGGTGAAGTATGCACCGTTGGTGGACCGCTATCATTTTGTGCCCATTGCCATGGAGACCATGGGTGCTTAGGGCACTGAGGCCAGGAGGCTCATTAGTGAGATAGGGCACAAGCTCCGTGACAAAACGGGTGACTCCCGCTCCGGCTCGTTCTTGGTGCAAAGGTTAGCCATTGCCATCCAACGTGGCAATTAATTAATTAATTAATTTATTTTTCAAATAATCGGATAACAGTGATCCATATTGTTAATAAAATACCTTATACCTAGTGTTAGTATACACATAAATCAATCAATCAATCAATGCAGCAAGCGTTTTGGGTACCTTTGCGCCGGGAACAGTTAGGGGCTGACGTGTTGTTCTTGTCCTTATATTATTGTATTTTTGTTGACATTTATGTAAATAAATCACTATATATGTATACTAATCTATATCTATCATCATCATCATCAGCCTACAGCAGCCCACTGCTGGACATAGGCCTCTCCTATTGCACGCCATTCAACTCGATTTTCGGCAACTCTCATCCAGCTGCTACCAGCCATCCTGCGGAGATCGTCGCTCCACCTAGCCTGAGGGCGTCCCACCTTACGTTTACCGATTCACGGTCTCCACTTAAGAACACGTCTACCCCAATATCTATCTTCCATATCTACGAGTAAATCTATACTTATTTTATAGAGGTATTGTTTGTTTGTTTGTATGTCGGGGGTAATCTCCGGAACTAGCAGTCGGATTTGAAAGAATATTTTTGCATTTGATAGCCCAATTCTTGAGGTTGGCTATTTAACATCACGCTACAACGCATTGGAGCAGACGAGTCCTGGAGTGGAGACCACGTACTGGCAAGCGTAGTGTGAGATGCCTCTCAGCTAGATGGACGGACGACTCAAAGAAGGTGGTTAAGACTGGATGCGGAAGTCGGAGGACAGGGTTTTGTTGCGCAGCCTGGGAGAGGCATGTCCAGCAGTGGACTGCAATAGGCTGAGTTGTTTGACTGTATTAATAAAACATCACGACTCACGTCTGTACAGGGTATACAGGCGCAGGCGTGGAAGTGATGCCACGTGAAGGTAGGCAAAAGTGGGTCCAAGTAGGGTTCTTAATCACAATTAGCCTATAATGTTCCCACTGCTGAGACACAGGCTTCCTCTCGGTGAGAGGGAGTGGGCCGTAATCCACCACGCGGGCCCAGTGCGGGATGGTAGATGTCACATGTCTTCGAATTCTTGGTTCTAGAACATGCCGGTTTCCTCACGATGTTTCCCTTCACCGTTTTGAGTTTTTAAATCAGAGAGAGGGATAATTATATCGCCCAAACTTGAAAGTTCAAGTTTGTCCAAGTGACCGGTCGAGGGATATTAAAAGACTATGTAAAATACTGATGTTCCAAAAAGGAAGGAAATCTAGATAGTTCAAAATCTTCGTACCTGTATCCAGCCTTCAGCGCCCAGGTGACAGGGTATTCAACTTCATGCTCCTCTACCTCCTTCTGACCATTCTGTAACAAAAATGAAACTTAAATTTTTGTTGTTCTAGCACATGCCGGTTTCCTCACGATGTTATCCTTCACCGTTTTGAGAGCAGTGGTGCTGAAATAATATACACCGTGTTCTTCACGTTATCTATAAACTTGGCAAACGCTTCTATAGCTTTTACAAATCAACTGTAACACAGGAAGTAGTACTTAAAAAGGCTTCCTTACAAATATATTTGTAATTTCATTTAATAATATTAATAAATATATATGTAATTGGTCCTATGTTGCCGCTTAGTGCAATTAAAATGATAAATCTATCAAATGATAAAGAGATAAAGAGGCATGCATATCGGGTGATTTATGTCAAGGTATACATATAATTTGTATGAAAAATAACAAAAAATCAGAATTCATATGAAAAGTGCTTATTTCCATGGTCTGAACATCTGGTCGAAGTTTATGTATATCGTCCGGAACACGGTGTATAAATATTCGGACTTACCTCATCAAAACCCAAGAAGGTGCCAATTCCTAGTGCTGGTATGGAGTTGCCATCGTTTAAGGGAATCCTGTAAGCCTTGCCACCATCTTTTTCGTCACACAACTGAAAATTACGAAAACTTGTAGTTGTATACTAACTTTTGATTGCGGGTTCACCCGCGTGGAGCTATATATTCCAGTTTTAGCTGACCTCGCATTGTATAGTTTTTTCGTACAATCAGAAGTCGGCTTATACTGGTTACTTATAGCTTGATGTGTAGTCGTGCGTACTGTAAAGGTTGTCCGCTAAAGTCAACCTTAGGTAATGCAGGCTGGCTATAATTTAGCGCGGGTTCCATTCGAGCAGTCAAGCACGTTTAGAACGGGGTGTCAAATATATTATTAAGTTTTTTTGTTTAGGAAAAGACAGAAATAGTTTAGTCGGGAATATGTAAAGACGTGCAGTCAAAATAAACGAGAAGAAATCGCAACGTTGTTTGATTTCTTAGAAGGGTTCATCATCCTGTCACAGTACTAATTCCGTAACACATTGTAGGGGCTTGTGGCTAAGTTATAACAGCAGCACAGTTCGATCGATCAGGTTAAGCTACGCTTGCCGCGGTCGGTCCGTGTATGGGTGACCATCTTTATATACCAAGACCCTCCGTGCCTAGGAAAGCACGTTAAGCCGTTGGTGCCAGCTGTCATTCGTAGATCTTTGAAAGATGTTACGGGTCGTCAGAAGTCCGAAAGTCTGACAACCAAGGTGAATCGTATTAACCAGTAATTGGGTCGTGGAGGTCAGA
Organism: Apamea epomidion; assembly: GCA_947507525.1. Classification (NCBI taxonomy): domain Eukaryota; kingdom Metazoa; phylum Arthropoda; class Insecta; order Lepidoptera; family Noctuidae; genus Apamea; species Apamea epomidion. Next base: position 9,623,832 of record OX382252.1, on the reverse strand, counting down.
TAGGCAGTCGCTTCATGTAATTGATTGTTTTCATATTACTCCTCTTTATCTCTTTAACCGAAGCATTTGATAAATTTGTCACTGCTCAGTTCAATTTCATTAAACGAAATTACAAATATCTTTGTAACGAAGCCTTTTTAAGTACTAATTCCTGTGTTAGATTTGATTTTTAAAAGCCATAGAAGCGTTTGCCAAAGTTTAAGGGTAACGTGAAGAACACGGTGTATATTATTTCATCACCACTGCTCTCAAAACGATGAAGGGAAACATCGTGAGGAAACCGGCAGGTCTTAGAAACAAAAAATTTAAGATTCTTTTTGTTATATAATGGTCAGGAGGTAGATGAGCATGAAGTTGAATACCCTGTCACCTGGGCGCTGAAGGCTGGATACAGGTACGAAGATTTTTAACTATAGATTTTCTTCCTTTTTGGAACATCAGTCTGTTAGAGTCTTTTAATATCCCTCGACCGGTCACTTGGACTACCATCGGGGGGATGGGAGTCCCCCGTCCGGACTTTGCCCTGTCTTGTCATTTATCCGAAGTTATCGCATTAGGGGGGTCTTTTTCTCCTAACACAAGCAATTCCTTGCTTAAAAGGTGATCTCCAATAACATGTATCGAAATGCCCTTTGTAATTAAAATAAACTTTTTTTATTAAATTATTAAAATAAAAAAGTTAAACGGAACGGAAACCGGAAAATATAAAAATTTGAATATCCGTACCAGCACCCTAGTTGCGTAACCCGAACGCCAAAAAAAAACACAAAAAACGGTTTTTTTTGGCGTGTTTTGCCTTGTGATAAGGAACCCTTTGGGGCCTCTCGAATTTATTAGAATGATAAACGACTTACCGGAGGTCGTCAGACATGGCTTGTTTATTGACATGTTTATTGTTTGCCTTTATCGAGGTTAAGGATAAGTCGGATTGTGAACGCCTGCAGGAGGACATTGATAAGAGTGGTGGAGTGGGGTCATAATAATAAGCTCAACTTCAATGTTGACAAATGCTCGGTGATAACATTCAATCGAGCGCGGACACCAATGTGCTACGAGTACTTACAAAGTAGACAGAGCACCCATGCAACGAGTGTCGCAGGTACGTGATCTAGGCGTGTATCTCACTCACTCGAGACCTTAGTTTTCGCGAACACATCGTTAAGATATGCAAGAAGGCGTGTACAGAAACCTAGGCTTCGTATTGAGGCAGTCACAGGGGTTTACGAACATTACCACGCTCAAGGTGTTGTATGACGCCCGAGGTCAGGTGTACTGGTGGTCGCAGGAGGTTGGGGCGCTACGCAAGGCGTGCGTCGACGCGCCACACCGGTACACCAGGCACCGCAGGCTCCGCATCCGCCCTCCGGATGCGGAAGCCACGGAGGTGGAGCTGTACGAGGGATACACAGCGGCGAAGACCGCCCTCCAAGAGGCTGTCCAGCGGGCCAAGGATATGGCCCGCGAGGAGATGTTGGAGACTCTGAACCGAGATCCACGGGGGCGCCCTTACAGAATGGTGCGGAATAAACTCCGCACCTGGGCCCCCCCGCTGACGCAGAGTCTCCGACCCCAGCTGGTGGAGGAAGTCGTGAGCGCTCTGTTCCCTTCACGGGGGGAGCATACTCCCCCGCCTATGGCTCCACCACTTGCGGTGCCCGAAGCGGACCACGCGGAGGACGACGACGACACCCCTGAAGTGACCGGGGTAGATCTGAGAGCGGCGGTAGGCAGGCTGAAGGCCAAAAATACCGCCCCGGGACCCGACGGCTTGCCGGGTAAAGCCTGGGTCCTGGCCTCGAGGGCTCTCGGGCCTCGACTGGAGGCGCTCTTAAGCGCATGCATGGAGAGAGGCCAGTTTCCACCCCGTTGTAAGACGGGTAAGCTCGGTCCTCATTCAGAAGCCAGGGCGCCCTGCGGACTCTCCGTCCGCATACCGGCCCATAGTGCTGCTCGACGAGGTCGGCAAGCTCTTTGAGAGAGTGATTGCGGGCCGCCTCGTCGGGCACCTGTTGAGGACGGGGCCGGATCTTGCGGAATGCCAGTTTGGCTTCCGCAAGGGGCGCTCGACGGTGGACGCCATCATGCGCGTGAGAGCCCTCACGACGGGGGACGCGGTGTCCCGGGGTGGGGTGGTCGTGGCGATGTCACTCGACATCGCCAACGCGTTCAACACCCTGCCCTGGAGCTGTATAGGGGAGGCACTCCGGTATCACCGGGTGCCGACTTGCATCCGTCGAATAGTCGGGGCGTATTTGACGGACAGAGCCGTCATCTACCCCGGTCGCGACGGGAATTGGAACCGGCGAGAGATGTCGTGCGGTGTCCCACAGGGATCGGTTCTGGGGCCGCTCCTGTGGGACATCGGTTACGACTGGGTGCTGCGGGTCGACCTCCCTGATGGCGTCAGCGTAGTTTGCTACGCTGACGACACGCTGGTCCTGGCGCAGGGGAGGTCGCATCAGGCGGCGGCCGACGTGATGACACGCGGTGTTGCGATAGTCGTGGAAATTAGATAGACTTGTGCAATGCCACCTCGAGACCCAACTGCCGGATGCAGTTGGGTCTCGAGGTGGCATTGCACAAGTCCGAGGCCATGTCCTTTCATGGGCCCCGGTACGGGCCACCCTCGGGATCCCAACTGATGGTAGGAGGGGTTCACATCGGTGTCGAGACAACGATGAGATACCTGGGTCTCGTCCTCGACAGCCGGTGGAACTTCGTCGAGCATTTCCGACGTTTGGCCCCCAAACTGGAACGGGCAGGGGCCGCCTTAAAGCTGCTCCTGCCCAACCTGAGGGGGCCAAACGCCTCCTGCCGGAGGCTTTACGCGGGGGTCGTGCGGTCCATGGCCCTATATGGGGCACCGGTGTGGGCGCGTTCACTGCGGCTGCGAGCCGCACACTACCTGAACGCGCCCCAAAAGGTGGTAGCCGTAAGGCTAATCCGGGGGTACCGCACGATCTCGGGCGAGGCAGCAAGCCTCCTTGCCGGACTGCCACCATGGGATCTGGAGGCGATAGTCCTCGCGCGCCTGTATGACTGGCGCGCGGAGGCACTACGTCGGGGGGAAACTCCGCACCCGTGGCAAATCGCGGCGGAGCGGACAGACCTCCGGCGCGGTCTCATGGTGGAATGGAAGGCGCGATTATCGCAGCCCAGCGCAGGGCACGCCACGATAGCGGCGGTAAGACCCCTCTTTGAGGAGTGGCTAGAGAGGCGTCACGGCGTTCTCACCTTCCGCCTGACGCAGGTCCTCTCCGGACACGGATGTTTCGGGAGGTTCCTGCACATCATCAGGCGGGAGGAGACGCCCAGGTGTCGCCACTGCGAGGATCGCCCAGAGGACACGGTGGAGCATATGGTGGAGGTCTGCCCCGCTTGGGCAGAGCACCGCCGTGTCCTCGTAGAGGTGATCGGCAGCGGCGGCGACCTCTCGCGCCCGGCCCTGGTTCAAGCCGTGGTCCGGTGCGAGAGGGAGTGGGAGGCGGTCACCTCCTTCTGCGAAGCAGTCATGCTAGCGAAGGAGGCCACCTCCTTCGCTAGCATGACTGGGATGGGCGAGGGAGAGATCCTCACGCCTCAGCCGCCGAAGGAGACGCTCCGGGCGTCGGGAGCCGCGTGACGACTCCCGGCCACCATAGGCGCGGGCCTGCGGGCGGAGAGCAATAGGTGGCTCTCCGTCCGATCAGGACCAGGCCCGTGCCGGACGGCGCGTATGTGTTCCACGCGCGCCTCAAAGAGATGTCAGCGTAGTTGACGGGGCCCGACAGGGCCGAAGCCTGCCGGGGTAGCGGGATCGTCCGAAAGGGTTACCGCTGCCCTGGTACATAAAGGGCTAAGGAAGGAACACGGGTGGGTTTTAGTCAGTAAGAGTCTGACACTCCCTTCTGCTCCACCCAGAGCGGGCGGGGTCATTTGATGATTTCCCAATATCAAAAAAAAAAAAAAAAGGTGTTGTATGACGCACTAGTTAGAAGCCATCATCAGGAGTGCTGCGTCAACTAGTTACGACTAGTTCAGGCTAGTGTTTTACTAGTTACGAATAGTTCAGGCTAGTGTTTTACTAGTCACGACACGTGTTAGGCTAGTGTTTTACTAGTTATGACTAGTTCAGGCTAGTGTTTTACTAGTCACGACTTGTGAAAGGCTAGTGTTTTACTAGTCACGACAGGAGTCGGGCTAGTTTTGACTAGCCAAGACTAGTGTCGAGCTAGCGAGTCATTTAAAATATTGAAATCATTGAACATAACAAATTAGTGAAATAAAGTCAAAGACATGAGCATCATCATCTGCCTGCCTTTTCCCAATTATGTTGGGGTCAGCTTCCAGTCTAACCGGATGCAGCTGATTACCAGTATTTTACATGGAGCGACAGGCTATCTGACTTCCACAACCCAGTGACTGTGTAATACGACACCCCTTGGTAAGACTGGTCGTCAGACTTTCGGGCTACTGACGATCTGTAACAACTGTCAAAGATCAACGAATGACAGCCGGGACCAACGGCTCAACGTGCTTTCCGAGGCACGGAGGGGTCTTGGTATATGACGATGGTCACCCATCCACAGACCACCTGCGGCAAGCGTAGCTTAACCTGATCGATCGACCTGTGCGGCTGTTATAATTAAGCCACGAGCCCCTCTAAAGTCGAAATCATGAAACGGAAATGGATGAAATGTCAAATTGATTACAGTCGACTGAGCTATAGTCACGCCATTAACATTACTTTTGAATGCATTGAATGAGTGCAATTTTTTCATACATGAGGAGGGTATTTTTTTATTATATATAATATTATTATATATTATTATATATAATATAATAAAATAAGTGATAGACATAATTTTAATACTAGAAATAAAGATAAATTAGATTAACCTTTTTTCAGATTATCTAAAGTACATACATCTTTTATGGGGGGTACTGTGTTAAATGTTACAACAAAATACCTTGTGAAATATTGCAATTAAATGAAAGAAAATTTAAAACTTATATTAAAATTACACTTTGTAAGCAAGGATATTACAAATTAGAGGATTATATCCTAGATAAGAATGCTTGGAAACATGCTGGTCTTGCTCCATAGGACAATCTCTAGAGTCTAGACAAAATCAAACTGGTTGCTAATGTAATTGTATAATTTATTCTTTTTTTTTTTTCTTTGACGTTGATTTACATTCTGTAATTACTTGGGGTCACACCCGGACTTATTACTCCTTATTTATTTATGAAAATCGTCTACGTTTGTAATGTTTGTGAATACGTGAGCACCATGTATCTATCACATAGTTGATCTATATGTCATGGTTACATTTATCCATTTTAATTCTTATACCTATTGTGGTATAGTAATTTTATTTTTGGGTGCATCGTCTTCACATATAATTATATAAATAATGTATGCAAAATATTGTAAAAAGAGTAACGGTGGAGTTTCTTGCCCATTCTTCTCCATACGAAAACTACCTTTTGGAAGGGGCGACTAGAATCAATTTTATTTTAATTTTATTTTTGACGTTCAAAAGTGCCTTTTATGTGCCTATTTGAAATAAATTATTTGACTTTGACTTTGACTTTGACTTTATAATTGTGCTCCTTCAAGTTTTTTTTTTTCCAATCTTAATCCTTATCATCGGTAAAATCTTCTAAACAAGCTCAGTGACTGCTCCGTTGGGTTACTTGTTTTACCTTAGTATGTGAAGTTGGTCACCCATCCACGGACCAACCGCGGCTAGCGTAGCTTAACCTGATCGAGCGACTCGTGCGGCTGTTATTACTTAGCCACAAGCCCCTTAATCATTTATGAAACCAAATTATTTATATAAATATTTATTTTAATTTAGATATTTCAAATATGAATAAATAAGTAAATAAAGTGAAAATAAATTGGATAAAACTTGTAATAATGTAAGTAACTAAATCATAAATGGAAATTAATGTAATTGCACCAGCACATCAAGCTACTACAATATGTCAAATTAATTTAATAGATGTTCAGCTTTATTACTGAAGCATGGTGCAGCGCTTCTGCTATGTTTGCGCAAAACCGAACGGACGGCTTCCACGCCTTCCAAAACCGCGTCGCTGTTGTCAAGGTTGCGGGCGAGTGTTAACAGCATTCTAAAAACTATAGCGGAAAGTATCGACTCTCAGATTATTAAAAGTTTTGTAAGAAGGACCATCACTAATCATTAATTTAGAGATGTCCTTTTCACAATAATGTTTAGTCTGTCTGTGTTCTTCTGTGTTGTAGGTTAAGTACTAACACTAGTAATAAGTTATTTTATTGTTTACTTAACACGCTGGATCATTGTTGTCCGAAAATAAAGAAAATAATAATTAGGTTCAAAGTTGATTGGGTTTGACAGTTTCGTGTAGCTTGATGATTTGATATTGAAATTAATAAAAATACTAGTTTCACTAGTTATTAAATTAAATGACTCTATAACTTACTACACAAATCTGAAATCAACTTAATTATCAACACTACAATAAAGTTGATATTGGTTTAACTTGAAAGAAGCTTGAAACATAAATCAAATTTGAATATAGGCGTCGAAATAGGTAGATACTCGTAACCTAAATTAAAAAAGAAAAAAATAATACTTATTAAGACTTACCACTCCAGCTATCACAGATAATAAAATAAAAACGAACGTCATCTTCTAAGCTCAAATTAAGTAAGACTGACTGACTGGACTGAGTCATTCATTTTATTTACCTAACTATAATTATTGAACATTCAAATAAAGCTTACATTTACATACAACATGATTTTGAACCTTAAGTTCACCTTTGTAAAGTTACAGTTAAAATGTGGAACTTTTTAGCTATTAACTTTAGTGCTGTTGGGTTTTGAACTTTGTTTGTTAGGAGTTAAAGGTGGAATTCAAATGTGGGGTATACTACAAAGGATTTGCTAGGTGTAACTGTACGACATTGATTTGAGCACGTCGTTATGTTATTACTTATACAGGGTTATTTTTCAAAGACCAGCCAAATTTAAGGATGTGGTACAGACCATCAAACTGAACAACTTTCTCCATGGGACAAATAGCGTAATCGCGAAAATTTTATCAACTGTCCCAAAGAAAACTTCAATACCTACTCGACCTAAAATGTATGGGACGGCTGAAATTTTTTTCGCGATTACGATGTTGGTCCCATGGAGAAAGTTGTTCAGTTTGATGGTCTGTACCACATCCTTAAATTTGGCTTATCTTTGAAAAATAATCCTGTATACAGCAGGCACTTTGTGTATTTAATTACATCACCACTGCTCTCAAAACAGTGAAGGAAAACCGTGAGGAAACTGGCATGTCCTACAACCAAAAATTCGAAGACATGTGGCATTCACCAACCCGCGCTAGGCCCGCGCTGCGTGGTGGTATACGGCCCACTCCCTCTCACAGAGAGGTGGGCTATGCCCCAGCAGTGGGAACGTTACAGGCTGATTATTATGTATGTATTAGTTTGGCTATTTTTGTTAGGCCGCAGGAATCCGCTGGATGCAGGAAGCACAGAACCGGCCGAAGTGACGGTGCTTGGGGAAGGCCAGCAGTGGACGTCTTACGGCTGAAATGATGACGTTGATGAATAGTAGCTTAGACATGAATATTTACTTTTGAAGTATTATATTATTATTAGAAAGGACAATGCTCATGGATGTATGGAATCCCGTAGCATGCTGCATCAAAGTCAAACTTTGTTTTTTATAGACTACACTTATCATAAATTAACTCCTACAAATGTTCTTTTTGTAAACAAAACCCAGGACTCAAAAATCTAAATAACCTAAAACTACGTACCTACTTTATTTTGTTTGATATGTCATACACGAACGGCCATTAATGCTCTAAAAAAAATGATAATCGTTTAAGTAAATAAAAATTCTATTCTAGTTATTTTTAATTAATGTAGAATCGGCAAAGTACAATTTTTTACATGTTTTTTGAAAGACGTGATCATGACTCTTTCAAAATTCAAGGTTATATTAATCATGTCGTTTGAAACGGAACGTCATGTAAAGGGAATAAAACATATCAACACTTTTTGATTTTAAATTAAATTCCCTGTTCACAAATCAAATCCCCGACGCGTAATGTAGTTTTGTTCCCGTGAGAATATCGGGATAAAAAGTATCCTATATGTTATTCCTGGTTATAAACCACCTGTGTGCCAAATTTCATCCAAATCCGTTCAGTAGTTTTTGCGTGAAAGAGTAACAAACATCCATCCATACATGTATCCATCCATATATCCCTCCGTACAAACTTTCACGTTTGTAATATTAGTGGGAAGTAGGATATAGTAATATAGTATAGTTAGTAAGTAAGTATAGTTTAGAAGGATTACTATAATATTTAGATCTTGATGCATGAGACTTTTTAGTACGACTTTTATTCATTGTCCCTTCACGCAGAGGAACTCGCGTGCAGGAGCGACGTCCTCTGCATGAAATTTCTCGTTCCCCCGAGTCCCGACTCACCGCATCGCATAACATCGCCCGCCTGCGTTATTACCTCGTTTTCGATTAGCGGACTTTCTCATTGATGGATCGTGTCCATCTCATGCGTTGCCGGTTGCACACTTCCGTCGGGAGCTGGGACCTTATCAGAGACCTCGAGGTCCTAAGCCGTCTGGCCGGCGTCCTCCCCGTCGACGAGCAGGTGCTGGCGTCGTGGGCGGAGAGAAATAGATAGAATTACTAGACGCTGGAATTACAGTCGTCATACTATAGCAGTTCTGTTGTCAAGGTAAACTAGTAAGTGTCAAACAAGCGAAAACTTCCAGTTTTAGCTGACCTCGCATTGTATCGGCTTTCCGTACAATCAGAAGTCTGCTAATACTGGTTATGTATAGCTTGATGTGTAGCCGTGCGTAGGATGACGACGTGAGATGAAGTTGTTGACTTGTTATAAAAATTATCAAACAATCAATGATTTGTTGTTTTTGATTGTTGTTAAGCCGTGTCTCGTGCGCGTGTTTTTTCGAGACATTTCACAAAAAACCTTACACATAAACATTTGTTTTCATACACTATAGCTGTCTCCTGCGTATTAAAATATTTTTAGACGAGCTGCGCCCTGCGGTTTCACCCGCATAAGTCTCGGTCCCGTGAGAATATCGGGATAAAAAGTATCTTATGTGTTAATCCTGGTTATAAACTATATGTGTGCCAAATTTCATTCAAATCCGTTGAACAGTTTTTACATGAAAGAGTAACAAACATCCATCCATCCATATATACAAACTTTCGCGTTTATAATATTATAATTTTTAGATTACACATTTTGTGTAGCAGTGCGTTTGCGATCTCGTTTCGTGCGGGCGTGTATAAATACGCTGCTTAAGTAGTTTCGCGATCAGTGTCAGTCATAAATAAGTTTATTCTATTTTATTTATATTAGCAATTATGGAGACCGAAGAAGAAGAAAGTGGTGGTGATGTGGAAATATTACGTAAAGAAGGAGATGTTGATAAATCTTTGGAACCAGCAATAATACGCCGAATAAATCAACTAATCGAAGAAAATGAGAAGAAAGCAGCTGAGAAGAGAAAAGAGAGAGCGAGTGAAATAAGCGATGATGATGACTTTATTACTGTTAATAGAAGGAGACCTAAACGATTAAATACGAGTTTATCAGTGGAGGCACAAAATAATAAGAGGGTAGATGAAGAAAAAGATTACGGAGTAAATAATACCATACGACATGAAATATGTGTAACTTCGTTAGAAAGCATACCTAAACAAATGGCATTAGCTAAATTATTAATATCGGAAAACATAAAAAATGTAATACGAATAAAATACAAAAGTTTTAATAAAGTTCTCATTCAGTTTAAAGAAAAAAATGATGCAATCAAATTATTAGAATGCCAAAAATTTAAGGATATGGGATGTAGTAGATGTCAGCTAATAGATGAGTTGTTCCTATCCTATGGTGTTGTCAAAGGGGTGGATTTGGACTTAACTGAAACTGAGCTATTGGATATATTTGAAGGTAGTACCGAGGTGATAACTGTGAAGAGATTAAGACGGGTAGATTCTGAAGGTAAATGGGTTGACAGCGAATCCGTGAGAATCTGTTATAACAACTATAGTCTGCCGGCTTATGTACATGCATATGATTGCCGATTTAAAGTGGAACCGTACGTTTTTCCTGTGACACAATGTTCCGGTTGTTGGCAATTTGGCCACATAATGAAGTACTGCCCAACAAAGAAAAAAATATGTCCAAAATGTGGGGGTAACCATGATAATTGTGATACAATTAAAATATCATGCCTTAATTGCAAGGGGAATCACTTTGTTTTAGATAAAGAATGTCCTATGTTCTTAAAAGAAAAGAATATAAGGAAAATTACGAGTACCAAACAAGTCACATATAGAAAAGCCCTTCAGCAAATTTATACAACAACAACATGATACTGGTTTTCAGAGTTATTACTCGAAGACTTCAATTGAAACGGACTTAAGAAGCGAGTCGGAAACATTCAGCACTGTGCTCACAAAATCATTAAATAAATATAGCGAAAACCCCAATTTTCCGGTCATACGGGAAGAAAACAAAGAGCGTTCTAGACAAACAGAAGCGAGTCAACAGCAAGAAGAGCCGTCTCAGAAAATATTGTTTAGTAATAATATCAATAAAAAAGAAAGAAAATCTACGAGGAAGAGGCAGAATAAGAATGGAACACCGATAGAAGAAGATCCAGATTGGTTTGATTCCCAAAAGGAAGAACTAAATTATCAGAGAGATGAACAGTTACTTTACAAATTTGAATTTAAGAAATTTCTGTTTAAACTAAATAGAACATTTATATCAGAAGGAACATTTGAAGATAAAATATTATTGTTGTTTAAAATTGTATGTGAAGAATTAAAGAAAGTCGTAGTAAGTTGTTTTATAAATGGATAATTCATGTAAAAATATTAGTATCAATATAATTCAATGGAATTCACAAAGTCTTTTGCCAAAAGTAAGTTCATTCACAGACATTATATAAACAAAATAGTGAATATTTTGTTTATATAGCAACCATAAGTGAAACATGGTTAGACAGCGAATCTGACCTTCATGTAAGTGGATATAACATATACCGAAAAGACAGATTCGATTCATATGGAGGGGTTGCAATTTTTGTACATAAATCCATACAATCACATTGTAATTCATATCAACTTTTAAATACAGGTAGAGAGGTAGTAAGTGTTAAATTAATTAATTGTAGAGACTTAGAAAACGTGGTCTCACTTTATTGTCCTTCTTCGATATCTACCCAGCCTTCAGACTGGGAACAGCTATTTTCTCTATTTTCAAAAAAGACTTTAATTGCTGGCGAATTCAATGGCCACCATGTTAACTGGTCAACTAAAACTGACACGAGAGGGACTCATATAATGGATTCATCCCTCGAAAGTTCTTTTGCTTATCTTAATGATTGTAGTCACACAAGAATTAAATTAGCGGGAATATACAGAAAACATCACCAGATATATCCTTTGTTTCCTCTGATATTGCTATAGAATTTAACTGGAAGGTGATCAATGAAAACCTGGGTAGGGACCACCTTATGATTAAAATATCAATCAATATTACTGATGATATCACTGTTTCTAAAAAAAGAAATTACAAAAAAGCCAATTTGAAGAAATATCGGGACCTTTTATCAAACATGCCACTTCCGGAAGGCAGTAGTGTACAGGATATGTACAATTTTATCTTAAATAATATAAATAAAGCCGCTGATAAATATATCCCCTTTATTGAAAGCTGTTCTAAACCCGCACAAGAATTTAAACCAAAAAGTTGTTGGACGCCTGAATTATCCCATATAATCGCACAACGTAGATTAGTTTTATCAAAATTTCGACGTACCCCACTCCGGATAATTTAACTAAATTAGAAAGTAAAATTGCAGAATCTCATAAAATGATACAAAAAGCGAAATCATTAGGGTGGCAAAGATTTTGTGATTCCCTTGATGAGACAGTGTCAGCATCTGACATGTGGCGGCGTATGCGATGGATGAAAGGATATAAACAATCAGTTACTCATCCTCCGATTGAACAACAAAAAGAACTACTGCGTTCCTTAACACCTGATTATGTTCCAAATAAAATAGCAGTGTTTATGTCCCAAAATGATATGTTAGAATGTGATTTTAATATGGAGGAGTTGGAAAATTGTTTAAAGAAAAAAGATACCGCACCTGGTGAGGACGGGGTCTCGTATTCAATGATTTATCATCTACCCAACATAGTTAAGAACTATTTACTCAACCTATATAATAACATTTTTAGATCCGGTATTTTACCTACTCAATGGCGTAACATTCAAATAATTCCGATTCCCAAAGCTAACAAACGCTACAAAAAATCCTAAGTTGAACCCCATATCCTTGATATCGTGCTTGTGTAAAATCTTCCACTTAATGTTGGCAAAACGTTTGGAATGGTTTGTCGAAAAAAACAAAATATTATCACCATACACCGTAGGCTTTAGAAAATCGTTGTCCTGTCTTGATTCCCTGGTGCGTTTAATTAACTATATACAGATTGGCTTTTCTAAAAACATTCCAACACTAGCGTGCTTCTTGGACATTCAGAACGCATACAATAATGTCTCAATTGATGCAGCAGTTAATATTTTGGATGAGCTTCAAATAGGATCAAAGATTTGTTCTTACATTTATGCCTTTTTAAATGAAAGATATCTAAAAATTAAATCAAACAATAGTGAGGTTTTAACAGTTCGATGTACTAACAAGGGATTGGCCCAAGGAGATCCGTTATCACCGTTACTTTTTAATTTAATTACATATATCATTTTCCAACTTCCTCTTAATATGGTAATATCACAATACGCAGACGACTTTGTAATTTATATAAAAGATAAAGATATAAAGAAATGTGAAAATGATGTACAAAATTCCTTAGATTATATTGTAGTAAATTTGGCTGGTCTTAGTCTAGAACTATCTTCAACCAAGTCTACATATTGTGTGTTTAGTAGGGGCAGACGTAGAATATTCCCATCTCTTGAAATAAATGAACAGACACTTAGTTTTTCAGAATGTACAAAATATTTAGGAATGTGGTTGGATCGTAGTTTACGTTGGGGAAAACATATCAATGAAATTTCAAGTAAGTGCTTAAGGTATTTGAATATATTAAAAATATTAACAGGGAGTTCATGGGGTGTTCATACAAAACATATACGTAGATTATACATCTCTTTAATTCAGAGTCAATTGGATTATGGTTCTTCTATTTATGATTGCAGTGCAAAATGTCACATTTCTAAATTGGATAAATTACAAAACCAAGCCTTTCGTATCATAGGAGGTTATATAAAGAGTACCCCTATTCACGTCATGGAGTCTGATTTATGTATTCCCCCACTATTTTTAAGAAGAGAATTTTTAGCTTATAAATATTGTGTCAAATTAATGTCATGGTCAAATAGTATTACAGTTGGTCTTTTGTCGGAATTGGGTGCGCTTTGTCTAACCTCCTATTGGGAAAATAAAAACAAACCTTTGTTAGTAAAAACATATAATGATACTAAAAACTTAGAAATTACATCTTCAAGTATTTAATTTTTTTTTACTTAGAATGTTTAGTTTAGAAATTTGGCCAACTCGTATAAATACAAATATAATTAAAATTGATCTTGAATGTTTGCGCAGTGCTAAATCAAACTATAATCCAAACATCCTGTTGAACGATATCCTCATGGCATTAAATAATAATTATAGTCAATGTCACAAAATATTTACCGATGGATCGAAAAGCAGTCAGGGTTTAGGAGCGGGTTTTTATCATCAGAATTTAGGTATAAAATTAGGTTTTAGAGTGAATTGTAATATATCAATCATGTCACTGGATCTTATTGCAATTTATCAAGCAGTGGATTATATATTGAATCAACATATCAATGGAGTGGTAATCTTTTCAGACAGTAAGAGTTCACTGCAACATATAGCTCGATGTGCCTCTGGTCATAGCAGAGGTCCAGCGATAGCGTATGATATCTTGAACAAGTTAACTACTCTAATAAATAATAACACTGACATTAAGTTGCAATGGGTTCCAGCACACATCGGGCTACATGGCAATGAGGAGGCCGACCTGTTATCGAAATCAGCCGCAGGTGATGGTACCCCTATTAACTATATACCCGATCATTGGGAACATTTAACACTAATTAAAACAATATGTTTTGATTCTTGGACACAACATTTCAACAATATTTCCGAGAATAAAGGTATTTGGTATCGAAGTATTCAAGGTCGGCCATCTCGGTTGCCGTGGTTTGATAGTATTAGTTTGAATAAAAAATATGTAAAATTAATTTTAAGACTCCGCTCCGGACACTACCCATCGGCAAAGTTTGCATTTCTTATGAAGTATAGTGATTCTCCAAACTGCACAGTGTGAAATAAAGTCGAGGGTGTACAGCATTTGCTGATGGATTGTGTCCGAAATAAGAGTGAACGTGAATCACTCATGTTTGAACTGAATTTGAATGTGACGGATGTGGGATTAACACAAACAATTATATCTGCACCATGTTCGAAATTAACTAGATAGTTTTGTGAGATAATGAACTATCACTAACTCACAGAATCATTTACAAGTGAGTGATTCGCCTTTCTTACTTTTAATAGATGCTAAGTTATTTTAATAGATAATAAGTTGATTAAGCAGAATAATATTGTAAAACAGTAGTTACTTTGTAAAAGGGTATGATGGGGTTGTCATAACTCTGATAAAAATAGCAGAATAAAATAAGATTAAAAAAAAAAAAAACATTTTGTGTAGATGTCGTAATGAGTTCCGACGAGGAAGACCTGGGGGTCTACTCCGAAGTAGTATCGGCCGAATATTCGGCCGTTTCCTGCTACGAAGTTACTATTTGGTTCGGTCGGTCCCGGTCCTACACTTCTACACTCTTTCGAATATTGACTATGGCCCCGACCCAACTGAGCCGATCCGAGCTTTTTTCGCATTTTTCAATAATATTCGGTTCGGCCATGTGTCGGTCCGATCCGAACATTCGCACTTTGCACTTCGGAGTAGGCCCCCTGTATTGTGTCCCTATAGTACACCCACATTTCACCAATTAAGTTTAAGTCCCGTGTAATAGGGGGCGAGCCTATTGCTACCCGGGTACAAATACAGACTCAGAGCTGCTACTGAGAAATTCCATATGGATAAACTCAACAACACTTAGCCCAACCAATCCGCTCAACATGAGGTCATAGACTAGCTAGAGATAATCCTCTGAAGATTAGAAAGTAGCTAGCTGAGAGTGGCCCACGATTAGGGTCGGGTCCCGGGACGTCTCGGGTCTCGAAGTCCCGGGATTTTTCGTAATTTCACTCAAACTCAAATAATTTATTTCAATTAAACCATTTACTTACAGGCTCTTTTGAATTGTCAAAATTAAATAGTCGGTCAGTTAGTCAGAAAGTTGAAGCTAGTTGCCCATTCCAAAACGTAGATCTTTAAGGAGAAGAACGGGCAAGAAACTCGAAACTTTAGTTGTTTCTAGTCCCGGGACTTTCGGGTCGACACTCGAGACGAGACAAGATTGTCGAAATTGTTAGATTAGATACTAGAATTACTAGATAATAGTAAAGTTATTAGGAATTAGTATGATTTTTAACTAAGTTCGTTTTATAACTATAAGATTTAACTGCATAAAAGTGAATATATTTGTGATTAAAATAAATAAACAAAGCAATTATTAAGACTGAAATTAACGTTAAAGTTATTATGATTTAATTTTCTGTTTCATAAGTGTTGATTTTTACATAAAATTGCCTTTTCTTAATACGTTTCACCAGAAATTAACTCAATTAAAATTCTTCAAAAAAGGCTTACCCCTCTTAAAAAAACACAAAAAAATGTTTTTTTCTTAAAAGTATCGGGACTTTGATTGTAGGCTGTCTCGTGTCCCGGGACTTTTAAATTGTCGGGAATTCCCCAAACCCTACCCAGGATCAAGCTATTGGTAGTTGCTCTGTGTCTGACTGACACCATTTTCCCGTCTTTCTTGGGGTCGGCTCTCATTCTAACTAGCGCCCTAATTGAGTATCAATCACAATCTGAATCATTTTGAAGGATATTGCCAATCCATTGCTTTATATGTATGTTCGAAAAATTTGTTTGCTCAACAACATAAATAGCGCAATGAATGTTGTTGAACTGTCAAAATGAAAGCCATTGCTACTGTTAATGTATTACGCAATTACCCTGCAGATTTTACCTTTATTTCTGTAAGTAGGTTATTGCACGTCAACCTTGTCGTATAGTGATGGTGGGGGTGGCATAGTGGTGTAAGTCTGACTGACTCCACTAACATTTTAAATGAGAGAATAATAAAAGCCCTTTTATTTTCTCAGGGGTGACTGCCAAAGGTACTGGAGGTGCGTTGCAGGAGTTCCCCAACTGGCATTCTATACCGATGGCCTATTTTTCAACGACCAGACTCAGCAGTGTGACTTCGAAGGCAACTCGAAGTGCGTGCTGGCACAAGAAGACGAATTGCAGAGTGAATTCATAAAATACGAGGAATAATTAAATCTGCAGACTTCTGATGAGTTTTAGAGTGTAATGCAGACTTTTAGAGCGTTCGTTTTTGGCATGATTTTGATACTTTTCCGAATTTGATATTGCTATGAGATTTTTTACCGAATTTTCTTATAAATAGTTACATAGAAAAACGTTTTTCCAAACACTAATGTTTTTGGCTGAGGGGTGTCAAAATGATGTCATGTCTTCATTTAATAAATCAGTTACGCTATTAAAAATATGCTTGCTGGTTCAAGCTTTTAATTAGCTGCTGACATTCGTTTACTAAGGCTTCTTGTCTCATTATGCTTTATATAACAATAACTGTGCATCTCTGCAATGAGTATTATTAGTGATAAAATATGGTGTAAGTCATTTTGCAGAGTGCAGAGTTTTGCGCTGAATATAATATGGTCATACCTCCAAGTTTTTGATTGTCTATTTTACTACGCTGTCAAATCCCATGTCTTTTGATTTGATTGGCTTTTATTATTTCGGGCAGCCATTCAATCACAGCCGTTAATTAATACGAGTTTGATATCTGGCAATTCAGTTGACATTAGTTTGACAGCGTTTACAACTTTTGTGTTGGTCAGACTTTCGGAGGCTGGGGGTTTATTTTTCATAGTGTCTGTAGATCTTTATTATTTTTATACCGTTGTGTTAAGTTTAAGTATTTTATTGTATAATGAAGTATTTGTTTTTATCCCCAATTGTACAGTATAATGGTTAAATAAAAAACATGATATATAAAAAAAAAACAATAAAAAAAATGTTATTTACATGATTTTGTTTTAATTTATTCTGTCAAAAATATAACGTTACATAAACTCACACCTGTTTTTTTTTTTTCTGTCACTACTTTAATCCTTTATTTTGAACAGATTGTCAGCCGGCACGTCCACCTGCTCATAAGGGTAGTAGGGATGATCTTGATAGAAACTGGGGAAGACTAACCTGTAGTCCTTGTTGAACTTGCCTGAAAATAAATAATTAGGAATGAAAAACGTTCAAGTTTTTACAACTTCTTTTATGAGTAAACTCTGCAGTGTGACTTACGAAGCTAACCAATTAACAATGACGATTAGACACTAGGATTGAGACACAAGATATATTTTTGTTTAAATGTAGCTTTCATTATTAAAAATCTGCAATGACATTTAGGTTTTGTTTGTCCTCTAGCTACAGTTTTATACTCAGCAGTTAGCAGTGTGACTAAGTATATTCACTAAACAATTCAGTAGAGATCCTTCTAAGGGCTGACTTTGCAATCATCTGATAACTTTATTCGAAGAATAATTTTGAAATTTTGACAGTTATTTCATAAAAACAAACAACAAACAAAAACTGTCAAACACCAGTTTTATTCCTCGAATAAAGGTAATCTGGCAAAGAGATTTAAGATAGGTACAATAGAGAGGCTATGCAATGAAATGTCATAGAAAAACTGTGATCCCATGTCTCAGTGACGCCATCTAGCGTAATATAGCAAAATTGGAGCGGCAATTAGGAACATCAAAGAGTAAAATGAATTAAATTTATTAAAATATATTCAGCTACCGCTCGGTAGGTGGCCAGTGTCGTCAGTGTTGCCAGATCCGATTTTCGATCCGTGGATTAAGCTTGAAAAACCTAATATACATTTAATCAATCAGGTACATAATTTTGAAAACTAAACAAATTAAGCAAAACTTGTCTCAGACAGTAAAAACTATTTTAGAATTTTATTCGCTACTATTATTACGCGCTAGGTTTCAAGTGTGTGTTTTCTATGTACATTTTAAAATAAAATAATTTTAAACGCGCTTTGCCTCCGAATTATTATAGCACTTAGTTTATTACGATTTTTGTGTAAAGTAGACCTATTATGTCACAAAGCGCATTTTTTTGCAATTGTCTGCATTGCATTTCGTTTTTACAAAAATAATTATTTTTACACTTTTGTTTGCAAATAATTGTAAATCTTATTAAATCGATATACGCATATTCGAGGCGAGGTCCTTAAATCCGTAGAACTACTAAATTCATAACTTTCATAAGTCTGGCAATGCGGGGGTGACACTAAGTAGAAACTATAAAACCTGTGGTAGGGATTTTATCATTTAGATATAAAGGTATCGATAAAATTGAATAAAGTTATAAGACTATTTTTTCGCATTTGAATAGATTTGAAGAAGTGCCAAAAAATTAGGAAAGCAATAAATTGATTAGTAGTTTCAATGTTTACAAGTTTTTTATCTATAAAATTCTTTTTACATACAAATTAATAAATTATCGTTATTATGGTCTAGTGATCCAAATGTCAGACTGCTAATCACGAGGACATGGCTTCGATTCCCACAGGACACAAATATTTATGTGATGAATATAAGTGTTTGTGTTGGTCCGGGTGTGTCTTATGTATGTATTATAAGTATTTATTTACAAAAGAAACTATTATATCCATTGTTTAGTACCCACAGTACAAGCTCTGCTCTTTGAAGCAAACAGATCAGTCGACCTTGCGTACGTACAAAATATAAAATTCAAAACACTTATACTGAGGAAATTATGGGCGTTCTAATTAAAAATCTCATACATGACGGTCGACCAAATAATGATAGCGACTACTACCAACAGATCAGAGCATGGGCTGCCATGCTACATATGTCCCCAACGTCAGACCTACCATCCATTGACGAACTTTTAAAAGTTGTTAACAAACTTTCACTTAATAAAGGATTAATAAAATAAATTTTAACCGGCTTACAACGCGTTCTTTCTTAATTTTTTTCTTTTTCCTAGCTTTTAGTCCTAGCGTAATGTTAAATAACCTATAGCCTTTTTCAAGAACTGGGCTTAAAAATGTAAAAAGAAATTTCCAAATCCAACTGGTAGTTCCAAATATTAGCGCGTTCAAACAAACAAGCAAACAATCTCTTCAGCTTTAGTATTAGTATATATTGTCAAAAAAGTTTAGCTCTGTAGCAAACGCCGTTAGAACAAATCGTGATTTAACTGATTTAGAGACCGTTGACTTAGATACGTTAGTTCGATCATATGGTATTATTTTGAAACAGTATTATATTTTAAGTGTTATTTATTATTTACCTTAATAAATATTATCGATAACAAAATTGATAAACAACATCACATCTCAACAAGGCAGTAGTAAAACTACTCAGCAAGAGAGGGCGCTTATTCCAAAATTAGCAAATTTTCTAAATCTCTTTATGAAAATTATTTAATTCTAATTACTGAGTAAATATAAATAATTCATGCGTAAATAAACCGAAGTTAGGTCCAGTTGTTTTACCATAACAAGATTTGCAATATCGTAATGCGCAACTCGGCATGTTTCCTTAGAAAATATTTTTCTTTTGGTGGACACAAATACGTCTTGACACGCAGGCGTACGACATTAGACTGAGCGACTTTTGACCACTAGGACAAAAGTATTGGATTACGATTTTGTTCGTAATGTCCTGTCTATTGTCAAGTAAATAATTTAATGTCTTTGTAATCTGGCAATGGAAAAATCAGCCCTAAGTTTCTTAGAGTCTCCTGTCCTGTCCTGTCTCTTTATCTGTTATATTAATAATATAATGTTAATGCTAGGTACACCTCAGACTACTTACTATATTTCTCTCTCCTCAATTTTTAATCCATCCAAAGTTTGTCTTTAAAAGATCGCTCTCAGCGATAAGACCGCCCATTGTGTCACCCTTTGTAAAATTGTATTTATTTATGTTCTGTAATTTGTATGGTGTACATAAAGAGTATTCTATTCTATTCTATTCCTGCTAAGCACTATGTTATTGGCAGAACAAAGTAAGTCAATCAATACAAAAGAGAATGAACCAAAACAGGTGAATTCAAAGAATTGAAGAAGTCAATCTGCAGACTTCGAATCAGGAAAGAATGCAGATTGACTTCTTCAGTTCTGTTTTCAAAATTTACTCAAAGTTTCCATTTCTTCATTGGTTAGTTCGAAGTCAAAAACTTCGATGTTTTCTTCCACTCGGCGCTTGTTCACTGATTTGGGGATAGGAACTACTCCTCTTTGCACCTGAAAATAGCCATAAAATAGGTTGAAAACTTACATATCTTAATTTAATCTGACCTCTGCTGCAATTCAGTGAAACGGGCTTTGACGAGACTGCTTATCAGGGGGCCTAAAAAGGCCACTTTGGCAGAATCACAATAGGATAACAATATGGATCATATTAAAAATCGTAAAATGGTCAAAAACTGACAATTCATAATATATATGATCTATGTGCAATTCATATATCACAATGAAATAACATTTAAACTGTAGAAATAAAAAATAAAAAACCAATTTGATTAATAAAAACTGTAATGAAAAATTTACCGACACGGTTTTAATTTTTTTTATGCGGCATTGTTTACACCAAATATGAAATGAAATTTTACGAAAATTAGAGGAATTGCTAATGATCTGCTGGGAATTCAGGAAATGAACAGCTTTTAGAGGCATTGCTTAAAATGGCCTTTTTAGGCCCCCCGGTCTGTTTAAGCAAGATTATACTTACTAAATATCTCAGCACAATTTGCGGCACAGTCTTCCCGTACTTCTTGGCTAACTCCACAAGCGTGGGGTCATCGACCCTGGGTGCTGGTGGCGCAGGCTCCTTTCTGAATAGAGAACCGAACGGCTTGTAGGCCATCACCACTATGTCTTGGCTCTTGCAGTAGTCTAGCAGCTTGTTCTGAGCTAAGTTTAAGTTTACCTGAGGATAAAAAATGGTTGGAATGTTAGGGCTGTAGCGGCATCTACATCGCTACAAAGCGAACAACGCACTTATGAAAAGTCAGACGCTAGGTGCACGGTTCCAATTGGTCGTTTCCTATGGAGAAGAGCCGGCAAGAAACTCCACGGTTACTCTTTTAAAAATAATTATTTTAAAGAAAATGGTCTACAGATCTATCATTGATAATGAGTCTAATTTTTGACAAAGTATTAGGTTGGACTCTTACTTCAACCTGCAGCACTGATGGTTTAACCTCACAGTTAGCCAGCAGCCGTTCTATCATGCTAACGTTGAAGTTCGATATGCCTATAGACTTGGCTAGACCTAACTTCTTGGCTTCCTCCATACCCTTCCATGTGTCGAGGTAGTCTATGATGTCATAGCCGCTGTCGTCTGGCTGAAAAGAAAAAAAAAATACAGCCATTATATCAAATTCAAATTCAAAATCATTTATTTGCTAATATGGGTAATTACATAAAGTTGTTAAAAAAAAAGTTGAGCATAGTTCAACCAAATTACGCCTTGAGGCATGAAAATCTCAAGCTTTGACTGTATCACAACAATTGTTATACAATTACATGCAACAATAATTAATAACACAATTTTGGTAATTTTACCGTGGCAAATAATAATAAAAAATTAGCAAATAATAATGTCATAAGAATAATAACAGATTAAAATGTCATGTATTTAATGAGAATGTCAAGATATATTTGCAAATAAATGTTAAAGTAACAATAATAGATAAATAATTAGTGCACTAATCACAATGACATGTCACATCAACAACAATATTTCTGAGAACAATATGTCCTTACATCCTCTGTTAAATAATCCTGAATACTATAATAACATTTAAATAGCAAGAATCTTTTTAATTTCTTTTTAAATTCATCGATGGATGGAGCTTCTAGTATAGACTTTGGTAAGTTATTGTACCTATATATATACGCAGTGCCATACTGAAAATGAAGGCCGTCTTGTTAGATTTTACTTACTTCTGTATTTATGAAAAAGATGTTTGTTAGTTCTTGCGAAGCTAGCAATCTCATAAATGTAGACACACGCCAATGTTAATATGTTATATTTGATAAAATATGGTCTGCAGCTATTAGTCAGTCTGGTTGATATCAAGCCTGTATACCCCAAAGCGGTAGGTAGAGGTGTACAAACAATATTCACATTTCTTTGGATAACCACAAGCAATATATGGAAAGGTAGTCTTTTGGCTAGTGTTTATGTAATAGAGTTTATTGCCATCAATCATGCTCCACCTCCTATGCTGCCCTCTGGGTCCTAAAACATACAGTCAAAGTGAGCTCTGCGCTGCCACTGACGACGCCGTGGAAGTGGCAAAGTTTTTGGACCAACAAGATCAAAAATACAGTCGTGCCAGCGACACTAAGATGAACCGAGAAAAAATCTAGACTCCGAGAGGCTACTACCTATATCCTGTCCATTAGGTAAACCATTTTTTGACAGATGGAACTAGTGAGCAGGCCAGCAACACACAATACTTACATTGATTGATACACGTACGGTATTACAATGTCTGTAAGAAGCCATAAATAAGATAATTCAATAAGATAAGGCAGTTTATATATTTATTTTAGTAGGCATTTTAAAGTTATCTTTTACGTAATATTTCAGATTACGTAAAAGTTAACTTTAAAACGCACGTTCGAAGTACGTTCTAAGACAGCTGTCAAAAAACGGTTAACCTAATGGATACGGTATACTGTCTTATTTTATTTCCTGTTGCAAAGCCGAATACAGTTTGATTCCTATCGATCCTCGGATCCCACGCATCATCTATCCAACATCAGAAGGCCAGTTCCCGTAATTAAAAACGTTCAAAATCTAGTCGCAATCTTATATCTTATCAGCGACGAGCAATGTCAAAAACTTGTCAAAAATATAGGGAAATTAGAGGAGATTGAGACTGTGATCTGAGGGGCAATTAGAGGAGATTGAGACTGTGATCTGAGGGGCAATTAGAGGAGATTGAGACTGTGATCTGAGGGGCAATTAGAGGAGATTGAGACTGTGATCTGAGGGGCAATTAGAGGAGATTGAGACTGTGATCTGAGGGGCAATTCTCGTAATTTTAAGAACGTTCACTGTCTGATCTTAGTCTCTCTCAAAAATACCCCGAAAATTCTTACATTTTTGACAAGTTTTTGATAATGATTGTCGCTGAGATGAGATTGCGACTAGATTTTGAACGTTTTTGATTACGGGAATAGGCCTTCAGACTGAGACCGTTCTTAAAAATACGAGAATTGCTCCTATGGACGCTCTGGTCACTTAAAGTCATTGCCATTGTAGTTAATACTGTAGGTAAATCTAATAAATATTGTGCAATCATTGAAAATCTGATAAAATCATTATCAAATAGAGTGCAGCGCCATTTTGGAATTTCAAAGTTCAAAGAGGTTCGAATCACATTCTATCTCTAAAACTATGACACATCAGGATATTGTTTCCGAAAAATAATAATTATAATGAAAACAAAAAGATCATTATCATTTTAATTAATTATCGTTCTTAAAGATATTATCGACAACGGGTTTATTGAAGTTGGTTGATTAGAAAATGTAGAATTTGCGTGTCATTTTCTTCTTCAATACTTTTTTTTATCGACAAATCTAGAATCTTGACATGCAATCTATAATTTTTTTAAAAATTGTTTTAGGTATGTAGATTGGATTTGTATCGAGATATAGGCATGACATGACGTTTTTGAAAAATGCGTCAACAGTCTACGTGATTTTTAGGGTTCCGTACCCAGAGGGTACCAACAAAACCTTATTAAGTACTAAGCCCTCGCTCAAAAACATATAAACCCAAATTGGAAAACACGTGGCATTCACCAGCACTACAAAATCCAAGACGGCCACCACCACAAAATGGCGAATTACAAAAAACCTGACTAAACACCAAATTACCTGAATCTTAAAACACAAGAAAATAAAAGAAATTAAATAACAAGGAGTCCCTACAAAAATCATGAAATCAAAAATTAAAAAAAAAATTCCGACAAAAATAATAATAAAAACAGTATGAATGTTAAAAGCCTAAAACAATTTAATAAAAACTATTGAGAAAAAAGCCACAAATAGAACAAAAAAAGTATAAACGTGAACCCTAAGTTGTCTCGTCGCGTCAGCGGCGGACCGCTCTAATTATTAGCCTAACGTTCTGTTATAGTTTAAAATAGTAGCGGTCCCCCGACGGGACAATATTTAATCAAAAAATGTCATACGTACTTAAGTAGGGTCATAATTTCAAGATTATTCTTTTCTTTTTAAAGGGTTTCACGTTTATACCTTTTTTGTTCTATTTGTGGCTATTTTTTCAATAGTTTTTATGTTTTTACATTCATACTGTTTTTATTATTATTTTTGTCGGAAGTTTTTTTATAGAGAGGAGGCCTGTGTCCCAGCAGTGGGATACGTTATAGGCTGATTTATTTATTTATTTAAACTTTTCGCACACAAAAAAGGTGTAAAAGCGGACTTAATGCCTTAGGCATTCTCTACCAGTCAACCAAGGTTGGTGAAGAGATTAGATGGCAGGTGCTTTGCCGTATTTCAAAAAACTAAAAGTATTGACACTGCCTGCAATGTATATAATAGAAACTGCATTGTTTGTAAAAAAAAACCCGCATTTATTTGTCAGCTTATCGGCAGTCAGAAGAAATCCATTGCGTACTCAATATTGTAACAAACTATGTAACGTTAAATGTAAAACAGCCTTAATGCGTAAAAGCCTTTTCGGCAACGCTCCAAAAATTTATAATAAAATACCGGATGCTATTAAACATATGCCATTAATAAAATTCAAAAAGGCACTTAATAGCTTGCTTAGTGACAAATGTTACTACACACTGGATGAATTTTTCAATGATGGCTCAATATAATGCTGATTCTATGTTATAGGAAAAAAAAAAACTTAAATGATGATTAATTTGGAGTCGAAATTTATTATTAATATTGACATTTAATATTTTTACATTTTCACTTATTCTGACTTTATTTTATCAGATTTTATTTAATTTTTTGACATTTATAACTAAATAATTCCTCATTTAAATCTGACATCACTGAATTATTTAAATAATATTATGTAATTGTTATAGATTATTTTGACATTTTAATTATGCATGATTTTCAGACAGATCAGATCTTTTTTTTATTTTGATTTTTAAATTTTTAATATTGAGCTAAATGCACACCATATTTGTACGCCTCCTGGCATAACATAGCGATCTGTTTACCCAAACTCAAGATCTGTATTTCTTTACCTGTGTTAACAAATAAAAGTGATTTGATTTGATTTGATTTGATTTGGTTTAAGAGAGCAATGAATAATATTTTTTTTTTACAATAAAAAAAAAAACAACAGACTTCCAGTCGGTGGCAAAAACGAAAATGCGGAACCATCGACACCGACTTCTGAGATTAAAGTTATTTTCACTTTGCAGTGTTTTTTTTTTGGAAGTCGATCGTTTTTTTTTTTGTAAAAAAAATATCGACTTTTTAGTTGTACCGACCGACCACACAAATTCTTACCGTAGTTATAGTGTAACATACATAAAAAAAAACAACCGAATTGAGAACCACCTCCTTTTTTTGAAGTCGGTTAAAAACTATTTAGAGTATTACTCTTTACTGATTGTGAGCTCAAATACAAACCTTGAAAGTGACAGTGGTGTGAATGAGGTACAGGTCCACGTAGGTCATGTTCAGACTAGTCAGAGACCTCCTCAGAGAAGCCAACACGTTACGAGACTCGTGGGAAGTAGGCTGCAACAAGAAACAATTACGCAGAGTTATTAAAGTATAAGTGGTTTATTTATAAACGACTACCAGCACCCCGCGGTTTCACCCGCATAAGTGACGATCCCGTGGTAATATCGAGATAAAAAGTATTCTATGTGTTATTCGGATGGATAAGCTATATTACTGTAAGTTTTTATCAAAATCCGTTTGGTAGTTTTTGCGTGAAAGAGTAACAAACATCCATCCATCCTCACAAACTTCCGCGTTTATAATATACTAGCTGCGCCCCGTGGTTTCACTCGCACAAGTGTCGATCCCGTGGGAATATCGGGATAAAAAGTATCCTATATATTAATCCTGGTTATAAACCATCTGTTTGCCAAATTTCATCCCAATCCGTTCAGTAGTTTTTATGTGAAAGGGTAACAAACATCTATCCATACAAACTTTCGCGTTTTTCGGATGATTAAAGTTAAGTGACGTTTAAAAACGTCAAAATGTATGCTTAAACAGTCGCTAATCACTACTTAACTTTAAGCAACGTTTATGAGTAAAGGGGTAAGTAATCTGCCGGGGTAGCGGGATCGTCCGAAAGGGTTACCGCTGCCCTGGTACATAAAGGGCTAACGAAGGAACACGGGTGGGTTTTAGTCAGTAAGAGTCTGACACTCCCTTCTGCTCCACCCAGAGCGGGAGGGGTCATTTGATGATTACCCATCGTCAAAAAAAAAAGAAAAAGGGGTAACAAGAGGGGAACAACCGCCCATCTTTTCCGTAAAAATCTGTCAATAGTCAAAAGCTGTCAATAGTGTCAATCCCTAGTGTCAGGTGGAATAACAGCTCACTACACCTAAGATTTCATGGTAGGATTTTTTGAGACCGACTGAAATATTTAAAAAAGTGACCAAACAAAGGGGCAAGCTAGCTATTAGTATTTTTTCAGGACATAGTACTAGACTTGTCTGGACATCCACTGCTAACGCTAAGGGAGTGTCATTAGATGTACTAATAAGACAAACATTAGGTTGGAGGTACTATCGCCAAAACCTCTAAGTGACCATTTTGAAAACCAAATCAGCAGCTGTGGTCATCATGTGCACGGGACATGATGACCACAGCTGCGTCCGTAAGTAAAACTAAAGAGGATCCTTTTTAGGTCGACTAATAATATGCGCTGTAAGCAGGAATAGTCCTTACGGTGGTCAGATATAGATTTAAGAATGACGAAAAAGTAAAAGAAAAAAGAAGGATTAGATTTGTCAGAAGTAGCAGAAAGTCAGAAAAGCAGCAAAGTGACGAACACGTAAAAGTTGAGTCCAAACGAAAGTATAAAAAAAATAAATAATAATAAACGCGGGGACTTGAGAACCTCTTTCTTTTTTGGTCGGTTAAAAAATAACAACTTTGTAACGTCACATCAGTGGGGTAATTGCGTAACACTAACAGTAGCAATAGCTTTCATTTTGACAGTTCGACAATATTCATTGCGTTATTTACGTTGTTGGGCAGACAAATTTTTCGAACATATGAAGCAATGGATTAGAAATATCCTCCAAAATGATTCAGATTGAGATTTATAGTGTGTTACGGTATTAGAGTGCTGATAAAAATACTTGGCAAATATATTGTTCTTACCTTGGTCACCACGAAGACATTTTCCCTAGGTACTCCGGAAGCTCTTACGCCTGCACCCACTTCACCCTCGTTGAGGAAAGCAGCTGCAGTGTCTATCATCCTGCCAACATCATTAACGATTCATCATCATCTTGAGTAGATATAAAAGAGTAGATAGTAAGTTTTTATTTACATTTTAATTTTAATTAATTATTTTTTAGCTTGAGTACGTACTTATAGTTTTTATTATAGTTGTTGGTATATTGGCGTGGCTAGCTGACATATGGCAAATAATTTAATTTGATGTTCTGTGTCTTGTAATGTCAATTACTTAACACCTAGTATTATATATAATACAATCAAGTATCAAATATTTTGTAACTGAACAGACAGCCGTGCTGCTGGAGAGTTTGTTGCTCCACTTCTTCTTCCCAGCGATAGCGCTAGGAAGTGGTGAAGGGCGGGCGTTTTTGGGGGACTGTCTTTTGTCATTTTGACGTTCGAAAAGTGCTGATTCTCAGCCTAATTTGAATAAATGGCTTTTGATTTTCGTCGTCACCATTCAGCCGAAAGACGTCCACTGCAAGACGTATCTATACTAATACTAATTACAATAAAGACAATATGTGTAAACGCCGCTGAGAGGAAGAGGGTGAAGTATGCACCGTTGGTGGACCGCTATCATTTAGTGCCCATTGGCATGGAGACCATGGGTGCTTGGGGCACTGAGGCCAGGAGGCTCATTAGTGAGATAGGGCAAGCTCCGTGACAAAACGGGTGACTCCCGCTCCGGCTCGTTCTTGGTGCAAAGGTTAGCCATTGCCATCCAACGTGGCAATGCAGCAAGCGTTTTGGGTACCTTTGCGCCGGGAACAGTTAGGGGCGGGTTATTTGACTAGGCTGACGTGTTGTTTTTGTCTATTTATTTACCATTTTTTTTTGTCCTTATATTATTGTATTTTTGTTGACATTTATGTAAATAAATCACTATATATGTATACTAATCTATATCTATCATCATCATCAGCCGACAGCAGTCCACTGCTGGACATAGACCTCTCCTATTGCACGCCATTCAACTCGATTTTCGGCAACTCTCATCCAGCTGCTACCAGCCATCCTGCGAAGGTCGCCGCTCCACCTAGCCTGGGGGCATCCCACCTTACGTTTACCGATCCGCGGTCTCCACTCAAGAACACGTCTACCCCAATATATATCTATATCTTCCATATCTACGAGTATATATATACTTATTTTATAGAGGTATTGTTTGTTTGTTTGTATGTCGGGGGTAATTTCCGGAACTAGCAGTCGGATTTGAAAAAATATTTTTGCATTTGATAGCCCAATTCTTGAGGTTGGCTATTTAACATCACGCTACAACCCATTATAGCAGACGAGTCCTGGAGTGGAGACCACGTATTGGCAAGCGTAGTGTGGGATGCCCCTCAGCTAGATGGACGGACGGCTTAAAGAAGGTGGTTAAGACTGGATGCGGAAGGCGGAGGATAGGGTTTTGTTGCGCAGCCTGGGAGAGGCATGTCCAGCAGTGGACTGCAATAGGCTGAGTTGCTTGCCTGTATTAATAAAACATCACGACTCATGTCTGTACAGGGTATATAGGCGCAGGCGTGGAAGTGATGCCACGTGAAGGTAGGCAAAAGTGGGTCCAAGTAGGGTTCATAATCACAATCAGCCTATAATGTTCCCACTGCTGGGACACAGGCTTCCTCTCGGTGAGAGGGAGTGGGCCGTAATCCACCACGCGGGCCCAGTGCGGGATGGTAGATGTCAAATGTCTTCGAATTCTTGGTTCTAGAACATGCCGGTTTCCTCACGATGTTTCCCTTCACCGTTTTGAGTTTTTAATTCAGAGAGAGGGATAATTATATTGCCCAAACTTGAAAGTTCAAGTTTGTCCAAGTGACCGGTCGAGGGATATTAAAAGACTATGTAAAATACTGATGTTCCAAAAAGGAAGGAAATCTAGATAGTTCAAAATCTTCGTACCTGTATCCAGCCTTCAGCGCCCAGGTGACAGGGTATTCAATTTCATGCTCATCTACCTCAAATAAAAATCAAATCAAATCATTTATTCGCATAGAATGTAGGTGTTTAACAAAAAGTTGGTAAAAAAATATATATATTGGCCCGTGCACATTTTGCCTGAGTATTGGCATGCAAAAATTTAACAAATTAAGTTTCAAATTTAAATACTAAGGAACACCAAATAAATTTAATAATTTCAAAGATAAGTTTAAAATTTGAATACAGTTGGAACACTAATGTCACTAATAAAATAATTAATACAGGGTTATTTTTTAAAGACCAGCCAAATTTAAGGATGTGGTACAGACCATCAAACTGAACAACTTTCTCCATGGGACAAATAGCGTAATCGCGAAAATTTTATCAACTGCCCCATAGAAAACTTTAATACCTACTCGACCTAAATGTATGGGACGGCTGAATTTTTATTCGCGATTACGATGTTGGTCCCATGGAGAAAGTTGTTCAGTTTGATGGTCTGTACCACATCCTTAAATTTGCCTGGTCTTTAAAAAATCACCCTGTATAATAATTTCAAAATAAAATTTTAAACTTCAATACATTATTAAGGTAAACTAATAAAATAATTAATATAATAATTTCAAATTAAAATTTCAATAATAGCTACTTAATGTCAATTATAATTAATGTCAATAATACTTCACGTCAATAATACAGTGTTCATGGTGTAACTGAAATGTCACAGTAGAGGGTCATTCAAAAAATCACTAATTGTATAGTAACATTTCTGAGTCAAATATGCCTTGAGTTTGTTTTTAAATTGTTGAAGGGTGTCATTTTTTATGTTGTCCGGTAGTTTATTAAATATAATTGGACCCATGCAAAGAACACTTTTTCTAAGTAGTGCAGTTTTATAGCTGCTGACAGTTAAAAGATTTTTGTATTGACTTCTAACGGGACCTTTCTTGGTGTCTGATACCTTAGCAAATAGCTTTATGTTGCTTTTAACAAAAATTGCCATTTCTAAAATATACAATGACGGAAACGTAAGAATTTTTAACGACTTGAAGTAGGGTTTACAGCTATCTCTTGGTTTTATACCGCACGTGGCTCTTATACAGCGTTTTTGGGCTTTAAATATGGTATCTCATAAAGTACAATTACCCCAGAAAATTATCCCAAACTTCAAGACCGATGCGACTAAGCCATGGTATGCAACTAAAGCCGTCCTAGTGTCAACTTTTTTTTTCAAATTAAATAGGACATACGCAGCCGTACTCAATTTTTTACAGACCTCTTCTGCTTGTGGTTTCCATGTTAATTGATCGTCTATAAGGATTCCTAGAAATTTGGCCGCCTTCGTTTTTTGAATCGTCTGTCTGTTATAGTTTACGTTAACGTTTGGTGGAATTGTACGTTGGTGAAAATGTATTATGTTCGTCTTTACTAAATTTATTACCAAATTATTTTTATCAAGCCAATCAATTATATTTCTAAGACTATTGTTGATGTCCTCTTCATAATCACTAATATCATTACATTTTATAAGCGCTGTGCTGTCATCGGCAAATAGAACCATATGATGTCGAATTTGTTGAGGCAAATCATTTATATACAGCAAAAATATTGGAGGACCTAATACACTACCCTGTGGTAGACCAAATTTGACTATTTTACCCTCAGATTGATATTTCTGTTCACATTTTGTCTTAAGATAAATTCTGGATATCTCGGTATACTGTGTGCGGTTACTAAGGTAAGATTTTAGGAGATTTAACACATTACCCCTTATACCGTATTTATTAAGTTTGCTTATTAAAATATCATGATTGACACAATCAAAAGCCCTAGTCATGTCTGTAAAAATAGCACAGATAGGGATCTTTTTATCAACGTTTATCATAACTTCGTGTAATAAGTCATACAGTGCTGTATTAATACTTTTATTCTTTCTGAAACCTGCTTGTTCACTACATAGGATGTCATATTTTGTCAAAAATTTGTTAATTAATTCATAGATAACCTTTTCTATAACTTTGGGAAACACAGGAATCAATGCTATCGGCCTATAGTTAGCTATATCCTCTTTGCAATTTTTTTATGTAGCGGTTTAACTATGACAGTTTTTAAAGCGTCCGGAAATACACCGGTGCTGATGTCTTAGTTAATAACATGACAAATATGTATGCTTATATTATTTGATACAAACTTTATAACTTTAGTTGCTATTTCGTCATATCCGACGCTATTTTTATTTTTAGCGTCCTTGTTACCCTGACTACGTCTTGCGGTATAACTGGCGTCATAAACATTGTATTATGGTTTTCGCGTAAACTACTTGTGTCGACTGAGGCTTTGGATGAGTTTTTAACTAGATTAATGAAATAATTCCTCCTTCTGACCATTCTGTAACAAAAAAGAAACTTTAATTTTTTTTTGTTCTAGGACATGCCGGTTTCCTCACGATGTTATCCTTCACCGTTTTGAGAGCAGTGGTGCTGAAATAACCACCGTATAATAATACACCGTGTTCTTCACGTTATCCATAAACTTTGGCAAACGCTTCTATAGCTTTTACAAATCAACTCTAACACAGGAAGTAGTACTTAAAAAGGCTGCGTTACAAATATATTTGTAATTTCATTTAATAATATTAATAAATATATTGTATGTAATTTGTCCTATGTTGCCGCTTAGTGCAATTAAAATGATAAATCTATCAAATGCTTCGGATAAAGAGATAAAGAGGCATGCATATCGGGTGATTTATGTCAAGGTATACATATAATTTGTATGAAAAATAACAAAAAATCTGAATTAATATGAAAAGTGCTTATTTCCATGGTCTGAACATCTGGTCGAAGTTTATGTATATCGTCCGGAACACGGTGTATAAATAGTCGGACTTACCTCATCATAACGCAAGAAGGTGCCAATTCCTAGTGCTGGTATGAAGTTGCCATCGTTTAAGGGAATCCTGTAAGCCTTGCCGCCATCTTTTTCGTCACACAACTGAAAATTACGAAAAGTTGTAGTTGTATACTAGGTTTTGATTGCCGGTTCGCCCGCGTGGAGGTCGGAAACTATCATACTGAAACGTATTAAGTACACATCAAGCTATATATTCCAGATTTAGCTGACCTCGCATTGTATAGTTTTTTCGTACAATCAGCAGTCGGCTTATACTGGTTACTTATAGCTTGATGTGTAGTCGTGCGTACTGTAAAGGTTGTCCGCTAAAGTCAACCTTAGGTAATGCAGGCTGGCTATAATTTAGCGCGGGTTCCATTCGAGCAGTCAAGCACGTTTAGAACGTGGTGTCAAATATATTATTAAGTTTTTTTGTTTTGGAAAAGACAGAAATAGTTTAGTCGGGAATATGTAAAGACGTGCAGTCAAAATAAACGAGAAGAAATCGTAACGTTGTTTGATTTCTTAGAAGGGTTCATCATCCTGTCACAGTACTAATTCCGTAACACATTGTTGTAGGGGCTTGTGGCTAAGTAATAACAACAGCACAGTTCGATCGATCAGGTTAAGCTACGCTTGCCGCGGTCGGTCCGTGGATGGGTGACCATCTTTATATACCAAGACCCTCCGTGCCTAGGAAAGCACGTTAAGCCGTTGGTCCCAGCTGTCATTCGTAGATCTTTGACAGTCGTTACGGGTCGTCAGAAGCCCGAAAGTCTAACAACCAGTCTTACCAAGGTGAATCGTATTAACCAGTAACTGGGTCGTGGAGGTCAGATAGGCAGTCCCTCCATGTAAAATTCAGGCTAGGCAGATTGATTGATTTCATATAACTCCTCTTTATCTTTTTAACCGAAGCATTTGATAGATTTATCACTGCTCAATTAAATTTCATTAAATGAAATTACAAATATCTTTGTGACGAAGCCTTTTTAAGTACTACTTTCTTTGTTAGATTTGATTTGTAAAAGCTATAGAAGCGTTTGCCAAAGTTTATGGGTAACGTGAAAAACACGGTGTATATTATTTCATCACCACTGCTCTCAAAACGATGAAGGGAAACATCGTGAGGAAACCAGCATGTCTTAGAACCAAAAAATTTAAGATTATTTTTGTTATAGAATGGTCAGAAGGAGGTAGATGAGCATAAAGTGTCACGTGTCATGTAGTCGCCCTGTCACCTGGGCGCTGAAGGCTGGATACAGGTACGAAGATTTTTAACTATAGATTTTCTTCCTTTTTGGAACATCAGCCTGTTAGAGTATTTTAATATCCCTCGACCGGTCACTTGGACTACCATCGGGGGGATGGGAGTCCCCGGTCCGGACTTTGCCCTGTCTTGTCATTTGTCCGAAGTTACCGCATTCAGGGGATCTTTTTTTCCTAACATAAGCAATTCCTTGCTTAAAAGGTGATCTCCAATAACATGTATCGAAATGCCCTTTGTAATTAAAATAAACTTTTTTTTATTAAATTATTAAAATAAAAAAGTTAAACGGAACGGAAACCGGAAAATATAAAAAATAATAATATCCGGACCAGCACCCTAGTTGCGTAACCCGAACGCCAAAAAAAACACAAAAAACGTGTTTTTTTGGCGTGTTTTGCCTTGTGATAAGGAACCCTTTGGGGCCTCTCGAATTTATTATAGGTAATAATAAACGACTTACCGGAGGTCGTCAGACATGGCTTGTTTATTGACATGTTTATTGTTTGCCTTTATCGAGGTTAAGGATAAGTCGGATTGTGAACGCCTGCAGGAGGACATTGATAAGAGTGGTGGAGTGGAGTCATAATAATAAGCTCAACTTCAATCTTGACAAATGCTCGGTGATAACATTCACTCGAGCACGGACACCAATGTGCGCAGGCCACACCGCCAGCTGGCGGCGGGCGGGTGAGCCGAGCGAGGCATCGTTTCACATCTTTTCATACTTGGGTTCACACCGCGAACTACAGAGACAAGCTACCGAAGTATGAAAAGATGTGAAACGATGCCTCGCTCGGCTCGCCCGCCCGCCCGCCAGCTGGCGGTGTGGCCTGCGCTATACAAAGTAGACAGAGCACCCATGCAACGAGTGTCGCAGGTACGTGATCTAGGCGTGTATCTCACTCACTCGAGACCTTAGTTTTCGCGAACACACCGTTAAGATATGCAAGAAGGCCTACAGTAACCTAGGTTTCGTATTGAGGCAGTCACAGGGGATTACGAACATTACCACGCTCAAGGTGTTGTATGACGCACTAGTTAGAAGCCATTTTGAACATAGTGCGTTCATTTGGCACCACATGAAGCCAAATACAGTGTCATGTTGGATCGGGTACAGAACAAGTTTATAAGGCACTTGTATTTTAAACTGTATGGGGTGTATCCGTTCTACCCGTTGATGTACCCCACACTGTTTGTACTGGGTATGGTGGGGTATAATGAGCTCAGGGTTCGCCGGGAGTTCAGTCTTGTTGCGTATTTAGTGAAGCTACTGCGTGGCGTAGCACATAACCAGGGAGTGCTGCGTCAACTGGAACTTAGAGTACGGTACGTGTGGAGACGGCGGCTCCCACAACTGTTAAACGTGCCCGTGGTCAGAACCAATCTACTGGCGAAAGCACCCCTCACCCGAACAATCCGTGTGGTGAATGAAGTCTATGAGAGACTGGACATTTTTTCGTGCTCTTTGAGTGAATTTGCAAGAGTTTTATTAAATACTAGCTGACCCGGGAAACGTTGTTTTGCCATATAAATTATTTCTAGCTGCCGGGCGCTACTTCGTTCGCGTGGAGTCCTACTCCTAACCTACTCCTACCCTACTCCTACCCTACTCCTACCCTACTCCTACCCTACTCCTACTCTACTCCTACCCTACTCCTACCCTACTCCTACCCTACTCCTACCCTACTCCTACCCTACTCCTACCCTACTCCTACCCTACTCCTAACCTACTCCCACACTATTCAAAATCCTTAATTTAATACGTGCTTCAATTCGAGTGGACCCGAGTCTACCGTACCGAAGGGACGATCGTCAAATGTTTGACAGGAAAGTCGGTAGAATAGTTTATATGGGAAAATTAAATTGTTGTTTATACTATCTTCCTCGCCATTTTTCCATATTTTCTCACCGTGTAAACCTTCCCTGGACTACGACAAACATTTCAAAACTAAAATCAGCTAAATGGCCCAGCCGCTCTCGAGTTTTAGCGACTCAAACGAACAGCAATTGATTTTTATATACTTACTATAGAAGATAGTTAGATATGTAAGGTGAATAGTTATATTATTTGTTGTTACGTATGTAAGGTTAAATAAGTTAATTTTAAGTTGATAACCATACTGTCGCATTTGGTTAAGGCCTGTAATGATAGTTGTAAGGTTGATAAATGAATAAGGTCTATTAGTTTACGCGGCGCACGCCAGAAGCTCTCAGTCGGCATTGTTTTTACCGACATTTTCAACAATCGTTGTCATATCTCAGCCAATTGACACAAAACCTTGACGAATTTTACACCTAAATCCTCTTCATGATGATTTATAAAACAAAGTCCCCCCAACGCGTCTGTCTGTTTGTCTGCACTTGATAAACACAAAAACTATCGAACGGATTCTCATACGGTTTTCCCTAATGGTCCGACTCCGGAGTCGGATCATTTTTTGTATTTATCACATGCAGACAAACAGACAGACGCGTTGGGGGGACTTTGTTTTATAAATCATCGTCATCATTTCAGCCGAAAGACGTCCACTGCTAGCATAAGCCTCCTCCAACCTCCTCTACTTCGACCGGTTCTGTGCTTCTCGCATCCAACGGGTTCCTGCGGCCTTCACAAGGTCGTTGGTCCACCTTGTGGGAGGCTATCCAACGCTACGTCTTCCGGTACGCGGTCGCCACTCCAGAACGTTTCGGCTCCATCGGCCATCGGCTCGTTAGTCAACTGAGGCCGCTGGAACTTATCCGGCGGGATGAGTTGACTAAATAATTAATTTTATTTTTTTTCCTTTGTGCGAGCAATGTGCCCTGCCCACTGCCACTTAAGTTTGGCAATTCATTTGTATTTTTCTTTTCTTTGCCGAGTTTATTGCTTTCAGGTCTGATTTTTCCAACGCCAGATAATTTGTATCGAAGGAATAACTTTGAATTTTTGACAGTTCTTCCATACAAATACTGTCAGACGTCCATTTTATTCCACGAATAAAAATTATCTGTCGATTGATAAATCAGCCCTTAATTAAATAAATAAAAAAGTCTTAATTCATTTTCTATTTAAGATAAGGTAGTTTAAAGCAATATGAAGAAAAAAAAAATAGAATTAGAAGTTTTAAATAGTCACAACTAGTGTCGGGTTAATGTCGAAGAAGTGACAAACTAGTTTTCTACTAGTCACGACACGTGTCGTGCTAGTATTTTACTAGTTACGACTAGTTCAGGCTAGTGTTTTACTAGTTACGACTAGTTCAGGCTAGTGTTTCACTAGTCACGACACGTGTTAGTCTAGTGTTTTACTAGTCACGATTAGTGTCGGGCTAGTGTTTTACTAGTCACGACAAGAGTCGGGCTAGTTTTGACTAGCCAAGACTAGTGTCGAGCTAGCGAGTCATTTAAAATATTGAAATCACTGAACATAACAAATTAGTGAAATAAAGTCAAAGACATGAGCATCAGCATCTGCCTAGACTTTTCCCAATTATGTTGGGGTCAGCTTCCAGTCTAACCAGATGCAGCTGATTACCAGTATTTTACATGGAGCGACAGGCTATCTGACTTCCACAACCCAGTGACTGGGTAATACGACACCCCTTGGTAAGACTGGTCGTCAGACTTTCGGGCTACTGACGATCCGTAACAACTGTCAAAGATCAACGAATGACAGCCGGGACCAACGGCTAAACGTGCTTTCCGAGGCACGGGGGGTCTTGGTACGGACCAACCGCGGCTAGCGTAGCTTAACCTGATCGAGCGACTCGTGCGGCTGTTATTACTTAGCCACAAGCCCCTTAATCATTTATGAAACCAAATAATTTATATAAATATTTATTTTAATTTAAATATTTCAAATATGAATAAATAAGTAAATAAAGTGAAAATAAATTGGATAAAACTTGTAATAATGTAAGTAACTAAATCATAAATGGAAATTAATGTAATTGCACGAGCACATCCAGCTACTACAATATGTCAAATTAATTTAATAGATGTTCAGCTTTATTACTGAAGCATGGTGCAGCGCTTCTGCTATGTTTGCGCAAAACCGAACGGACGGCTTCCACGCCTTCCAAAACCGCGTCGCTGTTGTCAAGGTTGCGGGCGAGTGGTAACAGCATTCTAAAAACTATAGCGGAAAGTATCGACTCTCAGATTATTAAAAGTTTTGTAAGAAGGACAATCACTAATCATTAATTTAGAGATGTCCTTTTCACGATAATGTTTAGTCTGTCTGTGTTCTTCTGTGTTGTAGGTTAAGTACTAACACTAGTAATAAGTTATTTTATTGTTTACTTAACACGCTGGATCATTGTTGTCCGAAAATAAAGAAAATAATAATTAGGTTCAAAGTTGATTGGGTTTGACAGTTTCGGGTAGCTTGATGATTTGATATTGAAATTAATAAAAATATATTTTATTGTATCTAAAGATAACTTATGTACGTACCTACTAGTTTCACTAGTTATTAAATTAAATGACTATAACTTACTACACAAATGAAATA
Source organism: Apamea epomidion (assembly GCA_947507525.1). Lineage (NCBI taxonomy): Eukaryota > Metazoa > Arthropoda > Insecta > Lepidoptera > Noctuidae > Apamea > Apamea epomidion. The sequence continues at coordinate 9,585,413 of OX382252.1, read as the reverse complement.
ATACAAAAACAAAGGACACTTTTTGAATCGCGATATATTTGCCACAAATGTAAAGAAATATGAGTTTATGGAAAAATAACTTTAATTCTTACACAATAAAGTTCAGTTTACGCTACAACTTTAAACATTTCTATAATTTTTCCAATAGTGCTAGTCACTCTGAAATCAACTTAATTACCTACACTACAATAAAGTTGATATTGGTTTAACTTGAAATAAGCTTGAAACATAAATCAAATTTGAATATAGGCGTCGAAATAGGTAGGTACTCGAAACCTAAATTAAAAAAGAAAAAAATAATACTTATTAAGACTTACCACTCCAACTATCACAGATAATAAAATAAAAACGAACGTCATCTTCTAAGCTCAAATTAAGTAAGACTGACTGACTGGACTGAGTCATTCATTTTATTTACCTACCTATAATTATTGAACATTCAAATAAAGCTTACATTTACATACAACATGATTTTGAACCTTAAGTTCACCATTGTAAAGTTACAGTTAAAATGTGGAACTTTTTAGCTATTAACTTTAGTGCTGTTGGGTTTTGAACTTTGTTTGTTAGGAGTTAAAGGTGGAATTCAAATGTGGGGTATACTACAAAGGATTTGCTAGGTGTAACTGTACGACATTGATTTGAGCACGTCGTTATGTTATTACTTATACAGGGTTATTTTTCAAAGACCAGCCAAATTTAAGGATGTGGTACAGACCATCAAACTGAACAACTTTCTCCATGGGACAAATAGCGTAATCGCGAAAATTTTATCAACTGTCCCAAAGAAAACTTCAATACCTACTAGACCTAAAATGTATGGGACGGCTGAATTTTTTTTCGCGATTACGATGTTGGTCCCATGGAGAAAGTTGTTCAGTTTGATGGTCTGTACCACATCCTTAAATTTGGCTGGTCTTTGAAAAATAACCCTGTATACAGCAGGCACTTTGTGTATTTAATTACATCACCACTGCTCTCAAAACGGTGAAGGAAAACCGTGAGAAAACTGGCATGTCCTACAACCAAAAAATCGAAGACATGTGGCATTCACCAACCCGCGCTGGGCCCGTGCTGCGTGGTGGCCCACTCTCTCTCACAGAAAGGTGGGCTATGTCCCAGCAGTGGGAACGTTATAGGCTGATTATTATGTATGTATTAGTTTGGCTAGTTTTGTTAGGCCGCAGGAATCCGCTGGATGCGGGAAGCACAGAACCGGCCGACGGTGCTTGGGGAAGGCCAGCAGTGGACGTCTTTCGGCTGAAATGATTAGGTTGATGAATAGTAGCTTAGATATGAATATTTACTTTTGAAGTATTATATTATTATTAGAAAGGACAATGCTCATGGATGTATGGAATCCCGTACCATGCTGCATCAAAGTCAAACTTTGATTTATAGAGACTACACTTATCATATTAACTCCTACAAATGTATCCTTTTTGTAAACCCCGGATTCGGAGATTTTCAAAAAAATCTAAATAACCTAAAACTAGGTACCTACTTTATTTTGTTTGATATGTCATACACGAACGGCCATTAATGCTCAAAAAAAATGATAATCGTAAAAGTAAATAAAAATTCAATTCTAGTTATTTTTAATTAATGTGGAATCGGCAAAGTACAATTTTTTACATGTTTTTTGAAAGACGTGATCATGTCACTTTCAAAATTCAAGGTTATATTAATCATATCATTTGAAACGGAACGTCATGTAAAGGGAATAAAACATATCAACACTTTTTGATTTTAAATTAAATTCCCTGTTCACAAATCAAATCCCCGACGCGTAATGTAGTTTTGTTCCCGTGAGAATATCGGGATAAAAAGTATCCTATATGTTATTCCTGGTTATAAACCACCTGTGTGCCAAATTTCATCCAAATCCGTTCAGTAGTTTTTGCGTGAAAGAGTAACAAACATCCATCCATCCATACATACTTTCACGTTTATAATATTATTATTTGCTGCGCCCCGCGGTTTCACCCGCATAAGTTTCGATCCCGTGGGAATATCGGGATAAAACGCATCCTATATGTTAATACTGGTTATAAACCATCTGTGTGCTAAATTTCATTCAAATCCGTTCAGTAGTTTTTGCGTGAAAGAGTAACAAACATCCATCCATCCATCTATCCATCCATATATCCCTCCGTACAAACTTTCACGTTTATAATATTAGTAGGATATAGTAATATAGTATAGTTAGTAAGTAAGTATAGTTTAGTAGATTACTCTATTATTTAGATCTTGATGCATGAGACTTTTTAGTACGACTTTTGTTCATTGTCCCTTCACGCAGAGGAACTCGCGTGCAGGAGCGACGTCCTCTACATGAAATTTCTCGTTCCCCGATTCCCGATTCACCGCATCGCATAACATCGCCCGCTTGCGTTATTACCTCGTTTTCGATTAGCGGACTTTCTCATTGATGGATCGTGTCCATCTCATGCGCTGCCGGCTGCACACTTCTGTCGGGAGCTGGGACCTTATCAGAGACCTCGAGGTCCTAAGCCGTCTGCCCGGCGTCCTCCCCGTCGACGAGCAGGTGCTGGCGTCATGGGCGAAGAGAAATAGATAGAATTACTAGACGCTGGAATTACAGTCGTCATACTATAGCAGTTCTGTTGTCAACAATACCGTCAAGTTAAACTAGTAAGTGTCAAACAAGCGAAAATTTCCAGTTTTAGTTTAGGCTTTCCGTACAATCAGAAGTCTGCTAATACTGGTTATGTATAGCTTGATGTGCAGCCGTGCGTAGGATGACGACGTGAGATGAAGTTGTTGACTTGTTATAAAAATTATCAAACAATCAATGATTTGTTGTTTTTGATTGTTGTTAAGCCGTGTCTCCTGCGCGTGTTTTTTCGAGACATTACACAAAAACCTTACACATCAACATTTGTTTTCATACACAGCTGTCTCCTGCGTATTAAAATATTTTTAGACGAGCTGCGCCCCGCGGTTTCACCCGCATAAGTCTGGGTCCCATGGGAATATCGAAATAAAAAGTATCTTATGTGTTAATCCTGGTTATAAACTATCTGTGTGCCAAATTTCATCCAAATCCGTTGAACAGTTTTTACATGAAAGAGTAACAAACATCCATCCATCCATAAGTATATACAAACTTTCGCGTTTATAATATTATTATTTTTAGATTACACATTTTGTGAAGATGTCGTAATGAGTTCCGACGAGGAATACCTGGGGGTCTACTCCGAAGTAGTATCGGCCGAATGTTCGGCCGTTTCCTGCTACGAAGTTACTATTTGGTTCAGTCGGTTCCGAACCTACACTCCTACACTCTTTCGAATATTGACTATAGTCCCGGCCCAACTGAGCTGATCCGAACTTTTTTCGCATTTTTCAATAATATTCGGTTCGGCGATGTGTCGGTCCGATCCGAACATTCGCACTTTGCACTTCGGAGTAGGCCCTCAGGCTATCAGTTTTAGCAATTATAGACTCAATATCGAGGAGAAGACACAGAGTCAGATTTTATTTACGACTTCGAAATTTTGACATTTTACCAAGAGCTGTGGATGGATTGATCACCGGTTTGCATTTCTTTCGTGTGTCTGAAATTGATTTTGAATAATTGGTTTTAATTCTATGGTCCGATGTGCAGACGTGATGTTTAATTAGATTTGTGCGTTGCGCGCGGCGCGGTTGAAAATGAAACAAACTTCTTCAACCGCGCGGGGAATGTTTTCCATGCATACTGATCTATATTATACAAATACGCTGCTCTAATATACTATACGAAATGACTGTTGTTTATTGTGCCGATTCAAAGCGCCCGCTCGAGCGTCTCAGGAACTAAATTTGACACATTGCCGCATGTGGCCGTCGTTTCGTTTTCATACGTCTCTGACGATTTAGGTCTAAATCGTGGAATAAGACTTTTTTGTGTATTTTGTGTTTACTACGAGATATTTAGAACATTTTTATCCTGAGGGTATTCGCAGCTTGTAAAACTCGCTATCAAAAATATTAGTTCCACAGACGCTCACGTTGCTGTCAGCGCCGAAATGGCGAAAATCAAACGTCGCCATCCTGTGTATGGCCACACTTCAGTAATGTTTCGAGAAAACACACGCAGGAAATATGGTTTTATACACTCGTGCATAAACTACTTATTTTTTACTTCTGGTTTGTGTAAGATAGTGTTATTAATATAACGCGTGTAACAAGACACTGAACGAAGCCGCGAGTCACTTGTACCCCGTCATTGTAATATTTTTTTTGTACTGGACCATACTCAATACTCAATACTTTATTGCATTCCATAATGTGTATATATGATAGTTGGTATTTTATAACATCGAATCAATTATGGACCCTGTCGGGCACAGCAAAGTTAATTTTTAATTGGAGAGAGGATGAAGGCGCTTTTTGTAATAGAAAATATTTTAATATTAAATGGAAATAGTAATAAATATTAAATTAAATAAATAAATAAATATAATAATATAATATATAATATAATATTAATATATAATAATTAATATATATATATAATAATAATAATAATATATATATATATATATATATATATATATATATATATATATTTATTAATATATATATATTATTATATATATAATATTAATTAATTATTTATTTATTATTATTATATATTTTAATATTAAATAGTAAGTATCATTTGCTTTTGTGGTACTTATTTATATTTTATTTAATTAAGTATTCGGTTTTAAGTTGTATTTATATATTGCACGATTTACATTATTAATTATAATAAACTAAATATTTACAATTTTTACCTGGGAACCTTCCGGTTACGGAGACATTGAAGGTCAAAATTCCAACTTTTACTGGCTTTTTTTACGAAAACCAGTTTTTAATGTTCCCTATGACGCACCTTTAAATGCCCCCACGACTCCTGTGCCGTTGCACGCACCCTTAAGCACAATATTTTACGTGCGCTACATTGCGCATTACCGCAAACAGTAAATCACAACAAAAGTAAAAGTCGTTTCCCAGCAATTATTTTTGTGCAATGTTACTTAGTTTGATGTACAGACGCCAGCAGGTCGAGCTACCCGAAACTGTCAAATTTTCCCTATCAACCTTGCACCTTAATGCTTTAGCGATAAAGTTGAAAATCTATTAGAGAAATTTGACAGATATAGCCGCAGACGAGAGTCGACGGCTGCAGTCAACTACTCATGTATTTGACTACAGTACTCAAATACATACTGGTTGTCAGACAGTCGTCAGAAGCCCGACAGTCTGACAACCAGTCTTACCAATGTTGACTAATTAGCGACAAATTTTTTGTGTTATCAAAATTAAAATCCCTGATGGTGGCCCTGCCAGAGTCAGTGACACCACTGCCTGACCTAGGGGTCGAACCCAGGACCTCATGCTCAACAGTGGCCCTGATTCCCTTGTTCACAAACTAAACTAAATCTAAGTTCTGTGCATCTTTTTCTTTCTATTTCATTAAGAAAAGGACAGAAGATAAAATATTAGGGGTTAAAGTATGAAATTGCCGATTTGTACTGAAAAATTGAAATTCGTTTTTTTTTTAATTTAACATATTTATTTAATCAAAATAATTACCATTATTATCTATACATTGCTACCATCTAATAGGAAGGTCATTTATGCCTTTGCGATAGAACTCTCGTGATCTAGATTCGACAAACTGTGTAAAAGCATTTTGTACTGCCTCCTGAGAAGAAAACTTTTTATCACGTAGAAAATTGTCCAAATCACGAAAAAATGGTAGTCCGTTGGAGCAAGGTCTAGCGAATACGGAGGGTGACGAGTGGTTGGAGTGTGGGTGGAGAGTTAAAACCGTTTCTCGTGCTGTATGAGGTCTCGCGTTATCATGGAGCAATAATGGTGAAGATCGATTCATGAGTCGGGGCTGTTTCACTGCTAGTTTTGCTATTATTGTTCGGAGTTCGGCACAGTAGACATCTGCCGTTATTGCTTGACCAGATCGGAGAAAGCTATAGTGAATAACACCATGCTGAGACCACCAAACAGTTACCATTACCTTTTTATTGGTAAGCTTTGCTTTAGGACACGGTGGCGGCGTTTGACCTGGGGTCATTGCATTTTTCGCTTACGGTTATCGTAAAGAATCCACTTTTCATCACATGTCACAATTCGATCCAATATTCCTTCATTTCTGTATCGATTCAACAAGGCAACACAAGTTTCAACACGCGTTTCTTTCTGCAGATCAGTCAAATCATGAGGCACCAATTTCTCATATTTTTTTATTTTATTGATTTGACGCAAATGAGTCAATATTGTTGGTAAGGTAACGTTAAACCATGCAGCTAATTCCTGGGTAGTTTGGCTCGGATCGGCTTCCACCATCTCTTTCAATTCATTGTTATTCACCTGTGTGGGCGGTCTTCCACGTGGTTCGTTCTTCAAATCAAAGTTTCCGTCACCAAAATCGCACGGTGCGTTGATTAGCAGTCCCCTCTCCAAACGCAACATTGATATTGCGAGCTGTTTCTGCCGCGTAGTTCCGCGTCGGAACTCGTATTCAAAAATAACTCGAATTTTCGAAGTATCCATCTTTCTTGTCTAAGCTGAATAAAAAAAACAACTGAAAGTCGATAATCGAATGTTGCACATTTTTTAAAAGAAGAACTTCATAGGTACCATGTGAAAAAAGTTTCACTCAAAAATCTCAAACCATGAAGGTTCTATGTCCATTCAAAGACCTATTACAATAAAACGGCAATTTCATACTTTAACCCCTATTATTAGTTTGGTCCTGTCAAATTAAGATACTCCATAGACAGATTAAACGTGATTAAAAACATGGCTACTAAAAATACGTCAATTAACGTCAGGCGCTGACTAATTTGACAGGACTAAACTAATATTTATCTTCTGTCATTTCTAAATTAAATAGAAAGAAAAAGATGCATTGAACTTAAAAGTTTAGTTTCTGAACAAGGAAATCGGCGCCATTGTCGTTTGCGACCACTGAACCACTAGACTAACGGGTAGTCTATGTAGGTATATCTGAATATCTGAGGTCAGTAGCCATGGCTAATGGATATTTTTTCAAGGTAAGTTTGTTTTGTCGCTATGAGAAAAAAACCCGTCAAGTGCGAATCGGACTCGCGCACCGAGGGTTCCGTACCTAGTACAAATGTACGGTTTTCGGATTTTTTCCTTTACTTGTGCTACAAGACATAATGGCTTCTTGCCAAATTTCATGATTCTAGGTTAATGGGAAGTACCCTATAGGTTTTGATTACGGAACATAAACGCCCGTATCTTTTGATTGCGTTGAAGTCAACGCAATCAATGATGAACTACATATTTGATGAAGTGTACAGTAAACAGCCCAAGGACTCATTTGGCTTGTTTTTAGGGTTCCGTACCATAAAAGTAAAAACGGAACCCTTATAAAATCACTTCGTTGTCCGTCTGTCTGTCCGTCAGTCAAGACCATTTTTCTCAGGAAGGCGTAGAGTTATCAAGCTGAAATTAATATCAAATACTCAAGGCTGCAATCCCTTGAAGCAGTGAAAAAATCAAACTTCTAAGTAGAGTTTGATTTTTTCACTTCCGTTTTTACTTTTATGGTACGGAACCCTAAAAACAAGCCAAATGAGTCCTTGGGCTGTTTACGTACACTTCATCAAATATGTAGTTCATTAAACTTTACACGTGCTAAAAATGTTTGCTAACTACTATTGATAACTAGACATGTTTGGGGTATTATTTGACACCTCATTGCAAACTGTTCGCCGTGCCCTCCACTCTGAAGGTTTGCATCACCGAAGACCAGCTAAAAAACCCTTCTTGACAGAAAGACATAAACAAGAACGTTTACTCTTCGCACGGGCTTATTTAGATTTTGACTGGAATACTGGTGCCGATTCTGTTGTCACAAATTTCTCTAAACTAGACTAAAAATCACAAAAATTTAGTTTATTCCTGTCAAACGACGTTTTCTATTCTGAAATAGACTAAAGTGACACAACTTAACTATATTTTAGTTTGACAGTGCTAATGTCATTTTAGTTACTCAATTTAGTGAAAATGGTAATTTTGCTATTCTGAATTTGACGTTTTTCACCTAAAATTTTGGTTGTCAAACTAAATCAGACTATTTTTAATCGCGATTAAAAAGGTGTGGAATAAAATTAGTTGTCATGAACTAAAAATTTACAAAACACATTTCTCTACAAGTTCTTGTAAGTTTGGATGCTTACTATGAGTTTATGGAGTTCGTGAATTATTTATTATGGAAGCTTATGTGATTGTAGCTGTTGTCGATTCGGCAGAAAGGTAAATAATAATATTATTGTTATTAGAATACAATACGAAATTCATTTGTGAAAACATAAAGGGATTTTTGCACTGATAAGTAGCTTTGTGTAGTAAAAAGCTAATTATGATTTGGAAAAGAAGTGGATAAATCGACTTCCAGATTCTGTGAAATAAGAATTAACTATTTTTTAGACACCATCAAGAAAGAGTTCGATTGGAAAGATTGCGAGACATTTCCAACCCATTTAACATGGCAGAAGAAAAATTTAAAAAAGTTTTTAGGCTCCCTAAATCTGGGGCACTTTATTTGGTGGATGTGTTAAGGAATCCTCGGTTGGATGAAGGATTTCTCCCCAAACACATAAAGGTTAGAACAGTTTTGTTTCTTTTAGGTACTATAGAGGGCTAGAAGAGCCCTCTGAGGTAACGGGTGGAATCAAACACAATTAATTCCTTTAAATTTATATTGGGAGAACGGCTTTTACATCTTTCTATATAAAATGTCACTCCCGGTTCCAAAACAAAAACCTAATTAATATATTTGACACAAGCTTGAGCGTTCGAATGTAACTTGCGCTAAAACATAGCCGGCCTGCATCATATGAGGTCGTCTTCGGCAGACGAGCCTCTACAGTACCTACCTTTCTTTTGTATCCTTTCCTAACAGATGGTAACACCCTTTATGTAGGGTGTGTAGTAATTACTTATATATCATTATTTAGGAATTACTTGCTAAGTTACAAGTTTGTAAGAACTAAAAGTCCTAAGATTTTGTGATTTTAGAGAGTGGTATCTCACTTTTATATGTAAGGATGATACACTAAACCTATTTTAGTAATTACTTAATACCTACCTGTATTATAATAAGAGCTCATATTCATATTCAGATTCTTGCTGCACTCAATCTGTTTGCCCAAGGCAGTTATCAAACAGCTGTTGGGCAAGACAACATACTTGGGCTCAGCCAGCCATCAGTGAGCAGGTGCCTAGCTCTAACAGCAGAGGAAATTTTAAATATATTATCCCCTCAATACTTAAAATTTCCCATGACCCGTGAGGAAAAGGAAGCGGCCAAGACTGAGTAAGTTCAATTTAATATTTCTTACTTTTCAAAGGTACTAGGTTACTGACTGGCTTTTTTTTTAAACCCTTGTCTATCAAACTTCATAAATCTGAAAAGAGAATAATAAATAAGTTTAATTAAGATAATTAAAGCATCCCTGTTTACAGCTAACAAAACTGAGAACTGCACCACTCTTATTCATGTAACACTTTGTTTGTTTCAGTTTTCAAGACCTATATAATATGCCCAACACATTAGGTGCAGTGGATGGGACCCATGTTGCACTAACAAAACCTCCACTCAATCACCCTACTGCACCTGGCAACCTATTTTACAATAGAAAGGGCTATTATAGCATCAACTGCCAGATTGTGAGTATAAACAATTTTTTTTAACACAGTTAATTATCTTGAAACCATGACTAAAAAAAAAACTTTCAGATATGCAGTGCGAGGGGCAAGATTATTGGCCTCAACCCAAATTTTCCAGGCGCCACCCATGATGCTGCAATTTGGAGGGCATCAAACATTAACAGAGTCCTGAGAAATGACTTTGTGCGTGGGGAAAGATCTCAGTGGCTTCTAGGTAGGTAACTAATAAACTTTTATACCTACTAGGTATATCTATTAGCTAAGTAAATTATAAAATTTCATTTATTGTAGGAGATAAAGGATACCCACTACAGCCATGGCTCATGACTCCCATCATGGTCCCAGCAACTGCAGCGGAGGCTGCCTACAATGAGTGCCACACAAGGGCAAGAAATGTGGTGGAAATGTGCAATGGGCGCCTGAAGAATAAATTTAGGTGCCTACACAGGCATCGCTGTCTGCACTACCAGCCAGAAAAGGCAGCTAAAATTATTCTGGCATGTTGCACCCTGTACAATATGTTTTTGGAAACATTTGATGGTAAGTGTACTTAGTTTGGTTATTAATATTATTATGTAATTCTCCTTGTTTTATTTACATTTTCAAAATAAGAAATCTAAGGTAAGTGTATTTTTTGCAGATGAAGAAGATATTGATGTGACTGAAGACAGTGATGAGAGTGCAACTGTGGAGGATACCAGCACCGATTTTCTTGCCGAAGCAAGGGAAATCCGGCAATCGCTAATAAACCTTTTTAATTAAATTAAACATCATATTACTTTATTTTATTTTTTTTATTTTTTTACCTTTATACCTATCCTTAACCCTAAACAAATTATAAATAATCAGCAAAATATAACAATCAACAAAATAATTAACAATCAGCAAAATATAGAAAATAATTAACAATCAATAAAATAATATAAAACGATGAAATAATAGTTTAGCACTAATGTCACTAGCGAGCTGTTGAGGATTTAGAACAAGCACTTAATGAGAATAGTAGGTTTGATGCAGTTGTAAGCTCCAAGACAAAGTAATGGAGAGGAAACCCATCAGGTTTCATTCCCATTATCTTCGTCTTGGGCAGTTTGCACCAAGAATGGAATGCCGGAAGAGCGAATGGCAGCAGCCAAAATTTCTGCTGCCGCGACAATGCTCTCCCGGAGTAACCGGCTATTCTCATTAAGTGCTTGTACCAAATTGTGGTGCACTGGCGGACGGGGAGTCCTCGGCAGTCTTCGACGACGGGTAACTCGACCGGTTGCGCGCCGCAGTGGTACTGCAGAAGTCCCGCCGTCGATTACCACAGGCTGCTCTTCGAGTACAGGCTGTAGAGAGGGCGACATACTTTGATGGGCAAGCAACATGGGCGATGGGGACGAGGGAGGTATTCCCTGAAATTAATAAAAAACAGTTAATTCATTGAGTATCACGTGAGCGCCAGTGCTCTAATAAAATTGATAACTAATTGTCTTATTTGTTGGTGCTGGAAGGATTAATATTAACAGTCTTAGTAATGTATTTATAAAAATTGCCCTTCAGCCATAAAAATACCATGAATACTAAAATAAATTACCATTTCCAAAGAGGTAAAACCATAGACAGAAGCAGACCCAATGATATCAAGAATTTGATTCTCAATATCATTGAGATCTGCCCCTGCCGGTCCTCCACCTGTGGCCCTGATGGAGTCTCTTGATTTTCTCGCCTTAGTTTTTATTTTCGCCACCCACACATTCCAAATCTGTTGAAATTAAATTAGTTAAGAACACAATGAAAATTATGGAATCCAGTTGAAATTTTTTGACATAAACCACTTACATGTTGCCACTGCTCTAGTCCTGCTGCAGCCCAGTTGGTTCAGCTCGCTACTGACGTTACTCTAAAACTCCACCACTTCAGCATCAGCTTGATTTTCTAAAAAAAAATAAGACGCTAGTAGTAAACCTGAATTTATACCTACTAATAGGATAAATAACACGCACAACAATAAACTGACAATATTGATGCTCTCAAATTTTCTTTCGTCGGTTATGACATCGCTATGGATTTATCAATAAAATAACAAGTTCAGACTTCAGTTGTATTTCTTACCTCGGGCCATTAGCGGATTATTGTGGAGCCGTTCTACGAGAAGCTCCTGCTGCCTTTTTGTTGCTCGTTTTCTGGACGACAGCATTTTGGACGAATGCAACACAATCTACACTACATCACTATTAACAACTAACCGCGGTCTGTATTTGATTTTGTGATGTGAAATCAACAAAACTCAACATGCCCTTGGTAGGGCTTTCCTACGGCGACGAGAATACCGGAAATTTTCAACTTAGTGTACGAAAAACCGGACTTTTTTTCTCGAGATCACATTTTTATCGTTATAAAAGCTTTATAACGCTCAAATTAATAGCAAGATAATCATGCTACCTGGATCATTTTTTTAAATGCTGTAGTTTGTCGATTTTAATAAAATTTAAGGTTTTTTGCTTATTAAAAACCGAAAAAAAATCCGCTGAAATTCTAAATCATTTTCGGTGTACAACCCTAGCAGGATCACATTGGCCACAGAAAAAAAAAACAATTACAGGTTGTTGCATTTTAATTAATTAAAATATAAACAATAATATAGTTTTACGCCGTCATTATGCTCCATAAATTTCATTTAAATAATTATTGATAAAAAATTAAAGATTATTTGATTTTACTCAGGATTTTTTTGCACCTCAGATCATTTCGTTCACTTTCATTCGATTTTTATTATAATTTTCAACAAATCTTGGTCTATGGTTTACTTAACTTAGCGATTGTCAAACTCGATTATAGTTATGTCAAAATGGTTTTTAAATTTAGACAATCTTGTTTACAGAATAGCTTTTAAGATTCTCGTAACCAAAAATTAGAAATTTTAGTGATAGTTTAGTTTAGTTCGGTGTACAAGAGAATCGGCACCAATACCATATTTTCAGATGAAAAGACATTCAAATCTAGTCAAAAGGTTAGGCTTCATTCATGGCACAAGGATAACACTCGCTGGTGTGATAAAACCGTTATCCCTGATACAGACTCAGGTCGAATTACAATTAATATGTGGGGATGGTCAAGTGCAGCAGGGCCAGGTAGGGTTGCCAACTTTTTTTACAAGAAATAAAGTATATTCAGGTCTATGAAGAACATTAAACAGTATTTTAGAAAAATGAACAGTATTTTATTTATTTATTGTTTTAAATACATATTTTTTAGAGCTTCTCGCACAACTTACTAATATACAATCTTTTTTAAAAACTTCATACGCCTCATCACAATAATAACTGAAATTAAAATGAATGAGGAGCTCATTTTTATTAAATTTATAGATGCTCTATTTCTATCCTCCCGCCACTTAGCAGTCATTGCTGAAAAAACTCTTTCAGTAAAGCGTCTAAGTATAACACATAATAATGTGTTTGCATTTTGATGCTGAAAACAGTATTTTGTATACTTTATTTTTGTTCAACAGTAAAAAGTATAATTTAATGAAAAACAGTATAATACTGTTTAAAACAGTATAATACTGTTTAAAACAGTATAATACTGTTTAAAACAGTATAGTTGGCAACCCTAGGGCCAGGAGAACTGGCTTTTATTCCTCCACGCGCCAACGCCTGCTGGTTAGCGAAACAATATTATTTACATAATCAACCTATAATGTTCCCACTGCTGGGACACAGGCCTCCTCTCGGTGAGAGGGAGTGGGCCGTAATCCACCACGGGGGGCCAGTGCGGGTTGCTAGATGTCACATGTTTTTCTTTGGTTCTAGGACATACCGGTTTCCTCACGATGTTTTCCTTCACTGTTTTGAGAGCAATGGTAATGAGATAATTTACACTAAAGTAAAGCGCCTGTCCGGGTTTGAACCTACAACAACTCGTATATTGCCGCCACCTCGGCTCCTGGCCAATATTCCTCCTGGCAATATTGACAAATAAAATAAAACTCACTAAAAACTGTTTTTTTTATAATAAAAATATACTTGCACAGAAAAACAAAAATTTTGATGCCTAGGTAATACATTTTTTTTTTGCCTAAAATAACATCTTTAACAATATAATAAACTAATAATGTAACTAACAAAATGATAAAAGCGATATTTTTTACACTACCCCAATAGCGTAACACACTTTTAATCACAATATGACGAATTTTGAAGGATATTGCTAAACCATTGCTTCATAAGTTTGAAAAATTCGTCTGCTTGACAATATAAACACGAAATGAATGTTGTCGAACTGTCAAAATGAAAGCCATTGCAATTGGCAATGCTGCAGCAGACATATTGCTACCTTGTGAGTGTTCGTTTTTGTCTGTGCGTGTTATCCTGTCGATATCCTTTTTATGTATCTGTTTGTACCTATATACTTGAATTAAACTTATTTTATTCATTTATTGTTAGTATGTTACGCAATTACCCCGCTGTAAAGTTTAATCAATATCCAGATTCAGTCCATTCTTCCAAATCCGAAGAGACTCAGGGATATCCATTGTCTCCGGGACTTTGTCGAACGGGTAATTTTGATAGTCTTGCCAGAAGAAGGGTCGGACTGTTCGGAAGCCATTGTCGAATTTTGCCAGGGTCTCCACATCAGCTGTGTCCAGGGTGAAGTCGAAAATGGATGCGTTCTCTACGACTCTTGAGTTTGTGACCGTTTTTGGTATGCTGACGATTCCGCGTTGGTACTGTAAATTAAAAATGTATAATTTAGAAAATATTTACAAACTTCTGATACTCAATAAACTAATACAAAAAATAAATAAAGAAACTAAATATTTGTATTGCCTACAGGTAGTTGTTCCGGGTCTGGCTGTTTGCGAGTTTAAATGTTTGTAAACGCACCGACGATACAGGAGTAATTCCTAGTGTGAGGCAATGTTAAAAAAAAAATTACTTGGAATAGTTTTTCGTCCTTTTAGTCCGTATCGCCGGTCTTAAGACCCAAGCCAATTGGCGCTAACCGGGCACAATTACAGAGTGCTGTTACAAAGGGTTTACCAATGGACAAACTTCATGTTACTTTGCCCAAACCGATTATCGAACCCAAGAGATCACAATAAATAGAAAACCAACGAGTCAGTTATTAATTTCCCGAATAATTCTGACTTTCACACCCCGTTTCTGAATTAAGAATTTGTGTCAAACTCTACTTAGGGCTGATTTTTATTCGAGGAATAATTTTGAATTTTTGACAGTTCTTCCATACAAAATCTGTTAGACGGCCATTTTATTCCACGAATAAAAATTATCTGTCGATTGAGAAATCAGCCCTTAGTTGAACTTCAACGTTTTTCTCAAATAAATTTAGAATATCGTGGGCTTTAATTTTAAATAATGGTAAACTAGAGTTTGCCAAGTTGTCAACTTCAAACTCCCAATTCAGACACCGGGTGTCAAATTCAAAACAAAAAAATAATTATAGGTTACCATTACTGTTGAAGTTGAGGGTGTACTACTGCTCTGCCGAACCCTTCGGGGAATGCGGGTGTGATGATAGTTAGGTGTTCTTACCAGATATCTCAGTGTGACTTGCGTGACAGTCTTCCCATGCTTCTTCGCGATGGCCACCATCGTCGGATTGTTGAGCTTGGGCTCGGGACTGTTCGGGGCACTTCGGGACGGCACCATGGTCCCGAACGGGGAGTAAGCAGTGATCACGACGTTGTTCGCTTGGCAGAAGTCTACCAGCTCTTTCTGGCCGAGGTTTAGGTTGATCTGGAAGAGAGAAAGGATATTTTTAGGTGGTCTTAAACGGTAGAAAGATGGAGTCGACCAGAATAAATAGGATTTTAATCATCTGAACTTGTGTAGGCACGATCTTTGTAAGAGGTACGGCGTAGATATTGACCTCACGGAAATAGCTCATGCCATGGTTTTAAGATGGTTTATTGGTAGGAGGGTCACTGCCCAGGGGGGTAATTTCGTAACACACCAACAGTGGAAAAGGCTTTCATTTTGACTTATGACCTGGACAAAAAAAACAGCCATGAAATTCTATCTCACCTCAATCTGGTTATTTGCTGGTGGGACCTTGCAGTTCTTCAGCAGCCTGTACATCTGTTCCATGTTGAAGTTGGACACTCCGATGGACTTGACCAGTCCCTTGTGCAGCACGGACTCGAACCCGCGCCACGTCTCCAGGTAGTCGATCTTCTCGTCTACTCCGTCTTGCTGGAATTCAAAAGATGGGGATTTGAGTATTTGAATGTTGAATGCTTCATCAGTGGAGATATGGAAATATGCTTAATGATATCATCATCTGCCCAGCGAGCTTTTTCCCAGCTATGTTGGGGGTTGGCTTCCAGTCTAACCGGATGATAATGATTATAGAAGTGAAAATCAAGAAAATTAACCACGTGAGTAGATACACAAATATTTAAGCATTATAATTGCATTTAGGTGTCCTCTTGTGCTAGTTAAAATGGGCATAAGTATTAGTTTATGAATAAAAGTACACTGAAATCATGAAAAAAAAAAAAATCAGTTGATCCATAGATTTATGTTCGCATAACTCGACATAATGTATGTAACATTATGTCGAGTTATGCGAACATAAATCTATGGATCAACTGATTTTTTTTTCACGATTTCAGGGTTGATCCCGTAGTAAAAGTTGTTCATAATGATGAGTACAATGCCTCTTTTTAAGGATTAAAATGATCAAAATTTAACGGTGAACGGGATGCAGGGGTGAATCGGGACGAAACTTTAAAATGGATTTTAACGTTCAAATAATATAGTTTGTTGCCAGAAAAGACTAATGTGTTAACTGTTTTTTAATTAAAGATTAAGTGTCCTTGTTAGCAACAAACTATATTATTGTAAAGTTCAAATTCATTTTAAAGTTTCGTCCCGATTCACCCCTGCATCCCTATTCACCCCGTTTTACCGGTACGTATATTTTCTTTTCCGTAACAGGTTTTAAACTCACCGAGATAGACATAGGCCAGTGCATCAGCACCAGGTCGAGGTACTCCAGCTTCATACGCCGCAGAGACCCTCGGACTGACACCTCCACGTCAGCCTCGCGGTGGAAATGGTGCCATACCTGAAGAAGAACAAGGATTTGGTATAAACGGAGGAGATTCTAGGAAAGAAACACAGTTGGCATGTTGAAGCAGGTCTAATATGGCAATAGATTTTCTGGTTATAAAAAAAAAGAGAACATAGTTCCATACATTTTGACCGCGTAGGTATTTCACTTTCTTTATGAAATACCATTTTTGTTTTGATAACCGACGAAAAATGTCTTCGCTAGAATCATGTGCTGAATTCATGGTTACAGATTGGGCACTGGTTAAAAAAATCCCGTTTAAAAAACAGAAATACCTAGATCCTAGGTACTGTAATCCCCATATGGACCTCATACTTCCACAGGTTTTCAATCGGGTTATCATCACCTTAATGACGGTAAGGAGACTAGGAAGACCCTCTTTCTGGTCAGGAGACCAGGGGGCCTAAAAAGGCCACTTTAAGCAATACCTCTTAAGGTTATTCATTTCCTGAATTCCCAGCAGATCATTAGCAATTCCTCTAATTTTCGTAAAATTTCATTTCATATTTGGTGTAAACATTGCCGCATGAAAAAAATAAAAACCGTAATTTTATCGGTAATTTTTTCATTACAGTTTTTATTAATCAAATTGGTTTTTTATTTTTTATTTCTACAGTTTAAATGTTATTTCATTGTGATATGAATTGCACACAGATCATATTATGAATTGTCAGTTTGTGACCATTTTACGATTTTTAATATGATTCATATTGTTATCCTATTATGATTCTGCCAAAGTGGCCTTTTTAGGCCCCCAGAGGTTCTAATTAAATACAGTAAATTCATATTAAATACAGTACCTTTAGAGTGACCGGCCGGCACCAGAAGTGGTGTCGTTTTACCTTTATCGAACACAGCAAGAATGCAGCACCATAATTTCGTAACATACCTACTATCAATCATAATCTGAATCATTGTGAAGGATATTGCTAATCCATTGCTTCATATGTTCGAAACATTTGTCTGCTCAACAACGTAAATAACGCAATGGATGTTGTTGAACTGTCAAAATGACAGCCATTCCTACTGACAATGTGTTACGCAATTACCCCGCTGATTGGTAGAAGACAAACAAGAAGTATCACTTCCCATTGTTCGCTTTCACAGGAAGCGTTACTACACAACTGCGCTCTACAGTCAGTCTTTGTAGTAATTTCTCTTTATAAAAATCAATTCATAGACAAAAGATCATCCATACCTTAGTAGTAACAAAAAGGTCTTCCCTCTTCACGACGCCATCTTTAATCTTCTTCTCTATGACCATCCCCACTTCCGGCTCCACTCTGTAGAGGTGGGCAGTGTCTATGTGTCTGTAGCCGACGTCTATGGCATAGGAGAGTGCCTCCATCATCTTGGGAATGCCATTGGGGCTGAACCCGAACTGAAAATTGTTTTAATGGTATTTTTTATTAATCTATAAATTTATGTTCCTGATGTCTATCTGTATACAGGGTGACAGAGAAACTCGACGTATTCTTTGAAAGGGGTTATACTAGAGGTAATTAGCAACAAATTAGGTCCAGTGAACTAGGGGTCAAAACTGGATGGTTAAAAAATAAAAAATTTGCTAATAAAGACCTTTCGTTTCTGAGATTATGTAAGTTTTGCAAGCATTTTTTTTAAATGATCACTCATTTTTCAATTTTCAGAGAAGTATCAATTAAATGTTTGAAGTGGAGTAGTTTTTTCTCATAATTAATTGTTTTTGGTAACAAGTCAGAAAATTTCAAAAAAATCGAAGAACCGACAAAGTTCGTAACTATCCTGTTTTGAACTCTAGTTAACTGGAGTAAATTTGTTGCTAATGACCTTTAGTACAACGCCTTTCAAGGAATACGTCGAGATTCCCTGTCACCTGTATGTGTGTGTCATATAAAACTAGAGCTATACCCTGCGTCCTAACCACACGCGATTGTCGCGTGAATACGCGATCGTGGCGTTCATATCATGCTGATCATGCTCCATAGGACAACCTACTGTCGAGACAAAATCAAACTGGTTGCTCATTTAATTGCAATTTTTTTTCTTGACATTGATTTACATTCTGTAATTACTTAAACTCACAACCTGACTTATTACTTGTTAATTTATTTTTAAATGAAAATCGTCTACTTTTGCAATGTTTGTAAATATGTGAGCACCATGCATCTATCACATAATTCATTCATTATGTCATGGTTTCAATAATCCATTATAATTCTTTTACCTATTGTGGTATAGTAATTTTATTTTTAGGCGCATCGTCTTCACATATAGTTAGATAATTAATGTATGCAAAATATTGTAAAACTTTTTAAAAGAGTAACGGTAGAGTTTATTGCCCATTCTTCTCCATAAGAAAACTACCTTTTGAAAGGGGCGACTAGAATCAATTCTATTTCATTGTAATTTTTGACGTACAAAAGTGCCTTTTATGTGCCTATTTGAAATAAATGCTTTGACTTTGACTTTTGATTTGTCTGACTATGACTTTTGACTTTGATTTTTGTTCTAAAAACCGGAAAACAAGGCCCTCTGTCAGCACGAACACGCGTCCCGATTCACCGAACAACTTGTGACATAAATACAAATAGCGCCTTCATCCTCTCTCCTATTCAAAATTAACTTTGCTATGCCCGACAGGGTCCATAATTGATTCAATGTTATAAAATACCAACTATCATTTAAACACATTATGGAATGCAATAAAGTATTGAGTATTGAGTATTAAATGAACGCGACGATCGCGTATCTCGCGATGATCGCTCTTGGTTAGGACGCAGTGTCTCACTTGGTGGCACACAGTATGACTATTTTGTTGTTTGTTCGAGCAACGCTAGTCCCCTTTCCCAAGCGTAGTACAGACGCCAACAGATCAAGCTACCCGAAACTGTCAAATTTTCCCAATCAACCTTGCACCTTAATGCTTCAGCGATAAAGTTGAAAATATATTAAAGTTATAGTAGCTTGGTGCTGGTGTCTATACCATACGAAGCTCCTCTGTGTGCCCTCGGCCTTAAGAAACAAATAAAGCATAAAAATATTCCATGCAATAACTGTACCAAAGTATAGTTACTAACCTCAAACTGCTTACTCGGGCCCTTGGATTCCTAAATTAAAGAAATATAATACACGTGAAATAAAAAAGATGTTCTACTGTTAGGTCCTAACTACATAAAAGGCTGTATACAGGGTGGTAGGGACATCGACGCACGACCTGTTACCATGGATTCAGAACATGATTCTGAACACAATTATTAGCTGTTCTATACATTTTCACCGCGTAGGTATTGCACTTTTTCTATGAAACGGCAATTTTTTTTTTTTTTTGATTACCGACGAACAATTTCTACGGTAACGGGTGTAGGATCATATTATGCTGAATTCATGGTTGCAGTTTGCGTCGATGCCATCCTGATGTAGGTACTGTAGAGGTTTGTCTGCCGAAGACGACCTCATATGGTGCAGGCCGGCTATATTTTAGCGCGGGTTACATTCGAACGTTCAAGCTAGTGTCAAATATTTTATATCAGGATTTTTGTTTAGAAGAGTCAGTGGTAATTTAGACAGAAATATGTAAAGGCGTTCTTACAATATAATCGTAATGGAGTCGTACCGTTGTTTGATTCCTCCCGTTACCTCAGAGGCCTCTTCTCTTCTAGACCTCTATAGTACTAACTACCATGCAAAGCTATGCTGCAAATAAGGGCATTTCAAAAAGTACAGAGGGCATAGACAAGTGACGATCGCTGTCAAAGCGTTTTCTATTTCTACAACGACTTTCAACAGGGCCCTTATTCACTATGACCACATAACGATTCCTTACTTCGAAACCACGTCAATTCCTTATTTAATCACGACATCTGCTATTAACGTATTCCCTATCACACAATGGCGTGGTTTGAACTGTCAAAATACATGTTGTCCGTACGGTTGACATTTCGAATCCTTTCCTTTAACGAGACACGATATTGACGTGGTTTCCACGTGGTAAGATTACGCGGAGGATAATACAGAATTTGGGGTTCTGGATGGCCGTAAGCTTTTCGGGAGCTTACGTCTATCATTTTTGATTTTTCCATCGTCGTTATCAATCAATAATAATATAATAAAGTGGAAAAGTTTGTGTTTTTGTTCGAACGCGCTAATCTCTGGAACTACCAGTCGGATTTGAAAAATCTTTAGGCATTTGATAGCCCAGTTCTTGAGAAAGGTTATAGGCTATTTAATCATCACGCTACAGCACTTAGGAGCCGAGCAAAATGAAAAAAAGTCAGAACGCCTAGCAACGAAGAAACGAACGCCTAGAAAACGAAGTTATTGTATAGTGCGGGCGGGCGACGCGATGCCAATCGGTGACTTATTAATCGATTCGCACGAGTTTACTCGCCCGAAACGTGCGAATCGTCAACTTTTAAATAAGTAATATTATTTTTTCCCGTTAAGTTAAGAAAAAAGTACATACACGTTGTTGTCGTCTCGGGTCTCGCCAACAAATAAATTAACTTAGTGCGAGTTGTCTATAAAAAAAGTAATATTTAATCGATAGGTCGCGGGCCGAGAGAATTTTATAAAAATGTGGTTGTGTGTGAATGTGTCTCTGTAAAATGTGGTAGTGGTTATTTCAGTATATTGTATATCTTAAGACTTCCACGCGAAAGAAGTCGTGTTCTGCTCATAGAATGTCACTTTGTCTAGGCCCTACAGGCATTTCAACCAACAACTATGGGTGCAAACTTGACTCTAGTAGGGGAACTGAAGGTATCTTACGGTCTCGTCCATCCCCAACCAAGTTCCGTAGCCAATAGCTGGGATCTCCCGGCCATCGTTCAGTTTGAATGATGGGATGTTTACCTGGAACCAAAGAAAATAAAACATCAACGACGCCATATTTTAGTTTGCTAAAACTATTAACAGATTAAAAAATGGCGTCAAAAAATTCCTCCGCATCGCTGTCGACTGTTTATGGAGTACGTATTTTTACATTAATTACATAACTATCATGTATTTATTATTAGGTACTATTTATTATTTATTACTACTAATCTTACTTTATAAATAAATTTAAGTTCAAAGTTTATCTAACAGTGTTAATTATATTGATATCAGCGGGGTAATTACGTTACACACTAAGATTAGCAATGGCTGTCATTTTGACAGTTCAACAACATTCATTGCGTTATTTACATTGTTGAGCAGACACATTTTTCGAACATATGAAGCAATGGATTAGCAGCATCCTTCATAATGATTCAGATTGAGATTTACGCAATAAGGGTGCTACAGTAAAATTAAATCTTATGTCAATAAATATGGTGTCGCGAACTGCATCTAACTTCACCAAGATTTGTTAATTAAAACTACATAGATATTCATTATTGTTCTTCATATAAATTAAAATGTAGTGGTCATGAGATAAATGAATGCCATAATATTGTTTATAATTTTTACCAAAGAGAACGAAGGGTCAGCACCCTAATTGCGAAACACAATCAATCTCAATCTGAATCATTTTGAAGGATATTGCTAATCCATTGCTTCATAAGTTCGAAAACGGTTACCTTCATAAAGTCTGCTCAACACGTAAATAACGCAATGAATGTTGTTGAACTGTCAAAATGAAACCGATTCTGATTGATTGTGTGTTACGCAATTAGGGTGCTTTTTTTTTTTTTTTGAGGATGGGAAATCATCAAATGACCCCTCCCGCTCTGGGTGGAGCGGAAGGGAGTGTCAGATTCTTACTGACTAAAACCCACCCGTGTTCCTTCCTTAGCTCTTTATGTTCCAGGGCAGCGGTAACCCTTTCGGACGATCCCGCTACCCCGGCAGGCTTCGGCCCTCTTTGGCCCCGTCACTTATGCTGACATCTCTTTGAGGCGCGCGTGGAACACATACGCGCCGTCCGGCACGGGCCTGGTCCTGATCGGACAGTGAGCTACCCATTGCTCTCCGCCCGCAGGCCCGCGCCTACGGTGGCCGGGAGTCGTCACGCGGCTCCCGACGCCCGGAGCGTCTCCCGCGGCGGCTGAGGCGTTAGGTTCTCTCCCTTACCCATCCCGCCACCTCCTTCGTTAGCATGACTGCTTTGCAGAAGGAGGTGACTGCCTCCCACTCCCTCTCGCCCCGGACCATGGCTTGAACCAGGGCCGGACGCGAGAGGTCGCCGCCGCTGCCGATCGCCTCCACGAGGACACGGCGGTGCTCCGCCCAAGGAGGGCAGACCTCCACCGTATGCTCCACCGTGTCCTCGCAATTAGGGTGCTGGAGATCACTTTCTCCTGACCCGTCGTTCTCTTTGGTAATTTTCCAACAATGCTATGAAATCTATAGATAGTTTTCAGCGTGTAGGTTAAAATCACATGAGATGAGGGGCAAACCTATGGTATGTACAAACCTAGACTGCA
Organism: Apamea epomidion; assembly: GCA_947507525.1. NCBI lineage: Eukaryota > Metazoa > Arthropoda > Insecta > Lepidoptera > Noctuidae > Apamea > Apamea epomidion. Next base: position 9,562,227 of record OX382252.1, on the reverse strand, counting down.
AACCTAACCGCTAGCATAATCAGCCCAAAATGTTCCCACTAGGTTTAAACAGTGAATGTTAATTTTTATTTATTTTTTACTTTACACTTTTTTTTTGCTAGATAACTACTTACATATACAATGACATGAACATTAACTGTATAAAGTATTATATTATTTTAATTATTGTGAATGTGAGGACTATGTGGGTCCTTGTTTCCGTTTTAACCCCTTAATCATGGTCTGGCAGTTTGAGTAATTTACGCGGCCTACCCAAATGTCCTTTCTTTGGTATTGTTCTTCGAATCGTTGAGCTCCTCAAGTTCTGAGTTGACCTGCACGATTTTTGACAAATGCGTGCACTGACTGGACAGGTCCTTTCAATCTGTGTCGTTCTTACCTCAAAAGACAATTTCAGACACCAATTTACATAGTCCTTACATGATCTGACCAAGATTATGTCTGGACTTTAAAAGACGCTGTGACCTCTGAGTTTGTTTTGCCTTTCTTCTCAGAGTAGTCAGATAGGAAACACCAAACTCTAGTTTAAAAAAAAGTATGATTGACGTTTAAACGTGTTTGGGTTGGTACATGTCACACGTCTTCGAATTTTTTGGTTCTAGGACATGGCGGTTTCCTAACGATATTTTCCTTCGCCGTTGTGAGAGCAGTGGTGATGACATAATTTACACAAAGTAGGTAAAGCGCCTGTTAGGGTTCGAACCTACGACCCGACTCGTAAGTCGCAGCCATTACCACTAGCCCACCACTGTTCAAGTAATTAAGTAATTGCTGTTTCTAATTAACCTACAAACACACCTTCTAGCCTTCCATTTTGTTGAGTGGACACAGTGACTTGTGTGCTAAGTATGACTCGTTCAATTAGAATAAGATAGTACTGACGTTATGCGTTTGTAGGCAATTATGCTCTAGCCTCGTCCTCGAGATTAGCGTTGGTCACTTGTGATTGCCCTAATCACAAGTGTACATACAATACATACAAGAATGTCTCTTTCGCAAAATGTCGCGTTTGTAACTTAAAATAAAATTTAGACAGGTTTAAAAAAAACCCGCCAAGTGCGTGTCGGGCCACGCATAGAATAGGGTTCCGTAGTAACCCCATAATGGCATGTGGATTTAGAAGGATTTCGTTATTTTTGTAGGAAGTTTTCCAAGTAAGCGCATTTTACTATAGTTAGGCCTCTATAACTCCTGAACTTACAAAGTTATCTAAGCCGTTATAGTTTTCCTTCAAGGTTCATCACATGCACTACCATAATTATTTTTTTTGAGCCAGTCGTCTGTATTTTAGAGGGGGGGGGGATGCCCTATTTTAACGGATACCTAAATATTTTTCGTGATTTCATTTTAGCACTTTGTGGACGTGGTATATACGCATATCCATGCAAAGTTTCATCTTTCTAGCACTAACCGTTTGGAAGGTAAGCCGAGGACGGACGGACGGACATGAGGAAACTATAAGGGTTGAAAAAGGTTGTCCTTTCCAATTTACATATTATTAAATGTTTACAATTTTACAATTTATTCATTAATACTACAATTTAGCATAATTCGCACCCCTAGATGAAGACTCCGGCACCTCAAAACACCACTTTTTTGAGTACCAACAAAAACACATCTAGCCTTAGTATTGTACATGGAGCGACTGCATATTTGACCTCCACAACCCAATTACTAGGTAATACGATACTCGGTGGTAAGACTGGTTGTCAGACTTTCGGGCTTATGGTAATAAAAGAAACAGTGGAGTTTTAGGTCGGTAGGAGTCCGTCATAACTCTCCGTTGTTTCCTAACGGAGGGATCCATGAGGATTTTACAAAGGAAACTATTAAAAAAGAATAATCCTTCCGGAATAAATTCTCTAAATGACGCTGACCGCATCAAAATCCTAGTATGTAGTTTGGAATAACAATATGGTCACACAGACAGACATGACAGTAGTCAATAAATAAACTCAACTACATTCGCGATTTATTCGCCAAAAATGTAAACAAATATGAGTTTATGGAAAAATAACTTTAATTCCTACACAATAAAGTTCAGTTTACGCTACAACTTCAAACATTTTTATAACTTTTTCAATAGTAAATGCTAGTCATTCTGAAATCAACTTAATTGCCATTGATATAAAGTTGATATTTGTTTAACTTGCAATACCATCCATTTGAAACATTCGTTTGAATAGACTTGTATGCAGGGCTGGGCAAAATACATACATGAGTTTGATTTAATTGATATACAAATTACTTACAAAATACAGTATCGCAAGTAATTAAAACACAAAATATCTTTAGGTAAGGTATTTGAAATACAAAATACAGTATTTTAGCTATTTTTAATTGAAATACAAAATACAAAATACATATTACAAAATAAGTAATCTAGACCAGCATGGGCTGAAAAGTAGAGGAAAACAAGATTAATTAATCAGTAAAACCAGTTTCCTTTCATGAACACTAGATTTTTAAATGTACTGTCAGACAAACAGCCTCTTGTTGGAGAGTGAATAAAACCTGCTAAAGAAAACAATCTTTCTACAGGTCCTGATAAGCACAAACTTGTGTTAAATTAAATGATAAAATGTATTTTGAAGCCTCAAGTATTTGAAATACTAATTACAAAATACTTCACCGTCAGGTATTTGAAATACGAATTTCAAATTACATTTTAAGGAAGTAATTGAAATACAAATACCAAATACGTATTTTAATTACAAGTAATTCAAATACTGCCAACCCTGCTTGTATGTATGCCCCCCGTCTTTATACCAGTATTAGTTAACAAGTATGCATCAAGAATAACAACAAATGTTTTTATCAGCTAACTTAAAGACAACACAGGATGCATTGTCAGTTATGAAGGCCGATGCTAAACATGCAGGCAATTATGTGTTTAGACTGTAAATCGCAGATGTAAATACATGCCTATCACATATGTAAGTGTATATTATAGGTAAATGCATAATTATGTAAGTAACTAGCGACCAGTATGCAATTTTACTAACGACATCATCATCATTTGCGGGGTAATTGCGGAACAAACTATCAGTAGCAATGGTTTTAAGTTTGACAGTTCAACAACATTCATTGCGTTATTGACGTTGTTGAGCAGACACATTTGTCGTACATATGAAGCAATGGATTAGAAATATCATTGAGATTGATAATGTGTTGGGTAGGTCTCTAAACGGTAAGATAAAATATTATATACAGGCTGATTTTTTAAAGACCAGCCAAATTTAAGGATGTGGTACAGACCATCAAACTGAACAACTTTCTCCATGGGACAAATAGCGTAATCGCGAAAATTTTATCAACTGTCCAATAGAAAACTTCAATACCTACTCGACCTAAATGTATGGGACGGCTGAATTTTTATTCGCGATTACGATGTTGGTCCCATGGAGAAAGTTGTTCAGTTTGATGGCCTGTACCACATCCTTAAATTTGGCTGGTCTTTAAAAAATCAGCCTGTATTTATCTGCTCAAACATGTGCCACTGCTGAGCATGAGGTTCTGGAGTCGATTCCCGGGTCAGACAAACGGTTTTTCCATCTGAATTTCTCTGTAACAGCTCGGAGTCTGTATTTGTGCCTGATTGATGTCAATAGGGTCGCTCCCTATTACGTGGAACTTCAATATTACTGGGTACAGTTCTGCCATAAGTATTATGTTTCGATAATATTAAATTACGTGCAAATCATAATTAAGGCTTTGATGACTTGTAAAAAGATTACGAATTTAGAAAACAATGATAATGTTTGGCGTCTTATGTTATGACTAGCTATGCTCCGCTGTTTCACCCGCATGAGTGTTGATCCCGTGGAAATATCGGATAAAAAGTATCATATGTGTTATTCTGATGTATCCTACTAACATTATAAACGCGAAAGTTTGTATGGATGGATGGATGCATGTTTGTTATTCTTTCACGCAAAAACTACTAAACAGATTTGGATGAAATTTGGCACACAGGTGTTTTATAACCAGGATTAACATATAGGACACTTTAGCCGGTGGATCGATACTTATGCGGGTGAAACCGCGGGGCGCAGCTAGTAAGCTATATTATTGTAAAGTTTCATCAAAATCAGTTCAGTAGTTTTTGCGTGAAAGGGAAACAAACATCCATCCATTCATCCTCACACACTTTCGCATTTATATTATTACTAGCAGTGCCCTGCGGTTTCACCCGCATAAGTGTCGATACCGTGGGAATATCGGGACAAAAGTATAGGTACTATGTGTTATTCTATATTACTGTAAAGTTTCATCAAAATCCGTTCAGTAGTTTTTGCGTGAAAGAGTAACAAACGTCCATCCATCCTCGCAAACTTTCGCATTTATAATATTAGTAGAATGAGTATGATTTGCTAAAGTCATTGAAATCTTCATATTGATATGTCAACGTGATAACCAATCTGGTCTGATAAGCCTAATCAATTGGCTATGCAATATGCATATTGATAAGATGATAATATTGCTATTTACCTGGCGAAAAGGTTGGTCTGATAACGATAACGCCGAATGTTTTTTTTGGTAAACACAATTCATCATAATCTCTACTAATAATAAAGTTGAAGAGTATTGTTTGTTTTTTTTTTGTTTGAACGCTAATCTCGTGAAGTGCCAGCCGAATTTGAAAAAATATTTTTGTATTACTTACGAAGGGCTCGTGGTTAAATAACAACAGCCGCACGGGTCGATCGATCAGGTTAAGCTGCGCTTGCCGCGTTTGGTCCGTGGATGGGTGACTATCTTTACATACCAAGACCACTCCGTGCCTCGGAAAACACGTTAAGCCGTTGATCGCGGCTGTCATTCGTGGATCTTTGGCAGTCGATACGGGTCGTCAGTAGCCTGGAAGTCTGACAACGAGTCTTACCAAGGGGTATCTTATTACCTAGTAACTGGGTGGTGGAGGACAGATAGGCATTCGCTCCATGTTTAATACTGGTATTCAGTTGCAGCCGGTTAGACTGGAAGCCGCCCCAACATAGTTGAGGTACTTACACTACCTACATCAACAATTCTTGAAATACTAAATCACTAGTCATCGTAACGTAATAGTTACGTGACGAACAAATTGTGACGTCAAAACATTATTTTATCAATCATCTAAATGATTGAAGTGACATAGTACTTTTGGCCTCGAAAACGTGCTGATTTTTTGTCATATCTTTAGAATAGAGTAGAATAGATTAGTCATTTATTTGCTCAGAATGTAGGTATTTACAATAAGGTGGTACCAAAAATATGAAAGAATCCTTGTACATTCTACCATTTTGGCATGCAAACATTGATGCAGTCAGGAGATGGCAGGCATCAACAAACATACAGACATTGATACAACTAAATTTTTTCAGCTGGCTAGCAGCTATCTTTAAGGGCCGGCGCCCACTGGCGGCACGGCATGGCAAGGGATTTTTATGCGACGAATAGAAATATAACTTAAATGTATGACAATAAAAAAAAAATTCAATGATGATACCAAAGGACGTCGCGGGATGCCTAAGGATACCGCGGCATCATTGCTGCCGATGAAATTTCAATTTTATTGTCATACTTCTAAGTGATATTTTCTAAAGGACCTAAAGGAGACATCATTTAATTTAATTAGCACTTTTTGGTGGTCAAATATTCATCACATGTACATACGTTCCATGACTTGCTAGTGTTTCGGCTGAGATACAAATTGTGGAATAAACTCAAAAACATTACCTATTATATGTGATAATTTTTAGTCATCGTAACGTAATATAATAACGTACATAGGTACGCTGTCATTATTATATCACAATCATCAAAGTGGTTGAAATTAGCAGCAACTTTTGGCCTTCAAAAAGTGGTGATTCTTTGCCCTATATTTGGAAACGGGATAGGTAATAGAATAAGCAATTTTTTAACGTCAATTTTTTTTTTATTTCTTTCTCTGAGAAGAAAGGCCGAAACAAACTCAGTCACAGACTCTTTTAATGTCCAGACATAATCTTGGTCAGATCATGTGAATACCATGTAGATTGATGTCTGAAATGGTCGGTTGAGGAAAGAACACACAGATTGAGGGACCTGTCCAGTCAATGCACGCATTTGTCAGTCATCATGCAGCTCAACTCAGAACTTATGGAGTAAAAATATCACGAAAAACAGCGCGAAAATGCTTATACTAACTCAGTGACAATAACTACGTCACGTGTCTGATTAGTTTTAAGATCTTTTTATTTAGTAGTCATCGTAATACGTGACGACATTATATGACGTTAAAACATTATTATATCAATAATCTAGATGATAAACAGTAATAGTACTCATGGCCTTCAAAAAGTGCTGATTCTTTACCCTACCTTTAGATACGACAAAGAACACACACTGAAAACAAGAACACTTTTCTGAAATACTGACCCAATACTTGTCACCTCATAAATGCCTAGAGTTTAAAGAAATAGCTAAATTCTGGCAAAGCTTGCGACTGACGAATAAAGTAGACCTCATAATGATAATTTTAAAAACTGCCCTCAACTAAGGACCGTTTGGATAAAAGAATACCTATTTAGTGGAAAGATGAACCTATTCATTTTGTTCCTAGTTTAGTTTGAACCTAGTCAGGTAGTTTTATGCTTGGGAGTCGAACAAAAAGCAAAAAAAAAAAAACAAAAAGTAGCACAAAAATGCGAAAAAGCGCTAGTTGCGTTGAAAACCAGCGCTGGGGCTCTGTCTCGCGTAGGGTCTTAGCATTATGCTGAGCGATGGCCGTTTTGCGTGACGCATATTTTTCCCCAACTTGTTTCTGCGTCAGGTTTACCGCAAATAAACATATTTTCTTTCTTTCCTTTAAAAAATAATACCAAAAGCCATGCAGCAAGATAAAACCAACCTAGATCTAGTGAGCCATTGGTATCAAGCCCCGACTTAGTCAGTTAGACAAATTGAAATAAATACTGCTGAATCGTTGCAGAATCAATTCAACGTAATCGCTCATACATATTCTAGTTTTACTGCCACATACAAGCAGGAACAGAGTGCAAAAAGACCCATCACACAGGCGTTATCTACTCATTCTGCACATCAAACTGAGTAACATTGAGCAACAATGATTGCGGCGAAACTACTTTTATTTTTGGTGTGACAAATCGCTTACGGTAGCGTGCAATGTAACGCATGCAAAACATTGTGCTCATGCAATTATACAGTAGTTGTGGTATTTTACAATATTTATAACTTGATTTCGTGAAAAAAGTTAGAATTTTGACCATCAATATCTCCGTAACCTGATAAAAAATCCCAGGGGGTCATCACTGCTCACACATACGTACTTAGTATGTGTGAGCAGTGATGACCCAGTGGTCAGAGTCGTGACTTACGAGCTGTAAGTCGTGGGTTCGTACCCAGTCAGGCGATTTACTTTGTGTAAATTATATCATCACCACTGCTCTCAAAACGGTGAAGAAAAACATCGTGAGGAAATCGGCATGTCCTAGAACCAAAAATTCAAAGACATGTGACATCTACCAACCCGCACTGGGCCCGCGTGGTAGATTACAGCCAACTCCCTCTCACAGAGAGAAGGCCTGTGTCCCAGCAGTGGGAACATTATATGTAGGTTGACTAGTACTTACGTACGGTTCAATACTAAAAATATTTTCACAATGATGGGACGGCAAGTGACTCTCGGCGACTCGGCTTCATTACGCGCTCAAAACGATTTTTTAAAACCCTCTTGCCAACTGATTTCCGAAATAGGTAGGTAGGTACATAAAGGGAGATGTTCAGCGATTATTTATACTTTAGGAGAAAACGAAGCTAAAAGGCAAAAACCTTGATAATCAAAATTCGTTTCAGTTATTCAGTCCCCAAAAATTAAATAAGTAAAGAAGTGTGTGCCAAAGACTTTCCGGCACCCTAATTGCGTGACACACATTATCAATCAGAATCTGAGTCATTTTAAAGGATATTGCTAATCCATTGCTTCATATGTTCGAACAATTAAACTGCTCAGCAACATAAATAACGCAATCGTTGTGGAACTCTCAAAATGAAAGCCATTGCTACGGATTGTGTGTTACGCAACTACCCTCTGCATGTGTAAAAACTTTTATGGACCGTTGTCTTGCCGAACCCACCAAAATAGCTAAAATGTATTTTAACCCCCGACGCAAAAACGACGGGGTGTTATAAGTTTGACGTGTCGGGGTGTGTGTGTGTGTGTGTACGTCGGTCTGTGGCATCGTAGCTCCCGAACGGATGAACCGATTTTGATTTTGTTTTTTTTGTTTGAAAAGTGAATTTGTCGGGAGTGTTCTTAGCTATCTTTGAAATCGGTCCAAGATGGCCGCCGCGACAAAATGACGGATTAAGTACATATTTTTTCACAACTCCCTCAATACGGGTCATCATCTTCCTGCCCTTATCTCATGTTACTTGGGGTCGGCGCAACACGTTTTCTTCTTCCATTTTCCGCTGTCAACCGTCACGCTATCATTCACTCCCTTCTCTTTCATATCATTCCTCGCACAATCCATCCATCTTTTCTTCGGCCTTCCTCTCCCTCTCCATCCATCAACATGTATATTCATCACTCTTTTAGTCACATGCGTTTCGTCCCTTCTCATCACATGCGCATACCAAGCCAAACGATTTCCTTTCAACTTTTCTGTCACTGGCGCCACTTTCAAACTTCCCCTTATATACGCATTTCTTACTTAATCCATTCTCGTCACTCCACACATCCATCTCAACATTCTCATCTCCGCTGCATGCAATCTTTCTTCATCCGTCTTCTTCACAGCCCAGCATTCAGATCCATAAAGTACGACAGGCCTTATCACGGACTTATAAATTTTCCCCTATAATTTGAGGGGCATCCGTGGGTCGCAAGTTGTTCCTGTGACCTGTCGCCATTTAATCCATTCTGAGTTGATCCGGTGCGTTACGTCTCGGTCTACTTCGCCATCTCCTTGGACAAGTGACCCGAGGTACCGAAAGTCGGAGCAGATCGATAAGGGCGTTCCGGCGAGAGACATGGGCCTAGGACTGGAGAGACCGCCAAAATCACAAAACAGATACTCAGTTTTGTTCCGACTTACTCTCAGGCCCACGGTCTCGAGTCTTTTCCACAACCTCTCTAATCTGCTCTGGACCTCTGAGCCGGTCTCGGCCACCAGCACAATGTCATCGGCGAACAGCATACACCAGGGAGCCTACTCTTGGATGTCCGATGTAAGAGCATCCATTATCAGCACGAAGAGGTACGGACTGAGTGCTGAGCCCTGGTGCAAGCCGACAGCCACATCGAAGCTGCCAGTAGTGCCCACTGTAGACCGGACTTGGGTACTACATCGACTGTACATCGCTCTAATCAACTGCACATACTTTCCTGGCACGCCTTTCTCCTTCAGCGCCCACCACAAAACTTCACGAGGCACTCTGTCATATGCCTTTTGGAACTGCCTCAATATGGGTATCAAATGAAAAAAAAAAAAATGGGTAGATACTCAAATTGTATTGAAACGACTTTTAATCGCATCATTAGGGGGCGATTTGGGTCAGTGGGTCGTCCTTGGGGCGGAGTTGTAGAAGTGAACGGATACTCCATCCGTTCAGGAGCACGACGAGCAACAAAAGAAAAAAAAATAGTAAAAAAAATAATCGCAGAAATTATGGAGGTAATTCGACAACGGGCCACCCACTTTAACCTACCTGCGTGTACAATAACTGAGAAAGTAATACTTCTACTCGTTAAATCGCACCTGCAGTTAATTGAACTGAACACACCATCAATAAATTACAATCAAAGGGGCAATTCTCGTAATTTTAAGCACGTTCACAGTCTGATCTCAGTCTCAATCTGTCAAAAATACCTCTAATTTCCCTACATTTTCGCCGAGATGAGACTGCAACTAGATTATGAACGTTTTAAATTACGAGAATTGGCCTTCAGATCATTTTCAATGAAGACATGTGACAGATCTACCAACCCGCATTGGGCCTGCGTGCTAGATTACAGCCCTTTCTCTTTTGAAGAGAGGAAGCCTGTGTCCCAGCAGTGGGAACAATATAGGCTGATTATGCTATAACAGTCCAGGGGCTGCAGTCTCGAAATTCATAGCGATAGCTTTACGACCGAATTCGGTCGCAATGTCCCCGATTGACAGGTGTAATGTATGGAGTGACAGGACTTTGCGACCGAATTCGATCGTAAAGCGATCGCTATGAATGTCGAGACTGCAGCCCTTGGTCTCTGTAATCGCATGCCATTTGTTGTTTGCTTGTATTAAAAAAAAAAAAAAACGCTGCCCCACACTAGGAATTTCTCCTGCATCGTGGGTGCGTTTACAAACATTTAAACTCACATACACAAACAGCCAGACCCGGAACGACTACTTTTAGGCCATACAAATATTAGTTCCGTGCGGGAATCTAACCCGCGACACGCAGCGCAGCAGTCAATCGCTTAACCACTCCGCCAAATGTGGATCCGCGTGGCGCTGGATCCTCTCAGCTTCTCTCATCCAGTTGTTATTAAAAATCATCCCAGTCTACCTGCGATAATCGCTAAGTCTAACCTGCACCATAACTGCATAACACCCTATAAATATCTGAATAATTTTGAAGGATATTGCTAATCCATCGCCTCATAGATGTTGTATGCTTAACAACGTTCAACTGTCAAAATGAAACCTATGTACTGATATGATAATGTGATACGCAATTACACCGCTGTTTTAATCAAATCCTACATAATTACGCTCCTACTAACGAATCATAATAAATCATTACTTAGTTACCGACTGGTTTACCGACCTAATCCATAAAAATACAAGATACGGAAGGTGGCTCGTAATAATTGTATTTTAAGTGAAATGAAATAAAAGCCAGCTTCAAAATCTACACATAATTTCGCGAACAATCCCAACTTCCGAAGTTTTAATAACAAAATAATATTTACGGTATAGAATCGTCGTAATAAAAAAAGAAATTGTACTTACGCGCGCCATTTTGATGTAGCTTCCTCTACTCTATGGCGGTTCACAATGCACTGGTCTTTACACTGGCTGAATTGCCGGCCGGCAATGTGCCGCGGTTTATAAACATTTGGCCATAGATTATATTATGTAACACAGATAAGTAATCTTCCTTGAACTTGGAGTACCTACATCTTATCGCCAATCGTTATAAATAGATTGGGCTTTCCTACTGCAATATCGATTTTAAAAAACCGGTGTAGAGGTTACAACCGCTACTGTTGAGGTCTTGGGTTCGACGTTTTCATAATTTCAGCCCGGAGTCTGGATTTCTGCTTAGTTAAGGGTGCGTCTAAAGATAGAAAAATACCACGGAGCAAATACAAACTTTGTATTTGCTCCGTGAAAAATACACACACAAAAAAACACTTGCAGCCCCGATTTGTGAGATAAAAATATGCTATAAGTACTGCAACATGAACGGACGGAAGACGACTTTAAAAAAACAGCCGCCTCCTCTGAACGTTTCAGCACCTAAGTGCTGAAAGGATTGTAATAAACCCAAAAATAAAATATTTTTTTATAACGCTGGGACTTTTTTTTTGTCCTGTGTTAATACTCGTATGATAAGTCAAATAGAATATTAAGTACAGGTTGAAAATTTGTCGAAATTAGTGGTAAGTAACTTCCTGATGTATTTTTATCGTTTTTTTTTTTAATACTTTTGTCTCTGTTCCACAAAAAGTTCGGACATAAATCATGACTCATCATTTTAATTTAATAAAGTAGGTACCTAAGTCTTATCAATTTCATGACAAATCAAATTTACGATTACTTAGCTATTTTGCTATCAGCTTGCTCCTAATAGAATATATCAATATATATATATATATCAATAGACTCTCCCATAGATAAGTACTTATGACGTTAACATGACTGGCGAAATGAAGGTGGATGTTGACAGTTTTTATCTCTGACAGCAGCAACCTAACAGGAACCTTATCAGTATCAGAATAAAGATCACAATGATTTTGATAGATTTGTCAGTGGCAACAACCCAACAGCAACCTTATTACAATGAAAATAAAGATCACTGTGCTTTAGACAGTGATGCAAAATCAGAGAAACTGTGATAATGAACTGAGAACTGTGCCAGCAGGTCAAGCTACCCGATATTGTAAAATTATCCCAATCAACCTTGAACCTTAAAGATTTAGCGATAAAGTTGAAGATCTATTAAAGAAATTTGACAGATTGTAGTAGCTTGATGTGCTGGCTTCTGTACCTACCTACGTGCCTGCGCTCTTTAATCTATGAACAGCTATTCCTGCCGTTGCTGTGTCGTGTTGATTAAATAGACTGGTACTATTTTTATAGCACTCTAACTCTCTCACTCGACGATTGTTGCAATAGAGACAAATAAATTATACAAGCTGCCTTTATTGTATTATAAATTTTAATAATAAATTGATTAAATTAGTACCAATATCTACTTTATGTATTTAAGATCTAAAAGTGTTAGGTATTCTTTTCGAATGTTGGAAGTATTTCTGCTAAGTATAATATATAGGCTAAATTTATAATCTATACTAACGATACAATTCTATAATTTCACGATAAATTCTGTAATCATATCCATGTACTAATATCCATGATGTTTTCTAAGGTCGTAATTGATATAACTATTCACCGCTAGATGGCGCTTTCCTAAAATTAGAAGACTGGAAATGTTTGGGGTTTTTAGTTCATCTATTCGATTCGAGATGGCACCGCGAGTCCCAATTCATTCAACAAGCTAGATTATTATCTACGAAATTGCCTCCTAAAGATACATATCTGAGCAAGTCGGCGAAACGTTTCATTGAATCACATTATAAACATCGGAACGTATTATTATACTCAATAATACACTCTTTATTGCACAATTTTCTTTTATTCTCTCTCTTATGCATTCCTCATTAAGGCTTTTGAGTTCAACAGTAACAATTATGACTAATTGATGTTTATTATCGGGCGTTTCCTGAAAGAACGAGTCGTAATGAGAGTCTAAGCAGTATAATTTTGAAGCAATACTCATGAGAAATAGTTCGTATTTGATTTTTTTCAGATTTATTTTATTGTTTTTGTTCGTAGGCAAAATTGGTAGGTGTGACTTCCTGTTCAAGCTTTAAATTAGGTAGGCAGCTTTGAGAGTGGCTTTAACTGTTATAAGTGTTTTCTAGGGAGCCGCTTGTGTTCTAGTTTTGTTAATGTCAAGAGTTGTAAGGTCGTGGGAAATGGTTTTTCATAGAATTAAACAAATAAGTGAGCTAGTAGAGATACATACTGTTATATTTAAATTAAACTCTATATTTCGCCTGTAAGTAGCTAAAGAATACATATTATTAAATGGATAGGAATAAAGAAAAAAGAAGGAAAGAAAATATAATTATTTGCGGTAAAGATGACGCAAAGAAAGAACACAAACATACAAAAAAAGAGTGTGGAATTGATTAAATACAGAATTGTTTACATTAATTTTTTTTCTATTTCAGAAACTGCAGTCAACTAGGGGCTAAATTTAGTCAAGAAAAACGTATTTTTCTTCGGTTTTCGATGACAATCCTACGGGATCAAAAGTCACAAAAACTATGGGAACAACAATGAAGGCGAAAAAACCTTAGGAATAACACAACTAGCTAAAAATATCTTGGGGCAGTCTCCGTTTCAAACATTTTCAATACCAAGATTTGATTGACTCCGGAAAGCTTTAGCAAGTTAAAACTAAGCACCTATTTTGCAATTTAACCAGCCAACAGCCTTACAATTTACAAAAACATTTGAAACAAAAAAAAAAAACAACTCATAGACACCATTTTTCTTTTTAACGAAGTAAAGTCTCAAATATACCAAAGTGACTTGTACGTTAACTTTTTTAATTAAAAAGGGAGCGAACATAACTATCTGTTGAGAAACGCGCGAAAAGAAAACATTGTCGTGTTTTACGAGAACTTAAGACTTATTTTCAACTTCCTAAGATATTTGGGGTCTGGTTTACACCGGGCGAGTTACTTGCGCTAGTTGGGTTTAGACATTGGTCACTACTAAACTTATCTGCCTGTAAATCATTAATGATTTATTTTCAGTAACCAAGTTTGTACAAACACTTTTACACGTCATTCATATTTTTGAAGTGAAAACTTCTTTAGCGGCGTTGTGCACTTTTTTTGTGATGGGTAAAAATAGTTAAACTCGCGTCAGGACACGTGACCTGATCGAAAATTCGTAAGACGGAGCTCGCGTCAGGACACGTGACCTGATCGAAAATTCGTAAGACGGAGCTCGCGTCAGGACACGTGACCTGATCGAAAATTCGTAAAACGGAGCTCGCGTCAGGACACGTGACCTGATCGAAAATTCGTAAGGCAGAGGGAGAGTAGATCGGATTCCAAAATATCAAAAATGCACAACGTTAATATTCAAGTTTTCACTTCTGCCGGCACTCCCGGAGTGCTACCAGTTTTTTAAAACTGGATGAGTTCGGCGTTTCCTATCTGACTACTCTGAGAAGAAAGGCCGAAACAAACTCTGAGTACACAGTGTGTCCTCGTTCTACTATTCTTACTCTCCTACTAATAATATTATAAACTAGCAGCGTCCCGCGGTTTCACCCGCATAAGTGTCGATCCCGTGGTAATATCGGGATAAAAAATAACATATCGTTATTTTAATGAATATTACATAAAATACCGTATGTTTTCTTGTATGTACTACATAAGAAATCACCTTGGCACGCTTAGTGTCTATTAAACTTACAAGGTGCTTCCAAAGTGCTTCAAAGTCTTGTTACGAGATGTCACTAAAAGTCAGTTTTTAAGTGTACAAGGTATCACCAGAAAGATGGAAAATTGCGTGATGGACAACTTCGCATCAACATGTAAAATCTACCAATAATTGCAGTTACGAGGTATCACATCTAGAGCGACGATCTGTGTTATTCTGATGCGCTTTATTACTGTAAAATTTCGTCAAAATCCGTTCAATAGTTTTTGCGTAAAAGAGTTACACACATCCAGCCATCCATTCTCACAAACTTTTTATTATTTTTAATTTATATTATTTATTATAGTTTGTGTTCGTATGTTTGTTAATGAATTACGCAAAAACGGCGGAACAGATTTGAATGAATTTTGGCGCACATATAGTTTATAACCTGGATTAACACAACAGATACTTTTCATCCCGGTGGTACGTTCCCATCGGATAATTTCCGACCTCCACGCGGATGAAGGTGCTAGCTGATTCATTCATATTTAAAATTGATTGATATAATTTCTGCATCAGCTCTCTCATCTATAAATTACAATACCTGTCCATCTTTTTATTGTTACACCAGCTTGTTATTATAGCCACAATACCAATCCATTTATATACCTATCAATATACTTAACACCTAACCGACTTGTTATAAATAATTGAAATTGAAACGTGATTGAATAAAATTGTATAAGTTTTTTATGAAAACCAATTTTATATTTTAATATGCATCGGATAGCAAGTCGTGAAACGACTTTTTTTAAGTTTAAATATATTTTTTATTATATTATTTCGAAATAGTTCTATGTAATGTAATAAATATTTTAACAAGTTTGTGTTTTTGCTATTTGGGTACATCATTGAATGCTCTATAAAATTGGTTCAAGTTATTCGATCAGAATGGATTGAAAATGTATTAGGTTATTTTAACTATATAGTACACACGGCTTACAAGCCCCCTCATTTCCAGTTTTAGCTGACCTCGCATCGTTTAGGTTTGTCGTACAATCAGAAGTCAGCTTATACTGGTTATGTTTAGCTTGATATATGCTCGTGACTGTAGGTACTTACAGTCACGAGCAAAAGTATGTATACACTCGGTTTTATTCAAAAGCGATTTATTCCTTTATTTTTTAATGAAAATTTCTGTTGTTACGAACATAGTATTTTCGAACCCATAGGTTTATGTAATGTGTCGTATTTCAACGTTGCATTCTTTATTTCACGAAAAAAATGCAATTACAAGTTGCCAAGTGTTGACATATTGGTGCTCGTGACTGTACAAGCTTTTATTATGATAGTTATTGAAAGTATCCATGTAACTTTATTAACTTCCTCGTTGATCTAGTCGCCAGCGCTACTGCTGAGCATGAGGTCCTGGGTTCGACTCCCGGGTCGGGTAAAGTGTCATTGGGTTATCTACCTGGGATATCTCAGTAGCGAGTTGATGGCAAAAGGCTCGTCCGCTATTACATGGGACTTAAACATAACTGGCGAAATGAGGGTGTACAGAACGTACAGGTTAAAAAAAAAAAAGGTTTCCCTCTGCCTAACCCTTTGGATAATACGGGCGTGATGTTATGTTACGTTATTTATAAAAATAAACTATCAAGTTTTAAAAATTAATAGATCACTCTACTCTCCCTTAACATTACTACCTCACCATTCTACTATCCAGTATAAACGCAGCATCCGTCTTAAAAACACTTAAAAAAGGTGACTAATTAAAAAACTCCCTTCTTCGGGGTGGGTTTTTTATTTTTCTCACCCCCCTTCCTCCAGGTGGATAGGAATGTAAGGGGATGAGACTTACGCCCGATATTATGTTACAATGAAAGAAATCGTTTTTACAATGTGTTTTTTACAAATGAGACATTCTGTAAAAGGAATTCTTGAAGCAATTTCTTAGTCTTAAAAAAAAAACGTGTTGAATTGTCGATGGTACTAATAATATTGTCTTAAAGCCACTGTTCTGTAAAAAAAGTATTGAGCTGTCGATGGTACTAATATTATGGTACCTACCTATTATTGTAACTACCTATTGAGAGAGCAGTGGTGGCTCAGTGGTAAAGACTCCGACTTAAGAGTCGTAGGTCGTGGGTTCGAGCAGACAGGCGCTTTACATTGTGTAAATAATTTCATCACCACTGCTCTCTATACGGTGAAGGGAAACATCGTCAGAAAATGGTCTATATTATACAAATACTTACCGTTTTAAAAATTCTGTCTTCCATTATTTATTAGATATGAATTATTATTAAAATAATTAAAATTAATTATTATTAAAAGAATTATTATTAAACTATGTTATTCAAAACACAATAATGGTTAATTTAATAACAGCGTAGTTTTATCATGAATAAATAATATATTGGTACTTATTAATGAAAATATAAGCAGGAAGATATAATAAGTTAGCATATATTTCTTTACAAAAGACAAGAATATTATACGAACTTATTCAGTAGGTAATAGCGCAGAAATTGTTCTAGATGAAACAATTAAGCTATTAAAATTATAATTTTCTAAGAATTATGTCTCAGCTGCTTTGGTATAATTATGTATAATTTCTTAAACGAGTTATGTCAAATTATGCGAATTAGTTGAAGGCTGAATAATGTAGGGCTATAATATTTATCAACTTTTAATTAGGTAAGTTGATAAAATAAACGGTATAATATACTATTTTATGCTAACGAGTGTTTGAAATAAATGAGGTGTTAGGTGCAGATTGTGGGTTTAAAATCTGCCATAAAATAGATATAACCTTGTAATAAATAAAATGCAATCTAAATTAATTACCAATTGGACATTTCCAATGTTCCACTGTATTCCAGCGGCAGTTTCCTGAGGTCTTGGAGGTACTGATATTTTATCCGCGATAACGATGGAAAAGTTAAAAATAAATGGAATCCTGTTGAAAGTCGAGATAGGCAGTCACTCCATGTAAAATACTGGTACTCAGCTGCATCCGGTTAGATTGGAAGCCGACCCCAGCATAGTTGGGAAACGGCTAGGCAAATGCATGATGATGACAATATAATCAGTCTTTAATGTTCCCCACTGCTGGGACACATGCCTCCTCTCGAGGGAGTGGGCCGTAATCCACCACGTGGGCCCAGTGCAGGTCGGTAGATGTCACATGTCTTTGAATTTTTGGGTCTAAGACATGCTGGTTTGCCCACGATGTTTTCCTTTACCGTTTTGAGAGCAGTGGTGATGAAATTATTTATACTTATTTATTTAACATAAATTTAACAACATTTTATTATAAATTTAACAACATTTAAGTAGTTATAACTATTAATTTTATTGACATTGAAATCAGCGCCGCATTCAACCCTTGTGTGTATTAAGAAACTGAAATAATTCGGTTCTCAACCCAGACTTGGCGGTGGCACTGCCATGCCCTCGGAATGGACTGAAAAACTAAGTAGTCCAGAAGGCCATTTCCCGTAATTAAAATGGTTCAAAATCTAGTCGCAATATCATCTCAGCGACAATCAAAAACTTGTCAAAAATGTAGAGAAATTAGAGGTACTTTTGACAGATTGAGACTGAGATCACACTGTGAACGTTGGCGTTGTTAAAATTACAAGAATTGCCCCTCTGAAAGGCGCTGACATTACAAATAGGTTAGGTACATCCATCTGTCATTAGATATTGTATTATTAAGTATCGAGGTACCTGTCACACTAATTAGCAGGTAAGTATGGTGGTAGGTATCAAATGATACCTAAGCCACTAATTTGGTTATAATGACTCCTTACTAGGTAGGATATCCGACAGTTACTATTTTTTTTTAAATGTAGGTACAAATTTTAGTTCCAAATTGCTTCAACGTTATTTTTCAGTACACCTAACCTAAAAAACTGCACCTACTTCGGTACCATCAATATTTCGTATTAAAAAATATATATATAAATATGATTAATTATTTGCCTATACGAAATATTCACCATTTTTATCGTAAAAAAGGAACTGAAAAATTCACTAAATTAATATTTTACGATAAAAAAAAATAAACCTCTCACATTTACAGTTCTTTATTAATAGTTAATAATTATTAACACTAACTTATTATATTTTTCATCTGTAGCCCCAAACTTTCCACGACCACCCAAAAATAAAATCTTCGAGACCACAGACAACAGAATACCAACAGTATACTAATTAAAGCCACCCAATGCTTTAAACTTAAAATGGCGGCAAGCTTGTCCTATCACAAAAAATGTTACTCAATTAAGACGCGCAAAATCACGGACTCAATACAATGATGAACAAACAGTCGGACATTACAATATAATAAACTGCCGACGAATATAATAAAACCAAGAAAAGTATAAATAGGAAAAAAAATTACTCAGCCAGGGCTCCGCCCCGCTGTGGGTATGTCAAAGCCACGCCTATAGAAGGGGGGTGGGTAGACTCATTCGCCAGTCGCCGCCGATTCGCGTATAGAGTTAGCGCTCCAAACGTTAAAACCTCTTTTGTAAAAATTCAATTAACTGTCAATATTATTTTTTATCTGCATTTTTTTGTCTATGCATTTGTTCCCGCGCGATTTTGACAATTCTGTTTTTAGATTTTTAAGGCGCGTTCGGTTTAGTGTCTGTGTGGTTAGTGAGTGTATGGACTGTTTGTTCAGTTTTCTAATAGAGAAAAAAATATTGTTGATATGAAGGATTGATTTAGTGTATCAAGTGGGATTTTGTAGAAACGTAAGTATTTTTTTAAATTCTTAAACGCATTTTGTCTATCAGGAACTTTATGGGCCTTCTCGGCAACTGTTAAAAGTAAAATGGAGCAGTTGAATCAATAGTTTTTATTTAAATAAAAATATTAAACTATTACATTCATAATATTTATAAAGCTATTGCCAAAATATTTTCCTAGGCCATGAATCATGGACGCCATCTAAGCTTCCGTAATGAATGATGACCTGATACATTAGCGTTTCACAAATTAATTTATTACGTCTTTAATTTATAGCATCGGCCTGTGTAGGATTATTATGATTTATTGATTTTTTAATTAACAAGACACATTCCGTGTAGCGATGCATTTGAAAATGAGAAAAATTTCGATAGTATTTAAAATCTATATTTGAAAATAATAAAAGATTTACACAGGATTTTTGATATCTTGATTTAAAAGAGTGTCCTTGGAGTTTCTTGCCCGTTCTTTTCCATAGAGATGTACGTTTTGGAATGGGCAACTAGCTTCAACTTTCTGATTAACTGACCGACTCTTTGACAATTCAAAAGTGCCTGTAACTGATTTAATTGAAATAAATGATTTGAGTTTGAGTTAATAATATAAGCCTATGTTTGTCCCACTGCAGGGCAAAGGCCTGTTCTCATACAGAGACTGTTTTGACTCTTAGACTGTTTTGCTTTTTTGCGATTGCTAAATACCTATTTCCAATATCAAAAAGCATTTTTTCGCTGAACGGGTTCTTCAAATGACAAATACATTTTAAATTTTGCTGAGCAAAATATCATATGCCAATAAAATTAATCATCAAGAAAATTTACCTATTGGCAAAAAAATCACAAAGTTTTAAGTACCTACATTTCGATACTACCTATGATAAAACTTTTTAAGAATAACTATTTATTAAATATTATGACAATCGATTCGGCTTTCTTCAAATTAACAAATAAATTTATATACTTATCGAAAACATAATAAATACATTAAAGTCGCTTTTCGTGTGTTTGTAACCGCGTTTTTTTTTCTAAACTTCGCAACGGATTTTGATGTGGTTTTTACCGTCATTTAGAGAATTTATTCCGAAAGTTTTATAGTTATAATGATTTCATATTAAACTTACATTATAATAAAGAAATCTCAATGTTTTGTGAAGTCGTAAAAACCGTGTGGAGCAGGGGCGGGTTGTTATGGACTGATAAATTGTTAGATATTAGAACAAGTTCTTTATATGACAGATTCATTTTCACACATAGTGTGGTCTGACTATCTCAGAACCATATGAGTGGTCATTTAATGTGCATTATCTGTCACAGCTAATAAGCCTGACAATGCAGTGAATACCCCATAATTAAAAACGTTCAAAATCTAGTCGCAATCTCATCTCAGCGACAATCAATGTCAAAATTTAGGGAAATTAGAGGTATTTTTGACAGATTGAGACTGAGATCAGACTGTGAACGTTCTTAAAATTACGAGAATTGCCCTCGAAAGTCTGTCTTGATCATCTGAGGTTGCTAGTAATAATACCAGTGCCTAATGCTAAGGAAAATATCATTGGCCAATTAATCGTTTAGCATATTATCATAATGACAAACCCACAAAGTAATCATTCGATCATCATCGACATCTTTTTTACCCAACTATGTTGGGGTCGGCTTTCAGTCTAACTGGATGCAGCTGAATACCAGTATTATACATGGAGCGACTGCCTATCTAACCTCCACAACCCCGTTACTGGGTAATAAGAAACCCCCTGACTTACCTTAATAAAATACTGGTATTCAGCTGCATCCGGTTAGACTGGAAGCCGACCCCAACATAGTTGGGAACATTTTAGACAAATGTATGATTTATGCAAAAGATGACAATTTTTCCGGCTGTCATCAAATTGTAAAACAAATAAATTAGATAATAATTGAGACGTATGTCTAAATAACAAAAAGCATTTTAAATATCACAAAAAGGTGATAATTTATAACCTAGAACGTTTTTGTAGGTTTTAGTTTGGCGATTAGCAAAACAGGCTTTAATATCTGCCTTTTGGAACGGAACGACGACTGCTGTGTAAAATAAAGTAATATTTAATAGCTTCTTATGTAGATATTATAATAACACAGTTTTATTTTTTGTTATTATTAAATCAAGTATGACACCAGTCTTCTGAGAGGTATTGTGTTACACAGTAACTGGGCCATGGATATCAGATGGGCAGACTCCATGTATAATACTGGTATTCAGCTGCAACTGATAAGACTGGAAGCCGACTTCAACAAAGTTCGGAAAGGGCTAGGAATAAGAGATTTAATCGACAAGGAGCATTCCAAGCACCATTTAAAGAAAATTTAAATAGGTACCATACCTACGATGTTAATGTAATGAAAACTGGTCAACTGCGCGTTGAACTCTCCCGCAAAGGGTTCTGTATGACCAAAACCATTGTAGACTACGTTCTTTAATATTTTCCTTGATAAAGGCCATATTATTAACACGTAGATACCTTATACGTGAAAATTGCTGCAGATTATGTACTCATTAATCAGTTAAAAATATACAGCTATGAGATAGACAAACGGCGGGCGGCGGCGGCGGCACAGGCTTAGGACCTAGGATCCCGGGGGCACAGTTTTGATACAGAATCTTTAAACGAAACGGGGATTAAATACAAACAAGTTGGCAACCGCTGAAACCTATAGATAACTACACTTAGCTCAGGAAAGGCCTGAAGAACTTACTTTGATTTAATTACTCCGGAATTCCGAGTGGAGCATTGGTTACCTCTTAATCGTAACATGACGCCTATTTTTCCCGAAGGGGTAGGTTGACGTGTGACCATACTGTGTCCTACTATAATATTATAAACGTGAAAGTTTGTATGGATGGATGGATGTTTGTTACTCTTTCACGCAAAAACTACAGAACGGATTTGGATGAAATTTGGCACACAGATGGGTTATAACCAGGCTTAATATATAGGATACTTTTTATCACAATATTCCCATGGGATCCAAACTTATGCGGGTGAACCCGCTGGGCAGAGCTAGTAATATTATAAACGTGAAAGTTTGTATGGATGGATGTTTGTTACTGTTTCACGCAAAAACTACTGAACGGATTTGGATAAAATTTGGCATACAGATAGTTTTTCACTAGGATTAACACATACGATACGTTTTATCCCAATATTGCCACGAGATCGAGACTTATGCGGGTGAGAACGCGGGGCGATGCTAGTGGTATTATAAATTACCATAAGAATTACGTCTAGACAAATAAAAATGCTAGAATTAATACCTATTAATTCAATAGATAATATATAGATATTTAATAGATATGTATAGGTAAGTACTCGTAGATTGCTTGGTACCTACCAAGCAATCTACGAGTATACATAAATATATATATAAAACAAAGTCGGGTTAGTTACATCATTTATAACTCATGAAAGGCTGGACCGATTTTGTATCATCATCCTCAGCCTACAGCAGCCCACTGCTGGACATAAGCCTTTCCTATTTCACGGCATTCGACTCGACGTTCGGCAACTCTCATCCAGCTGCTACCAGCCAACCTGCGAAGATCGTCGCTCCACCTAGTCTGAGGGCGTCCGTACGTTTACCGTTTCGCGGTTTCCACTCAAGAACACGTCGACCCCAACGGTCATCGATTCTACGGCTAATATGGCCGGCCCATTGCCACTTCAGCTTGCTTATTCTGTGCGCTATGTCGACAAGTTTGGTTCTCTGCCGGATCACCTTGTTGCGGATTCGATTCCTCAGAGAGTCTCCAAGCCCGTTAAATAGCTCGCTAAACGACCTTTGATGTATTGGTTTGCGATTATTATGATATTTGATTTGTTGGATTTCTCAGCCCCGAATAGCAGAATAACTATTAAAACATAATTCATATTCTACTGAGATACAAAGTTCACCGGGTAAGCTAGTAGTATAAATTATTGTATAATTAATATGGAGGGGTCCCTGGCTAAATAATGACAGCCGCACATGTCGATCGATTAGGATAAGCTAAGCTTGCCGCTGTTGGTCTGTGGATGACCATCTTTACCCAACGAGACCCCTCCGTGCCTCGGAAAGCACGTTAAGCCGTTGGTCCCGGCTGTCATTCGCGGATCTGTGACAGTCGTTACGGGTCGTCAGAAGCCCGAAAGTCTGATAACCAGTCTTACCAAGGGGTATCGTATTACCTAGTGGTTGTGAAGGTCAGCTAGGCAGTCGCTCCATGTAAAATACTGGTATTCAGCTGCATCCGGTTAGACTGGAAGCCGACCCCAACATAGTTGGGAACAGGCTAGGCAGATACTGATGATACAAAGGGCGGGTCTCTAGTATAAATGTAGGTATACTCATTTGTTGAGTTATGAGCTAGGTATATATTTAAACAAAACACCATTTAAATAAAACTATGCGTAAGCAAAAATAATAAGAATAAAAAGTAATAATACTTATACTATTAAACAATACATATTCACGCTATTCATGAATTAATAATGTTTTTAACCAATTAATCATTTTAGCGCATTAATTAATATTTAAATCAATTGATATTATGTACACACAGTTGTGTATACGTTGTATATACATGTGTCATGGAATAGGGTGCGTCCACCAGTTGTCGTCCTTAGAATATTTTAATAAATAATTAATTTTTATCTATATCTATACTAATAATAAAGCTGAAGAGTTTTGTTTGTTTGAACGCGCTAATCTCTGGAACTGGCAGGCGGATTTGAAAAAATATTTTCGTATTTCATAGCCCAATTCTTGAGGAAGGCTATAGGCTACTTAAAATCATGCTAGGACCTTTAGGAGCCGAGCAAAAACAAAAAAAGTCAGAAAGAACGCTGAGCGAAAACTAATGCCAGCGCAGGCTGGTGATGCGTGCGACGGGGTGGGTCGGGTGAACAAGAAATTTCACGCGGGTGAAGTCGCAGGTAGAAACTAGTCATACCACAAAGTATGGAGACCTTTATATATTAAACTGAGGGCGATAAATAAATATAATGAACATATTTATGTATCGAGCTGCAGACTATAAATTATTAATTACTCTAATAAATAAATAATTAATGGATTAATAAACATTTCACACTTCTAGGCCCGACACTACAAGTTGTATTGTATATCTTGAATGTAATCATGAAATACATAAATCACTTTTATTTACTTTGCACACAAAACATAATGAAAATGAAATATTTGTGTGCATGCATGAATCGAACATTTAGCATTATAATAATCAGCCTATAATGTTCCCACTGCTGGGACACAGGCCTCCTATCTGTAAGAGGGAGTGAGCCTTAATCAACCACGCACGCATCAGGCACGCCGATGTCACATGTCTCCGATTTTTTAGTTCTAGGACATGCCGGTTTCCTCACGATGTTGTCCTTCATCGTTTTGAGAGCAGTGGTGACGAAATAATTTACACAACGTAATTTTGTTGATAAGCTAAAAAATAAATTACTTATCAAAATTCATCTATTCGGCAGCGGACGACTAACACCATACAACTTGAACTTCTATAGCTTATTAATACCCGGCTTCCGAAACCCTGATCAAATCGCTTATCAGTGAAGCAGTCATAATGTCTCATGTTGGATGTTATGACTGGTTATCAAAAAACGTTGTAACCGATCATATCACAAGACATGACATTGGGCAACGAATTAAATTGAACAGTTTTGCAGAAAATGAGTGAGCTTATATATGCATTATTACGTATCTTGCCTTTTCCTAGCTATAAATGCTTGAGGCTTGGGATGCAAGGTTTTTGTAGCTATGAAAAAAAGTTTATGCGAAAGCTATGACGGTAAACAGATTTCGGATGAAAACCACAGGCACATTTTCGGTGCAGTGCTAGAAAACGAGCAATGGCGGTACAGCCATGAGCTCTACGAGATGTACGACGAGCGTCAACATCATCATTTCAGGCGAAATACATCCACTGCTGGACATAGGCCTCCCCCAAGCACCTCCACTTCGACCGGTTCTGTGCTTCTCGCATCCAACGGCATCATTACATTAGGACGAGCCTAATGTAATTAAAACCATCAAAGTAGGATATCTCTGATGGGCAGGACATGTCGCAAGAATGGACGAGACCAGAGCACTCAAACGTTTACTAGATAGTAAACCAGGTCGGAGAAGTCGAGGGCGGCCCAAGCTCAGATGGTTGGACGACGTAGACCAAGATTTATGAACTGTTGGAGCGAGAAATTGGAGAGAAAATGCCGGAAATAAGTCATGTTGGAGAAATATACTAGACCAGGCTAAGGCCCACCTGCGGCTGTAAAGCCTTAGATGATTATGATATGTTGGTAAATCCCACTGACCTATTTTACGGACTAAAATTATACTATATGAATTGACAGTTATTTTTTGTGCCGATTCAAAGCGAGCATCTCAAGAACTAAAATTGACACATTGCCGCAAATGGGCGTCGTTTTGTTTTGGTACGTCTCTGATGATTTAGTTCTAAATCGTGGAATAAGACTTTTTTTGTATATTTTGTGTTTACTACGAGATATTTAGAATATTATTATCACGAGAGTATGCGCATCTTGTAAAACTCGCTATCAAAACAATTAGTTTCACGGACGCTCACGTTGCTATCAGCACCAAAATAGCGAAAAGCAAATGTCTTCATTTTGTCATCGATAGTATGAAATCCAGCGTATTTGTTTATAGGTCAGTGGTAAATCCGGTTCTTTTCCGAATAATTTCATTTCTGATTTTATATTCAAAGAAACTCTGCCTCTTTTATCTATTCCGTGGACAAAACCACACAGGAGCTGTCAGCATATAGCCGTATGCACTTATTTGTTATGGTTGTCAACTCTCGCAAATTGTAGAACTCAGCGGAAGGAAATGACTCATTGCGGTGCTTATTCGATAAATTATCGAGTCTTTAGCTACGAGCGAACAATTGTGAACTTGTCGAGTTATTAACAATCATGTTATTGAAATGGAAGAAGTAGTTGGCGATAATTTGGCGAAATTATTCAACAATGGAAGCGGACGTGTTGGGAGTTTGATTATTTTATGGTTAAAAATCCTTCGAGTTCTTATTTGGGGTTCAAGATCAAATTTTATGGTAGATTTTATCGATATCTATGACGTAGTTAGTTGCGAAGATGTCACGCATAAGAATATATATTTACCTGTAAGTGGAAATAAATGAGGCCTTGCTTGAGTGACGATATGACAGCAGCACTGCCAAATTTGTCGTTTTTGTAAATGTTTAAAATGAGCTATGAGCTATACTCGTATTAACTCGTGTTGACACGAGATAAGCAGTAGGAGAAGTCCACATAGATGACACTTACGCGGGCCACATTATCATTATTTTGCCTTTATCGCAGTGTTTTTGGGGTCGGCGCAACATATGTTTTTTCTCCCATACTTCTCTATTAGTCATTATCAGCTTTTAAATCTGTTCAGTATAATTATTTCCCGCGTGCTGTGACAGTCATTACGGGTCGTCAGAAGCCCGAAAGGCTTTCAAGCCATATCATCTTTCACATCATCATCTGCTTAGCTTTTTTTTCAACTATGTTGGGGGTCTTCCAGTCAAACCGCATGCAGCCGAAAACCAATATTTTACATGGAGCGATGGCCTATCTGACGTCCACAACCCACTTACTAATACGATACCTCTTGGTAAGACTGGTTGTCAGACTTTTGGGCTTCTGACAACCCGTAACGACTGCCAAAGACATCATCATTTGCAGCACGCGGCTAATACTGAGCAGATTTTAAAGTGTTTCCCCAGAAACGTGCTTGAAAAAGAACCATTCGTAACTTTATAAACAAACGAAGTAGTGGGCAGAGCTACAACTAAAAATAAAACAAATAAATGAAGGGGTTACTCACTCTTCATACGTTTTGAATGCTTTTCATCGTTTGTGGTCACGTGAAGTTAAATTCAATGAATGAGTGTGCTTACCACAAAGCTATTTGCAACGATTCATTCAAATTATTTCTTTACGAGTTTTGTAACAGTTTGAAATGTGAAATGGGTGATTTTGTTTATTTTGTAAGTTGGTTTGTGCAAACACTTTTTCACGTCAATTGTATTTTAAAAACTGGATGAGTACGGTGTTTCCTATGTGAAGACATTGAGAAGAAAGGCCGAAACAAACTCAGGGGTGAGTCTCTTTTAAAATCCAGACATAATCTTGGTCAGATCATGTGAGAACCATGTAGATTTGTGTCATTTTGAGGTTACTTATTTAATCAGCCTATAATGTTCCCACTGCTGGGACACAGGCCTCCTCTCTATGAGAGGAAGTACCTTGAGGTTACTTGTGTCTTGAAAATTAAGAATTTGTAGGCATTTAGTTTTTAGAAAAAGGAAATACACACATAAAATCGACCTATAATGTTCCAACTGCTGGGACACAGGCCTCCTTTCTTTGAGACAGAGTGGGCTGTAATCTACCACGCGGGCTCAGTGCCGTGGTGCAGTGTTTGTAGATATCGCATGTGTTCATATTGTTGGTCTGGGACATGCCGGTTTCCTTCACAGTTCTTAAGCTTATTATGCTTATTTACAACTTGTAAGTCGGAGAGCCGTCACCCAGTGGTAACTAACGAGTTGTAAATAAAGAAAATACAAACAGGTCAATAAAAAAAATAGAGCAACATTAAAAAAAAAAACAAAAACAAACTTTATAATCCTTATATTTAATATTAAAATTCCATCTACTTAATGTCGGTAAATAGGTACCCAAATATCATAATATTATTGTATAACCTTAACAAAGGTACAATAAATCCAAAGGAAACCATTTTCCGGTTTCCCCACTACTTAGTGATAAATAATTACCTAAACCATTAATTGGGCCTCTCACCCTAATGTAATTTTGTTTACACAAATGCTGTAATTAAGCCTAAAATGTAATTAATATGTCTTTTGTTACAATTGGACCTCATTAGAGGTATTTTTGGATATAGCGTAATTTATTATGATTTTATACCAAAACTAGCTGCGCCCCGCGGTTTCACCCGCATAAGTTTCGATCCCGTGGGAATATCGGGATTAGAAGTATCCTATAGGTTAATCCTAGTTATAAACCATCAGTGTGCCAAATTTCATCCAAATCGGTTCAGTAGTTTTGGCGTGAAAGAGTAACAAACATCCATCCATCTATCCATCCATACAAACTTTCACGTTTGTAATATTAGTAGGATTAACATCTGCCAGCGACTTTGTTCGAGTAGAATTTCTTGTTGCACCCACCACGTCGTATCGCATCGTCTGCCTGTGCTATTACTTCGTTTTCAGCGTTCTTTCTTACATTTTTGCTTTTTGCCCGGCTTCTAAGAGTCCTAGCGTGATGTTAAATATACGAGACGCGGCCTTTACTTATGGTTACCAAGTGTACAAACACGCAGTGAATCAATGTATGTGTAAGCGCTGGAGCTCTTGCTACCGTCCGAGATAATGGCGAAGTCGGAAGTGTGTGTGTGTGTGTGCTGACGCTACTCGTCTTCACACACGCATTCACAGCGTACCTGTACACTTGGTTACCACAAGTAAAGCCCGTGTCTGTTCCTGTGATAAAAATAGTGTATGTATAATTAATTTGATGCGAAAAGAATGATTCATTGGATAAATATACTGTATCACTATAATTCTTCGGCAGCCATTTTGATTTTCACGAAAATCGCTTTTCTTTCCTCACAACACTGACAGAGCTACCTGAGGGGCAATTCTCGTAATTTTAAGAACGTTCACAGTCTGATCTCAGTATCAATCTGTTAAAAATACCTCTAATTTTCCTACATTTTTGACAAGTTTTTGACATTGATGATCGCTGAGATAAGATTGCGACTGGATTTTGAACAATTTTAATTACGACAATTGGCCTTCTGCTTGCAAAACGCTATTCTTTTGTTTACGCCGTCGTCGAACAAGCTTACTATGGAAAACAAAGCGCGAATTAGCATAAAATGACAAGATTTCCATTTAAAATGTGTGACTAATATCATATCTTACGCTAATCATGTAATTTATCGCCTCAAATATGTGCGGCGGACATTTTTTCCAGTTATGTATGGTTTTAGCACCTTGTCGTGTTGGTAACGTATTCTTTTGTTATGCCGTTAGGTTGGTATATTTTTTTCTGTGATTGCTGATTGAGAATAAACCTCCTTGGTTATAAATAATGTGGTTTGTGACTTGCCGCGGTTGGTCCGTGGATGGGTGACCATCGGAGACACCCCCGTCCCGTCCGAAGTTTGTCCCTGCTGTCATTCGTGGATCTTAGAGAGTCGTTACAGGTCGTCAGGAGTCCGGTGGTATCGTATCACCCAGTTACTGGGTTGTGGAGGTCAGCTATGCAGTCGCTTCATGTAAAATACTGGTATTCGGCAGCATCCGGTTACATGGAAGCCGACCACAACAAAGTTGGGATAAGACTGCGCAGATGATAAATAAAAATAATGTGGTTGTAAAATAAAGTTATATTCATATTGGTTTAGTGACTTTCAGCCAGAGTTGTGCTCAACTTATTTGACTAACTGGCCACTTAGAATTTGGTTACCGGCTGGCGATTTTAACCAATGAAACTAAATGCGATCAGCACATCTAAACAACGTACAAGAGCTGTCAGTGTCAATATTTCACAATAATGATGACATTACCTAACAGTTGGACAGGTCGACAGAAGGGACACACGACTATACATCAAGCTATATATACATTTTCAGTTTTAGCTGACCTCGCATTGAATACGTTTTTAGTACAATCAGAAGCCAGCTTATACTGGTTATCTTAGCTTGATGTGTAGCACATAAATAAACAAATGACATTGCAACACGACAGAAGAAAAAGAAAAACAAAAAAGCATCATAATTCAATATTCGAAGCCCGACTTGTCAAAAATTTCAAACGTCATCTAATTCACGCAGCGGCCGCTAGATGGCGCTAACAACCTGGAGCGTCGCACGCGCATTGTTTATCGCGCATCTACTAAATGATTAAGGAGATCGTGATGCAACGCTGTTTGTATATTAAAGCGTTGGTTGTTTGTTTGTTATTCATCTGTAGTTTGTTATTTAAGTGAGGGAATGAATGGTGAGAATGTTAGGTGGGTACCTAATTATTGTTTATGGGTATACTAACTTCCAACAAAATTCGTACCTACAAGCAAAGGTACTATCTAGCTTTACTTGTAGGGAAGTATAAAAAACTTTTTTTTTGGAAGTCGGTTGTTTTGTTTTTGTAATATTTTATATTTTTCTTTATTTAGTTGTACCTATAGTTGTACACAAATTCATTTAGTTGCTTTATATC
The DNA here is from genome assembly GCA_947507525.1 of Apamea epomidion. Lineage (NCBI taxonomy): Eukaryota > Metazoa > Arthropoda > Insecta > Lepidoptera > Noctuidae > Apamea > Apamea epomidion. Next base: position 9,531,439 of record OX382252.1, on the reverse strand, counting down.
AGTGACAGGAAGTTATTAAAACATCATCAATATAAACTAAGAGGGAAAAAATCGTATTATTCAAACTAACTCAAAAACCACACAAGCAAAGTTAATCAAATTTATATAGGATCACCCTTGAGGCATACCTTATCGATTAAAAAAAATAATTTTGCAAATCCGTTTGTATATGACGAATAGTGTGTTATGCAATTAGATTTAGCGTTCATCGCAGGTAGGCAAGGATAATTTATAATATCAACTGAATGAGAGAAACTAAGAAGATCGAGCTAAATGGCATGTGATTAGAGAGACTTAGTTTCATCAGTAGGCTGGGACACAGGCCTCCTCTCTTTGAGAGAGGGCTGTAATCTACCACGCACGCCCAGTGCGGGTTGGTAGATGTCACATGTCTTCATGTGTTGTGTGTTTGTCTGTTTTTCTATTAAAGAAAAGAAAGAAAAATATTTTATTCTGCACAAACCAAACGCACAATTAGAACTAAAAAATAATATTAATAATAATAAAAAAAGGACATAAGATATACATAGTCAAAAAAAACTACTACTAGGGACTAACTCACCCACCCACCCACTCTCTCACTCTACTATTAGGAATTTCTCAATACCAGCCCGGAGTTTGAAAGTTGGTGGTGTGATACCCCCGTGCCTCAGAAAGCACTACCGTTACAAAACCGTTGGTCCTGCGCCTGATCTCTCTCCGGTCGTGTCGGATTGGAGTCCATCGGACTATGAGAGTAAAGGAACAGAGGGCGCACACACTTGTGCTCTATAATATCTCCTGCGAACCTAGCTAATCTCCGTTGAGATTGACCACCTTGACCGTAAACGGTCAGGGGGATTATTATTATGTCTTCGAATTTTTGGTTCTAGGACATGCCGGTTTTTTCATGATGATTTCCTTCACCGTTTTTAGGACTGTTACAGGCTCATGGTAAAAAGCATTGGCTTCCTGATGTAGGATGTAGTCCGAGCAAAACAAAATTACCAAATAATTATGTAACTTTGCCCCCGGGCATACGTGATGCATCGCCAATAAAACATGCCCTAACAATAATATATAAATTACAGAAACACAAACAAACAGACGTTTATAAGACGTAGTAAAGTTTGTCTGTTTGTTAGTTTGTTTGTTCAGAACAAGATTTATGATTTTGAGATCGTTTCGGGCGGTTTTTTTAATTAGTTTTTCAAATGTAAGATTGGATTCTGTTGGTGGAAATGGTCTGTACGAGTATACGCCTTTAATTTTTAAATGGCTCCGATAGATGTTTTAGCTGTCGTTAACGCGAAGTTTGCCGAAGTTTCTGTGATAGCAGTGTCTCGGCAAACTTAGAATCATTTAGAATTTTGCCAAACTATTGGTAGACTATTTATGTGTTGAACCTCTTTTTGGGGTGAATATTTATTATCTTACTAATATTATAAACGCGAAACTTGATATGGATGGATGGATGGATGGATGGATGTTACTCTTTCACGCCAAAACTACAGAACGGATTTGGATGAAATTTGGCACACAGCTAGTTTATAACCAGGATTACTTAACATACAGGATACTTTTATCCCGATATTCCCTCGGCATCGAAACTTATGCGGATAAAACCGTATTTAAAAAAAAAATTAACAACTTGTAATGTTGGAAAAACTAGTGCTGCCCTTGTGGTTAACGTGTACCTAAGTCTGCCTAGCCTTTCCTAAATAAGTTGGGGTCAGCTTCCAGTCTAACCGGATGCAGCTCAATACCAGCATTTTAAACAGAGCGACGCCTATCTGTGGTTTATTATTATTTATTTTTAGCCTATGTTGCAGAATAAAGGCCTCCCTTTCTCCTTTCCACTTCTCTCTTGAGCTAGTGAGGACCAATGCTGTCTGTAGGCGTCAAGCTCATCTCGCCATCATTTCCTAGGTCTGCCTCGATATCGCTGGACGTTTTCTGTGTTTAACGTTTAATTATTAACACAAACAGCCAGATAAAATAATCTAGGCATTTGTAAGTTAAGAAAATTTTAGTTACCTGCAGAAGTCATACTGTTAAAAGCGCAGAAGCGATTCGATAATCCACTCTACGAAACCAATCTTCCTTTAGGAGAGGTTTCTGATTATACAAAGCATAATTTAAATTTTGCATAAACAACCGCGCGAAATTGTAGTGCTATTAATATATTATTATCTAGTAGCAACAAGAGCTATGGGAAAGTGGTCTATAAATTATTGGCAATATTAGTCTGTGTTAATTACTCCCACGTTATATTGAAGTTTAGCTGGCAAGGCAGGAATACATTCAGCCAGAAAAGTATCGGTAATGGATGATTTGTTTATGGTTCTATATTATTATTTTTTGGTTGTTAGATTGGCACAACTGTTTTCCATTTTAGCGCGGAGTTTGAGTTGCGTCTGTTATTTAGATTAAGTGCAGAGCTGTTTTTAGTTAGATCATATCTAGTGTGTATTGCGAATTTCATAATGAACAAAAACATCGAACAAAGAGTTTGTTTTAAATTTTGCATCGCCAATCGAATTTCGTGTTCGGATTCACTGAAAATGGATACAGAAGGCTTACGGTGAATCGACTTTATCAAAAACACGTGTTTTTGGCTCGCAACACTCGAGTGGTACAAAGCATTCAAAAGCGGTCGGGATTTGATAGAAGATTTGCCTCGCTCTGGTAGGCCATTAACGTCTTCAACTGAAGTTAACAACCCAAAGGTGAAGGAAATACTGACTGAAAATCCTCGTTCAAGTTTGAGAGAGGTAGCCGCTGAACTTTCTGTATCTCACGAATCGATCCATACCATTTTAAATAATCACTTGGGTATGAAACATGTTGCCACTCGGCTAGTCCCAAAAGACCTGAATTTTCTCCAAAAACTCAATCGCATAAGAGTCGCTGAGGATATGCTATAAGGAGTCAATTCCGACCCAACATTCATAAAACGCATTGTTACTGGTGACGAAACGGGGGTTGAACTGAACCGAAACCGAAAAAACCACGCCAAAGTCGATCAAAAGTCAAAGTCATGTTGACTGTTTTCTTTGACTATCGCGGTGTTGTGCACTGGACATTCTTGCCAGAAGATCAAACGGTAAACAAATAATATTATTTGAGCGTTATGTGGCATTTAAGAGAGCAAATTCGACGAAAAAGGCCAGAATTGTGGAAAGCAAATTCTTGGATTTTGCATAACGATAAGGGGCCTTCGCAAAAGACCATAATTGTGAACGAATTTTTGACCAAAAACTCAACAAATACCATCGAGCAACCACCTTATTCACCAGATATGGCTCCAGCCGACTTCTTTCTTTTGCCTAAACTCAAATTACCATTTCGCGGCACACGTTTTTGTTCGGTAGAATACATAAAGGATAATTCGCGGCGAGAACTTAATTCAATTCCGGAAAATTCATTTAAAAAAATGTTTTGATGATTGTACTATTCGTTGGCGTAAGTGTATCGTTTCTGAAGGAGCATATTTTGAAGGCGATAAAATAAATTTGGATGAATAACTAACATTTTGTGTACTATTGATCTTTTCCCGGTACTTTCTTGACAGAGTAGTATATAGAACTCTCACTGGCCGTGGGTGACGTGAAAGTTGGTTAAGTAAAGAGTTCCTTACATTATCGTAGTCTATCTATTTAATAGATAGGTATGTTCATCATCATCATAATCTACCTAGCCTTTTCCCAACTATGTTGGGGTCGGCTTCCAGTCTAACCGGATGCAGCTGAATACCAGTATTTTACACGGAGCGACTGCCTATCTCACCTCCACAACCCCTTGGCAAGACTGGTTGTCAGACTTTCGGGCTTCTGACGCCCCGTAACGTCTGTCAAAGATTCAAGAATGACAGGCAGGACCAACGGTTTAACATGCTTTCGGAGGCACGGAGGGGTCTCGATATGTAACAATGGTCACCCATCCACAGACGTAGCTTAACCTGATCGATCGACCCGTGCAGCTGTTATTACTTAGCCACTACACAGTGGCTAGACAGTCTACAGTGTTTTACGTTGTTCTATTACTCACCCGACCAAGCCAAAGAAAGTATTTTAATAGCCAAATACAAGGCGTTGGACTAAATTGGCGTGACAAAAAATGTGTAGGGGAGCGGCTGCGTTCCCCTAACGTTATTTTGAAGGTGTGATGTAAAGTTTACACTCCAATTTCTGTTCGTACAATAGTTTGAAATGTGAAAACTAGTCGTGGTTAGTTTATTTTAACTAATTTATAACACTAGAGCAGTTGTGGCAACCGCTGCGACTTACCGAGTTGTAGGTCATAGGTTCGAACCGAGACAGGCACTTTGCTTGATATGAACATTATCAACTGTTAATGTTCCCACTGCTGGGACACAAGCCTCCTCTCTCTGAGAGACAGTGGGCTGTACTCTACCACGCGGGCCCAGTGCGGGTTGGATGTCACATGACTTCGAATTTTTGGTTCTAGGACATGCCGGTTTCCTAATGATGTTTTCCTTCACTGTTTTAAGAGCAGTGGTGATGAAATAAATTACAAAAAGTAAAGCGTAAAGTTCGAACCTACGACCTTACAACTCGTAAGTCCCAGCCGTTACCACTGCGCCACCACTGCTCTCTTATAATACTGGTTATAATACGAAAAAACTGTAGTCTTTGACCACAATTACTATAGTTTGACCAAAACCGCTGTACCGCGCGTTCGGTATGTGCGCGGCGAGACGGGTGGGCAGTGCAGGCCGCTCATTCGTCATCGCTCACGGCGCCCCCCGCCACGCCGCGCATTCGCGGTACAGCAGTTTCGGTCAAACTATAACTACATCGAACCATCATCTGTTTTGAAGTTCGTCAACAATATGAGGACATGTCACCTTACGAGTACCAACCCGCACTTGGCCCGCATGGTAGATTACAGCCCACTCCCAGGGCTTGAAGAGAGGAGGCCTTTGTCCCAGCAGTAAAATAAGAACATTAAGGCTATGAGTTTTTACCAGTCTACATATTCTATAAATTCATTGATTAAATAACCGTTTTCACACTCTCAAATCGTTAGTGATCCACAAAAAAATGTTGATTAATCATTTAAATAATTGAATTAGCGAATTTGATTATTTTATTGCATAATTTGATGGTGTTTTTATGGACGTCTACCATCAAAGTTAATGGTGCCCAATTTTGCTGTAAAACCATCGATTTTTATAATATTACCGTGTCATTAATTAATTCCGAATTTGGGTAATTTAGGCACGTTTTTAGGGTGCCGTCAGTCCATCTGCCGAGCCTTTTCAAACTATGGGTCGGCTTCCAGTTTAACCGGATGCAGCTGAATACCAGTACTTTACATGGAGTAACTGCCTATCTGACCTCCACAACCCAGTTATTGGGTAATACAATACCCCTTGGTAAGACTGGTTGTCAGGCTTTCGGGCTTCTGACTACTCGTAACGAACCTTCAAAGATCTATAAATGACAGCCAGGACCGTGCTTTCCGAGGCATGGAAGGTTTTCTATTATATGTAATGGATGATATCCATACACCGCCCGACCTTGGCCACCGACCCGTGCGGCTGGTATGCGGACCCTGGTTTAGCCAGTAAAATGAAAAAGAACATGCATAAATACCCCTACCATATCACAGTAAACAGCAACTTTTCTTTTCAGCATCATAAATTTCCTGAAAAACTTAAATTATGGTTTAAAAAATCCGATAGCAAAGGTACTGCTTTTGCATTAAATAAACCCTAGGTAGGTAAATAAAAGGTAAAAAAACCGACTGATATTACTCTTTATTACCTATAGGTACCTACATACTTTTCTATAAGTTCCACGATTGGCAACCTACTGGGCATATAAGTTATCACAATTTATCAGTCAGCCACTTACTAAAATAAACGAGGTGCGTTCTTATTACTCGTGGTGGCCATGTGCAAACTAAACGAGCAAAGATAAAAATGATGGATAAACATTGACACATTGCTATAAAACTATCAAGTTTTTACTAAAACTTATAGCTAAACAGCTGAAACATGTTTCTTTAATAAAAAATCATATTATTTAAAATTAGCTGTAATAAAAACAACCTTCTTTGATAGTAATCAACAGGACACAGGCTGTATGTGGGCATTCCTTATACGCAACTTCTTAATGTTTCCACTAAGCATTAGCCCGGTGAACGGAACGCGGCCGCGGGAGGAACAAAAAAAAAGTTAACTGTCAAAGTGACGTTTGAATTTTTTCCCACCAATTTAAACGTCAAATGAGTCTAAGGTTGTATGGCTGCGACCGTTATTTTCCTTTTTGAGGTCTCTAGGTGTTGCAAATGACACTTTGAAATGTATTTAGCGATAAAAATTTATTGTATCAACTTTTTTTTTTATTTTATGTCGGTTTTCCCTTAAATGATGGACTGAATTAAATGTAATGTAGATTGTGTTTTCGCACCCGTTCTAAGTTTATTTTCTTGATCCAAATCTTTTATTATAGCAAAAATTTTCTTAGTTCCATGTTTATCTAGTTGTGGACTTTTACAAGCATGCTTATCGATTTTATATTTTATTAAATAGGAACAACAAACAGCTACATTATGCAATATTATAAACAGAAAAGTATAAGTTACTTTAGTAAAACAGTATTTATGAAACAAAATAGTAGATTTAATTGCGCAAGTCAGATGGCTATTCAGTATAGAATTTAGCGAGTCAGAAACTATAGCACGAACGTTCAGAATAAACGTAACATAAACTCGAACGATTTATTAAATGAAAAATACAATTATCCCAAGTCCAGACGCCAGCACGTCAAGCTACCCGAAACTGTCAAATTTTCCCAATCAACCCTGAACGCAATAACAATATAAAATATTTAAAAATGTAATTTGTAAGTATTTAAATGAAATAAAGGAGATAATAATAATAATCATTTATTTGCAGACGTTGAAATCCATAGAATTTGATTAAGTAGTAAAAATTGACATCAAAACATATTCATGAATTACAATTAAGCAACATAACAAAAATAACATACTTAATCGAAATACATCACAAATTACATAATAATGTCATAATAGAAACGAATCACAAATAACATAAAAATAACAGAATACACACACATAAAAATTACAAATAGGCATAATAATAATAATAACATAATAGGAATAAAATAATATGTACCTACATATAGCTATCTAGAGCCGATCTGTGTGTGCAGTTTCACCCATCGACCAAGCATCGGGCAGTCCCACCGGTCACTCAATGCTCTCAACATGCCGTGGGTGCTGATATCTGTTCTGTGCCGGAGAGAAGCGCATCGTTTTCGAATAATGGCATAAAAATCATCCACTCTCGCAATAAGGTAATGCTTTAGCGATAAAGTAGATTTTCAAGTTTATCGCTAAAGCATTACGTTCAAGGTTGATTATAGTCGTTAAAGTTGAAAATCTATTAAAGAAATTTGCATCATGGTTAAAGAAAGAGGAAAATTCATTAATTTGTGGTAAACATTGACGAAAAGAAATAACACAAAAAGATCAAGTTTTGAAACAACAAGCACAAATTAGTGCCACCTATAGATATGAATAAAGTTTTAAAACTAAGTAAATATTTTGTGCGAAATGTGTTTTTTTTCGGTATTATTTTACGTTAAATCCGAGCATTCATGCTATGTTCACAGTAGGTAAGGTTGATATAGCGCCAGTTTCTTATGACGCGTGGCCAAAATCGGAACTAACACCGCCATCTTGTTTTTTCAATACATCCCACAAAACAATTAGACTAATGTCTACCAACAGCGCCCTCTATTAACGTCATTAGAGCCCCAAAAGATCCGTGTAGCGTTATAGGTAACCAGCACCTATCAATCACAATCTGAATCCATAGCTTTATATGTACGAAGAAATTGTCTGCTCAGCGACGTAAATAACGCAATGAATGTTGTTGAACTGTCAAAATGAAAGCCATTGCTACTTTTATTGAGTTACGTGGCTGACTATATCCAGGACGCACCTGACATAGTTCAAGTGTCATCAATGTCAATAGCTCATTTTAAAGTGAAAGGACAACTTTGCAACAAAAACTTGTCACAAAGGAAAATGGCATGTCACAACACAGTAACCATTTAATTAAAATGTCCAACGTACATGTGCAAAATGCGATAATATGTAAATAATCCGGTGACAGCCCGCCATTTTAAAATGTCGGTTGCAATTAACTTAACGTAAAATGGTGCCAAGTCGTCCTTAATTCGTAATTCAATCCGCGTTTGTCATGAATTGTGTGACAAGTCATAATAAATTGGATAGGCATTAATTATCTGTGACAACCCAATGAAAGAATGAGCGAATTATCTGTATTTGAGATAGGTAACCCAGACAACTAGTCTTACCAAGGGGTATCGTGTTACCCAGTAATTGGGTTGTGGAGGTCAGTTGAGCAGTCGCTCTATGTAAAATAGTAATAATATTCAGCTGCATCCGGTTAGACTGGAAGACGACCCCAACATAGTTGAGAAAGGGTTGACAGATGATGATGGTAGGGTTACCATCATCATCTGTCAACCCTTTCCCCCTCCATTGTTTCATCACCACTGCTCTAAAAACGGTGAAGGAAACCGTCCTGCGGAATCCGCCACGTCCTAGAACCAACAATTCCAAGACATGTGATATCCACCAACTCGCACTGGGCCCGCGTGGTAGATTACAGCCCACTCCCTCTCACTGAGAAGAGGCCTGTGTCCCAGCAGTGAGAACTGAGCTGCTTTGTCAATTCTACATACAGAGGGTATCTCATCGAATGTTAATATTTTTTAAAGCAAAAATACTTTCACTTATTTTTTTCGCTGTCTAAGGGAAAATTTTCACCTCAAGTCATCAGACCTAATGATTAAAACTGCACCCAGGCATCGTTTCTGCTACACCCAGAAAAAATCAGGATAGTGTAAAAGAGACTGATTTTATCAAAAACAATATTTTTGCAATATTTTTCCTCAATCGTTTACAAGTAAAGTAGAATGTGTTATTAAAATTGATTTTATGGCAAAAATTGAATTTTAATAGTTTCAATATAAAGACCTAACTTATTATGTTGTATAGGAATGTAAAACACATCTTAAAAATGATGGGTGCTTTTGGGTTATGATCAACATTATCAGCCTACAGCAGTCCACTGCTGGACATAAGCCTCTCCTACTGCACACCATTCAACTCGATTTTCGGCAACTCTCATCCAGCTGCTACCAGCCATCCTGCGACGATCGTCGCTCCACATAGCCTTGAGTTAGGTTAAAAACGGAATACCCTTAAATAAGTATAAATTAGTGGCCCATTAATTATCCTATCCTACTTCTTACTAATATTATAAACGCGAAAGTTTGTATAGATGGATGGATGTTAGTTACTCTTTCACACAAGAACTACTGAACGGATTTGGATGAAATTTGGCACACAGATAGATTATAACCAGGATTAACACATATACTACGATACTTTTTATCCCGATATTTCCACGGGATCGAAGCTTATGCGGGTAAAACCGCGGGGTGCCGCTAGTAAAGCTGTCTATAAGTGGGTTCGTTTAACTGAAACATATCCCCCCGAGATTTTCTCGATTAGAAAATGCGTAGGAAAAATCAATCAGTAAGCTATGCCGCTGAGTTCATTTGCTTTGCTACTTCCGTTAAATGGGAAATTCTACCTTTAATCCTGAACAGTTTTCTCCAAGAAAACCAATCCATAAATAATTCGTGACACTTTTAATTTCGATACAAACGCAAAATTTTGTAGAATATTTAGAATGTAGGTTTGCTAATTTTTTTTCGAATCTAAGTATTAAAATTGGTATCACAGGAAAAGTTGAAAAAAGATTCCGCGGTGACAAAACTGTAGAAAAATAAACACCCTGTATAATGTCAGTTGACTTCAAAGTCAAGATTTGCCCCGTAAAAAACTAAGTATAATAACCACAAATCGATGTTATTACAGTAAAAACATAATACAACGATTTGTTCAGCAAATCAATCGTTTGGAATAAACAGACCTAGCAATGCTAGTGATATAAGTGTGATAACTGATAATTTTCGAGTTAGCAACCTTACAAGTACTGACATACAACTAACACCTTTAAAATTGCGAAATCGTGATACAAAAAAAAAATATCCGATTCGCTACACTTTGGACATGTAATCTTGTACCAATATATCTTTACACTTCACACCAACCTTAGCGCAATCAAAATAAAGTCGATTTTTCATTAATTTTGGTTGAAAGAAATCGTGGTTTCGTCTCGTGCTTCGACAAGTTTAAATTTGCGGTTGTGAAACTGCATAATGTGGAGGAAGTCGGTTGAAACATCGTTTTGTGGACGGTAAATGTAAGTTGGTGGTCGGATTAAACGAAATATCTGGTTGGAGCGCGTACGCTCGTCGTGTGTGGTCTCGAGATGGTGCGGCAGGAAAGTAGCTCTAGTTGATTTTGCAATTTTCTTTGAGGAATGTTTTTTTTGTAGGACGTAATTTGCTTATAGTGTGTTTTGGTTATTGGATTTTGGTATTTTCAATTGAAAAACAAAATGGTAATTTTCAGTTTTGGTAATGAGGTCAGAATTGAAAAATTATTATAATAACAGCAATTTGTCTAAAATTCTTACGATAAGTATTTTGTTACTTTTTGAAGATTATGCACAAGTATTTTAGTATTATGGGACTGGCAATTTAATATAACTTCTTTGCTATTTAGTTAGGAATTTTATGCTACTTAAAAATATCATAAGATTTTATTTTATTTCTGGTCGACACTAGCAAAAGACAGAATTGTGTGGAAAAGCGAGAGGGAGGCCTTTGCCCAGTAGTGGGACAATACAGACTAGTTAGATTGGATTAGATTTTATTTTATTATTTTCGGGAAAGTTACAGCTAACTTATACAGTGTTATTAAGAAGATATGAAATTGAAGGCCATTTACAAGTTTCCACTGATAAAATCCTACTAATATTATAAACGTGAAAGTTTGTATGGATGGATGGATGGATGGATGTTTGTTACTCTTTCACGCCAAAACTACTTAACGGATTTGGATGAAATTTGGCACACAGATGGTTTATAACCAGGATTAGCATATAAGATACTTTATATCCCGATATTCCCACGGGATCGAAACTTATGCGGGTGAAACCGCGGGGTGCAGCTAGTATTATATATATGTTTACTACTTACCCATCGGAATGTTACAGCTGCACAAATAATATTAATTAATCAGATGTTCCTAAAATCTAAGATTTAAATAGCCCTGGCTAAAAATAAACCGCTTGTAATATGATTTACCATTTACAATTTTATATGACTAATTTACAAGTGACAGATTCAGAAATACGCTACTATTCGCAGCTTTTGATTCGTGTCTAATTCTATGAAATAAAGTGCTGTGTTAAGTGGGGTGCCAATTAATCATGTCAAATTAATTCTAAGTGTCTTCTCTAAATTCTCTAAAAGCCTGCCATTTAAATAATTTACGCACGTTCTGGGTCAGGGAAATTATTTGTTTGTGTAAGAAAATTTATCACCAATTTAAATTGTCCGTTTGCTCAAATCACAACTGTAATTGTTTGAAAGCTGTATAGCATGGCTCCGCAAATTGACGTAGGGAGTTAGTGGTTTCACAATCAATTTTTATGACCGTACCTGAAGTTTTAATTTAAAAGTTAATCTCCTACGCAAAAAAAGAAAATGAAGGAAAAGAGGGGCGCCTTAGCCCTGCCGCGGGACAGTACCAGCTAAATTATAATAAATATTAATATACGTAATGTTTAAATAACAAAAGTAGATATCTTTTTCTCCAATATAACCATTTAACCTAATTAGCCTATAGTGTTCCCACTGCTGGGACATAGGCCTCCTCTCGGTGAGAGAAAGTGGGCAGTAATTTACTACGCGGACTCAGTGCGGGTTGGTGAATGTCCAATGTACTGGTCTTAAATATTCTAATAATCGATCCTTTCCTTCCTTAAAGTGGTGAACATTGTTTTATGCTTGAGTACGAGTCTTTTGACTATGTGTATCTTATGTCTTTTTTTTATTATCATTATTTTTTATTTGTAATTGTGCGTTTTATTGGTGCAGAATAAATTATTTTTCTTTCTTTCTTTCTTAACTTAAAAAAGCCATCACCCGAAGTGTCAGCGTCTTTAACCCCGTTAATTTTATGCTCTAACCTTTAGCTAATGCCATTTAGTTTAACTACATCTACATTAACTTAATCACAAAGGTTAACGTTACCATTAATACTGAACAGTTTAGAAGTAGCACTTCATTTTGTAGCATACATAACCTGTAGCTAAATATATCTTATTTAGCTAAATTTAGTGAAGTTAGAAGGTAAAAATAAAATAGCTTTCTTTATGTGAGGCAATTTGGGAAGAATTGCTCCTAATCGGCTAGTAAATATTCCGCAGATTACCTCCCAAAACTACCATTGTAAAACGGATTGGTGATTGCAGTTTATCGTTTTTAGAAAAGAAAAAAGGTTTTTTTTCTTTTCTAATTAACTTAAAAAACCATTGATTCTAGCCGAATGCCTAAATAAAATTGTCTTCAATAATATCGTGATTGTCTAATTAAAAAAAAAAACTGAAATGATTGTTGTCTTTAGTAATGTTGTGTTATTGTCTTTAAGCTAGCCTTTTAACAGAAGGCCAATTCCTGTAATTAATAACGTTCAAACTCAAGTCGCAATCTCATCTCAGCGACAATCAATGTCAAAAACTTGTCAAAAATGAGGTATTTTTGACAGATTGAGACTGAGATCACACTGTGAACGTTCTTAAAATTACGACAATTGCCCCTCTGTTACTAAAGCTAGCACAAAATTAACAAACAGAGCACCTTACCCTTCACACTCGGTACATGTAGCAAGTTCTACGCCCCGCTCCCGCCGTCACCGCGATATGTTAAAGTTTTATCATTATTTGCGCTAACCTTAGCTACCTTAGCAGACCTGTAGTCTAATTGGCTACCTGTAGGGTTTGAAGACCTAGAAATCACGGGAAGACTAAATATTGTAGGTAACTCAATTAATTAAGTCATCGTCGTGGGTTTGTCATTCGAACATCTTTGACAGTCGTTACGGATAGTCTGAAGCGAGAAAATCCGACAATCAGTCTTACGAAGGGGTATAATAAAATACGTTTATTTCCGGTAAACATGACGGAGAAAGAACACGAAGACAAAAAAAACCGGCCAAGTGCGAGTCGGACTCGCGTATGAAGGGTTCCGTACCATTATCTATAAAAATCACGTCTGTTGTATGGGAGCCCCCTTAAATATTTATTTTATTTTGTAACAGAAATACATAATTTGTAAAAACTTCAACTGTCTAGCTGTCGCGGTTCTTGAGATACAGCCTGGTGACAGACAGACGGACGGAGAGACAGCGAAGTCTTAGTAATAGGGTCCCGTTTTTACCCTTTGGGTACGGAATCCTAAAAAGAACAAGTTGGGGAAAATATGCGTCACACCCACGCAAAACGGCCATCGCTCAGCATAATGCAAAGACCCTATGCGAGTCAGCCCCAGCGCTGGTTTTCAGCGACAACCGGTGTATCGTGGGATGATCCTTCACAACCCAATTACTGGGTAATACGGTACCCGAACCAGTGCTTTTCATGGAACAACTGCCTGTGCGAGCGACGCGTTGAGTCTCATGCAGATGCTGTTGATCACTTTAAGGTGTGGAAAATCCTTTCAGAGGGCACCTTTACACCTGCTAAGAAACTTTACTTCCTAATGTTTCTATCTTCAATAGTTTAGTATTTATGTGACGGAAAAGCTATACAAGCAAATAGGGTGTAGATTTTAATAACAACAGTAGGTGTCGTACAGAAAGTTCCTATCGAGATATTTTTTAATTTGATCTTATTTACTTTAACTCAGAAAAAAAATGAAGAGCCTGAATAATAATAATAGCCTTTTTTTTTTTTTTTTGAGGATGGGAAATCATCAAATGACCCCTCCCGCTCTGGGTGGAGCGGAAGGGAGTGTCAGACTCTTACTGACTAAAACCCACCCGTGTTTCTTCCTTAGCCCTTTATGAACCAGGGCAGCGGTAACCCTTTCGGACGATCCCGCTACCCCGGCAGGCTTCGGCTCTGTCGGGCCCCGTCAACTATGCTGACATTTCTTTGAGGCGCGCGTGGAATACATACGCGCCGTCCGGCACGGGCCTGGTCTTGATCGGACGGTGAGCTACCCATTGCTCTCCGCCCGCAGGCCCGCGCCTACGGTGGCCGGGAGTTGCCACGCGGCTCCCGACGCCCTGAGCGTCTCCCGCGGCGGCTGAGGCGTGAGGATCTCTCCCTCGCCCATCCCGCCACCTCCTTCGCTAGCATGACTGCTTCGCAGAAGGAGGTGACCGCCTCCCACTCCCTCTCGCCCCGGACCATGGCTTGAACCAGGGCCGGACGCGAGAGGTCGCCGCCGCTGCCGATCGCCTCTACGAGGACACGGCGGTGCTCTGCCCAAGCGGGGCAGACCTCCACCGTGTCCTGTGGGCGATCCTCGCAGTGATGACACCCGGGCGTCTCCTCCCGCCTGATGATGTGCAGGAACCTCCCGAAACATCCGTGTCCGGAGAGGACCTGCGTCAGGCGGTAGGTAAGAACGCCGTGACGCCTCTCTAGCCACTCCTCAAATAGGGGTCTTACCGCCGCTACCGTGGCGTGCCCTGTAATAAAAGCCTCCCACTGATTTCGGTCACGGTGACCAATCTCAACGGAGATTAGTCAGGTACGCAGGAGATATTATAGAGCACAAGCGTGTACGCAGACACAGGTGCACTCTCTGTTCCTTTACTCTCAAGTCCGATGGGACGGCAACCCGACACGACCGGGGAGAGATCAGGCGCAGGACCAACGACTTTACGTGCTTTCCGAGGCACGGGGGTATAATACCGCCAACTTCCAAACTCCGGACTGTTACTAAAAAATTCCTAAGGGAAAATCCAATAATTATAACTTTATCTGACCTTGGATTCGAACCCAGGACCCCACGCTCAGCAGTCGCGCTTGCAACTACGAGACCAACGGGGTAGTCAAGAGCCCGAATACCTATCTAATGGTTAAATGGTCAGTATGGTCAAACTGCCAACTACAAACTAGCAATACCAAATATACCTCCTGGACTTTTGTCTCCCTTAATTATTTAAAACGATTTGCCACTTCTTCATATACCTAGGTGATGCTGCTTACCTTCATAACAAAAAGCGTGAAGTATCCTCACGTTATGGATTTCTCTCAAGTATTCTCAACATCTTATTACTAAGTTCATCTCACGAGGAAGCTGTTAACCTGTCATATTTTAATATTTTAACGAGGTGTTTTCAATGGCTGTTCAAGATAACATATATATGCATAATTAAGGTGTTTTCAACCATAGTTTCGTAGTAGCATGTTGAAGATATTATGAACAATTTTCTACGGAGCAAAAACGTATTTTGCACTTCTGAAAATGTTCTAAGAAATTACTTTACTTGTAAAACTTATGAGAAATAGCATGGTAATTGCGACACACACTATCAGTGGATGTGTTTAATGGATGAAGCCTTAAATTTTGACAGTTCAACAACATTCATTGCCTTATTTACGTTGGTGAGCAGACAAATTTTTCGAACATATGAAGCAATGGATTAGCAATATGTGTTACGCAATTAGGGCGCTGTTTAAGTCGTGAATAGAGAGAATCTTGTCAATAATTGCAGGGCCAGCACTTTGTTGTTATTAGCAGACAGGGGGACGCTGTTGTCCAATTTAATGACGTCATCCATAGTCATCTGTAATACGACAGAAATGAGCTATAGGTACTATCGCCAAAATCTATATCTGACCACCGTAAGGACTATTCCTGCTTGCAGCTCAAATTATTAGTCGACCTAAAAATGATCCTCTTTAGTTTTACTTACGGACGCACCTGTGGTCATAATGTGCACGGGATTGTGTTTTCAAAATGGTCAATAGGTTTTGGCGATAGTAATTACCGACCCGACTTGTGACAAAGCCAAAACGCGGAGGCTGATGACGAAGGTATGTTTCTGAGATAGCTAACCTGTATAACCTAACCCTGCCGGGGTAGCGGGATCCTGCTGGGGTAGCGGGATCCTGCCGGGGTAGCGGGATCCTGCCGGGGTAGCGGGATCCTGCCGGGGTAGCGGGATCGTCCTGCCGGGGTAGCGGGATCGTCCGAATGGGTTACCGCTGCCCTTGTACATAAAGGGCTAAGGAAGGAACACTGGTGGGTTTTAGTCAGTAAGAGTCTGACACTCCTTTCTGCTCCACCCAGAGCGGGAGGGGTCATTTGATGACTTCCCATCCTCAAAAAAAAAAAAAAAGTATAACCTAACCAATTTTAACGGATGATTGAATTGAATTGGTTGTTTGATCCTAGTGTAGTTATCTATCCGTCATAATTCTGGACTTGCAATAATACATTTTTATTCGGTTATATTATTAGGTAATTGGAAGTAAATATGTAGTTAAGTTTAAGTAAGTAACTTACACCATCAGTGAAAAATATAAACTGAAAAGTACGAAAAACTAAGTAGGTATAATGTCTACATTTCTTTTTAATTTCACCTTTGAAAGAAAAAAAAAGTATTTATGGTAACTTGTACAGGAAGATCACAAACGGGGAGGGGCCTGTGGTTAAATAATAACAGTCGCACAGGTCGATCGATCAGGTTAATAAGCTACGCCTGTCGCGGTTGGTCTGTGTATGGGTGACCATCTTTACATACCGAGACCCCTCCGTGTCTTGGAAAGCACATTAAGCCGTTGCTCCCGGCTGTCATTCGTGGATCTTTGACAGTCGTTACGGGTAGTCAGAAGCCCAAAAGTCTGACAACCAGTCTTACCAAGGCGTTTTGTATTACCCAGTAACTGGGTTGTGGAGGTCAGATAGGCAGTCGCTCCATGTAAAATACTGGTATTCAGCTGCATCCGGTTAGACTGGAAGCCAACCCCAACATAGTTGGCAAAAGGCAAGGCATATGCTGACATGTCATGCCGAGCCGTAGTCAGTTTCAAATCAAAAGCCGTACAACGCTGGCACTAGGTTGGCATTTAATAAATACATGATGCAAGTCAGTGACCTCCTGATCCCTCTTAATTTATGTATCAACTCGTAGCTCTAAATAGCAATCAGGCACGCTAATGTTAACGAGATTCATATCCGTCGATTGAATAAATTATGTAGTGTTGTAAAGGATAAATTGTGCTAGTCCTTGTGAAAAGTTTCGGAATATATTAAGGTCCTTTTCAGTTGGTTTATTATCAAAACTAGCTTTTCTCCGACCGCGTCGCATCGCATCGCCTGGCCGCAAAATTACTTCGTTTTTGTCTAGCGTTCTTTCTGTCTTTTTTTTTTTTTGTAGGTTATCATCGTGCTAGGACAGTAAGGACACGATCCTTACTGTCCTAGCACGATCATAACCTATAGACTTCCTCTAAAACTGTGCTATCAAATGCAAGAAGATCATTGCAAATATTTCTCGTGGTTCTAGAGATTAGCGCGTTCAAAGAAACAGACTCTTCAGTTTTACTATTAGTATAAAAAAGCGTGAGTCTGATTGGTTTTCTTACGGCAAAATTGACGAATTTGCATACAAACTTTCATTCCCAAATTTCAATTTCAAATTTTCTAAAAATATGGATTCTTCTAAAAAATTTCGTGCTCAGTTTCGTTAGAAACTCTTGTGCAAAATTTCATTTTAGACCCAGCGGTTAAGGCGGTGCGTTGTCTGTCAGTGAATTAAAGATTATATTAAGTAGTTATTGGATGACCTGAAAAATGTTTGAGAACTTCAGGACAAGATCAGGATAACTTATCAGGTGGATAGCATCTAGGGTGCGCACAAGCTAAGTCTGCGCGCGTGTTTGAACTTCAAGACTATATCCCTGTCAGCACTTGTAATCACGTTCGGCATAATGATGGCGAATTTACTTTGGAAAACAAGGAACACAGCACACTCGATATAAACGTCGAGATGGCGGCAAACGATTATTTCCGATTTTGACAGCGCGCAGACTTAGTTTGCGCGGTCTCTAACAGTAGTTGTCTGGTATTTTTTCTGAGGCACACAATACTGTTTTAAGTTTTTAGTATGCTAAATAAATATATTAACCTGGGTCAAATAAATTTATTTTATTTCTAACAAAGCTTGATTTTTTTTATCTGAAGTATGTAAACCATCTTTTACACAAGTATCCAAAATATGTACCTCTAACCTTAGGATTTATCGATATAATTATAGATTTAAAAGAAAATTAGGCATTTAAAAAAAGTTAAATTTTAGATTTCTTGGAACTGTACGGTCAAACATGTAAAGCTTTACAGAAATCTTCAAAGTTCTAATTCTTTTTTTTCTCCAACAGATGGCGTAACTTCCCCAAACCAAGATGGCTGCGGTATCATCAGCCCACCTCCAAGATTCCAGAATCAAAATACAAGACCACAGCGATGACGAGCCTTATTCCCCAAACACCAGAGACACGACCAGTCCAGAATACCACGACGAAGAAAAAGCAGAAGAGAGACCCGTACTGTCATCTTCTTTCGCCATACACAACGTTCTAAAGAAAGAAAGAGACAGTCACAGTCCAGAAAATGTTTTCTCAACTGACAAGTTGTTGCAAAACACGCCGACCTACGAAGATTTACGAGAGGTCAACGAGAACTCCCGAACGTCTGATCTCATTGATGACGATGATGATCGGACGAACGAATCTAGAGCTGAAATTAGTATAGATGATAATTCCTGCTGCAGTGATGATACTGTGCTTTCAGTTGGCAATGAAGCGTTGCCAAATTTCGAGCAGAAAGGGCCGGAAACTTCACAAAATCTGACTTCTTTCAAACACATACAGACGCACTTGAATGCGATATCACAGTTAAACCAAAATATAAGTATGAACCAGCCGCTCCTCCTAAGGCCGAGTCCTATAACCCCCAACCCATTAATGTTCCTAAACCAACCCCTCTTGTTCCAAAACCCTTTAATCAACCAAGTAGACTTAAAATCCGGGCTGCAAAGCCGAATGCCAGTTCCTCAGAGCAATTTAAACCTTAATCCCCAACCTTTCGGTTTAAACTTCGGTTTAAGAATGAAGAGTCAGCAGCAGGAGCTAAGAAGAACAGACGAGAATAGAAGAATGAACTATGTGTCCCCAAAATCGCCGGAGAATGAGTCTGGGAGGGATTTTATCAACCAGAATTGCCTGAAGTTCAGTATAGACAATATTTTGAAGGCTGATTTTGGGAGGAGAATCACAGATCCGTTGACTAAAAGAAAGACGAAGGCCAGGGTTGAGGCTAAGATGTCTCCTGTGAAAGAGGCGTCTCCTTCGAAGCCTGAGGAGGCGAGAGTTCCTGAGGTGAAGCCAGGAGAGAAGAGTGGAGCTATTGACCTGTCGAAAGGAGAAGATAGTGGAAGCAGTCAGAGTTCGGCTACCGGTAAGAGATTGAAATTATTGCTACTTATTATATATTGAGGTTTTTTTCCGAAATCTATTACACGACGAACAGGCTATAGGTTCTATATACTTAATTTATATGTGACTAGCTGCACCCCACGGTTTCACTCGCATAATTCTCGATCCCATGGAAATATCGGATTAAAAAGTATCCTATGATATATATATCCTATATCCAGGTCATTTACCATGGCCAGGTGTACCCATGTGCCAAATTTTATTGATTTAGTTCAATCTGTTCAGGTCAGGTCAACTTAATAAACATACAAAAAAATCAAATCTTGTCTCTTTATAATATTATATAGTTTAGATGTAAAAACACGATAGATTTACGGGAAAGTTCACATCTGGATTTTGGACCCGTTAATATTATTAGAGTCGACATCATTTTCTATTTCACTAGTACCTTTAGGGTTGATTTTTCAATCATCTGATAACTTTTTTCGAGGAATAATTTTAAAATATTGACAGTTATTTCGTACAACAACTGTCAGACTTCAATTTTATTTGATATCGACATGTCAATTATATATGTTGATTGAAAAATCAGCCTATAATCAATTAGCCACTGAGATATGATATTGGCTAAAGAATAATTAGATCTGCGAAAAAAAAACTATCCGAAATCATTTGTTTTTAACAGAAACATTTCCAAAAATAAATCTATCTGTTTCAATTGTTTTAGCAATATCTTCATCGACCAACAGTTTTCTTTTCTCTTGTTAATTCATGTTCTTTGCAGGTACCACGATGGCAGACGGCGCAATGGTCTGGCCTGCGTGGGTCTACTGTACCAGGTACAGTGACCGACCCAGTTCCGGTGAGTCATATTCAGTTATTAATATAACGACCTTGCTTTGGCCATTTCTTTACTATGTAGATGCTTAGTATAAGAAACCAGTAGCGTGGAATTGTCATCGAATTCTGATTGAAAATGAAAGTATAAATGTCGCAGCTAACTGGTTTAATTAGCTGTTTAGTTAACCTTTTAACTAAACGGCGGCCGCTCAACTAACGGCGGAATGATATTCAATAAATTATAGTTTAGGTTGGAACTGTAACCAATCACGTCCGAGCCGAATTGGTCGCAGTAACTAAGCCAGGGCACCCCGACCAAATGGGTTAGGTTAGAACTGTGATCAACCGCGTGCGAGCCTAGAGAGCGAAGCGAGGTGAGCACTACTTCCAAAGGCCAGGCGGTGCGACATATATACAGGTAGTAAAAAGACAGATCACACTACAGTCAACTATGCAGACTGTACATCTAACTAACATTGCACAAAAATAATTTCTGGGAAACGACTTTTATTTTTGGTGTGAAAGTTTGCTGTTTGCGGTAGTGCGCAATGTAACGCACGCAGAACATTGTGCTTATGGATGCATGCAAGAGTACAGGGGGTCGTGTGGGTATTTAAAGTTGTGTTTATAATATAAAAAACTTGTTTTCGTAAAAAAAACGGGTTGCACTCCGGGAGTGCCGGCAGAAGTGAAAACTTGAATATTAACGTTGTGCATTTTTGATATTTTGGAATGCGGTCTACTCTCCCTCCGTCTTACGAATTTTCGATCAGGTCACGTGTCTTGACGCGAGCTCTGTCTTACGAATTTTCGATCAGGTCACGTGTCCTGACGCGAGCTTAACATTTTTTACCCATCACAAAAAAGTGCACAACGCCGCTAAAGAAGTTTTCACTTCAAAACCGTCTGTAAAAGCTGAAATTTTGGCCTTGAATATTTCCGTAACCAGAAGGTTCCCAGATATGGTCCGGTACAAAGAAAAATACAATGACGTGGAGTACAAGTGGCTCTCAGCTTCGTCAAGTGTCTTTTTACGCCATAAATTTCTAACGTGACAATAATTATTATCGTGGACGTCCACTGCATCACGATAATATAGGAAAAAATGGAAATATATGAAGACTCTTTTAAATTTTATTATAACGTGCACGTTTATACATTTTATTGACGTGGACGTCCATAACAAACCGCACATTCGCTGCATATAAAGAACGTTATAATTATGACTTTATGTAATGTAAATTTTAAATTGCAATTAATGACGAGCGCTCGAGTAATGCTTGTTGTGGAATGACATATTTGTTCAAATCTATACTAATATTATAAAGAGGTAACAGTTTGTTTGTATGTACGAGCATGTAGGTGGGGGGTAATCTCCGGAACTACCAGTCAGATTTAAAAATTCTTATTGCATTTGACAGCCCAATTCTTGAGGAAGGTTATAGGCTATCTGAAATCACGCTACGACCGTAAGAAGCCGAGCTAAATGAAAAATAGGTCGGAAAGAACACTACGAAAACGAAGTAGTAGCACGGGCGAGCGATGGAATGCGATGCGATGGACCGAAATATCACGCGGATGAAGTCGCAGGCAGAACCTAGTCTAGAATAAAATCGTGATTCACCGTTTTAGTTGTACGTAGACTACCTGCCTGAAGACGTTTTCACGGTCGATGAATATTTAGCATGATAATCTTGTTGGAAAAATCTTTAGCCTTGATACTCGTAGTATATAAGCCGTCAATCGTAATACATAGGTAAAGTGAAATTTTTGGTGAACGGTTTTTTCTGTATTCAGACAGACCATCCCTTGAAGGCTTTCCTTTGCGTGAATTCAGCGGTGTTTTAGCAACTTCGCTATGGACTCCTGTCTGAAATAAAAGTTTTCTATTCTATTCTATTCTATTATGTAAATGGTGCTTAGACTAACTTATTAGGGACAGTGCGTACTTATGAGATTACTTACATTGGAAGAGGCACGATAAGCGTTTGGATTCTTAAAAATCCGATTTTCAAAATCTAAATCAAAAGTCACACAGCACGGCTGTCTGTCCAATTAGAAAATACTTGATTGTATACAATACTAGGTATGTAAAGTAATTAACATTACAAGACACAGAACATTAAATTAAATTATTTGCCAAATGTCAGCTAGCCACGCCAATATACCAACAAATACAATAAAAACTATACCCTACTCAAGCAAAAAAATAATTAACTAAAATTAAAAATGTAAATAAAAACTTATTACTTAAATAAAAGCCTCCAAGCATAAAGAGCGTGACAGCTTACATATTTATGCTTTGCTGGGTTCTGTTCACATAGCTGTCACTTGAAGTCACAAAAGATAAACTAGGACCATCGAAGTAAAATAATGAAACAAGTTATTACTAATAACAACAATAAAACCATGGAAACCGTTCATCAACAAAGACATAGAAATTAATCTCCATATCTCACAGACTATCAAAAACCATGTAACCCCTTTTATCAAATTAACAAGCCTCCCCTACATAACCACAACAAGATTAACTAAATCTTTCCTCACTACATCATCCCTTCGACCACAATATTCAATGTAGTAGAATCTAACCCAATAATTTGATAAGTGCCCCCGTGGGGTTGGTAGCGTTAGATAAGTGGGGCGGACCCCTGCTCTGGAAGAGGGTCGGTTTGTTAACACAGTGAGAAGATTGCTACACGTGTTTTGTTTTAGAAGATGGGAGGTTTACTGACCAAAAAAGTATCTACGCTAATCCGAAAAACAAAATTCGTGCAACAATAAAATTAATATTTTTCTTCGTATTTTCGTTATAAGTAACAACAGCCACACGGGTCGATCGATCAGGTTAAGCTACGCTTGCCGCGGTTGTTCCGTGGATGGGTGACCATCTTTATATACCAAGAACCTCCTTGCCTCGGAAAGCACGTTAAACCGTTGGTCCCAGCTGGCATTCGTGGATCTTTGACAGTCGTTACGGGCAGGCTCGAAAATCTGATAACCAGACTTACCAACGGGTTATCGTGTTACCAAGTTACTAAGGTCAGATAGGCAGTCGCTTCGTGTTAAATACTCGTATTCAGGTTAGACTGGAAGCTGACCCCAACATAGTTAGGAAAAGGCAAGGCAGAATGATTTTGCTTGCTCAAGACGGGTTGGCAATTTCAGATTTATATCCTACTAATATTATAAACGTGAAAGTTTTTATGGATGGATGGATGTTTGTTACTCTTTCACGCAAAAACTCCTGAACGGATTTGGATGAAATTTGGCACACAGATGGTTTATAACCAGGATTAACATATAGGATACTTTTATCCCGTTATTCCCACGAGATCGAAACTTATGCGGGTGAAACCGCAGGGCGCAGCTAGTTAACTATAAGTCCAAACTATCAAAAATGCAAACCATGTTTTCCTAACCAAAATATGTTTTTCATGTTTCGTATATCAAAACAAACAGACGGATAGACTGTTAATAGAATTAGGGATCATTAAGCATGGTGCAATACAGCTGATAAATATGTGTTCGCGAGACTGGAGGGGAAGAAAATAAAAATTGAATTTTAGAGATGGGAGTGTGTCGATAAAGTATTTTGGTTGTTGTCGATAGTTTTGGTGGACAGTCGATCAAGTAGGCTATGTATTTAATGATAAAGTAGACCTTGGTACTTGTTATCTTTTTGTTGTTTATTCTTTTCACATAAGTATTTAATTTTAGCCGAAACTTAAATAGGTAGAATCGGAAAAATATGTTTCTTAATTTGATATTGGTCTGATATTTTCGGAGACTTTAAAAAAAATGCAAGGTACTAAACCGCTTTGTCCGTGGGCTCATATTTTTGTGAAATACTATCAGACTGACTAAACTTTCGACCACGACTCGAGTTATCTTATTAGCTCGTGCCTTCAGAAGATAAGGAGATATACAGCTGTGGTGGCTCAGGGGTGATGGCCCCGACTTACTAGTTGTAAGTCGTGGGTTCGAACCCAGACAGTTGCTTTACTTTATGCAAATCATTTCATCACCAACGCTCTCAAAACGGCGAAGGAAAACATCATGTGGAAACCCCCCATATCTCGGAAAGCACGTTAAGCTGTTGGTCCCAGCTGTCGTTCGTGGATTTTTGACAGACGTTACGGATCGTCATTCGTCAGAAGTCTGAAAGTCTGACAACCAGTCTTGCCAAGGGGTAGCGTGTTACCCAGTAACTGGGTCGTGGAGGGCAGATAGGCACTCGCGCCATGTAAAATAGTAACATTTAGCTGCATCCGGTTAGACTGACCAAAAAAACTTTTTCTTTCTTTCTTTACACTGGAAGCCGACCCCAAAGATAGTTGGGAAAAGACTATACAGGTGATGATAAACATAATTACATCTTTGATGTACACACGGCTACACATCAAGCTATACATTTCCAGTTTTAGCTGATCTCACATTGTATAGGTTTTTCGTTCAATCAGAAGTCGGCTTATACTGGTTATGTATAGCTTGATGTGTAGCCATGCGTACAGTAGCTACTGCACTTAATTATCAATTGTAATGTATCGTGTTCGTCTGTCATGTCGATTGTCACGTAGTACTATTATTTAATAATAAAGAGCCCTTTATTAAAACAATAACTTACTATTAAATTGATTACAACGACCGATTTGTATGTTTACACAATGATAAGGTCACGTAGGTAGTGACAGACGTCGAGTGAAACTTTAATATGCGTGTCCAGTACCTATCCAGTATGTTTTTGCACGAAACATTAACTTGGGTGTGAACTTAGAGTCCTTTAAAAGGGATTTTAGATTTTTATATGCAACCTGGCATACTACTGTCACGCCATTTTGGTTTTGTTTCAAAATGGCGGCCACGCATGACATCTATAAATCGATAGCTGACATCACTGCATCACTGTCATAAAATCGGAGGTAAAATAGCTGTGAATTGTGAATGGACTATATTATATTTACTTAAAAGCTTGCCTGAGGTTCAGAAAAAGTGTCATTCTGTCAGCGAAGGTAAGGCAGAGTGTACCTTTACCAGGTACATACACCCTTCTAAAGATTTTAATTTCTAACAAAAGGCTACTTGTCACACGCCATTTTTTTGTTAGATGTTTTTTCTGTACATGTTCCTGAAGATAAACTAAACATTTTTTTTTATATTTCGATATTATGCATTAACAATATATCTGGCAAATTATTAGTACCGCTTCTGTATATAAAATATTTTTCTCCCCCTAATTGGATCATGGTCATTTATCAGGCTGGTCGGAAATAAAGTCGATAGTCGAAACAGGACGAGCTGGAAAAAATAAACGACCAGTGGTCTACTTTAGCCCTGGATCGAAAGAGCTGGCAGTCATGGGGAGAGGCCTTTGCCCAGCAGTGGGATTATGCACTCGAAACCATAGATATAATATTTCTATATCCGAAACCTATCTGTAGAACACACACATACAAACAATCGATTGGTGTGAACAATTGATTAACAGATTCGATTCGATTCGATTGTTGGTAATCGATTAGCGTAGCTAATAGGACAAATAGTGTTAGTTAGTACCTACATGCGTATGAGTCATATTGTTTACAATCTTTTAAAGGTTTTCTTCATTGTGTGAACTATTGCATTTGTAGATATGTAATCTGATTACATTTTATTTTTTAAAATTAATTCCTAGTGTAGGCAAAGTTTAAAAAAAATATATATTGTTTAAGCGAAAGTGTGGATGAGGTGTTGCCTCTTAAACTGTTAGTTAAGTATTTATCCTGGATATTTTCCAAATTGTTTGTTATTTAAGTTGTTGCCCAGATGAATTTTTCAAACAATGAGTTAGAAATTTCCTTCAGAATCTTTCGGATTGCGATTTAAAGTGTATTATTTATTTATTTATTTATTTTAAAACCCATACACTATCATCACAGGCTTACCTAATACAATAGTGTAGTTATAGTTATAATAGCTTACAATTAGACTTACAATTATATATTATTACATAATAGAGTAATTTTACAAAATGCAATTGTAGCACTGGCATCGCGAGATTATTCATTACTATCTTCTGTCCGCGTGAAATTTCTTGTTCCACACCCCATCGCATCGCATCGCTTGCCCGCAATATTTCTTCATTTTCGCTTAGTACTTATTCTTTCTGATTTTTTTCTCTTTGCTCGGCGCCTAGGGATCTTAGTGTGATGTAGCCTATAGCCTTCCTCAAGGATTGCGTACGCACTTGAGATCAGAGCCGTCCGTGAATCCCCTTCTATGGTGATTGTCTTTGCTCCGGACTTGGGTTCGAAGTCTATTTAGAGATGTCCAAGTCGACCACAGTAACGTGTCCAGGTGTCTCGATAAAACTGTCTGAGTGTTATACAGGTCCCGCCATAGATAACATCCTCCTGCTAAAACACTAGTATTCTGTATATTTTTACACGTATATTTCCAATTTACTCTTTCAAAATCACAACTGTGACGTATACATAGTCTGTATTAAATCTCTCTACTGCTAATTAAGATGTTATCTTCATTAAATCTCTACGGTAAAGACCACGCTAATCAAAACTTATGATTATATTGCTACAAATTAGTCTAATTATTATATTAATTAATGTTGTTACGGTACATAATATCCTCTCTGAATGGTTCGGTGGTCTAGTGGTCGTAAACGCTACTGCTGAGTGCCCCTCCTTGGTTCGATTCCCAGGTCGGAAAGAAAGAAAGAAAATACATTTATTTAGCACAGACTAAAAGACACTCAATATACCAGAGTACCTACAATATACAAAAGTATTTTAGGGTTCCGTACCTCAAAAGGAAAAACGGAACCCTTATAAGATCACCTCGTTGTCCGTCTGTCTGTCCATCTGTCAAGACCCTTTTTCTCAGGAACGCGTAGAGTTATCAAGTTGAAATTAATATCATATACTTGCAGCTGCAATCCCTTGAAGTAGTGAAAAAATCAAAGTTCTAAGTCAACGCAATAAAAAGATACGGGCGTTTATGTTCCGTTAATGCCGCATATTTTGACACTCGCAAGGGAATCAAAACCTATTAGGTACTTCTTGTTGACCTTGCATCATGAAATTTGGCAAGAAGCAATGTCATGTAGCACAAGTAAAGGAAGAAATCCGAAAACTGTAAATTTGTAGTTACATACCTGTACGGAACCCTCGGAGCGTGAGTCCGACTCGCACTTGACCGGTTTTTTGGCTATAAGCTCGCCTTCTATTGCGTAGGACTTCAAAATAACTGGCAGAATGTGGGTGCTTCAAATCATCATCATCATTTCAGCCGAAAGAAGTCCACTGCTGGACATAGGTCTCCCCCAAGCACCTCCACTTCAACCGGTTCTGGACACGCCTAAGTCCACCAGTCCTCTACAAAAATCTTATTAAAATAGCTCAATCTACGCTAAACAACGCTATTCAAAATAATTAATCGTTTAAAGTTCACCGGTGTGTGCGCATGTAATAGCGTAAGATAGACATCGCGTGTGACGTATGAGATATAATGAGAGATGTGGGAGTGTGTCTTGATTGTCTATGTTGTTTAATTCTTGGGCGTAGCGGAGTAAATAGTGTAGAGTTGGATAGGCAGTCGCTCCATGTAAAATACTGGTATTCAGCTGCATCCGGTTAGACTGGAAGCCGACCCCAATGTAGTTGGGAAAAGGCTGGGCAGATGATGATATTGTGCAGAGCCAGCTAGAGATGCCTGAAGTAGGCATTAAACTGAATCATTATCATCGTCATAATTTCAGCCGAGAAACCTCCACTGCTGGACCCTCCCCCAAACACCGCCACTTCGACAGGTTCTGTTACTGGATAAAGCAACTTTATTAAATTTGCCGTAGCTACGAGTGTTTTAAAGAAAAACCTGAAAAGTCTCTCTTGTGGCTGTAACTTCAGCGGCATTCACTCCTTTCAAATTGAAACAAAGAATGAAGCTTGTTGGGGTTGGCTTCTAGTCTAACCATATGCAGCTGAATATCGGAATTTTACATGGAGCGACTGACTACCTATCTGACCTCCATAACCAAGTTACTGGGTAACACGATACCCTTTGGTAAGGCTGGTTGTCAGACTTTCGGGATTCTAACTACACGTAACGACTGAAAGGTCTACGAATGACAGCCGGCAAGTTATCAGCTGTATGAATAGTGTCACAATACTTTCAGAAGTGCTAAAAATAGCTGTTCCTAATTGGACACGCGACATTTCAAATGTCACAGAAATATATCAAGAAAATACCTACCAAATAATTTTAATCACCTTTTTTGGTGCTGCTAATTTAATTAGGACTCTCATACTTAATTCTAGTTATAATCAGATCGTTACAGATTAAACCCATAAAAGTGCATTTATCTAAAAAATACAACAAAAATGTGTATATGATTCCGCCATTTTAACCAGAATTCATACTCGACTGTCCTCATTAGCAGCATTTTGAAATTAGAACTCCGATAGTTCGAAATACGAATAAACTACAAAATGGCGGTTTGACATTTGAAACCTTATTCCAACGCACTAGAGGTGCGCCTAGTCGATGATTCCCGAGTTAATCGATTGGAAATGCCGTTAATTACTCGATGTAATTTACTTGACGGTTAATTATATCATGTGAGGCCAATTAGCTGTTAGTTTAAGATGTAGTATGGTTTTTTGTGTCTATGTTCTGAGTTTTTGCTTAGAAATGTTAGTATTAGTAGAGTAGGTTTTGTGACGGTTTCACGTGATTAACTACGCTAGGCTATTATTAGCTGGTGTTAATTACGATATCGTTATGAGTATGGGAATAAAGTAATATAAGTAATTAATTAATAAGCGCTTTAAAAAAATATATATTACCTCTTGAGCGACTGTGGAAAACTTTTGGATAGTGTTTTGTGCGCTTTAGAGTCATCATCTGGCTAGCCTTTTCCCAACTCTGTTGGGGTCGGCTTCCAGACTAACTTATGCAGCTGAATACCAGTATTTTACATGGAGCGAGCGCCTATCTGACCTCCACAACCCAGTGGGGAATACCTTACCCCTTGGTAAAACTGGTTATCTGTCAAAGATCCACGAATGACTGCCGGTACCAACGGCTTAACGTACTTCTCAGTATGTGAAGATGGTCACCCATCCATGGACCAACCGCGGCAAGCGTAGCTTCGCTAAAACGATCGACTGTTGCGGCTGTTATTAATAAAATTTTGAATTGCCTCTATCTTCTCATTAACTTGAAACAGACGAAAAACAAATTATTTTCTTTAAAAAACACACCATCTTCGGCAATGCCAGATCAACACTGAGCATTCCTCGCTTCCCTGCCTAAAAAAAATAAGATTTATCGATACCCGCCCCTCTAGCGTCACCCCTAAACATATGTTTTCACGCTCAAACTAGAGATTGCTCTTAACTTATTGAGTATAGTGTAGTCACTTATCGCTCCCCTAGGAGAGTAGTCGATTGAATTAGCCGGATAAAGAATAAACTTAATATGTTGTTTTCATTATTTAAAGTTGTCTTGACTTTGGGGGTGATATTTTTGACTACGAACATTGTGTTGTGTATCAGCATCTGCCTAGCCTTTTCCCAACAATGTTGAGGTCAGCTTCCAGTCTAACCGGATGCAGCTGAATACTAGTATTTTACAAGGAGCTACTGCCTATCTGACCTCCACAACCCAGGTACTGGGTAGACTGGTTGTGGTTGGATTGTGTTGTGTATGTCAGGGGCATTTTGAAAGGCGACTATGAAGTAAGACGTACTTAATATCAGTCGGAAATTACCCCCTTGTTAGCAAGCATCTTTTCATTTGCTGGACACAATGAATAGTATTCACCACGTGTACTTACTGCGACTGCGATTTCCTGAGTATAGGACGTTGTTGATTTCGATAACTTCATGCCAGAAAAATTCTAGCTCATTAACGTTGACAGGTAAGCTGTTGTTGCTCGCGATTTCGTCTGCGTGAATTTTGTGTGTAATACAAAAAATGTAGCTTATCTGCTCTCCAGGTCCTAGGCTACCTTTCTGTGTAATTTCCTAACGATCGGTTCAGTGGCTTAGGCGTGAAAAGGTTGCAGACAGGCAGACATACAGAGAATTACTTTCCCATTTATCTATCTATACTAATAATATAGCTGAAGAGTTTCTTTGTTTGAACGCGCTAATCTCTGGAACTACCGGTCGGATTAGGGTAATTGCCTGGGTAAAAAAATAATTATTATACTTAGTCCGTCAGTTAGATTATCGAAAAATAATGGACACGTATTTTTTCTTTTGTCAATCATACAAAAAATGACAAAGATAAAGCACGTCAAAATTTGGGAGTAGGGGTTCGTGACGTCACTTGCTTGCAAAAATGTCGCAAGCAAGTGTGGTCACGCGGAACTTTCACGGGCGATTACTTCATCATTTTTTATATAATTGACAAAAGAAAAAATACGGGTTCAATATTTTTTGATGATCTAACTGACGGACTAATTAGATTTTTTTTAGGAAAATAGCCTATTCTTTTTACATTTGATAGCCCAATTCTTTTAACATCACGCTGTCGATCAGGCGGCTCAGAATGTCCCTTTCCCAAAATGTCCCTTGGTTTCAAAACGTCTCTTTCCCGAAATGTCCCATTCCCATAATGTCCCTTTCCCAGAATGTCCCTTTCCCGAAATGTCCCTTTCTCAAAATGTCCTTTTCCCGAAATTTTCTTTGTGACCTAAGAAGCCGAGCAAAACAAAAAAAAGTCAGAAGGAACGCAAAGCGAAACGAAGTGATAGCACGGCCAGGCGATGCGATGCGACGAGGTGGATCGGGAGAAGTCGCGGGGAAAATTAGTAATATTATAAGTATGGATAGGTCAATCCATCATTACCAGCAATATAATGCTTTATTTAGCACTAGCTGCGCTCTGACGTTTCACCCGCATAACTTTCGATCCCGTAGGAATATCGGCATAAAAAGTATCACAGATAGTTTATAACCAGAATTAACACATATGTTAATTCTGGTTATAAACTATCTGTGTGCGAAATTTCATCGAAATCCGTTCTGCCGTTTGAGCTCACACACAAAATTTCGCCTTTACAATATTAGTGTGATGATCACTTAATGTAAGAAGTCGTGTAGTATTGCTTCATGTAACCCTAGGCAATTTTTATTTGTTTATCGATAATTCGATACCTAATCGCAGTCCCAGCCCTGTTCCAAAGCATTTCATTCCGAACGATTAGCTCTTGATGTCTTCGCGTTTTTTCTCTTCAATACGTCTGCAGTGCCCGTGAAAATTGTTGAACAAATCGTTTTTACACTCAACAGTTTTACAGGAAAATGTTCGCAGTTTAATGTATATTTAATGTCGGGCTTTCGTATCCGGCGATTGGTTTAGATTGGTTGTTTGGTGAGGAAACTAGAGTGACATAGAGATTTACTTGAGGTCAAAGTCAAGGCCCTCTTTCACATGTTTTTTACGACTAAACAAAACATTGAGATTTATTAATTAAATTTTAGTTTAATATTAATGTATTATACACATAAACCTTCGGAAGAAAATCTCTAAATAATGGTGAAAATCACCTCAAAATCCGTTGCGTAGTTTAGGAGTACAACGCGATCACAGAGACAGTCACGAAAGGCGTTTTTAATCAAAGTCAAAGCATTTATTTCAAATAGGCACACAAAAGGCACTTTTGTACGTCAAAAATTACAATAAAATATAATTGATTCAAGTCGCCCCTTCCAAAAGGTAGTTTTCGTATGGAGAAGAACGGGCTAGAAACTCCACCGTTACTCTTTTAAAATGTTTTAGAATATTTTGCATACGTTAATCCTGGATGAATGGATGGATATTTGTTACTCTTTCACGCAAAAACCACTGAACGGATTTGAATGAAGTTTGACACACAGATAGTTTATAACCAGGATTATCACATAGGATACTTTTTATCCCGATATTCTTACGAGATCAAGATTTATGCGGGTGAAACCGCGGGGCACTGCTAGTTTTGCTATAATTATGTGGTGTTACCAGTATCTATAGGCAACGATACCTATCTACCAAAAAACCTGTGGTTACAACATCAATTTCTATCACCAAAAAAATCGGCGTTACATGGCCACATTTTTCCAATTTTCTGTAACATTTCGACTGCCAAGCCCACATTACAATTACAGAAGGCAACTGTAATTATTTCCCAGCATTATGTTCTCCTAATGAGTATAACTATGCTAGGTTTAATTAAGAACAGCTCATTATAAGTAACGATCAGTTGTTACATAGGTGTGAAGTAGGCGCGAGCTCACACCTGGCGCATGTAGTTACTGTAATATGTACGTAAATGTGTGTTATTAACGGATACATTATGTACTTATGTTGTGTTCAAGTTGAAAAAAATCAGGGCTTGAAAAAATATTTTTTGTAAGGAAAATAATTAGTATTGATTGCTTCTTGGAGGGGCTCGTGGCTAAATAGGGTCTATAGAAGTTTAAGCTACGCTTGCCTCGGCGGATTCGTGGATGGGTGACCATCATCGACACCCCTCCGTGCCTCGTTGTAGCCAGCTGTCATTCGTTGATCTTTGACAGTCGTTATATGGTAAGAAGCCGAAAAGTCTGACAACCAGTCTTAGCAAGGGATATCGTGTTACCCAGTTACTGCGTTATGGAGGTCAGTTAGGCAGTCGCTCCATGTAAAATACTGGTATTCAGCTGCATGCGGTTAGACTGGAAGCCGACCCCACTAGTTGGGAAAATGCTAGGCAGATGATGGTTCTAGTTCCTTAGTAGGTAGCAGCCCGAGATCTGGAATTGTCTTCCCCCTTTTACAAGGGACTTGGAACATATTATATGGCATCCAAACTGACTTTCTATAAGTGAAAACGACGATGGAAACGTCGTAAATGTATGGGACAGACATAAGCTACCGAAAAGCTTATGGCAATCCTGTTGAAAGTCATTGTAGAAATACGAAATGAATTGAAACCGATTAATGTCAGTTACCTAGGACCTTTTTTTTTTGGTGGGAAATCATCAAATGAGTTCTCCCGCTCTGGGCGGAGTGGGAGGGCGTGTCAGACTTTTACTGACTAAAACCAACCCGTGTTCCTTCAGTTGCCTGTGCCAGGGGCCACGGTATCTCGTTCGAACAACCCGCGGCCCTGGCAAGCATCGGCTTTAGCGGACCCCGTCAATTCGTGCTGACATCTCTTTGAGGCGCGCGTGGAACACAACGCGCCGTCGACCCGGGCCTGGTCCTTACCGGGAGGCGAGCTGCCCATAGCTCGCCGCCCGCAAGCCCGCGTCTACGGTGGCCGGGAGTCGGCTGTTGACTCCCGTCTAGGGCGTCTCCTGCGGCGACTAGGGGCGTGAGGGCGCAGAGATTGCCTCTCCTCCTCTCCTCACTTGTCTAGGCCCTCAGGTTGAGCAAAGGGCTATTAGGGTTTTTCTTTTGGATTCAAGTTTAGATAGGCAGTCAACATTAGGTTAGACTGGAAGCCGACCCCAGCAAAGTTGAGAAAAGGCTAGGCGGGTAATGATTTTCCTTGAGTAATAGCCCAAAGTCTGGATGTGTGCCCGATTGATGGCAATCAAACTCAAACTATGTATTTCAAATAAACCAATTACAGGCACTTTTGAATTGTCAAGGTCGGTCAGTCAAAAAGATGAAGCTAGTTGCCCATTCCAAAGCGTAG
This sequence comes from Apamea epomidion, assembly GCA_947507525.1. Lineage (NCBI taxonomy): Eukaryota > Metazoa > Arthropoda > Insecta > Lepidoptera > Noctuidae > Apamea > Apamea epomidion. The sequence continues at coordinate 9,497,495 of OX382252.1, read as the reverse complement.
TAGGTACCTATGGAGAAGAACGGGCAAGAAACTCCATGGACACTCGCACGCGCGGGCAATAAGCTCGTCCCCTATTACATAAGGCTAAAATAGGACTAAAACTCGCGAAATGTGAATATAATGTACTATATACCTACTAATATTTATAAAACCTCGTCAATAGTATCGTAAAAGGTGCAAAGGGCCATTTATGGGCCATAATTGAGGGTCATTCATATTTTTCCAACGGTAAAACTTAATTGTATGTATAATATGTACATGAACTGAACTGGTTCAGGACAAGGGTTAATACAGTTGTAGGTACACTTAAAGGAGTATTTATTTTCAGTCAGCTTTGAGAAGCCTTTTGTCACTAATATCTATAATTCAAATTTTATTTATGTTTCAAATTGGCGTTATTTGAAGTTAAACACATATCAACTTTATTTTAATGAAAATAGTGTAAGATGAATTGATTTCAGAGTGACTAGCACTATTGAAAAAGTTATAAAAATGTTTGAAGTTGTAGCGTAAACTGAATTTTATTGTGAAGGAATTAAATTTATTTTTCCATTAACTCATATTTGTTTACATTTTTGGCGAATATGTCGTAATTTTATTTTAGGTAGGTACCTATATTATTTATGCTTTAAGCATAATCAGCCAATATTTTTTCCACTGCTCGGTACATTTCCTTATGAATAAGTTATTTTTAAAAAAACGCACGCCATTATTTGGCAGAATATATTGTGACAAGATATAATTTTAAGACCACTTTTTTAATGTACTTATTACCATATTCTGACAAATAAATGATTATGAATTAAAAAGAAATTGCTAGAACTTACAAAAATCTTTGTCGATGCCTATCTGGACGCTGTGAAAAAGGCTCTTGCTGTCTTAATGTCGAAACAAATGCAAAAAGTAGCATCGACCACACATCTTGACAAACAATGAAATAGCATCTTCGAGAACCACCTCAAACTCAAACTCAAGGCATTTATTTCAAATAAACCAATTACAGTCTCTTTTGGGTTGTCAAGGGGTCGGTCAGTCAGAAAGATGAAGCTAGTTGCCCATTCCAAAGCGTAGTAGGTACCTATGGAGAAGAAAGGACAAGAAACTCCACGTTTTAAGTCATACAATAGGGTAGTTGTCTGGGTAAAAAAATAATAATTATATTTAGTCCGTCAGTTAGATTATCGAACAATATTGGACACGTACTTTTTCTTTTGTCAATCAAACAAAAAATGGAAAAAGTGTTGCAAGCAAGTGACGTCACGCGGAACTTCAACGGGCGATATCTTCATCATTTTTTATAATAGGGGTTAAAGTATGAAATTGCCGTTTCATTGTAATAGGTACTTCGAATGGACATAGAACCTTCATGGTTTGATATTTTTGAGTGAAACTTTTTTCACATGGTACCTATGAAGTTCTTCTTTTAAAAAATGTGCAACATTCGATTATCGACTTTCAGTTGTTTTTTTTATTCAGCTTAGACAAGAAAGATGAATACTTCGAAAATTCGAGTTAATTTTGAATACGAGTTCCGACGCGGAACAAACGCGGCAGAAACAGCTCGCAATATCAATGTTGCGTTTGGAGAGGGTACTGCTAATAAACGCACCGTGCGATTTTGGTTTAAACGCTTTCGTGATGGAAAAGCAAAGCCTACCAATAAAAAGGTAATGGTAACTGTTTGGTGGTCTCAGCATGGTGTTATTCACTATAGCTTTCTCCGATCTGGTCAAGCAATAACGGCAGATGTCTACTGTGCCGAATTCCGAACAATGATAGCAAAACTAGCAGTGAAACAGCCCCGACTCATGAATCGATCTTCACCATTATTGCTCCATGATAACGCGAGATCTCATACAGCACGAGAAACCGTTTTAACTCTACAGGAACTGCAATTAGAAACCATTCTTCACCCTCCGTATTCGCCAGACCTTGCTCCAACGGACTACCATATTTTTCGTGATTTGGACAATTTTCTACGTGATAAAAAGTTTTCTTCACAGGAGGCAGTACAAAATGCTTTCACACAGTTTGTCGAATCTAGATCACGAGACTTTCTCAAAGGCATAAATGACCTTCCCATTAGATGGCAGCAATGTATAGATAATATTGGTAATTATTTTGATTAAATAAATATGTTAAATTTAAAAAAAAAACGAATTCTAATTTTTCAGTACAAATCGGCAATTTCATACTTTAGCCCCTAATATAATTGACAAAAGAAAAAATACGGGTCAATATTTTTTGATAATCTAACTGACGGACTAATTAGATTTTTTTTAGGAAAATAGCCTATTGTTACAAAATACCTTGCTGCTAATATTTATACATACCACAGCATGACCTCTTAAAAAAATACATATCCAGAGAGAATCTTGCATATATCTACAAGAATATCTAAAATAGAATACCCCAGTAGATAATAATAAGACAATAAAAAATACCCGGAATTCACCTCCGCCAATCAACCCGCCATTTTGAACGCCCAACTCAAGTTCCAACCCCTCAACTGCACTGAAATTTCAATTGGCACAACTTTTCTAATTAAAAGTCAGTCAAACGTCCTGGGCGAAGCGCTTAATAAAGCGATGAAAATAATTAGAATTGTTATTGTTTTAACTTATTTTATTAGTTAGTTACAATTAGGTCTGGCTGTCTTGATAGAAGTTGGGAAGGGAATGGATTTTCGGGGGTGAAAAGGTGTGAGATGATTTTGGGAGTCAATTTTAATTTGTAACAAGACGGTATTTATTTGCTTTTGAGGTTGTCAGTGTCACTTTTATCTTCAAAGTTGAGTAACGCTTGCTAAGGTGGTTCCGTGGATAGGTGACCATTCATAACATATCGAGACCCCTCTGTGGCTCGTAAAGCAAGTTAAGCCGTTGGTCCTGACTGTTATTTGTAGATCTTTGACAGTGTACACACTGTAGATTCAGTTGCATCCGGTTAGACTAGAAGCCGACCCCAACATGGTTGGGAAGACTAGGCAAACGCTGACAAAAATAAAAGAGCTTTAGTTAAACCCTGATTTGATACTACGAGTAACAATAAGTTACACAGTACAGATTGACTTAAAATACAATTAAATATAGTAAACAATATTACTGTTAACGTAATTTATATTAAACCCTCGACAGTTCTTGTCAGTAATGTTTGAAAGATCTCGCATGCGAATAAACAACTTCATACATGAACATTAATAAAATGTATTTTTATGAATTACTGGAATATTTATTGTTTGATGAATTTATCATCTTTATCTTCTCACGAGGTAATTCTCAGTTGTGCCCAGAAGGCCAATTCTCGTAATTTAAAATGTTCAAAATCTAGTCGCAGTGTCATCTCGGCGACAAACCAATGTCAGAAAATTGTCAAAATGTACGGAAATTAGAGGTATAATGTAGGGAAATTAGAGGTATAATGTAGGGAAATTAGAGGTATAATGTAGGGAAATTAGAGGTATAATGTAGGGAAATTAGAGGTATAATGTAGGGAAATTAGAGGTATAATGTAGGGAAATTAGAGGTATAATGTAGGGAAATTAGAGGTATAATGTAGGGAAATTAGAGGTATAATGTAGGGAAATTAGAGGTATAATGTAGGGAAATTAGAGGTATAATGTAGGGAAATTAGAGGTATAATGTAGGGAAATTAGAGGTATAATGTAGGGAAATTAGAGGTATAATGTAGGGAAATTAGAGGTATAATGTAGGGAAATTAGAGGTATAATGTAGGGAAATTAGAGGTATAATGTAGGGAAATTAGAGGTATAATGTAGGGAAATTAGAGGTATAATGTAGGGAAATTAGAGGTATTTTTGATAGATTTAGACTGAGATCAGACTGTGAATTTCCCCTCAGTTATGCTACCTATTAAATGAGACTTATAATCGGCATTTGGGTGTGCCTGCTACACACTTCTGTCTACTCCTTTGGGTATGTAAAGTACAATTATAAAGAAAAGAAATAAAGAAAACTAAACAACCGACTTCCAAAAAAAACACTACAAAGTGAAAAATAAGTTTAATTTCGGAAGTCGGTGCCGTTGGTTCCGTATTTTCGTTTAAACTAAAGTACCTGCTTGGGTTCGAACCCCCAACTAACAACTCGTGAGTAGCAAGGAAAACATCGTGAGGAAACCGGCATGTTCTAGAACCAAAAATTCGAAGACATGTGACATCTACCAACCCGCACTGGGCTCGCGTGGTGGATTACAGCCCACTCCCACTCACCGAGAGGAGGCCTGTGTCCCAACAGTGGGAACATTATAGGCTGATTATACTTATGTTGGGACTATATTGAACGATAAAAAAAACAAGCAAAGTCAACCAGAATCAACTGTCAATTAGATTTCTCACCGAATGTGATTGAAAACTAGTAATTCAATTATTTATTTGTCGTTTTAGTTCAGCTTTTGCACGTTGCGTGGTTGACGGTTGATTGAAGCTTTTTGGTAATATTTACCCGTGGTGACCCGCTCATTGATGTGATGCTGAAATAGTTTAATAGAAAGAGAAAGAAAGAATATACGTTTATTTAGCACAGACTGAAAGACACTACACCAGACAGTGCGATTCTGTAACCATCTCACCGTGAAAACTTAGGTGAAGTGAGCGTGGAGTGAGCTGTCATTCCAACTAATGCTAGGGATTGACACTATTGACAGCTCACTCTAAGCTCATTTCACCTAAGTTTTCACGGTGTGATTTTTACAGAATCGAACGGCAGATTCATACATCTGAGGGGTAATTCTCGTAATATTAAGAACGTTCATAGTCTGATCTCAATCTCAAGCTGTCAAAAATCCCTCTAATTTCCCTACATTTTGACATTTGTTTGTCGCCGAGATGAGACTGCGACTAGATTTTGAACGTTCTAAATTACGAGAATTAGCCTTCAGTTAAAAACAAATAAAAAGTGTAAAGTCCGATGTAAGATATAAGATTAGATCTTCAATGTTTTAGTTAAATAGGTACTGATTTTAAAGAGCCTTCACAAGTGATGATACTATAGAGGTATGAGGAACAGGGTGTAAAGTTCACACATCCTTCATGGAAAAGGGTGGCTCCTCCGACTGGTGGGTTACTGCCCGACGATTGATGTCGGGACGTTGTATAATTGCGCGGTAAACTTTGTAGTAGTACTCTGCGTAGTTCGCATGTAGCGATGTATATGTCGCAGCCAACTGGTTAAATTAGCCGTTTAGTCAACCGCCTGGCCTTTGGAAGTAGTGCTCGTCTTGCTTCGCTCTCGCGGCTCGCACGCGATTGATCACAGTTCTAACGTAATTGGGTAGGCTTCACCTGCTCTTCGTGTCAGACTTTTACTGACTAAAATCCACCTGTGTTCCTTCAGTTGCCTGTGCCAGGGGCCACGATATCTCTTTCGAACAACCCACAGCCCTGGCAGGCATCGGCACTAGCGGACCCCGTCAGTTCGTGCTGACATCTCTTCGAGGCGCGCGTGGAACACAACGCGCCGTCGCGTCGACCCGGGCCTGGTCCTTGCCGGGCGGCGAGCTGGGTCGGGGTGCCCTGGCTTAGTTACTGCGACCAATTCGGCTCGCACGTGATTGATTACAATTCCAACCTAAACTATAATTTATTTAATATCATTCAGGCCGTTAGTTGAACGGCCGCCGTTTAGTTAAAAGGCTAGGCGGTTAATTAAACGGCTAATTAAACCAGTTGGTTGCGACATATTTTATATACTAAGTACTAAGTGTACTTATACCAAGGTAGGTTCATCTGGCGCATCCAGAAAAGTCAGTCCATTTACAAACCTTGAAAGAAAGAAAAGTACATTTATTTATCACAGCAAAACGTGCTGCATATCAAAAGATAAGTTTACTCGAATAATACAGAAAAAACCGGCCAAGTGCTAGTCGGACTCGCGCACGAAGGGTTCCGTACCATTATCCATAAAAATCACGTCTGTTGTATGGGAGCACCCTTTAAATATTTATTTTATTTTAATTTAATTATTTATTTTAAAACTGAATATCCCACTAAATAATCTATGAATATTTCAAGCGTCTACCTGTTGCCGTTATTATAATATCGAGCAAAAAACGGCAAAAAAATCACGTTTGTTGGGGTCACGGTTGTATGGGAGCCCCACTAAAATAATTATTTTATTCTGTTTTTATTATTTGTTGTTATAGCAGCAACAGAAATACATCATCTGTGAAACTTTCAACTATCTAGCTATCACGGTTCACTCGATACAGCCTGGTGACAGACAGACGGACAGTGGAGTCTTAGTAATAGGGTTCCGTTTTTATCCTTTGGGTACGGAACCCTAAAAAAGAAACAGCACAGAACAGCAATAGTCAACAGCTGCACGTCATGACTGTTATTATATAAGAAGGCTTCCACTCAGCATAATGCTGTGCTTGCTGACCAACTGCTTGTTTCTTCAGCACGGCATTAGCTAAGTATTCCCGTGTCGAAACCAACGAAGAATGCCCATAAATCCATCATTGCAAGCCTTAGGCGAAACATTCCAATATCGTGCGAAAATTACGATATTGACAATGGGGGTCAAAGTGGTACATTATGTAGTACATACAGGTGTAATAACTGGTAATTTCCCGCGCATATACTTTACTATTAATGTAATATTACGTTGTTTACATTGTAGTGTGGCAGAGTGATATTGAGAGAGATATGATCGGTTTATATAACTTGGGAACAATCCTTATAATATTATATACGAGAAAGTTTGTATGGATAGATGGGTGTTTGTTACTCTTTCACGCAAAAACTACTAAACAGATTTGGATGAAATTTGACTCACAGATGGTTTATAACCAGGATTAATACATAGAATACTTTTTATCCCGATATTCCCACGAGATCGAAACGTATGCGGGTGAAACCGTGGGGCGCAGCTAGTCTAACATATAGTAAATATAGGACTAGTAAGAGGGGCTCGTGGCTTAGTAGTAACAGCCACTCTTGTCGACCGATGAGGTTAAGTTACGCTAGCCGCGGTTGGTACGTGGTCTAAGGACCAATCTTTACATAGCAAGCCCACCGTGAACGTTAAGCCGTTGGTCCAGGCTGTCATTCTTGGATCTTTGACAGTCGTTACTTGTCGTCAAAAACCCGAAAGTCTGGCAACCAGTCTTACCAATGAGTATCGTGTTAGCCTGTAACTGGGTTGTGGAGGTCAGAGAGGCAGTCAGTCCCTTTAAAATACTGGTATTCAGTTGCATTTAGTTAAAGTGGAAGCCGACCCCAAAATAGTAGAGTTATAAAAAAATAAAAAAAACTAGTTTAATTCAAGTAACAAGACTCATAGACAAACAGATACATAAAAAGATACAGACAGGATAATAGGCACAGACAAAAACAAACACAAAATAGCAATATGTCTGCTGCAGCATTACCGGATATAAGGGTAATCCAGTCTGTTGGCGATTATTGCCCCATTGTTGTTATTTTAGCAACTTGACAGCAACCTTTTTTTTTTTTTTTGGATGGGAAATCATCAAATGACCTCTCCCGCTCTGGGCTGAGCGGAAGGGCGTGGCAGACTTTTACTGACTAAAACCCACCCGTGTTCCTTCAGTTGCCTGTGCCAGGGGCCACGGTATCTCTTTCGAACAACCCGCAGCCCCGGCGGACTTATCAGCAACCTTAGGAGGTGAATTTTGAAAAAAACAATAATTAAATTAACTTTTACTTTTAAACAGAAGTCTAAAAACCATTGCATTTATTTAGTGCATCGGGCTTAAGGAATTCTTTTGCAAATGGCATGCTTCAAGACCCAGTAGTTCAGGCTGTGCGTTGCCTGTCAGTAAATAAATGAATATTAAGTAACTAGACGTGTTATACTAATTTTGCTTGTCGCAAAAATATGGACGACAATACTTTTAGGATACCTAGTTGTAATTTACGGTCATAAAAGAAGATAAGTAACCAGGGTCGTCGGATATAGTAGAAGTTTAGTAAGAAACTGATGGATGTTTTCGAATGAAATTTAATTTAATTAATATAAAACAAACAGTTCACTAAACGTCAACTATATCCGATGACCCTGGTTACTTATCTCTTTTGGTGGCATACAAAATTCAATTTCGACTTCTAGTTTAAGCCGAGCGTTCGTGTTAGAGCCGCAGAATATGCCATATTTACACATCTATGGCCAACAATATAACTATACCATAAATCACAAATAAATAAACTCTAAAACAAGTCACATCTTCCAAACAATAGACAGCAAAATCTATCTCCACAGACAATTCCCAGTTCGCACATCGTTACCCGATATTCTCGTAAACAAATGTGTAATTAAAGGCAATATGCTTGCCACCTTACCTTTGACTTCACCTTAACGAGGATCGCATTCACACCGCACCGTAACGAGATAGTTCGTCCAGATTTTATCGCGAGCGGATGGAAATAAGATGTGTGAGATTATCTTTATATGCGTGTAATGCTGGTATTGTTTTAGGTTTGTGTAGAGGCTTTTATTATGGTTTAAGTTCTTTCCCTCGTTATTACTTATACACACGGTCTTTTGGCTCAAAATCTTGGAAAACACTCTTTATTACTTAATGACTATTTCATGAAATATCAATAGGTTTATCTATATGAACTTAGAGGGTTGTATTGATAATTTTAGTCGTATATACTTTCTATCCTACTAATATTATAAACGCGAAAGCTTGTATGGATGGATGAATGTTTGTTACTCTTTCACACAAAAACTGCTTAACGGATTTGAATGAAATTTGGCACAGAAGTAGTTTATAACTAGGATTAACATATAGGATACTTTTTATCCCGATATTCCTACGGAATCGAAACTTATGCGGGTGAAACCGCGAGGCGCAGCTAGTAATTATATAATTCTGTAAGTACATACTTGTTACGCTAGTGAATCATGTTTTGTTCAACTTACAACCTGACACTGACTTGCAAATTACAAACAACATTAAGGTTTGTATAGAGAATGGATAGGTTTGACCACAGAGGTTTAACTGTGGTTTAAGTCATCGTGGTCCTTTGATTTGAGTTGAAGAGTGGAGTGGAGTTTCTTACCAGCTGGTCTTCATAAGAAACGACCAATTGGAACCCTGCCACCTAGCTTCTGACGTTTCATAAGTGCCCATGTAGGTTTATGTGAAATAAAATATTTTGAATTTTTTATTGGAAATAACTGAGGTTTATTTTATTAATGAGAAAAGTTAATTTATCTGTCTGTTCTTTTTATGTTTTCACGACTAAACTATTGAATAGTGATTGATGTAATTTGGCTGTAAGATAACTTTATATCTGAAGAAAGACTAGTCGAAATCGCGGGTTCAGTCAATGTGCATGTTTGCGCCCATTTGAGAGTTTAAGTAAGTAATTGCTTGATCAAAATGATCAAAGTGATCGCGTCTTTAAGTAAACGTTTTATTTGACTTCTATTATCATCATCATTCACCTGCCATTATACCAATTTATTGACACCAGCCGCAACATATCTTTTTCTTCCATACTTCTCTTTTAGTCGTCATCTCGCTAGTCACCTCCTTTCTAGCCCTATCATCTTTCACCCTATTATATTAATTATTTATTATACGAGTATACCCTTTTTACCCGCTGATGTACCCTACACTATTCGTATTGGGTATGGTAGGGTACAATCAGCTGGGTGTACGGCGGGAGTTCGCTCTTGTTGAGTACAAAAACTACTCCGCGGAATATAAAATAATCCGGGAGTACTACAGCGGCTTAGTATTTGTGTACCAGACGCTACGTGTGGAGGCGGCGGCGTCAACTACTGTTGCTGGTACCGCCAGTGAGGACCAACTTACTGGCGAAAATACCTTTAACCCGAGCAATACACACTATCAATAAAATTCACATACAAATTGACGTATTTATATGTACTAGGAGTGAACTCGCAAGGGTACTATTATTTATAATAAGCTACATATAAGTGGTGATAGGCAAAATATGTTTTTGTATTCTAAATAAATGTGTAGTACTATGTATTAAATTTTACTTAGATATACAGGCTGATTTTTTAAAGACCAGCCAAATTTAAGGATGTGATACAGACCATCAAACTGAACAACTTTCTCCATGGGACCAACATCGTAATCGCGAATAAAAATTCAGCCGTCCCATACATTTAGGTCGAGTAGGTATTGAAGTTTTCTATGGGACAGTTGATAAAATTTTCGCGATTACGCTTTTTGTCCCATGGAGAAAGTTGTTCAGTTTGATGGTCTGTACCACATCCTTAAATTTGGCTGGTCTTTAAAAAATCAGCCTGTATAATAGTTGTTCTGTGTTATTGTTATGTATGAGATTTATATAATTTAGGATAGGTAGTATGTTATAGAAGTTCCTTATTAGGTTAATTTAATATTGTAAGTATATAAATACCACACCATCGCTTTAGGTTAATCCTGTTATGATAGTTGTAATGGTAATTAAATAAAAAAATAAAAAAAAACATATTTTTTTGGCTATTCTCTTATTCAATTCCCGTTCATTTAAAGTACCAACATAAATACTCCATAATGGTCGTAACTGGTAAAATACCATCTTACTATTTCTCGTTCCGCACTTAAATGGTTTAATTGAAATAAATGATACGACATTTTAAAACTTATTCGATACACGACATTGTAACAGACATCCAACTTAAGACGTTTGACTAATCGCCCAAGTAATTATCCCGGGTTATTGGCAGCGGGCACCGCTCCAAGATGGCGGGCTGTCAAATTTGACGTTTACAAGTTTCGCGCCATTTGAACGCTTGTAAGCGTTAGTAGGGTTATGGGTTATTGTTTGGTAAGTAAAGATTACTTCATTGTTCTAAAGTAAGATTTGGTTTTTGAAAATGTCGTTGCGTTCATCGCTTAACTTTATTTTAATTTTGTTGTATTCATATTTAATTGCCAACCTATCAATATTGATAATAAAGCTGAAAAGTTTGTTTCTTTAAATGTGCTAATCTCTGGAACCACTATGTAGCAGTCGGATTTGAAATCTATACTATTAATAAAGCTGAAAATTTTGCTTGAACACGCTAATCTCTGGAACTACCAGTTGGATTTGAAAAAATCCTTTTGCATTTGATAGCCCAATTCTTGAGGAAGAAAATAGGCTATTTAAAATTACACTACCACCTTGAGGAGTCGAACGAAGTAATAGCTCGGGTAGGCGATGCGATGCCACGCTTTGGTTTGGGAGCCGAAATTTCACGCGTGCGAACTCGCAGGCTGAAGCTAGTATTGCAGTATCGACAAAGTACTCATCAAACAGTACTAAATATAGCTATGATCTAAACAGTAAAATCGTAAGTTAATTTCATGCCTTCTGAAAGGCTATTCCAATAAAATAATAATTCATTCAATTCAAATTATTTATTACAGATATAAATCCATATAATGTTAATATAACTTAGCCTAATGTTAGTATCAATTTAATCCAGGGAATTAAATTAAGGGTATCTCGACCCTTACCCACCTACGTAAAAGGGGAGAGTCCCACCGATCTCAAAACACATTCAGGATGCCATTGGAGGACAAGCGCAAGCGCGCCATCATAGAAGCGCAACGCTTCCGCATGATCGCGGCGAACCCGTCGACCCACGTCTCCGCGAACATCCCTGACGCGCTACACCGCCACGGAAACCCCAAGTGCACCCTGAATGCGTTTATGGTACTGTACGCGTGTATAATACCTACCAGCCGGTTACTGTCCCACTGCAGGGCCAAGGCCTCTTCTCATACAGAAGGCACGAGCATTCACCACGCTTGCTCTAGACGAGCTTGGAGCTTTCAGACTTTTTTTAACTACCGCGGTTTCACCCGCATGGGTAATCCCGTAAGAATATCGGGATAAAAAGTATCCTGTGTCCTAATTCAGGTCATGATCGACCCATGTGCCAAATTTCATCCAAATCCGTTTAGCTGTTTTAGCGTAAAAGCGTAACAAACAAACTACAAAAAATATAATCTTTTCTCTTTTATAATATTAGTTGAAATAAGTCCAGGTTCTCTCAGGATGTTTTCCTTCACCATGCATATTCAGCGCATAATTTTCTCACTGCTGGGACACAGACCTCCTTCTCTTTGAGAGGGAGTGGGCTGTAATCAACCATGCGGGCCCCGTGCGGGTTGGTAGATGTCAAATGTCTTTGAATTTTTAGGTTCTAGGACATGCCGGTTTCCTCACGATGTTTTCCTTCACCAATCAGTGATTATATATTTTGTCCACTATTTAGGTAGGTACCAATTACTACGACTGCCATTAGATTTGACACAAGATTTATTGAACAGAGATTTGATCTAGTTGGTTAGAAATGCAGTGATATTAATCATTTAACCGTGACGTATTGAATGTTGTTTTAGCAAAAAGTTCCACGTAATAAACACTAGACTTCTAATAGTTATTAGTTACAGTAAAATAATTGGGTTGGTTAATCTATTGATACACTACATTACACAAATAATATTGGTTATCACTTCGAAACTTGCATGTTTACAAATAATTGCTAAAAATATTACGCGTAGTAACATTATGCGAAATAAAATTATGCTAAAACAAATTAGCCTACAAGATAATTATGTGAACATTTAATAAACTGTATGACAAAAATGCATATGGCAAAGTATATTAGAAAAAAAAACATTATGCGAAAAGAAGGGATACCTATTGAAGTTTGCAAAAGAAAAGTCAATCAATTTGCCTCGCCTTTTCCAACTATATTGAGGTCGGCTTCCAGTCTAACCGAATAGTCTAAGCTGAATACTAGTATTTTACATTGATCGATTGCCTATCTGAAGGCCAATTCTCGTAATTTAAGACGTTCAAAATCTAGTCGCAGTCTCATCTTGGCGACAAACAAATGTCAAAAACCTGTCAAAATTTAGGGAAATTAGAAGTATGTATCTTTGACAGATTGAGACTGAGATCAGACTGTGAATGTTCTTTCTTCACAACCTAGTTACCGGGTAACACATCCCTAGGTAAGACTGTGGTCAGACTTTTACGCTTCTGACTTCCCTTATAGAGACTAAGCTTATAGAGGTAGGTATAAGGAACAGGGTGTGAGGTTCACTTATCATTCATAGAAAAGAGAGGATCCTCCGACCAGACGGGTGGCGTGTCTTGCGGGCTACTGTCTGACGATTGATGTCGGGACGTTGTGTAATATAGTAGTCGCGCGGTAAACTTTGCTTGCGCGATGCAGGAATTTGCGTGTAGTCATTGTGACGAGTAGGGCGCATATGGGGCCCCCATGGGATCACTACCTATGGGTATGGGACTTAAACATAACTGGCGAAATGTGGGTACTTTAGGTACACCATTTGGAATATAGTCGTGATTTTATACTGGATTGGAGAGCCAATTTATGCGATGGGTCGCACAGTGCGCTGGATTGGAGGGTGGAAATACGACAGGACACTAGTTCCTATTCAGATATGGTACAAGACAGTAGGCTGAGTAGACTTCAGTACTCGCTAACTTTGACAGTGGAATACAGTATTTACCAAGTTTAAGTACATCCACCGTGGTCCACCGTCCATCTTCACGGTGATTAGTGTCTTGTCGTATTTCCACCCTCCAATCCAGCGCACTGTGCGACCCATAGAACAAATTGATAATGATATACTTTTTTAATCTCGAAAATAATTTTCAACATCCTGTAGAAACAACAAAATATGTGCCGCTAGATTCAATGAAACAGTGTCATATAAAAAGAACATACACAAATATAAAATATGATAGTTCTGACACCTCACAGCTGTAATTAAATCAATTAAAAATTAATGAGACCCGCAGTTAGCACCTAACGCGTGATAACTAGCCACTGACAACTCGTATGTAGCAATTATTACGTTTTTTTACAACTAATTAGTAAGTATAAAGGAAATATTATAGTACGAGAAATAATATCTGCTAATATAAGGTTTTTTTCGGATAATTATTGTACAGTGATTTTTAATTGTGTTTTTGTAATTTTAAGGTGTGAATGAAAGAATATAGTAGTATACAGGCTGTTTTTTTAAAGACCAGCCAAATTTAAGGATGTGGTACAGACCATCAAACTGAACAACTTTCTCCATGGGACCAACATCGTAATCGCGAATAAAAATTCAGCCGTCCCATACATTTAGGTCGAGTAGGTATTGAAGTTTTCTATGGGACAGTGGATAAAATTTTCGCGATTACGCTATTTGTCCCATGGAGAAAGTTGTTCAGTTTGATGGTCTGTACCACATCCTTAAATTTGGCTGGTCTTTAAAAAATCAGCCTGTATAGTAATAGTTATAATTTTACCATTTTTTTATTAATAATTTTACCATTTGGTCTTTCTTACTAGCTTTTTCCAACTCATCTGCCTGCCAATTCCCAACTATGTTGGTCGGCTTCCAGTCTAACCGGATGCAGCTGAATACCAGTATTTTACATGGAGCGATTGCCTATCTGAGCTCCACAACCCATTTACTGGGTAATACGATACCCCTTGGGACCTAATGACAGCCGGGACCAACGGCTTAACGGGCTTTCCGAGTGTAAAGATTTCGGTGTGTAAAGATGGTCACCCATTCACGAGCCAACCGCGGCAAGCGTAGCTTAATCTGGTCGATCGACCCGTGCGGTTGTTAATACTTAGTGACAATTCCTTCACTAGCTTTATCCAACTCTGCACCCTAATTTCGTAATACGTTTTCAGTTACAATCTGAATCATTTTGAAGGTCCATCCATTGCTTCATATTTTTTTTTTTTTTTTTTAAACGCTAACACTAAACGCGCACACTAGGAATTTCTCCTGTATCGTGGGTGCGTTTACAAACATTTAAACTCACATACACAAACAGCCAGACCCGGAGCAACTACTTGTAGGTCATACAAATATTTGTTCCGTGCGGGAATCGAGCCCGCAACACGCAGCGCAGCAGTCAATCGCTCAACCGCGCCAAACGTGCCGTCGATATGTTCGAAAAGTTTGTCTGTTCAACAACGTACGCAATGAATGTTGTTTAACTGTCAAAATTAAAGCCATTGCTACTGATAGAGTGTTGCACAACTCACACCCTGACTTATTACATGTTAATTTTATTTTAAATGAAAATCGTCTACTTTTACAATGTTTGTAAATATGTGAGCAACTATGACATTTTTTATTTTTTTTATTTGTTCAGCCATTTCTGTCCCGCTGCAGGGCAAAGGCCTCCCCTCTCTCCTTCCACTTGTCCCTATCCAGTGCTGTTAAACGCCAATCCTTGTGGAAAGAGTCGAGTTCGTCCCGCCATCTCATTCTGGGCATGCCGCGTTGTCGTTTGCTGACTTGTCGTTTATTGACATAATCAATTTATATGTCATGGTTTCATTTTTAATTCTTTTACCTATTGGGGTATAGTAATCGTCTTCACATAATTTATGATACATACAAAATATTGTAAAACATTTCAAAAGAGTAACGGTGGAGTTTCTTGCCCGTTCTTCTCCATACGAAACTACCTTTTGGAAGGGGTGACTAGAATAATTTCTATTTTATTGTAATTTTTGGCGTTCAAAAGGCTATGCGTACATTTGACGACACTACTTGATACTCTAACAATTTTTTTTTTACAAAAATAAACAGCTTCAGGCTACCCCACTGCTAACAAATGATTCGTAACTAAATTCACCGTATCTACTCTTCACACTTGTGATCAACTAATCAAGGGGAAGTATTTGAATTAAACATTTGTTCGACACCCTCTCCCGGGTTGTGAGGGGAACACATCGCTCCCCCTTCAACTTCATCTTTAGGCCACCTTATAGACGGAACGGTGACTGGTGTGATGTCGTGATGACCCAGTGATTTTAAGGACTCGCCTTTCATGCTCGAGGTTGTGGGTTCATATCCTAGCTAGTATCAATTTTCTTCTTAGCGTGCCGATGGCCAAAATAGTTTTTTTTTCTTAAATTTGTTTGGCCCTAAATTCAGCAACGCGGATAGCATTCACCGACGCAGCCATTAGGTCCTCACTTGCAGGTGACAGGGCATTCGGCGCAAGATGGGGGGTGAGTCATTGTGAGTAATTGTGAATATGTGAGCACCATGTATCTATCACATAGTTGATCTATATGTCATAGTTTCATTTATCCATTTTAATTTTTTTACCTATTGTGGTATAGTAATTTTATTTTTAGGTGCATCGTCTTCACATATAATTATAATGTATGCAAAATATTGTAAAACATTTTAAAAGAGTAACGGTGGAATTTCTTGCCCATTCTTCTCCATACGAAAACTACCTTTTGGAAGGGGCGACTAGAATCAATTTTATTTTAATTTTAATTTTGACGTTCAAAAGTGCCTTTTATGTGCCTATTTGAAATAAATGATTTGACTTTGACTTTGTCTGTGGAGAGACACCGCATACACACCGGAGGTCAGAGCCTTCCATGAACCACTACTTGTGGAGGTAAGTATCAATGTGACTGTATGGTGAATGAATGGTGCTGTTCCACAAACGATGAGACACTTAATATCGTGTACTGCGTGGCCTGTCAGCTGCACGTTACAGGAACTGATGGACGCTGGTGATGGCGACCAACAAGTAGCTGAATTCTGGGTCGAGTCCAATTAGATTGCTGTCGACACGCTATGAAGAAGATCAATGTGACTTTTCTTTTAAATTTATGTAGGTGAAGGAAAACATCGTGAGGAAACCCGGGGGCCTACTCCGAAGTGCAAAGTGCGAATGTTCGGATCGGACCGACACATGGCCGAACCGAATATTATTGAAAAATGCGAAAAAAGTTCGGATCGGCTCAGTTGGGTCGGGATCATAGTCAATATTCGAAAGAGTGTAGGAGTGTAGGATCGGAACCGACCGAACCAAATAGTTACTTCGTAGCATGAAACGGCCGAACATTCGTCCGATACTGCTTCGGAGTAGACCCCCTGGACTTATAGTTAATACAAGTCTGAAATCGCCAACCTGTTCTGAGCAAGCGTGGTGATCAATGCTCCTGCCTTTTAATATACTTTTAATATTTTATAATTACCCTCGTTATTATTGTCATCAAATCATCAAATAATACCCACTAAGTGTCTGTATTCTTAGAACCATAGTCATAAATGTTTTATTTAGCAGTCAAATGCAAATTATCGGAAATTGTGTGGAAGTGTGTGAGTGTTTGTGAACGAGGAAGACTGACCTGCCGTGATACAGTTTTCTCTAGTACGGAGGTCAGTGTGAATTAAGCTCAAACAACCGCATAACGTACACAGGTATTTACAACTACTTACATAATTAAATTTGAAATAATAGACATAAATCACAGGACTGTTACGATTTGTATGTAAGGTTTGTTCTTTTATATTGTCAATAAACTTTTTTACTTTACTTTTACTAGTTCTCTATATGAGAAGCCTGAATTCGATGCTCGAGCCATCTCTATTAGGAAAATTTCAGTAGCAGCTTAGAGTCTGGATTTCTGACCAGTTACTGGCCCAGTGGTATCACGGCCCCGACTTCCAAGTGCTTTACTTTGTGTAAATTATTTCATCACCACTGCTCTTCAAACGGTGAAGGAAAATATCGCGAAGAAACCAGCATGTCCTAGAACCAAAAATTCGAAGATATATGACATCTCGCACTGGGCCCGCGTGGTGGATTACGGCCCACTCCCTCTCACATAGAGGAGGCCTGTGTCCCAGCAATTAGAACATTATAGGCTGATTATTTTATATACCTCTGCTAATCCGCTCCGGGGAAGGCACGCGAAGCTGGAACAATGTGAACCTAATTTTCATTAAAGCCCCTTTGTGCTGCAGTGGGACAATTACAGACAGATATTGCACCTTTTAATTTAAATAAAGCCAGTTGTCTAGTCTTCATCTCTTTGTAAAATAACGCGTAAAAACCATTACTAATAACTCAAAAAGATCGTTGTTCTGCGCGCGAGCGAGAGGCTTGTGACGTAACGGGTTGCGGCTCGCTCGCACGGCGCGTTGCTTTTATTTTAGCTGCCATGGTATCGGACGCGAGGGCCACCCAGATGTGAAACTAGGGCTGGCACTAGATTTTAAAAGATGGTATATTTTTATTATACATAAATCATTTAATTGCGAATTATGTATATTGATTCATAAATAACAGCCGCGCAGGTCGCTAGAAGATTAAGCGACTCTTGCCGCGGTCAATTCGTAGATGGGTGACCATCCATATATCATAATAAATCATTATAATAATAAATATCCATATTATCATTATCGAGACACTTCGTGCCTCGGAAAGCATGCCTTTGGCTCCGGCTGTCATTCGTAGATCTTCGACAGTCGTTACGGGAAGTCAGAAGCTCGTCGACAGTCTGACACCCAGTCTTACCAAGTCTTATCGTGTTATCCAGTAATTGGGCTGTGGAGGTCAGATAGGCAGTCACTCCATGTAAAATACTGGTATTCAGCTGCATCCGTTTAGACTGGAAGCTGACCCCAACATTGGGAAAAGGCTGGGCAGATTGATTGAGGAGGTAGTATAGAGGTATGAGGAACAGGGTGTAAAGTTCACTCATCCTCCATAGAAAAGGGAGGATCCTCCGACCAGACGGGTGTTGTGTCTGGGGGCACCTGCCCGATAATTCATGTCGGGCCGTTGTATATATGCTAGCTACGCCGTAAACTCTGCTTGCGACATGCACGATTTGTGTAACGTCAGTAGTACTTCCCCAGATGAGGTCCTTCACAAAAAGCCCTACCTACATCACTAGTTATCCTCGAGCCCACCCGAGCGTAACTTACGCGCGCCAACCCTACAACAAAATATAATTATCGGTAAACTCCTGCGCAGAATTAATTTGTCAAAACATAAGTCGGTTCCATTATTAATAAAATGGCTAGCTTGAGGTCACTTGTGGCCATGGAACATCAATATGGAATGTTTTCTGTAGGGATTGAGCAGTTCTGTGGATTAAGAGGATTATTACTATGAAGTCTTCATTCAAAACTAATTTTTAGAAGGTCCATTCAGCAAATTTATACGGTCAAATTAAATTACCTAGCGAAACTACACAGACGTGATTGGTATCGATATCGAATCACGATAAAACATATATTTTTATCTCGTACTTGAGTAACAACACTACCAGGTTCGAACCCAGCCAGGCGATTTACTTTGTATAAATAATTCCATCACCACCGCTCTCAAAACGGTGAAGGAAAACATCGTGAGGAAACCGGCATGTCCTAGAACCAAAAATTCGAAGATATGTGACATCTACCAACCCGCACTGGGCCCGCATGATAGATTTCAGCCCACTCCCTCTCGAAGAGAGGAGGCCTGTGTCCCAGCAGAGGGAATATTATAGGTTGATTATGCTGTTAGCAAATTCTCAGGGGCAGCCAAGAGTTTATATTATCAGCATGCATCAGAAAGGTGTGGTACAGACCATCAAACTGAACCACTTTCTGCATGGGACCCACATCGTAATCGCGTAGAGTTGATTTATTTTTTTTGTCTCTTTTAAAGACAGGACAGACAGGCCTG
The DNA here is from genome assembly GCA_947507525.1 of Apamea epomidion. Classification (NCBI taxonomy): domain Eukaryota; kingdom Metazoa; phylum Arthropoda; class Insecta; order Lepidoptera; family Noctuidae; genus Apamea; species Apamea epomidion. The sequence continues at coordinate 9,477,991 of OX382252.1, read as the reverse complement.
TTGGTCTAGTGGTTAGTGACCCTGACTGCTATGCCGTAGATCGTGGGTTCGATTCCCACCCAGGACAAATGTTTGTGTAATGAGCACGATCATTTGTTCTGTGTCTGGGTGTAATTTATCTATAATATTTATGTATTTAGAAATATATAAGTATGTTTATCAGTTGTCTAGTACCCATAACACAAGCTCTGCTTAGCTTGGGACTAGATGGCGTTGTGTGATAGTTGTGGAATATTTATTTATTTAAAGTCCAGACATAATCTTGGTCAGATTTTGTGAGAACCATGTAGATAAGTGTCTGAAATGGTCTTTTAAATCGACAAGTATATACTGTTTTATATCTTGCCTGTCTTTAACAATATTTAAAACTAATCTTTATAGCTAAGCATATTAATTATGTTCATGCGTTTTTAATTGCAATAAAAAAATTTTAAAGGAAAATTAGACGTTGCAATAATTAACGATTAGTAAAGATTACTATCTGAGGCGTAACTCTGCTAACTCCATATTGGTAAGAGTGTGAATGTAAAATTAAATAATATCGTACTGTTGTCGTGCGTGTGTTGCAAATACTTGCGTGGGCGCACGTGGACGGCGGATTTTATTGTTTTTATATACGGGATGGTGTTAAAATGGCAGGTGCCTGGTGTTTCGTGACAGAGTCTTTATTTGTTTAAGTAATTGATTTAAAAAGAGGCAAAAAACGGAAATGCGAGAAAAATCATGCGACGCCGAGGCAAAGTAAAATTAACATAAAAACATTTAAAAAAAAAATTAAACTAAAGAATATTTCTATAGGAGTTAAAAGTGATGAATGTGATGATAATATTATGTATTTCTATAAATTGGTAGTAACAAACACTTTTACATGTCAATAAAATAATTAAGTACCTATCTATTTTAAAACTACATGTCTAAGACATAAGGAGGAAAGAGGGATGTGAAACAGCGAAGACTCGATGTTAAACTGCAGGGGGAGGGATGACCAACTAACTGTCTCGACGATTCAATTGATCAAAAATAATGTATTCAAACTAGGCTGAGAATCAGCACTTTTCGAACGTTAAAACTGCATAAGACAGTCCCGAAAAACGGCCGCCCTTCATCACTTCCTAGTTCTTTGCGCTGGAACAAAGAAGTAGCGCAACAAACTCCCCAGCAGCACAGCTGTCTGTTCAATTAGCAGAAGTTTTTTTTCGAGGAGTCTCCAAGCCCCAAGTTATAACAGATTACTTCTACGTCAACCACATCATAGCTAACCATTAGGAAGGACAGTAGTCATACACAACATAAAAATAACTAAATCTTATCCAAAACGCCCGCCCTTAACACTCTCTAGTGCTTTAGCTGGGAAGAAGAAGTGGCGCAATAAACCTCTCAGCAGCAGAGCATTTTTTTTTAATATATGGCATCTCGTAGTTGACCTTGAGAGGTCGTGACTACTTAAGTGGACTATCCTGTGGTTGCCTTAAGAAAACTTAAAGCCTCCAGTCAGGGCTTAAAACTAATTAAAACTAAGCGACTGCACGCTAAGGCCACTCCCTGTGGGGTACGAACCTCGGCTTAGGGCGTCGCTGGGTTTAATGATGTCAGCATAAGTGACGGGGCCCGACAGGGCCGAAGCCTGCCGGGGTAGCGGGATCGTCCGAAAGGGTTACCGCTGCCCTGGTACATAAAGGGCTAAGAAAGGAACACGGGTGGTTTTTAGTCAGTAAGAGTCTGACACTCCTTTCTGCTCCACCCAGAGCGGGAGGGGTCATTTGATGATTTCCCATCATTATTATTAAGTGCTGGGAAGAAGAAGTGGCGCAATAAACTTCCCAGCAGCACAGCTGTCTGTTCAGCTCTCTAACTGTGTAACACACCATCAATCTCAATCTGAATAATTTTGAAGGATATTGCTAATCCATTGCTTCATATGTTCGACAAAAAAATCTGCTCAACAACGTTAACAACGCAATGAATGCTGTTGAACTGTCAAAATGAAAGCCATTACTACTGATAGTGTGTTAAGCAATTACCCGCCAGTTAGAAGAGGTAACATAAATAGATTAAAAGTCGATAAGACAACATCCTGTATTGTCATGGGGATAGTTTATAGAGTCAATAATATGGATCAAATGCCTCTAAACCTCCATTTATGTTATAAAATGAAGAAATTACAGTGAAATAATAATTTTCCATTGAATTCTGCAATTTTATGATGTTAATACAGCCGCCAGCACATCAAGGTACTACAATCTATCAAATTTCTTTAATAGATTTTCAACTTTATCGCTTAAGGTTCAAGGTTGATTGGGAAAATTTGACAGTTTCGGGCTAGCTTGACCTGCAGCCATCTGTACAACGCTGTGTGTATTTGGTACCTAATTGTTGACGTTTTTCAGCTGAAACGATGATGTTTTTTCGTGTATTTTGTAAGCAGTGGTGGTAAAGTTGTATCGGCTCCGACTTACGACTTGTAGGTCGTGGCTTCGACCCCAGGCTGGCACTTTACTTTTGATATTTTATTACATCACCACTGCTCTCAAAACGGTGACGGAAAACATCGTGAGGAAACCGGCATGTCCTAGAAACAAAAGATCGAAGATATGTGACGTCTACCAACCCGCACTGGGCCCGCGTGGGAGTCTACAGCCCACTCCCTCTCACAGAGAGGAGGCCTGTGTCCCAGCAGTGGGAACGTTATAGGCTGAGTATGCTATGCTCCAGAAAATACTTCTTCTTCTTCTCCGTGTCGCTGCACGTACTGCATTTTAAATCTTATTTTCCCAAAACTTTGCCACCTCTACGGCGTTGTCGGTGCCAGCGCAGAGGTCACTTTGACTGCATGTTTTGGGACACAGAGGGCAGGATAGGAGGTGGAGCATGGTTTGTAACATAGCTCCACAATCACACCCTACCGCCGCGCCGTTCCATCAAGGTAGCCCCACCTCACCAGCCGGTCGATTCTGTAAAAATCTCACCGTGAAAACTCAAGTGAAGTGAGCTTGATGTGAGTTGTCAGTAGTGTTAATCCCTAGCATTATTTGGAATGACAGCTCACTCCACGCTCACTTCACCTAAGTTTTCACGGTGAGATGGTTACAGAATCGCACTGCAGGTTGGACTTACATCTCCCCACTTGTGTCCGGAAAAAATGTTCTAGTGCATACTCACCTCACAATGAGCGGTTCATTAAGACAAGCCTTAATGACTACAATTTAAAAGATTCAGAACAATAGGGACTCCTTTAATAAGACGTCTCCTTTAAGCTTCGAGCCGCGATCACGTATCGGTCGATGTAAATAATTTATTCATGGTATGTACTGATTATGGTACTCTCTGATCTTTGGAATGTAGTGTTTAAAGATGATCTTAGACTTACAGGGTCATATTAAATTAGCTAGCGAAACTCCGCAGACGTGATAGACGTATTGATATCTAAACACGACAAAATACTATAAAATAGATCTCTATGGAGAAGAATGGACAAGAAACCAGCGCCGTGGCTCTGTCTCGCATAGAGTCACAGCATTATGCTGAGCGATGGCCGTTTTGCGAAGATATTTCCCACATCTTGTTCTTTTTTGTGTTTGTATTTTTGATGCTGCTGGGGAGTTTGTTGCGCCACTTCTTCTTCCCAGCGATAGCACTAGGAAGTGGTGAAGGGCGTGCATTTTTGGAGGACTGTCTTTTGTAATTTTGACGTTCGAAACGTGCTGATTCTCAGCCTAATTTGAATAAATGACTTTTGATTTTGATTTTCTTTGCGTCATATTTTACCGCATATAAACGTACTAGCTGCGCCCCGCGGTTTCACCTACATAAGTTTCGATCCCGTGGTAATATCGGGATAAAAAGTATCCTATATGTTAATCCTGGTTATAAACCATCTGTGTGCCAAATTTCATCCAAATCGGGTTGGTAGTTTTTGCGTGAAAGAGTAACAAACATCCATCCATCCATCCATACAACATTTCACGTTTATAATATTCTATATATATAGTAGGATTTCTTTCTTTTCTATTTTATATCATGAAACTCCACAGACACTCATTTAAAATCAAGTTGAGTACAAAAACCTGGTTGTCACATTTGTCACCACCCTGTATATGCAGGATTGACATCTATATCATCGACGTGTGAGGTCTATAAAGCCATTAAGCCCACGCCCACGCGTGGTCTTACGAGGCTGTATCCTCGGACAAATTCGTTTTATACACCCGGTTGTGGGAATGTTATTTTACTTGCGTTTTCGAGGGATTAAGTTGTTATTTTTATTCAAGTATGCCTATCAGGCTTGGCTAGGTCTTGCAGTCGTAACTGATTGCTTAGCAGCCGATCTATTCTGTAAATCCAAAAATTCGCAGCAGCAGCCGTGAATCTGGGGAGGTGGCTAAACAATAACAGTCGCACACGTCGATCGATCAGGTTAAGCTACGCTTGCCGCTGTTCATCTGTGGATGGGACCATCTTTACATACCGAGACCCCTCCGTGCCCCCGAAAGCTCGTTAAGTCGTTGCTCCCGGCTGTCATTCGTGGATCTTTGACAGTCGTTACGGGTAGTCAGAAGCTCGAAAGTCTGACAACCAGTCTTACTAAGCGGTTAGTATTACCTAGTAACTGGGTTGTGGAGGTCATATAGGCAATCGCTTCATGCAAAATACTGGGGCTGCAGTCTCGACATTCATAGCGATCGCTTTACGACCGAATTAGGTCGCAAAGTCCTGTCACTCCATACATTACACCTGTCAATCCGGGACTCTGCGATCGAATTCGGTCGTAAAGCGATCGCTATGAATGTCGAGACTGCAGCCCCTGGTATTCAGCTGCATCTGGTTAGACTGGAAGCCTACCCCAACATGGTTGGAAAAAGCTACGTAGATGATGAACCTAACTCAGCAGTTGTGCTTACAAACATTAAAGCAAAGAGGTAGTCTTCATAATCATCAGTTCTATCTTGGTAAATAAACGCTCCAAAGACCAGTTTTCGACGCAAAACGGATCCTAATGCCTTATAGCCTAATGATATGATAAGACTTGAATGAAAAATACCTCAGCAATTAAAATGACCGGTGACGGAACGGAGCAATCCGTACGCACAAACTAGTCTCAGATAACATGGTAATAAATAGGGTTTTAAAACGTGTGAGATATATTCAATTTGTTAACTGAAATGTGGTCAGTGTAGGCTGTTGGTTTTGTTGGTGGGTTCTGCAGCGTTGTTGAAAGAAATAAAGAAAATAATTTGCGGTAAAGTGAAAAATAACTTTAATTTCGGAAGTCGGTGTCGTTGTTTGCCACCGACTTCCAAAATTAAAGTTATTCTTCACTTTGTAGTGTCTTTTTTGGAAGTCGGTTGTTTTTTTTTTTGCAAAAAAGTTTTTATTTTTCACTTTTTAGTTGTAATTTTTACCAGTAATTTTGGTTTAAAAACCAAACTACTGAACCGTTTTTGATGAAACTTCTATGGGACCAATCTGAAAGTATATCCTTACAAATAAAAAAAGAATTTTGCAAATCGACTTATAAATAACGGAGTACTGATGTAACAAACATAAAAAACAGTCGAATTGAGAACCTCCTCCTTTTTTGAAGTCGGTTAAAAAATAACAAGTGGGGGTAAACATGCGTCATAACCACGCAAAACGGCCATCGCTCAGCATAATGCTAAGCCCCTATACAAGACAGAGCCCCAGCAGTGGTTTTCAGCGACAGCCGGCGTTGTTCTATACAACATAACTTCTTGAAAGTGCTTCGAGCTGCTTTGTAGGTGGTCGGAAGCGCTACTGCTGAGAATGAGGTCCTGGGTTCCTGGATTGGGCAAAAACTTATTGTTTTATTCCACCTGGAATTTCTCAGTACCTATCAGCAGCCAGGAGTCTGGATTTGTGTCCGGTTGATAGCAATAGCCTTTTTTTTTTTGAGGATGGGAAATCATCAAATGACCCCTCCCGCTCTGGGTGGAGCAGAAGGGAGTGTCAGACTCTTACTGACTAAAACCCACCCGTGTTCCTTCCTTAGCCCTTTATATACCAGGGCAGCGGTAACCCTTTCGGACGATCCCGCTACCCCGGCAGGATAGCAATAGGCTTGCTGCCTTTGACATAGAATTTAAACGTAACTGCATCGCGTATATAAGCAAAGAGTATAACTGTATATAAGTAAAGCATACTACTCGGGCAATGACTTTTTAGATGATAAAGATATTACCATAAAAACATTGATATAAAGTATGTGAATATTAAATTAAAATTTGTCTATGTGTATTTTCGACATATTCCATGTATATTATTAAAATTTGTCTAGGTATGTGTATTTTTGACATTTATAATTAATGATAATATATGTTAAAATGAACGATAAAGTTAATGTATATTGACATGAGTGATAGAATTAATTAGTTATTATGTATTTTGGCATGAGTAATATTAATTGATAATAATGTATTTTGACATAAATAATGATATTAATGATAAAATGAATTTTAAATGACTACTAGACACTGTACACTCTATGGGTATGTTACAGCGATCGATATATTATCATGGTAAGAACTGCTTTTCCACCTGTAGCAAACAATAAATTAATTTGAATTCGAATTGTGGCTGAACTATAAGTACACCTCTGGCTTACCATTCACGGAATACGGGCGTGATGTTATACTATACCCTGTCCATTAGGTAAACCGTTTTTTGACAGGTGAAACTAGTGATTGCAGCTGCAACAAACAATACATTGATTGGTACACATACGGTATTACAATGTATTTAAGAAGATAATTGAATATGGTAAGGCAGTTTATATATTTATTTTATTACGCATTTTAAAGTTAACTTTTACGTAATCTGGAATAGTTACGTTCTAAGACAGCTGTCAAAAAAGGGTTAACCTAATGGACAGGGTATACGTTATCACTTCGAAGTCCTAAAAAGATTGTCTCGTTGTGAAATCAGCGAAGATTTACTTAAAAAACCAATGAGTTCGCTTTCGAATTGTGTGCGCTCACTTGAGTGAGATTCCAAGTAGTACGGTAGGAAATTTGAGTATCTATTAGCGTCATACGGTTTTTGAAATATCATAACCTTGTGAATACAGAGTAGGTACTATTGAATCATATTCATAGCTGAATTGAGGGCACGGTTGGCGCAGTGGTTAAACGATTGACTGCTGCGCTGCGTGTCGCGGGTTCGATTCCCGCACGGAACAAATATTTGTATGGCCTACAAGTAGTTGTTCCGAGTCTGGCTGTTTGTGTATGTGAGTTTAAATGTTTGTAAACGCACCCACGATACAGGAGATATTCCTAGTGTGGGGCAACGTTTAAAAAAAAAGGGTCTAGTAGTCTGAGCTGAGAATGAGGTCCTGGGTTCGGTTCCTGAGTCAGGCATAGAGTTTAATTCAAACCTTGCAAAAAAAATTGTTTATTGGATACAAAATTTGCAAAAACTGAAATACCGAAGTAGAGCTTAACTAAGGCGGAAAACAGCGGATTTAATAGCTTCTCAAATACTTTTAAGTTTTAATATTTGCCCACGGATCCCTAAAAAGAATCTCCCAGAACATTTATCTCGGCGACTGTTATTAATTGCAGTTTTATCCGTTATCCGTCAGTTTAAAACTTAACAGAGAGCGACCGTGTAATTTTGATAGGAAAAAATATCCCCAATTTGTCACTGGTAGCTAAGCAGGCTGACAATATTTTTTGCCTTTGCGTCCGAAGCGAAAGTAATTAAAAAAAGTTAATTGGAATAGTTTTTAGTTCAGCTTGAAATTCTTAATTTTTGACGGTTTTAAGAATGTTGCAGGTGTGATGGATTACCTATGGTTGATTAAGATTTTTAAAAGTGTGAATGAATTTTTGCTTGAGGAGTTAGATTCAACTCGTACCTATTTGGTCCACATTGTGTTCCAGCAGTGGTGGCCTAGTCGTATTACGAGTTACGAGTTTGTAGGTCAGGAGTTTGAACCCAGGCAGGCGCTTTACGTTGTGTGAATGATTTCATCACCATTGCTCTCAAAACGGTAAAGGAAAACATCGCGAGGAAACCGGCATGGCCTAGAACCAAAAAATCTAAGACATGTGATATCTATTAACCCGCACTGGGCCGGCGTGGTAGGTGCTTCTCGCATCCAGTGGAAATTGCATATATACGAGTATCACACAAAATAATCTACGTTAAAAAAACGCACAACGTTTAAAAATGCCGCGATCTTAAATTACCTGTCTAAATAAATGCTTTAAAGTTTTTCTTTATGACACACATGACACACAGTATTTCACCACAATAGCTTTCGCATATATAAATTTCCTATAAAATTGACCACCAATAATAATATATTCCTTGCAAATAAAGCCAAATTAACATAACCATTACTTCCCAACAACTAACTTTCACACACCATTTGACAGCAAAAACATCAATGTATTGTCACTAACTGTCATTCATACGTCAACACCTCTAAAATGTCAAAATGGCTTTGACAGTTTAGTGGCGCGAACACTCATTTGTCAGTAAGTTATAACTAATTATTACCGAATGGCTGCCATCTCGTTTCGCGGCGATTTGTTCAACATAAAACACACAGGAACATCCAGGGATATAAATATGTCTGTGGTGTCATTCGTTTGGATGTTAAGAGGTGCGACTAAATTTAGAATTTTAGTGTTGCTAGTTGGGAAATATGTTTTAGTAGGTAGTTGTTTGTTTATTTTAGAGGTTAGAAACACTTATCACTTATGGTATTATTTATGTAAGTATTATGATTGTTATTGGTTTGTAGTATTAAACTTACGGTCTCGTGTTATAAATGGTTTGGAAATATCCGAGTGTAGTGTCAACAGCTTAGAAAAGTCAATTTCTTAAAGATTTAAGAATTAATTATAGCGCCTATTTTTTTATTTAAACATACTAAACATTTAATATATTTTAAGTCTTATACTTATTTCACCTCTCTTCCAGTCTGTCAACCAGTCTTACCAAGGGGTTTCGTATTATCCGGTAACTGGGTTGTGGAGGTCAAATAGGCAGTCGCTCCATGAAAACTACTGGTACTCAGCTGCATCCGGTTAAACTGGAAGCCGACCCCCTTATTTCCCTCTCTTGAGATGTCTTCTGAAGCAAGGGAAAAACCATTGAAATTAGTGTTGTATTATTTACTAACTTTATGTGCACGGCTTTGCCCGCGTGGAGGTCGGAGATTATCCTACGGGAACATACCACCAAGATAAAATGTAACCTATGTATTAAACCAGGTTAAAAACTATCTGTGTGCGAAATTTAATCCAAATTCGTTCTGCCGTTTTTGCATAATTGAGTCACAAATATACAAACAACATAGTAGAATGGAGCGCCGAACCATTTTCAACAATTTCATGTGTAAGACAAACTTGTATCCCACTGCTGAGTTTCACACCTAGGCTTATTTCGTGCGATTCCTGACCACGTCTTCCCTGATAAAAGTCAAGAACATTTCAATACACCTGTAAAGTAAACAGGACCGTATAAAACAATCTGTCAAATATGTAATAATAGAGGAACGCGCCACGCATAATTAGCTTTGATCAAAAACTAAAAAATATCAACACACGCAATTTATTTCTTTTTACGTCTACAACGCTGGCAATACTATATACATCGCGGCGGCTTGACAGCATCGAGCAGTGTCACACACACAGATATGATTTATAGCGAGGCAACACCAGAAATAAATATACGGGGTTAGGTACTGCACACAGTATGAGGCGAAGCTGTAGCTATGCTACAAGAATGGAAGTACGGGTGTACTCACAGTCTCGAAGTCTAATCAGCCTACAATGTTCCCACTGCTGGGACACAGGCCTGCTCTGAGTGAGAGATTAGATGCTTTCCTTCACCGTTTTGAGAGCCTGTCAGTTTCCGTGCTGGTTGTCAATATTTCTCTGCCACATATTCTCGTATACAAGCTATCAATTCATATTGTTATCACAGCGTACCGCTGGACATAGGCTGCTCCCAGGCTGCGCCATAACATCCTGTCCTCCGCCTTCCGCATCCAGTTTGTCCCAGCCACCACAAGCTATAGAATACAATACCAAAAAGAAATAAGGTGTTTTAACAGTTAATAAAACATCTAATCGCACTTCCTTTCATCTTTATCAAACCATAGCTAGCTAAAATCCTTTCATATCTCATGTCTCGAACTGGACTATTTCCTCAGCATATAAAAATGTTTTATATCAATAAAATTTAATATCTCTGGCCACACACCGCGATTGGAGACTTAAAAATAAATTTCGTCCGTTTTTGATGGCGCTACATTTAGAAGTGGCTAAATGGATCACAATTGAATCTGATATGGTTCCGTGAGTTATGCCATACTTGATCTATTTAGAAGAGGAGCAGAGGTGGTCCCAGTAATTGCCGCGACTTACGAGGTCGTAGACTCAGACCAATAATTGGTCTGAGTCTACGACTCGGGGGTCGGCTTCCAGTCTAACCGGATGCATCTGAATACCAGTATTTTACATGGAGCGACTGCCTATCTGACCTCCACAACCCAGTTACTAGGTAATATGATACCCCTTGGTAAGACTGGTTGTCAGACTTTCGGGCTACTGAAGACCCGTAACAACTGTCAAAGATCCACGAATGACAGTCGGGACAAACGGCTTAACGTGCTTTTCGAGGTTCGGAGAGGTCTTGGTAAGTGAAAATGGTCACCCATCCACAGACCAACCGCAGCAAGCGTAGCTTAACCTGATCGCTCAACCCGTGCGGCTGTTATTACTTAGCCACGAGACCATCTTCAAATATAAATCCATTAAGACCTATTAATGCCATTACATCTTGTATTGTGAGCTACCAAATGCGCGCCATCAAAGCGTCCGCCATGATGAAAAAATTTGACAGATGTCAAAATAGTATTTTAATGTATGATGGATGAGCATGATAGTTTAATGGTTTAGAGGTGTGAGATACTGGCCGTTTTTTTTCTATTCAAAGGATATCTTTAGTAGTTATTTCGTGAGTCATTTGTTAAATATTTGTTTTGATTTCGTAGTGTTTCGTATGAGAGATTGTCAAGTCTTCTAGTTTATGGACATGTTTCGAATGCCAATTTGTCGGCAAGAGTGGTGAATAAGTGCGAAGCAGGTAGCCCGTGAAATTCAAGTTTTCTTATTTTTTTTTCCAAATTTCAGGTCAGTGTTACGTTTAATGTTGATTTAAATATGATTCACCAATTTCCGTCTAAGTTCATATAATCCAATTGATTGATATTTGAAGAAATAGTCATTCAATAGGATTATATGAACTTTAGACAGTTGTATTGATGATTTTAACGATTATAATTCTGTAAATATATACTTGTTACGCTCGCGAATCATATTTTGTTCAACATACAACCTGACACTGTGAACGTTAATAATAAATAATAAAGTTTATTCATCAAAAAGTAAAAATACAATGTGACTGATTCGTTGAACCACAAACTAAGCGTCGCTTGTATCTTATGGCTGTGTACGTTGTAATTACCAAGGCAGTCGAGAGAGTAGAGGGAGATACAGAGTAATTGAAGAGATGGACCCAATGACTGCTACGAATGCTACAATGAACGGTCATAGAGAAAATAGCTATTTAGTAATCAAATTTTGCTTGATTGATTCGTAGTCCTATCCTTTTAAGGTGACTGACTCTCTTGGTAGGCCTTCTGAACAACCATCATCAGCATTTCCTAGCCTTTTCCTAACTATGTTGGAGTCGGCTTCCGGTCTAACCAGATGCAGCTCAATACCAGTATTTTACATGGAGCGACTGCCTATCTGATCCTCCACAACCCAGTTATTGGGCAACACGATACCCCTTAAGACTGGCTGTCAGACATTCGGGTTTCTGATGACCCGTAACGACTGTCAAAAATCCACGAATGGCAGTTGGGACCAACAGCTTTATGTGCTTTCCGAGACACGGAGGGGTCTTTCTATGTAAAGATGGTCACCCATCCACGGACCAACCGCGGCCAGCGTAGCTTAACCTGATCGATCGGCCGATCGAGGACTTCTTAACGACCCACTGGTGGGATCCTAAGTATACGCCACACCTTGTGACGTAATTCATTTCCAAAACTAAAATAATTATGATCGAATCCTGTTTCTCCAAAAACCTAAAACCAATTGTCGTCTGACCTCTAACAATCTTAAAAAAAGCATCGCAAATTCAATGTTATCATCAAAATAAATACAACTGTCAATCTATCTGAAACACAATATCATGACACTTGTTTTTTTTTTTGAAGACCACACTGAATGAGTTTTATACGAAGTAAAAAAAAGTATGCTAAAAAAACTAAAAGGCTATTTATTAATTTTCATCAACTGGGCTGGCTGTATCCATCATTTTGCTTTTAATTTAAGGCTAGGCTGCAAGTCTAAGGCTAGTGTGAAGAGACAATATATCACGAGGTCGGGTTACAGGATAGGTACACCTACAGGTGAGTGTGGATTGTCTATGGAGGGTAATCTTATTTATGGTATAGAATAGTTTTGCCAATAGAGCGAGATTTAAACTATTTAGTTCGTGTTTTATAATTTGAGGTCACCACTTCACCAGTATGGAGATTCATTGAAGATACATAGATAGATACATGATTGAAGATACATAACCAAATTAAATTTTGTAGTTGTTAATCTGTTCTACAAGATAACAGTTCTAGTTACATCTGACATAGATAAATTTAGTTTAAACTATTTGCTATTAGAAAACTGAAAATTAAAGTGCGCGTTTTTACTTTACATTTATTTCGAGCCCATTATCGAAGAATCTACATTGATACCACTGCAGCTAGAAAATCAAAATCAAAAGTCATTTATTCAAATTAGGCAGAAAATCAGCACTCTTCGAACGTCAAAATTACTTAAGTCAGTCCCCTAAAACGCCCGCCCTTCACCACTTCCTAGTGATTTTGCTAGGAAGAGGAAGTGGCACAACAAACTCCCCAGCAGCACAGCTGTCTGTTCAGTTAAAAAAAAAAACTTGATTCTATACAATAGTAGTTATGCTTTTGCTAAGTAATTACAAAAAATAATTTAAGTACATGCAACCTTAGCTCTTTAGCAATACCTCAATTATAGCTAAAAAAAATGTCACATGATCAAAAATTACTTCTTGACAATGAATAATTTTAATCTATTCTCTAGCTGTTATTTTTATTCTAATTTTCTACTATTCCGTGTGGTGACAATATGTCTCTCGCGTGTACAGTGTCCGGTTACCGGTGGTTCTAAAAATTAAGTCATCACTCACAACATTCTCGGGGCTTTATTTTTTTGTAAATGCCACGAGGGATGGCGTTATGTGGCATAGATAGATTTATGAGAAATGAATGCCCACTTCTTCTATCGTGTTGGATTTAGCTGCAAAATATACACATACATACGTAATCAACCTATAATGTTTCCACTGCTGGGACACAGGCCTCCTCTCGGTGAGAGGGAGTGGGCCGAAATCCACCACACGGGCCATAACAAATGCAATAATTTCCTATTATATAACCCTATAATAGGAAATTATTATTTTATTTTAGCATAAAGTATCACTGCCGTTGGTATAGCAGTCGCAAACCCTACTTCTAAGCTTAATGGTGAAATAGGAAACAACGTTAGCAACAGCTTCTAAATGTGATGCCTGCCAGATACGGACTGGGACTACGTCAGTGGTGTTCAAATAGCGAAGAAGATCTGTCGTGTCTTGATGTTTTATATAAACCAGCTCCTACTTGCATAATTTTTGACTAAAAAATACCTTTGGGATACTGTGTTCTGTATCAGACCTGCCAAAATTAAAATCAAAAGGCATTTATTAAAATTAGGCTGAGAATCAGCACTTTTCGAACGTCATCATTACAAAAGACAGTCCCCCAAAAACGCCCGCCCTTCACCACTTCCTAGTGCTTTCGCTGGGATGAAGTGGCGCAACAAACTCCCCAACAGCACAGCTGTCTGTCATAATTCATTTACGACATTTTTCTCATTCCTCGTTCTGCTGTCTGCTAATGAACTGTCTATCAAGGTTGGTGATTCTGTCACTGTCTCCTATAGTCTTCTTATTTAAGCACAGGAATTCTAGAAGTTATAAAAAAAAACCTCTTGCATAACGCCGTCCAAGCTTCTTTTATAATCCTTATTTTGACAGCAAAGTCTTCAATGGAGAAAAAAACCAGTGTGCGAGAGAGACACAGCTATTCGCGAAACAGAGATAGGGCTATTTCACTCTTTGGGTGGCATAGTGACTCACGCGCAAGGGATTAAAATGACGTTTTTTTTTGTTTTTAGAACCACGTGTCATACTTTTAGTGGGCAAGTGGGTTGGTAATGAAAAAGTGGATAAATATTGTTAGATTAAGTGTCAGTTGGCAAGGTTTGGAAAGGGATGGGTGGGTGTTAAGTGTTGTTTTTTTGTTAAGGACGGTTTGTCTAGGATGACAAGTCAATTAAGTGTTGTTTTGGAACCTTTTTTGTAGTATTAGAGCCCCTTATGCAAGAGGCGCTACCACCATAACTGTTCATATTAATTGTATAGAATCAAGTTCTTCTAACTGAACAGACAGCCGTGCTGCTGGGGAGTTTGTTGCGCCACTTCGTCATCCCAGCGAGAGAACTAGGAAGTGGTGAAAGTCGGGCGTTTTGGGGGACTGTCTTTTGTAATTTTGACGTTCAAAAAGTGCGGATTCTCAGCCTGATTTGACTAAATGACTTTTGATTTTGAATTTTGATTCCTTTGTCAAGCATTGCTGTGTTTAAGTTTAAAGGGTTTAGGTGCCTGTGACAATACAGCATGATCAGCCTATAATGTTCCCACTGCTGGGACCCACGCCTCTGTGAGAGGGTGTGGGCTGTAATCCACAACACGGACCCAGTGCGGATTGGTGGATCTCACATGTCTTTAAATTTTTGGTTCTAGGACATGCCGGTTTGTTCCTTCACCGTTTTGAGAGCAGTGGTGTTGAAATTAAATACACAAAGTAAAGTGCCTGCCTGGGTTCGAACTCATGACGTTACACAGGAGACATTTCAACTTTGTATCTAAGTTTAACAAATCCTATTAATATTATACCTAAACGTGAAAGTTTGTATGGATGGATGTATGGACTTTTGTTACTCTTTCACGCAAAAACCACTGAACGGATTTACATGAAAATTGGCATACAGATGGTTTATAACCAGGATTAACATATAGGGTATAGTTTATCCCTATGTTCCCACGGGATCGAAACTTATGCGGGTGAAACCGCAGGGCGCAGCTAGTTCCTTGATAAAGCAGGTGACTTTAGGCGTCAGAAACTATTCTCCATCAGGTGGGCTGTCGGCCTGTTTGCTAAACACATACAAAATTGTAGGTACACACGACTACATAAGAAGCTATAAGTACATTTCCAGTTTTAGCTGATCTCGCATTGTATAGGCATTTCGTAGAATGAGAAGTCAGCTTATACTGGAACTGTATAGCTTGACTAGCTTTTGCCTGCGACTTCGTCCGCTTGAAATTTCGGCCCCCGATATATCGCGTCGCATTCTATCGCTCGCCGTGCTACTACTTCGTTTGCGCTTAGCGTTCTTTCTGACTTTTTGCTCAACTCCTAAGGGTCGTAGCGTGATGTTAAATAGCTTATAACCTTCCTAAAGAATTGGGCTATCATATGCATAAAGAATTTTTCAAATCCGACTGGTAGTTCCGGAGATAACCCCCTACATACAAACAAACAAATTTTACCTTTTTTTTATATATTTGTAGGTATATATACTTACTAATATTATAAAGTTATGTAGTACCTACATAACTTTAACATACGATTCATATACTCGAACATAAAATGGATACTATGGAGTTTATGTGGCATTATTTTTACGACTTAAAGTTTGTTTTGTGAACGACATCATATTAAATATACTTATCGATTTTATAGCCGTCTGAATTAGGATATTAAAGTGTAAGTACTATTCTGTATAGTTCACTTGGAACCTCTCTCACGACTTTGAGTGAGGTTAGCTTTTCTCAACTACATAGTATATCTAGCATAACTAGTGATGTAGGCTTTTTGTGAAGGACCTCATCCAAGGAAGTACTACCACCTCAATAAATCTGCCTGCCTTTTTCCAATATTGGGGTTGGCTTCCAGTCTAATCAGATGCAGCATAATACCAGTATTTTACTCGGAGCAACTGCCTATCTGACCTCTACAACCCAGTTTACTGGGTAACACGATACCCCTTGGTAAGTTGGACTTTTGGGCTTCTGACTAACCGTAACGACTGTCAAAGATCTACGAATGACAGCCGGAACCGAAGGCTTAGCGTGCTTTTCGAGGCACGGAGGGGTCTCAATATGTATTGGATGGTCACCCATCCACGGACCGACCGCGGCAAGCACACCTTAATCTTCGATCGATCCGTGAAGATATGCTGTTATCATCAAGTCAAGTCAACTCATTTATTTTTAAAGTAGGTACTTAAATCATCGCGGATTCACAACGAGACACTGTTAAAATTCCAAAGTGATAGTTACAAAATCGTTTATTTTTGTTTTTAGGGTTCCGTACCACAAAAGGAAATACGGAACCCTTGTAAGAAAGATCACTTCGTTGTCCGTCTGTCTGGCCGTGTGTCAAAACCCTTTTTTCAGGAACGCGTGGTGTTATCATGTAGAAATTGATATCAAATACCTACTCAGGGCTGCAATCCCTTGAAGCAAAAAAAATCAAAGTTCTACTTAAGTAAACACAATCAAAAGATACGGCCGTATAAGTCCCGTTTCTGCCGCATATTTTGACACTCGCCCGGGAATCAAAACATAT
This sequence comes from Apamea epomidion, assembly GCA_947507525.1. Taxonomy (NCBI): domain Eukaryota; kingdom Metazoa; phylum Arthropoda; class Insecta; order Lepidoptera; family Noctuidae; genus Apamea; species Apamea epomidion. The sequence goes on along the minus strand of OX382252.1, from coordinate 9,461,178 downwards.
AGAGTAGTTCCCGTTGACCTAGAATTATGAAATGTGGCAAGAAGCAATTATGATGTAGCACAGTAAAGGAAAAAATCCGAAAACCGTAAATTTATAGTTACATTACCTACAAATTTGTACGAAACCCGTGGTGCGCGAGTACGACTCGCAATTAACCGGTTTTTTTTTTGTCAAGTATCTAACTGATACTTTTCACGCAAACAAAATAAACAAAAAACACTAGTGGTTTAAGTAGCGCCTCGTCACTGAGCTTTAGTCAACAAACCTTTTTTTCTTATGGGTTATTTAAAAAAAAAATAGTCTACTCGAGCTTTACGGAAAAGAAAAAAAAAGTTCCAGAGTTTTTATTGAAATGCTAAAGTTTATTGACAAGGAATTATAATAATAATAATTATATTTATATTTACGTCAACGGTACAGTTAATACCTAATTAATTAATAAAAATAACAAAATGATATCCTAACTTAACCATCATAACTAAAACTATTCACAAACTAAAAAATAGCGTCGAAAAATTCCTCCGCATCGCTGTCGACTGGTAATGTACCTAAGAGACTGGTGGCATTACCACGTTGTATGCCAATCATTAGCCTCTGGCCAAGGTAAAAGCCAGCCCTTCGGTCACGGGAAGTGTCAACCAGCTGTTTCGAAATTTCTTTAAAAAGACCATGAGCACTCGGACCCTACAGCCCGAGGGTTACACCCGCATAAGTTTCGATCCCGTGGGAATATCGGGATAAAAAGTATTCTATGTGTTAATCCTGGTTATAAACTATCTGTGTGCCAAGTTTCATCCAAATTCGTTTAGTAGTTTTTGCGTGAAAGAGTAACAAACATCATCCATCCTCACTAACTTTCGCGTTTATAATATTAAGTAGGATAGTATATACCTTAATAACAATTGTGCAGCTGAAAATAGTTTAACTTACTGCAAGATCGATTAACATTTATTTTCGCCATACAAAGTACCACTCCAAAGCTATAATGCCTTCATCCCTTAATAAAACCCATTTGTAAACTTCAAATTATTACAGAAACGTGTTTCCCACGTACATTTCTGGATTTGCACTATTCTTAAAACTAGTGACAGGATATTGTAACAATTAATAATGTAATGTGCAATTTTATCGACCATCTGTTTGAAGTAAAAAGTTTATCATCAGAATAAGTACTTTGTAAAGCTCATAAAGCAGAGGTGGCCCAGTGGTAAAGGCCCCCCGACTTACGTCGTAAGTTCGAACCCAGGCAGCTGCTTTACTTTGTGTATATAATTTCATCACCATTGCTCTCAAAACGGTAACGGAAAACATCGTGAGGAAACCGGCAGGTCCTAGAACCAAAAATTCTTAGACATGTGATGTGACATCTCTCTCTCTCACATAGAGGAGGCTGTGTCCCAGCAGTGGGAACATTATAAGTCGATTATGTTAAAGGTAAAGGATCTCTACGGAGAAGTATAGTAGGCCGCATGTCAGAGGCAACGAAACCAGCGCCCTAATTGCGGAGAACACTGTCAATCACAATTCAAGGGTTTTCGAAGGAACGCCTCGCCGCCGCAGGAGACGCCCTGGACGGGAGTCAACAGCCGACACCCGGCCACCGTAGGCGCGGGCTTGCGGGCGGCGAGCAATGGGCAGCTCGCCGCCCGGTAAGGACCAGGCCCGGGTCGACGGCGCATTGTGTTCCACACGCGCCACTAGAGATGTCAGCACGAACTGACGGGGTCCGCTAGGGCCGATGCCGCCGGGGCTGTGGGTTGTTCAAAAGAGATACCGTGACCCCTGGCACAGGCAACTGAAGGAACACGGGTGGGTTTTAGTCAGTAAAAGTTTGACACGCCCTTCCGCTCAGCCCAGAGCGGGAGAGGTCATTTGATGCTTTCCCACCCAAAAAAAAAGGGTTTCGAAGGAAACTCAATCCATTGCTTCATAATTATGTTCGACAAATTAGACTGCTCAACAACGCAAATAACGCAAAGCACGTGGCTGATATGTGAGCACCATGTATCTATCACAAAGTTAATTTATATGTCATGGTTTCATTTATCCATTTTAATTCTTTTACCTATTGTGGTATAGTACTTTTATTTTTAGGTGCATCGTCTTCACATATAATTATATAATTAATGTATGCAAAATATTGTAAAACATTTTAAAAGAGTAACGGTGGAGTTTCTTGCCCATTCTTCTCCATACGAAAACTACCTTTTGGAAGGGGCGACTAGAATCAATTTTATTTTTGACGTTCAAAAGTGCCTTTTATGTGCCTATTTGAAATAAATCATTTGACTTTGACTTTGACTTTGACTGAACTCTCCGAATTGTAATTTTATGTGTGTTACGTAATTACACCGCTGTATAATTTGGCCAAAGAAACCAGGGGTCTACTCCGAAGTAGTATCGGCCGAATGTTCCGCCGTTTCCTGCTACGAAGTTACTATTTGGTTCGGTCGGTTCCGATCCTACACTCCTACACTCTTTCGAATATTGACTATGGTCCCGACCCAACTGAGCCGAACTGAACTTTTTTCGCATTTTTCAATAATATTCGGTTCGGCCATGTGTCGGTCCGATCCGAACATTCGCACTTTGCACTTCGGAGTAGGACCCCAAGGCCGTCCAAAAGCGCGTTGGGTTGATGATATCGTCAAAAAAGGGGAACCTTTATAGGAAAGTTGTAGCAATTCTAACTCAAACTGAAGGCAATTAACTAACATAACTACTCCACTTACCACACCAACACCACCACCACCTCCACTTACTTCTCTCTACTATTATTAACTTATTTCAATTAAAACATTTACAGGAACTTTTGATTTGTCAAAGGAGTTGGCCAGTCAGATAGATGAAGCTAGAAACTCCATGGAAACTCTTTCGAATTATATTGTTACCAATTATTGGTTAAGTACAGACGCCAGCACATCAGGCTATCCCAAACTGTAAAATATTCCCAATCAACCTTGAACCTAATGCTTTAGCGATAAAGTTGAAAATATATTAAAGAAATTTGACAGATTGTAGTAGCTTGATGTGCTATCGACTGTACATCATTAATGTTTAATTTACTTATATGTGAATGTGAGAACGATGTAAAAACATTTGCACGTCTTTGTTAATTAGTTTACTTCTGAGTTCGATTTTACAATAAACCTCCACACATTAATAACGGAGCATTCCCAGTTCCCACAGGATGCAAGACTTATGACGCACAATACCGTATCCCTCTGCACTTGAGCGGTGCCCCAGGCGGTGTTACCAACACTGACCAACACTAAAGGAATGCCAGCAGACCAGAGGTAGTCAGCTAATTGCGATTCGTTATACAAAGAGCTAAAATTTGATGATTCAATCGGCGTTTTTTGGGTACTGTAGCGTTTATTGGGATAAGAAAACCTTTTAAATTGTCACCGTATTTTGCCACTGTCTTGTAAATTACAAACTAATTATCTCTTTATTCATATTATTATGTGTTACTATTCCCAATTCCTAACTAATATTATAAATGTGAAAGTGAGTGTGTTTGTTTGTTACGCTTTCCTACACGAGGCCAAAAGGCTCCTATCTCAGCATGATGCTACAACATTTAAAAATAAATAATAAATATGGTTTATACAATCTCAACTTACCCACTTACTTCACAAACAGAGACGTATTGCTGAGGAGTTTGTTGCGCCACTTCGTCTTCACAGCGAAAACGCTAAACAGCGGGGTAGTTTCATAACACACTATAAGTAGCAATGGCTTTCATTTTGACAGTTCAACGACATTCATTGCGTTATTTACTTGTTGAGCAGACACATTTTTCGAACATATGAAGCAACTAGCTGCGCCCCGCGGTTTCACCCGCACAAGTTTCAATCCCGTGGCTTTATCGGGATAAAAAGTCCTATCCTATCTGTTAATCCTGGTTATAAACTATCTGTGTGCCAAATTTCATCTAAATCCGTTCAGTAGTTTTTGCGTGAAAGAGTAACAAACATCCATCCATCCATCCATCCAAACTTTCGCGTGTATAATATTAGTAAAATAGGAAGTAGGATGGATTAGCAATATCCTTCAAAATGGTTCAGATTAAGATTGACAATGTGTTACGCAATTAGGGAGCAGGTGACAGTCGTGCGTTTTGGGAGCTGTCATGTAACTTTTAACGTTTAAAAAGTCCTGATTCTTAGCCTCCTTTGCGTAGCTCGTTCATCTTTTATTTTTTTAGTCTTCCCGAGTCCATATCATACCAGAATATCGTCTTAAAACTCTGTATATCCCATAAAGTAATTAAGTGTGAAGTTAATTAATAAAATAAAGTTGTTCACGGTCTAATGGGCTACTCGCGCATGACCGGATTTTGTTATTAGTGAATATTTTTTGTCTGTTCGTCTGACCGTTGCTAATAAACGCGATTTTAATGTAGCTATTATTTTATTATGATGTTTGTTGATATGTGTATAGATAGGTGAATCTGTTTGTCTGTTTGTTCGTTTTGGAATAAAGTGGGTACTTACAGTTTTTTTTTTTAGGCTAATTTTGAAAAAGGCGGGGATTCGCGTATTTGCGGTTTCAAAAGTCCATATTCGTCATAGTGTCACTATATTTCTCTCAATTATGTTCTTTTTCTTTTTTAGTGACACTTCTTGGGTGGCGATTCGATAATTATAAATTTGACGAGAATTGAGAGTGAAATTTCCAGGACGCGTCACGTTTAGCTTCATTTCGTTACATGAGAGAGAAGAAAGATATAACTCTCTCTCTCTTTATGTCTCACACTAGATCTCTATATCTTAATTTTTTTAAAGTTACACTTCTGTCATGTGTACGGTGCTGCATGTGCAATTTTATGTTTTATATTTTTTCCTTTAGAGTTTAATTTGTTTTGAACAGCGACAAACCGTAGTAATCATCATAGGCCTGTTAGCAGTCTACTGCCGGGCGTAGCCCTCTCCATTTCCTGGTCATAGGCATGCTATTTATCTCAATCGTTGGAGTCTCTACCTGCTGCTATCAGCCACCCTGCTCGTATTGTCAGTATTCGTGGTCTTCACTCAAGAGACGTCTACCCGTCATCGGTTCTACGGCTAATATGGCCAGCCCATTGCCACTTCGTCGACTACTAGTTCTGTTATAACCGGACAACCAGCCTTACCAAGGGGTCAGATAGCCAGTACCTACATGTTTAATATTAGAATAACAAATCGATGTTTATTTGCAACTTTAATAGAAACTAGAAAACGAAATACAGCTATGAGATCTCAATACCTGAATCTATTATGCACGGGCGCATTTAAAACTAGCTTATTAAAAAGAAATGTGATTTGTATGGGTCCTGTAATCTTTAATAAAATACCTGACCAACTTAAATACTTACCGTTGCAAAAATTTAAAAAGCATTTCACAGAATTACTTGTAGATAAATGTTATTATTCTGTGCAGGATTACTTAAATTATATTTTTTAGTAATATCGTTATTATCCACTACTTTGTATTACATTTGCAGCAGAATGTACATGGATCCTATTATATAATTTAAAAACTTATTTTTATGTACCTACATTCTAAGCAAATAAAGACCTATTCTATTCTATTCTAGATGGTATTCAGCTGCATCCGGTTAGACTGGAAGCCGACCCCAACATAGTAGTGTAAAGGCTAGTCAGATGGTCATCTCTTTGCTGCCATGGCTTAATTAAATTTAAATTAATATTTGAATTGTTTCATTACGGACGCTTTTAACTTAGAGTTTCTTGCTCGTTCTTCTCCATAGGTAGGTACCTATGGAGAAGAACGAGCAAGCCAGAAAGATGAAGCTAGTTGTAAGTAGGTACTGGCAACTAGCTTTATCTTTCTGGCTGACCGACCGCTTGACAGTTTAAAAGTGCCAGTAATTGGTTTATCACACTAATATTATAAAAGCTAAAGTTTGTGAGTCAGTGTGTGTGTGTTTGTATGTTTTTTACGTCTTCACACTCAAACGGCTGGATCAATTTTGGTGAAATTTGGCACAGAGATAGTTTATAACCAGGATTAAAACATATAATACTTTTTATCCCGATATTCCTATGGGATCGAAACTTATGCGGGTGAAACCGCGGGGCACAGCTAGTTTGAAATAAATGCTTTGAGTTTTCTGAGTTTTGATGATGATTATTCACACAGACAAAGTCACAGGTAACATTTATAGTTTTTTTTTTTTCTTTTGTTCCCACATTAGTCTGAAGATTTTTAATTGAATAATCAGAGTCGATTGTTTTGTTAATGTTTTTTTGGCAACTTTTTCCTTATAGGCAGGCGGTTTCTCTTCGTTACCTTTTCCATTTAAATTAATAAACTTGTATCCACTTCCTAATTTGAGAGGAAGAGGCGAAAACACGCAATTACCCCGTAGAGGAACTACGGGGTAATTGCGTGTTTTCACCTCTTCCTAAACGCTAAACAGCGGGGTAATTGCGTAACACACTATCAGTAGTGGCTTTCATTTTGACAGTTCAACAACATTCATTGCGTTATTTACGTGTTGAGCAGACAAATTCTTCGAACATATGCTTATGGACATAGGCCTCCTCTCGGTGAGAGGGCGAGGGCCGTAATCTACCACGCGGGCCCAGTGCGGGTCGGTAAATGTGACATATCTTCGAATTTTCGGCTCTAGGATATATGCCGGTTTCCTTACGATGTTTTCCTTCACCGTTTTGAGAGCAGTTGTGATGAAATAATTTACACAAAGTAAAGCGCCTGTCTAGGTTCGAACCTACGACCTACAACTCGTTAGTCGCGCCCGTTACCACTGGGCCACCAGTGCTGACTTACATCATCTCTAATTTACATCGTCTTTGCAAAACATAGACAAACTTTCAGTCCAATTTTATTTTCGCGGACATCGACCCTGCGCTTGCGCTGGTCATCGGCCGCCACAAAGGTCACTATAAATGGTCTTAGGCCCTAAGGTTAAATAGTGGCAGGTTACCAACCCAAACATAAAACATGCAGACAGACAGACACACAAAAAGACGACTGCGGAAGACATCTCAATTAGTTCTCACAGTTCTTCAAATAGATAACTTATTAACAACGAAAAAACCACTCTAAAACGAACTAACTAAAGTCGAAAATGAAACGACTTGAAACATCATCTCAAATCCAAGAATAAAACCTTACAATAACACTACCAATTAAAAATAAGTTCTACCTCAATTGAAATAAAGTACAGTTCTCTTTACACGGATTACGACAAAGAAGGAACGGTAATATGTTATGCAAATTCCAAGCTTATTTACATAGAAATAAAGTGTGTTTTCGCCTGTAATGATGTAAGTACGCGGGCAGTCGGGCTTGAAATGTTTTGGTGACATGAGCGAACGGCTAGCGCAGAGGAAGATGTGGAGCCGATGTGTTTTATTTTATTTTTATTTGTTTTTTATTTAATTTGCGAAGTGGTATGCGAATTATAGAAAAACATGGAGTGTGCATTGTGTTTTTAATTGAACTGCTTTTATATGGCCTCTCGCATATATTTAGCTCAATTAGGTTCTTTGCAATTCGTAAGGACAGATCGGTTAGTCAAAACCTGGATGAGGCTAGCACAGGAGCGATGGGATTGGCTCAAGAAAAAAAAATCGGTTTGCACTCCGGGAGTGCCGGCAGAAGTGAAAACTTGAATATTAACGTTGTGCATTTTTGATATTTTGGAATGCGGTCTACTCTCCCTCCGTCTTACGAATTTTCGATCAGGTCACGTGTCCTGACGCGAGCTCCGTCTTACGAATTTTCGATCAGGTCACGTGTCCTGGCGCGAGCTCCGTCTTACGAATTTTCGATCAGGTCACGTGTCCTGACGCGAGTTTAACATTTTTTACCCATCACAAAAGAAGTGCACAACGCCGGTAAAGAAGTATTCACTTCAAAAAGGCCTTTGCTCAGCCGTGGGTGAAGTCGGGTTGTGAGTGATGATAATGATTGGCTGTATACATATATGTTGGGCAATAAAACGGCCTGTATTCGGATCCTAGCTACTACACCAGTATACGACTATGACCTCCATATGAGTCCCATACAAAGAAACTCGTAGAAAGTCGTAGGAAGAATGAAAGGATCAGGTGCTTGATATAGCCCTTCAATTTCGTGAATCTATAGTTTCATCCAGTCATCGGTGTGTTTACCCTCTCGAACTATAAATTATCTTCACTTTCATTTTTACACAAAGCGTTTGTGTGCCACTCAGAGTCAGTCAAGATACAAGCCCTGCTTAGTGAAACTCAAAGTCAAAGCATTTATTTCAAACTAGCGGACCCGGCAAACGTCGTCCTGCCCGAAAAAGCAGCGCCACCTACCGGGTCCAATTGTGGTTAAAGATATTTATTTCTCATAAGAACTTAAATAACATAGTTCACTTAAAATGAGATACAAAGTGCTTATATCTAAATAATAAAATAATATCATAATTATTTGCCTCTGGGGCGTTGTCGACTTTACAGGGTACATAAGTACATGTTTCTTATGTTTTGTCTTAAATATGTTTATACTATCACACCTCTTTAAATCATCCGGTAAATCATTAAACAGTGGTGCCCCTTCAACCAATATTGTTATATTTCCGTAATTAGTCCGTGCACGTGCAGTCATTAGTTGGATTTTGTTTTTGCTTCTTGTGTTGTATATTATTGTTTTTTTATGTAGTTGTATGTTTGATTGTACGGAATTCGTGGTGATTTTTTTTCACAATTGTATATACACCTTGTCATGACAATAACAAACACAAAAAAAAAGTATTATCCAATTTGGTGCTGTCGATCGGAAGTTTTGCGCGTACCTACATTTCGCTGATTCATTTTTATTTATATAGATAAACCAATTACAGGCACTTTTGAATGGTCAAGGGTTCCGTCAGTCAGTTTGGGGGTCAACGGTCAAACCAAAAATTGTGATGTACAATCTTTACTATGTTTTTAACCGACTTCAAAAAAGGAGGAGGTTATTAATTCGACGGTATGTTTCTTTTTCTTTTTTTTTTGTGTATTACGTACATTTTCTTTTGCCAATAAAACTTCTTGGATTCGTATTTTTTGTAGTCTATAAATTGTTTTGTTCCCCACTACCACTTTCCACCACATACTCTTAGTAAATCTGTACATCTTTACCACTAATAAAAAAAAATTGCATTACAAAAATAATATTCCCAAAAATCTTTATTCCGATGCCACTCCACGCCTCCGTCTCGTGGGTGGCAGACCACCCAGCCCGGTACTTTCCCCATGTGTTTGTACGCCTCAAATTAGGCGATACCATTCTCAATTCCTAATTCCGGCTATACGCAAGCTAGCTGGTTAAAGGGGTAAGCTGTAGTCATAGAATCTGGTACATTTGGGGGATATTGACCTAACATTGGTTCAATAAATTTATTTATTTATTATTTATAAATTTATTTATAACTACCTTTTCCCAACTATGTTGTGGTCGGCTTCCACTATAGCCGGATGCAGCTGAATACCAGTATTTTACATGGAAATACTGCCTATCTGACCTCCACAACCCAGTTACTAGGTAATACCATACTCCTTGGCAAGACTGATTGTCAGACTTTCGGGCTTCTGATGACCCGTAACGACTGTCAAAGATCCACGAATGGCAGCCGGGACCAACGGCTTAACGTTCTTTCCAACGCACGGAGAGGGTCTTGATATGTAAAGGTGGTCACCCAATCGTGGCAAGCCTAGCTTAACCTGATCGATCGACCCGTGCGGCTGTTATTATTACTTAGCCACAAGCCATACTCACCCCAACTTATAACATAGTGGGTGGACATACTGATAGTCAGACAGTGATAGTGGAAATATTGATAGTCTCAAATCTGCATGCGTGGTGATCAATGCTCGTGCCTTCTCTGTACAAGAAGACACTTATAACAATGAGACAATTACATCAGTATGTACGGCTATTCCCAAAATAGAACAATAAATTGTTATTAATTTAAACTTGTAATTCCGTACGAAGGAATGAACACGCTAAATATATGCGGTGTGCTCCAAAAATAGGACTCGCGGACTCATTCCTTGAAATGCAGTGTGGTCTCCGCTAAGAATAGTCATCTTTTCTTATGAAGGAGTTACTTGTTGCCGGTGACTTGGTTTGTATAAGAATTTCAATCCCTCCTTTCATATCTTTTTAACCGACTTCAAAAAAGGAGGAGGTTCTCAATTCGACTGTATTTAAAAAAAAATGTTTGTTACCTCGTTTGACAAAATTCTTTTTTTATTTGTAAGGATGTACATACTTTCAGATTGGTCCCATAGAAATTGCATTAAAAACGGTTCAGTAGTTTGGTTTTTAAACCAAAATTACTGGTAAAAATTACAACTTAAAAGTGAAAAATGAAAACTATTTTGCAAAAAAAAAAATAACCAACTTCCAAAAAAGAAAAAGTGAAAAATAACTTTAATTTCGGAAGTCGGCGGCAAACAACGAAAATGCAAACCCAACAACACTCATATCAAATGTAGATACTCCATAGCAAGTTTAGTCGTGATTAAAAACATGGCCACTAAAAATGCGTCAATTTACGTCAGGCGCTGACTAATATGACAGGACTAAGCTAATATTTATCTTCTGTCCTTTTCTTAATGAAATAGAAAGAAAAAGTTGCATTGAACTGAAATTTACTTTAGTTTGTGTACAAGGGAATTGGAGCCAATGATAATTTTTGAAGAAATGGCTATCTATGTGTATCTTAATACAAAACTTTAGAGTGAGGGGAATTTAACATGAATCAACATCGATTTCAAGCTTTGAGTTTTTTTTTTTTTTTTTTGAGGATGGGAAATCATCAAATGACCCCTCCCTCTCTGGGTGGAGCAGAAGGGAGTGTCAGACTCTTACTGACTAAAACCCACCCGTGTTCCTTCCTTAGCCCTTTATGTACCAGGGCAGCGGTAACCCTTTCGGACGATCCACATATTGATAGTTTTAGTTGTTTGTTTTTACTTCGTCACGAATATCTATGAAAATCTCTATTAGTTAGGGCCGAGACAAATTTTCAATCTGTCGATTTCGAATCGAGATTTATAACAGAGCATTGTTCTGGGATGATAAATGCTAACAGCCGCACGAATCGATCGAAGTTTAATTTACGCTTGCCGCAGTCGATTCGTGGATGGGTGACCTACCACTACATATCGAGACCCCTCCGTGGCTCGGAAAGCAAGTTAAGCCGCTGTCATTCGTAGATATTTGACACTTGTTAAAATAGCGTAGATATTGTTCGTCAGTTATAAAAAAAAACTTTTCGTACACATTTTTAACGCGTAGGTATTGCACTTTTCTATGAAACAGAAGTTTATTTTTATTTTATTTATTTTACCATTTACGTACACACATATATAAACAGACAAGAAAAAACAGAACGGAAAAAATAGGTAGGTACAGAAGTGATGCTTATTTCATAAGAAATCTCTTCCAGCATACCTGCGATAAGACAATAGATAGAAAGTACAGACAGCATGTGAAATAGTAAAGGAGAAAAAAAAATTATACATAAAATCAAAAACAATTCACTTAAGAAACTAAACAAAAATTACGAGAATATACTAACATACATACAAATAAACATAGATACTCGAACATACTTCTAAAATAAATATCACTAGAATGATAATAATTATATCATTTTTTGTTTGTTAACCGACGCAAAGTTGTTTTCCATTGTCTAGCGCAGTCGGATAAAAATACAAAGTTGTTTGAAACAAACAAAGTATGTATTCAAACGGACTTTCCAAGATAATTTCAGATACTTACATACTTAATTAAGCAATAAAAATCTTTTATTATATCTTAGGGTGCAAGCCACAGTTGTTGTCCATACAAAATTAAAAACACAAATTAAGTAATCCAGGTGCTCGTACGATCTCGATAAAATACCGCTTTGGTATAATTGTTTAATTAACTAAAATGTGGTATCGGCTCCGGTATGACAAAAATGAGGCCTTTATGTTTACCGACGTGGACGAACATGGACGATAATTGGGTGGTTTACCTTACCGTTCAATAAAAGGAAATAAATTAACTGTCCAGACTTAAGGGTATGGTTGTTAACATGGAATTTGGATCGTTAAGGAGTGGGTTCGAGTCCTGGTAGTAAACTTTTTGTATTTTTTAACCGACTTCAAAAAGGAGGAGGTTCTTGTGGTTCGTCCACGAGACAATAATGTGACATAGACCAGTGTACCTGGTGATCATCCATTACATACTGAGACCCCTCCGTGCCTCGGAAAGCACGTTAAGCCGTTGGTCCCGGCTGTCATTCGTAGATCTTTAACAGCCGTTACGGGTAATCAGAAGCCCAAAAGTCTGACAACCAGTCTTGACAAGGGGTATCGTGTTACCCAGTAAATGTGTTGTGGAGATCAGATAGGCAGTCGCTCCATATAAAATACTGGTATTCAGCTGCATCCGGTTAGACTGGAAGTCGATCCCAAAATTGGTGAGAAAAGCTATCCAGATAGTGGTAGCATTTCTATACCAGGGAGCGCCTACAGGGTATAAAAAGACATTTAACTAAGCCGACAGTCACTTGTTCTCACCGTCATTGTGATATTTTTTTTTTGTATTGGACCAGATCTAGGAACCTTCTGGTTACGGAGATATTGAAGGTCAAAGTTCCATCTTTTTTTTGCAAAACCAGTTGAAAAAATTGCTGAATAACCTCGATCACGCCTGATAGAAAGTGGAGAGTGATGAAGTAGGTCTATGATGGAACGAGCGTGCCCAGAAGATGCCTGGTCACTCTTGCTTGAAGGCAGACGAGTTGAAGGGAACACATCCGTGTGCGTGTTTTTAAATATCATAACTTATGTAACTTTAAATACCCCCACAAATCCTGTACCGTTGCATGCACCCGTAAGCACAATGTTTTGCGTGCGATACATTGCCCGCTACTGTGTACGGCGATTTTTCACACCAAAAATAAAAGTCTATTCCCAGCATTATTGTTGCTCAATGTTACTTAGTTTGATGTCTAAACTATGTAATATAATCTAAACTATTACTATAAGTAAAGAGATGCCCAGTATAGAACCGTTCTGCCCCCGCTGACCTAGTGGTTACAGCTCTAAATGAGAAGTGCCGGTTTATCTGTGGTTGCCTTAAATCGACCCCAGTACGAATGCTGTATCCACTGACTGGCATTGCGCCTCCAAACATTCGCAGGACTATAGCCAGCCGCAGCTGGCTATAGTCCTGCGAATGTTTGGACTCTCGATGCGTCGAGAGTAAACCGCGGGACTCTGCTAGTACAGAATACGTAGATAACGGTTATGTGACGGGTCTTTATAAACCCTCTATGTATTCACTCGTGCGCACTTTACTGCCCACTATAATTACTTTTAAAACCTATCTTCCTTAACCCATCAAAGTCAAGAATGTTACCATACGCAAATCCACATAATAATAATTATGCGTACAGGAACGAAATAAAATTGTTAATTGGTAACATTGGCATAAAAACTATCATGGCTCTTCTTGATGAAGCAATTACTGTCATTTAGTTATATTTATGGTTATGCTGAGTTATAAAATTTGCATAGCTTGGCGATGTGTGGGTGGGTGAGAACACGGCTGAAGAGGTTGGTGAGCGAACATGTTGGGCTGTGTTGAACATAATTATGTATAGTGGTATGAAGAACAGGGTGTAACGTTCACTCATCCTCCATAGAAAAGGGAGGATCCCTCGACTACCCGATGAATCATGTTGGGCTGTTGTACATATTATGCTAATTCGCGCTAAACACTGCTTGCGCGATGCAGGATTTTGCGTCAGTATGACGCAAACTTCGCATGTGGCGTTGTAGATACGGCTACAAACATGTTGGAACATGAAAAAAAAAACCGGTCAAGTGCGAGTCGGACTCGGTATATAACTACAAATTTACGGTGTTCGAATTTTTTCCTTTACTTGTGCTACATGACATTGCTTCTTGCAAAATTTCGTGATTCTAGGTCAACGGGAAATACCCTATAGGTTTTGATTCCCCTGGCTATTGTCAAAATATCTGGCATGAACGGAACAGAAACGTCCATATCTTGTGAGGCGCTTTACTTTGTGTAAAGTATTTCATCACCACTGCTCTCAAAACGGTGAAGAAAAACATCGTAAGGAAACCGGCATGTCCTGGAACTAAAAATTTCAAGAAATCTGACATTTACCAAGTTGCACCAGGCCTGTTTGGTAGATTAGGTACAGCTCACTCTCTCTTGAAGAGAGAAGGCCTGTGTCCCAGCAGTGGGAAAATTTTAGGCTGATTATGCTATGCATGTAAAAATAGCCTCGTCTAATGTTAGCTATTTGGCTAGCCGTTCTAAGTATCCATGTGTCCCCTTCAAAACTCAACCGAAATTCGTCAAAATCAGCATATTACGGCTATTAAAAGTGGTTAATTAAAATTATCCAGTTTACAACCATCCATTTTATAAGAAGCACCATCATTGGTTGCATTCTTAGGATTTTTTCACTAATGAATATGTACGGAGAATATTTTTAAATACTTATTTGCATATTTAAAATAAATTACATGGAATTATTACCATATTATTATGCAAAGATATCTCTTATTTTAGTAATTCTCTTAAAAATAACAAATTGCCTATAGACTTTCCCCAACTATGTTGGGGTCGGCTTCCAGTCTAACTAGATGCAACTGAATACACAGTATTTCACATGGAGCGACTGCCTTACTGACCTACACAACAACCCAGTTACTCGGTAACACGATACTTATCCATTCGCAAGACTGGTTGTCAGACTTTCGGGCTTTTTTTTTTTTTTTTTTTTTTCTGGTTGGGAAATCATCAAATGACTCCTCCCGCTCTGGGCGGAGCAGAAGGGAGTGTCAGACTTTTACTGACTAAAACCCACCCGTGTTCCTTCAGTTGCCTGTGCCAGGGGCCACGGTATCTCTTTCGAACAACCCGCAGCCCCGGCGGCTTTCGGGCTTCTGACTACCCGTAACGACTGTCAAATATCTATGAATGACAGCCGGGACCAACAGCGTAACGTCCTTTCCGCGGTACGGAGGGGTCTCGGTACGTATGTCATAGATGGTCACCCATCCACGGACCGATCCCGGTAAGAATTGCTTAGCCTTGAAAATCGACCCGTGTGGCTGTTGTGAAAATCAACCCGCACTGGGCACGCGTTATGGATAACGGCAAACCTCATACAGAGGGGAGGCCTGTGTCCCAGCAGTGGAAACATTATAGGCTGACCAACAGCGCCCCGCGGTTTCAGCCGCATAAGTTTCGATCCCGTGAGAATATCGGGATAAAATATCCTATGTGTTAATCCTGGTTATAAACTATCTGTGTGCCAAATTTCATCAAAATCCGTTCAGTAATTTTTGCGTGAAAGAGTAAGAAACATCCATCCATCCTCACAAACTTTCTCGTTTATAATGTTAATAGGATTATGCTATGCTATGCTAACTCTAGCAAAAAGTGAAATAAAAACTACCTACCTAAAAATTATTAAAATGATAAAATTCATGTTTATTTTGACCAGTAGGGTTGACCATTAACCTTTAAAAAATCAATCAACCAATCAATTCCAATCAATTCAATTTTTTTTTTTTTTTTTTTTTTTTTTTTTTTTTTTTTTTTTTTTTTTTTTTTTCAATTTTTTTTCAATTTACCAAAGTTTCCTTTTTTTATCGAAACTCCGCTGGGATCTGAGTCGATTGATTCGATACGGAAGCATATCGGCTGTTTATCGATATAATTATCGATAATTTTGTATCGATACAGATTATAAGATAATGTTTGGTAGAATTATTGGAAACTTATCTTTTATGTTACAATTGCCGCGGTATCTTTTACTTTCTACAGAAAAATTGTGTAAGCAATAGTTTTCTATAGGTACATGTAAAACAAAGCGGAAAACGAACGAAAACGGTGAAGGAAAACATCGTGAGGAAACCGGCATGTCCTAGAACCAAAAATTCAACATGTGACATCTACCAACCCGCACTGGGCCCGCGTGGTGGATTACAACCCACTCCCTCTCACATAGAGGAGGCTTGTGTCCCAGCAGTGGGCACATTATAGGCTAATTATGATTTCACCAGCTATTTAGGTACCTAATAACGCAGCCACATTTCAGACCCTGGGCTTACCGAGAATGTCTTTATGGTAAAAATTCAAGGTGTGAAGCCAGGACTTCTAGCCTCGCTCAGCAATCAGGCTTGCGACTACTATGTCTAGGTATCTAAGTCCTACGAGCCTTTTATTAACTATCAACTGTCGGTTTTCTCAAAAAACAAATCTAAACCACCGCTGATCAGTCACTCCACAAAAATAAAACCAAAAAACAACCTACTGAACCCAATTTGTGGACCCCTACTGGGTTTAAAACAAGTCGCCACCAACGAAGTTCAATAATTAAGACATTTGCCCCAATACATGACCGCTTACTGTATTGCCACTGTTAAGCAACTTCATTTTTAGTCTACACGGGACTTTCGACCTTATCCCTAGGTAATAAGGAGCGTAGCTCTGATAAACAACCAAATTTTTAATCTACAAGGGATTTTTGACCTTATTTCGTTGCACTAAGGACTATTGCTAAGGTTTAGTATAGTCAAAACTTTGTATGTGATTAAAAAGACAAGAATTATGTGACGATAATTTCTTAATTTGGGATGTTGTGTCAGCACGAGTTTTATGAGAATATCTCGTGTCGACTACGACAAAGGTACAAAGGTAGGTGCAAAGGTTTGTGCAGTCAGCAAGTTGGTACCTAGCGGGGCTGACTGTCCAGGTTGCGCCTGGCGTACTTCTTAAGTACATACGCCAGCAAATCAAGCTACCCGAAACTGTCAAGTTTTCCCAATCAACCTTGAACCTACTGCTTTAGCGATAAAGTTGAAAATCTATTGAAGAAATTTGACAGATTGTGGTAGCTTCCTGGCTGTCTGTACAAGAATATTTTGGCGCGAAAATAGGAACGAACAGAGTGAAAGACAGATAAAGAGAGAGAGAGTTATATCTTTCTTCTCTCTCATGTAACGAAATGTGACGCGTCCTTGAAATTTCATGTTCAATTCTCGTCCAACTAATTAATTATCGAATCGTCACCGAAGAAGTTTCGCTTAATAAAAAACGTATAAATGAACCATAAAAACACTATGACGAATAGGAGCAGGTGGTGGCTCAGTGGTGTTGGCACCTACTTACGAATGGTTGGTCGTGTGTTCAAACCCAGGCAGGCACTTTACTTTGCGTAAATAATTTCATCACCACTGCTCTCAAAACGGTGAAGAAAAATTCGAAGACAAGTGACATCCACCAACCTGTACGAAGATGAGGCCTGGGTCCTAGCAGTGGGAACATTATAGGGTTGTGATGACAAATATGGACTTAATGTTCTGAAGTCGCACACACGCAATGAGCAAGAAGGATCTTTCATTCTGTGTATGAAAAGTGGCGTTGCCCCGCATTGTGATAATATCAGACTGGCTAGCATTATGCAAGTTCTCTATGTCCTATGTTAGAGGGTTTGGTTTCCGTACTTAGTCCAGTTAACCATTGTGCGTGGGCCATGGGAGCGGCGGTGGTTATTCCAACCAGCCCTTTAGCCATTATGAAACTTTTTGCTGAACAGTTAAAATCAAAAGTATTATTCTTCAATTGAGACTGAGAATCAGCACCAACATATTTTGTAACGTCAAAGTTACAGAGAATAGTCCTCCATAACGCCCGCCCTTCACCAACTCCTAGTTCTTTAGCTGGGAAGAAGTAGCGCAACAAACTCCCCAGCAGCACAGCAGTCTGTTCAGTTAGAGGAAGTTTTATTCTAGGATTCTTCAAGCATCAAGTAAATCTTACCGTAATTGCTCAACACACTATCAATCAGAACCTTTTTGAAGGATATTGCTAATCCATTGCTTCATATGTTCGAAAACTTTGTCTGCTCAACAACGTAAATAACGCAATGAATGTTGCTGAACTGTCAAAATGAAAGCCATTGCTACTGATAGTCATGTGTTACGCAATTACCCCGCTGGTTACTTGTTGGCAAACGAGTATAACTCGACCACATCATAGCTAACCATTAGGAAAGATTATATAGTGGTCAAATACAACATAAAAATAACTAAATCTTATCCTGTCTACCCTTTTAAGAACAACCCGTGAAGATACTATAAAGGCCATGTTTTCGTCCTAATAAAACACATATAAACACAAAAAAAACTTTATAAAAATAAACAAACATGGTTCAGTAATACCGAATGTCTTAATTATCGACCAACATGGGTGGTCTGTGACGTCACTCCGTTCCTAATCAGTAGTTGGGCCGACAAAAATATCTTGAATGCGGCGAAATTTGGAACCACAAAAATGTAGGGATTTTTGACGTTTCGCTTGGACAGTGGCGCCATGGCGTGGGCCACGTTGTACTGGATGGTTTCAAGTCAAGTCTTTATTCCTTGACGCTCGTTAATTTATTGGGTAGATTGTCTGGTTGGTACTAAAGCTTAGCAATGATAGTAATAATTATAAAACTTGGTGATTGGCTGTAATTTGCAATTTATTGAAGCATAAAACGTTATTTTTTCTTGCAATTATATTTACGGCTAGGCTTGAAGCTCAGTTTTAATGAGCATAAGTAATATTCGAAACGAGGTTTTAATAGTAAAGGTATTACGTAAAGGCGAGTTTACATTTAAGTATTTGTAACATTTCATCAAGCAAATAGACGGTGGTAAAAGTTGAAAGTAAGAAATGCTCACACGCCAATGCCATGTGCATTTCGTCAAATTGCTGCATAAACAGCCTATAATGTCCCCACTGCTGGAACACAGGCCTCCTTTCTGTGTGAGGGATTAAGCCATAATCCACCACACGGGCCCAGTGCGGGTTGGTGGACGTCACATGTCTTCGAAATTTTACTTCTAGGCCATGCCGGTTTCCTCACGATGTTTCCTTTACCGTGGTGATGAATTTAAACACACAAAGTAAAGTGCCTGGCTGTTCGAACTTACGACCTGCAACTTATAAGTCGGGACTCAAAATGCAAAAGTTAGCCTGTAGGGTAGGTGTAACACACGATCAGTAACAATGGGTTTAAATTTGACAGTTCAACAACATTCATTGCGTTATTTATGTTGCTGAGCAAACAAATATTTCGAACATTTGCAGCAATGGATTAGCAATATCCTTCAAAATGATTCAGATTGAGATTGATACTGTATTACGCAATAGGGCAGTTGCCGGTAAAAAAATTATAATTATATTTAGTCCGTCAGTTAGATTATCGAAAAATAATGGACGCGTATTTTTTCTTTTGTCAATCAAACAAAAAATTACAAAGATAAAGCGCGTCAAAATTTAGGAGTGGGGGGTTCGTGACGACACTTGCTTGCAATAGTGTCGCAAGCAAGTGACGTCACGCGGAACTTTAACGGGCGATATCTTCTTTTTATATAATTGACAAAAGAAAAAATACGGGTCCAATATTTTTTGATAATCTAACTAATGGACTAATTAGATTTTTTTAGGAAAATAGCCTATTGAGGTGCAGCTCGAGCATAATGTAATGGAGCATAGTGTGTTATCACCTTAGGGCTGCGTTTAGCCTCCATTTTGCTGACGTCATGTTTGAATGCATTTTATTAGGTATCATGATATTTTAAATCCTACTAATATTATAAACGTGAAAATTTGTATAGATGGATGGATGGATGGATGTTTGTTACTCTTTCACGCAAAAACTACTGAACGGATTTGGATGAAATTTGGCACACAGATGGTTTATAACCAGGACCTGGTAACCTGGTTTATAACGTATAGGATACTTTTTATCTTTTTTTTTTAAAATCTGTAAATATCTATCCTACTAATATTATAAATGCGGAAGGACAATGACCAAAAGTCGTACCAAAAAGTCTCATGCATCAAGACCAAAATATTATAGTAATTATTTTCATAATTTTTTTACGACATTACGCGTCGGGGATTTCATTTTTGAACAGGGAAATTAATTTAAAGTAAAAAAGTGTTGTTTTATTCCCTTTGCATGACGTTCCGTTTCAAATGATATGATTAATATAACCTTGAATTTTGAAAGTGTCATGTTCACGTCTTTCAAAAAACGTAAAAAAAATGTACTTTACCGATTCTTGATTAATTAAAAATAACTAGAATAAAATGGAATAGAATTTTTATTTAAACGATTATCATTTTTTTAGAGCAATAATAGCCGTTCGTGTATGACATGTCAAACAAAATAAAGTAGGTACTTAGTTTTCAGGTTATTTCGATTTTTTTTTAAATCTCCGAAACCCATGTTTTGTTCACAAAACGAACTTTTGTAGGAGTTAATATGATAACTGTAGTCTATAAAAAACAAAGTTTGCCTTTGATGCAGCATGGTACGGGATTCCATACATCCATGAGCATTGTCCTTTGTGAAGATGGATGGATGTTTGTTACTCTTTCACGCTGAACGGATTTCCATGAAACACATACAGTAATATGGCTTATACATCAGAATAATACATACGAACCTTTTTTATCCCGATATTCTCCTGGGATCAACACCTATGCGGGTGAAACCGCTGGGCGCCTGCTAGTATTATTATATGTTGTGTGTTATTATATTATATTAATTTTATTTTCTCTTTTGTTCCAGGACGAAGTAAGTACGGGACGCGCTCACGGGAACCACGTGAGATAATTCCATTTATTTTTTATAATTATTTATTTTACGTATCCACAAAAATAATATTATATAGTATGTTTTTTACATTTATAATTTTTTATCCTTTTTTAAATATTTTTCTGGTTATATATTTGACTTTATTTATATTTAATGTTGATTTTAATCTGGTACACTTGACACCACGAAGGTTTCTTCAACTTTTCTATGCTTGGAGAAAGAAAATTCAAGGCAATAATACCACTGTCAAAATCTATACAGGGTGGCAGGGACATCGACGCGCAAACTGTAACCATGGATTCAGCACATGATTCTATACCTCCTAGAGTAGAAATAATACGTCGGTTATCAAAAAACATCTGCTGTTACATAGAAAAGTGCAACACCTACGCGGGTAAAATGTATGGAACAACTGTTATCTTTTTTTAAGCAATCAACTCAGCCTATCGCAGTCCACTGCTGGAGATAGACCTCTCCCAGGCTGCGCCACAACACCCTGTCCTCTGCCTTCCGCATCCAGTCTGTCCCAGCCACCTTCTTAAGGTCGTCAGTCCATCTAGCTGCATTTTTTTTTTAAATAACTACGAATACGTTTTTCGTAGGAGGGTTCACAATCATGTACTGAATCCATGGTGACAGGTTGCATGGCGATGTCCCTGCCATCCTGTATACCCAAGTAAAAGTTAAAGAGTTTGCTTGAACGCGCTAATCTCTGGAACTATCAGTCGGATTAAAAAAGGAGGACAAGCCAAGGCAGAAGCTAGTATAATATAAAATGGTTTTTATATATTTCTATTAAACTTGTTCAAGAAATAGAACTGTAGATATTACTTTACGATCAAAACAGTTTTTCTTAGCATATTTTAATATTATTATTTTGAAAGTAAATTCCTAACATAATCAAGTAAATTGATGGCTTTATTTATAAAAAAACTGGTTGTCAACTAAACTTTCTATAGCTAGAGTTGGTAAGAAACGGTCAAGAGCGATCTCTGTGACAATTTGGAAGACCTTTATATCCAAGTTTGTAATTATTACCAAAAAAAATAATAATATAGGTACTGGGAAAAAATAAGTTAGCTAGAGAAACTGCGCAGACGTGGTAGGTATCCATATCTAAATATGATGAAATAAGATATAAATTAATTTGTTGATTTTTTTTTTGGTAGTGTATGTTTGTCGTGCCGCTGTTAGTGTAGTCAGCTTAAAAATCAGTTTTTTTGTGTGTAAACTTCACAGACCTGATGGATCTCGATATCGGAACACGATAAAACAAAATAAAAGAGATTTCCTCAACTCATACTTCGAGTAATACAGCTACCAGCGGTCGTTGACCCCCAAAAAAAACATCAAATATTTTAATTTATCGTGTTTAGATATCGATACCCATCACATCCGCAGAGTTCCGCTAGCTAATTTAATTTGATCCTGTATAAGTGTATAGGTACAACATATAACAATGAAACACACAGTCGAAATTGACAACTTCCCCATTTAAATTACAATTGAAAATATAGAAAGCATTGCAGGAATGAAATCCGATAACTGATAAATACAGCCGCGTTTTTCTTAAAAAAAATCATAACTAAAAATAAAAAGAAGAAAAATACTAGTCTTGCACGAAAAAAATGCACGTTGCAGTATCATGCAAAATTGGCCTACAGCTTATTTAAATCGATGGCATATCAAATTAAATGTTGGCCCAATATTTGACCACACTGCGTTTTTGACATATCTAATAAAATGTTGGTCCAATATTTGGCCACACTGCATTTTTGACATACCTAATCAAATGTTGGCCCAATATTTGGCCAAACTCTGCATTTTCAAGACTAAGAAATTCCCCTTTTTTGTCTATACCATACCTAATCAAATGTTGGCCCAATATTTCGTTTCGCCACACGCAGCATTTCCAATACGCGTTTGCCCAATCATAGATACCGAAATTCGATTATATTCCACTCAGAACCCTAATTGGATTGTCACAACAGCAATTCACAGATTTCGTACAAAAACTTGTATATTTTCGTTACCACAATGGTCAGAGTTGTAAAAACTTTTGACAAAAAGCAACTCGTGATGCTAGTAAATAATGAAATTAAATTGATTAGTTACGCGTAAATTGAGAATACGTGGTCTTATTCCGTTTTTTGGGCGAAGTGGGAAATAGTTATTGTTGATACTGGCTGGTTGATTTGATTATTAAACGAGAAATTTATGGGGCAAAAATATGCCTACCTGCGGGGTAATTACACTATCAGTAGCAATGTGTTTCATTTTGAAAGTTCATCAACATTCATTGCGTTATTTGCAGCAGAGCAGACAAATTTTTCGAACATATGAAGCAATGGATTAGCAATATCCTTCAAAATGATTCAGATTGAGATTGATCGTGTGTTAAGGAATTTGTGTGCTGTAGAGGTTTGATAAAATTACTAAGTAATACAGTGTAGCAGGGACATCGGCGCGCAATCTGTTACCATGGATTCAGTACATGATTCTGTAACCCCGTGAGTTGAAATTTTGCATCGGTTATTAAAAAAAAATTGCTGTTCCATACATTTTGACCGCATAGGTCTTAAACTTTAGGAGGATCTTGTGACTAAGGAATAATAGCCGCACGGTTCGATCGATCAGGTTAAACTACGCTTGCCGCGGTTGGTCCGTGGATGGGTGACCATCTTTACGTACTAAGAGCCCTCCGTGCCTCGGAAAACACGTTAAGCTATTGGTCCCGGCTGTCATTCATGGACAGTCGTTTGACAGTCGTTTCGGGTCGTCAGAAGCCCGAAAGTCAGACAGCCAGTCTTACCAAGGGGTATCGTATTACCCAATAACTAGGTTGCGGAGGTCAGATAGGCAGTCGCTCCATGTTAAATACTGGTATTCAGCTGCATCCGGTCAGACTGGAAGCTGACCCCAACATAGTGGGGAAAAGGCTAGTTAGATAGAGGTAGAGGAGAATTGTCTACGCTAGACTCATGTCTACGTCGGCTACGTCTAGAATCATGTGCTAAATTCATGGTTACAGTTTGCATATCGATGCAGAATGCCAACCTGTATACAGTATGTATCAGAAAGATGTGGTCGTATTTTAGGATTTATTTATTTATTTTATTTTTTATGTAAGTACACACAGTCAAATATCAAACCATCAAACTGAACAACTTTCTCCATGGAACCAACATCGTCATCGCGAAAAAAATATCTACTGTGCCATACATTTGGGTCCAGTAGGAATTGAAGTGTTTACCATTTACCATTTATGTACACACATATATAAACAGTCAATGAAAAATAGAACAGAAAAAATAGGTACAGAGGTGATGCTTATTTCATAAGAAATCTCTTCCAGCATACCTGAGATAGGACAATAGATACAGAGATATAGACAGCGTGTGATAGAGCAAAGGAGACAAAAAATAATACATCGAATCAAAAACAATTCACTTAAAATCTAAACAAAAACTACGAGAATATACTAACATACATACAAATAAACATACATAAATACTTCTAAAATAAATATTACTAGAATGATAATAATGATATCATACTCAAAATAATAAATACATACACAACTATGATGAAGTGGAGTGTTCTTTCATTCTTCTTTGTATGGAACAGTTGATTATTTGTTCGCGATTACGATGTTGGTCCTCTTAAATATGACCTTTCTGATACCCGCTACATTGTTAAAAACCCTGAAATATAGGTATTTAGTTACTTTTGATAGGTAATTATAAATATATGAAATTCCATAAAAATCCAGGTGAAGTTGAAACATGACCAAATAATTTTTTTGTTTTTTTTTTTTAACATATTCAGCATGTCAAAAGGTTTGTTCTCTTTAACTTGTTTGTGATATGTGCATTGGTTTGTGTATTTTTGTTTGCAATCATTTCGTTTTTTAATTAACAGCTTTAATAACATTACTTTTATGTTAAATGTACAACCCAGATAGATTATTACACTAATTAGCTTTTGAGACATTTTTTCGCGTTTTTGGTGACGAGCCGTCAGATAATCAATCGTATGATATAACGCGATTGTTTTTATGTTGGCATTATTATGACTTCTCCTAATTGCCTAACCCACTATCACAATATGAATCATTTTGAAAGATATAGCTAATCCATTGCTTCATATGTTCGAAAAATTTGCCTGCTCAACAACGTCAATAACGCAATGAATGTTGTTGAACTGTCAAAGTCCAACTGTTATTGTGTTACGCAATAACGTTGTTGTTCTTACATAAACTATTTTGAGCAATTCTCTCTTTTCAATAACACAGGGGTCTTAATCTGAGTTGTACACCCATTTCTAGCCACATCTCCAGTATTCTAGTTAAGAAGATACATCATATACCTCCTTCATCACCACCAGCCCGCCAGGCGGTCGGTGAAATATTTTGACCAATTTTATCGCGAAGGTGTTCGATGCTCGTTGGAGCTCAGAACTGAATTGGTTAAGATATTGCATCGTCCGCTTGTCTCGGGGAATTCAACGAGGGATGTTTGTGCTCCGTGTGTCTTTATTTATGCCCATTTTATTTAGTAGATGATCAACCTGAAGGCCATTTCCCGTAATTTAAAACGT
Source organism: Apamea epomidion (assembly GCA_947507525.1). Lineage (NCBI taxonomy): Eukaryota > Metazoa > Arthropoda > Insecta > Lepidoptera > Noctuidae > Apamea > Apamea epomidion. The sequence continues at coordinate 9,435,893 of OX382252.1, read as the reverse complement.
TCAAAATTTATAGCCCGACCGCTTAACTCTCGCGTTGCCTGAGGTAGCTGCGCGGTGCGGGAGGGGTGATAGTTGTCACAAGTTGACGAATCACTGTGCTCTCGCATCACGTCACCACACCCCTCCCGCACCGCGCTGCTACCTCAGGCAATGTCTCAGTTAAGCGGTTGGCATATAGTCGCAGTTTCATTTTGGCGACAAACAAATGTTAAACACTTGTCAAATCAAATGTCAAAATGTTTAGAGGTTATTTTGACAGATTGAGACTGAGATCAGAAGGCTAATTCTCGTAATTTAAAACGTTGAAAATCTAGTCCCAGTCTCATCTCAGCGACAGACAATTTTCAAAAATTTGTCAAAATGTAAGGAAATGAGAGGTATTTTTGACAGATGGAGACTGAGATCAGACTGTGAACGTTCTTAAAATTACGAGAATTGCCCCTCAGATTGTGAACGTTCTTATGTAAAATTACGAGAAGTGCCCCTCTGCTCGATTAGCATGACCACCATTGAAAAGGAAAAATTCAGAAACGAAATGGCAGATTGTAGTTCAAAATGATTTTTACGGCGTGATGTCAAAAATTAAGATACGAAATTGCATGTATTTAATTAATCAAACCCCTAATAATTCCCATTTTGCGCTTCTATAAATATTCTTGAACACTATAATATAATGATTGCGCCTCTTTTTGTGAACCGCAAATAATTCGTATTTTGGGGCCCTAAAAAAACTAAATAGCCTAGTAACTGCGACCAACTTGGATGTGGTTCTCGCCGGCCGCTGTCGCAGCACCGTTCGCTTCGCTCGCTCGGCTCGCGCACGGTTGGTAGTTCCAACCTAACTTAACCCGTTTGGTTGGGGTATTAACTTATTTAACTGATCCTCTTTTTAACTTTCTGGCCTTTTCTCTTAGTTGGTCATACTGTGAGAAAAGGCCAGAAAATTAAAAAGAGGATCAATTATTTTTTTTAAATGTGCATCATTAGAAGGTCAGATTTTTAGAGATTTTTGCCATAACAAATGTCAATTCGTCTCGTAGATATAGAAGTGGTCATGCTTCGCGTGCTGGATTGACGTTAAATATTTTGTTACGTTTGTTTGTTTGTGTCTGCAATACAAGTATATCGTTTGTTTGTTAATGCTATATTTTGTTAGTTATTTATTGCTGCAACTTAAATATTTTATTGGTTACTGTAACATGTGTGTTTTTCGTTATATGTTTATGGTTGTGTTGTTTTGTTGTGTATGTTTTATTTTATGTTTGTGTTGTCTTTGTTATGTAACATAACATGGTCATGTTTCAACTTTGTGCTTAAACTTTTTAATGAGTCACTCCAAAACTGGGCTCAAATTTTTATACCTGAATATAAGAATTAAGCTTAGTTACTCGTATCACATAATTTTAAATGAAATGCTATGTGCAATAGGATTCTTGTAAAAAAAGCTGAAGTAAATCGAGTTAAACTAAATGCTAGGTAATAGGATTATCTGCAACAGCTAAATATTCAATTAACCCTCAGAAATCTTAGGCATATCTATGTTCCCTTCTGACAATCATTATTAAATTACTGGTAGCAGTCCACTGCTGGACACAGGCTTCTTCTCTCATATATCCAAACGATATTTTATAACCAATTTCTATCATACTTTGAGCTTAGATATTCGTCCTCCATTTTAGTCTGTTTCTGAGCAGGTCCCCGGACGCGAAGGCCGAAAAAACCACCTGGAGACAACGCTGTACCTGACGAGAAGAGACCCCGCACTGCTTTCTCTGGACCACAACTTGCAAGGTTAAAGGTATGGGTCTTCAAACCTATTTTTTATTTTTAGGGATTTCCTTTGTGCCTTTACACGCACAAATCTCTGACATCATAGTCTTAGCCTTTATGTCAATTGGTCAGCTACTAAACCATGCTGTTAAAACGAAACGATAAATAGATTTATGCGACTAGAGAGGCCTATGTCCAGCAGTGAACTGCTATGGGCTGATGGTGACGATGATAAAAGGAATACACTAGCAATTGCCAAACCACATAATTGAGGAAATTCTCATAAACACTCTCTGCTAGACAAGACAAATTTTTTGGGTGAAGGAGTAAGGAAAATATTGTGAGGAGAGTTTTGAGTATGAATGTGTATGGGTATAAGAGTAGGGGAAGACCTAAGAAACGATGGATGGACTGTGTGAAAGATGATATGACTAGAAAGGGGGTGACTACCGAGATGACGAGGAATAGAGAAGTATGGAAGAAAAAGATTTGGATAAGGGAAGGAGCATGATGGATGCTAACCAAAAAAACCTCCCAGGGTGCTCAAAGACAGACAAGAGAATACAACTTCGTTGATTATCCCTTCTACTCCACTTTGCCCTTTCTTTTTTTTTTTGGGGATGGGAAATCATCAAATGACCTCTCCCGCTCTGGGTGGAGCAGAAGGGAGTGTCAGACTCTTACTGACTAAAAACCCACCCGTGTTTCTTCCTTAGCCCTTTATGTACCAGGGCAGCGGTAACCCTTTCGGACGATCCCGCTACCTCGGCAGGCTTCGGCCCTGTCGGGCCCCGTCAACTACGCTGACATCTCTTTTGAGGCGTGCGTGGAATACATACACGCCGTCCAGCACGGGCCTGGTCCTGATCGGACGGAGAGCTACCCATTGCTCTCCGCCCGCAGGCCCGCGCCCATGTGACCGGGAGTCGTCACGCGGCTCCCGACGCCCGGAGCGTCTCCCTCGGCGGCTGAGGCGTGAGGATCTCTCCCTTGCCCATCCCGCCACCTCCTTCGCTAGCATGACTGCTTCGCAGAAGGAGGTGACCGCCTCCCACTCCCTCTCGCCCCGGACCATGGCTTGCACCAGGGCCGGACGCGAGAGGTCGCCGCCGCTGCCGATCGCCTCTACGAGGACACGGCGGTGCTCTGCCCAAGCGGGGCAGACCTCCACCGTATGCTCCACCGTGTCCTCTGGGCGATCCTCGCAGTGGTGACACCCAGGCGTCTCCTCCCGCCTTGATGATGTGCAGGAACCTCCCGAAACATCCGTGTCTGGAGAGGACCTGCGTCAGGCGGTAGGTGAGAGCGCCGTGACGCCTCTCTAGCCACTGCTCAAAGAGGGGTCTTAACGCCGCTATCGTGGCGTGCCCTTCCACTTTGCCCTTATATAGTCTTTTCATAAATAGATAGAATAACTTATTGCGCACCAAAATCTATATTTCTAACAACCCATTTTTCCCCCACAGCACGAGTTCGCCGAAAACCGCTACCTGACAGAACGAAGACGTCAAAGCCTGGCAGCAGAGCTCGGACTAGCAGAAGCACAAATCAAGATCTGGTTCCAGAACAAACGGGCGAAGATCAAGAAGGCTTCGGGCCAGAGGAACCCCCTCGCGTTACAGCTGATGGCACAAGGGCTATATAACCACAGTACGGTGCCACTGACGAAGGAGGAAGAGGAGTTAGAAATGAAGGCTAGAGAGAGGGAACAGCAGTTGAACAGAGTTTAGATTGTGAACGCTGGTTGAGTTTTGATGGTGTAGTTCTGGTTGGTGGAGTGAGGCATGATTCTTTCACTTCATTTTTTGCAAAATTTCTTGATTTTCAATTGTTTTTACCAACTGGGTGAGTTTTTGAATTGAGTGAGACTTTTTGGTTGCCGTTCGAGAAGGTGTTTTATTTAGTGTTCATACACACGAGGGACACCAGTCAATGGCACAGGCAACTGCACCCGTCAGCAACATGCCGCTCGTGTATTTGAGCACCGTATTCAAATATACGAGCGACATGAATGATAAATTATTTATTTTCCGTCAGCAGGTTTGCACAAACACCGTTACACGTCAATCATATTTTAAAAACTAGATGAGGTCGGTGTTTCCTATCTGACTACTCTGAGAAGGAAGGCCAAACCAACTCAGAGGTCACAGTCTCTTTTAAAGTCCAGACATAATCTTGGTCAGATCATGTGAAGACCATGTAGATCGATTTCTGAGATAGTCTAGATTGTGTGGACCTGTCCAGTCAGTGCACGCATTTGTCAGTAATCGTGCAGCTCAACTCAAAACTTAAGGAGCTCAACGATTCGACGAACAACATGTTGTCGAGGGCTGCAGTTACTTCTCCGGTCCACACTAAGTCTGTCTGGAACTGGTGCATACACCATTTTAGGGATTTGGAAAATAAGAAGCCTGTCTATCTGGCCTCCACAGCCCAGTTACTGGGTATGTAATCTAGAGTTAGGTAATTCAAATTGATAATAGTCTAAAAAGCATACAACCTAAAACTACAAGACTTAGTGGTTAGGAAAACTGCCATAAGGATATGTTTAAAATTCTCCCTGTTAATTGATCAGCGTTTTCCGCCATTTTCAAAGCATGTGCAATTTTTTAATTAATAATAACTAACGGAGGCATTTCATAACTTCTCGAAGTTCACAGTTATTTCCCCATACCATGACAATTAGTATCTAAGACCATACCAGACATGATTGTATAACTGTGTAAAAAATTACATAGTTCGGTTTTCTTTAAGGAACTTGGTGAAAAAGGAAACCTGAAGAAGGTCTTGTATAGTTTATACTTTTATTCGAGTTTGTTCTAAATTTTCCGTCTTCTTCTTTTTCTTCGGTTCGTAAGGGCGCGTTTTTCTCGCTGCGATTTTTTTTCGCGCACTTAATTTTCCACCTTCTTCCTTGACGAGCCAGGATTGCGCTCTGTTGGATTCTCAACACTCGGCTCAACAACGAGAATTAAAAATTCTTTACATCCGCGCGAACTTGGGCTTACAATAATGAGTGACAGCTCTTGAGCGTGAATAATGATGTACTCATCACGTTCAGTTACTATGGTGAAAATCGCCCTCTTAATAGTTGATGAAAATAATTCCACAGGAGAGTGTCCTTTCATAAACCCTAGCTCCTCACTCATCAAAGCTCAACTGCTAATGTCAAAAGAGATCAGAAACAATCCTGCATCCCTCTCACACGTCAATAGTTTACATACAACAATAATACAACTGACATGACACTTAATTTGTAGATGTTTTACAATGTTTGGTTCTCTTCTTCGTTATGTCGTCGCAATAATATCAGGGTAATGTCATCACACACAGATTTATTTACGAAGTTATTTTATTAGTCACTCAACCGTCCAAGGATACTTTAGTATGAAAAAAAAGTCGCTTCGTACGTCCGTGGATACTACGCCATCCTAAGCGACGGGTCGAGGATGTAAAATGACTAACAAGGATGGGTTATTGATTTAGGAACCGCAACCTAATTGCGTAGCACACAATCAATCACAATCTGAATAATTTGAAGGATATTGCTAATACATTGCTTCATATGTATGAAACATTTTACAGCTCAACAACATAAATAACGCAATGAACGTCGTTGAACTGTCAAAATGAAAGCCATTGCTACTGTTCGTGTGTTACGCAATTACTAAACGGGGTTCAACACCGAAAATTACTGTGATATTATATTAATGCAACAGTATTTGCTATGCTCCTCAAAATTATGGTTTAATCCAAACGATGACAGCAAAGACAATGTGGTCATTATAGAGCGTTCATAAATGTCCCATTACAAGTAAAATACACATAATTTTGTCCAAAATTGAATTATAGTGTAATAACCACTTCATCTTGAATATTACAAGTCATTTGCAGTAAATTATACCAAATGGCATTCTGTAGCAATGATATTTATGATATGCCAGATAATAATAATTAAGCGGTACTTCTGGACACGGCTCGCATTGTCAGGAGGTTCCTCTCACTGGAGCCCTGACCGCCGGTAGCTTGGACCCTGTTCCCGATACCGGTGGGCGACTATTTTTTATATTTTTTTATGTTTTTTTTTATCTTTTTGTTTATAAAAATATTTAAAAATGTGATTTATAAGATGAAATAAAATAAATAATTATTATATTATTGCGACGATATACACATAATTCTGTGTTGTTTTCTGGTCAATATACATTTGAAGATTACCATAGCATTTTACTGACTAATTATTAACTTGCATTTTTCTTCTTGTTTGGGTATATATTGGCCTGTGTTTGTGTCTTATTTTTATGTTTTTGACGAATATTCGCAGATTTTCAATCAACGTTCTGCATAGCTATTCACAATTATTCGACAGGCTATCGTATCGAAAAGACACATTTCGATAACCTGATTTGACTTGCCCCCGACAGCAAACAGCTGTCGGAAGACTAGCGGTCGTTTATTAGATTTAAGGTGGCTGCTCCCAGGTAGCCCGCGAAATTCAAATTTTCTTATGTTGTTTGCAATTTGCTGGTCAGTACTAAGTTGTACGTAAAATATGATTCGCGGCCGTAACAAATATGTATTTACAGAATTATAATCATAAAAGTCATCAACACAACTCTCTAAGATCTACTGAATGACTATTTCATGAAATCTTGACATTTTAAGATTATGCTAACCTAACAAGTTGTATTACTGATTCTAACGATTATAATTCTGTAAATACATATTTGTTACAGCCGCGAATCATATTTTAATCAACGTACAACTTAGTACTGACCAGCAAATTGCAAAAAACTTAAGAAAATTTTAATTTCGCGGGCTACCTTGGAGCATCCACCTTAAACTGACATTTTCGGGTTTTGGACTTGTGAACAGCGTTTAGAGGACTCCTACGATATCATTGATTGATGTTCGATACGGTACGGAAGCGTATCGAGTGGTTATGAATAGCCATGCTGGTAACTTAAAAAACATCAGCGAGGTAATTGGGTAACACACTAATAATAGCAATGGCTTTCATTTTGACAGTTCAACAACATTCATTGCGTTATTTACATTGTGGAGCAGACATATTTTTCAAACATATGAAGCAATGGATTAGCAATATAAATACTTCAAAATGATTCAGATTGAGATTGGCAGTGTGTTACGCAATTGGTTGCAAGTTTCTGATAGCCATTGAAGAATCTGGGTTAGTAAGAAAATAATAGTTACTTTATATTTAATAATATTACAGGAATAATAAAAAAAAACGAAACTGAGTTAAAATGTAGCACAAGCCAATTTGGGCACAACCCTTTGAAATAATACCTGCGTTTGAGAAATTAATGAAAAAAAAAAACACTAAAAAAGTTTTTTGTAAAAAATTATAGTCGAATCTCCCACTCGAATTGTATAAAATAAAAAAGTGTAAATAATTTAAAAAAACTTAATTGTAAGACTTAATTAACAAATTATTATTAAGTTATTTATTGTGCAATGTAGCAGTATTAGTCATTTATTATAATTTGACAACACTTTGGAAAAACGGGCACAAATAATTATGTCAGTCGCAGAAGCGTTTTTTTTTTATTTTAGATTTTTCTCATGAATTTTTTTCCGGAGTAATTTTATTTTCCAACTTGTTGTCAATTTATAAATGTGAAAAAAGTAGCGATTTATAGACAAATCTTATTAAAAGAAGTTAAATGAATTTGTTTTGTTTTATTTTGTTATCAACTCATTAAGGAAGGAAAAAGAGAATGTGTGTGACCAGTGTTGGCCACACTGGTCACACACACTCTCTTTTTCCTTTCCTCGTTAGAAGTGAAAACTTACGATCAGGGCCGAGTATACCCGATTCAGCGTCACCGACCGACTCAAGCCGAGTATGCCCGATTCAGCATCACCGACCGACTCGAGCCGAGTATGCCCGATTTAGCATCACCGACCGACTCGAGCCGAGTATGCCCGATTCAGCATCACCGACCGACTCGAGCCGAGTATGCCCGATTCAGCATCACCGACCGACTCGAGCCGAGTATGCCCGATTGGCTGACTGTCCAGGGTGTATTTGATGCAAATTTACTCGTGGGGATCAGCAGGAGAACCATGGTTATAGACATAGCCCGAAGAATTGCCAAACTTAAGTGGCAGCGGGCAGGGCATATTGCTTGCAGAACAGATGGCCGATGGGGCCGATGGCTGGTGGCGACCGCGTACCGGAAGACGTAGCATTGGAAGGCCTCCCACAACGTGGACCGATGACCTTGTAAAGGCCGCAGGAATCCGCTGGATACGGGAAGCACAGAACCAGTCGAAGTGGCGTTATTTGGGGGAGACCTATGTCCACCAGTGGACGTCTTTCGGCTGTAACTCGTGGAAGCCTCCACTTACCAAAAAGGAAAATTTTTGGTAGGGTCGAATTCCTGTTCGTCCTTAATTTTTTCCTCAGGCTAAGATTTTAATTCCTGCTCCGTTTTTGAAGCAAGAAGCAAGATATGGAATATGGAGCTTCTTGCTCATTCTTCTCTATGAAAAACTACCTTTTATGACGGGCCAACTAAAATCAATTCTATTTTTTTGTTTTTGACACTCAAGTCCAAGGCCTTAGTGATTTAAGAATTATTTGAATTATTAAGCACACAGTTTTTAATAAAAAAAATCTATTAATTTTGATAGTTTTTTTTTCCTAACTAAATAAAATAAACATCGTTCAATTCGTTCCCATAAAAAAGTATCTATCTCTACCACATCAATCGCTTTCACGTCGCATTTAAAAATGCAATAAAAAAGAACATCCGAAATTAAAGTTTAGCACCCGGGAATCGAAGTCGCATTCCCGATTCGCGATGCCGCCGCAAGTATTTCAATAAAATCACCCCTCTCACCCCCTCACCCCCTGGCTGTCAGTTCATTCGCAAGACACCAAATTAAAAAGGGGTGAAAGTTAAAGAAAATTCGTTAGGGGTGTTAAATGTTTTATTTTTTTGGAGATGTGTATTTGTTTTAATGGTTATTGGGGGTTGCAGAATAAAGCGTTGTTCTTCTCGTATTGGGGCGATCTGTATTAAAAGCTTAATGCCGTGGATAAGATATTAAACCAGTCAGCAAGATCATGTTTTTCTTGGAAATACGTACTGTACAAGTTTTCCACTATTTTTTTTATCCCGGTGTGAAAAATCCTCATGGATGTCCGCCGCCCTGGGGCGGGTGGTGGGGTCTGTCAGACTCTTACTGACTAAAAACCACCCCGGTGTTCCATCTCACACCTATGCCGGGGGTCGTAGGAACGTACGATCCTTCCGCAAAAAAGGTTGTCCACCAAAGTCAATTAAGTATTGCAGGCTGGATATAATTTGGTGCGAGTTTTATTCGAACATACAAGTCCCTAGCCTGGCCTGGGCCTTTTTGGCAGAGCCGTGAGGCACACTTTCCTGATAATTTTCTTACATCGGACTTCACATTTTTTATTAAATCTTTTATTATTTTTTATCTTATTGTTTGTTTTGTTTGATGTATATATCTGGTGTATTGTGTTTTTAAGTGTCAAATAAATGTATTTTCTTTCTTTCTTTAAGTTCAGAACGGGGTGTCAAATATGAGATTAAGCTAGCAAAACAATTAAGATGTAAAATACGTAATCTAATACCGCATCATCTTCGCCAAAAATGTAAACAAATATGAGTTTACGGAAAAATAGCTTTAATTCCTACGCAATAAAGTTCAGTTTACGCTACGACTTCAAACATTTTTATAACTTTTTCAATAGTGCTAGTCACTCTGAAATCAACCAAAAAAATTACCAAAAAAATAAAGTTGATATTGGTTTAACTTGAAATAACGTCAATTTGAGGCAAATAAAATTTGAATATACCTATATATATTTTATAGGAACAATTATTAAACGAAATAAACCGTAGCAGTTGTGATCTAGTGGTATCAGCCCCGACTTACAAGTTGCTAAATTACCCAGGCCAGGCACTTAGTGTATTTAATTTCATCACCACTGCCCTCAAAACGGTGAAGGAAAACATCTTGAGGAAACCGGCATGTCCTAGAACCAAACATTCGAAGACATGTGGCACCAGAAACTAATTTGCTTCCACTTGAAAGAGCTCAGAGAGCAATTTTGAAACATTCGAAGACATGTGGCACCAGAAACTAATTTGCTTCCACTTGAAAGAGCTCAGAGAGCAATTTTGAAGGTAGCAAACTTCCATCCCTTCTTTTTTCCCACAGGTCTGCTATACAGGGTTATTTTTTAAAGACCAGCCAAATTTAAGGATATGGTACAGACCATCAAACTGAACAACTTTCTCCATGGGACAAATAGCGTAATCGCGAAAATTTTATCAACTGTCCCATAGAAAACTTCAATACCTACTCGACCTAAATGTATGGGACGGCTGAATTTTTATTCGCGATTACGATGTTGGTCCCATGGAGAAAGTTGTTCAGTTTGATGGTCTGTATCACATCCTTAAATTTGGCTGGTCTTTAAAAAATCACCCTGTATAAATCCTGCAATGTACTAACAGTTCGCCAGCTTTTCATTATGAACTTAGTATTAAAACAGCACACCATGCTTGCCTACAATGCCGACAACACTAACAAGAGACGGAATGATCTGGTATACATGTCTAATGCAGCCTCAAAACATGTCTTTGTAGAAAGATTTATAACATTCTTAGGTCCATTCCTGTACAATAGATTTGAAAACTAAGTAACTATAAACTAAATTACTATAGCTGTAAAAAAATTCGACTTAATTATTTACTAACCAACAATTATGCACAGACAGAAGACCTACTTATTGTCTGCAAATAAAACTGCTAACACGCTATTTAGTTTTATTTACCTAAGTTTTAATTTAGTTTTTACATTATACGCATTTATTTATTTATTCAAATCTTACCTACTACCATTACAGATCAGCGATCCAATGCGATAGCGAGGCCTTACATGCTAAATCCTTAATCTACATCCTATTAATTTACATACAATATCCTAAATCTTAACCTACATCCAAATAACATATTATATATAATGCAACTTTTGCGAATTCACTCAAGTTGCACCACAATACATCAACTCTCTCGTGAACCATTGTTAATTTATTATATTAAGTATGTATGCACTTCTTAGCCTGAAGCACAGGTTCAACCTAGTTCAGGCAAATTAGCAACTGTGCGCTATTTTTAATTGTTAAGGTAATCAATGTAAAATGTGTTCCCTTTTTATAAACAAACGATTTATTGTTAATATTATCCACCAACCCACACTGGACCCGCGTGGTAGATTACAGCCCACTCTCCATCGAAAATAGGAGGCCTGTGTCCCAGCAGTGGGAACATTATAGGTTGATTATGCAGGTGCTGACAATTATAAAGAACACGTGAATCAAGACTTCCCCTTAACATAAAGTGAATTAGAACATGTTATTGGACGATTTCATAATTTTATAGTTACTGAGCAGTTTAAGTTATATACTGGTATAAAGCATAATAATGTGAGTGGCTTGTGGCTACGTAATAACAGCCGCGTGGGTCGATCGATCAGGTTAAGCTACGCTTGGCGTGGTTGGTCAATGGATGGGTGACCATACGACGTATGTAAGCACGTTAAGCCGTTGGTCCCGGCTATCATTCGCGGATCTTTGACAATAGTTACGGGTTGTCAAGAAGCCCGAAAGTTTAACAACCAATCTTACCAAGGGGTAGTCGCTCCATGTAAAATGCTGGTATTCAGCTGCATCCGGTTAGACTGGAAGCCGACCCCAACATAGTTGGGAAAAGGCAGATGATGAATTAAATTAACAACCAGTTTGATTTTGTCTAGACTCTAGACTGTCCTATGGAGCAGGACCAGATTATTACTGTGCTCCCATTACAATACAGGGTGGCAGGGACATCGACGCACAAACTTTAACCATGGATTCAGCACACGATACTAGACCCCATATCGTCGAAATTTGTTGTCGGTTATCAAAAAAAAAATCTTCTGTTTCATAGAAACGTGCAATACCTACGCGGTCAAAATGTATGGAACAGCAATATTTTTTTTAATAACCGACGAAAAATTTCGACTCTATGGGGTCTAAACTCATGTGCTTAATCCATGGTTACAGTTTGCGCGTCGATGTCCCTGCCACCCTGTATAGCATATAAGCTAATAAACAATTTATTTGATGGTGGTAATTAGGCTGAAGGTGATCACATACTGTGATACCGTATAAAATTTTAAAAAAACTTCCGTAACTATAGTTTCAGTAATTGATTGATTAACAAACCGATAGCTACGAGCAATCAATCTATTTTTTGTCTAATTCAATCAATAGGCGCAACTCTGTACAGATTGACCTCTGCAATCAAACTGTAACAATAAAAAACAGTTGTAAGAAAAAGTCGACAATTTGAGAGTTGCATAGAACAACACTAGTTGTTTGCTGCCAAGGAATTGGTTCACATTGCGTTCAGTAATTTAATTTATTATCTACTAGTAACGCCCCGCAGTTTCACCCGCATAAGTTTTGATCCCGTAGGAATATTGGGATAAAAATTATTCAATGTTTCAATCCTGGTTATAAACTATCTGATTGCCAAATTTTATTCTAATCCGTTCAGTAGTTTTTGCGTGAAAGAGTAACAAACAGCCATCCATCCACACAAACTTTCGCGTTTATAATATTAGAAGGATATGTTTTAAGTTCGATCTGCCCTAAAAGCGGTTTCGCACTACGTCGGATCCGAATCCGAACTCAAGATCCGAGTTCAATCCGAATTGGGAATGTTCTAAATTCGGACGGACTGAGTTCGGATGTACTGCGCAACCCCTCATACAAATAGTACTATGGCTACTTCGGACCGTCATTTCTCGGATTCGGATCGGACGTACTTGCAAAACCGCTCCAAGTCCGTCTATATTGAAGTCTGAAACATGATCCCTAAAAGATCTACCTAGCATAGCAAGTCGGTAATAAATACTAAAACCCTAATTTTCCATTTCGAGCTAAATACTATCTTTTTCTTAGAATGTCGATGGCAAACATATAGTCTTTTTTCTTCATTTTGTTTGGCCCAAAATTCAGCAACGCGGATAGCATTCGCCGACGCAGCTCTTAGGTCCTCACGCGTGCAGGTGACAGGACATGCGGTGCAAGATGGGAGGTGAGCATAGATACAGGTTAAATTTCTATGGAGATGAGCCTTTGTCTGTGGAGAGACACCGCATTCACACCGAGGTCTGAACCTTCCATGAACCCCCACTTGTGGAGGTTATCCTTGCAGTGGCCTACTTGGGTACGAAGCTACAAATAATAAAAAGTACGAAGTCTATTTGAGGTCTTCCAAGTAGGCCATAGTAACTTATGCCCGATTCCATGTAACAAATTCGTTTTCTTGATGAAAAAAATACCTCACCCAACTGTGAGGTGTGTGGAGTTGTGGAGGACATGCATCACTTATTGATGGAATGTGTTCGCTTTGAGGCTGATAGGAGTAAGTTGTTCAGGGCTTTGAAGTTGAACAAGAACGATATAGGTACATTCCACCAAATACTATCTAAGCCGAGCTCTGAAGATGCGAGAAAGTTGTTCCACTTTATGGCCCTGATATATTAATCTCATTAATTTGATGTGTATCCTGTATTAGGTTACGATGGGACTGACATACGCTGTGCGTTATTAGTTATTATAAAAGTCACTAAAATTTTAAGAACAAAAAAAAAATAAAAAACTTATGCCCGGATGAGAGACTCTCTGATGGTTTTAGAACTATGATCCTTGAAGAAAACCACATAGGTAGGTGAGAGAGATGTAGCAGTTATGCTGAAACGTGCATCCACGCGACACACAATGCCTTTTTAATTGTTTGTGCAATTTATGACATTCAACCGGTTTAGCAAGCCCACAGTATTTTCATATATGAGTGTAACTGTTTCCCGCAACTTCGTCTGCATGTATTTTGTATTTCATTTTTTTTTTAATCAGGATAAAATGACCCTACGTTCTTCTCCAGGTCCCAGGTCAAATTTCATAATGGTCGGTTCAGTGGTGTAGTGTAGGCGTTAAAAAATAACACATAGACAGAAAGAGTTTTTCGGATTTAAAATATAATAGTACGTTATATTCCCAACCGGAGTGGCCGACATAGCTTGCAGAGTAAGCAAACTGAAGTGGCAGTGGGCTGGCCATGTCTGTCGAAGGACCGATGGCCGGTCCTGGGGGTCTACTCCGAAGTAGTATCGGCCGAATGTTCGGCCGTTTCCTGCTACGAAGTTACTATTTGGTTCGGTTGGTTCCGATCCTACACTCCTACAGTCTTTCGAATATTGACTATAGTCCCAACTGAGCCGATCCGAACTTTTTTCGCATTTTTCAATAATATTCGGTTCGGCCATGTGTCGGTCCGATCCGAACATTCGCACTTTGCACTTCGGAGTAGGCCCCCTGGAGTACGCGTATCGGCAAGCGTAGTGTGGGACGCCCCCCAGCTAGATGGACGGATGACCTAGAGAAGGCTGGGACAGACTGGATGCGGAAGGCGGAGGATAGCCTGGGAGAGGGCGATGTCCAGCAATGGACTGCGATAGGCTGAGTTGATTGTTGATTGAGATGCATGTAACATAAACGAAAGACTTCAACGCCTAGAAGGAACAATTTCCCCGAACCTAACCCACAAACATTACTTCAACACACTTAATTCTCCTCCACCGAATCAATTCACAACAACAACAACAACAACAGAAGGCCAATTCTCGTAATTTAAAACGTTCAAAATCTAGTCGCAGTCTCATCTCAGCGACAAACAAATGTCAAAAACTTGTCAAAATATAGGGAAATTTGAGGTATTTTTGACAGATTGAGACTGAGATCAGACTGTGAATGTACTTAAAATTACGAGAATTACCCCCCCTACTGTGAACTTTGTTAGAATTAGGAGAATTGCCCCTCAGTTGTGTTGTTGTTGTTGTTGTGAATTGTTGCAGTTGTTGACTATAGTTCAGTTGTAAAAAAAAACAGTTAATTTGAGAACATGCTCGAGACACGCGCGCCTCTTGATAAGGAGGCGTTTACATGGCGACGGCGGTGTAACATGAATAAATGTATGACGGAATTGTAAATTGGAAGTTGGTTGAAAAAGAATGTTATATGGTTCTTGTCGATAAAGTGCTGTTGAAGCAGTAAGAATAATAGTTGGTGAAAAGGCTGGGTTCAGTTACCTACGAGTATCTTCGACTTTTGCAAGACAACTCATAAACCGATGGGTCAGCAAAATGGTTTAAAATTAAATTTACAGTTCTATTAAACGATATAATCATATCTAATCATTTATTTGTCAGAATATAGTATGTACATTATTATGGTCTTATGGTATCATCACATTCTGCCAAGTCATTATCATCATTTCAGACGAAAGACGTCCACTGCTGGACATAGGCCTCCCCAAGCACCTCCACTTCGACCGATTCCGAGCTTCTCACATCCAACGGGTTCCTACGGCTTTAACAAGGTCGTCGGTCCACGTATGGTGTGCAAATATTAGGTACATACATTTATTACAGGGCATAATTATATTATTATTAGATTAGTATTAACATTATTGATTGCATAATAATATCATAGACACACAATTTATTTAGGATGTCAAACTATCATTAAATGTCAGAGCAATGGGAAAGATGTCAAAGTACAAAATATTAGAATTAGGATGTAAATAAGTTAATAAAGTAAAAATAAGTACTAACATTATAAGAACTTTACTCTGGATTTCCAAAAACTTCCTGCACTAGGCAGAGCCTCTTCTACAAGAGATTTTTAACCCTTTTTAGGGAAATGAAACATGTAGTGCGCCTGTAACTTGTGTAACGCGATTAGAATCAATTCATTTTTTTATAATTTGACGTTCGACAGTGCCTTTTACGCGCCTATTTGAAATAAACGATTTGACTTTGTCCTACTAGTCTAGTTTTATGGTCGATTATTTATTAATAAAATTAAACTAAGTAACTACGAATTTCATTTCTGCCCTTTAAAGGGCAAGAATACCAAGAATTTTTATTCAATTCTTACCAATCAGTGCAGTTTAGTAAAAGTAAGAAAAAATACTAAATATACATTCTCAATTGAAACTGGTTTCACGACAAAAAAAAATTGGAATTGTATGGAGATCCCACAGAATTGCTATGGATGGTGCAACGGATTGATCCTTAGTTATTTAATTTATGGAAATACAACAGTTTACTAGCTGACGATGCTGCTGAAATACTCCGGCAAGAAGATTAGGGCTGATTATTCTTGAAAGAAGTACATGCTGCATTAATTAACTATAACTATAAATAAATAATAAATAATAAATAAATAAATGCTGGACGCATGTAAAACAACTCCAAATCCAATTTCTTTTCCGACATGCACGCGAATGAAGTCGCGGGAACTGCTAGTTATTAATATGTTTAGGCCCACTTCCAACACAAATCACCTAATACGTTTATTAGGTAATTTGTGTTGGAAGTGGCCTTAATATATTTGTACAGTGCAACCTTAATATAACGTACCTCAATATAAAATATAACAAATTCCTCGATTTAACGAATTATTCGTAATTCCCTTTAATTGTCCACAAGAGTCAATGTAAAATATACCTTTACACTGCGAAGATTTTTTGCGAACAACCTCTTTATAACGAATTTTCAACTATCAAAAAAAAGTGTGAACCTCTGAAGACTGAAACGAATTTTATCAACCCGAAACCTTTATATAACGTTCCCACTGTCGCGACTGAATCACATACTATTGCAATAGTATGTGATTCAGTCGCGACAGTTTTCGACACGTTTTTACCTCTTTATAACAAATTTTAGACCAACCTAACCTCAATATAACAACCTCAATTTAACGAATTACTTGATATAACGAATATTTACTTGTTCCCTTCCGATTTGTTATATCGAGGTTGCACTGTATAAAGAAAAAATAAACATTGAAAACTTACCCAAACAAAGTAAGTGATTCCCACATTTTTCACCCATACAAACCCTGCTCAATCTCTAAGGGTGTCGAAATTCTCGACATGAACCTATCGAGGGGGTTGACAACACCCTATCGAACTGAATTTGATTACAAGTTTCGACTTTATTTTTAACATCCCCCTGTTTGGGTGGGTGTGGATTGTCGTATTGTGATTTTTTCACGGCTGACAGTTTGGTTGACTTATTTTTTTAACGTTATTGGGTAGCAAATTAAGGGTGCTTCCCATTCCATATCATCTGCGTAGCCTTTTCCTGACTATGTTGGGGTAACCAGTTCCAGGCTTCCAGTGTAACTGGCTGCAGCTGAATACCAATATTTTATATGGAGCAACTGCCTATCTGACCTCCACAACCCAGTTACTGGGTAACACGAACACGATACACTTTGGTAAGACTGGTTGTCAGAATAATGGGCTTCTGACTACCCGTAACGACTGTCAAAGATCTATGAATAACACCCGAGACCAGCTGTTTAACGTTCTTTCCGCGGTACGAACGGGTCTCAGTATGTAGGTAATGGATGTTACCCATCCACGAGCAGACCGCGGCAAGTTTAGTAAGCTACGCTTGAAAGTTAAGACCTTCGATTGACGTGCGGCTGTTATTATTTAACCACGAGCCCCTCATCTGATGGTAAGTAGTTAGCAGGTACATAGTCATCTTCAATACCAGGGGCATGGCAGATTATGGCAACACAGATGACAAAAGAGAATCACCTGTCTTACCAAGGGGTATCGTATTACCCAGTAACTGGGTTGTGAAGGTTAGATAGGCAGTCGCTCCATGTAAAATACTGGTATTCAGCTGCATCCGGTTAAACTGGAAGCTGACCCCAATATAGTTGGAAAAAGGCTTGGCAGATGATGACTATGTATCTTGAAAGACTAGCAATTGACCAAAATTAAGAAAAGCTACAAAATATCAATAATTTTTATTAAATAAAAAATTAAGCCTTCTCTGCTTAGCCTTCAAACCGAAAGCTTGAACATATTAATTACCAATTAATCAACGTTCAAACTTAAGAGGAACTATCTATCACGTCTTGAATAACAAACTATAAAAAAAGTAAAAAAAAACCCCATACAGGTGTCAAAAATTAATCGGACGGAGTTGAATGACCTTTTGACGTCAGTATAAAAATTACCGACCACCCACGACGAACGCGCTGCACTAAACCACTTCGCGACAGCGGGTATCTGCATCCCTTTCTCCCTTAAAACATTCCTTTCATTTCTCTGTACAATAAAAAGAGATAGCTAGACTTTCGTGGTTTCGTTCGACATTCGAATATCGTTCGAAACTCACCTAACATAAGTTGAGCTGTCAGTTAGAACATTCGTTCAATAAAATGAGGCCTATTGCAATGGTTAATTGTCTATTTTAACTTGACCCGTCCTACGGAGTATCTAGTGAGTTCGTAAGGATCTACTTATACTGGCTTTGACCAGTTTAAATTGGACTGAGCTTCAGAACATTTAAATAGAAATCAGAGGTCTTTGACTATGGTTTTGACGTTAAGACAGATTGTCTTTGGTATAACACTATCGTTTAGTTTCGATCTAAGTATCGACCATCACATAATCCTTGTCTATGGGTTTCTTTAGAGGCGATTAAATAGGATTTTATCTGGTAGATAGATAGAGTTTAAATGGTAGGTAGGAAATCACCATTTCGTAAAACAAGAATGATTATTCCGCTAATATTGTGTAAAATTGGTCATTTATTTTGCATCGTGAGATCCGCAAGCAAAGCACCATTTTTATTAAGTATGACAATGACACATATATTTTTAGCAGATTTTACCTGATACGAGAGGCTACTTAATCATTTTTGCCCTAATAACGGACGTTTCATCGGCTGCTTTAATGACAAAGATATTAATTTTTAGCAGATTTTGACTGACACGAGTAGCGATTGAATAATTTTTGCCCTATTAACGGACGTTTTTTGGAAAATGGAGGGTCCTATTAACGGCAGGGGGCGTTTAAACCAAAAGAGTCCCCAATTTCGTCATACCAGCCGACAGAAAAACGAAATTAGGAACACTTTAATTAATTTTTTTTTTTTTTGTATTTTATTTTTAAAAACAAAATGAGAACTAGTATCATTATTTAAGAAACAACTCATTTTCTGGCCAGTCTTGCATCATGCAAAGAAAGAGTTTATTTATACTCAAGACTCTAAAAGAAAAATATTAAGACTTTAATGTCTCCGGACAGGTTCTCATTGTGTGGTCTACACTAAAATATTTTTTAAATATTTTTTCTTGTCAGTTCAACATTCAATTTGCATAAGCAAAATAAATATATTCTGTCTACCACGGAGTACCTAACTATATGAAATTGTGGTCACCAATCCATTTAGCAAGCATGGGAATAAAATTATGCTTATAAGGGCAAATTTTAACAAACTTTTACACCTAGAATAAGTCTTATACTAAAATTTTGAATTTTTTACCGTTTTTCCATACTAGAACTGTGAGACGTCAATTTTATTCCACGGATAAAGTATATCTGACTTTGGTAAAGTAAGCCGTAAGTCAGAGGGGCAATTCTCGTAATTGTAACAACGTTCACAGTCTGATCTCAGTCTCAATCTGTCAAAAATACCTCTAATTTCCCTACATTTTTGACAAGTTTTTGACAATGATTGTCGCTGAGATGAGATTGCGACTAGATTTTGAACGTTCATTGGCCTTCTGGTGCTCTGAGAGAGAAAGTATGCAAGAGAGGCCACTGTGCCATGTTAGTTTTAAATTAAACTATATTTCACATAATTATCAACGTACTAATTGTCTCTATGTTAATGAGAGTAGGTACTTGGTGTTGTACCGTTTTAATTAACTATAAATAAATTATGGCAAAATCACCAATACTGACTGTTTAGTAGAATAATAATTTTCAACTCTAGACTTAATGAAGGAGGTTAGGCTGCACATACCGCGGTCTGCCTGCGGATGGGTGACCAATATTTAGTAGCGAATGAAATCATTCAGCGACTGGGTTTCTGCCTCGCATATGGTCGTAGTATTGTGCTGAGTGATGACCGTTTTGCGTGGATGTAGCGCATATTTTCCCTCAACTCGACTGTTGGGATTTCAGAATAAATTTTCCCGTAACCACAGTCTACGAATGTCAACCGGAACCAACGGCTTAACGTGCTTTCCGAGGCACGGAGAGGTCACAGTATTTATCTATTTAGATGGTCACCCATCCACGAACCGACCGCGGCAAGCGTAGCTTAACCTTCGACCCGTGCGGCTGTTATTTTAGCCACGAGCCTCTAACCATTATAACCACAGGATAATATAGCTGTAAGTCTTACTGCAGTTACTGCAAGCTTCATACTATAGGTCCTGGTATTATGACTTCTTTTGTGGTCAGCATCCAGTCTTTGTGCAGCATCTAGTGTTTGAGGAGTAGTGGTGGCTCAGTGGTAACGGACTTACGAGTTTGTAGGTCGTGGGTTCGAACCTAGACAGGCTTACTTTGTGTACATAATTTCATTACCACTGCTCTCAAAACGGTGAAGGAAACCGGCATGTCCTAGAACCAAAAATTCGAAGACGTGTGACATCTACCAACCCGCATTGGGCCGGCGTGGTATATTACTGCAGCCCACTTCTCGAAGAGTGGAGGCCTGTGTCCCAGCCAAGCAATGGGAACATCATCCGCTGATTATGCTTACGCTATCCAGTCTTTAGACTGGGAGCCGACCACAGCATATTTCAGATTAGAATGCCGAAGATAAGGCTTGCCTTTATCCGTAATGTGACAGCTGGTAGTAGCAAACTTTTAATAAAAAATGCGAATGTATGCAAAATGTATGTGGGAAAATTTATAAATAATAATTATTTATTTAGACGTGTAGTATCATTGCGAGGAATTTTTGTAAATGCGCTGCGCAAGCGCCAATCAGCGGGCAGGGCTGCCACTAAAGAGTATTACAATATTTGGTATTACTTGGCATTTTAATAAGTGCGAAAATAAAAATGGCAAGCGACATCGCGGCAGGCCCAGACAGAGATGGCGGGATGAGCTAGACTCCTTCAACAAGAACTGCTCCTTAACAGCTTTAAACAGAGAGAAGTGGAAAGAAAGTAGGGAGGCCTTTGCCCAGCAGTGGGACATCACAGGCTTTTAATATAATAGGGGTTAAAGTACAAGTATAGCTCGCAATATCAATGTTGCGTTTAGAGAGGGGACTGCTAAATGAACGCACCGTGCGATTTTGGTTTAAGCGCTTTCGAATGAATGAATCTCATGAATCGATCTTCACTATTATTGCTCCATGATAACGCGAGACCTCATACAGCACGAGAAACCGTTTTAACTCTACAGGAACTGCAATTGGAAACCATTCGTCACCCTCTGTATTCGCCAGACCTTGCTCTAAAGGACTACCATTTTTTTCGTGATTTGGACAATTTTCTACGTGATAAAAAATTTTCTTCTCAGGAGGCAGTACAAAATGCTTTCACACAGTTTGCCGGATCTAGATCACGAGAGTTCTATCGCAAAGGCATAAATGACCTTCCTAATAGATGGCAGCAATGTGAAGATAATAGTGGTAATTATTTTGATTAAATAAATATGTTAAATTAAAAAAAAACTAATTTCAATTTTTCAGTACAAATCGGCAATTTCATACTTTAACCCCTAATATTTATTTAGCACAGACTCAAAGACAGACAATACAGCAGCTATACGTATCCCGTCTACTTCACTCTATGACGGCAGCGGAGGTCGTGGAGTACATAAAGATGAAGACCAAGTTCATCTTGAGAGTCGAGAAGTTGGAGTCGCGCCACAAGATTAACTTCAAGTCTTTTGTGGTGCGGGTTCCGACTCAACATCTGGAGGCTTTCATGAAGGAGGAATTTTGGCCGATGGGTGTCGTGTATCGTCGGTTTCGCGGAAGGCTACATGACACCTCGACTCAGCGCAATACGTCGCCGACCCAACGTAGTTAATAAATTTAAGGTTTTTGTATGTATTAGTTTATTATCGTATAAGATTATTTTGTGTATTTTATCTATGGGCCTTAGTTGCCTGAAATAAATTGATTAATAATAATAATAATAAAAAATTAATTAAAAAATTAACACACACATTGACAGTTACTCGATTATGTCTGCCTCTCAAAATGGATGTAGGAATGGGTCTCGCGGTACTAAGGAGCTACTCCTCATAGACATGGCCATTAGCCAACAGGTTCGCCGATCCCGCAAGGATATGTCGACATGCTGGATAGATTATAAGAAGGCCTACGACTCGGTGCCACATACATGGCTCATGAGGGTGCTGGAGTTGTACAAGATAGATGCAACTCTACGCACCTTCCTTGAGTCGTGTATAAGACAGTGGAAGACGGTCCTTCGCTATCCAGGGTGTCGACAGATCCAGGGGAATGATGAGCCTGTATGGATTAAGTGGGGAATATTTCAGGGCGACAGTTTGAGTCCACTTTGGTTCTGCTTAGCCCTGAATCCTCTAAGCACACTGCTGGAGGACTCAGGTCTAGGCTATCGGTTGAAGAGAGGTGGTCAGGTCATATCTCACCTCCTCTACATGGATGATTTGAAACTCTTTGCCCCTAACAAATTGCATCTGATGGAGCTACTGAAGGTAACTGAAACTTTTAGTAGTGCCATCAGGATGGAATTTGGTGTGGACAAATGTGCAGTCATGCATGTAAAGGGGGGGAAGATTATGGAATCCGAGGGAATTCCACTTTCGGATTCCATACACCTTAGATCCCTCTCCTCATCCGAAAGCTATAAGTATTTGGGTATGTCGGAAGCGTTAGGCATCAACGATGCTGACATGAAGCAATCGTTGAAGGAGCGCTTCTTTTGTCGCCTGAAGAAGGTATTAATTAGTCTTCTTTCGGGCGGAAATAAGGTGCGCGCCTTCAATGGTTGGGTAATGCCGGTTTTGATGTACTCTTTTGGCATACTCAAATGGACTCAGACTGAACTCGACGCCCTAGATAGAAGGGTCCGTACACTGCTGACCGCAAACCGGATGCATCACCCACGATCATCGGTGATGAGACTGTATATCCCGCGGAAGTGTGGGGGTCGAGGATTTTTAAATGCGACAACCCTCCACAACCGCGAGGTGTGCAGTCTCAGGGAATATTTTTTAAAAGCCGAAGTGGATATGCACCGTGATGTGGTCGCAATGGACAAGGGGCTCACCCCGCTCTCCATGGCGAAAGAGAACTGGCGCAAACCTGTAGTACTTACTACCAATGACCGCAAGAAGGTATGGCAAAGCAAGGAGCTTCACGGGCGCTTCTATCGGGCTCTTCATGAGCCCGGTGTAGATATCTTAGCGTCCGTATCCTGGCTGCGTTTCAGTGACCTCTTCGGGGAAACTGAAGGTTTTGTCTGTGCAATTATGGACGAAGTTATCTTGACGAATAACTACCGGAGACATATTATGAAGGACGGGACAGCTGACGTGTGTCGGGCATGCCACCGTCCGGGTGAGTCCATCAGACATATTATCTCTGGTTGTTCTCGTCTGGCTAACAGCGAGTACTTGCACAGGCATAACCAAGTAGCCAGGATTATTCACCAGCAACTTGCTTTGAAATATAAACTTGTCGACTCTGAGGTACCGTATTACAAGTATGTGCCCGACCCAGTTCTCGAAAATGACCATGTCACGTTGTACTGGGATCGGTCTATCATCACTGACAGGACTGTTGTCGCCAACAAACCTGATATAGTGGTGATAGATCGATTAGTGCGCCGCGCAATGATTGTTGATGTTACCATTCCACATGACGGGAACCTCGTGAAAGCTGAGAAAGATAAACAAATCAAATATCTTGACTTAGCACGCGAGGTTGTTGACATGTGGAATGTGAGCTCAACTGTCATTGTGCCGATTGTCGTATCGGCCAATGGCCTGATGGCCGACAGCCTCGATCAACATCTATCGAGGCTCTCGTTAGGCGGTTGGATCAAGGGCCTGATTCAGAAGGCAGTACTCCTCGATACGGCTCGCATTGTGAGGAGGTTTCTATCTCTGGAGCCCTAACCACCGGTAGCTTGGACCCTGCTCCCGACACCGGTGGATCACTATTTTTTTATATTTTTAAATGTTTTTTTTATTTTTTTATTTAATCATACTAATATTTAAAAATGTAACAAAATAAGACGACTAAATAAATAAACGACATAATAATAATAATACACCAGATACATACATCAGATAAAAACAAATAAAACGTGCAAAGTCCGATGTACGAAACTAGCAGGAAGGTGTGCCTCACGGCTGCACCAAAAAGGCCCAGTTCAGCAAAAATGCCAGACAACTAAGTGCCTGGCGCTGGTTTACGAGAATAGGTAGTATTTGGTTTCATCGGTAAGTAAATTAGGAACTTTATTTGCAGAAAAATGGAGTACCTAAGTCTTTCCTTCGAAGAGAGGGGGGCGTGTCCCAGCAGTGGGAACATTATAGCCTGATTATGCGTGGAGTAAATTTTGTGTTCGTAATTAATTTAAGGAGACCAAAAACCCGGTATGTTGGTACTTAAACCCATTTCAAATGCTAGAGAAGCTTGCTGGTAAAGCTCACAAGTAATTATTTTAATTTTAATTAAAAAAATATGAAAACCTCAGCTTGAAAAGCAAAGGAATTACAGCTTTCCAAGCTAAACATTTATGCTGAAATATTTGTTCATTTTGAATTTTGCCATAAACTGATTTCAGTTTATGGCAAAATTCACGTGAAACTATTTAGTTTCACTATGTATATTTCTTTATTTTCACAATCACTGTCTACTTACCAAGAAAACCTTCCACACAACAAAATAATTCACAATTCCACATTCTCGCCAACCCTACTCCCTCAACCAATCAGCGTCGCCGGCGCCGATCTATCACCGCGGTCGGCGCGAGCGCAACCAAAATAAAAACAAACAGCGCGCGATCTGGGTGGCCCACAGGTTATATATCAATTTACAATATTCACTTTTAATCATTTTAACTTGAGTTAGCAAGCAACTGAGTCAGTTAAAATAACTTTTTGCGTTGTAATACAATTTAGTGTGCGAAAATGGTGGCTTTGTAGTCAAAAAACATGAAGTTTTTGTGATGCACGAACGGTGATATGAGAACTGCTCATAAAAGTAAATAAATAAATACACAAACATAACATCACGCCTTCTTACCCCGAAGGGTTGGGAAGAGATGTACAGTACACCCGCCCGTGGATGGGTGACCATATCGAAACCCCTCCGTACCTCAAAAACACGTTAAGCTATTGGTCCTGGCTGCCATTCATAGATCTTTGACAGTCGTTACGACTAGTCAGAAGCTCAAAAGTGTGACAACCAGGATGGCAAGGGGTTTCGTATTACCCAGTAACTGGGTTGTGGAGGTCAGATAGCCATTCGCTCCATGTAAAACACTGGTATTCAGCTGCATCCGGTAAGACTGGAAGCCGACCCCAACATAGTTGGGAAAAGGCTAGGCAGATGTGTGTGACAAATCGTAATCCTAACAAAAACGAACGTGAGTTTGTATGTTTGTTTGTTACGCTTTCACGCGAAAACGGCTGAACAGATTTGGATGAAATTTGGCACATGGGCAGACCATGTGCTAGGTTAGGACATAGAATACTTTTTATCCTGTCGCATCTTGCTAGATGGGAACCAGACCCCAAAATAGTAGGCTAGGCAGTTGATGATGATTGTTATGCATTTCGCCAGTTTTGTTGGAGTCCCATGTAATGTGGAGCGAGCCTGTTGGCAAAAAGACCAGCCTCCTGGCTACCACGGAGAAATTACGGATGGAAAAACCCTACAATGCTGTCCGACTTGGGAAATGAACCCAGGACCGCTTGCTCAGCAGTAGCGCTTGCTACCAGTAGACTAACGAGGCAGCCATAAAATAAATAAATAATAAAGAATCAAATCAAATCAAAAATGTTTATTTGTCAGAATATGGTACAATAGATGTTACAATTTTGGTTCCAGCATATCCTGCCATACTATGGCGTACAAATATTTCTATTATAAATGAAGGCTTATTTATTTATTAATATTTGAATTAGTAAACATGAATCACTTAATAAAATATAAATATTACTGTAATAAAGATCGAAATTGTATTGTGTTTATAATATGTCATGTCATTAATATTGAATAATTATGTCAACAGTATAATATTAAAGATATGTTAGTGTTGGATAATTATGGTAGAATAATTTTTATTTAATATGTTACTAGCGACTTATCCTCTAAATATTCTTTACCACTGTAATAATTTTTGTAAATAGCAGAGCCACTGCTGACCAAAGACCTCGGGGCCTAAAAAGGACACTTTAAGCAATACCTCTAAAAGCTATTCATTTCCTGAATTCCCAGCAGATCATTAGCAATTCCTCTAATTTTCGTAAAATTTCATTTCTTATAAATGGTGTAAACATTGCCGCATGAAAAAAATAAAAACCATAATTTTATCGGTTAATTTTTCATTACAGTTTTTATTAATAAAATTGTTTTTTTTTTTTTTTTTAGTTTCTACAGTTTAAATGTTATTTCATTGTGATATGAATTGCCAGTTTTTGACCATTTTACGATTTTTAATATGATTCATATTGTTATCCTGTTATGATTCTGCCAAGTGGCCTTTTTAAGCCCCCTCTTCTCATACAGAAGGCACGAGCATTGATCACCACGCTTGCTCAAGACGCGTTGGTGACTTTAGACTTATTTGAATTACTAGCTGCGCCCCGCGGTTTCACCCGCATAAGTTTCGATCTCGTGGGAATATCGGGATAAAAGTAGCCTATGTGTAAATCCAGGGTGTCAGCTACGTCCATATCAAATTTGATCCAGCCGTTTGAGCGTGAAGAAGTAACAAACATACAAACACACACACACACTTTCGCCTTTTTATTACGAGTATTAGTGTGATTTATGAATAAAGACAAGTCCAGCTTTCCTTACGAAGTTTTTCCTCGGAGAAGCTTTTATTATTCATGCTGTGGTAAAAATATCAGCCAGTCAGCAAGGTGGTGGTGGGGTTGGCTGTCCAGGGCGTGCGTCCCTATTCTTAGCCACCCGTTCATGAACCCCAACATAACTTGTAAAATATACCTATTTATTGCATAATCAGCCTGTGTTCCCACTGCTGGGCCACAGGCCTCCTCTCTTTGGGAAGAGTTTATTGAATTCCTTAAATATGTCTACAACCTTGATTTTGATTTGTCAGTCAGCCCGCTACCATCTTGTTGACTGTCTTGCTTTTTAGGGTTCCGTACCTCAAAAGGAAAAGCGGAACCCTTATAAGATCACTTTGTTGTCCGTCTGTCGGTCCGTCTGTTAAGACCCTTTTTCTCAGGAACACGTGGAGTAATCAAATTGAAATTAATATCAAATACTCAAGGCTGCAATCCCTTAAAGCAGTGAAAAAGTACTTCCCGTTGATCTAGAATCATGAAATTTGGCAAGAAGCAATGTCGTGTAGCACAAGTAAAGGAAAAAATCCGAAAGCCGTAAAGTTGTAGTTATATACCTACAAATTTGTACGGAACCGTCGGTGCGCGAGTCTGACTCGCACTTGACCGATTTTTTTTGTCTCTGCTTGACCTGCAAATACTGGAATTAACCTGCATCCTGATAGACTGGAAGCCGACCCTACTATAGTTCTGAAAAGAAAGCCAGATGATGATGAGTTGCAATACCATGGAGTTCACCGATGCGTAGTCTGTGAACCCTACAGACTCATGTCTCCGTTATACTCCGGCAGCAATTCCTTTACAACTGGAACGCTGGCAGCAAAGATGGACGAGAATGTTCAATGTTCTTTCGCTCGGCTGATAAATTAATGAAGCCTATAGAAAACATTGCGGGTTAATTGAGGTTTCTTTTATAACTTAACCATGACTGTTACAAGTATGATTTCTGCTGACCATTGATTTAGTAAGACTGGTGTTATACCGAAAGCTATGCTGTCCGACATTACTTTCGACGAAAGAAAGCATCGTGAAGACTGGCACCCTAATTGCGTCATCATCTGCAGCCTTATCACAACTATGTTGGGGTCAGCTTCCAGTCTAACCGGATGCAGCTGAATACCAGTATTTTACTTGGAGCGACTGCCTATCTGACCTCCACAACCCAGTTACTAGGCAATACGATACCCCTTGATAAGACTGGTTGTTAGACTTTCGGGCTACAGATCCACAAATGACAGCCGGGAAAAACGGCTGAACGTGCTTTCCGAGATACCGGATCAACTGCGGCAACCGTAGCTTAACCTGATCGATCAACCCGTGTGGCTGATATTACTTAGCCACAAGCACCTTAATTATTGCGTTACACATTAACTTATACTAATATTATAGAGGTAAAGTTTGTTACATGTAACAAAAAATTTCAAAGTTGGATTAAAATTTTTGTTTTTTTTATTTACAACTAGTTGCGCCCGCGGTTTCACCAGTATAAGTTTCGATCCCGTGGGAATATCAGGATAAAAAGTATCATAAATGTTAATCCTGGTTATAAACTATATGTGTGCAAAATTTTATCTAAATCCGTTCAGTAGTTTTTGCGTGAAAGAGTAACAAACATCCATCCAACCATCCATCCATCCATACAAACTTTCACGTTTATAATATTAGTAGGATTTGCAGAGCAGTATCAGGTTGTATGTTGAACAAAATATGATTCGTGACCGTAACAAGTATGTATCTAGAGAATTATAATCATTAAAATCGTCAATACAACCCTCTAAACTGATATAACCCTATTGAAAGACTATTTCATGAAATATCTATTAATAATGGCGCTTCTCCCTGAGGTATCATCTCGCTCTGGGCAATCATTAACATCGCCTCGCCACCGCTCAGCTTCAACTATCCACAATCTCAAGATCGTATCTCACTTCAGATCAATTAGATTGATAACACACCTTTGACGACCACCATATTTGACATGTTTGACAGTTCTGACAAGTTTGACAGCTCCGACAGTCCTGACAAGTGTCGTGACAAGCGCGTGCTAGCATGTAAGCAATTATTGTAAGCATGCTTTGTGTGTTTATGACTTTATGATGGTAAGCAGCGGGTGGGCAGGCTTGGATTTTGATGGGTGACCGGGGTCTTTTGAATGGGATATTGATCATCACAGTTAGATGGATTGGTAATCGTAAAACTGTATCAAAGTTTTTTTTTCTGAAGTGTTTTGTGTGGTCTTTCATCATAATTATCAGCCTATCAGAGTCAGAGGCCCTATAAGAGGAAGTGGCCCGAAGTGGGCTATAATCCACCACAAGTGTATGCAATGTCGTAATCTTGGATGCTCTGGTTCAATTTCCATGTCGGGCACAGTTCCTACTGCTGGGACACAGGCCTCCTCTCTGTGAGAGGGAGTCTGTAATCCGCGACGCGGGCCCAGTGCGTGTTGGTAGACGTCACATGTCTTCGAATTTATGGTTTTAAGACATGCCAGTTTCCACACACTGTTTTCCTTCACCGTTTTGAGAGCAGAGGTGATGAAATAATTTACACAAACTCAAGCGCCTGTCGGGGTTCGAACCTGCGATCTACTACTTGTAAGTCGCGACCTTTACCACTGCGCCACCACTACTCTCTTGTGTCACCTGGTTAATTTTTTTTTAAACAAACAGAAGGACGCTGTAGCCCATTTACTGGTTATTGAGGGGTCGACGCTGAGCGAAGAGACTCGTAGGTTCGATTCTAAGGTAGGGCAAAATGATTTCCTCAGTAGTAGCCTGGTGAAAGGCTATAGGAGCCGCCCGTGTCACAGGGAAAAGTGGGGAAATGTCGGTACACAATTTCATTAAATACACCTGCTTACCCTTTCGTGGAAAACAGGAATTACGTTATGTACACTTAAAACATAAGCGAGGGACCTGTGGTGGTCCAGTGGTAACACCTGCGACTTAAGAATTGTAAGCGTGGGTTCGAACTCAGACAAGCTTTTTACTTTGTGTAAATAATTTCGTCACCATGCTCTCAAAACGGTGAAGGAAAACATCGTGAGGAAACCGGCATGTCCTAGAACAAAAAATTAGAACACTTGTGACATCTACCAACCAGCACTGGGCCCCCGTGGTGGATTACAGCCTACTCCCTCAAGAAGTAAAAAAATATTCTCACCTATTCAGTACAGCAGATAGCGTCAATGTTTATAAAGTGGGCAAAATCTCAAGGGATCCAACAAAATTGGCAATGCCAAGATGTAGAACAGCGTACTGCCATAAAAACACTTATCGAATGGCAACAGACATATTTAATAATATACCAAAGGTTATTAGAGAACTGCTAACTAGCTTATTTCAAAAGCATCTCAGAGCATGACTTATCGGAAGTTGTTTTTATACTACTAAGGAATTTATGAATTCTAGGACAAATGGTAAAGTTGCATGACATAAAATTAAATGACATTTTTATTTTAAGCTATTTGACAATTTGGTTGTCTTTTGAAAGCTATTATTTAGACACTTATTTTGTAATTTAATTATTTTTATTTGAGATTATTAATTTGATATGTAGACAATTCTTGATTTAGTACTTTTTTTTTGACATTGGAATTTAATCATTTAGTTTAAATTGATCTGATTAATTAAAATTATTATTGTCACAATATTTGCATGCCGAATTTAGTAGGCGGAATATGAAGAACTATTGTGTATGTGTTATAAAATCTGTGAAATACCATATTTCAGGCAAATAAATGAATCTAATCTAATGTAAGAGAGGAGGCCTGTGTCCCAGAAGAGGGTACATTATAGGCTGATTCTGCTCAAACATAACCTCTCGCCCTCTCCCCATGGGGGTAGGCAGAACCCACAGAAACCTCCTGCTACGATCCTTAAATACTGCTTTTGCTTCGTTCACGTTCATACATCTGAGCGGCAACTCTCGTAAATTTAAGAACGTTCACAGTCTGATCTCAGTCTCAATCTGTCAACAATATACCTCTAATTTCCCTACATTTTTGACAAATTTTTGACATTGATTGTCGCTGAGATGAGATTGCGACTAGATTTTGAACGTTTTTAATTACGAGAATTGACCTTCTGGTCAGACACGCACGTTGTTATGTATGATAAAAAAATATACATTTTTCACATCAAAACCCAGTCGCAATTTCATATATGAAAAGTAATTTCGAACTGGAACCACTATAAAGCAAGCGAGAAAACAACAACTGTCTTCGCGATAAGAAAGAGAAGGAACACGCAGAGGTCATAGGTGGACGAGTGAAATTGGAATACACAAATTGTGCGCGTGCGAAAGAGATAGAAGTTGCGAAAAGTATAATGCTAAGTGAAAAGCATAGATTATTTGGAGACAGAGGTGTTTTAGATAAGATGGCGGAAATTATAATGTTCGCCAGTAATTTCGTCTCGTAGGTGACTGCAGACGACAGCAGCACACTACTGGAATCTATGTACTTATTTCTATGAAATACCTTCCGTAGTTACGAGTTCGCAGCAGACTGCAGACGACAGCAGCAGGCGACGTGTCGCCACGACGCTACTATAGCTTCCATGTATTTCTATGAAATACCTTCCGTAGCTAGAAGTCTGCAGCTGACTACAGACGACAGCAGCAGGCGACGTGTCGCCACGACACTACTAGCTTCCATGTATTTCTATGAAATACCTTCCGTAGCTAGAAGTCTGCAGCCGACTGCAGACGACAGCAGCAGGCGACGTGTCGCCACGACACTACTAGCTTCCATGTATTTCTATGAAATACCTTCCGTAGCTAGAAGTCTGCAGCCGACTGCAGACGACAGCAGCAGGCGACGTGTCGCCACGCCACTACTAGCTTGCATGTATTTCTATGAAATACCTTCTGTAGTTAGAAGTCCGCAGCAGACTGCAGACGACAGCAACAGGCGACGTGTCGCCACGACACTAGTAACTTCCATGTATTTCTATGAAATACCTCCCGTACCTAGAAGTCTGCAGCCGACTGCAGACGACAGCAGCAGGCGCCGAGTCGCCACGACACTACTGGTTTCTATATGTAATATTTCTATGAAATACCTTCCGTAGCTAAAAGTCTGCAGCAGACTGCAGACGACAGCAGCAGGCGACATGTCGCCACGACAGTACTAACTTCCATGTATTTCTATGAAATACCTTCCGTAGCCCCTTCCTTTCATAGAAATACATAGAAACCAGTTATGTCGATGGCTATAAGAGTAGGGGAAGACCAAAGAAACGATGGATGGACTGTGTGAATGATGATATGGTTAGAAAGGGGGTGACTACCGAGATGACGACTGATAGAGAAGTATGGAAGTAAAAGACATGTGGCGCCAACCGCGAATAAATTGTGGTAGGGGCAGGAAAATTATTATGATGGTGACTGCACGTTAAAGAATTTCATTCCAATGCATAATCAGCCTATAACGCTCCCACTGCTGGGACTCAGGCCTCCTCTTGGTGAGAGGGAGTGGGCCGTAATCGGGTGGTGCGGGTTGGGAGATGTCACATGTCTTCGAATTTTTGGTTCTAGGACATGGCGGTTTCCTCACGATGTTTTCCTTCACCGTTTTGAGAGTAGTCGTGATGAAATAATTTACACAAAGTGCCTGCTTGGGTTCGAACCCCCGACCTACTACTTGGAAGTCACGACCACCACTGCGTGACTACTGCTCTTCAATAACATAATCATATTCAAAACAGAGCTGCTGTATTAATAACAACAGACAAAAACAAACATTCATCCCCCGTTCCTAAATACCGGCACGTGCCGAACTAAAGCGGTCCCTAAATCCGTTCACTACCGTATCGTCTCTAGGAACGCCCCAAATTACGGTCCGAGACCCGTTCAGCGCCCATAGACACAAATTATTGACATTATGGTCAAAAAGGTCATTTATTTAAGGTCATTTTTTTTTCTTTTTAGGTACCTATGGTAATTTTTTTTTTTTTTTTTTTTTAACGTCTGGCCTTCTTCCCTTCGTTCGCGTGAATTTTTTTGTTTTAGCTAACATAAAATATATACTATGACACTCGGCAATACTGAAGCTTCTCATTAGTGAAAGAATTTTCAGAATCGGATCAGTAGTACCGAAGTAACTTTTGGTTCTAGAGCATGCCGGTTTCCCCACGATGTTTCCCTTGCCGTTTTGAGAGCAGTGGTGATGAAATTATTTACATAAAGTCAAGCGCCTTTTTTTGACTTCATTTTTTTTTAATTGTCCATGCCAAAACGTGTAGTTTCTTGTAATAAAAATTCAGCTAAAAATGCAAGCTGTTTGAAAAAAAAAGTTTTGTTTACTCAGTTTATACACCCTTTTCAACAACAAAGTACCTAATTACTAATTGGACACAGCGCAAGCGCCGTCTTTCGAAAACTCATCCAATACAAACGCTTTCTATATACAAACTCCTTTACCAACACGAAAACGTACTTAAAAAACTTCAAAAAGCGCTTCATTTCAGCACTCACGCGCAATCAAAGTACTTCAGATCTACGATAGAACAAATTAAGCGAATCTTTAACAATCTACACTTACTCTTTGACAACCAAACTTTGAGAGAGAGCGAGACGACAATACTCCAGAATGTGAATGTTAGAGCAAGACCGCACGTCTCGTTTAGACCACCCAAGTCGACGCTTGGCATCCGACAAACTATTCGAGTTCGCCATTATAATCTTGATAGTTTTTTTAATTATTTTTTTTTACGTTGTTTATTTTAATAAGCGAATTTTGATGTGCAATCAAAAGTCACAATTGGTTTAGGCAAGTCCGGGTTTGGTTCCAGTTCGGGATTTGTTGGTTTTTTGATGGCAATTATGGTATAATATCTTAATTGAGATGTTTTTTGACTTTATAACCAACTAGCGACCCGCCCCATGCTTCGCACGTGTTTTACGAATTGACAAAACATTGACATTTCTTTATTATATGTAAGCTCAATCGTTACGGGTAGTCAGAAGCCCGAAAGTCTGACAACCAGTCTTACCAAGGGGTTTCTTATTACCCAGTAACTGGGTTGTGGAGGTCAGATAGGCAGTCGCTCCATGTAAAATGTTGGTACTCAGCTGCATCAGGTTAGACTGGAAGCCGACCCTAACATAGTTGGGAAAAGGCTAGCCAGATGATGATGATAATAACACGGAATAAATTCTCTAAATGATGCAACTGCATCAAAATCTGTTTCGGAGTTTAGAAGAACAACGCAGACACACAGATATACACGTAAAGCGACTTCAATTTTAAATAAGTAAAAATACTGTGCGTTCTATCATTAGCATTATCATTGATACTTTAATGGGGCTGGCCATGTTTGTCGAAAGACCGATGGCTGGTGGAGCAGACGAGTCCTGGAGTGGAGACCGCGTATCGGCAAGCGTAGTGTAGGACGCCCCCCAGCTAGATGGACGGAAGACCTAAAGAAGGTGGCTGGGACGGACTGGATGCGGAAGGCGGAGGACAGGGTGTTGTGGCGCAGCCTGGGAGAAGCCCAGCTGTATGTCCAGCAGTGGACTGCGATAGGTTGAGTTGATTGACACTTTAATTATCACTACTGAAACGAT
Source organism: Apamea epomidion (assembly GCA_947507525.1). NCBI lineage: Eukaryota > Metazoa > Arthropoda > Insecta > Lepidoptera > Noctuidae > Apamea > Apamea epomidion. The sequence continues at coordinate 9,401,562 of OX382252.1, read as the reverse complement.
TTTGATGTTTCTTTTTTTTTTTTTATCTAATTTTGTATAGGGGCTTTTATGAAAGATAACAAGATTTTGATGTATAATTTATTCATTAAGGTACACCAACAGCTACTGTGTATCTTAAGTACTTATTAGGTAACAATACGCTCGGACTTACATAATGACGAAAATCGAATACACCTACATAGGGCAATTCGGAAAATTCTCTAAGAAAAATACCTGTGGTCTCCAAGGCTAATAAATTTACTCAATTTTTAGAAAAAAAAATTCTTTCGCCTAAGGGAAAACATGGCTTGGGTAGGTACGAAAAAAGGAGTTAAAATTCACTTTTTATAAATTGGCTTAGCCAGCAGTTTCGATTGTCGCCTGCGGTGTTATTCAAATGAATGCAGTTTTTATTACGTATACAATAGTAATGAGTTAATTTATTGTAAGGTGTAAATCCAATTAACTGCCTCGTTGGTGTAGTGGTCGCAAGCGCTACTGTTAAAAATGGTCCTGGGTTCGATTCCTAGGTCGTGCAAAATGTTATTTGGGTTTTTCTGAAATTGTGCGCGACTGATGGCAATAGTCTCGCCCCCTGGGACTTAAATATAACTGGTGAATGTGGGGTGTACACCACTGCCTGTTATGTTATTCATTAAAATGAAATAAGTTTGGAATTAGTTTTACAAATATTTAATTTTAGTGCTTTGCTACAATTAATTTCCTTATAGTAACAAAAAGTGTGGCTATTAAGGTATTCACACGATGTATTAATAAGAGTATTTTTAGATAATCACGAATCGTCATAATATTCTTCCGACTAATATTATAAACGCGAATGTATGGATGGAAGGATGGATGTTTGTTACTCGTTCACGCCAAAACTACAGAACAGATTTGGATGAAATTTTTTATCACGTAGGATACTTTTTATCTCGATATTCTTACGAGATATAAACTTATGCAGGTGAAACCACGGAGCGCAGCTAATTAATTAATATATTCTTTTATAAATTAATATTCTATAGTGTTTTCTTTGAGAAAGAGAGAAAGAAAATATGTTTATTGCCGTTAAACATGACGCAGAAAAAGAACACAAAAAAAAAGATAATAAGCTAGGGGAAAACATGCGTCACATTCACGCAAAACGGCCATCGCTCAGCATAATGCTAAGACCCTATGTGAGACAACCCCAGCGCTGGTTATCAGCGATGCCTAAATAAATTATATTTTATCATGATGATGATCGAGCCTAAATATGGAGTTTAGATGACTGCTAATAATTATGATAAATAAATGGTAAAATGATTAGTCACTCGATTGGACCCAAGTATCAAGTGAGTAGGTCGTAGTAATACGGTTGTAATAGTCCAGAGGTTTGCACCAATACATTTTTTGATCTCAACCAATTATTGTACTTGTACTGAACGATTTAGTGTGGAAACATACGGGAGGAAAGTTGGGGCGGGCCCGTTGTGAGTTTAGAAAGTGGATATAGATGTGTGAAATGATTTTCATGAATTAAAATAGGACTGATAATTAGTGAGGAGTTAATGCAAGGAAATTTAAACACATTCTGGGTAATGGTTACCAATTGGCAATTAATAATTATTTCATGACTAGACTGTTGCTCCGAGTGATATTACCAACTGATTTAATACTAAGTAAATAAGATTATGGACAAAGTAGTTAGCTACAGTACTGGGGAGTTTGTTGCGCCACTTCTTCTTCCTAGCGATAGCACTAGGAAGTGGTGAAGGGCGGGCGTTTTTGGGGGACTGTCTTTTGTAATTTTGACGTTCGAAAAGTGCTGATTCTCAGCCGAATTTGAATAAATGACATTTGATTTTGATTAATAAAAAAAGTAATTACTTACCTTTACTGTTTTTTATCAGACTATAATGTTCCCACTGGTAAGAAACAGGTCTCCTCTCCCTTCTCTCTTCGAGACCGCCTAGTACCTTCACTTAAACAAATAAATCTCATCATCATCTCCCTACCCTCCTCCCAACTATGTTGAGGTCGGCTTCCAGTCTAACCGGATGCAGCTGAATACCAGTATTTTACATGGTACGACTGCGTATCTGACCTCCGCAACCCAGTTATTGGGTAATACGATACCCCTTGACGATATTCCCTACGATGCTGGTTGTCAGACTTTCGGGCTTCTGACGACCCGTAACGTAAAGATGATCACCCGTCCACAGACCGATCGCGGCAAGTGTAGCTTACCCTTTTTTTTTTTTTTTTTTTTTCTGGGTGGGAAATCGTCAAATGATTCCTCCCGCTCTGGGCGGAGCAGAAGGGAGTGTCAGACTTTTACTGACTAAAACCCACCCGTGTTCCTTCAGTTGCCTGTGCCAGGGGCCACGGTATCTCTTTCGAACAACCCGCAGCCCCGGCGGCAAGTGTAGCTTACCCTTCGGGTATCACAGGCGTGATGTCATTTTCCTACTAGTCCTACTAATATTATAAACGCCAAAGTTTGTATGAATGGATGGATGGATGTTTGTTACTCTTTCACGTCAAAACTACTGAACGGCACCCTAATTGCGAAACACACAATCAATCTCAATCTGAATCATTTTGAAGGATATTGCTAATCCATTGCTTCATAAGTTCGAAAAAGGTTACCTTCATAAAGTCTGCTCAACACGTAAATAACGCAATGAATGTTGTTGAACTGTCAAAATGAAACCGATTCTGATTGATTGTGTGTTACGCAATTAGGGTGCTGATTTGGATGAAATTTGACACACAGGTAGTTTATAACCAGGATTAACACATAGGATACTTTTATCCCGATATTCCCACGGGATCGAAACTTATGCGGATTAAACCGCGGGACGCAGCTAGTATGTTATAAAAATAAACGCCCCTCCCCCGTTCCAACTCCTTCCCTGTACATTTCCTCCTCAGAATGTTTGCTTAGCGCCTCCTTAGTACATTTTTAATCCAAAGTATATTATTGATAATCGATTGATGTGGGATGCTGAGTGGTCCATCAGATGTTAATGGGACGCATCCGCTAGACATTAGAATGTTTGAGACTATTAAGTAGCTGTTAGAGATAAATAAAGCAACTTTGCTTTGTTGGACATGTTTTAGGTGTAAAATCATCTGAATAGCCTTTTCCCAACTACGTTGGGGTCGGCTACCAGTCTAACCGGATGCAGCTGAATACCAGTAAGTTACATGGAGTGACTGCCTATCTGTCCTCTTCAACCAAGTTACTGGGTAATACGATACCCCTAGGGCCTCGGTAAGACTGGTTGTCAGACTTTCGGGCTTCTGAACCGTAACAACTGTCAAAGATCTACATGTTTCCCTGAGGGTTTAGGCAGTGTATCTACAGTGCACCCATATTTCCCCAGTTATGTTGAAGTTCCAGGTAATAGGAGGCGAGCATATTACTATCAACCGGCACAACTCCAGACTGGGGGCTGTTGCTGAGAAATTCCAAATGGTAAAATCTAATAGCACTTTGCCCAATCCTGGAATCGAACCCAGAACTTCATGCTCTGCAGTCACGCTGGCGACGACTAGACCAGCGAGCCATGCAGTCATTAAGTAATTAGTAGGAAAGAGGAGCTTTGCTCTCGCTCTGGGCATGTTCAATCAATATGCTGGGCATGTTCTGGGTGTAAAAATAATAATAATTAAAACATTAAAAAAAATAAGAATAATAATAAAATTTTGTTTGCAAAAAAAAATACATAGGTAATCAGCCTATAATGTTCCCACTGCTGGGACACAGGCCTCCTCTCTTTTTAATAGAAGTGGGCCTCGTAATCCACCACGTGGGCCCATTACGGGTTGGTAGATCTATGTCACATGTGTTCGAATTTTTGTTCTAGGACATGCCGGTTTCCTCACGATGTTTTCTTTCACCGTCTTGAGAGGTGATGAAATTATTTACACAAAGTAGAGCGCCTGTCTGGGATCGAACCCACGACCTACAACTCGTAAATTGGGACTGTTACCACTGCGCCACCACTGGTTTCTAGTATAAGGAAGTTTTGCAAAAAAATTCTCGCTTTAGCCACCAATTGGTTTAGACCGTGTGTTGTCAGTCAGTGAATTAATGAATTTAAGTTTTTTATCAAGTGCTTAGATGCTTCTATTTTAATTTCGGCCTCATTAGATAAGCAATCATTAGTTACAGCTTCCTCATTAACAATGATATTATCATTTTTTTTATCTTTATCTAGCTACTCATTTGTTTTTGTGCATAATGATGAATCATACCTGTACCTGTTTAAATGATGTGAGACGATTCACGATAATATCATTATTTTTAGTGTTCGGTGCCAAATTGACGAAAAGGACTTCTATGCGACTATTCTGTGCTAAATGGCGTTTTAAGGGATTTTTTAACGTTTTCTATTAGCAAAACTTCAGTCTCTTGCAAAAAATATAAAAAACTAGCTTCGCCCAGCATTTTCACCAGCATAAGTATCAATCCTGTGAGAGTACCAGGATAAACAGTATTCTATGTCCTAACCTAGCACATGGTGTGCCCATGTGCTAAATTTCATCCAAATCCGTTCAGTCGTTTTAGCGTGAAAGCGTAACAAACAAACAGAGAAACTCACTTTCGTTCTTGTTAAGATTAGGATTACGATTTGTCACACACATCTGCCTAGCCTTTTCCCAACTACGTTGGGGTCGGCTTCCAGTCTAACCGGATGCAGGTGAATATCAGTATTTTACATGGAGCTAATGCCTATCTGACCTCCGCAACCCAGTTACTGGGTAATACGAAACCCCTTGGTAAGACTGGTTGTCAGGTTTTCGGGCTTCTGACGAACCGTAAAGACTGTCAAAGATCCACGAAAATTTGTATAGGAAGGAAACTATGAAAGGCACCAAAAGATTGTCACTATTTTTTTCTACAAACACAGTCGTATTATTCATTTATGTCTTGAATTGTTTTGAATTTTGTTGGTTTCCCATTTACCTAGTTTTCTGAACGAAATTAGAAAATATTATGCCTTTCCAAGTGAAAATCTGGGCAGAGAGAGGTGGAAAGAGATTAAAGAGCCGTTTTCCCAGCAGTGGGACGTCAATGGTTAGTAAAAAAAAAATTATTCAGAACACCAAAACATAGAAGTCTTTTCTCTCATCAAAATATTATCTTAACTTCTCTCCAGTACATTTTTAATCACTAACAGTTATTGATAAGTTGATTGATGTGGTGAACAGTAAGTAACCGCTAATGGCAACTTAAACATCCGTTTAAATACTTAGTGGCTTCTTAAACGAGAGTTCACTATTAATAATCTGAGTCACGTTTTAGTGAGAGCAAGTATGGCTGAGTCGTAGATCTTTGACAGTCGTTACGTTGTTAGTAGTTTCGCACGAATTTACTCGCCCGAAACGTGCGAATCATCACTTAAAAAAAAAACAACTATAGGCGACTCGCACGAATTTAATTTATTATTTATTTTTATTGGGCGAGTCGACAACTCCGAAAAAAAGTATTAGTCAATTGTGAATTTTATGCACTCAAGTATAGAAAAAATATTATTATTTAATTTGCCCGTTTCGTGGGTCTAATAAGAATTATCGTGTTACCCAGTAACTGGGTTGTGGAGCTCTGATAGGCAGTCGCTCCATGTAAAATACTGGTATTCAGCTGCATCAGGTTAGACTGGAAGCCGAGACCAATATAGCGGGGAAAAGGCTTTTGGCGTGGCTAGCTGACATAGGTATGGCACATATGGCAAATATTTAATTTAATGTTCTGTCTATCATTGTATACAATCAAGTATTTTCTGAACAGACAGCTGTGCTGCTGGGGAGTTTGTTGCGCCACTTCTTCTTCCCAACGATAGCACTAAGAAGTGGTGAAGGGCGGGCGTTTTTGGGGGACTGTCTTTTGTAATTTTGACGTTCGAAAAGTGCTGATTCTCAGCCTAATTTGAATAAATGACTTTTATGATATACTAGCACCGCCCGGCGGATTCACCCGCATAAGTATCGATCCCGTGGGAATATCTGGATGAAAAGTATCCTATGTGTTATTCTGATACATAAGCTATATTACTGTAAAGTTTCATCAAAATCCGTTCAGTAGTTTTTGCGTGAAAGAGTAACAAACATCCATCCATCCATCCATCCTTACAAACTTTCGCATTTATAATATTAGTAGAATTAGAATTAGTAGGACTTAACTGTTCAATACACTCACCTTTAATTACTTATCAACAAAATCGCTATAACACAATGTGTACGTGTGCGATTGGTGGTCGACTCTGTCACTAAGCACTGTAATCACCAATCCCCAAGTCGTTGCCATCATTGAACACTAATCGCCACTCCAAACCCACACACAGTTTCCTTATACTCTAGAGTGTGTGTGTGTGTGTGCGATTGGTTGTACACTCTGTCACTACACACTACGCTACACTACACTAGAAGAACGAAGATAGTGTGTAGAGTGGCGTTTAATTATCGGTGATCAGATACAGACACTGTCTGTCATCACTGATCACTGCTCAGCGACCAGTCTTTTTCCCCACCGATCACTAATCACCACTCCGCACACAATCACCATACTTGTGTGTGTGTGTGCGATTGGTTGTCGACTATGTCCGTTCATAACGTTCACGCCATCACTAGGTCTTTGTCATCACCGACCACTAATCACCACTTCGCACACAATCACCATACTTGTGTGTGCGTGTGCGATTGGTTGTCGACTCTGTCGCTATATAAAGTTTATTATTGTTATTAATACTGGTCGTTTATTGCTTCTGGACGATTACTGTGGTGGCAAACAGGGGGAACTAGTGTGGATACGACAAGGGTGCAATGTATTACTTTTTTCTTTATTCAAAGCTGTATGTTTTCATAGTCATGAAGTAATTGAGAGATTGAAACTATCTTTATAGCAGTGCACGCCGCACTTAAGTCGCGCTTTTCTGTGACTTAAGTATTCCATTGTTACACAGAAAAGTGACTTAAGTAGTCAATATGTATGGCGTTTAGCACCCTCGCAGACTACGCACCTCGCACACGTATAATAATGTACTATGTATATATTTATTTTTAATACAGAACTCAAACGCTCGACACTTCACGTGACCAGACGCCTGGGTCGTTCTTTGGCCAAAGAATTAGCATTACCATTCAACGTGGCAATGCTGCCAGTCTTCTGTCATGTTTCCGCATGACAGCGATGCGGACGAATACTTCGACGCCTAAATCCTTTTGTTTTGTATTTATTTATATGGTTAGTTAGGTCTTTTAATTTAGTACCTACAGTAAATAGTTAGTAAAGAGATTATGAAAATATATTATTAAGTATATTCATGAATTCAGTTACACTGTAGGCCGAATACCCTCCATTCTTCCAAACATTGATCCTAATTTTATTCCAAACGGAATTCCACTAAGATTCCCATACCTACTTATAGCAGGTCTCATCCACTGTATTCCACCGCGGCGCAAGCGCACGCGGCGGCCGCGACGTGTGTGGTCCAGTGGAACGGCTCGCAGTATGCTCTACATACATGTTACTTTTCTCCGGAATTTCTATATTTGGGAAAAAAAATTATTTCACATAGGAATCTTATTAAACTGTTCTAGTTAAATATTATTTTGTAAAGGTGGTCTGGTGGTTGTAGATACATCAATTATTAAAATATCATACTTGTATTTCAAGACGAAGAGGGGTCCGTGGCTAAATAATAACAGCCGCACAGGTCGGTCGGTCAGGTTAAGCTACGCTTGCCGTGGTTGGTATGATGGGTGACCATCTTTGTATACCAACGGCTTAACGTACTCTCTGAGGCACGGCCCCTCCGTGCTTCGGAGAGTACGTTAAACCGTTAGTCCCGGCTATCATTCGTCGATCTTTGACAGTCGTTACGGGTAGACAGAAGTCTGACAACCAGTCTTACCGGTTATAGGTCAAATAGGCAGTCGCTCCATGTAAAATACTGGTATTCAGCTGCATCCGATTAGACTGGAAGCCGACCCCAACGAAGTCGGGAAAAGGTTAGGCAGATGACTTGTATTTCAAGACAGGGTAGGTAGAAGTGGCCCTCATACAGGCCATGGTCCGGAGCGAGAGTGAATGGGAGGCCGTCACCTCCTTCTGCGAAGCAGTTATGCTCGCGAAGGAGGAGGCGGAGCGTGCGAGGGAGAGGCAATCGCTGCACCCTCGCGCTCCTAGCCGCCGCAGGAGACGCCCTGGACGGGAGTCAACAGCCGACTCCCGGCCACCGTAGGCGCGGGCTTGCGGGCGGCGAGCTATGGGCAGCTCGCCGCCCGGTAAGGACCAGGCCCGGGTCGACGGCGCGTTGTGTTCCACGCGCGCCTCAAAGAGCTGTCAGCACGAACTGACGGGGTCCGCTAGGGCCGATGCCGCCGGGGCTGCGGGTTGTTCGAAAGAGATACCGTGGCCCCTGGCACAGGCAACTGAAGGAACACGGGTGGGTTTTAGTCAGTAAAAGTCTGACACTCCCTTCTGCTCCGCCCAGAGCGGGAGGAGTCATTTGATGATTTCCCACCCAGAAAAAAAAAAAAAAAAAAAAAGTGCACCTATAGCACAGACATTGCTTCGATAATGGTATAGAGTTCCATAGTCTAGTGCCATCAATCGAGCATGAACCCAGACTCCGCACTGCTTCTGAGGAATTCCTAACAAAATGCGGATATGTACAGACGCCAGCACATTAAGCTACTACAATCTGTCAAATTTATTTAATAAATTTTAAACTTTATCGCTAAAGCATTAACGTTCAAGGTTGATTGGGAAAATTTGACAGTTTCGGGTAGCTTGACCTGATGGCGTCTGTACCTAATGATTGAGAGCAGTAGTAACCCCGACTTACGAGTTGTGGGTCGTGGGTTCGAACCTAGACAGGCGCTTTACGTTGTGTTAATAATTTCATCACAACTGCTCTCAAAACGGTGAAGGAAAACATCGTGAGGAAACCGGCATATCCGGCAGAACCAAAAATTCAAAGACATGTGACATCTACCAACCAGCACTGGGCCCGCGTGGTAGATAACAGCCCACTGATCTCAAAGAGAGGAGGCCTGTGTCCCAGCAGTGGGAACATTATTAGCTGATCATGCTTATGCTACAAGTACCTAATGATTGTGATTGCCATCTTTACAGACATAATTGGAAAATCTCATATGCAGCTCAAGCAGCCCCTCTGAAGGCCATCCAATTGGTTTCACCATCCTACGGCAGTCCACTGCTGGGTACTCTTCAATTGCACGCCATTGTGTTGGATTCTCGTCATTTCTCGTCCAGCTGCTACCAGCCACCCGGCGAAGATCGTCGTTCCACCTAGCCTGAGGACGTCCTACCTTACGGTCAACGATTCACGGTCTCCACTCAAGAATACGTCTACCCCAACGGTCATTGGTTCTACGGCTAATATGGCCAGCCGATTGCCACTTCAGCTTGCTTATTCTGTGACTGTGAGCTATGTCGACAACTTTGGTTATCTGCCGGATCACCTCGTAGCGGATTCGATCCCTCAGAGAGACTCCAAGCATAGCCCGTTTCATAGTGGGTTGGTAGATGTCACATGTCTTCGAATTTTTGGTTCTAGGACATGCCGGTTTTCTCACGATGTTTTCCTTCACCGTTTTGAGAGCAGCGGTGATGAAATCATTTACACAAAGTTAAAGGCATGTCTGGGTTCGACCCACAACGCGATTATACAGGCTGATTTTTTAAAGACCAGCCAAATTTAAGGATGTGGTACAGACCATCAAACTGAACAACTTTCTCCATGGGACCAACATCGTAATCGCGAATAAAAATTCAGTCGTCCCATACATTTAGGTCGAGTAGGTATTGAAGTTTTCTATGGGACAGTTGATAAAATTTTCGCGATTACGCTATTTGTCCCATGGAGAAAGTTGTTCAGTTTGATGGTCTGTACCACATCCTTAAATTTGGCTGGTCTTTAAAAAATCAGCCTGTATACAGTAGATGCTGGGCACTGGGCATCTACTGTATATAATCGCGTAGAAATAGAGTCACTTTTAAACTACATAGGTTACCTAATAATACCTATTTAGCCTCTCATTCCATACGCATCTTATTAATTCTTGCACAAATATAATAGTAGGTTTGGTATAATAACTGTCTTAACGATGATTAAAAAAACACAATTTGCGAACCAATCACCGTTATTTTGATGTTATTAAAGTCTTTATAATTATATCATTATTCATTTGTTTTTGAGTGCCTCGTTGGTGTAGTGGTCCTGATTCCCGGGTCGGTCAAAGTGTTTTGAGGTTTTCCATCTGAAATTTCTCTTTCCATCAGGGAGCAGTGGTTGCTCAGACATAACGGCCACGACTTTCAAGTTGTAGGTCGTAGTTTCGAACCCAGACAGGCGCTTTAGTTTGTTGAAGTGAAAACTTCTTTAGCGGCGTTGTGCACTTTTTTTGTGACGGGTAAAAAATGTTAAACTCGCGTCAGGACACGTGACCTGATCGAAAATTCGTAAGACGGAGCTCGCGTCAGGACACGTGACCTGATCGAAAATTCGTAAGACAGACGGAGAGTTTTTTGTGATGGGTAAAAAAATGTATACTCGCGTCAGGACACGTGACATGATCGAAAATTCGTAAGACTGAGCTCGCGTCATGACACGTGACCTGATCGAAAATTCGTAAGACGGAGGGAGAGTAGACCGCATTCCAAAATATCAAAAATGCACAACGTTAATATTCAAGTTTTCACTTCTGCCGGCACTCCCGGAGTGCAACCCGTTTTTTTATTTCATCAGCACTGCTCTCAAAACGGTGAAGGAAAACATCGTGAGGAAACCGGCATGTCTTAGAACCAAAAATTCAAATACATGTGACATCTACCAACCCACGCTGGGTCCGCGTGGTGGATTACGGCCCACTCCCTCTCACACAGAGGAGGCCTGTGTCCCAGCAGTGGGAACGTTATAGGCTGATTATGAATGTGTGTATCTGGAATTCCACAGGAGCAGCCCGGAGTCAGGATTTGCGCATTGATGGCAACAGGCTCGCCCCCTATTGGACTTAAACATAACTTGTGAAATGCATATAACACACCATCATTTGCCTCAGCCAATTTGCCTCAGCCTCATCATCAGCCTTTTCCCTATGTTGGGGTCGGCTTCCAGTCTAACCAGATGCAGCTGAATACCAGTATTTTACATGGAGCGACTTCCACAACCCAGTTACTAGGTAATACGATACCCCTTGGCAAGCCTGGTTGTCAGACTTTTGGGCTTCTGACTACTCGTAACGACTGCCAAAGATCTACAAAGCAAAGCAATTGTGCTTTACGAGCTTTGTGAGGCACGGAGGAGTTTCGATATGTAATGGATGGTCACCCATCCACGAAAGACCGTGGCAAGCGTTGCTCAACCTTGACGATCGACCCGAGCGGCTGCTATCATTTAGTCCCCTAGCAGTGAACGTTCACGGGCTAAAATACAAGAATCAATTCGTAGTTACACATATAACTTTTCCCATCAACCATTTTGAACCGTTTCCTTTCAATTTTTAATTATATTAACTCAAAAACAACCACCGATGCTACACTTTTCGAATTATCACCGATTCACGACTATTTGCTATTAGAAGCCGATGTTTACCGAACGCTCCCGATGTTTAACGAGCACGTCCGATGTTTGCCGATCATGATCGACTTATGGAACACCATCAATATTTACATTTTTCATGTAATACTACGACAACGTTACATTTGCGGTTTTACCTCAAACAACTTCCTTGAACATAGAACATTCGGAACTGTAAACTTAATTTGGTATTTTAGTATGACGGTTACCAATTTAAATTTGCTGTTCGATAGTGAGATTACTGCAACATTTTATTCGTGTTTTCTAGTTTCACAGCCGCATTTAGTAAGTTTGTTTCGTGTCAATATTAGGTTTAGTTATGACTTGCATTGTAATGGTGATTATGACTCTTAAAGAGTTGAAAATGTGAACTAATATTTGAGTGCACTATTAAATGTAGTTCACGATGTAGTTTTAGAAAGTTCCGGTAGAATAGGTGCAGGCGAGCGCGGAAATAGGTGTAATGCCAACATACTTTAATTTAAATTTCTGTCTATGTGTGTCAAATCTTCCATAACTGACCTTTACAGGTCCTTAGGGGTATTTAATTTGATTTGATTTGGTTTATTTATTTGTAGAAACATGAGTAGGTATACATACAAGGCATGCAGGTTGTTCATAACCAAAAAAGATCCGTCATGTTCGGCCTTTGTGGTATACAAATATAAAGGTAAGAAGGCATTCCTAAGTATTTAAACAAAGCTAAAAACATTATTAAGTTTTCACATAAACTAAAAATTAAATTAAAACAATAAATTATAAATTACAATTAAATTGTCCTATAATCTAATTATAAATTGTCAAAATTATAAAATGTGATAAAATATTTGTTAAATTCGTAACATTACACCTTGTCATTTAAAAATTCTAAAATACTGTAGTATGCTTTCCCAACTAAACTTAATTTTAGCCAGAAGGGGTAGTCAGAACCCCGAAAGTTTGACAAACAGTCTTACCAAGGGGTGTTGTGGAAGTCAGTCAACATAATCAGCCATGCTACTGCTGGGACACATTCCTCCTCTCTGGGAGAGGGAGACAGGCAGTCGTTCCATGTAAAAACTGGCGTTCAGCTGCATCCTGTTACACTGAAAGTCAACCCCAACATAGTTGGGCCTGAGGGCATAGACAAAGTGACACACATTCAGCGACAACCATGATGAGAAGTATAAAAATGTATGGGACTGACATAATCTACCAAAAAAGCCTACATACATATGTCAATCCTGTTGAAAGTTGTTTTAGAATATTTAACGCTTGGAAAGCGATTGTCACTTGTCTAGGACCTCAGGGTCCCAATTCTGCATTATTCCCCGCGAAATCTTCATTATCGTGTCTTGCGAAATGTCAACCGTACGGACAACATGTATTTTGACAGTTCGAAACACGCCATTAAGTCATTGAGAATGCGTTATTAGCAAATGTCGTGATTAACTATGTTTTTTTTTTTTGTTTTTTAAGACGTTGCCCCACACTAGGAATTACTCCTGTATCGTGGGTGCGTTTACAAACATTTAAACTCACATACACAAACAGCCAGACCCGGAACAACCTGTAGGCAACACAAATATTTGTTCCGTGCGGGAATCGAACCCGCGACACGCAGCGCAGCAGTCGATCGCTCAGCCACTGCGCTAAGCGTGTCGTAAAAAAAACTTAACCGTGTCGGCAAAATTGACATGATTTCGAAGTTAGTGAATTAGGGGCCTGGTCGATCGACTGGTCGAGCCACGCCTCAAAGAGAATGTGAACGAGAAGCTGGGGTGGATCGAATAACCGATTTTCACACCCGTACGCAAAATACGCGTTTTGACTTGGAGTTGCAGATACTTTAATGAGGACGAGAACATCGAAAATTTTTAACCGACTTAAACAAAGGAGAAGATTGTTTGTTTTTTTTTTAAACTACCGACTTCCATAAAAAAAGCACTATAAAGTGAAAAATAGCTTTAATTTCGGAAGTCGTTGTCAAAAAACGAAGTTGCGAAACCAACGACACCGACTTAAAACGAATAATTACTTTTTTTTCCTAATATATTTTAAACAAAAAGTGTTTGAGAATAATCCAAACATAAATAATTTTATTTGCATTAGCAACATTTATTTGTTTAGCACTAGTTTTTATACCCTGGTAACATTAAGTAAGTAAAAAATTCTCCTCGGTGCCATGTAATTTTGCTCTTGTCTAAAATTAACAAACTATTTTGGAAATACAGTTTACTGCTAAAAATCTACAGGCATTTTATTAAACACAAAACATTAATTTCAAATAAACCAATACTGGCACTTTTGAATTGCCATGGGGTCGGTCAGTCAGAAAGATGAAGCTAATTGCCCATTCCAAAGCGTAGTAGGTACCTATGGAGAAAAACGGGTAAGAAACTACATGGATACTTCCACTATTTAGTTTCGATGCTCACCTTTCATCAAATCCCTCTCATCATAAGTACACTCAGTAACTTGCACTCGTGCCTGCGCAGGCGCATAGTGACTCATATTAATATCTTAGCGTCTGCGTGACGGATGGGGTGGGATGACAGATTTACTTGCGTGGTACATCATCGATGGGTTTTATTGTTTGTATACTAGTTGGATACTGTGGGTTTGCTTGCAGAATATATGTGAAAAAATTGATTAGAAGTAAGTTTTGTGGTGTTTACTTGGATAAAATCAAAATATTTTATTCCACATAAACCTACATGGGTACATAAGAAACGTCAGAAGCTAGGCGCGCGGTTGCAATTGATCGTTTCCTATAAAGAAGAGTCGGACAGAAACTCCATGGTTACTCTTTTAAAAATAATTGGTTTTTACAATGTTTTCAAATTCCACTTAATCAAATAGAAAATGGTGTACAAATCTACAGCCTACAAAGCTGACAACGTTCTCACATTCATAAAATATAAAAGAATCTCATCATTATTTCAGCCGAAAGACGTCCACTGCTGGACATAGGCGTCCCCCAAGCATCTCCACTTAGACCAGTTCTGTGCTTCAAACCGGTTGTGTGTTTCCGGTTGTTAAAAGAATCTATCAAAAAGATAAATAATAAAATATAGGACCTAATATATCATGCGCAGGAGTGAGGACCTTAAGTGAAGTACGTTTGTTAAGTACGAATATGGATAGATGGAAGCAGAGAATTGGCTAGAAAGGTACCTAATTAGTCGACAGCTGATAGAGCTAAGAGATGTATGGAAAAACATTCTGCGAAAACCACAAATTATTTATTTGCGGTCTTCGTAGAATGTTTTTCCGGGGGAGAAGGCCTGCAAGAAGACAATGAGTGATCTAGGAAAACTTTCATATTTCGTGATGAATTTTTTGAAGTGAAAACTTCTTTAGCGGCGTTGTGCACTTTTTTTGTGATGGGTAAAAAATGTTAAACTCGCGTCAGGACACGTGACCTGGTCGAAAATTCGTAAGACGGAGCTCGCGCAGGACACGTGACCTGATCGAAAATTCGTAAGACGGAGGGAGAGTTTTTTGTGATGGGTAAAAAATGTTAAACTCGCGTCAGGACACGTGACCTGATCGAAAATTCGTAAGACGGAGCTCGCGTCAGGACACGTGACCTGATCGAAAATTCGTAAGACGGAGGGAGAGTAGACCGCATTCCAAAATATCAAAAATGCACAACGTTAATATTCAAGTTTTCACTTCTGCCGGCACTCCCGGAGTGCAACCCGTTTTTTTTTTTTCAGATATTACATTTAGATAGGCGCTAATTGACTAGATTTTGCGGGATTTCAGTATCCCGTGTGGACATGCTTCAAAGTTTTATTTAACTCCTTTTTCTGTCTGAACAGACAAACTCGTACAGTTTTATTCTTAGATAGTCAAGTAACGCCAGAATGTGTTTATAATAGAATGTTTTAGTTCGTTTATTGACAGAATCTTTCTCACGAACTGTTAGATATAAGTTATGGACAGTTTATTTTTGTCTATATTATTTTTAAATGTACTATTGAGGAGAGTTATGAGAGGGTAGGGATGTACTTGTCTTTAAAAATTATCGATCGATGAAGGGTAGATACAAACAAGCTGATAATTTTAATGAAAAATCTTTTTTTATAATCATTTCATAGACTTTTTTTTTTTATTCCTTTTGTCCCCTTTAACGGGGACATAGCCTACGGGGACAACGGGACTACAGGATTTTTTTTCGTTTTTTTTTTTTGGCTGTTTTTTTATACTGTGCCAAAGTTGTAAAAGGATAATAGGGATTGGGTAAAGGATATAAGGGTGTTTCTTACATGTGTGCACGAATTTTTTTTTTTTTTTTTATATAAGTCTGAAACATTTTTCGAAAGAATGTTTTCTTCTTCACTCTGCAGCTGTGGCAAAAAATCTATTAAAAATAATTGTCATCAAAATTATTAGATAAATAAATTTATTTCAGAAGAAAACATATTTACTAAAAATAGAACATTCCAGATATACCTAAGTCGTATCGTTGGTGTCTGCTGTAATAACGAAAAAATAATTGTGATGCCTTTCAAACCAGGTGTCATTAAAAACAATATTTTTCGAACATGAACTTGTAAAAAATATATAAAATAAACAATTGGCTCAAGAAAGCCAACGCCCTCCTTTCGGTCCTCAATTTTTTCATCGTATCACTCAAAATTAGGTGGTATCTCTTATAAGTCACACCACATCTTCACAGCCACCTACTCCTCGCGTCACAGACAATTTCTAACATCAAATATAATAAGCAAAAACGCCAATTAGGACACAGCTACAAATAAACGTCCCCATCTATTTGTGTACAAAGTATTTAACGGCACATTCGCGGGAACACTAAGCAGCCATGATGGATGCCCGAATACCGGACTAATTAGTGCCTAATTTCGGATGTCATAGCTCTTGAATTATTGTCGTTTGGTTTGAGTTTAGTTACTGGCGTTAGGGATTTTATTGAAGATTTTTATCCATGAGGAAAGTTTATGGATTTTACATTTGAGAAAAAAAGTTGTCTGTGATTTCTTTTTTCGAGTCGTTTGTGTTGGGATTTCGGCATGCTTTGGTATCGATGCCTGATACCGCAATGCTTGAAAACAAACTAAGGGCAAAGGTAACTACTGCTTATTGCACGGGGGCTGATGGACAAATGGACATTGCCTGCCAGTGTCCTTAAATCTGCCCATTTGTTTGTCCTCTTCTTAACTAAATGAACTCTACTCAGAATTTTGCTACGTGTTTGGCGCCATCACGACCGTCCATCAGTTCCTGTAACGTGCAGCTGACAGAACACGCAGGACACGATATTAAGTATCCCACGTTTGTGGAACAGCACCACATTAACACTCCAAGGCGGAGTCGACTAAGAAACTTTATATCTGCCCAATTTTTATGCTTGGCTCTCCTAATAAGATCTCAAAGATGGTATCTATCGTTCATAATTCCTGTATCTACATTATCGCAAAAGACAAACAGTATATTATTCTTGGTAAAGGGCAAGCAAACGCTGCTGCCTATCCTCTTAACGTTAGCTCATAGTCATTCTTTACGACGCCTAAGTCCGATGAGGTCAACAAGTTTATTCTGTAAAAGTATCACTGTGAAGAAGTGAGCTGTCATTCCACCTGATGCTAGGGATTAACACTATTGACTAGCTCACTTCACCTTAGTTTTACGGTAAGATTTTTACAAAACAGATCGCCAGCTTTCTGAAGAAAACCCCATAAGGTAGAAAATTTCCTTTACAATTAGAAACTGATAAGTACCTATCCAAATTTTTTGAGTCCTTCTCAATTTTCGGCACACAGAAACTAGGCCGAAAACCGAAACCGATACCAATCACCTTACAACGCACATCACTATTTAAAACCCTTACATCACACGATTTCAAAACGTACTCAAACTTCAAAGGGCACCAGGGCTCAGTAGTTAACAATTATCGCGACATCCGCAGTTCGATTCCCGGTAGAGTACATTTAAATCATGCGGTTCGCTGTATGCAAGTTTATTTTGATTTATTAGCGTTTTATTGTACATTCTTTAGGTTGTTGTAAATCAAAATGGTTAGTGTTTTCGTAGTGTTAAAGGGGTGTGGTGTGGTGTCTACTTAGTAATAGTTGAAAATAGATGGTGGCCCAGTGGAAATGGACACGATTTACGACTTATACGTCGTAGGTAATAAAACAGGCAGGCACTTTACTTTGTGTAAACCAATCCTTTCATCACCAATAAAACTCAAAAGACATTTATTCAAACTAGGCTGAGAATCAGGGGGCCTAAAAAGGCCACTTTAAGCAATACCTCTAAAAGCTATTCATTTCCTGAATTCCCAGCAGATCATTAGCAATTCCTCTAATTTTCGTAAAATTTCATTTCATATTTGGTGTAAACATTGCCGCATGAAAAAAATAAAACCGTAATTTTATCGGTAAATTTTTCATTACAGTTTTTATTAATCAAATTGGTTTTCTATTTCTACAGTTTAAATGTTATTTCATTGTGATATGAATTGCACACATATCATATTATGAATTGTCAGTTTGTGACCATTTTATGGTTTTTAATATGATTCATATTGTTATCCTATTATGATTCTGCCAAAGTGGCCTTTTTGTCGCACGTCAAAATTACATAAGACAATCCCATAAGTCAGTCTCCAGAGACACCTGCCCTTCACCACTTCCTAATGCTTTAGCTGGGAAAAAGAAGTGACGCAACAAAACTCCCTAGCAGCCCAGCTGTATACAACTTGTTCCAGAATTAACGCACACCACCAAACACCCCCATTAAAATATTATGTTATAATCATAATACGTACACTGATTTTTTATTACTATGTATAAAACATTGTTTTTTTATTACATAAGTTATCCTGATTGCGGCAGAAAATTGTGGTCAATTTACAAATCTGCGCATGCACACAATCGCACACGTATAAGGGTCTAGCGTAGTAGGTATCTCATCCATTTTGGTTTGTTTTGACTGTACAGCGGACGTGTGACAGTAATTTATGTGGTTATAATTATTTTTGGGATAAAAAATTACCTATATTAAAAATGACAGAAATCGATTCAGTAAAGGATTCACAACAAACTACTTTCATAAAGTGCATTAATTCAGCTACACATTGTATACATAATACTTAGCTTATATGGTGGTGGAAAGGTTTCGTGGCTCGTCGAGGATCTTATTCTACCATCCAAATCCGTTCCGTCAACCAGCGCTGGGGTTCTTGTTTTGATTGTTGTTTTTATTTATTTATGTATAAGTGCATGCTGCACTGGTTAACGTCATCACGTCAACGCCGGCTGCCGCTGAAAACCAGCGCTTGGGCTCTGTCTCGTATAGGGTCTTAGCATTATGCTGAGCGATGGCCGTTTTGCGTGAATGTGACGCATGTTTACCCCCAACTGGTTTTTTTTTGGTGTGTTATGTCCTTTTTTCATGCGTCATGTTTGCCGCAAATAAATACATTTTCTTTCTTTCTTTCTTTCTCTGTCTGGCATAGGGTCACAGCATTATTCTGAGCGATGGCCATTTTTCGAGGATGTGACGCATATTTTCTTTCTTTCTTTTCTTTTGTGTCTACTTACATCCTACTAATATTATAAACGTGATAGTTTGGATGGATGGATGTTTGATTACTCTTTCACGCAAAAACTACCAAACGGATTTGGATGACATTTGGCACACAGATGGTTTATAAAAAATTAAAATCTTTTTAATTCACACTTTTTTAAAACCATAGAATGTTAGTACCTACAGAAAAACTTACGAAAAACTAGTGTTAGTAGGAAAAAATTAAAAAAACCAACTAAAATATAACCAAGATTAACATATGAATACTTTTTATCCCGATATTCCCACGGGATCGAAACTTATGCGGGTGAAACCGCGGGACGCAGCT
Source organism: Apamea epomidion (assembly GCA_947507525.1). NCBI lineage: Eukaryota > Metazoa > Arthropoda > Insecta > Lepidoptera > Noctuidae > Apamea > Apamea epomidion. The sequence goes on along the minus strand of OX382252.1, from coordinate 9,382,116 downwards.
AGTAGTTATATATCATAATTCTCCTGCCATTATCCCAATAAATTTTTTTCGGGTCGGCGCAACAGGTCCTCTTCTCCATACTTCTCTATTAGTCGTCATCTCGGTAGTCACCCCCTTTCTAACCATATCATCTTTCACACAGTCTATCCATCGTTTCTTCGTTGCTTATTCTTCTCCATAGAGATATTAGTACGTTTTGGAACTAGCTTAAATTTTCTGACAGAACGACTATTTGACAATTCAAAAGTGCCTGTTGGTTTAGTTGAATAAATGCGTTTACTTTGGCTTTCAAAACAGCGGGATAATTACGTAACACATAAAATGACAATTGATCTCATTTTGACAGTTCAACAAAATTCATTGCGTTACTCACATTGTAGAGCAAACGAATTTTTCGAACATATGAAGCAATGGATTAGCAATATCCTTCAAAACTGACAGATTGTGTCTGATCTCTGTTAAAAGTTATGACCTTCAGGCCGTACCGGTTCCCTACAAAAAGCCTCTATGAAAACTGCCAAGTACTTACAGTGAGACAACTATACCTACTCAATCTCATTTTAAAACAACATGAAATCACACCTGTAAACCATGCAACGAAACATAAAAGAACAGTTGGCAATGTATGTAGCACCGTCAAATGTAATACCGCATCGGCTAGACGGCAACGATTATTCCTATCGACCCATATATATAACAAAATAAACACCATGCTCAACTTTAACTCTCTAACAAAACATAAAACTAAGTTTAAACTAAATTCATGGCTTCAAACACTAGACTATCTACAGACGGAACACTTAATTAAGGCAAACCCACTCTCATATTAGGCATTACCCAGGATACCCACACACACACATACACACCCTTATACACACACACTCATACATACACTCACACATACCACACAAGAGCATGTTTGCTTTCAACTTAATTTTAAGTAATTTATGATTGTTTTATTTATTTTTTCTTGTATTTTTCTCTCTTTTTATTACATGAACTGTTAATACCAAACGGGAGAAGACACTGACTTCTGTAACACAGGTCTCACCTAGCTCAGGAGTCAGAGCTTCTTATGAAATTGTTAAACCTATTTATGTCAATAAAAAATTATTATTATTATTATTATATTATTATTATTATTATATTATTGTGATTGAAAGTGTGTTACACAACTCTTCTTTTTAATTTTGTTTGTTACTTTATTCTGACATTGAAGTTTGGTAGGTTCCTAATTGGGGATGTTCATAGAAAAAAACAACAAAATAATTTTATAACGTAATATAATTTATTTATTATTTTCTATGCATTTAAAAACTAGCACAATCACAATAACTACCCGGATAATAATATTTTTAATAAATATTTACAATTACTGAGGGAAAAAAAAAAACGAAAAAAAATGGAAGAAATGAAATGACTAAAGAACAGTTTTTCTAGAAATTTAAATAGAAACACCGTTTTATTTATAGAACACACATAAATTATTAATATGTACTTAAAACTATATTCTTTACATTATAATACAAACAAGTGAATTTAATAAGCCGAAATAAAATTGTAATAATGTTGTATAAATGAGCAGGAGACCAGTGGTGGCCATGTCGAGGGTTCGAAGCCAGACAGGCACATTACTTTATGCAATTTACTTCAGCACCACTGCTGTCACAACGGTGAAGGAAAACATCGTGAGGAAACCGACATGTCCTAGAACCAAAAATTTGAAGAGATGGATACGGCCCACTCCCTCTCACAGAGAGGAGGCCTGTGTCCCGATAGGAACATTATAGCCTGATTATGCTATGCTTATGCTAATGGGGAAGGAAGTACCATGTCCTCATTTATTATGCAGTAATTTCCTCACGAGAAAAATTGTTCTATATTAAGAAATGTTTCCTCATTTTTTCTCCTCATTCTTTATACATCGTTTTACTTACGAGGAAAACACTCATATATTATTTTAAAACAACATTCCTCAATAAGAAATATTTCCTCATTTCCCTAAATATTTTCTCCTCATTCCTCCTAGATACATATTGCTCATAACCTCATTCTTATAACTTTTTATACACGTTTTCTTGTACAGTGCCTCACCAAATTATTAAATAATATTATTATTTTAATAAATTATAATCTAAACAAACTTACAAACTGTTTGGTTATTATATCGCATCATTTTATCAGTACTTTTTAGTTTTTAGCTATTACAGAGATTCAAGTTTTTAAGTCAAGATTAATCTAGATATTTTACTGAAAAGCCAAACCATAGTTAAAGTCTTAAAATCCCAGTTTCTGAGGTGCTCAACTGTTAATAGGTATTCATTCAATAAAAATATGTATTTAAGCAAAGTTCTCCCTCCACCTGTCCAGCACCGTTCCCGCGTGGTGGATTGCGGCCCACTCCCTCTCACAGAGAGGTCTGTGACCCAGCAGTGGGAACATTATTAGCTGATTATATATGCTCCCTAATTATGAGGGTGAATTCTGCAAGTTCTAAATGAACGAAACGGGACGTTCGGAAACGCAAAAAATGACAACTGTCGAATGGATAAACGCCGGTCAAAACTACCTCAGAAACCGGTTTTTTTTATTTTCAGGAAACAGCCAGAAATGCTAGCAATATTATAATATTAATAATTGGTTTTTAGAATAGTTTACTATTTTCTATGTTAACAGCTATTTTACAAGTCCTAAAATAACTACGTTTTACTCAATAAGAATAAATACGTTAAATTCTATATTATTTAGACTACCAGGAACATGTTCTTTATTTTGCCATGGGACCTTCCATAAATGACGTCACACGAATTTCATTATTTTCGGAGCCCCGCCCCGTCCATGTCACAGGTGGTCACAGTTGTATGACAGGTCACACAAATATGACGTTCCCTAGTGTGACGTCACATATTTTTTAATATTATTTATATTTTAAAGATTTTCGTTAAAATTTTAATATTTTAGATTTATATTACATGTGACGTCACGAAGCTTATGACTCACCCTCTCCCTTGTCGCACGACGTCACACTTTTCTTACCCCCTCCATTCCCCTTAGCGTGTGTAATCATTTATGAATGGCCCCATTACCATAACATACTACGCTATGTTTTATTATAAAATATATTTCGTAGTCTCAAAATGGCCTTTTATTTCAATAAACATATTCACGAGTTACTGGACGCATTTTTTTTTAGGCAAACCGTCTAAGCCCAGATCGCCCGGGCGCGTTTTTCCCGCGGCGATTTCTTTTTTAGCGCACTGGATTTTCAACTCACTGCGTAGCGCTGAGAGTTGGAAATCCAACAGAGTGTTATTTTGAAGCACTAAGATGCTCTGTTGGATTCTCAAATTCTCAATAGCGAGAGTTGAAAATACAGTGCGCGATAAAATTTCGCTGCGATATTTTTACGTCCGCGCGAACGTGGGCTAAACGATATAGTTATAATATTTTCTTAAAACGTTTTTTTAGAGAATTGCAGTCATTGCCATCAAGTTCTGTATAAACGACGATATTTTATTAGTTACCAACTGTGGTAAAATCCATTTAATTGAATTAATATTGCTCTAATACAGTTTTTTATTATTAAGTGCATATTAATTAAGTGCTTATGCATACATAAAAGCAACGCGCGTCAACGGCAAAGGCACCTGCAGCCGTTGACGGCAGTCGCCGACGCGTCGACGGCAGTCACCGACGCGTCGACGGCTGTCGCCGACACGCGTTGACGGCAGTTGCCGACGCGTCGACGGCTGTCGCCGACACGCGTTGACGGCAGTCGCCGACGCGTCGACGGCTGTCGCCGACATGCGTTGACGGCAGCCGTCGACAGTCCTTGAGGACAGTTGCCTCTGCCATAAACGTGTGTCGCCCTTATGCATAACCACTTAATCACAAACGCCATAATTTTCGCCATAATAGTCTTTAATTTAACCATTTTTGCCTACATATACAGTCTCAACTCGGTAATTACTCTGGTTTCAGAAAATCTCTATCGACCACAATCACAATCTCATATCAATCTACATACAGCCGTCAAATATAAACTTTTTCGCTCTCGAATTCCTTAGCCCACGTTCGGAACGTAAAAATATCGCGGTCTCGATTTTCAACTTTCGGTGGTGAGCCGAGCATTAAGAATCCAACAGAGCGCGTCCCAGCACGTCAAAGAAACACACTGTTGGATTTTCAGCTCTCGGCGCTAAGCAGTGCGTTAAAATTCCAGTGCGCGAAAAAAATCGCCGCAGGAAAAACGCACCCGTCCGAACCTGGGCTTAGGCCCTTAGTACACACACGTTTTTCTTGCCGTGAAAAACTATGGTTTATTCGCCGTGTGTAAGCACGGTCGTCAGTGTTGTATGGATCTCTATGGAAGCTTGTTGACAGACCAGTTTTTTCTATGGCGCGGTTTATACGTCGTACCGTAATGAAACCGTGTCATGTACAAAGGGCCTTACAGTAACCATTTTACTTTCTCTAAGTAAATCCTTCTACAAAAACCGTTCTGTCTTCTTATGTCACATTAATCTCTTCTTCCTCGTCACTCTCCGTTACAGTGCTGTGGTTATACAGCCCTTGTGCCATCAGCTGTAACGCGAGGGGGTTCCTCTGGCCCGAAGCCTTCTTGAGCTTTGCCCGCTTGTTCTGGAACCAGATCTTGATTTGAGCTTCTGCTAGACCCAGTTCTGCTGCCAGGCTTTGACGTCTTCTCTCTGTCAGGTAGCGGTTTTCGGCGAACTCGTGCTGTGGGCAAAAAATGCAGGTTAGGAATTGAAGTAGTATAAAATCAAACTGCCTGCCTTGGCCCAATTTTGGTCGGCTTCCAGTTTATCCGGTTGCAACTGGACACATGGAGTGACTGCCTATGTGACTTTCACAATCCAGTTACTGGGTACTACGATACCCTTTTGTAGGACTGGTTGTCAGGCTTTTGAATACCCTTAACGACTGTCAAAGATCTACGAATGACAGCTAGAACAAACAGCTTAACCTGCTTACCGAGGCTGACTGATAGACTACTGCATTAGGATTCGAGTAACGATGATTAGACTATTCTGCACAGAACCAAGTTCTGACTCCGTCAGTAATCGCAGAAGCTACTGGGGGTTCCTAGGTTGGGCAAAGTGTAACAACTGGGTTTTTTAACAGACGAAAAAAAACGGAGGAGGTTCTCAAGTCAAGCGATTTTTTTTTTTTTTTTGCATGACCACTCATTCCTTTTTTACAGAATAGTCCAATTTTGATAATTCTTTTTTAATTGGAAAGGGTACCCCAAAGTTGGTCCCATATACATTTGGAAAAATACCAACCCTTTTTTTTTTTTTTTTTCAGGATGGGAAATCATCAAATGACCCCTCCCGCTCTGGGTGGAGCAGAAGGGAATGTCAGACTCTTACTGACTAAAACCCACCCGTGTTCCTTCCTTAGCCCTTTATGTACCAGGGCAGCGGTAACCCTTTCGGACGATCCCGCTACCCCGGCAGGCTTCGGCCCTGTCGGGCCCCGTCAACTACGCTGACATCTCTTTGTCCGGCACGGGCCTGGTCCTGATCGGACGGAGAGCTACCCATTGCTCTCCGCCCGAAGGCCCACGCCTACGGTGGCCGGGAGTCGTCACGCGGCTCCCGACGCCCGGAGCGTCTCACTCGGCGGCTGAGGCGTGAGGATCTCTCCCTCGCCCATCCCGCCACCTCCTTCGCTAGCATGACTGCTTCGCAGAAGGAGGTGACCGCCTCCCACTCCCTCTCGCCCCGGACCATGGCTTGCACCAGGGCCGGGCGCGAGAGGTCGCCGCCGCTGCCGATCGCCTCTACGAGGACACGGCGGTGCTCTGCCCAAGCGGGGCAGACCTCCACCGTATGCTCCACCGTGTCCTCTGGGCGATCCTCGCAGTGGTGACACCCGGGCGTCTCCTCCCGCCTGATGATGTGCAGGAAGCTCCCGAAACATCCGTGTCCGGAGAGGACCTGCGTCAGGCGGTAGGTGAGAGCGCCGTGACGCCTCTCTAGCCACTCCTCAAAGAGGGGTCTTCATATTCATATTCATATTCATTTATTCATTTTGTGAACATAGGGTACACTATACAGATATTACACAAAAAAAATAAAATGTTGGTCCATGCTATGTTCCGCCAAAAGGCATACAAAATATCATTAGGTAATCAAATGTCAAGTAAAAAATAAAATAAAGTTAATAGGTAAGTAGATGTCACAATTTCATGCAATAGTGAATAATAATAATTAGTCACAATTTCGTATACAATACATAAAATGTCCATAGATATTATCATTATCTTATGACAGCAACGTTTTAATTATGAACCGATATAAAATTATACAAATATTATTTTAATTTGTCATTAAGATATTCATTAACCGAATAATACGCCTTGTTACTCAATAATTTAAACAGCTTACGTTTAAACTCATTCATGCTGTTGCTTGATACAATTTGATCAGGTAATTTGTTATAAAGTTTTGGAGCCATTGCATATATACTATTATAGAGAAACTTGGTTTTAGTGTAAAGCGGGTGCAACTTTTTTGAGCGCCGCTGACTTTTTACAAATTCATATAAAAACATGTTGTTTTTTACAAAGATGGACAGGCTTCATAGACATAAAGTGATGGCACAGTCAATATTTTTAAGTTTTGGAAATGTGGCTTGCATGAAACCGTCCGTTTTAATTTACATATTGCTCGAATACATTTTTTCTGTGCTATCAGTACCTCCTCTACCTTAGTCGCATTGCCCCAGAATATAAGGCCATACCGCAGAACAGAGGCGACATAACCGTGATAAGCTGCTAGGAGCACTATCTTGTTCACAATTTTGCCTAACATATAGAGAGCATAGGAAAACTTACTGAGCTTCCCACATACATTATCAATTTGAGTCCTCCATGACATATCGTTATCAATATGCAATCCGAGAAATTTTGTGACATTAGTTTCCAGTATTTGGTCTCCTTTGTAGTTTACTTGAAATTGTGAAAGTGTTTTTTGTCTAATTTTAAAATTCATAATTTTAGTTTTACTTAGGTTAATTTTAAGGTTATTAGCGTTCAGCCAGTCAATAATCGTAACAAGACTCGTGTTAATATCCTCTTCTATTTCTTTATTACTACCAGTATCATATATAACCGTGCTGTCGTCGGCAAATAAGGACATTTGGTGATTGATTATTTGGGGAAAGTCATTAATGTAGCAGATAAACAGCAAGGGTCCCACCACAGAACCCTGCGGAACACCGTAACAAAGAACTTTAGAACTAGATGAGTATATTACTTCAGTTTTGGTCTTAATATCTACTTGACTAATCTGAGTAATTTGTTTTCTATCTTCCAAATAAGATTGTATCAGATTAAGCGCGTTACCTTTGATGACGTATCTGTTTAGCTTAGCTAACAGTACTTTATGGTCCACATAGTCAAATGCCCTAGTCATATCCATATACATAGCCATTACTGGTTTCCTATTGTCCATGTTGTAATGTATTTTTTCAAGAAAATTATATATGGCCCTATTAATGGTTTTTGATTTCCTAAAACCCATTTGTTCCTTGCAAAAGATATTATATTTTTCAAAGTAATTATAAATTCCATTATAAATAACTTTCTCGAAGATCTTTGAGAAAATCGGTCTTATCGCCGCTATCCAAATACCAACCCTAAGGGTGGGAAAATAGGGGTGATTTATTGTTCACTCAAAGATTTGAATGCTGAGTTGTGTATTATTAGTTATTACTCTACTCAGTGCCACATAATGCCTGCCCTTTGGCAAACAATTAGTAGATTATAGCTACAAAAAATTATAAAATGAAAACTTTTTAACAAAAAAATTAAACCGCCGAAAAAACTGAAAAGCAAAAAATAATAAAACTTTTTTATTTAACCTTAATAACTAAGTTCTTACACTAATGTAAGTATACCTAAATAATGTTGAGTCGGCGCCGTTTAAATTTAAGGCAATTTAGTGATCTTTGTTTATTGATTGTTTGGCGCCGACTGGCGTCATCGTGCACGGAGTTTTGTTTTCAAAATTGTATAGGTAATAAATAGGTTTTGCCGAGAGTACATCACTGCCTATCCCTTCGTTGAAAAGAGGAGTGATGTTATGTATCATCGTAGATTCTTAATGGCATGTTTCGGTTCGCCGTGTTTCTAAGCTTGATCGAATCATAATAATTATGAGAATTTGAATACTATGCGATATCAATTACCTAAGCTATGTAATAATAACAAGTAGATATGTAAGTTAGCTAAGGGCTACTCAAATTCATGTTTCCAGTAGATGTTATTTTAAGTTAAACAAATATCAACTTTATTTGTAAAAGAATAAGTTGATTTCAGAGTGACTAGCACTATTGACAAATTTATTAAAAAAATTGAAGTTGCAACGTAAACTGAATTTTATTGTGTAGATGTTAAAGTTATTTTTCCAATAACTCATATTTGTTTACATGATTGGAAATTATCGCGAACTCAGGTATGCTGTTTAATTAAATGAATGCTAGACCTTTGTAACGTAATGCCGTATACCTAATGTGCGCTGACCTTTTGTTTTATAGTAAGAAATCGATATCTTTTGGAGTATAAGCTAGGTACTAAACCTATTTCTGTTAAATACTAATGTTCAAGTGTGTAATAAAGATTATGTGATAACCTCTTTTAATATTAAAATATACATGGTTGTATTTCTCGAAAGAAGTTAAGGATCCTGCAACCAGACGCGACGGAACTCTTGTAGAACACTTTCTATGGAAACTTTATACAGAGCAGAGAGCCGACCCTCTATACAGAGTGACAGGGTCATCGACGCGCAAACTGTAACCTTGAATTCAGAACATGATTCAATCCCCCTAGAGTAGAAAATCTTCAAGGGTAATAAATAAAAAAAATCGGCGATTTCATAGAAAAGTGCAACATCTACGCGATCAAAGTTACGCGAACAACGATTTTTTTTTATAACGGTAGTCGTTAGGCGCCGATTCCCTTGTTCACAAACTAAACTAAATTTAACTTCAGTGCATCTTTTTCTTTCTATTTCATTAAGAAAAGGACAGAAGATAAATATTAGTTTAGTCCTGTCAAATTAGTCAGCGCCTGACGTTAATTGACGTATTTTTATTAGCCATGTTTTTAATCAAGTCTAATTTGTCTATGGAGTATCTACATTTGACAGGACTAAACTAAGATTTATCTTCTGTCCTTTTCTTAATGAAATAGAAAGAAAAAGATGCACTGAAATTAAATTTAGTTTAGTTTGTGAACAAGGGAATCGGCGCCATCGACGTACGTATGTTACGTTAACTAACCGTTTCAAACAACCGGCCCTTTATTTTTTTTTATTTTTTTTTATTTTTATTATCGCACGAGTGGATAGCTTTACAGCAATACATCGCAAACGAATAGCGTCCCTGATGCGCCGCTTGCGGGGCAGCCCCAACAGCTTCTTGCAACTCATTGCGGATAGAATGGACGCTGACAGTTCACTCATGGAGTACTGGACAGAACAACATGTCAGGCGTTCCTGATTTTGTGTGTCGATATAATTTGTGTGTGTGTATTATTATTATTGATTTTATTATAAATGTTATTTATTTATTATTGAATTACCAAACCCAATATGGACAAGTTATATAAGCTTGTAATTTATCTGAAATAAATAATTTGAATTGAATTAAATTGAATTATTATTATTATTATTATTATTTTTTTTTCAGGATGGGAAATCATCATATGACCCCTCCCCTGGGTGGAGCAGAAGGGAGTGTCAGACTCTTACTGACTAAAACCCACCCGTGTTCCTTTCTTAGCCCTTTATGTACCAGGGCAGCGGTAACCCTTTCGGACGATCCCGCTACCCCGGCAGGCTTCGGCCCTGTCGGGCCCCGTCAACTACGCTGACATCTCTTTGAGGCGCGCGTGGAACACAAACACGCCGTCCGGCACGGGCCTGGTTCTGATCGGACGGAGAGCTACCCATTGCTCTCCGCCCGCAGGCCCGCGCCTACGGTGGCCGGGAGTCATCACGCGGCTCCCGACGCCCGGAGCGTCTCCCTCGGCGGCTGAGGCGTGAGGATCTCTCCCTCAACAACCGGCTCTAAGATCACAATATCTTAGGGCGTCCTCTCCTGGTATTTCCGCTCACATCTTATTTAGGCTGATATTGTAATAGTTATTTGCTAATTACCTTCAATCTAGCGAGTTGCGCAGCACTGAAGGCTGTTCTTGGTCTCTTCTCTTCTGGCACTGCTGCAGCTCTCTTCTTCATCCTTCTGCTTCTGGGACCTGTTGGCAAAGAGAAAAAAGATTAGTATAATCAGCTTAATATGACACAAGCCTCCGCTTTTCGAGAGGAAGTGGGCCGTAGTCCACCACGCGGGCCCAGTGCGGGTTGATAGATGTCACATGTCTTCGAATTTTTGGTTCTAGGACATGCCGGTTTCCTCACGATGTTTTCCTTCACCGTTTTGAGAGATGATGAAAAAAAATGATGGTGATGAAAAAAATTATACAAAGTAAAGCGTCTGCTTGGGTTCGAAGCCATGGCCTTCATCTCGTCGCTCTCTGGCCACCACTGCTCTTGCTGTTCCTCCTGAGCTGCTTATTAAAAAAAAATACATATAACGGGTGTAAAGTGATACTTAACGAAGCCTAGAGAGTCCCCGTCATTGATATATATTTTTTGTACTGGACAATACCTGGGAACCTTCTGGTTACGGAGATATTGAAGGCCAAAATTGCCACTTCAACTGACGTTGTTTTACGAAAACCAGTTTTTAATAATATTATAAACACAACTTTAAATACCCCTCTACCATTGCATGCACCAGTTTTGTGTACGTTTCATTGCGCACTACCACAAACAGCAAAAGTTCACACCAAAAATAAGTCGTTACCCAGCAATTATTTTTATACTTAGTTTGATCTACAGAATGCGTAGTAAACGGCTATGTGTCTTGTTCGCATAGTTATTACATCCTTTCTGCCCATCCCTTAAAAACATCCGGTATTCGAAACATTCCCCTTTCTCTTAACCATATTAAATAATAATCAATTGAATACCCTAACATGAAACTACCAGTTAATTTAATAACCTCAAAACTTCTAAGCCAATCGTTTCGTTACGAAATCATAAATACAATAAAGTGAGGCGTGGCCACGGAACCCTTTCGACGTTATTGTCCTTAATAAATAATTTAATGAACCCTAATGATAGTGTTGTGTGTGATGGTAGAACGTTATTTCGTTGGTTTTTGGTTAAATAGTGATGGGACGTTATTAATTTTTAATAGGTTTTTAGAGTAATTAGGGTTGACAATATTTTTAGGATAGCTTGTTTAGAGTAATTAGGGTCGACAATATTTTTAAGAAGTAACTATTAATTAAGAAGTTTAAAACTATAATTAAAATGTTTCATGTACCTAGCTGTTTTATTGTAAGTAAATTAGGCATGATGTGGTCGGAAAATTCACCGAAGGATCACGATGTCACTGAAAGTTAGACTTGTGTCTTATCGAAATTAAAACAGTGCAAACATCGATTGAAGGTTTGGTTTTGAAAAAAAATCATATCGGCAATATCAGAGGGGCAATTCTCGTAATTTTAAGAACGTTCACAGTCTGATCTGAGTCTCAATCTGTCAATAATTTTTGACACAAGTTTTTGAGATTTATTTGTCGCCGAGATGAGACTGCGATTAGATTTTGAACGTTTTAAATTACGAGAATTGACCTTCTGGTTTTGAACCTTAATTCTTTTTAAAAACGCTTCACAAAACTCTAACAAAACAAAAACCATTTATAAAATCCTCAGTTACCAGAAAAACTACAATTTCCTGAGAAACAATAAATGAAGTGTCAAATCCAATATGGCGGCCGTACAATCGCGGTCAGAAGTGTTAAGTGTGAATATTTAACTGGCACTGGCGTGATGGCATGCCACACTATGATTTATTATGCCATTCGTGTGGCAGAACTTAATTGTTAGAGAAATGGCTGTTTTAATTGGCTGTTTTCAGGATTAGAAGTGTGTAAATGACATGTTTTTATGGATTTTTGACGTTTCGTTATGAATATTTGAAAGGATAAATGAATTTAGATCTGTATTAGTATTTCTATTATAATAGGTACTTAACTGGATTGCTTTCTTGAAGAATTGAATAAGAATTAAGAACGGCGGGGTACTTGCTTAACACACTATCAGTAGTAGGCTTTCGTTTTGACAGTTCAACAACATTCATTGCGTCATTTACGTTGTTAAGCAGACACGTTTTTCGAACATATGAAGCAATGGATTAGCAATATCCTTCAAAAAATTATTCAGATTGAGACTGATAGTGTATTACCCAATTAGAGTGCTGATATAGCCCAATTGGTTATAAGCGGTAAACTCTGCTTAAGCATCAGAAATAAACCTTGTAAGTCACATTACCCAGAAATAAGTAAAAAATCACCTATAATTTCAACGCCATATATCTTTGAAACCAGAAGACAGTAATTCGCCTGTCGCTGAAAACCAGCGCTGGGGCTCGGTCTCACATAGGTCTTAGAATTATGCTGAGCGATGGCCGTTTTGAATGTGACGTATATTTTCCCCCAACTTGTTCTTTATTTGTATTCTTTCTTTGCGTCATAAACCGCAAATAAACGTATTTTCTTTATATTTAAATTTTTCATGAAAACTGATATAAGTGGAAATAGAGGTACCTACTATCGCCAAAACCTATATCTGACCATTTTAAAAAACAAAATCTCGTGCACATGATGACCACAGCTGCGTCCGTAAGTAAAACTAAAGAGGATCCTTTTTCGGTCGACTAATAATATGCGCTGCAAGCAGGAATAGTCCTTACGGTGGTCAGATATAGAATTTAGCGATAGTACATAATTACCTAGGCAGTCCCTTTCACGAGTAGCTTAACTAATTAGTCACCTACTTAGGAATAAATAAATAAATTCTCCGTCTACTAAAACACCAACCAAAGATAACACAGATTGATAACCCAACTCTACAACGCAAAAGAATTTATACTCTTCCTGCCACAGACAATACAATACCACAAACAATCACACAACGAGCGAACATTTTTAAATCCGCCATCTTGCCCACTAGCGCCAAACGCCATTCCCACACTAGGCAGTACACTAAATTCCTTTGCGAAAAAAAAATAAAGTACAGGAAAGTAGAGAAGTGTTTACGGCTATACGGCTACCGTTTCGCGATAGTGTTAAAATGTAGTGAATTTATAGCCGTTTGCTAGATCTTTTGTGATTGTGGCCGATTTTATTATTCGTTTTAAATTGTAATGGGGTGTTGATGGGTTCTGTGGGGGCTATATGGGTGGTTTTTGTGGTATGGTTATTGAGAATTAGTGGTTTGGTTACTGTTAGGTATAAGAAAGAGGATATTGATTGAGTCCTCCTAACTGAACGTAATCGCCATTTTTTTAATCCACTTTTCATGTCTGAATTTTGTTTATTTTTTTGAGGTTTACAGCGTCCTCAGTATGTTGATAGAAAAGTACGACGCGACTTGGTGGTCGCACGCTGTGGAGGTGCTGGTCAGAAGGCCCTTTTTGTTTTTCTTTGTCTCTGTGTTTTTGTTTACTAACAATAGCTTTTAAGAACAATGTTACTAATAATTGGGCCTAGTTGCCATAAATAAACAAATATTGAATTGAATTTAATAAAACCAACTACTGAATGCAACTTCTTATGAAACTAAAATTTAATAAAATTACATTTACCGTTATATTCTCAAATTTACAAATAGTTCAGTCAAAATATACAAAATCACAATATTTTTATGTTATGATTATTATTATATTTCCTTCACATAAAAACTAATATAAATTAATGAAATAATGTATAGTAACAAACTATTTGCTTTTGAAGTAAAATAAATAAATTAAAAACCGTAACATTTATTGCTGTTGGCAACACACCAATGATCAAAGAAATAATAAATTAATAATAATTTAATCATGATTTTATTACTTTTTAAAAGATGAGCGTAATGCCGGATACACACATCATCTAAAGTACAAAAATGAATCTTTCTTAACTTTTTACAGGCGCCGATGTTGAACTTTAAACATCTATTTATTGACATAAATCAGTAAGAAAGATCAAACACGTTTTCGCGAATAAAGCCCTTCAAGTGTATCAATACTTAAAATTCTACTCACACCACAAGAAATAGAGCGTGAAGATTACAAACGAATCTCCGAGAATCAAACGGAAAATCACTTTCAAATCGAAACAATAACGCCGCAATCAAAATTGTATTTTATCACCCTTAAAATAGAACAGGAAATCGTAAAACACTGGACTTCTGAAAAAGAATACCGTAACACCAACACGGAAAAATGCGTTTTATTTCCTAGAAAATACAGTTTATTATTCTGGAGCAGTTTAAAAGGCCATACATCAGGGTAATAAAGGAGGCGAACCAAATTTTTATTCGCGTTTTTAATTAAACAAGAGTTGAAAATGTTTCGGACATTTTCTGTTACGAGAATGGCGCGAGAAAATTGCTGGTCACTTTAAAAAAAGAACGGTCGCCATGTTCTTTTTATTTCTCTCTAAAATGTACGCGACTGTGTAAGAAATATGGTGTGTATAAGGTTTTTGTACTTTAATTTCGCCTTCAGACCTGGTTATCTACCGTTTTGCGAAAGAAATCGGACATTTGCCAAATGGGACGGTTTATTTATTTAATATAAGATAATCGTGGTGTTTTACTGGTTCGATTTAAAGTGACGGTAGTAAAATTCCATTAAAAGAAAATGGTTTGGCAAGTCCATTTTGACAGTGACAAAAAATTTGCTTGAAATATGAATCTCTAAAAATGGCACAGGGAAGTTTTGTGCCAAAAACAAAATGTATACTAATAATTCATCGTCATCTGCCTAGCCCTTCCCAACTAGGTTGGGGTCGGCTCCCAGTCTAACCTGATGCAGCTGAGTACCAGTATTTTACATGGAGCGACTGCCTATCTGACCTCCACAACCCAGTTACTGGGTACTTCGAAACACCTTGGTAAGACTGGTTGTCCGACTTTCGGGCGTCGGACGACCCGTAACGACTGTCAAAGATCCACAAATGACAGCCGGGACCAACGGCTTAGCGTGCTTTCCGAGGCACGGAGGGGTCTTGGTATGCAAAGATGGTCACCCATCCACAACCCAACCGCGGCATCTATACTAATAATTATGTATAAAGAGGTAAAATATTTGTCCAAGGACTGGAAGACTGTCGGTCTTGTCGCCGGACGACCCGGTTCTACCCGCGATGGTGAAAATATATTTTCACCATCGTGGGTAGAACCTGGTTGAGGCTAACACAGGAGCGTGGGGAATGCCATAAGAAAAGAGAGGCCTATTCTCAGTTGGTGAAGTCGGGCTGCGCATGATAATGAAAATTTATAAGTCTTCGGAACTACTGATCCCATTCCAAAAATTTTTTACTAATGGGAAGCTACAGTATTGCCAAGTGTCACATTCACGGACGAAGTCGCGGGCGGAAACTAGTATATTTGAAAAGTAACACAAATTACTTTTCGACCTAAAAATCACCTACTATTTAAACCACAATAACACTTAGTACCTCGTCATCATAACTCCAACCCCCCCCACCCCCGCCACACATACAACCCTCAATTCATCAACCCCTAAGTGCAAAACAAAACAAATTAAGGGACATAAAGCAGTTAAAAGACATAATTTGAATGCCCCTACCCCAAGTTGGGACCATTTAAATTCCTGGCAACCCCATCTGGACATTAACGGGACAAATGAGGTTATATATCTATAGACATGGTTAAGGAGATAAATCCATTTGAGTAATTTTTTTTTTCTATTTACCCATTTTTCTGTGAAGATATATTTTGAAAATTACCCTTCGCGAAAGGGTAACAATGTCTAAGGACGGCATGCACCGTAATGGCGTAACACACTATCAATCACAATCTGAATCATTTTGAAGGATATTGCTAATCCATTGCTTCATATGTTCGAAAAATTTGTCTGCTCAACAACGTACATAACGCAATGAATGTTGTCGAACTGTCAAAATGTAGGCCATTACTACTGATAGTGTGTTATGCAATTACCCCGCTGGTTATTGTCATAGAAACTCTCTAGATTTTGTTTACATAGGATTGTTGTGACGATGTTTAGAAGATGCCTATATCCAGCAGAGGACGTCATTTTATTTATTTAAGGACAACTAACAAAGCATACACCATAATACATGCTAAAGATTCCATGTTATTTTTTTATACATTTTATAGTGTAGCCTTAATTAAAGGATGCCACGGCATGCACTAAACATAGAAGGAGAAAATGCAGTAACAAAACAGATTTTACTTATAAGCTAGAGAGATTGATTGTTACATAAATTCAGATACATGACACTTTCGACAAAATATGGAGAGGATCATGTATCTCATTTATTTTGCGATATTTTTTACATTCAGCTGAGAGCATGATAATTTATCAATCAATCTTTCTAGCCTTTTCCAACTGTGTTGGGGTCAGCTTCCTGTCTAAGCGGATGCAGCTGAATACCAGTATTTTATATGGAGCGACTGCCTAACTGACCTCCACAACCCAGTTACTGGGTAGCACCACAACACTCCTTGGTAAGACTGGTTGTCAGACTACCCGTAACGACTGTCAAAGATCTACGAAAAGCTGAGAATATGATAAAAGAGTCTCCTTTCAATTTTCAATCCACCATACATGCAAAAACTATATCATTACGTAATACACACAGCATTTCCCGACGAAAATGGTGACAGACATACGAACAACCTCTCACTACAAGAAACAACGTTCCAGTCTAAACCGGTTCAAACCAGTTCGGTTGAACATTCAACTGTTAGCTCAGATGATAATAACTTAATTAACTTGAACTTCAGTTCAATAGTTTGCGAAGGTTATTAATACTAAAGTTTTAATTGGATTTTAGAATTATTATTGTCGAGTAGTCTTAAATAGGCCTCTTTGGTTCATCATTTATCAACATTTCAGCCGAAAGACGGCCACTGCTGGACATAATCCCCTCACGACCGGTTCTGAGCTTCTCGCATTCAGCGGCTTCCTACGACCTTCACGAGGCCATCGGTCCACCTTGTGGGAGGCCTTCCAACACTTCCTCTTTGCTTAGCTGGTATTATATGCAATTATTACCCAGTAACTGGGTTGTAAAGGTCAGATAGGAAGTCGCTCCATGTAAAACATATATTAAAGAAATGGCTTATTGAAAAATGTTTTTATGATATTGACGAATTCATGACATGTAAATAATAATACTTTTACTTTTCAATTTTTTTTATTGGAGGCTAGGGATCAATTTTTGTATTTAAGAAATGACTTATTGTTTTTATAATATTGCTAAATTAATTAATGACATGTGAATAATAATACTGACATTTTAAATAGTATCAATTGTAAATGAATCAATTTTGCATGCCGATTATACGGTGAGACATGCTGAACTTCCACAATGTACATATAATGTAACGTAACACCTTGTAACTATGTTTCTGGCAAAATAAATTATTCTATTCTAAAATACAGGTGCATCTAGTTAGACTGGAAGCCGTCCCCAAAGCTAGTTGATGACTACCCATAATCTGTACTAACATTAAAAATTCGACAGTAACTTTGTATGTTACTTTTTCACGCTAAAACCACTGAACGGAATTCGATAAAATTTGGCAAGGGGATAGACGGCATCCTGGCGAAGGACATAGGCTGTTTTATCCCAGTAGCACGTTCCTGTGGGATAATTTCCGACATCCACGCGGACGAAGCCGCGGACTGAAGCTAGTCATAATTAGATTATCATAAAAAATATGCTACGGCGTAACTCACTGCTACGAACCCGTAGCACTTTAAAATTTTCTATGTGTGAGTTTTCAATGTGTTTTTTTGAATGTGTGAGCACCATGTATCTATCACATAGTTAATCTGTATGTCATGGTTTCATTTATCCATTTTAATTCTTTTAACTATTGTGGTATAGTAATTTTATTTTTAGGTGCATCGTCTTCACATATAATTATATAAATAATGTATGCAAAATATTGTAAAACAGTTTAAAAGAGTAACGGTGGAGTTTCTTGCCCATTCTTCTCCATACGAAAACTACCTTTTGGAGGGGGCGGGCGACTAGAATCAATTTTATTTTAATTTTATTTTTGACGTTCAAAAGTGCCTTTTATGTGCCTATTTGAAATAAATTATTTGACTTTGACTTTGAAATGCTCCCTTTAATTTTGGTGTAAGTTTGCTAACTTCATAATTTGATATCGGTATAACTGCCTACCGATTTTATAAGTAGCAAGTCGTGAAGTAAAACCGTAATACGTGTAATTACCGTAATAATACGATTACGAGTAAAGTGTATGAATCGATAATCGTTAAATATCGATAAAAAGTGTTGGTTTTACAAGTCGAATTCTTACTTGTGGTTTGTGGTTTTCAATGCATGTTTTGAAATACAACAAGTTTTTTGAGATAGCATGAATTGAAGACTTTCTTTGGTCTAGTGGAAGTCAGAGTAACCACGACTGTCAAACTTCATCTTTATGGGTTATTCTTTAAGAACTTCTTAGTCATAGTTCGGAGTCTGGATCTATGATACCTAGCTAAGGGGGATAAATAATTAAATTAAATAAATATTCCATTTAGTATTCAAATTGGTAAAATATTTACATAAATTCTTACACACCCTGATGTATATATATATAGATACGCATACGCTAAGGTAATCCGCAAAATCAATTTTTCGTAGGTTTTTTGCAATTTGCAGGTATGTACAAGTGTGTAACAGAATTTTCCTCATAAAATCATCAATACAACCCTCTAAGTTCATATAATCCTATTGGAAATATCAATCAATAGGATTATATGAACTTAAAACGTTGTATTTCAATTTTTTTTTTTTCTGTTTTTTTTTTTTTTTGTCGGTTTGTTACAATAATATATTATTTATTTGTATAGATTTGGTCACGGGAATGGGCAGTAGAATTCTCCTCTCTACTAATAACAAAATCTGTTGCTAAAGGTGGTGATTGTGGTGGTGGTGGTGGTGGTGGTAACATTATTTAAGCAATTACATTTCGTTTTACAGCACTTCGCTCAATAGTGAGATTGTTTTTTTTTTTTGCCACAGATGTGTGTTAATTGGATGCGGCATTTTAACATTGTAACAAAATATTATCCCATCGCATCGAGTTTGAATAGTGAATTGTATTTGTTTTGAATCACACAAAACCTGTTACTGTAGGTCTACTGTTGGGGGTCCAGTCTGTAAAACTGGGTCTTAAAATTTGAAATTACACTTTTTTTTGGGCATTTGTGTGTGAAAAACTACTTCAGTGATTGTTACTTTGGCGCAAACAGCATCATATCGTATACAACATGCTCCAGAATTAATGCACACCACCAACCACCCCAATATTATGTTATAAGTAGTCATAATACATACACAGATTTTTTACTACTTAGTATGTTTAAAACATTGTTTATTTAGTCAATTACAATACTAATACTAATTATACTGACTGTGGAAGAAACTTGTGGTCACATTACAAATCTAGACACGCACATTGTCGCACACGTATAAGAGGTATCTACTTCGTCAATTTTGGTTTGTTTTGACTGTACAGCGGAAGTGCGACAGAAATTTATGTAGTTTAAATAATTTTTGGGATTAAAAAATACCTATATTAAAAATGACAGCAATTGATTCAGTCAAAGAATCTGAACAAACTACTTTCATAATGTGCATTATTTCCGTTAGGTACACATTGTATATTTCACAGCTAATTTAAAAACATATTTACTCCACTTCTCTTTCGTTCCTAATATATGGTAATAAAAAGGATTAAATACTTCCTGATTTTCAGGCAACCAATTTTTTTTTTTTCATAATCTTCTGTCCGATAAGCCATTTCCATTTTCAACGCAACACCCTTTCACACATCCACGACCCTAATACATATTCAGTACACGCGCACTCAACCCAATTCCAAACACATGGACTTTATTCCCCTAGCAATAAATGCTATAATCGCTTGCGCAATTTTTATCATTTCCTCAGCGACCTTATGAACCGATTTTAAATCTTATCTCGAAAGAAATAGAGTTCATATTTTATTGGGAGTTGGGAGGTATTTTTATCACGTTACTCTGATTTTTAGAGGGTTCTTAAGGGAGGATTCTTATTACATGAAAAAGCTTTGTTTTACACACCCTCTTGAGGAGGAAAAGATTTTGTTGTTCAAATGAAAATGGAATAAACATGAAATTGATAGTGTATTAACGTAAATGATTTAAATAAAAGGGTTTCTTTTACCAATATGTACTTGTTATCCAAAGAAACTAATATTAAATTATTACCGCAGGTACACCTCTGCCTAACCCTGTGGGAATTACAGGCGTGATGTTATTTAGGTCTTGGTATGTAATAGATGGTCACCCATCCATGGACCGACCTCGACAAGTGTTGCTTAACCTTGAAAGTCAACCCGTGCGGCTGTTACTATACAGGGTAGGCAGGGACATCGACGCGCAAACTGTATAGCCGTATAAGCTGTATAACTGTATACCCTGTATAGCCGCGAGCCCCGTGAGCTGCAATAATTCGGTATGTAAGAAAAAATTAAAATCCTCACCAATATTTTTTTACCTCACCCAGCAATCGAACTCTCGACCACTTACCACCCAATCAGTAACTATCTACCATCAATAAAAATACCTACAGGTACTCGTAATAAAGTAAGTATGAAACATTTTTAAAGTAACGACTTAGAATTCTGCCTACCCCTGTATCGAGAACAATCCGCGATAAACGCACCAAATCAAGTTATTAGGACATTCTTGTGATTAACAAAAACTCTTGCGCATGGTGGCCTGTTCTTAGTAGCTAGGGATGGGATGAGTCGATGATTTTTGTCGATGTTTTTGGTAGTGGTGGGATTTTCCATCTAGTAAAATGATGGATATGTTAAAAATTGGGAATGTATTATTATATAGCCAACTACTGATAAGCCTTCAGTTTTAATTTTTAATTCCAATTTTTGTAATGTTTTGTGTGTCATTATAAATGTTTATTTATAATTTAACATAGTCAATCATTAGAATATAATTATTATCCCACTAATATTATAAATGCGAAAGTTTATATGGATGGATGGATGTTTGTTACTCTTTCACACCAAAACTTCTATACGGATTTGGATGAAATTTGGAACACAGATAGTTTATCACCAAGATTAACACTTACACATTAACACACTCACTTTTTATCCCGATATGCTCACGGGATTAAAACTTCTGCGGGTAAAACCGCGGGTCGCTGCTAGTTATTAAAAAAAATCGTAGGTAAACTGCCACGATTATTGAATACAGAAAGCAGTTTTATGATAACAATAAGTATCTCTTTATTTACGTGTTTAAGAAAAACTTACGTTAAAAGAACTCAGAAATTACCAGACATTATATTTTAATATCTTAATCCCATGAGAACTCAACATTTAATGACAACCAAAACACTCACTCAGACCCCAACCCCACCATACATTAACAATTTATTACGTAGTCTTAATTTATCGACATGCCTACCCAAATTAGTGCTTAAAGATGAACCCATAATGCTGAAAAATCCGGCCGAACCCGTAGTATATAGACTAGTCTAAAAAATTCAATACTCATTCTTAAGGATGGCATCTGTTATTACCCTATACAATACCGTAAACGGTTACCATTAAAAATAAAGACGTATTGTCGTCTAGGGATGGGACATCGATCGTTACCGATACGCTGTTATCGATATTTTTTTGAATAGATCATTTTGAGAACGAGGGTAAAAATATTTTGTAAAAAAATAAAAATATACAAATGTCTGTTTGGTTTTGCTTTTTGTCTGACTATTTTTAATCACGAAAGATTGGTTCCGAAACAATCATTCTTTTTAAACAAAACGTTGCCCCACACTAGGAATTTCTCCTGTATCGTGGGTGCGTTTACAAACATTTAAACTCACATACACAAACAGCCAGACCCGAAACAACTACTTGTAGGCCATACAAATATTTGTTCCGTACGGGAATCGAACCCGCGACACGCAGCGCAGCAGTTAATCGCTTAACCACTGCGCCAACCGTGCCGCCCATTGCCACGAGCATTCCCCGAAGCCCCGAAGGGTTAGGCAGAGTTGTACCTATAGCACACCCACATTTCGCCAGTTATGTTTAAGTCCCATGTAATAAGAGGCGAGCCTAACCATCATCCGGACACATCCAAACTCAAGTCTGCTACTGAAAAACTGGAATAACCAAATAACACTTTGCCAGACCCTGGAATCGATCCCAGAACCTCAAGCTCAGCAGTAGTGCTATCAACCACTAAACCAACAAGGCACTCGAGTAGTATACTATTAACTTTTTAATTTAAACATAGTTAAAACAAACAGTTTAACAAATAATAACTACTTTGATATGAAACAGGGTATTTTAACTATAACTCGTATCGAGACTTTGTCAGTAGTTAGAACAAATTATATTATTAAGCAATTTGCTGTCCAATAGGTCCTTTATTGACATAGTTGGTGAATAACTATGTTGTTGCTGTTATTATAGATAGTTATGTCATTTACTTCCTGAAGTATTGGAAAATTGGATAATCTGTAGAATGATTTACGTGCTAAGTAATCTTTTAAAATGACTAGTTTACAATCGTAAATGTCAAAATGTAAATATTTTTTAAAATCTGTATTATCGTTTAGTTATGTGGTATAGGATGAAGTTCTTCTAATGTAACAGACAGCTGTGCTGCTGGGGAGTTTGTTGCATCCCTTCATCTTCCCAGCGAAAGCACTAGGAAGTGGTGAAGGGCGGGCATTTTGGGGGACTCCCTTATGTAATTTTGACTTTGAAAAAGTGCTGATTCTCAACCTACTTTGAATAAATGACTTCTGATTTTGATTTTACTATCCCAAATGTCAAAATAGAAATAAAATGTCCAAATCTATATTTCGTATAGTTTAAACCACACACGAACTTTTTTTAATTGTCTTAACCCTATTAGCAACAGCTTCTGATTAGCTGGTGGACACCATCATTTCGTTTGTGTCAAGCTGCACACCAAATGATAATGCTTCAGTGCGAAATCTATCGATATATCGACAACTAACGCACATCCCTGCTTTTCCCTGTAATACCAATTGTCACAGTAGCGGGAAGGTCTGCACTAATTAGTTGAGATGGGTGGTACTTATAAACGTTGTACATATATGTGATAAAGTGTTTATTCATACAAAAAAAGTTGTCTAACGGCAAGGACAAAAATAATTTAGAAAAAATAAAGTAAAAATCTAGCTATCCTTAAAATAAAAACGACTAATAAAAATGGAATATACAAGATAAATTTTTAACCAGTGCGCAAACTGAAACCATGAATTCAGTACACGATTCTGAACCCACATACGTTGAAATTTTAGGTCAGTTAGTAAAAAAAAATTTACTCTGCCATTCATTTTGAACGCGTCGGTATTGCACTTGTCTATGAAACAGTTGATTTTTTTTTGATAATCTACGAAATATTTCTACGGTAGGAGTTCTAGACTCCTACCGTAGAAATATTTCGTTGATCATGTGCTGAATTCATTGTTACAGTTTTCGAACTGGTTAAAAATTTATCGTGTATAAAAATAATTATTCACCTGGTAAGTTAACCGCAACTTATACGAAGGTTGGCAAGCAGGTCCTAACGAGTATACAAAGCTACAAAATCAAGCTAGACACTACCTAGAACGTCATAAATCTTGACTATTCTAAACTAATATTATTAAAAAAAGATTTGACTTTTTGTATGTTTGTTTGTTACGCTTTCACGCTAAAACGGCTGATAGGATTTGGATGACATTTGGCACATGAGTAGACCATGACCTGGATTAGGACATAGGATACTATTTATTCCGATATTCTCACGGGATCGAGACGTATGCAGGTGAAACCGTGGGTGCAGCTAGTGCTAAATAAAAGACTCAGAAAATTCCTTCGCTTAAAACATTGGTTTTCCTAAGTCCTATTTAGCAGTACAATAAATTGATGATTGAACGAATCACTTTTGTGTCTCCCTGTACAGACATTTTTGCAATACCGAGTCAAAATTGTACTTTTACCGAAGCGATTCTGATTTCGCTTTTTATTAAGACATTGCGGCTGATCAGGTGAGTGCAACACCTTGCTATAACCACGGGTCCTTAGTAAAAGGATGTAGGCAGACAATGATGCTTATAGTTAAAGGTGGCTGGCTGGAAGAGAGGAAGGCCACAGAAAAGATGTATTTTAGATGTATTTTGTTTTTTTGGATGTATTTTTGTTTTTTTTGTTCATTAGTACATAGAATCAAGTTTTTCTAACTGAACAGACAGCTGTGCTGCTGGGAAGTTTGCTGCGCCACTTCTTCTTCCCAGCTAAAGCACTAGGAAGTGGTGAAGGGCGGGCGTTTTGGGGGACTGTCTTTTGTAAGTATGACGTTCGAAGAGTGCTGATTTTCAGCCTAGTTTTAATAAATGACTTTTCGTATAGATTGTGTAAGGAGGATGCTAGCACTAGTGTGAATGGTCACCCATCCTTTACCTGACCACGACAAGTGTTGCTTAACCTCACTTTAAAAGTAACCTTCCTTGTAACAAAAAAGAGAGTGACAAGACTAGGGTTGAAAGAAAAATGGAGAGGCCTTTGAACTGCAGTCGGACCAAATATTGGCAAAAAACAAAAAAAAACCGTCTGCAATGGTCGCCCATCCTTTATCTGACCGCGACAAGTGCAGCTTAACCTCACTTCAAAACTAAAATATAAAATCATACTTTTCTAGTAACAAAAACTGTCACGAACGGCCACTCATCCTTGACTTGACCGCGGCAAGTGTTGCTTAACCTCACTTTAAAAATTAAAATGTAAAATCATACTAACAAAAAGTAACATTTTAATTCGTCCGTCTGTTAGTCATTGTCTAAGAAACTAAAGGTCTCTCTATAGTGAAGATAGCTATAAGCTATAACTGTGGTGGAATGTGTCTATTTCCATTTTGGGGCATAAGCAGCAGTTATGGTTCAACGGGTAATTAACTCGCTTTTCGCGCTTAACGATTTTTAGGGGTCCGTGAGAAAAAATATTGACATGAAACCTACATTATATTATCGTCTACGTCGCACATTTTTACTTCTGAAATTTTTGTGTGTAATACACAATCAATTCCTGGATCTTTGGCAGTCGTTACGTTATTACCTAGTAACTGGGTTGCATAGGTCAGATTGGCAGTCGCTCCATGTAATAAAATGGTACCCAGAGCACAGAATAAATAGTGCGAGAAGCCCCGCTTTATTAGTTAAATAAAAATAAAAAAAAATAGTACAACAGTTTGAGGTAAAACATTTTTAGAGGAAACATAAAAACTGCAATTAATGATACCAGAGACAATACCCGAACCGTTTTAAAAACCACAAAAATGTGTAAAAACCTTTCTCCATTGTATCTACAGAACCATAGAGCATAATTCACGGTCGATTACACCTCATTCTATTGCAAGCATAGACAACTCTGACGATATACTCGTTTGTTTCATTAATTTCTCAGAAACGTAGTTACGGCTAAAAGTACTGTGTTAATTGATTAATTGCTGTTGTACCTGTGTGTGTGTGTGTGCGAATAAACTTGTTATAGTTTATTGGTAAGGGAATAAAGAATGAATACTTTGTATGACTACAGTACTAAAAAATACAAACTACTTTAACAAGTTAAATAGTAAAAGATACAAATTCAATAATGTTTACCAAGCAATAAAACAGCGTTATTAAATAAAAGCATATTATGTATGGCTCCATGCATATATAACCATTTACCAATTTCACTTCTGGAGCTAGGTGATATAAATATATTTCAAAACAATATAAAAACACTGTTACTAAGAAAAGCATATTACTCTGTCACTGAATATTGACAGGATAAACTTATATAATGTTACTCCATACGATATTTTAAATTGTCTTTTATTGTTAAATTCAAGCTTCGTAGATTCCTGTGTATTTGTAAATTTGCATGCCTTATGGCAGGATATGGCTAATGGACACTATTTTTTGTATGAGACCTTTTCTTTTATGATTATTGATTATCGATACTTGTATCGAGTTTTTTTTTTTAATATACTCTTCTTGAGTTTCACTTCTTTGTTGGTAGAACGTATAAAATTTGAGAGGGTTTGAGTTTTATTTTTTTAGGCAAAAAATTACCGTTGATAGTCGTCAAACTTAAAAAAGATGTAATTTTAACACGAGTAACGAGTACCATAGTTGCATATGACACTCACACAATCTCAATCTGAGTCATTTTGGACGATATTGCTAATCCATTGCTTCATGTGTTCGAAAAATGTGTCTGCTCAACAGCGTAAATAACGCAATGAATGTTGTTGAACTGTCAAAATGACAGCCATTGCTACTGTTAGTGTGTTACGCAATTACTCCGCAGTACCTTTAATGAAAATCAATGAAGCAAAATATGTAATGCGGATTGATCATTTTACATTTTTTTTTTCTTTTTTTTTGCGGTTCTTAGCATTATGCTGATGTTTTCCCTCAACTTGTTATTTTTTGTGTTTTTTTTTTTTCTGCGTCCTGTTTAACGCAAATAAACTTATTTTCTTTCTTTCTTTCCTTTCCAATTTTGCGCAGCAATTCTTAACTCCAGCACCAATCATTTGCGTGATTTAATGTTGGTATCATAATCATAAGTTCTTATTATTATTACCAACATAATAAAGACATACATACCTACACTGTTAAAGTTTGATTACCGATCAACCTTTATAAAAAGGGTGTGCGAAAACTTTGAATTAAGGATCCAATAAAAAACCACTTAAAACAGTTCTTATCAGAACCGAAAATATTAAATGCTTTTAAAAGTTCAATGCATAATAAATAAATATTATTACACATTTCACACCTTAACAGCTTATATGTAGAAAAAACAATTTATCCAAGCTGTATTTTATTTTAAGAATAATTATATTGCACCACGGAATCGTACCTTAAATGCTACTGGGCGTTGCCAACATAACGCGAGTCAGGCAAAATGGCGGACGCTCGAAAAAAGAATAATTGCACGATATAATTGAGCTAAATTGTTTCATTACTTCACCTGTTAATTCTACAAACATACTCATGCTGCTCACTGAAAAAAATCAATCGATTTACCGTCTTATTACAAAGGAAAAAAGACGTAATTTATTACAAAACGTTTTGCTAACTGTAAAATTTAAATTGTCTATGCTTATGGAAAAATAAAGGTAGTGTCAATGTGTTAAGGGTTTCCGTCGATATTGCGAAATTAAACTCTATATTTTGATGGATAGAGTTGAATAATGGTTAAGAGGTGTGTTTTTTTTAATAATTGGTGTGGGTATAATTATGTTGTCAGGGCTTTTTTTTAATAATGAAGCTCTTTTAGCAGCGGTTGCGATGAAAGATGGAACCGGTTACCTCTTTAAGCTTAAAGCGAGTGATTACGAAATTCTACTAGATTTTTTCGACTCAATTAAAATATATTTTTCCAGAAATTGTCTTCGAATAACAAAATGGCGACTAGTACAGGGAATACTGTCATTGTACTAGATATTTATCAACTGAACCTGCGAACCTTTGAACCTGCTTACTGTATTACCTGGACAATAAAAATGTTCTATTTTTTTCTATTTCTGTTTATTTTTATATCGTTCGGTTTAAACCCAAACTCGAAGTATTTATTTCAAATAAACCAATTACAGACACTTTTGAATTATCAAGGAGTCGTTCAGTCAGAAAGATGAAGCTATAGTTACTCATTCCAAAGTGTAATAGGTTCCTATGCAGAAGAACGGACAAGAAACTCCGTTTTTCTTGTAAGTATTATTTCTAAATAAGAGCCTAATTTGTTTCCAGAAAGATACATTTTCAAATCCAAGAAGTATCAATCTGGATTTAACTGTACACATCAAACACATTTCCAGTTTTAGCTCACCTTACATTGTATAGGCTTTTCGTACACTCAGAAGTCAGCTTGTACTGGTTAGGTATAGCTTGATGTTTAGCCGTGCGTACCAATTTAAGAAAGCTAATAAATTATGTGTCGGAAACCTTATTAAATTGACTCAGTCAAACATAAATTTATTTCGACAGATGCATCGTCTATTAACATATCTTCCTATTTATGTTAGATAAATTATTTTGTCAGATAATCACTCACCGTATCTGACACAAATCCTAACCTCTGAATCTATACTTACACATAAAAATACGCCTGGAATCCCCGTAGGGTTACGTAGATGTGTACTAAAGGTACACCCACATATCACCAGTTATTTTTCAATCAATCAACTCAGCCTATCGCAGTCCACTGCTGGACATAAGCCTCTCCCAGACAGCGCCACAACCCCCTACGCTTGCCGATACGCGGTCTCGTATACTCCATCGGTCCTTCTACAAACATGGCCAGCCCACTGCCACTTCAACTTGCTTACTTTTCTGTAGTTATGTTTAAGTCCTTTAAAATAAATGGCGAGCCTATTGCCAATAAACCACAACCAACGCCAACCATATCTATACTTTTCTAACAATTTTATTCTGGCAATACCGAGAGCCGAGGTGAAATGTCTACAAATCCGTCGGGCGCACTCCGAAGCCAATTTTAATTCCGGTGAAACCCTTACACCGCGTTATCCTAACTGCCAAGTTTGATAAGATTCTCATAGGAAGTTATTCACACCATTACCTATGTACTCTATTTGCCTACTGTGAAGACTATGGGGTTTATTTATAAACGTTGCTAAAGTCAAAAGACGTTTAAACGTCAAAAATGTATGTTTAAACAGTCGGTATCATTAAAGCAACGTTTATAAATAAACCTGTATGTGTTTTTGGAAAACCTTTAACCAGAAGACCAATTCTCGTAATAAAAATGCTCAGATTTTGAACATTTTCGTCGCAATCTCATCTCAGCGGCAATCAATGTCAAAAACTAATTATCAAAAATGTAGGGAAATTAGAGGCATTTTTACAGATTGCGACTGAGATCAGATGGCTATTTCTCGTAATTTAAAACGTTCAAAATCTAGTCGCAGTCTCATCTCAGCGACAAAGAAATGTCAAAAACTTGTCAAATGTAGGGAAATATTTTTTGACACATTGAGACAAATCTGCAGGCCAATTCTCGTAATTTAAAACGATCAAAATCTAGTCGGTCTCATCTCGGCGACAAACAAATGTCAAAAACTTGTCAAAATGTAGGGAAATTTGACGTATTTTTGACAGGTTGAGACTGAGATTAGACTGTGAACATTGTTCAATTTACGAGAATTGCCCCTCTTGTTCTTTTTAAATCATGGAAATTATTTAGGTAGGTACGGCCAGTTATACTTGTATCACTATAATGTTTGAATATTAATATTACTTTTAGAGCTGATTTTTCCAACGCCAGATAATTATATCCGAGGAATAATTTTGAATTTTTGACAGTTCTTCCATACAAAATCTGTCAGACGTCAATTTTATTCCACGAATGAAAATTATCTGTCGATTGAAAAATCAGCTCTTAAAATGACAAAATATTCGGGTTTTGGACTTGTGAACAGCGTTTAGAGGACTCACGATAACATTGATTGATGTTCGATACGGTACGGAAGCGTATCGAGTGGTTGTGAATGCTGGTTCAGTAACCCGTATGTCAGTGGTAACTTTTGGCACACAAAAGTGTCGAAAATAATATTTAAAAAGTTAACAACCAACCAAGAGTTGAAGGCCCATCTTTACAAGATCAATTCCAGAAAAAACAAACACACAATAAACAAACACATATTAAAACAATAACACTTTTAAATTACTTCCATTGTTTTCCCGAGAAAATTCACATTTGAATTGTTTCCGTCATTTTCCCGTGTCATTCAATGTGACAGCTGTCAGGGCGCCATCTTGTTGACATGGAATGTCAACGATTTATTGTGTTGCCTTCTAACTTTGAAATTAGTGATATTTTTCTTTGAATTTATGCAAATATCGTTATGGTTTATTGCTTTTCGCATTTTAAAGTTATTTTTAATTTGTACTAGCTGCGTCACGCGGTTTCACCCGCGTAAGTTTCGATCCTGTAGGAATATCGGGATAAAAAGTATTATATGTGTTAATTCTGGTTATAAACTATCTCTGTGCCAAATTTCATCCAAATCCGTTCAGTAGTTTTTGCGTGAAAGAGTAACAAACATCCATCCATCCATACAAACTTTCGCGTTTATAATATTAATGGGATTTATACTGTCTCATTGCATGACATCCTGGATTCGATTCCCAGGTCGGCTAGTGTTATTGGAATTTTCCATCTGGAATTTCTCAGTAGCCGACCAGCTCAGGAGTCTGGTTTAGCGCCTGGTTGATAGCAATAAACTTGCCCCCTATAACATGACTTAAACATAACTGAAAAATAAAGAAAAAAGAAAAGCAATGCATTTATTTGCGGCAAATATGACGCATAAAAAAGATCATAAACACACAAAAAAAAATAACAAGTGGGGGGTAGACATGCGTCACATTCACGCAAAACGGCCATCGCTCAGCATAATGCTAAGACCTTATACGAGACAGAGCCCCAGCGCTGGTTTTCAGCGGCAGCCGGCGTTGACGTGATGACGATCAATCGGAATCTGAATCATTTTGAAGCAAATTGCTAATCCATTGCTTCATAAGTTAAAAAAGATGGTGAAACCTGAAAAATGTGGTTGTACTATAGGTAGACTTCTGCCTAACCCTTCAGGGAATGCGTGATGTTTATGTTATTATTTATCTGACATAAGTATTATTTTAAAATAATAATTGTAGTTGTTACACATTTTTTCATTGGCAACCCGCACTGGGCCCGCTTGGTCGAGTACTGCCCACAACCTCTCATTGAGAAGATGCCTGTGTCCCAACAGTGGGAACACTATAGGCTGATTTGCTAAATTATTACGACCTTTATGAACGTAATATTAAACTGGAAAATCTAATAAATTAGTTCGTATATGTGACTAAGTAACTACTTGACCAATATAATTCTAGAGCGAATCGAATAAGGTTGTCGAGTCGATAATTTAATTTCTTATTGGTATCGATAAATTTTGCAATTTACATCTAAATAGGAAATCCCTTCTCTTCTGTCGAGTGTTGTGAAACATACAAATAAGGCGATATGAAATTAGGTGAATTGATATCGATACTAACATTTTCTAATCAGCAATCTGCTTCACAAGAAATGAGATGTTTCTTTATCATACCGAGGTCGTTAAAATGAGATGAACTATTGTCTGCGTAGCTACTGTAAGACTTCAATTGTGTAGTATTTTTTTTTAACTTTTTGAACGCAGTGTAAACTGAAGGTCCGTTTACACTGCTATCAAAATGTAAAAAAAAAAAAACTTTTTTTTTTTCGAATAATTCATGAAAGTTTTTCGGTTCCATATTTTCGCAAAATTAAAAACAGTCCTGTATATCTCATAACAATTAACAATCATATGAAATAATACCTACCTAGTTTATTTGTACTATTATTATCTTCATTCCTCTCCCAGTCCTGCAATTTTAATTTTGTCCCTCGCCTAATCAAAATTCACCAAATTAACATACAATGAGAATAAAAAACAATAATGTGTAAAACATGACGACAGACATACATACAATCTGTGTTTGAATATATTATTAACGCTCAATATTAATAGGGAAAATAAATATTTTTTTAATGGTAAAAAGACTACTGTTTCTGAAATAAATATTGATAAGGAAATAAAACGCACTTTTTTATGATAGCCACACTTAGTCAAATAATTGGTGATTGCAATGATTTTGATGCAAAATTGCTTTTAAATTCACTGATGTTAAAATACAAGCAAACAAAAAGGAAACAACAACTACACAATACAAACACTTCAACAACAACAACACCTCCAACAACAATTTAACTCTCTACAATTCTTGCAAATAAACTTAATTTCATTAAAAAAAATATTGTCCATGGTCGCTGCAAAAAATGACGGATTTCTTATTGGGCTAGGGAACTCCCAAAAAAAACATGCTGAACACAACTAAACCCAGCTCAAACAGCTAGTCAAAGCGTTCATAATAAATAATTCATAATATATGTCCATCCATGTGTTGGTGATGTGTTATCCATGTGTCTTTCTTTCAATATCTTCAAACATAGGTAACCCCTGTTACATTTTGACCCTAACACGACGCTGTTGATTTGTCAAAACACTTTCTCTGAGTGAAAGCTGGTTTTTAAAACATGACATTTAGCCTAATGTCGTTTTGACAGTGTGATAATGACAGTGCTTGGCACTAAAAAACAAGTGTATTTATATCGATTTGCATCACAATGACAGTTCTTGGTACTAAAAAACAAGACGTGTTTAGATCGAGTAATTGCAAGGTAAAGCCACACTTGCGATGGTTATTTTGAGGATGGGTGGAGGTACGAGACTTCCGTGCTACGTAAACTTATCATTTCCAGTTAATATCTATAACAGTAATTAAAAACTGAAGGTCTAAAAACCATTTGGCTGTGGCAAACCCTAATTTCGTAACACACAATCTGAATAATTTTAAAAGATATTGCTAATCCATTGCTTTATATGTTCGAAAACGTGTCTGCTCAACAACGTAAATAATGCAATGTATGTTGTTTAATTAACAAAATGGAAGCCGTTCTTACTAACAATGTGTTACGCAATTAATCCGCCGAAGTCTATATTTGTGGTAACAGGCTCGCCCCCTGTTACCTGGGACTTAAACATAACTGAGGAAATGTGGGTGTACTATAGGTACATCTCTGCCTAACCCCTCGGGGATAACAGGCTCGATGTTATGTTATTAAGGTAAACTGAGTAAGAGTGGAAGCCAACCCCAGAACAATAAATTAAGAAAAAGACGTTAAAAAAGCATAAAATGAATGAATTTACTGAAACGGTAAGTAGTTTTTTTTTTTTTATAAAACACTTTTATTTACATCTCAGTAAGTAAGACAATGTATACCCGCTAAAAAGACCAAAAACTTTAATGATAAATGATTTTATTTTGTAAGTAGGTTTGTACAAACACTTACACATCAATCTTATTTAAAAAAACTAGATGAGGTCGGCGTTTCCTATCTAACTGCTCTGAGAAGAAAGGCCGAAACAAACTCAGAGGTCACAGTCTCTTTTAAAGTCCAGACATAATCTTGGTCGGATCAAATTCAATTAAAAACAAAAGCAAAATTTGCAATTAAAAACAAAAAAAACGGCTGAAAAACGAATGTGTTACATCCGGATAAAACTCCGACGCTCTTTAAGAAAAAAAATACAATAAAATAATACTTGGACCAAGTAGAGCATATTACTTTAGTACCCCTGTCATCAAAAGATCTTCGTAACTCGTAAACCGACGGGGTTCCAATAAGCCTATGCACGCCTGCCCCAATTCTCACTCTTTTTTTAGTAATATTGGCAAACACGCCGACGGCCACCCGATAGGGAGGGGCCATAACCGGCGATTATGATTTAAAAAAGTGTCCATGGAGTTTCTTGCCTTTTTTCTCCATAGGTATACCTACTACGCTTTGGAATGGGCAACTAGCTTCATCTTTCTGACTGACCGACCCTTTGACAATTCAAAAGTGCAAGCCGCAAGCTTCTGGCCTATCCCTTTCCAAACAATGTTAGGGTCAGCTTCCAGTCTAACAGCATGCAGCTGAATACCAATATTTTACATGGAGCGACTGCCTATCTGATCTCCACAACCTAGTTACTGGGTAATACGATACCAAGAGGAGTATCATGTGCTTGTTATTTTTTATTGCCTGAAGTATCTTCAAAACGGAACGTAGGAATGTTCTCTGGTAGTGGAATTAGGAATAGTGGTCTATTCCCAAGCCCAAGATGTACTCTTCTAAATCTAGAAGCTCTAATAATAATAAAAACAGTAGTACATCACAATCGGGGTACGTGTATGACCAAAAGGCCAATTACCGTAATTAAAAACTTGTCAAAAATGTAGCGATGTTAGAGGTATTTTTGACAGATTGAGACTGAGATCAGACTGTGAACGTTCCTAAAATTACGAGAATTGCCCCTCTGATGTATGAACGTAACAGGAGCCGTTCTGTAGGTTCTGCCTACCCCCTATGGGAAGAGGCATGAGTTTACGTATGTATGTATATGTGTTTTGTTAACAAAACCAAAAAAAAACAAGTTAATTACAGGAAGAGCAACATATAGGGAACCATAGTTATCGATCTCTAGTCAAAAATGGAAACCTAGTCATAATAATAGAAACTATAACAAAACCATAAACAAAACAGTCATAGGCCATTTTAAATTCAATACCAGTTAAACAAACAAACTTCCATTTTAAATTTTAAATGCAATAAAGATGTCCTATCCATTAGAACTCCCATAAAGGACACCGCATTCAACCTAAAACGAATTCCAAATAAAAGAGAAAACAATGTTTTGAATAAATAAATACGAAAGTCATTACATCTGTAGTGATGTGTCAACGAACACAAAATATACCAGCATATGTTACGGATCATTTGATGTAATATATTCTAATACATACGACTGTACCCTGAAGACTCATTGTCAAAATATTTATGTATGTTTTTGTCCGAATGGAATATTTTACTCGTTTAAAAGTTGTGTAATGGCAATGTGGCACGCAGTTTCGTTTTTAAGTTCTGTTGTAGACTAGGAAACGATAAAAAATGGTTTTCAAAATGAGATGGTTCGATAATGTCGTCAATGTAAACTATATACAGTTTTTTTAAGAAAAAACCACTGCTAGTTGATTTAAAAAACACTGAACCATTAAAAAAAACAATTTAAAACTGCAATATAAAATAGCACCTCAGAGTTTCTTAATTAATTAGCTAAATAACAACTTGGTAAAATCTAAATCGATAATTCATTACCATTTGCAAGAACCTTCCATCTAAGTCAACTCGTTTTTCAACCAATCAATCCAAAAAAACTTGTCAAAAATAAACACGTCAACTTCGAAGCTTCTGGTCACGCAAGACAAACAATTTCTTTCGCAACAAAAAAAACGCAAGACACCGCTGTAATACCAACAGAAAAATAAAATACCTGTCTCTCGTAAAAAACAACTGAGCCACAAAAAAAAAAGAAGAAAAACAGTGTTGCCACTTACCGGAACTAGGTCTGTCACTATATCTGGTGCAGTAAACCCACGCTGGCCACAATGAAGCATTGCCCGACTGGCTATTGGTATCAGTGCTCCCACAGGTAGACAAAGCCCCACTCGAAGTAGACGAAACCACTGAACTCGCCGAATCTGGCCTCTTCTGATTCTCTATCACTTTCGGCATCTCCCGTTCTTTAGGCACCTGCTCCCCGATTTGGGAAACCGTCTGTCTTAAGCCCCCAAGTGGTGGCAAGGAGCTGAATTCTGATTCTTTCGATTTTAAGTAATCGAAGCTGTATTTTTGGAAGTCGTTCTGAGGTTTTGATAAGTCGTAGGGCTTGTACAAGATGCTGTGGTTTGGCCCAACTGGTTTTGGACCCTCAATTTTGTTTGTTTTTCTTAACGCGTTCAAACCAAATTCAGGGTGTAAGATGTTGTTTATTGAGAAGCCTATAGGGACCGACGGCTGTTGTCTTTGAGCTCGAAGTTTATCGTTCTCAAACCGTTGGTTTTCAGGGTTTATTTGTGGTTTTACGTCAGGCGTTTCGGGTCTGTAGTAGTTCTGGAAACCGTCCATCTCGTTCTGGTTCTCAGGGCTTGGTGGAGGAGAATTTGGCTGCACTTTGACAATCGTCATGTTTGGAGAAGTTCGCTCATATCTTGAGTCGATTGTGGTACAAGTGTACTGACTTGGGGGGCAGTAGTTCATCGGGTTTTCCGCGTGAGGTGCAGGCACTCGTCCAGTGACAGGTCCAGGGCTGTTCGCCTGGTTCGGGCTGCAGCGGTCTTCAAAAGCCATCTTTACACAATTTTTCAAACCAATTACAAGTTTATTAGAGTCTGTAGTTCATTATTCAGCACAGTCCACGGTATAAAATAATGTCAGTTAATTTGAATGAGACACAGTCTTCACATTAATATTTATCGGAATCGATTAGCATGATTTCTTAATTCTACCGCACTAGTTTTTTGATGCAAAGGGCGCGTGATGGACAGCCACGGCTGTCAGATTGAAACGTCAGTTGCGTGTGACACGGGCACTGGTCCCGGCGGCGGCTGCCGTGTGACTGCGCCCCTCGCCTCGTCGGGGGGACACGCCCCCGAACAAACAAGCTTTTTACCCTTCCCCATTCGTTTTGTAGGCGTTAACCGTTCGCTTTTCATTGCTCGACAACATCTTTTGCATCCTCCATCCTTCTCTAACTTATGGAATTTGTCTGAGTAAAAAAGAGATGGATGTACGACAATTGATTTAACCTGAGTGTGTATTTAGGGGGCTTCGTCCAGATTTGTAATTCAGTTGTAAATTGCTTCTATGGCTCTTTCGCGCACTCATAATGTATCAATAATACTGCGGTGCGCTTTGTACAGAATTTCAATTAAACTTTGACAGAATTATTATATTGATAGACGTGCGCCATGTTGAATTATTGATCCGATATCGACGAAGTAGGATTTTTTAAAGAAATTATAACATAATACTGTTGTAATTAAGTTGTGTTTGTTAATATTAAATTGTATGAACGCGATAAAATCTACAATTGTTGCGGGTTTTATTGCTGAATGTAATTACTGGTTAGGGTTCTGTAAAAATGTTGCAGATTGTAGTTTTGACCTAGATTTTTGTACTTTTTTTTTACGCGTCCTTCTAATATTAATTTTTCATTAGTTTAGTAACCCTTTATAAAAAGCTTTTCTGAAAATAGAATTGAATAATAATAAATATTTATTCTGAAATAAAATTGGTAAAATATTAACAGTAAAATCTTAGAAATAAGTTACAAAGTTATTTATAATGTTAAATAAACATCTAACATTAACAGGCGTTAAGGATAAACCTGTATCACAGGCGGCATTGCGAATATTCAGGGGCTTTAAAAGAAATTAGAGTTAAAGCTTCCGTCGGTTACGGTCAGAGCTTTATTAACCAATATTTTGTTTCACACTACCTTTATAAGAGGTAAATAAATAGTGCCTACAATTAGAGGTATGATAAGACACCTCAAATAAATATCTAAATAATTTAGATATTTAATAAATAATTGCGATTTAGGTCTGTAAATGTTTTGTCTTATTTAAAATAAAGCAGGCAGTGGCGCTGATTCCCTTGTTCACAAACTAAACTAAATTTAAGTTCTGTGCATCTTTTTCTTTCTATTTCATTAAGAAAAGGACAGAAGATAAAATATTAGTTTAGTCCTGTCAAATTAAGATACTCCATAGACAGATTAGACGTGATTAAAAACATGGCTACTAAAAGTACGTCAATTTACGTCTGGCGCTGACTAATTTGACAGGACTAAACTAATATTTATCTTCTGTCCTTTTCTAAATTAAATAGAAAGAAAAAGACGCATTGAACTTAAATTTAGTTTAGTTTGTGAACAAGGGAATCGGCGCCAGTTTCTACGGTTATAGTTGTATAGTAAAAAATAAATTATTTACTATGCACTTTTGATTAAAAAAAAAACGTTTCAGCCCTATTCTGTTTGAGTGAGTTCATCATAGATATTTAAGAAAGAAGGAGTTCACAAAAAATGCATTTTCCGTAAAAGTTACAAAATTTAATGATTACAATAATAAGTTAGGATTGGAGTTAAATAAGTGTACTATCGTAATAAGTTACCTTATAATACTAGATGCTTTCGAACTTCGGACTTTCCGGCTTCTGACGACCCGTAACGACTGTCAAAGATATAAAATTTTATCATACGGAACCTCATTCAATCAAGCCACACCCGTTATTCACTTTACACATATCTTTTTATAGTTTCAATTATTATTTTTTAATGTGACTAGTTTCACACTTCAAAATCATTGTATTCCTGTAATAATAATTAATAATAATCTCGTTAATAATCTCAAAATGAGCGTGTCAATCAGACTCGCTTATTAAATATATCTTTAATTAATTTAGTAATTTACTTTTTAGTTCTTTTGGTTTTAATCAATCAAGAAATCTTTTTTAATTATAATTTACAATCTATGGACTAATTGGTTTGGTTATAAGTAGATTGATAATATGTTAAAATTGTAATTGAGTTTTGGGAAAAATATATGATGATTAGTTTGCAAGCCTCATTAAATTTGCAATTAAATGTTATTATAGACCTACAATAGAGAGTCAGTAATAACGACCGCGACTTACCATTTGTAGGTCGTAGGTTTGATCCCTGACAGGCGCTGAACATTGTGTAAAATTAATTCATCAACACTGCTCTCAAAACGGTGAAGGAAAACGTCGGGAGGAATCCGGCATGTCCTAAAACTAAAAATCCGAAGACATGTGACCATCTACCAACCCACACTGGGCCCGTATAGTAGACAGCCCACTCTCAAAGAGAGAAGGGCTGTGTCCCAGCAGTGGGAATATATAGGCGGATTATGTAGACTAATTGGTTTGGTTATAAGTAGTTTATTAATGTGTTAAATTTTTAATTGAGAGATTAGTTTACAAGCCTCATTAAATTTTCAATTAGGTGCTGTTATAGATCTTCAATAAAATGGCTTAAAAATGTTTTTGACTATCTTCGAAGTAGTTCCGTGATAGTCGGATAGCTTATTGAACAACGGAACCTAGGAAAAATACTACTTTAAAGCAACCTTGACCTTATTTTTGTTATTATAATCAATCTATAATGTTCCCACTGCTGGACACAGGCCTCCTGCAGTGAAAGAGAGGGGGCCGAAACCCACCACGCGGGCCCAGTTCGAATTTTTGGTTGTATTACATGCCGGTTTCCTCACGATGTTTTCCTTCACCGTTTTGAGAGCAGTGGTGATGAAATAATTTACACAAAGTAAAGTGCCTGCCAGGGTTCGAAACTACGATCTAGAACTTGTAAGTCGCGGCTGTTTCCACTATGCCATCATATATTTTTCAATGATATTAAAAAAAAAAACATCGTTATTTTAGCCCAATCTAAATTATATTTAGATCAGATAGGGCCCATCCTTTTTACTCTATGGTTGCTCTAATTACCGTCAACATAACGACACTATGACATCACATTTTATTTATATCAACCGACCGATTTAATTGGTATTGAATACACTGACCGTAGCGTGACTCCCAAAAGTTAACCAACTGTAACAAAGTGAGGTTGTGTTATTGTGTAATGTAAAGTATTCAACCAGAGGATTAGAATGAACAATTGTATTTATTTTTGTAGATAATTGTTGGGGCAGTAGGTATGTACTATTGTCATATACATAGGGACCTTGGCAGGAGTTCTCCATAGGAAACGACCAATTGGAACCGTGCACCTAGCTTCTGACGTTTCATAAGTGCCCATGTAGGTTTATGTGAAATAAAATACATTCGTAAACTGACGCCTTGTCCCCACGGGGCAGGCAGACACTACAGAATGTCACCTGTTACGATCCATACATACTCCTTTTGGTTCATTTACGTTCATACATCTGAGGGGCAATTCTCGTAATTCTAACCACGTTCACAGTCAGAGGGGCAATTCTAGTAATTTTTAGACCGTTCACAGTCTGATCTCAGTCTCAATGTGTCAAAAAATACTTCTAATTTCCCTACATTTTGACAAGTCTTTGACATTTGTTTGTCGCCGAGATGAGACTGCGACTTGACTTCTACGACATGCCGGTTTCCTCTCGATGTTTTCCTTCACCGTTTTGAGAGCAGTGGTGATGAAATAATTTACACAATGTAAAGCGTCTGTCTGGGTTCGAACTCACGACCTGCAACTTGTAAGTCGCAGTCGTTACCACTGGTTCACCACCGCTCAGCTGCTCAGCACTGCTTTACTGTTTGCCGATAGGAAATCCCATAAGACACCCATCCATCATGATCACCCATCGTCAGCCATAAGACACACAGTTTGTAAATAATAAATGGTTTAACAATAATAATTATTAATATAACCCTGTTCCCGATAGCGGTGGGCTAGTATTTTTTATATTTTTAAATGTCTTTTTATCTTTTTGTTTTTAAAAATACTAGCTGCGCGGTTTCACCCGCATAAGTTTCGACCCCGTGGGAATATCGGGATAAAAAGTATCAGTCAATCCTGGTTAAGTATAAACTATCTGTGCACCAAATTTCATCCAAATCCGTTCAGTAGTTTTTGCGTGAAAGAGTAACAAACATCCATCCATCCATACAAAGTTTCGCATTTATAATATTAGTAGGATTTAAAAATGTAATTTGTAAGTATTTAAATGGAATAAAGGAAATAATCATTATGTGTGTATGCTTACTGTTTGTAACTAGAAGAATTAGTTATTATACTTTAGGACAATGGAATATTAACATAAAGTGTCACATAATATTATAATAAAACGTACAGACAGCAAAACAGTTTTAGTAGCAAGTAGATACTAGGAGCTTAATGTGAAGGAGTTTGACCAGGGAACTACTATCTGCATACGGGGTTGTTTCAAATAAGCTAGTTACTCGTAAACTCCGCAGACACGATGGGAATCGATATCTTAACATGCTAAAATTTAAAAAATTGGTAATTATTTCATGATTATTGTGTGGGGACATCGACCGCAATTACTGTAGAAAATCTGTTATTTTAGGTGTAAAAAGTTTTTTTCAACTCATACTTCAAGTAACGACATTAACAGCAACAGCTGTCGTTGAACTCTCAAAAAAAACATCAATATCTTTTTATCTTAACACAGGATTACCTAGTTTAGGCACGGAAGTCTTAGGAATATAATTTACATTTAAGCAAAACTGTACTAATATTCATGCCTTATAATTTTTTTAATAAATATATTATTATTAGTTTATTGTGTTTAGATATCGATCGATACAGATCGCGTCTAAGACTTTACTTAAAAGTAAGTAAAGTCTAAACTAACTCTAACTTTTTGGCTAGCCAATTTAAAATAACCCTATATTTCTGCCACTATGCAGCGTGCTGTGTGCCAGTTCGGAAGTTCTCCGGGCAGGGTATGGGTGCTGGTGTAGTTACAGGTACAGGAGATATTTTAGGTATATCTCTGGGATTAATGGTACGATGACCTCTGATATGACAGATGACAAACCAGCGCTGGGTCTTCGTCTCGTATCCCTATACGAGACGAAGACCCAGCGCTGGTGGCGCTGGCTTAAACGGCCATCGCTCAGCATAATGCTAAGACCCTTCTTAGCATTATGCTGAGCGATGGCCGTTTTGCGTGGATGTGGCGCATGTTTTCCCCCAACTTTTTTTTGTGTTTAAGTTCTTTTTATGCGTCACGTTTGCCGCAAATAAATGCATTTTCTTTCTATGTCCATAGGTGGTGGTGATCACTTACCATCAAGTGTGGCAGCTTCTTTGTCACTCGTCATATGTCACCTTTTTCCAACTATGTAAAATAGATTTTCATAGATTCTAAGCGTTTTATCACAGGACAAAGCTGCAGACATAATTTCTTATTTATTTTCACACCCAGAACAAGAGCAACACTGCTCTATTTACCTCTCATCACCTGCCATTTTCTCCCACCTGCCTGCCTTTTTCCAACTATATTGGGGTCAGCTTCCAGTCTAACCGGACGCAGCTGAATACCAGTACCTTACATAGAGCGACTGCTTTCTTAGCCGCCCAACGACATAAAACAGAAGCTGTAAGTACTTAAGCGCTCTGTATTCCCATCTGTTTTGTTCACTGTACCTTTGGATAGGTGTTAGAAGACAAGGCAAGTTGCCGACAGGGTCGAAGGTCGTATCTTTGAGGAGCCTATTATCACTATTATTGCCTTTTAACAGAATAT
This sequence comes from Apamea epomidion, assembly GCA_947507525.1. Classification (NCBI taxonomy): domain Eukaryota; kingdom Metazoa; phylum Arthropoda; class Insecta; order Lepidoptera; family Noctuidae; genus Apamea; species Apamea epomidion. Next base: position 9,340,119 of record OX382252.1, on the reverse strand, counting down.
TATGAATGAAATTTAGTGGCTTGTGGCTCGATGATGATGAAGTCGATCGATCAGGTTAAGCTACGCTTGCCGCGGTTGGTCTGTGGATGGGTGACCGTCTTTACATACCAAGACCCCTCCTTGCCTCGGAAAGCACGTTACGCCGTTGGTCCCGGCTGTCATTCGTTGATCTTTGACAGTCGTTACGGATCGTCAGAAGCCCGAAAGTCTGACAACCAGTAACCAGACCAATTAGAGCTTCTAGATTTGGAAGAGTACGTCTTGGGCTTGGGAATACACCACTATTCCTAATTCCACCACCAGAACATTCCTACGTTCCGTTTTGAAGATACTTCCGGCAATAAAAAATAACAAGCACATGATACTCCTCTTGGTATCGTGTTACCCAGTAACTGGGTTGTGGAGGTCACATAGGCAGTCGCTCCATGTAAAATACTGGTATTCAGCTGCATCCGGTTAGACTGGAAGCCGACCCCAACATAGTAGTTGGAAAAACGCTAGGCAGCTTATGATGATGAGCCTGTCGGATGGTTGTGAATGGTTATGCAGATTACTCAGCTTGAGGAAAACTCGTTTACTCCGAAAAACAAATGACAAATGTTTCTTAGTAATGAATGAATGGCGCCAAAGAGACCCCACTCAGCCTACTCACCTACATAATACGCAGACGCAAGTAAAGTCAGAACCTCCTTTAATCTCCGCCGCAGTCGGCTAATCTGCATAAGTGTAAGTGTCAGACTTTTGAAGTCGCCGAAACATATCGTGTGTCGACAAAGCAAAGGTTAAAGGTTTTACTGTTGAATTATTTAAGAGTTTAATATACAGGGTGGCAGGGACATCGACGCGCAACCTGTAACCATGAATTAAGCACATAATTTTAGACCTTGACAATTCAAAAGTGCCTGTAATTGGTTTATTTGAAATAAATAGTTTGAGTTTGAGTTTGACCCCCTAGTGTAGAAATTTTCTGTCGGTTAACAAAAAAAATCTGCTGTTTCATAGGAAAATGCAATACCTACGCGGTCAAAATGTATAGAACAGCTAACTTTTTTTTTAATAACTGATGAAATCTGTCGACGTGAGGGTGTTTAAAATCATGTGCTGAATCCATGGTAATTTAATATTTGTTTAATTTAATTTAATATTTAAATTGTTTTTTTTTTATCTTTTCAATACGGACGCTTTTAACGTTCTGCATCGTTCTCACATGCATAATTTTGAACATGAATGATGTAACCAATACTTTGTAACAATATTATTATGATTTAAAAGAGTGTCCATGGAGTTTCTTGCCCGTTCTTCTCCATAGGTACCTACTACGCTTTGGAATGGGCAACTAGCTTCATCTTTTTGACTGACCGACCTTGACAATTCAAAAGTGCCTGTAATTGGTTTATTTGAAATAAATATTTTGAGTTTGAGTTTGAATGTTGAACCTACCTTCGTTACTAAGTGTTGGGAGTGAGGTGTGTTTTATCGATTGTCCTACAAATACCTACTTACTATTTCGTTCAAACTAAATTAAAAATCTTTTTTTTTTTTTTTATTTCAACAAAAGAGTACACAGATGGGAATACACAGATCTTCTGCCAAATTGCAGGACAGTTTGTCGGCAGTGTTCTCGTGGACACAGCACTTTTTCTTAACACTATTATGTACTTAATTCTAAAGGTAAAGGAACACAGACATACGCGTCACACCACGCCTAACTGCACACATACGAGTACTCAAGCTGCCCAGTGTTTATTAACTTAAAAAGACACGCAGGTACGTAAGTACACTGTTCTACAGCTCGACCATCCGTACATGTACACTGACGTCTACACATCGGCTCATATTGGCTTGCCCACGCGCGGCGAAAGCACATGCTCCTAGCGTCCCGATCACCCCGCCGCAGTCCCCAAGGTGGGAGACGAGCTACCCAGCGCGAGTGAGAAACTACAGCGGCCGCCCGATCGCCAGTTAAAATGGTATTTTGGCAACTACGCTCTTGCTACGCTTAATTAGTCACTAGCTTCTGCCTCCAATTTCGTCCGCGTAAAATTTCTGGTTCCACCGACCCAACACATCGCATCGCATCGCCTGCCCGCACTAATACTTTGATTTCTCTTTGCTTTTCGCTTTGATTTTTTTTTTGTATCAGCTCGGTGATTCTGTCCGTGACTTGGTTCGCGTGAAAATTCTTGCTAGTCTGATACCTTCTTGCGGACTAACTAATATATTTGACTACGATATGAGCTCAGCTTTTATAACTCGTACCGATACGATACTTATACATATACGATAGAGAAGAAGAAGCTACGCCGTAGCGGCGTAGACCATTGCGTGGCGCGTACTAGAACTTGTAGACACTAACCTCACTGCCCCATCATTCATCATCATTTAAGCCGAAAGACGCCCACTGCTGGACATAGGCCTCCCCCAAACACCTCCACTTCGACCGGTTCTGTGCTTCTCGCCTCCAATGGGCTCCTGCGACCTTCACAAGGTCGTCAGTCCACCTTTTGGGAGGCCTTCCAACGCTACGTCTTCCGGTACGCGGTTGCCACTCCAAAACTTTTTGGCCCTATCGGCCATCTGTTCTGCGAACAATGTGCCCTGCCCACTGCAACTTAAGTTTGGCAATTCTTCGGGCTATGTCGGTTACCTTGGTTCTCTCGCGGATCTCTTCATTTCTGATTCGATCACGCAGGAAAACTCTATTGCCCTTTGGGTGACTTTTAGCCTTCTAATAAGTCGGCGACCACGCTTCAGTGCCATAGGTCATCACTGGCAAGACGCACTGGTCAAAGACTTTCGTCTTGAGACACTGCGGTATGTGAGACGTGAAGATATTGCGTGGCTTCCCGAACGCTGCCCAGCCAAGTCGGATTACCTTTACTGCACCATACCACACTAATTTCTGCTTTTAACTTTTAAAAAAACATGCATGACCAATCATTAATGGCTTGCAGCGACGGACAAGTTAAATGGAGCAGTTCTTGCATACAATCTAGAAATTGCGATAAGTTGCTCGGTGTTCCCGAGACTTTATGGTTAGCCATAATTGCCAAGAATTGCCAAGAATTGCTCTATTGAGAGCAGTGGTGTCCCAGTGGTAACGACCCTGACTTAAGAGTTGTTGGTCGTGGGTTCAAACCCAGACAGGCGCTTTACTTTGTGTAAATCACTTCATCATCACTTCTCTCAAAACGGTGAAGGAAAATAAGAAGACAATTGACACCTGTCAACCCGCACTGAGCCCGCGTGGTAGATTACAGCCCACTCCCACTCGAAGAGAGGCCTGTGTCCCAGCAGTGGGAACATTATAGGCTGATTATGATTGTGTGCTCCATGGAGTTGCCCATGCAAGCCCAAATACATACAGAATACAAAAAAAAATACACCAAAAATTCATCAAATTAGCATGTAAAATTAAAACTAACACTAGGCTGTAAGCGCCTCCGGCTAGACAATGTGTAAACAAAAACAAATGAAAAATAAACCAAGATGGCGTCGATAACGAGCGCGCTGTCACTTCCCGCCTAAATAGCTGTCAAAATGTCAAGTGAGGCTGCGGTCATAACTACACGGAGATATTTTAATTATTAATTATCATTTTTATTCTTCAATCAGCATTTCGTATAGCTTTTGTAAGGATTTGCGTTCCCATTGAGGGACCACATTTGAATTTTGAGGTTTTGAATGCGTCAGCTTTTAGTAAAAGTTCTCAAACAATTATAAATTCAGCCTCTAGTTTGTAAAAGTAGCCACTCAAAACATACAATCGGTTAAAGGTGGTCCCTCAGTCGTGACTGACAGGCATCCATATCTCAAAATCTAGTTAAAATTTATAACTGCTATAAATGACTAGTCTTAGTAAAAGATTTGTAATACTAATTTAATGAATATCAACCCTTCCTTTTTACAGAATAGAAAGAACTAGCACGCGCAAGGTGGTCCCTCAACCGATCACCATAAGGTTCACCTTGAGTGGAGACCACAATGGAATTTGAAATTTACTTGGGTCTAGCGTTAGTAAAAGTACTTGAACGATTGTGAATTCAACCTCTAGTTTGTAAAAGAAGCCATTCAAAAGTTACAATCAATTTAAGGTGGTCTCAATTGAAATGTTTATTAAAAGAAAAATGAATTTACGTAGCATGCGGAAGTTAAATTCACGAATGCTACAGTCTATCATTATTTTTTTTACTAACGATTACTTTACTAAACAGTATCAAAATATTTACCGTTTTATTTCAAATAATAATCGAATTCCTGGGAAGGAATACTAAGAAGAGGTGACCGATCCAGACTGTTTCGCTACTTCTAAGCATGAGGTCCTGGGTTCGAATCCCGGGTCGGGAAAAGTGTCACTGGGTTCTTTCATCTGGAATTTCTCAATAGCAGCCGGAGTCTGTATTTGTGCCCAGTTGATGACAATAGGCTCGCCCCTACTAGAACTTTAACATAACTGGCAAAAAGTGTGGGTGAACTATAGCTGCACCTGTGCCTCACCTTTCGAGGAATACAGGCATGATGTTATGTTTTGAGTTCCAAATTCTGGGCTGCCATTGAGAATTTCTGACAGAAATTCCCAACACTTCACCTCTGATATAGAAATTAAACAAACAATTTCTCAATATTAACATTTTGCCCTACAGTAGAACAATAACAAAGCCAATATACACACCAACACACACATACATATACATTCCAACTAATCTATTAACTAAATAATCACCGCAACATTACCTTTATAAGACCAAACCATAACTGTCCTCCCGCCGATAACTCCCCGCTAACATTACGACCTTGTCCTTACGCTTGTCAAAATGTCAGCCTCCCGACAGTGCAGACGTAAACTATTGTTTATTATAACGAATATCGATTTGTCTCGTCGCTGGTACGCAAATTATTGTATATCGATTAGTATATTATCGATTTAAATATGTGGGTTGATGAATAACTGGCTACTGCACGCGACTTCGTCTTCCCAGCTAAAGCACTAGGAAGTGGTGAAGGGCGGCCGTGCCGGAGAGTTTATTATGTGTACGCACTATGTACCATTTTGTTGAAACTCAGATGTGTCTTCTCGACATGTGTCACTAACGGGATGCAGCAGAATACCAGCGTCAGGTATTGTACCTGGCATATACTGAGCTGGACTCCCATTTGGTGCAACCATGAGACACACACCGCCCAGTAGTGATAGACCGTTATAGATTTACTTATACGAGGTGTCTATGGGTCAATTTATGTTTTTAATCTTTTTTTTTTTGTTTCACCTTTTTTTGACGTTTTTTTTTTATTACTTCTATTGTGTCCTTTGTTGCACTGAATAAACGTTGTATAAATCTATCTATCTTATGTAATGTTGATGTTCGAAAAGTGCTGATTAAATGACTTTTGATTTTGACTTCGTCAGCGTGAAATTCTTCTTCTCCGACCGCGTCGCATCGCATCGCCGGCCCACGCTATTACTTAATTTCCGTTCACCATTCTGTCTGACTTTTTTTTCTTTTTGCTCAGCTCCTAAGGATCGCAGCGTGATGTTAAATAGCCTATAGCCTTCCTCAAGAATTAGCCTAACAAATGCATAAAGATTTTTTCCATAAATCCGACTGGTAAGTTCCAGAGATTAGCGCGGTCAAACAAACAAACAAAACTCTTCAGCTTTATTATTAGTAGAGATTCAGAAGTATAGATAGCTATTGATATTATATAGATATTAGTATAGATTGATTAGTATACGAGTATCATCGATTTAAATATGTAAGTTGATGAATAATTTGTCGGTGATTGTGTGGGATGGACTTGTGTTCTAGTAACAACGGTTTAGTGATTTTATCTAGATAAGTACTAAAGTTTTGTCATTGTAATAATCACCCTGTAAACATCTACTCTGAGAATTGCCTAACTTAGGTAAGTGGCTGGGGCAGGTCACATTGCTCGCAGAACAGATGGCCGATGGGGCCGAAAGATTCTAGAGAGGCGGCCGCGTGCCGGAAGACGCAGCGTTGGAAGGCTTCCCACAAGGTGGACCGACGTCCTTGTGAAGGCTGCAGGAACCCGTTGGATGCGAGAAGCACAGAACCGGTCGAAGTGGAGGTTCTTTGGGGAGGCCTATGTCCAACAGCGGACCGTCTTTCGGCTGAAATGATGATGATGATGAAACATTTATTTATTGCCAAACATTAAGCTATACAATGACCATTGCAATGATTGGTCTTTTGTCAGAAAAGACTGACATAATTTTGAGCGACGGATTGGTGAGCCCACTCTTTTGTTATTAGCAAACAGGAGATCATTCTTGTAACAAATGATTTCTCTCTGAGATCTTTTAATTAGATAACTCAATACGAGAGATCGACAAAGAGCATCACTCACTGGACGCCACTAGTGCTATTCTGTAAAAATCTCATCGTGAAAACTTAGGTGAAGTGAGCGTGGAGTGAGCTGTCATTCCAACTAATGCTAGGGATTGACACTATTGACATGTCACTCTAAGCTCACTTCGCCTAACTTTTTACGTTGAGATTTTTACAGAATCGATCGGCTGAGGGTGGACATCGCCGTGACCATGGTGAAGGTGGTGTGACGATCTGATAACGTTTGCAGGACCAACATGGCCAGAGATCGCACAAGACAGGAAGGTTTGGAAGGAAAAGCTAAAGGGTAACCTTCCGTGGTCCACTTGGAAATCTCTGAACCACCTCCGGACACAAGTGAGAAGATGTAAGTCTAACCTGGTAAAGTGGGGCTACCTTGACGGAACGGCGGTAGGGTGTGATTGTGGAGCTATGTTACAAACCATGCTCAACCTCATCTCCTGCCCTCTGTGTACCAAAACATGCAGTCAAAGTGACCTCTGCGCTGCAGCGCTGCCACTGACAACGCCGTGGAAGTGACAAAGTTTTGAGAAAACAAGATTTAAAATACAGTCGTGCAGCGAAACGAAGAAGGCTAAATAACCGCAATAAACAGCTGAGCATTGTAGTTGAAGGTCGTGTTACAATGTTCGGTAAATTATTTCCATTTATTATGACTATCCAATCTCCGATCATTAAATAATTATTCCATCCTCCACCCCGCTAAAACTCTCCATATCACATGAAAAGTCCGTCGTTCCCATTCCGCCGTGTGATCGAGTCTATTTCCGAACGTCGTGTGTGGTCCGCGCGAGGCGTTTAAATGAGCACCGGCGCCGTTAAGGGGGAGACTGTTGTGGGGGAATGTGGCAGGAAGGAAGCAGGAAGAATGTTTGATGATGAATGGTTAGTTTGCAAATTGAGGAACTAAAGTTTGGTTTGGTTCATTAGTTGTTACTCCTGAAAAAGAAACCGACGCATGAAAGACAAAATTGACTAAGCGAAATAGTTCTAACTTTACAGGAGAACAGTTTAAAGTTTAACTTTTCAGATACAAATCATATGAATTCTTGTACTCGATCCTACAAGCGTAATTCTTACTGTTTTGGAAATAAATAAGATTTCCATCTCAATCACATTTTATTATGTTTTTTAAATGATAAGCTTAAAAACGTGCAGTCTGATCTCAGTCTCAATCTTATTATTAAATGTATTATTATTAAGTCGTTTATTTATTTACTATCTTATTTTAAATATAAAAATTAAGTACAAAAAAAAATCATAAAAAAATTGTGATTCACCGATGCCGGGAGCAGGGTCCAAGCTACCGATGGTTAGGGCTCCAGAGACAGGAACCTCCTCACAATGCGAGCCGTATCGAGGAGTACTGCCTTTTGAATCAGGCCCTTAATCCAACCGCCTAACGAGAGCCTCGATAGATGCTGATCGATTTGTTATTATTATTATTATCGCTGAGATGAGATGGCGACGTTTTTAATAACAGGATTTGGCCTTCTGTTCTCCTATAAAGTTAGCCAATTTTGCCTTTCAAGTATTGATATGGTCTCGTATTTGCAGGAGGGATGGACACCGAAACTGGCATTATTAGGGTAATTTTTTAGATCTCAGAATACTATAGATGTTTCATTGGGTGGTGCAATCGCAGACAGCGAGAGGCTCATGTCTTTTTTGTACGAATCGAACTTACAACCACAGGTTAAAAAGCAGTCATCGAATCGCTAAGCTATTTACTTGTTACCATGTTTAACAGGTGTCTAAGTTATTTAGTTTAGCTAAGTTTCAACTTGCCTAGGATATATAATCGGCAACGAATCCCTCTGAAAGAATTCTGTAGCCATCGCTAGCGCAGTGGCTAGATTCTTCTTTCTTGTATGTCCCACCCACTGCTGCTCAAAAAGCCGCTAAGCTGAAGTGGGACTGGGCTGGTCACGTCAGCCGTATGCTCAATAAGCTGTGGGCCAAAATAACCACCACGTGGAGCCGTGACACAGCTAGAAGGCGTCGCGGCAGACCCCGCAGAAGATTTCGGGACGAGCTGGACCAAACAAACGACCAGTGGTCTACTTTAGCCCTGGTTCGAAAGAGCTGGAAGTCATGGAGGGGCCTTAGCCCAGCAGTGGGATGATTCAGGCTAACAGTCACAGTGTCCCACTGCTCGGGATGGCCGTAAATTCCTTTAATTTCTCACTGCTGGCTTGCTGTTATGTTGTCACGCTCACAATTTTTATTAATTTGTTTTATTTATTTATCTATCCATATATTTCTGGCATCAAGGCCCATATAAACAAAAAAAAAATGTTTTATTGTCGCCAGTTAATACATTCATATTAGCTTAGAGTAATCCAACATTTGCATCGTATTGATGTATTGTACAAAAAGTTCTGCTACTGATTCCCAAGCTAAGCTTGAGCTTGTACTATGGGAAACAGTGATCAGTCGCAGAGGTATCACATAATAAATACGAATACATTGGTTTGAGTGTCGCTGCAGTACACTTACAATGTTCTTAAGATAGTTTTCTGTAGTTCTTATTCTATAATCTAATCTAATTTTTAATTTTCACACATACAATACAATATTGATATAACTTAAAAATACATACAACATTATAATTATACTTTATGTTTCAACCAACTCAGCCTATAGCAGGGCACCGCTGGACATAGACCTCTCGCCGGCTGCAGCACAACACTCTGGTTTTTTGCTTTTTTTTAAACCCTTGACGAAACATTAAATACTTAAAATTCACACTTGAATCCGTATTATCTTCGCCTTAACAGCCACTGGCTGGCGCACGCGCTCGCTCAAACAGTTGGTATCGTGTTCGCAGCTACTAGCTCTAACTTACTAACCATGATATGCTTGATATGCTTCATAACCTGTTTATAAAATAGTATTAGACAAAATTACAGATTGTATTTCTTTGGAACTAATTTTTTTTTTTCATGGACTTGGCCTTGAATGACTTTGATCTGGAAGCTATTCTTCAAAAAACTTATTAAAGGACCGTTACTACGTATATAGCTAGGACAGTAGTACTATCTACCTATTGTTAACACTAAAATAACAAAATAATATCCTAAATTAACTAAAACTATTTACAAACTAAAATATAGCGTCGAAAAATTCATCCACATCGCTGTCGACTGGTAATGTACCCAAGACACTGGCGGCATTGCCACGTTGTATGGCAATGCTTATCCTCTGGCCAAAGTAAAAGCCAACCCTTGGGTCATGGGAAGTGTCAACCAGTCTATTGTTGGTTTCAAGGACACACGTGACTGCCAAGAACTTTAGATATTGCAGAAAACAGCTGTAGTAGGTATAGTCAGGCAAATATTGTTCATCAAATTCACACACTGCGACAATTTGCTACAACTGTCAAAGAATGACAGTTATGATTCGAATATACGGAGAATTTAAGTTGGTAATCAACAGTGGCGTAACTATAACCTTTGGGGCCCGTGGCAAATTCTTGGGATTGCTAGGGCCCTCCCTCAATGTAAAGAAGCTCAACCAACGTTATAATTTTTTTTTTACTGGTACTTCGTCCGCGAGTTCGTCTGCGTAGATTTCGTAATTTCCCCTACAAAATGGAATACCTGACTGCTTCTTTGTTCTAGTGGTCGAAAAAAGTTAAAGAAGTTAGTGACGAATACAGAGACTAGATGGCGCTACCTGTGCGATCGTCAAAAGTAGATCGATAAGCGCTTATCAGCTGAACAAGGTTTTACTTCAGTTTTGGTCAAAAACCTAAGGGTGTATTGTCATTCATGGATGTGAAATAACATTCCCATAATAACCTAGTAATAGATAGGTACCTACCTAGTAGACATAAGCGTAGCTAGGGATCTTGTCTAGGGGGGCCGCCTTCCAGCTGAACTAACCACAGTCATTTAATGAGAGATCATAACCATCACATCTAATACAAAGCGTTTACACAATTAGTAACTCTTCAATACTGTCTATTTTTCTAGATTGGGCAAAGAAGTTTCTAGAGTGGGAATAGCCTAGCCCCCCCCCCCCCCCCCCCGTACACCCATGCACTTTGCGATACAGTTCGGTGTTCGTACGTAAAGTAGTCATGATAAAAAAGAAAACTCAGCGAAGTGGGAACACCGCTGAGTTTTTTTTTTAGTACTCATGATCATATGCCTTAGGGTCGGCATTCAGTCTGAGCGTATGCAGCTGAATACCAGTATTTTATATAGGACGACTGCCTATCTGACCTCCTCAACCCAGTTGCTCATGGGATTCACGACACCCCATGGTAAGACTGGTTGTCAGACTTTCGGGCCTCTGACTACCCGGTCAACTATGCATAAATGATGGCTTAACATATTTTCGAGGTACGGAACGGTGTCGGTACGAAGAGATGTTCAACCATCCTCGGACTAAACTCGGCAGGCTTAACCCGCACCCTAATTGCGTAACACACTAATCCATTGCTTCATATGTTCGAATAATTTGTCTGCTCAACTACGTAAATAACGCTATGAATGTTGTACCGGTATCTACAACGCCACATGCGAACAACGCGTCATACTGACGTCACGCAAATCCTGCATCTCGCAAGCAGAGTTTACCGCGCAATTAGCATAGATACAATTTCCCAACATCAATCGTTGTGCAGTTGCCCGCCAGACATAACACCCGTCTGGTCGGAGGATCATCCCTTTTCTATGGAGGATAAGTTAACTTTACACCCTGTTCCTCATACCTCTAAACGTCATTGAACTGTCAAAATAAAGACGTCTACTGGTAGTGTGTTACGAAATTACCTAGCAGAATGACCCTGTTTGATTTCTAAAAACTTAGCCGAAAAACACACAAAAACGTAGCCCATACGTCATCTTTTGCGATACATTTAGCAAGAAAAGCGATGATATTATTTTCCTAGCCAACTACAAACTTTGCGGAACAACAAATTACTTATGTATGAAGCTAAGTTGCAAAATAAACAACATGTTAGGAAATTCCACATAAATCGATAACCGCTAACTTGATAATACTAGTGTAATCATCTTGCAATATTTAGCTTGGAAATTATACAGGAACTTGGGTTTTCATGCGGAGCCACTCGTGGTAATGCACCACGAGTGGCTCCTGGCAGTTTTTGTACTTCATCTCCATCATCTGCCTAGCCTTTTGCCAACTACGTTGAGGTCGGCTTCCAGTCTAACCGGATGCAGTTGAGTACAGTATTTTACATGGAGCAACTGTCTATCTGACCTCCACATCCCAGTTACTGGGTAATACAATACACGTTGGTAAGACTGGTTGTCAAACTTTCGGGTTTCTGACGACCCTTAACGACTGTCAAAGATCCATGAATGACAGCCGGGACCAACGGCTTAACGTGCTTTCCGAGGCACGGAGGGGTCTTGGTATGTCACCCAGTAGATCACCCAGCCACGGACCAACCGCGGCAAGCTTAGCTTAACCTGGTCGATTAACCCGTGCGATTGTTATTACTTAGCCACAAGCCCCTTCAAGTTTTTGTATTTGTGTGGTGAAAATGTCGTGGTGGTCAGGTTTTCAAAATCTGGGCGGTGTGGCTAATATAGGACATTTCTAATTTCTTAGCCATCAGTGCTAAGGTATGTGCTATTTTTAGTATTTACCTGACCCGAGGAGGTCCGCAGTGGCGAGCGCGGCACCAGTCGCGGGTTGCTGAAGGATCTTACGTTCCCGCGACCCCCGACGTAGGTGTGAGATGGAACACCGGGGTGATGTTTAGTCAGTAAGAGTCTGACAGACCCCGCCGCCCACCTCAGGGAGGTGGACTTCCATGAGGATTTTCCATCCCGAAAAAAAAGCAAAGATAAGTCTTTGCGTAGGTCAGTACGCTCTTTCTTTCGGTTGAAAATTTAGCCAAGATAATTCAAAAGGATGAACAGCATATTGTGTTTAAACTAAAAAAGAATCTAAGATCACTAATGAGTGTCACAACGAAAGGTCTATTCCCTTTTCACGACATCCTTAGTTCTGGCCGAAGTTACGGGCTTTAAAACTACGACGGTTCACCTACGGATTTAATATTAGTTCGGGACCCGAACAAAGAATAAATGACAATATGAGTTTACAGTTGTCCTTACTCCCGATGTGTCTTTGCCCGTCCGAAAAAGTTATTTAGTCGGGAGTAGGGTTCCCTCCAAAGACTGAAACTACTTTCGTTCGGGCCCGTATCTTCGATGACGGGCTTTAACAGTAGGCCTCCTAAGCAGTTATCTAAAAGATCCAAATAAGATGTAAGTATCTAAAACCTAACAAACTGATATAATTAAAAGTGGTCGAACAAACTGACATATGACAGTTTTTTCTATACAAAACCCATTAAATAATTTCAAAGCAAATTCAATTCAAGGAAACGACTGAAGAATAATAAACCGGGTAGAAGCGACTCAGAGGGGCAATTCCACAGTCTGAGGGGCAATTCTCGTAATTTTAAGAACGTTCACAGTCTGATCTCAGTCTCAATCTGTCAAAAATACCTCTAAAATCTCTACATTTTTGAGAAGTTTTTGACATTTGTTTGTCACCGAGATGAGACTGCTACTTACTAGATTATGAACGTTTTAAATTACGATAATTGACCTTCCGTTTTGGAATGCGTCATAGTGACTTTTCCACCTTTTTTTTTTTGGGTAGGAAATCATCAAATGACCTCTCTCGCTCTGGGCTGTGCGGAAGGGCGTGTCAGACTTTTACTGATTAAAACCCACCAGTGTTCCTTCAGTTGCCTGTGCCAGGGGCGACGGTATCTCTTTTGAACAACCCGCAGCTTTGGCACGAATCGGCCCTAGCGGACCCCGTAAGTTCGTGCTGACATCTCTTTGAGGCGCGCGTGGAACACAACGCGCCGTCGACCCGGGCCTGGTCTTTTCCTTCTTAGCCTGTATCCGATGACTTATTTAATTAGACTAGCCAGCCGCTCGAACGTGATAGTCAAAACATCGAATTATATTTCATGATCTGCCTAGCCTTTTCCCAACTATTTTTGGGGTCGGCTTCCAGTCTAACCGGATGCAGCTGAATACCAGTATTTTACATGGCACTGCCTATCTGACCTCCACAACCCAGTTATTGGGTAACACGACACCCCTTAGTGAGTCTGGTTGCCAGACTTTCAGGCTTCTGACTACGCGTAACAACAGCCGAATATCCACGAATGACAGTTTAACGTGCTTTCCGAAGCATGGAGGGCTCTGTATGTAAAGATGCACGTATCTACGGACCGACCGTGGCCAGTAACTGGGTTGTGGAGGGCAGTTAGGCTCGATGTAAAATACTTCACTGGAAACAGCTGCATCCGCTTAGACTGGAAGCCGACCCCAACGCTGGCAGATGATGATAATGACTTTTAGCTGCTACTGTTACCAACCAAGTAGTTGAGATTTCGTGAGATTTAACAAGAAATTACAATTTATGTACTAGCAGCGCTCCGCTGTTTCAGCCGCATAAGCTACGATCCCGTGGGAATATCGGGATAAAAAGTATCATATATGTTAATATCCAGGGGGCCTACTCCGAAGTGCAAAGTGCGAATGTTCGGATCGGACCGACACATGGCCGAACCGAATATTATTGAAAAATGCGAAAAAAATTCGGATCGGCTCGTTTGGGTCGGGACCATAGTCAATATTCAAAAGAGTGTAAGAGTGTAGGATCGGAACCGACCGAACCAAATAGTAACTTCGCAGCAGGAAACGGCTGAATATTCGGCCGATACTTACTGCTTCGGAGTAGGCCCCCTGGTTATAAACTATATGTGTGCCAACTGTCGTCCAAATCCGTTTAGTAGGTTTTGCGTGAAAGAGTCCAAACATCCATCCACACAAACTTTCGCGTTTATAATATTAGTAGAAAGTAAGTAAGATTGATCAACCTTTCAGACACTGTACAAAAACTTGTCTAGCCGAATTTACTCGCGCGAAATTGGCGATTCGTAACTTTTAAATAATATTTTTTTTACCTAGGCGACTCGCACGAATCGGCACATTTTAAAAGTGTCGATTCGCCCGTTACGAGCGAATAAATTAAATGATAAATGATTTTATTTTGTAAGTAGGTTTGTACAAATACTTTTACACGTCAATCACATTTGAAAAACTAGATGAGGTCGGCGGCGTTTCCTATCTGACTAGTCTGAGAAGAAAAGCCGACACAAACTTAGAGGTCACAGTCCCTTTTAAAATCCACACATAATCTTGGTCAGATTGAAGACCATGTAGATCGATGTATGAGATGGTTTTTTGAGGAAAGAACCACACAGATTGAAATTCGTGCAAATCGACTAAAAAACTACAAAACAATAGGCATTACGCATACCATTAATAAAAATTTCGCTTCTACAAAGTCTCTATTGAAGACACTACCAATATTTCCAATCCACATTTTGTGACAACGTCCAGCTCGGCAGCCATGAATAATAAAGTTGTATTGACGTAGCTGCACTGGGGTGAGCACGATTCAACGAATTTATTATTTAGTGGCTAACAGGCCCTTCTGTTTGTTTTGGAAAGGTGAAAGGTGAAGGGAGAGATATTGGTCGAGTTTAAATTTAAAGAAAGATTACCTCGTTCGTTTAATATTCCGTGTATACTAACCACCGCACGGGTCGTTCGATCAGGTTAAGCTACGCTTGCCACGGTTGGTCCGTGGATCGTCTTCACATTCCAAGACCCCTCCCTCCGTGCCTCGGAAAGTACGTTAAGCCGTTGGTCCCGGCTGTCTTTCGTGGATCTTTGACAGTCGTTACGGGTCGTCAGTAGCCCGAAAGTCTGATAACCAGTCTTACCAAGGGGTATCGTATTATCCAATAACTGGGTTGTGGAGTTCAGATAGGCAGTCGCTCCATGTAAAATACTGGTATTCAGCTGCATCCGGTTAGACTGGAAGCCAAGGTTAGGCAGATGTTGATGATATTGCACCTAATTTTACACGTGCAGCCTGCGGGTAGATTACATTCTAAAATCGTACAGCGTCCTTCGGATTAAATATAATATTTTTTTTTATGTTTATTTATTAATGCGTTCCGGGTGTTGATGGGGCTGGTCCGCTTCAGCAGCGCATCAGGAATTTTTGCTGAAGCCCGAGTCAATTGCTTCTTCGCCTCCCTGGTGCGCCGGGTGCGGGCCAGCCGCAACATTATACTGTGGTGCATCGCGAGCAGACTGGACTGCTTGTGTGTGAATCGCTGCTGCAAGCTTTCCACATCGGTCTTGAGCTTGTACCAGGGTTTCTCATATGGTACGTCTGTCGCCCCCCACACACTAGGGCCCGAGGTGGCGGCGTGTAGTGTTCCACGCGCGCCCGTCTTAAACGTCGTGAGGGGAGTCCAACACCTCACGGGGAGTGAGGTGTTTGGCCCAGACCCAAGGAGGCCCGCAGTGGTTATGACGGACCAGTCGCGGGTTGCGAAAGAATCGTACGTTCCCACGACCCCCGGCGTAGGTGTGAGATGGAACACCGGGGTGGTTTTTAGTCAGTAACCGTCTGACACACCCCGCCACCCGCCCCAGGGCGGCGTACATCCATGAGGATTTTCCACCCCGGGGAAAAAAGAAAATAGAAAATGTTTTCTCATATAAATGGTAGTGTTAGGTCAAGTGTGCAGCGTAAAATAGCGTAAAACACTATCAGTAGCAATGACTTTAATTTTGACAGTACAATAACATTTATTGCGTTGTATACGTTGTTCAACAGACAATTTTCAAGAACATATGAAGCAATGGATTAGCAATATGGCAATATCCTTCAAAATGAATCAGATTAAGATTGATAGTGTGACGCATTTAGGATGCAGGTTAAATTTACCGCGATGAGGCCTTTGGTAAGACTGGTGGTCAGACTCTCGGACTTCGGACTACCCGTAAGGACTCGATATTACTCCATACGTCTTGCAAAACTGCAAAATCCTTGGTCACCGCACACAAAATGATATGTTACGACGCCATACTGCGTACTGACAATTACTGAATGATTACTGTAAATAGCAGCGTTTTGCTTAACCAGCAGTTTTACTGCTAAATGTATGGCATTTGTTAGTTAGTGTTATGCAAGCGAAAGTAGCAGATATTGTTGTTTTATTGTATGGTTGGAAAAGTTTTTTGAAAAAAAAAAAAGAAAACAATTTTTTGAAAGATATTATGCCGAATAGCTCAAGTAATTTTAAAAATAATATTTATTTTAATTAACTAGCTGTTGCCCGCGACTTCGTCCGCGTGAAGCCACTTTCTCAATTTTTTTTTACCGTAAGTACCCTCTACAATGTATTAGAAAACTTTAAAAGAAAAGATGGATGAAATCGGTAAAGTCGTTCTCAAGTTATGGCGTGACCAGGGGAAATATGGATTATTTTTTATACATATAATTATACAGATTACGTAAAAAAAACTTTGATATTTTTTTTTTCGTTTCTATGATGGTGCCTCTGCACCATCTATAGATGTTTTTCTTAAAATATTTTGTGTATGAATAGATACAACTTATAGCCTTTTCCCGACATATATATGTCGGGAAAAGGCTAAAAAGACTGATAGGGCTACGGTGACCACCAAAGACTACAATAGTATATGCTGACCACGATCGTTCAGCGGCCGCAGCGTAAGCTAGTTTGCCAAACTTATTCCATAAAAAAACAACCGCAATAAGTGCTAAATTGCCTTTCAACGCCCATAATTACAACAAACCTATTTATCCAAATAAATCCCGACACACATAAAGACCCCATCAACACTTCCCATCAAACCAAAACGTGTGAACAAGCATTAAAAACCTCACACATAAACTGTCAGTTTTGACTGACACTCGAATAAACATCAAATTAGAAAAATAAAACACTCAAGCGCTCATCGAAATGTCAAACTTGTCACTTCCATTGAAAGGGACCGACATATGACAGTTGTATGGCGCTATCTCGCTCTATTGTGTAAAGAAATGTTGATGTTCATAGGCTTGTGCCCTTTGACCTCATAATTACACATTCTTAGTAGTTGTTAGAGTAATTAAATCGGAGATAATTCTTTATATACATACTGATATGTATTTGGGTTGAGCTTTCTGATATTCTCAAACTCAAAGCGTTTATTTCAATTAAACAAATTACAGGCACTTTTAAATTGTCAAGGAGACATAATCAGCCTATAACAGTGGTGATGAAATAATGTACACAAAGTAAAGTGCCGGGTTTATTGTTTCTGGGTTCTATGACCGGTAAGTCGCAGCCGTAACCACTGGGCCATCAGCTCGGAGTCTGCATATATTTTATGAACCGGAGAGTGGTAAAGTTAGTAGGTTCCCAGATAATAGGGGGTGCCTATTATATGGGAACCTACTAACTGATAACCTAACTATGATAACTAACCTATTAACAGCCGGTCAATTCAGTAACCATCTCACCGTGAAACCTTAGGTGAAGTGAGCGTAGGATTGACACTATTGCCAGCCGGTCGATTCTGTCAAAATCTCACCGTGAAAACTCAAGTGAAGTGAGCTTGATGTGAGTTGTCAGTAGTGTCAATCCCTAGCATTATTTGGAATGACAGCTCACTCCACGCTCACTTCATCTAACTTTTCACGGTGAGATTTTTACAGAATCGATCGGCTGGAACCGTCCAAAAGCAAAGAAATGTACTTATTGCCTAAAATTTCGATTCTAAAGCCATAAATAACATTACAAATTCAAAACCCTCAGAACCACAAAGCAGTAGACTATTCATCTACAACATGGCGTCTACGACAGTTGTCAAATTTCCCGCGCGCGGGTGTGGCAGCCATTTTGGAGCCAGTGAGTTTTCTGTAAATAATAATATTAACAAATGGGTTTAGGGGCTTGTGTACGCTTGCGATTAGTCGGGGTTGCGTTTTGTTGGTTAGTAATTTGGGTTAATTTTTTATTATATTTAAGTATGTTGTGTGTGTTCCAATGGGATTTTAATAAGCGATGGACATTCAAAGAAACTTGGTTAGACGTGGTGATGGCAGGGGAACAGAGCACTAACGGAATGGTGGCCGAGAAATGGTGGAAGGATCATTGACCACTAGCCAGGTGACGACCTACAATAGATCGCAGGGAAGACCTGGATTATACAGGGAAGCTTGGTAGAAAAGAAAGAAAAACTATTTATTGCGACTCGTTCAGGAAGATGATGACTCGTTGATGTTACCGGTTAACTTACGAGTCGAACCCAGGCAGGCTTACTTTGTATAAATGATTTCATCACCACGTCTCTCAAAACGGTGAAGGAAAACATCGCGAGGAAACCGACAATGTGAATCTACCAACCCCCACTGGGCCCGCGTGGTGGATTACAGCATTTACAGCCCACTCCCTCTCACTGGAAGGAGGCCTGTGTCCCAGCATTGGGAACATTATAGGCTGATTTTGATGTTATGATGAAGTCCCGGACCCCATAGGTAGCCTGCTTTATTTATAATGCAATTGGATATTTACTCGAATTGATAATCGCAAAATCGCACGCACACACAACCCCTTAGATCCGAAAAATGAAAAATGCCGTAACTCCTTACCAAAACCATTTCATTATTCACTTATTTGGTTCTGATTTCAAATATCATTTCGAATACAAACACTACAAAACTGATACATCTTATACTCCTTAATATGCTAAATGAAAAATTCGCTTTATCTTCTGGGAATTAAAGTTGGTTTTTACTTGTAAAAAGTTTTTGCGAAAGTGATACGTCATAACTCCTTTATATGCTTAATAGAGAATGTGCTTTAAATTCTGGGAATTAAAGTTAGTTTTTACGTGTAAAAGGTTGTGTTATAGAATCTTTTAGATTTATGAAAGATTTTCGCGTGAGGTTTTCATTGTAAGCTTACCTTATTTCGGGCTTGTTAAAGCAAGCAGGGTTGGATTGGAGGTTCATAAATTGATAAACGTATTTACTTAATTGGCTAAAGGATCGACATGATTTTGAGAATACTCAGGTGTGATTAGATCAACCGGTTTCTTTGAAGTTTAGACTTTAGAGAGAAACTGAATAAGAGCTTCATTATTCAAATTATAGATATTCAAATTATCAGCACTAGGAAGTGGTGAAGGGCGAGCGTTTTGGGGGACTGTCTTATATAATTTTGACGTTCGAACAGTGCTGATTCTGAGCCTAATTTGAATAAATGACTTTTGATTTTGATTCAAATAATAGGTAGGTATAGCGAACAATACTTCTGTTCGTCAATTTTAGTCGAGATTTTTTCTTTATTTATTTTTTACTAAAAAATAAAAACTTCTGAAAAATTAGGAATAGCTTAACTACTTCGGAGTTTTTATTTATTTCATTTGAAGTTTCAAACAGTACAGACGCCAGCACATCTAGCTACTGCCATCTGTCAAATTTCTTTAATAGATTTTCAACTTTATCGCTACAGTATTAAAACTCAAAGTTGATTGGGAGAATTTGACAGTTTCGGGTAGCTCGATGTGCTAGCGCAGTTTATAAATAATGGAAGCTCGAATCCGTCTCTGTACAGCTCAATTGGTTCATAGCTTGCTAACAGCTTGTATCGAATAATATTATCTATGGTCTGAGGTACTCCTGCTACAATAGGTTGCCAATATTGACTAAACTATTTATGTCTTTAATAATATAGTTTGAATAATTCTATTTTCTATGTAGTAAGCAGATTAGGTTATTAAGTTTATAATAATGTGGGACTTTTGATTTGGCTCACGAGGTTGGCAACATGTGGGTTGTGGACTGAGCGATCATTGTGCCGATAAATTGAAAGAGCATGGCAGTTGAGAATATGTCATGCTCACTTAAATGTCTCACTGGTGGTGGCGCGTGTGTTGGATCATTCGGTTCCCTACAAAATGGTTGAGCTGGATGGTATTGATCCACGCGTCATGTTCGTGAACGAGCGCCGCCGCCATCGGTTGAGACTGGTCATCTCTTAACTGCCAGGCCTTATTTTTAATTTTATATTTTTAATTGTTTCTTTATTTGTTTTTTTTTTACATTGTTCTCAAATATAGAAGCAACAAGAATAATGTACACAGGATTTTGTAATAATATCTTGATTTAAAAGAGTATCCTTGGAGTTTCTTGCCCGTTCTTGTCCATAAAGATCTACGTTTTGGAATGGGCAACTAGTTTCAACTTTGTGATTAGCTGACCGACTATTTAATTTTGACAATTTAAAAGTGCCTGTAAATGGTTTAGTTGAAATAAATGATTTGAGTTTGAGTTTGATAGCCGTGACAGCCAATGGTTTAATAGCCAAGAGCCTCGAACAATACCTGAGAAGGCTCTCGTTGGGCAGCTGGATCAAGGGATTCAGAAAGCGGTACTTCTGGACACGGCTCGCATTGTCAGGAGGTTTCTCTCTCTGGAGCCCTCACCGCCGGTAGCTTGGACCCTGTGCCCGATACCGGTGGGCTACTATTTTTTTATATTTTTAAATGTTTTTTTTTTAATCTTTTTGTTTATTTATGAATATTTAAAAATCTAATTAATAAGTATGTACTTACATGAAATAAAGAAATAATAATAATTGTCGCAGAAAAGATGAACGATGGAGCCGAAAGGTTCTGGAGTGGCACCGTGAACAGAAGACGTAGCGTCGAAAGGCCTCCCACAAGACCTGAAGGCCAATTCCCGTAATTAAAAACGTTCAAAATCTAGTCGCAATCTCATCTCAGCGACGATCAATGTCAAAAACTTGTTAAAAATGTAGGGAAAATTAGAGGTATTTCTGACAGATTGAGTCTGAGATCAGACTGTGAACGTTGTTAGAATTACGAGAATTGCCCCTCTCTGGTGAAGGTCGCAGGAATCCGCTGGATGCGGGAAGCACAGAACCGGTCGAAGTGGTGGTGATTGGGGAAGACCTGTCTACTATGTTGGGGTCGGCTTCCAGTTTAACTAGATGCAGTTGAACACCAAGAATTTACATGAAGCGATTGCCTATTTGACAACCACATCCCAGTTACTGGGCAATACGATACCCCTTGGTAAGACTGGTTGTCAGATTTTCAGGCGTCTGACTCTCCCGTAACGACTGTCAAAAATCTACAAATGACAGCCGGGACCAACGGTTTAGCGTGCTATACGAGGCACGGAGGGGTCTCGGTATGTAAAGATGGTCACCCATCCACGAACCAACCTAGGCAAGCGTTGCCTAACCTTGATATATAGACCCTAGTGGCTATTACTTGGCTAAGAGCACCTCCATAGAACCTAGGTATTAAATTAAAATGAGAAAATAATCTTTAAAAAAACATTGATTACTCCATCACACGTCCTCAAATACACATAATACCTACATACATGTACAATAACCAAGGTTCGCCTACCTATAAATAACGTTGCACAAAGCGAGCGGGGTGGGGGCGTAGCATTAGTACTATTGTAGACACACCTGGCTTCTCCCAGGGTAGGATGACCATGGCTTCAGGATTTAAGGGATAAATAGGGAGATTTTTTAGTAAGCTAGGATAGGCTTCCTACATACTGAGGTTATTGGACATCATTTTCATCTGGCTAGCCTTTTCCCAACTATGTTGGGGTTGGCATCCAGTCTAACCGGATGCAGCTAAATACCAGTATTTTACATGGAGCGACTGCCTATCTGACCTCCACAACCCAGTGACTGGGTAATACGATACCCCTTGGTAAGACTGGTGGTCAGACTTACGGCCCGGGTTTCTGACTACCCGTAACGACTGTCAAAGATCCACGAATGACAGCCGGGACCAACGGCATTAACAAACATTATATATTTTACTTCACGTCACATAACATCTCGCTTGTATTTCCCAAAGGGTTAGGCAGGGGAGTGTCTATAGTACACCCACATTTTGCAAGTTTTCTTTATGTCCCATGTAATACGGAGCGAACTGATTGCCATCAAGCGGGCACAACTTTCAAAAAGAAACTAACTGCACTTCTATTGAATAAATGTTAGTACTCCGTATCGAATTCTCTAGCTGAAAATTTTAGTTGTATCAATGTCTGTATGTTTGATGATGAACTGCATCAATGTTTGCATGCCAAAATGGTAGAATGTACAAGGGTTCTTTCATATTATTGTAACCACCTTATTGTAAATACCTACATTCTGAGCAAATAAATGTATATTCTATTCTATTCTATTCACAAATCCAGACTCCTGAGAAATTCCAGATGGAAGAGCCCAGTGACACTTTGCCCGACCTAGGAATCGAATCCAGGACCTCATGTTTAGCAGTAGCGTCCCATGCAGTAGGGGCCGAACCGGTAATTTGGTTACTTATTGCAGGCGACATGAATTGATCTTTTAAATCTAGTAGCTACTAAACTTGTTTTGGAATGGGCAACTAGCTTCATATTTTCTGACTGACCGTCCTCTTGACAATTCAAAAGTGCTTATAATGGTTTAATTGAAATAAATGCTTTGAGTTTATCTTATTCATACCGCCAAGCAGCATTCAGACAACAAAGCTTTTAGTTTTTCTTTGGCTATAAATGACTAGCTAAGTGGACAATTACAGGACACGATCCAAGAAGCCGTAATAAAACAAAAACAAAATAGACGACAGATTTTCCAAGTTGTTAAAATAAAACAAATTCCTTTTCTTCTTTTATCTGTTCAACAAACATAAATTAAATATAATAAAAAAAAAATATCTGCCATCGTCCACTCAAAATCACAGTCACCCTACCTCACCCCAAAATGGCGGACCTCCATTCTATAATCTGTGGAACATTTTTCTTAATCTACTTCCATCGGCTTCAGGGCGCGCCGGTAATGCTCATCATTATTGTGTTGTGGTTATATTTCCTGCTGGCAACACGATATTTACATGATTTTTTATGAGCAAGCCATAATAAGATGGTTTTTGTGTCATTATTTTTATGTGTGACATGATTATATTTTACTTTTTGTGATGCAGTTAGGCAAGGAGTTATGCCTTACGGAAATCTAGAAGCCTGAAAATCTGAAAAGTCCTTGTGAAAATCTTGCTTCCAAGTTCCAGAAAGCCTTCAGAAGGACTCCAGAAGGGATCATCGTCATCGGTTTAATGCCAATGTCTACAAAATGACAATAAGCTTATGTTAATCTGGTTGAAAGTCGTTGTAGAAATACAAAAGGCTTCTGGTTTTCGTTCAATTTTTAATGTGTCAATCCATGAAATCAAGACACAATCACTAACAATCGGTGAAAATCTCCACTGAAAATCACTTTACGCGAACCTCATGATATTCGCCAGATGGTGAGACGTCGTAGACTTTGACTACGATACTTTTTGACAGCTTATGTACCTATGTACAATAATAGGTATGTATGACGCTATATTTCAACATTAGACTTATTTACCTATAGCCTCATGTTACGTTAAAAATCCAAATCAAAATATTTTATTTCACACAACTTCGTTCGCGTGGACATACTAAGATACACAATGCCTATACTAAAAAAACAGCCACATTTTTATAATACTCACCGTCGCTAATACGTCGTTTTCTCTTAGCGTTATTTCTGACTTTACTGAATTCGAACACATCTCGTAATTGCCCACCGCAATTCAACGCAACTGGGGGCCTAAAAAGGCCCCTGTAAGCAATACCTCTAAAAGCTATTCATTTCCTGAATTCCCCGAAGATCATTACCAATTCCTCAAATTTTCGTAAAATTTCATTTCATGTTTGGTGTAAACATTGCCACATGAAAAAAATAAAAACCGTAATTTTATCGGTACTTATAAATTTTTCATTATAGTTTTTATTTTAATATGATTCATATATCCTATTATGATTCTGCCAAAGTGGCCTTTTTAGGCCCCCTGAAATGTTAAATGAGTCACTTTAAAATAATTTCCTTGATTCCAAGACATAAGCATGACTTCTGTGCATATCGGTCACCCAGTAATGGACGGGAGCCATTAGGGTTTCGCGAAAACATAATCTTTTATTGCTTTTACATTTTAGCTTTTTCTCCGTACCGCATCAGCGCAGAAATAAAATGATTATCACAAATACATCGTAAATATATTATTGTAAACGAAAATATTATAATTTCCAAGTCCCCAAAATGATAAAAAACATACTTTTTAAACTCGGGCATAAACAACATATCGACCGAAATATATGATGCGATTAAAACATTATTAATATTCGTGTCTCTTTCTAACTCCTAACTGCATCTCTTACTAGGGTCATTTTGAAAATCGAACGCGGCATGAGTGCATGAAATTAGTGCCGCTTTTTCTTTCCCGCCGTGAGAGATTTGTTTTTTTTTTTTAATATGTAGCAAAGGACGACGCCATATTGGTTAGTTTTTTTTTTTTTAATTATTATACGCTTTGAAACATACGTTTTGGTTTTTATGGGCGCAGTAGGTAGTGTCATTTGAAGCCGATTGCTGCATGTACAGCGGGTTTGTTAAATCTATATTAATAATAAAGGTAAAGAGTTTGTTTGTTTGAATGCGCTAATCTCTGGAACAACACAAAAATCTTTTTGCATTTAATAGCTCTATTTTTTAGGAAGGTTATTTAGCATTACGCTACGACTCTTAGGAGCAGAGCAAAGCGAAAAAAAGTCAGAAGGAACGCTAATCGAAAATGAAGTAATTGCGCAGGCAGGCGATGCGATGCGATGCGACGCGGTGAGCGTGGAATATAAAGAAAATTGAGAGAGACAAGATTATATGAAGGTACTACAAAAAAGTAGTCAAAGTTGATTGACAAATACAACATAAAACTTCCTACAGTCGTAACTCCGTACGTTGTCAAGAAAATTACCTACAACATGGTTTTATCGCTTTAATGCAGGGATTGAGCAATTTTTCATGTAAGTAGGTATTTTATTTCAGTAGGTAAGCAGTATTTTGCAACTAAAGTCGCTATGAAATAAGTTATATGAGTAGATTGGTTATTTTTATTGTAAAGTATTTTCTGTCTTAAAGTTTTATTTTAACAATGGATTTGTTGAAAGAATACATTTGATGTTAAAATTAGAGATTCGTCTTTATTATACAACATCACGCCCGTTTCTCATGTTGGGTTAGGCAGAGGAGTCAAACTTTTAGAACTTACACCCACATTTCGCCAGTAATGTTACACGCACACAACAAAATAATAAATAAAACCAGATATTACTTACATTTTCACACTCCATATTGATAGCTTTATGTTCATTGTTATTGCTCCATTTATGTATTTTTATTTTATTTTTATTTTACCATTTATGTAGGTACACACATATATAAACAGACAATGAAAAACAGAACAGAAAAAATAGGTACAGAGGTGATGCTTATTTCATAAGAAATCTCTTCCAGCATACCTGAGATAGGACAATAGATACAGAGATGTAGACAGCGTGTGATAGAGCAAAGGAGACAAAAAATAATACATAGAATCAAAAAAAACAATTCACTAAAAAACTAAACAAGAATTACGAGAATATATTAACATACATACAAATAAACATACATAAATACTTCTAAAATAAATATTACAAGAATGATAATAATTATATCATACTCAAAATATTACAAGAATGATAATAATTATATCATACTCAAAATATTACAAGAATGATAATAATTATATCATACTCAAAATATTACAAGAATGATAATAATTATATCATACTCAAAATAATATGTAATTAAGTTCTCTAACATAACACACATATATAAAGGTTTTTGGGGGCATTCGAAGTAACAGTAGAACACTGACTCATAAGTGACAGGTTTCCCCTAGTTTAGGAGGCAGGGTTTCCATTATTTAAGCTACCTTTACTATCTAAACTTGTAACCTAATTTTTAGGTATTTTTGTAAAGATTATCTGTTTCAATATAGTTATTATTATTACGGCGAGCCTGTTGCCATCAACCCGGCACAAATTAAGACTCCGGGCTGCTTCTGAGAAATTTCTGATGGACAACCCCAACAAAACTTTGGCCGAGCCGAAATTACCTGATAAAAAAACTAATACTTCATAACACTTTTATCGAACCCATGACCTCATGCTAAGCAGTAGCGCTTGCGACCGCTAGAGCAATAAGGTTGTACAGACAACAATCAAGCTACCCGAAACTGTCAAATTTTCTCAATCAACTTTGAACCTTTTGCTTTAGCAATAAAGTTGAAAATCTATTAAAGACTTTGACAGATGAGATGTAGTAGCTTGATGTACTGCAGCTGGCGTCTGTACCTATCTATTCAAAAAATTAAAACTTTTGAAATATGGCATACACTTTCCCCCTTTTTCATATACGTTGCTTATACCTAGTTAGGTAGTGATAGACTGTTTAACCACACTTTTTGACATTTGAACGTCACTTACAGTGGCCTCCAAAAGTTAGTTGACTTTTTTCCTCTTCAGCTGTCACACACCACACCACAGATTATGATTTAAAATTCTAGTGATCCAAATGTTTGAACGTCCTATAACGTCGTTATTGACTTATTATAAAAAATAATCAAGTAACCTCTTAGGAGTACCAATTTTTTTTTTTAAATCTTCTCAGCTGATGTGGAAAAATGTGAACTAACTTTTGGAAGCCGCTGTAACTTTAATCATTATTCATAAATAAACCCGTTTATTATAAAAATTATAAACTGAAGGAAACAGAAAATTAAATGCTCTGAATGACGTTTTCGAAAAACAACAGCCCGTATCTCTCCCCCTAACGATTTCAAAAATCCTTATTTCCCAAAATTTTGTTATTAAGTTTTTCGGTTCAACCGACAGCCGGCAGATGGGATTTTTTCAACATCCGACAGTCTTCGGAAATTAATTACATAGTTCAAGATTAGTACTACGTTAGATTGAAATCTCCATTTTTATAGATTTTTAATACGTTTTCTAAGTTTGTTTTCAGAATTGTAATGGGTAGGCAGCTGTTATTTTGTTTTTTTTTTAATAGATTATGTATCTACTATGTTACGTTATTTGAAAAATATAAGTAAATGAAGATGTGTTTTGTGTTATTTAGTGTGATTATTATGAGGAATTCCTTCGCCATTCCAGTAAAACATCGACTTACATAATAAAAATCTTAAATTGATTACTATTCATTCTCTGACAGACAACGCACTGCCTAATCCGCTGGGTCTAGAAGCATGATATTTTGCACAAGAGTTCCTTGTACGACGAAAGTGAGCACTAAGGAGGGATTTATCAAAATTTATCGTTTAAAGGAGTTCAATAGGGAATGAAAGATATTGTATGGAAGTTCGTCAATTTTCCCGATGGGAAATCCCATCGGATACACGGCTTGTAGATCATCATCTGCTCGCCGACCCCAACTTAGTTGGGGTCAGCCAACTATGTTGGGGTCGGCTTCCAGTCTAACCGGATGCAGCTGAATACCAGTATTTTACATGGTATGACTGCCTGTCTGACCACAACCCAGTCGAGTCGAGTCTCAAAATAACCTAAAAATTCCTCTGTACCACCCACTATTCCCTACCTCAACAATTCCATGAAAGCTTAAAGTCCTACATAACACCAAAAACCGGTATTATACCAAAAACCACTTAGGACCGAAGCCAGCGCTAACGACCGAAGGAATTAAGTTTTTAAAACTTGAATCTGAAACGTTTCCGAACGCTCCCAAGATGGCCGACTGTCGAAATATTTTTTTGTTGTTGCCACCATAATTATATGGTAGGTTTTGATGTAGGGTTCTGTGTAACATAGGCGTCAATTGAGTAGAGAGAATTTTAAAGGTTATGTAGGTAATTTATATTTTGTAGAGGCTCAGATTTTTTGACCACGTACCTACAGGACGTAATAATCATAGACAAACAATAATTAAGTTTTTAAACCAATAAATTTATAGGCATCGGAATTCCAGGAAAATCTTTTTGTCATGTACTTCAATCATTCTGATTTTGCGCTCCTAAAAACATTATTGAACGCGCTAATATAGCGATTGCGCCTTTTTTGTAAACCTCAAAAATAATCCTCTTCTACGGGCTAAATGCGTAACAACTGTCAAAATGATAGCCATGGCTATTGATAGTGAGCCATGGCTATCATTTTGACTATTCAACAACATTCATTGCGTTATTGACGTTGTTGAGCAGACACATTTTTCGAACATATGAAGCAATGGATTAGCTATATCCTTCAAAATGATTCAGATTGAGACGGATAATGAGTTATGCAATTAGCGTGCTGGTCTGCTAAAAATTTAGCTTAGTTACTGTGACCAACTATCAAAAAAGGCGAGAAAGTCAGAAAGAGGATCAATTACTTATTTAAAAAAGTGTGCATAATTAAAAGCGCAAATAGTATTTACGAGGTTAATTTATATTTATTCATTTTAAGATAATATTTACATACGTCTAATTTTAATAAGTACTAAATAAACTACAAATTATTACAATAAAAATATAATATCCTAAACTAACTAAAACTATAAAAAAACTAAAATATTGCGTCGCAATATGACTCCGTATCGCCGTCGACTGGTAATGTACCCTAGAGACTGGCGGCATTGCCACGTTGTACCAATGACAATGCTCACGTCACGGGAATTGTTTAATTTTTAGGTTCATTGATTTAAAACGTTTAATAAGTTTTAAGAGGGTTAGTTAAATATTTTCCAATCTATTTGTCAAACAAGCTATTTTTATGTAGGTACAAAAGACAAAGAGTAGGTATCGCTCTCCGACATAACCAATCTGCCGACAAACTGTCACGCAGTTTGACAGGTTTATGGTACGTAAGTGTACAAGTGTTTGGTCCAAAATAAATGATTTATTATTAAATTGCAATAATTTTTTAACAAATCGTATGGAACCAGGCACTTAGTTACTAAATAAGAGCTGATTTTTCCAACCCAAGATAATTTTATCGGAGAAATAATTTTGAATTTTTGACAGTTCTACCCTTCGATTAATATCAATAATAGTGTTCTACCGTACAAAAACTGTCAGACGTCAATTTTATTCCACGACTAAAAATTATCTGTCGATTGAAAAATCAGCCCTTATTCACATATAGTTATGTAATTAACGTAAGCAAAATATTGTAAAACATTTTAAAAGATTAACTTTGGACTTTCTTGTCTGTTCTTCTGCATACGAGAATACCTTTTGGAAGGGGCGAATGGAATCAATTCTATTTTCTTGCATTATGTTCAAAAGTGCCTTATAAGTACCTATTTGAAATATAACGATTCGACTTTGACTTTATTGTAGCCGTAAGTTAGATAGTTTCCACTTCGTACATACATACATAAGTCTACATCAATTTGTTTTTAAATATTTTAATAAAGACTGCAGGCAAATCTCATTAAAATAAAAACAAATAAATAAAATACCATAAAGAAATATTATGACAGCAGATAAAAATATATATCAACCAACACGGTTCTAAAATTCAAATTCTTTAATCTATTTTCAAAATGAGGTCGCATTCATAAAAGTATATAAGTTGGCAACCCTGTTTATTCCTAAGACATAAAATCTTTGTTAGTGTGGGTGTTGAGATTAATATGTGGGTTCCGTCGTAAATAATTATTTGAAGTGTAAGTATTAATTGCTGTTTGAGTTTAATTATACATTACTAATGCCGTACGATGCTCGACGCGAACATGAACCCAAACATGGTTAAATAACAATTTTAAACTTTCTTTTCAACAACAGAAAACAATAATTGGTGTGACAAAGATGTCGAGAAGAAGATTGTCTGAAACATACTATTCGAGGAGCAAAATACTGGTATTCAACTGCATCCGGTTTCACTGGACGCCAGCTCAAACATAGTTGTGAAAAGTCTCGGCAGATGTGAATGTTCAAGAGACATAGGTACCTACTGTTTGATTGTTACATTAGTTACTGCGTTTATCTTACGCAATTTGAGTGCTGGCAGGGTGCCATTTATTTCTAATAAGCATATCCTTGGCAGCGTCATAAATAATAAACACTGACAATCAGCTCAAAATATCGCTGTGCAATGTTTGGTAGGTCTCACCTAATTTGTGCCATAGCACTATGTTCCTCTGATTTTCGCATCCAATCTATTCTAGCTACCACTTTAAGTCATCGTTCTATCTACTGGGGGTGTCCTACTAGACTCTCAGCCTAATCAGTCAACATATTCAGTAAAAATCTCACCGTAAAAACTAAGGTGAAGTAAGCTGTCAATAGTGTCAATTCCTTGCATCAGGTGAAATAACAGGCTTGAAATAAAAGCTCACCTCACCTAATCTTTCACGGTGACATTTTTACAGAATAGATCGGCAGGAATCTTGCTTTTTTATCTACACAGCTGTTGCTAAACTAATTATTATTAAATATTTCGTTACATTCAGGCTTTGCTTGAATCCTAAAGTTACTAGGTACATCATGCGAGCGGAGCGACTGCCTATTTCACATCCAAAACCCAGTGTCACTGTTATATATATTTACACGATACCCTGGCAAGCACGGTGGTCAGACTTCCGGGCTCCTGACTACCCGAAATGACTGTCAAAGCTCTACGAATGACAGCCGGGACCAACGGCTTAGCGAGCTTTCCGAGGCACGGAGGGGTGTCTATATGTTACAGATACTCACCCATCCACGGACCAACCCCGGCAACCGTTGCTTAACCTTAAAAATAAACCCGTACTGCCACGTGTATTATTTAGCCACGAGCCCCTACTACATCATGCGTATTATAAACGAATTCAATACAATCTTCCTAATGGAGTTCAATTCCTGTAAAGAATGTCCACAGGAAAACGTATAAAAAGATGAATAAGCAATAGCTAATTTACATCGATTGAGCGAGCTTTCAATTTTGCCCCGTCTCCGTCTGCATTATCATAAATAAAGAATAACAGCTAAGTATGTTTGTCACATGTCATCCAAACTCGATGTGATAGGGGCGCGCCTGCGGCTGTCAATTTCTGTAATTCAATTAGCTGTATTGAATTAATATAGCTTTAGATATGGTAGCTTCAGTTTGTGTAATAATGGAGACATATTTTGGAGTTGGATGTTCGATTTTTCGTCTTTTATTTGAAAGAATAAAATTTAAAAAACACAAATGCGAATTCACTGTCGGGTTAGCTCTGCGTTCAAAAGCATCAATACGAAAAAATATCTTGATTAACATGGGCAAAGACAAGTGAACAACTAGTTTTCCATAGGTACGTGTATTCTAATCCTGTCTAATTAAAACCCTTCATAGAAAAACAATAATTAAAATAAAACCAGTCCGATTTCCCAACGAACCCTAAATCTTTCCAAAGCCTATATAATCAAAACGAGTGATTAAAAAAACAAAGCCCTCGCATAAATTAATAACGTCATCCCGTAATATTCATTAGCCTTAAAAATAGAACGATCCCCCTAAAAGACAAAGATAGGAACATTCACAAACGATTCGTGCGTCACTACTTTTGTACAAGTAAGAAAGAGATAGCAACACTTTTCGTTGTTGCGGTCGAGCAGAACAGGCTACGCGTCATTGGCTGATATTTCCCGCGCGCAGGGCGTCGCCGGTTTCCCGCTATAAATTGAGTTGTTGACACATTGATAATCAGGTTATGTTTTAATATTAACGTTTTTTTTTTCGCCCGCGCGAAATTATAAGCTGGGGTAAAATAATTATTGTTATGATTCGTGTTTTAATGAGCTGTGTGTGTGGTCCGTTCTCGGGTTGCTTGTAATTAAACTGTTTCGGTTTTGCACAAGCCGCCATATTTAAGTTCTCTATGGTTCTAGTGTTGCCGATAGGATTTTACGCACTGGAGTTTTTAGACGCTCATTGTATGCGTTTGTTCGGTAATGTATGATTTTAGTAGCGTGGTAAAATAACTATTAATTTTGATTATGTTTTGTGGTTAGAGAATAGATTTTAAATGTGCATTGACGCTGATTGTGTGAAGCTTGGTTACAAAGGAGTTTTGAAGCGCATGGAGGTTGTAATGTATATGAGTTAATACTTCATGGTATAATCTTCTGTAACTTTGTAACTAATAGACCGATTTTGTCGAGAGTTGAGTCCATATTCATAACATTTTAAAGGACAATAATTGTGTGGTTTTCACTCCTTTTATAGTGGTCTGAAACCTACCCAACTATATTTTCTTCTCGTAGATGCAATAGATAACCTATAGCTCGGTATCATCAGAAATGGTGTGTGTCATCGGTGTGTAGTACCTTCTTGTGCGGGCTATGCATCCATCCGAGCCTCCACAAATCTGAAAAGATCGAAATCGGCATTACCGATCTTATTTTTTTTTTCCTTATGAAAAATCAAGCGGAACACACAATAATTCGTTTTTCCTAAAACTATAACAAACTAGGACTTATTTGGCGTACGGAAATTGGTAGTACGGATTCCAATACTTATTTGTTCAAACCGATGACAGCTCAAATATATTCTAGCGTTGATGTAAACCGCAGTTGTGCGGACGGCACCGAACCTATTCCACTTACGACACCGGAACAAAATTTTGCTAACTGCAGTTATATGAAACAGTTTAGAAATATGAGGGGCTCGTACAGTCTGGAAGTAATTGTATAGTAGCAGCAGTATTCGCTCGTCACCTAATGACTCTCAGTTTTCTCGAATGACTAGGAACACGTCCTTTTGATCTCCTATCAGTATGAACTACAAAAGAGTATACCTACTCTTTTGTAGTAAAAATATTTGCCAGTGAGCAATATGATAGGTGGAGGCAGACTGCCCAGGGTACACAGATCTGCTCTCGTGGAGGCTAAGATAGCCTCCACGAGCGCTTATTGCCACCTCTATTAGTAGATGAAGTCAGACTGCCCAGGGTATGCCCTTTGCCAGTGTAGGAAGGTATTGTTTGTTTTTTTAAAAAACGTTGCCCAACACTAGGAATTTCTCCTGTATCGTGGGTGCGTTTACAAACATTTAAACTCACATACACAAACAGCCAGACCCGGAACAACTACTTGTAGGTCATACAAATATTTGTTCCGTGCGTTAATCGAACCCGCGACACGCAGCGCAGCAGTCAATCACTTAACCATTTAGGGAAAAAAAGAAAAAAACAAAAGAGATTTACAACAGAATTAATTTACATCAGAGTTTAATCAGCCTATAATGTTCCCCACTGTTGGGACACAGGCCTCCTCTCTGTGAGAGGAGAGAGGGAGTGGGCCGTAAGCCACCATGCGGACCCAGTACGTGATAGTAGATGTCATATTTATTTTTAGCAACATATGATAACTGTTGTTTATCTATCCCCAGCACCTTAAATTCATCAATATTTATCGCGTAATTATTCTACAGTGATTTTGAATAGGAATTATACAGTTTAAATTTTCCAAAAATATTACTTAAAGTTTCAATACACGCACGGCGTGTCAGCATCTACCAACCCGAACTGGGCCCGCGTGGTTGATTACGGCTACGGCCCACTCCCTCTAACTGACAGGAGGCCTGTGTCCCAGCAGTGGGAACATTATAGGCTGATTGTGTTGTGTCGGCGGCATTGAGGGAGAAAGTTTTAACGCACTGCAGGGGGCTTACCACCAGCTCCTATAGCAGGGCAGAAATTGAACTGCACTGCTTTTTTGTACAGTCACGAGCACCAATATGTCAACACTTGGCAACTTTCAATTGCGATTTTTTCGTGACAACGTTGAAATACGACACATTACATAAACCTATGGATTCGAAAATAGTATGTTCGTAACAACATAAAATTTCATTCAAAAATAAAGGAGTAAATCGCTTTTGAATAAAGCCGAGTGTATACATACTTTTGCTCGTGACTGTACTTAGTCATACTACAGCCGCCAAGAGATAAGTAACCAGCATCCTAATTGCGTAACACACTGCCAATCTCAATCTGAATCATTTTGTTTTTGTTATTTACCCCCAACTTGTTTTTTTTTTTTGTGTGTGTTTATGTCCTTTTTCATGCGTCATGTTTGCCGCAAATAAATGCATTTTATTTCTTCTTTCTTATTTCTTCCTTCTTCTTTCGTCTTCCTTTTTTCTTCTTTCTTTCTTTCTTTTAAGAATATTGCTAATCCATTGCTTCATATGTTCGAAAAATCTTTCACAATTAATGTTGTTGAACTGTCAAAATCAAACCCATAGCTACTACTGATAGTGTGTTATGCAATTACCCCGCAGGGCGGCGGATATAGTTTTTTTTTTCAATTTTTTTAAATATCTTTATTGGTTTAATTGGGGTTTTTATCCCAATAGATACGCCAACCCCATCATGCCTTATACAGAATACTACGAAACACTGCTTTAAACTTAAATTAAAAGGAGAATCTTAATCAATATGGTACACCAACTCGCTAAATCTTTTCGCCACATCTGATTTGGGTTGTGCTAAAATTGATTGGATTAAACCTACCTGTGGGATATAGTTACAGTTTAGTAAGAAACCGATTGATAATTTGGAATGAAATTTAATTAGTTAAATAAACTGTTTGTTTTCTATTAATTTAATTTAATTTCATTCTAAAACATCCACCGGTTGCTTGCTAAACTTCAACTATATCCGACGGCCCTGGTTCATTATCTCCTTTGGTGCCGTACAAAAAAGCAGTGCAGTTCAACATCTGCCCTGCTATAGGAGCTGGTGGTAAACCCCCAGCTGGCAGCTGGTGGAAAACGACAAAAAAGATGAGAAAATACTTATATTATGTTGACGCCAATGGCACCTACTTATAATAATTTTATTATTATGATCGCTTCAACGCCTCAGGATCTAGTCCAGTCTAATTTAAACTTAATGACCTAACGCGAAGATAGATAGCTTAATATACATAATGAGGCACTTTTTACCAACGACGCCATTATGGATTTTTTTAGCATTTTTTTATCGCAAGTAAATTACAAAATACGCTAAGTTATTTAGAAGACTTAATTCTCTGAGATTAGTTTTTAAATGAGGCGTAACGTTTAAATAGCAGTTGGTAGGTATTTAGTTGAAAAACTGGCCAAGTGTTAGTCGGACTCTCGTGCTAAGGGTTCCGTAGCATGATCTAAATACGATATACACTTACCTTTGTTATGTATTTATTCGCTAAGTGAACAATGTATGTTCTTTTAGAATAAATAAGGAATCTTTAAACCTATATAATAACAAATATCTACATTGTCCTCACATGATCTAACCAAAATTATCTCTGGATTTTAAAAGAGACCTTGAGTTTATTTCGTCATTTCTCAGGGGCCGTCAGATAGGAAATGTAGACTTCATCAAGCTTTTTTTTTATTAATATGATGATTTACAGAATAAACAATTACATTTCACCATAGATGGCCTAGACAAAGTGACCTATTCTAATCAGCGATGGAAAAGTCAAAAATGTATAGAACTGACTTATGGTCGGTTCCTATAAACAAAAATGTATCGTTTTGCTTACCAATCGTAGAATTTTTGTTAAACTGGGCATATAAATATATACGTAAGCTAATTTTACCTGTGATAGCTACTTCCACATGGGAGGGTTACTATGCAAAGCTGTGAGGTCTTTGCTTCATTATTGGTAAAGATACAAGAGTCTTAATTTTAACCAATAGCGGTCCCTAAATTATCGGAATCGGCCATTAAGCTACCGAAAAGCTTAATTTGTTAATCCCGTAAGGAAACGTAGGTAATAGAAATACGAAATGGTTTGAAATAGATTGCTACATGTCTGCCCCCAGGTCTGTGAAAAACTATGAAATTTGCATTTTTTCGATATTTGCTGTACGGTGAACCCGGTTAGGACGGTTTTATTAATTGTGTATGATAGCATCCACAGTTACACGTATTTTGAGAAAATTTTATTCTGGCTAGCTATTTTGGTTTTAAAAATACAGCCCTGCTTCTGACATATAGGCAAGGAAGACCGACAGACAAACGGCTTAGTAATAATTAAATATTTCCATTGAAGGGTTGAATTAAACCCTTTGGATAAGCAGCCTATAATCTTCCTACTGCTGGGACACAGGCCTCCGCTCTGTAACAGGGAGTGGGCTGTATCCACCGCGCGTCTAGTGCGGGTTGGTGTATATCACGTCTTCGAACTTTTGGTCCTAGAACATGCTGGTTTTCTCACGATGTTTTCCTACACCGTTTTGAGAGCAGTAGTGATGAAATTAAGTATACAATGTAGAGTGGTCGAGAGACTCGTAAGTCGGAGCTGATACCGCTAAGCCATTACTGGATACGGAACCCTAAATAATTACGAGAATAATCTAGAAAATTAAGCGAGTTTCTGATTTATTTTTTGTTTTAATTAGACAGCTCTGTAACAGCTTATTTTTTGAGAACTATAAAAATTAATTGAGCAGAAAGATAATTAATTTGTAAAAGAGTCACAATTGCTTACCTAATCTGACCATTTTTTAGTGAAGTGCGTCGAGTTTTAAATAATAACAAGTGGCTACCGTGACGCACGTTATTAAAGTTATTAATTTTACGATTTATTTAAAACTAGCTTCAGCCCGCGACTTCGCCAGCGTGAAATTTCTTGTTTCCTCGTCTCCGCGCTATTACTTCGTTTTTGACTGGTTGCATGGTTGCCAGTATTAACATACGTACACCATGCGATCAGCAAATTACTTAAATAAATTTTGTTATACATTGCAATCACTAAAGCATAATTGTCGTCATGTAGGTACCCATGATTATTGTGTGTAAAGTGTACTTATGTTGTAAGCAGTTAAAACTACTTATATCTGTCATAAGATTTGAAAGGTGAATCATTAGCCTCATGAAGTGCCTAAATTATAAAATGAGTTAATGTAACTAAGAGCTAACTGTTCCAACGCCAGATAATTTTATCCGAGGAATAATTATGAATTTTTGACAGTTCTTCCTTTCAAAAGCTGTCACACGTCAATTTTATTACACGAATAAAAATTATCTATCGATTGAAAAATCAGCCCTTAGGATGAGTGCATTTTGTTTACTGTTACGTTAATAAATAAAGAAATTTTGAAAAATAAAAAAAAACTTCGTTTTCCCTTCGCGTTCTTTCGGATTTTTTCTTTTTGCTCATCTCCTTAGGGCTCCTAACCTTCCTCATGAATGGGGCTGTCAAATGCAATGGTTTTATTCAAATCCGACTAATAGTTCCAGAGATTTAGCGCGTTCACACAAACAAACTTTTCAGCTTTATTATTAGTATAGATGGTAGCCGCTGTGTCCAAGATAAATTAAAAAAAACCGCTATGGAAATATACCTACTAGATAATTTTATAAGATTAGGGATGTTAATCTGCATAACCCTACTAGACCGAACAATATCAATCAAAAGTCATTTATTCAAATTAGGCTGAGAATCGACACTTTTCGAACGTCAAAATTACCAATACACCCGCCCTTCACCACTTCCTAGTTCTTTCGCTGGGAAGAAGAAGTGCCGCAACAAACTTCCCAGTGGGACCGAGTGGGTATAGCCGATATCCGTCGTCAAAAGTCTACGACGTTGGGGATAGGGCGATGCGCCTCAAGTGGAGGCAGGAGATCAGAAGGCCAATTCTCGTAATTTAAAACGTTCAAAATCTAGTCGCAGTCTCATCTCGGCGACAAATAAATGTCAAAAACTTGTCAAAATGTAGGGAAATTAGAAGTATTTTTTGACAGATTGAGACTGAGATCAGACTGTGAACGTTCTTAAAATTACGAGAATTGCCCCTCTGATTACATGAGGAGATGGCCGATGGAGTTAAGCTGTGACCGAATGGTGGCCAAGGTTAGGCAAAAGAAACCAGGGCAGTCCAAAAGCGCGCTGGGTTGATGGTATTGTCAAAGTCGCGGGAAACATCTATGTAGTAACATATTCTCTATGACACAATGAACGAAACCGCGCGATATGAACGGCAGATTTGTTGTGACTAGCTAATGAATTGACGAGGTTTCGAAGCAAGGAGTCATTGAGTGATCATAGTGAATTAGAGCCCTGGATGATCACTCACGGAACTGGGAATTAAGGCAGAAGAAAGGGGAGGCCTATTATACCCAGCAGTGGCTGATGCCGTGTTGAAATGAAAAGGTGCGGATTTTCTTGTTGAAGGAGGGGATTTTCTTGTTAAATTCAGCCAAAATGTTGGCAAGCAAAAAGAAAAAAAATATATCTCATTTCCTACATCTTTTTTTTTTTTAAAAAAAACGCCAGTTTCCAACCGCCGCGTTTTTTTCTTCCAATCCAAAACCAATTTCCTCATTGCGCAAACGCAGTAAAATGTAAAACAATCACATAAACAATATTATTGTTATTACGACCGGTGGTTGCTGGTCGCCGGTCGTTGGTCGCTTATTTATTTCACGGCTGAATTGACGCCCAGTCAACAATAATGCGTCCATTGATTTTATAATGAAAAATATCGAGTTATATTTTCATTTTGTATTTCCTTGCGTTTTGATTTGCTGCGACAATACGTGGGAACTGAATATGGGCAATTTATATGTGTGGCAGTACAGGTTGGCAGGGACATTGACGCGCAACCTGTTACCATGAATTCGGTAGATCTATTCTGTAGAAATCTCCCAGTGAAAACTTAGTTTAAGTGACCTTAAAGTGAGCTGTGTCAATCCCTATCATAGCAGTGAAATGACAGCGCACTTCACCCAAGTTTTCACGGTGAGATTTTTACAGAATACTTGGGCAGCTGTTATATCCGCATTACCCAGCGGTTTCGCGAGTATCAGATAAGATGTACATGATTCTGAATGCATCTGGGTTTAATTAATTCGAGGGATATTTAAATAAAAATTGCTGTTTCAAACATTTTCATCGCGTACAACTTGTACCACCTCCACTTACCACTTACACTTACGTACCACTTGAGCCACCACTACTCTCTTCATTACTGCAGGTAATAGAAATAAAATTGGGCACGCGTAACATACCCAGTAGTACGCACCAACAATAAGATAAATAAAACAATACACACAAAAGTACCTAACAATATGTTTACCTCAAAACACCAACAAAAAGTCTTCAACAAAGAGGACTTATTCAAAACACAAATTCGCGACGGTGTAAACACACCATTGTCTATGGCCAGGTGACAGAGACAATTCGGTGTTCGTTTTTCAAAGAGCTGTCAAACTTTACGTCAATATTTTCGCGCGATTTGTAACGCTGTGGGAGTTAGTATTTTGACTAGTAATGTCCTGTGGGTTCAACGGGATTTTTGGAATCGTTTGATACGGTGCGGAGGAATGTTCACGCTCTGGGCCTAATGGGGTTTTTAGGCACCATGAGGTGCGACGTGCAAAGTTACCTTAGATAATTTTGACACAAAATTAGTTATGCATGGCTGTTATAGTTCAAAATACCTACATCAAATTTGATGTAAGTATTAGTTAACCCAACAGTTAAAAGTTTAAATAGAAATGGCTTGAAACCGTTCAATTGAGCTTTCTTAACCAGGAATAAAATCTAAATCGTTACTTTATTAAACGATTTCTTATACAGGTAATGTCACAAATTAATCGGAATAAGGAACTAACACATAACTAACTCATCGTCTGCTTAGCCTTTTCCCAAACCGGTCGACTGCCAGTCTAACCGGATGCAGCTGAATACCAGTATTTTACAGGGAGCGACTGCCTATCTGACCTCCACAACCCAGTTCCTGAGTAATACGAAACCCCTTGGTAAGACTGGTTGTCAGACTATCGGGCTTCTGTCGACGACCCGTAACGACTGTCAAAGATCCACGAATGACAGCCGCGACCAACGCCTTAACGTGCACGAGACACGAGGGGGTCTTGATATGTAAAGATCCGCATCCACAGACAAACCGCGGCAAGCGTAGCTTAACCTGATCGATCGACCTGTGCGGCTGGTATTACTTAGCCACAAGCCGATCTCTAAACACAGAAATAACTAAATAAAAGAATAATAGAGGCACGGTAGATACTAGATATTACTTCATACACATAAACCACGTCTACGACTCTGCTACGCAGGCTACGAGAAGACGTATGACAATTTTTTCATTTTAGTGTTTATTTATTTAGGTTAGCCAACAATTGTTTACACAATACATTAAACAAATAATTTCCTGATACATTTATAAGTGCAACAATTACTTACAGGCTAACACAACATGCACTTTTAATGGTTTTAATTATTTCAAAGCCAAAAAGGATATTTACAATTATAGTTATTCAATTTTTTTTTTTGGTAATCCGTGCATAACAATAATAATAACAGCAATTACCTTCTAAATAATTAAAAAATAAAAACAAATTGGTAGTTAACATTAGTATTTAATTAATTTGTCGTGTTTTAACAAATATTGAGTGTTTTAGCATAGAAACCACCTATTAGTTAAAAGTTTAAGTGACAAGAAATAGGTAGGAACGGATGTGTAAAAATAACATCAACTTTTTAGGGTTCCGTACCAAAATGGTAAAAGGAACCCTTATTTATTTTTATGGTGCGACTCAGTCTGTGTGTCCGTCTGTCACAGCTAGATATCTCAAGAACTACTAATGCTATCAACTTTAAATTTGGAAAGTTTTAGCTGTCGTTTGCCCTACTATTTTGCAAATAAGTAAGAAGTAAAAATATATACACACATCAACACTGTCTAGGGATATTTTGGATTTACTCAATTTACTCAAAATTTATTAAAAATAACATACAGCATGCATATATTTTGATAAGGCCCATTTATCAGACTACACTCCAGAATAAAAGAAAACTATTTTTTTTGCGTAATCAATTTTTTATTCAAATAAAGAAAAAACGTGAAATAATGGTAAAACTAACAATGAATGTGTTTCTCAAGAAAAAGTGAATAATAAGGAAAAAATAATCTGTTTTTAACAGTTATGTGAAAAATCAGTAGTCAGTAAAACACCCCATGACGTTAATAACGGTCCTGCAACGGTTTTTCATGCTTTGGATTAAGTTATCCAAGTCTTGCTGCGGTATATTGTCCCAGGTCCGGTTAAGATGCAAAAAAAGTTGCTCTTCCGTCGCAATGTTTGCAGGGAAATTCCTCAAAGCCCTTCTTTGGAGCATGTCCCACGCGTGTTCTATGGGGTTTAGGTCAGGCGATTGAGCGGGCCAGCCTAAGACCGATACGTCGTGCTCCTGCAACCAGCTCGTCACCACTCTCGGTGTGTGCGGACGGGCGTTATCGTGCATGAGCGTGAATTCTTGGCCCATTTGTAGTCGATGGGGATGGATTATTGGTACTAGCACCTCGTTACGGTATTTTTCAATCGTCATGGTGTTTCTGATCCAAACGAGGTCTGTTCTTCCACCAACACGAATTCCCGCCCAAACCATAATTGTCCCGCCGTGGTATGAATGGACTTCCTGAGGATGTCGCAGACGGCTCTCACGACCAGGAACTCGCCAAACACGTACTCTACGTGTATCGGGATGGAAACCGAACCGGGACTCATCGGTGAACAGCACTACAGACCGCTGGTTATCTTCCCAGAGCAAATGTTCACAAGCCCACACTAGTCGTCGTCCACGATTTCCTCGGCGTAGTGCTGGAGTACGAAGCGGTCTGCGAGCATGAAGGTTAGCTTCATGCAGCCTTCTTCTTACAGTTTGATCACTCACAAGCAACTGGTGCTCTGACTGGAGCCTCTGAACCCACTGCATGGCCGTAACATTTGGTTGTCTTCTCGCGGCAACTTGCAAAAATCGGTCTTGTCGTTGAGTGGTTATGCGCTTCCCGCCTGGGTGTCTTTCAGCCACATCATCAGTAGCACGATAACGTGACCATAACCTTGATATCACGTTTTGTCTTGTTCCAATCTCCTCAGCAATACTCCGTTGAGTAGCCCCAGCTTGGAGCATGCCTACTGCCCTTAACATTTCCTCTCTCGTTAAATGGCGCCGCTGCATGATGCACACAATAACATTAATTCGAAATTAACCGATAACTTGTTATAAAACTTAAATTTGACACAAAAAAATAGCCAAAAACTACTGTAGGTAAATGAAGCCTTCGGACTTCGCTACCATTATGCCGCGTAAATATTTTGTTTTTAATTTATTTTTTCAAATTCATATTTAGAATCGTTCAAAAAGGTTTACAAAATAAGCTTTCTTCAAAAGAATTTAAAACTGGCCAGTATTTTTTGAGTTTAAGAACTTTATACAAAATATCCCTAGACGGTGTTGATGTGTGTATATTTTGTTTGTGCAACAGGGACTGAAAGGGGGTCTTAAAAATTCGAAGTGAGGCTACCAGGACATGTGGGGTATCATATGAAAGAGCGCTGTTTGCACATTCTCAAACATATTTTTTTTAGGCCGCATAGTTTTCCACTTTGATGAATAATTTTTAAAAAAATACGAACCCCTCCCTATCTCCTAAGTTTGCATAGAGAAAAATCTGAAATTATTCTATGTGATAGAAGTTTATGTAAAGATTACAGGAAAAATAAAACGATGTCTCTAAATTGCACACTTTTTCAAAAATCATCACAATGGTACGGAACCGTCAGTGCGCGGGTCCGACACGCTCTTGACCGGTTTTTTCTCTTTGGAACTTTCTTACCACGAAAATTTTGTCCACGGATCTCGAAACAGACCAATTCAAATACGGAAATATGGCGTTTTCTGTCAAATACAGGTCGTATTGTCAATTTCGTGCTGCATTCATGTGCCTAATAAGTTACGCTTGTCACTAATGAAAACAGATTTAAAAACTCACGGCAGGTATTCTAAGAAACCATTGTTGTTACCCGACAAACTTATCAATACAGCTGTACAAACACCCAATCTATGGGCTGTCAGAACAAAACGCAGTTTGACAGCCGCAAATACAAGTTTGTTACATATTTCGGCGTACAATTTTCGCGGTAAAATTGATTATCAAGTGTTTTGACTTTATTTTTTTTTTATTTGTTGACGGGCACGGTTCATGGCTGATTGGGGCTTGTTACTTTTTTTCTGCAAAGAGTTTAGATGGGCTTAAAATTTTACGGGTAAGAATGAAATTGGTACTTATTGTGTGTAGGTACGTAAATAAAAGTATTGTACCTGCAGTGTGACTAAAAGTGTATAGGAATTTCGTTTAATGATGAACTTGCACTCACTTTTGAACGTGCAGATATTTTTTTGTAAGTACAACTTTAAATATTGGTAATTTCATTGATTTTGAATCTAATTTGAAGTAATTCCGTAGCGCTGCATCATCTGCCTAGCCTTTTCCCAACTACAATATTGGGGTCAGCTTCCGGACTAACCGGATGCAGCTGAAATACCCGTATTTTACATTAAATGACTGCCTTTCTGACCTCCACAACCCCGTTACTGAGTAACAGATACTCGTTGGTGAGAGTGGTTGTCAGACTTTCTGACGACTGCCATAGATTTACAAATCACAGTCGGGGACTAACGTCTTAACGTGCTTTCCGAGGAACGAAGGGGATAGTCTCGTCATGAAATAGCTGGTTACCTATGCACAGACCGACCTCAGCAATTACAGCTTTACCTGATCGATCGACCTATGCGGCTGTTATTACTTAGCTACGAGCCCCTCTTAGTTCCAAGCTCCTCCTGATCTTCTATACTTACGAAAAATAAAGCTGAAGAATTTGTTTGTTTGAACGCGCTAATCTACGGAACCAGTCGGATTTGAAAAAATATTTTTGCATTTGATGGCCCAGTTCTCGAGAACGGCTATAGGCTATTTAACATCACGCTAGCACCATTAGGAGCCGAGCAAAAAGAAAAAATCTGAAATAACACTAAGTGTAAATGAAGTAATAGCACAGACAGGCGATGCAATGCGTCGGGATGCATCGGGGGCATAGGACGGACACGGACGAGGGCACGGACAAAATAAATAAATATTCCACAACTATCACACAACGCCATCTAGTCCCAAGTTAAGCAGAGCTTGTGTTATGGGTACTAGACAACTGATAAACATACTTATATATTTCTAAATACATAAATATTATAGATAAATTACACCCAGACACAGAACAAATGATCGTGCTCATTACAGAAACATTTGTCCTGGGTGGGAATCGAACCCACGACCTCCGGTATAGCAGTCAGTGTCACTAACCACTAGACCAACAGGCCTGTCAAAAGATGGTTAAATGATAAAAACTTTGCAGTAGGTTCCGTTTTAAGTACAACGCACATTCTGAATAACGAGTTTGACCTGCAATTTTACATTATTGTCGACAAACTAATATATGTACAGTCAAAAACGTTCAAATAAAGGAGAACAGGATAACCAAACAATATCACTGCGGCATGCAATCGAGAACAAAGTGCACTCGACACGTTTGACAGGCGAGAACGGTCCTATTTCAAACGTTACGCGCCAAATCGATTTCGGTCAAAGGAAAAAAAAATTCCGCCCTACGTGGAATTCTCTTTTTCAATATTTGACGAAGAGGTTTGATAGCAAAGGATTGATCTTTGGCACGGAATTCTCTATGACGTGTTTTTAAATAACCACTCTGGGATCTTCGTACATTTTTCGAAGATTTTTGTAATAAAATGTTGTCAAAATCTAATACAAATACCATTGTTTGTCATAATAGAAACATAGGCTATTTACGTAGCAAAGATGTT
The DNA here is from genome assembly GCA_947507525.1 of Apamea epomidion. Taxonomy (NCBI): domain Eukaryota; kingdom Metazoa; phylum Arthropoda; class Insecta; order Lepidoptera; family Noctuidae; genus Apamea; species Apamea epomidion. Next base: position 9,295,268 of record OX382252.1, on the reverse strand, counting down.
TTACAAATAATTACTTAATTCCGCTATTTATATGTAGGTAATCTAGTATCATCTAGTGCAACCCGCACTGAGCCCGCGTGGTAGATTACAGCCCACTCTCTCTCGAAGAGAGGAGGCCTGTGTCCCAGCAGTGGGAACGTTGCAGGCCGATTATGCTATCTAGTGCTTGAATACCAGACAAAATAACAAATATTTGTAAAGTTTGACTTTTTAGCCTAACAGCTAGTTGAAAACCATTTATGCGTGCCTGCTAAGCATGAAATCTAGGTTCGAATCCTAGGTCGGGCAAAGAAAGAAAGAAAGAAAGAAAATACATTTATTTGCGGCAAACATGACACATAAAAAAGAACATAAACACACAAAAAAAAAATAACAAGTAACATTATAAATGATTTGGCCAAACACTTTTACACGTCAATCATATTTTAAAACTAGACGAGGTCGGCGTTTCCTATCTGACTAGTCTGAGAAGAAAGGCCGAAACAAACTCAGAGGTCTGTCTCTTTTAAAGTCCAGACATAATCTTGGTCAGATCATATGAAGACAATGTAGGTCGTTGTCTGAGATGGTCTTTTGAGGAAATGGTCTTTAGTTGGGGGTATACATGCGTCACATTCACGCAAAACGGCCATCGCTCAGCATAATGCTAAGACCCTATACGAGACAGAGCCCCAGCGCTGGCTTATGGATTTCTATCAGAAATTTCTCAGTTAGCAGCAGTCTGGATGTATACCTGGTTGATGGCAAAAGGCTCGCCCCCTATTGCACGGGGCTTAAACATAACTGGTGAAATGTGGGTGTACTATAGGTACATCTCTACCTAACCCCTCGGGGAAGACAGCCGTGATGTTACGTTATTTTCTATAGAACATTCTCTATATCCATTCCTAACAACAATTTATTCAAAAAAACCCACAAAAAGCATCAAATTCCAATTATTTGTTCTTTAGGATCCAACATGGCGGACAATGGTATATGCTATGATACCCGCGGTGAGCTAATTACCTAAACAACGGAGAGGTGAAAGTATTCATGGTGTTTGGAACCACCATGGGTTGGGGAGAGGATATGGGAATGAGCGGGAGCGATTTTTGTAAAACATTGACTTTACTCGTGGAGGAGCTCGTGGTTAAGTAATAACAGCCGCACGGGTCTATCGATCAGGTTTAGCTACGCTGGCTAAGGTCGGTCCGTGGATGGGTGCCCATCTCAGACCCCTCCTTTGATCTCGGCTCTCATTTGTAGGTATTTGACAGTAGTTGCGGATACTCCAAAGCCTGACAACCAGTCTTACCAACGGGTATCGTGTTACTTAGTAAGTAACTGGGTTGTGGAGGGCAAATAAGCAGTCACTCCATGAAAAATACTGGTATTCAGCTGCACTGCAACCGGTTAGACCGCCCCACATTAAAGCCGACCCCAACATAGATGAGAAAACGCGGTTTTTACACAAAGTCAAACCCCGCTGCCATCATTTTTGTCACATGACGGCCATCACTGCGGCTGCTATCCTAGGAAACCAAAGTTTAAACTCAAAAGTTGAAGCCAGTTGTTAGTTCCAAAGCGTAGATTGATACGGAGAAGATCGAGCAAGAAACTCCACGCAAACCTTGTTAGATCGACACAACACCTTCGCTGTGGTCTACCTCGACGGCGCTGTCCTCCTTCAGGCGTCCAGTGAGAGACGATCTTTGCCCATCTCTCCGGGTGCATTCGTGAGACGTGTCCGACCCACTGCCACTGCAGCCTGGCTGTTAAACTCCTTACTTTTTAAATTTAAAGGAATTTTAAGTAGATAAAGAAAACAATTTAAAAATCCAATATGAAATTTGGCACACAGATAGTTTATAACCAGGCTTAACACACAGGATCATTTTTATCCCGATATTCCCAAGGGATCGAAACTTATACGGGTGAAACCGCGGGGCGCAGCTAGTATGTCATATGACGAAAAGCAATTAAATAAGACATCTCAGAAACTCAAATGTTATTCAACTAATGTAATACCTATTAATGTATTAACTTTATTGCTTACCTAAAAACGTTGACTTAGAAAATAAAGCCGTATCGTCTGGCTAGACATTTTATGTGTCTGTATTTAAAACTAGTAATCCTACTATCCTATCTATACTTCTAATAAATCTATTAACTACATCTTGACTTAGCACACGAGGTTGTTGACATGTGGAATGTAAGCTCGGCTGTCATTGTGCCGATTGTCGTTTCAGCCAATGGCCTGGTGGCCAAAAGCCTCGATCAACATCTATCGAGGCTCTCGTTAGGCGGTTGGATCAAGGGCCTGATTCAGAAGGCAGTACTCCTTGACACGGCTCGCATTGTGAGGAGGTTCCTGTCTCTGGAGCCCTAGCCACCGGTAGCTTGGATCCTGCTCCCGTCGGACTACTACATTTTTTAATGATTTTTTTTTTAATAAAACTATTTAAAAGTGTATAATTTAATAAGTTAGTAAATATCCTACAAATATTATAAACGTGAAAGTTTGTATGGATGGATGAACGGACGGATGTTTGTTACTCTTTCATGCCAAAACTACTGCACGGATTTGGATGAAATTTGGCACAAAGATAGTTTATAACCAGGATATTAACACATTTATGATACTTTTTATCCCGATATTCCCACGGGACCCAAACTTATGCGGGTAATACCGCGGGACGTAGCGGGTACTGCATAACCTAACAGGACAAACAACATACCTACTTTTGCACACAAAAATACAGTCGCAAGAATCACAAAAGAAAAATAAAATTCGGCCCCGAAAATTACCATATACTGGGCCTAAAACCGATTAGGGGCTACACGCAGCGCGTCACGGGGTCTGCTATTGTGTTACCTGTTAAAATACTTGTCGTTTTTTCATCTCGTTTCTCGTTTTTTTCAACCGTTTCACGTTTTTTATCCCCGCCCGCCGCACACAAAATGGTGCGGCGAAAATTGGGTTTCAAAAGGAGGACTTAAAGTTAAAGATTTCGTTGATAACGTTGGGCTGTTTGTTTTATGTTATCTGTGGTCATTTCTGCTTGGAGTTTTGCTGAAATACGGTTAAAGAAACTGTATTTCGGATTTCTCTGTGGAGTTTCTTGCCCGTTCTTCTCCGTATAAATCTACGTGAAGCCCTGTATGAGCTTCAGGGTGCCGGGAGGAATAAATTAAACCACGGTTTATAACGTATGCTCAATAATTATTCCTAGAAATGATTTTACCGTGTATTTTATATCTTTTTCATTTGGCTTGTCAGCCGAATCTGACGCCTAATCTCTTCTAATCTTAAACTAACTTCATGTGTGTCTCGTATTTCATGCCAATAAGTTTTAACTGACTCGCGGAGGTTGCATGTAAGCACCAAATAGTCTATAGTGTCTACAGAACCTACTACACTTTGGAATGGGCAACTAGCTTCATCTTTCTGACTGACCGGCCCCTTGACTATTCAAAAGTGCCTGTAATTGGTTTAAATGAAATAAATGGTTTGAGTTTTTGGTCTTTATTGAAGAACGAATAGAATGAAAATTTGTTGCGTTTTTGCCTGAGCAGAAAGGCTGAAACAAACACAGAGGTCACAGTCTCTTTTAAAGTTATTCATACATAATCTTGGTCAGATCATGTGAAGAACATGTAGATGGATGTCTGAAATGATCTTTTGATCAAAGACTTGCACAGATAAGCTGGACCTGTCCAGTCAGTAAAATCAGTTAGTTAGAGGTCGTTTCAGATTGCTATTTAGTAAAAATCTTAAATTCATTTACTGACAGACAACGCACACAACCCAAACCGCTGGGTCTAGAAACATGCAGTTTGGCACAAGAGTTCCTTATATAACAAACTAGCAGCGCCCCGTGGTTTCACCCGCATAAGTCTGGATTCCGTGGGAATATCGGGATAAAAATTATCCTATATGTTATTTTCATGTATAAGCTATATTACTGTACAGTTTCATCAAAATCCGTTCGGGTAGTTTTTGCGTGAAAGAGTTACAAACGTTCATCCGTCCACCCTCACAAACTTTCGCGTTTAGGATAGTAGGAATTAGCGCTAAGGAAGGATTAAAAAAAAAAACATCTACTGAGTTAGCCCTTTTAGGATTTGATTTTTTTATAGGAGATGAAAGTTTTTGGGAATGTTCCCAATTTTCACCTTTAATCGGGCCCCACGGCTTATAAAATACGTTGATTATTTTCTCCGGGGACGAAGTTCCTTGTCCCCCGAGAAAATAATCAAAGTAAAGTTAACAATTTTGAAGGAGAGAAAAACTTAATCTAAAAATAGATTCCAGACGTGCTTGGAAAGATCATCATCGTTTTCTGTGGTTCGATGCGCTTTGGAGTTTTAAATAAACTACCGCTACTTTACTTTATTGTTCCCACTCCTGGGACTCGGGCCTCCTCTCTTCGAGAGGGAGAGGACTGTAATCCACCACGCGGGCCCAGTGCGGGTTGGTAGATGTCACATGTCTTCGGATTTTTGGTTCTAGGACATGCCGGTTTCGTCACGATGTTTTCCTTCACCGTTTTGAGAAATTATTTACACAAAGGAAAGCGTCTGCCTGGGTTCGAACCCACGACCTTCAACTCGTAAGTCGGCGCCGTACCACTGGGCTTCCTACTCTAGAGTTTTGGAGTTTTGAGTACCTGTTATTGCGCGCTATCAATCTGCCTCTTTCCAAACTATGTTGGGGTCGGCTTCCTGTCTAACCAGATGCAGCTGAATACTAGTATTTCACATGGAGCGACTACCTTTTCGACCTCCACAACCTATATATTTACTGTTGAACACGATACCCCTTCGCAAGACTGGTTGTCAGACTTTCGGGCTTCTCGCTACCCGAAACCGCTAACCCGTTTTGACGTTCGAAAAGTGCTGATTCTCAGCCTAATTTGAATAAATGGCTTTTGATTTTGATTTTAACGACTGTCACGGATCTGCAAATAACAGCTGGGACCAACAGCTAAACGTGTTTCCCGAGGCACGGATAAGTCTCGTATAATTGATGGTCACCCATCCCCGAACCGACCGCGGCAAGCATAGCTCAACCTCTGATCAACCTGTCCCATTGCTGGGCAAAGGCCTACTTACTCTCTTTCCACCTCTCTCTGTCCAGAGCTGCCAAGGACCTTGTCATTACCTATTTAGTTTTAATCAAATTATCGCTCTCATATTCGCAGTTAATTAATAAAAGAGGACATTGAAATGCTACTTCAATATGACAGATTACTCCAACACATAAAATGGCTACCTCATCAATAACGAAGTAGTTAATCATTTGATTGACACCTGATATCCGTTCTCGTACATAATTAGCAGCAGCTGTTTCGAAGACAGGTGTGACTCCGGACTTTATGTTGATGACGTTAAGTGGGTATTGGACCGTGTATGGACGTCAGGGTAGTCCGCGACATTCATGTTTAGGTCTATCCAACGACATAAACAGGGTGGCAGGGACATCGACGCGCAACCTATAACCGTGAATTAAGCACATAATTTTAGACCCTCTAGTGTAGAAATTTTCTGTCGGTTAACAAAAAAAAAATCTGCTGTTTCATAGGAAAATGCAATACCTCCGCGGTCAACAACTTTTTTTTAATAACCGATGAAATCTATCGACGTGAGGGTGTTTAGAATCATGTGCTGAATCCATGGTAACAAGTTGCCCGTCGATGTCCCTGCCACCCTGTGTGTCATTACTATTGGTTGTTGTACATTTTTGTCCATTGTCCTTTTCTTACATGACGTGGTTGACGTCATCACATCAACGCCGGCTGTCGCTGAAAACCAACGCTGGAGCTGTCTCGCATAGGGTCTTAGCATTATGCTAAGCGATGGCCGTTTTGCGTAGATATGACGCATGTTCTCGCCCAAATTGTTTTTTTTTTTTGTGTTTTTGTTGTTTTATGCGTCATGTTTATTGCAAATAAACGTATTTTCTTTATTGCTTTCCTTCTTACGTTTTTTGAAATTTCCAAGTCAGTATCAATCAGCGTTGCCAGACGTCCCGATTTTGGCGGGACGTCCCGATTTTTAGCCTAAAATTAAATGGCCCGCGTGGGACAAGCTCAGTCCCGCTTTTCGGGGATAGAAAAATAAATAAGTTATTCGTAAGTGTATTAATTACTTATTTATCACCATTCTCTTGTCCTTATCACAATTTATTCGCGGTCGGTGCCACATGTCTTTTTCTTCCATACTTCTCTATTAGTCGTCATCTCGGTAATCACACCCTTTCCCTTTTGTATTACTTATTTATATAATGTTATATTCCTCTGAAGACTTAACTGCGTTACAGGATAAACCAGACAGTTATTGTTATTTGGATAGTAAAGTAACATATTTTTATTAAAATACATTTTCTACGACTATCTATCATCATTGTAAACTTAATTTGAAACTCAAATAAAATAATAAGTAGTATAAAATCTACAGTGCGGCCGTCGAGAGAATGCGTTCTTGACACCTGTCAGTTTCATACAAACGAATACGTGTTTTGCGAAATTGATCTTTATTAGCTACTAGAATTGTCGCAATGATAGGTGTAAGGAACGCATTCTCTTAACAGACAATTAATTACGTTTCTTTTTTTGTCTCGCTTTCGACGAAAGTTTTTTATATACTAAAAGGACTTTAAAATCCCGTTTTGCCTGAAAAAAAATCTGGCAATGCTGGTGTCAGGCTGTATCTTGATCTAAATATGATTCGCGGCGATAACAAATATTATTCTTCTTAGCGTTTCGATGGCAATGTGAATGAGCTCGGCCCAGAATTCGGCTACGTGTTGGGCGTCACTAGCGTCCATCAGAACTTGAGGAGAGGAAAGGATTTGAGTTTATTAAAATTGTTTATTGACAATTAAACAATAAAACTTAAACATTAACTGTGACCTTTACAAGAACGAGCAAAATACAGCTCAAACGAAAAAAATGAAGCAATTTTCCTGTTAAAACGTTAAACATCAAAATTACCGCAACGGTTTTCGATGTAGCATGCACAAGACAACACATACGTTCTGACACGCCTCCCTTCTTTATACTGATGGTTGAGGGTACCTACATGTTTAGTCATGCACTCTTTGTTGAGTTGTAACGAGGTGTTTAATTAATAAATAGTCATTAGTGTTGCCATGAGAAAAAATGTTACACGAAATATTGGTATTTTTTTTATGTTATGGCAATTTTTGACGGTTAAACTAAACTGGGGGCTGAATTGAAAGATGCAGAAAAATGTATGGCTGACATTAAATTATTCACTGATACTTAAGTTGACACGATTTGATTTGATGGTTTCATTCAAATTGAAATGCATAAATGAACTGTTTATCGTAATTTATATATTCTATCAAAGATTCAGAGTTAAATGTGTGCAGCATTAAAAAAAAGCATCTGAGGGTGATGATACTTTAGTAAGTAGGTAGCTGGTATGACTGCCCCGTTGATCTCGTGGTCTAGGGTTCAATTCCTGGCTCGGGCAAAGTGTTATTGGAATGTTTCCATTAGGTTTTCTTAATAGCCCCCGTTTGGAAGTTGGCTGTATGATTTCCGTGCCTCAGAACGCACGTTAAGCCGTTGGCCCTGTGCTGCGCCTGATCTCTCTCCGGTCGTGTCGGATTGCCGTCCCATCGGAGTATGAGAGTGAGGGAAGAAGAAGTGCACCTGTGTCTGCGGACACAGGCCTGCACTGTAATATATCTCGCGCCGAAGGCTGGTCTCCACTGAGATTGATTGCCATGGCTGAAAATCGGTCTGGAGGGCTTTAGGTAGATACAGTCAACAGCGCATCAGCAAACAACCGCACCCTGGACAGTCAGCCCCTCTGCGACCATGCTGACTGGCTAATATTTTTCTTGTACAGTTCCTGTCGATGCGAGAAGATCCAAGATTCTATCCAGGACATGAACAGCAGTGTTTTTCTATGTGCTAATAAAATTTCGTTTTAACTCTTCTACAAACCCGCATAAAGACTATATCTTTTTAATCACCTATTCATTAAAAAAATATAAAACCAAAGAATTCCTCAAACAAGCGCAAACGCAACGCTAGGCATTTCAATTATTATACATGGCAACCTCGCCATCTTCGCCAATTATCTGCACATAATTACTTGCCACGCTTTTAGCTGGCAACACTGTAATTATCCTATTACTCTGACGTGCGCAGGCGCAGGTAATGGCCGTAAAGAAGTCATATTTTATAGGAGGTATGCAATAAGTGTAGGGACGCCATTTTGGGTCAGAGTACTAAAGATATAATTGATTACTAAGACTCGCCAAAAATAGTTTTTCCTTTTTTGGAAGTTGGCTTTTTATGGGACAGTTGGAATTAGGAGTTAATCATGGTGGTTCTCCTGAAATGACATTTAGATATATCAATTTGTGCAATGAGGAACTTGCGATAAGGAAAGTGGTTCTAATGACTGAATGTGGATGGCTATAAAAATAGAGGCAGACGAAAATACCGGGTCATAAACTCAAACTCAAATCATTTATTTCAATTAAACCATTTACAGACACTTTTGAATTGTCAAAATTAAATAGTCGGTCAGTTAGTCAGAAAGTTGAAGCTAGTTGCCCATTCCAAAACGTAGATCTCTATGGAGAAGAACGGGCAAGAAACTCCAAGGACACTCTTTTAAATCAAGATATTATTACAAAATCCTGGGTACATTATTCTTATTGCTTCTACTCGAATATGTTAGAACAATGTAAAAAAGAAACAATTTAAAATAGAAAAATAAAAATAAGCTCTAGCAGTTAAGAGATGACCAGTCTCAACCGACGGCGCCCGCCATATTAAATTAGCTAGCAAAACTCCGTAGACGTGATGGGTTCAGAGGCGAAACTTGGGCGGTACTAGTAGGGCACGAGCCCCGGACGCCTATCGAAGAGGAGCGCTAAATCGCCAATTATTCTATTTAAAAAACAAAATACAGTACAATGAAGCATTTCATACTCTTATATGCAAGTACAGACTCTAGCACATCAAGCTACTATAACCTGTCAAATTTCTTTAATATATTTTCAACTTTATCGCTTAAGCATCAAGGTTGATTGGGAAAATTTGACAGTTTCGGGTAGTTTGACCTGCTGGCATCTGTACTTCATGATCCTGGTCAGTCACAATTTCTGCTTACAATTGCAGTATCCATTGAAGTTGTGAGCGATCTTTTAGTAAGTGTAAATTAATACTTTCGTATTTGAGGGCTACAATGGGTTGGGCACGCCACAATAGCGGCGATAAGTCCCCTCTTTGAGGAGTGGCTAGAGAGGCGCCACTGCGCCCTCACATTCCGCGTGACGCAGATCCTCATCGGACACGGTTGTTTCGGGAGGTTCCTGTTCAGGATAAAGCGGGAGGAAACGCCAGGGTGTCACCACACCACTGTGTGGATCGCCTGGAGGAGACGGTGGAGCATACGGTGGAGGTCTGCCCAGCTTGGGCGGAGCACCGCCGTGTCCTCGTGGTGGCGATCGGCGGCGGCGATCTCTCGCATCCGGCCCTGGTCCAGGCCATGGTACGGAGTGAGAGTGCATGGCAGGCCGTCACCTCCTTCTGCGACGCAGTAATGCTCGCGAAGGAGGAGGCGGAGCGCGTGAGGGAGAGGCAATCTCTGCGCCCTGATGCCGTAGCCGCCGCAGGAGACGCCCTGGACGGGAGTCAACAACCGACTCCCGGCCACCGTAGGCGCGGGTGGCGAACAATGGGCAGCGCGCCGCCCGGTAAGGACCAGGCCCGGGTCGACAGCGCGTTGTGTTCCTCAAAGAGATGTCAGCACGAATTGACGGGGTCCGCTAGCGCCGATGCCTCCCAGGGCTGCGGGTTGTTCGAAAGAGATACCGTGGCCCCTGGCACAGGCAACTAAAGGAACACGGGTGGGTTTTAGTCAGTAAAAGTCTGCTGACACGCCCTTCCGCTCAGCCCAGAGCGGGAGAGGGCGTTTGATGATTTGCTATCCAAAAAAAAAAAGGGCTACAAATGTGTCAAGGAAGGTCATAATATATGCAACCCATCTTTGCTCAGTGTAGAGCGAAAAGAGATGTTTTTCAAGGCACAGAAGGGAAGTCACCAATCCGCCGAGGTCGGGTCCGTGGATTAGTGACTTCCCTTAAGTCACCAATCCACGGACCGACCTCGGCAATCGATCGACCGGTGCGGCTGTCGTAGTTACAGTTCATAGCTATATGAGAAAAAAAGACCTTTTTTAGTTTTTTTCCTTGGCGGCACAAACGGAATCCATAGGTATCCCATTGTCAACAAAACCATAAATGATTGGAATTGACCCCTTCTGGCCGCTCAATGACCATTTATCTCAATTGATTACCTTATCTGGCCCGGTCGGTACCTAAAGTGTCACGTTTCGACCCGACGGAGAGAAAAAACTTTTTTTTTTTTGCTGAGAAAAATAAAAATACGAATATTTGAAGAAAAAATCCTACTGCCGTTGTGAAAAACTGCTGAACAGTAAAAAAAAACTGGGAAAGCGAAATCTGTTTTTTTATAGATATTTTATTTTGGTAGGTACTTAATCTTTTTTTGCCATCAGTATTATAGAGGCTGAGTTTCAGTATACTACATAAACTACTGTTTTCAGACAATTTTCAGGTTGAGGTTCAAATTGTAATAGTTTTTTTTTTTTGCAATATTTTATGTTGTCATTTTTTTGTTGTACCTATTACATTTTTTGTTGTGTTTTTAAAGCAAAATATTTCGTATCAAAAATTTAATGTTGATTAATTTGTTCAACTGTTTAGACATATTTTGTAATAATTGCATGCCAATTAATGGCGAAAGGTGTCATTGCACTAACAATTTATATAATCTACCTACCATCTGCTTCATAGGAATTTCTTGCCCATTCTTCTCCATACGAAAACTACCTTTTGGAAGGGGCGACTAGAATCAATTATATTTTATTGTAATTTTTGACGTTCAAAAGTGCCTTTTATGTGCCTATTTGAAATAAATTATGTGACTTTTACATCTTTGTACCCCATTTACAGCCAATAAATGACTTTGACTTGAATTGCTGTAAATTTCCAAAGTCACTGATTACCCTGCTTATGGGATTTACTGCGCCATCTATTGAGAACTTTAGGAAAATAAATTTGCATAAAAATATTTTACCAAATATTTGTATGTAAATAACTTTTTCGGAAAGTAGAGCTAAGCATAATAATTTGATTAAAAAAATCGTGCCCTTATAAAGTAGCTAGGTAAGTCCCATTTGGGCAACATTTGGTTAGCCTATGACCGGCAGTGAACGCCTTTCGGCGGAAATGAAGAAATTTAATCGCAAGAATCCTCTAAACAGGTTTTGATAAAAAATATCTATGAAAATGTTGTCTTTGGTACGCTAGTTGTGGCGCGAGTCTATGGTCAAGCGACTACGTAAAAATAAATAATATTATCCGTGAATTATTCCAGGTGTCCGTAAAACAATCAACTACTACAATTAAACCAATTAAATCGAATGAAACAATACACAATATTGAGTCATACAAGAATTAGGAAAGTCAAAACACACTCGCACACACAAAACAAAAATTACATACAATTTTCTACCAATTAAGTTCTTCAAAACTCCAATATTCATACATACTACAGAAAAACATCTCTTTAAAACATTAACACACGAAAACCAACCATATTTCTGAACATATTAAAGTTCAATATCACTTGTGTCGAATCCAATCGGACCACACACGTCGAAGGTTTTTAAAAAAGGAACGCGCCGACCGCGCCTCGTTCGTTACCTCATCGTCGGGTGGTTTTTTTTTTTAATTTTCTTTTTTTAAGAGCGAAGGCATCGCGGCTAGCTACATACACGCCTTCTCGTGTAGAGGGGAGTTTAGTAGCAAACGATTGTGAGAACTTCCATTTGATTTTATAATCTTTATTTCGCTTTTATATTGATTTGTGTGCTTTGGAAAATAGGGAGTTTGTGCAGTGGGCTAGGTTTACTTTTTATTATCGGCTATTGCGTTAAACCTAGTAAGAAAAATACAAAACCGGACCAGTTTAGCTGAAAAGTCCAGATGTCCGTTTTCAACGGCTGAAAGTTGATTTTAATAGCACTGCTGGAAAAAACCAAAACTTTACTAAACTGAAGACTTGTAAAGTTTTGGTTTTTTAAGAAAGCGTTGACCGGTCGCAAAATAACGGCTGTCAAAATAAAGAGCGTTTTTTGACTCTTTAATGTCAAATACTATTGAAAATGACAGATTTTCATGACGGCCGTTTTAGTGATGACATAACCGCTATCCTAGGAAACCTAAGCTTTACCGAAAGGAGTGCTATTCTGCAAATACGACGAAGTTAAAAAAACCAAAGGAATAACTTCCTCCCGTAAGAAAACTTTACTGACCTAGGAACAATTATTGCATATTAATTTGTTCTAAGTATTTTGTCACTCGCTCTATGCTAACAAAATCATATGAGACGCACACCGCACTTTGTATATTCTTTATTTTGATTCAGAGTGTCATAATATGTCTTCATAGTGTCACTTAATTTTTTTTAGTATGTTGGTAATTAGTGTGTTGGCACCTGGTTTTTATATATTTATGTTATTTGTCAGCATTTAATTGTACTTTTGTGTGTTGTGCTGTGTTTTGTGTGCACTAAATAAATGGTTTATCTATCTATCTATTAAATTCCGAAAAATTCATTGAAATAGGTATTTATACGGATTTTTTAAAATTAAAATAATAAAAGTAACTATTGAGCTCTTCTCAAACGTTTTCCTTATAAAATAAGCAGAATTTCATTCTACTGTTCCCTTTTTCGAGAGGCCGCATGCCGCGGCCGTCGGAGTAGGTATTAGCGAACCATAGGTATCATAAATAGTAGGTAGGTATTAAATGATGTAAAAAAAATACCGTAAAAGATAAAATAATAAATCAAAATATTTTCTAAACCCAGTTTTTGTACATTAATCTATAAGTTTACAAAACAGCAGTCACCGACGGCCAAACTCATGACCATTTTAGTTAGGTAGTTACTTAGTTGTATGTAATCTCATCGTTGTTTATGGAACTTTTGTACAAAATTTCATTCTTTTAGACCCAGTGACATAGCCTGTCCGTGAATTTATTTTATTTATAAGTACTTTATTGTACACCAGAAAATACATGCATGCCTAACACAAAAAAAATGTTTAAATATGTATTTTTTTGCCCTTGGCAATGGGCTTTATTGCTGAATTTAAAAAGTAGGTAGCTAAAATTCGAATTTCGTTCTTATTTGTATCTCAGTGTATATATGTATGGTCTCAGTGTATATATAGGTATGTATCCGTGTATATGTCTATGCTCCGGGCCTCAGGGATATGTCATGAGCTCTACAGTACCTACATAGATATGTACATAAGGTGGTCTTATTACCCGGTAAGAACTCTTTCACAAGGACTGCCACCAAAATAATTATTATATTAAAACACACCCTAGACAAAATCCAGTTTTTAAGCTAGATGTTTCTATCAACATAATTGGGCTTAATACTACCACAGGACCAGGTAACTTATGACTTCCAGCTGTTCTGCTGTTCAAGCAATTTACATAAAATATCAGTTTTCTGTAACCTATAATTAAGCAGTTAATAATTTTAATAATAAGTTACGTTGCTTCATGTTTATTATTAATGCTAGAAGTAATTTTGTGACGCCATTGCAGACATTAAAGTGACAGGATATGCAAAATGGATACAAATATTCGAACAGGCTGTTTTTAGAATGAGCAGTATTAAAAACCTTGGTTAGTCACTATTAGGCTAAGGGCAGATTTTTCAATCCTCTGATAACTTTATTCGAGGAATAGTTTTGAAATTTTGACAGTTATTTCATACAAAAACTGTCAAACGTTAATTTTATTCCTCGAATTAAAGTTATCTGGCGATGGAAAAAATCAGCCCTAAGTAATATTAATAAGTAAGTATTACTACGGGTTACTAGAATCCATGGAGTTTCTTGCCCATTCGTATCCATACAGACGCTTTGGAATGGGCAACTAGCTTCATCTTCCTAACTGACCGACCCCTTGACTGTTCAAAAGGAGACTGTAATTGGTTCAATTGAAATATGTGCATTGAGTTTAATTTTGGCGACTGTCAATGATTATTTCGCGCCGATATGAGTGAAAAAGACACAAATATCTATACTAATATTATAAAGAGGTATTAGTTTGTATGTAAGGGGTAATCTCAGGCCAAACGCCTCCTGCCGGAGGCTTTACGCGGGGGTCGTGCGGTCCATGGCCCTTTATGGGGCCCCGGTATGGGCGCGTTCACTGCGGCTTCGAGCCGCACACTACCTGAACGCGCCCCAAAAGGTGGTAGCCATAAGGCTTATCCGGGGATACCGCACGATCTCGGGCGAGGCAGCAAGCCTCCTTGCCGGACTGCCACCATGGGATCTGGAGGCGATGGTCCTCGCGCGCCTGTATGACTGGCGCGCTGAGGCACTACGTCGGGGGGAAACTCCGCACCCGCGGCAAATTGCTGCGGAGCGGACGGACCTCCGGCGCGGTCTCATGGTGGAATGGAAGGCGCGACTATCGCAACCCAGCGCAGGGCACGCCACGATTGCGGCGGTAAGACCCCTCTTTGAGGAGTGGCTAGAGAGGCGTCACGGCGCTCTCACCTACCGCCTGACGCAGGTCCTCTCCGGACACGGATGTTTCGGGAGGTTCCTGCACATCATCAGGCGGGAGGAGACGCCCGGGTGTCACCACTGCGAGGATCGCCCAGAGGACACGGTGGAGCATACGGTGGAGGTCTGCCCCGCTTGGGCAGAGCACCGCCGTGTCCTCGTAGAGGCGATCGGCAGCGGCGGCGACCTCTCGCGCCCGGCCCTGGTGCAAGCCATGGTCCGGGGCGAGAGGGAGTGGGAGGCGGTCACCTCCTTCTGCGAAGCAGTCATGCTAGCGAAGGAGGTGGCGGGATGGGCGAGGGAAAGATCCTCACGCCTCAGCCGCCGAGGGAGACGCTCCGGGCGTCGGGAGCCGCGTGACGACTCCCGGCCACCGTAGGCGCGGGCCTGCGGGCGGAGAGCAATGGGTAGCTCTCCGTCCGATCAGGACCAGGCCCGTGCCGGACGGCGTGTATGTGTTCCACGCGCGCCTCAAAGAGATGTCAGCGTAGTTGACGGGGTCCGACAGGGCCGAAGCCTGCCGGGGTAGCGGGATCGTCCGAAAGGGTTACCGCTGCCCTGGTACGTAAAGGGCTAAGGAAGGAACACGGGTGGGTTTTAGTCAGTAAGAGTCTGACACTCCCTTCTGCTCCACCCAGAGCGGGAGGAGTCATTTGATGATTTCCCATCCTGAAAAAAAAAAAAAAAAAAAAAGGGGTAATCTCAGAACTACCAGTTGGATTTGAAAAATCTTTTTACGACGAAACGACGAACGAAATTCTTTAACGAGCCTTGCGATGGGAATTGACTGGTCAGAAAGAAAGAAAAAACTCAAATTACTCGATTTTGCCGACAAAAGGTGGATATCAGCTAAGCCTAGCCTAAGATTGCTTTTCAAGGAAGCATAGGCAAACATAATCCTACTAATAATATAAACGTGAAAGTTTGTATGGATGGATGGATGGATGTTTGTTACTCTTTCACGCAAAAACTCCAGAACGGATTTGAATGAAATTTGGCATAAAGATGGTTTATAAACAGGATTAACATATGGCTACTTTTTATCCCGATATTCCTACGGGATCGAAACTTATGCGGGTGAAACCGCGGGGCGCAGCTAGTACCTAGGTGCATATTTTAACTAAACTACACCACTTAAAAATTAACCGTCCCTGAACCTAAAAAATCGAACGCCGCGCCGCAATCGCCAATCAAATACGAAATCACGACTGCCTAATTCCAATCACACCTCAATGTATAAATATAAACGCGTCCACCATAGCTAAGACCCGACCATAAATAACAATGTTTTATTACAGAACCACGCTCCTTAACAGCCGACATCGCCAGTTTTACTTTTTATAGTTTTTTAAATATCCACGGTAAGTATGTGGTTCGGTCTTTGAAGATTATTTTGTTATCTGCATGTAATAAAATAGGTGTGGGTATGTATGGCTTATTTTTGTAATCGTTTTTCGGGTTTTCGTTACGTGGAACGGAGCGAGAGTTTTTTTTGTTTCTTTTTTTCGAGGTGATTAGTCGGAGCGTTCTGCGTTTGAATTTGGCGTTTGTGTTTTGTGTTTTGGCGGGGAATTTTATTGTTGTTGCAAATAATTAAGTATATTATTGTTTTTAGTTAATTACTGTAATGAAAATCAGCCTAGTCTTTTCCGAACTTTATTTGGGTCGGCTTCCAGTCTAAGCGGATGCAGCTGTATTTTAGTTTGTGATCTTCCTGTACGAGTCGCCATAAATACTTTTTTTTTGTTTCTTTACATGGAGCGACTGCTTATCAGACTTCACAGCCCTCTGACTGCGTAACGCGATACCCCTTGGTAAGACTGGTTGTCAGACCTTTGGACTTCTGACTACCAGTACTTAACGACTGGCCAAAATCTACGAATGACAGCCGGGACCAACGGCTTAACGTGCTTTCCGAGGCACGGAGGGGTCTAGATTATGTAATAGATGGTCACCCATCCACAGACCAACCGCGGCAATCATAGCTTAACCTTTGATCAACCTGTGCGGCTTTTATTATTTAGCCATGAGCCCCTTTTAGGTTTTTAGCAATGATAATGCATCTACCGTAATTAGCTATAAAAATAATACCTATCTACAAGATTATCAAATGGTTTGGTGTAAAATTAGGCAGTCAGTCAGTCAGTCTTTGAAGATCCGTAGCTTACCTACCTGTCCGCCATTTTATTTCATTTTCAAAATGGCGGCCAATTCGAACGCCATTCCGAAAAAAAATCAAAATGGCGCTACAGTAGGTATGCCAGACTCCATATAAAAATCTCCAATCCCCTTTGAAACAATATTTCAGTATCACAATCAACCATAGACAACTAAAACCATCATTCTTGATACAAAAACCGACACTCACTAACAATAACAAACTCCCCACTCCATTATGAGTAGAATAGGCAAAAATGCAACATCACGCCCCCACGAGCGCTTCGTAACACCAATAATCTGTTACATTCTCCCCCGAGACGAGGAGATGTGGGTAATTTGGACTAGTTAGTGTCTAATTGTGCCGCTTCGCCCCAGTTTCGTATTGTTAAGTGATTTATATCATTTTTCGGGCTTTATGCGTCTGTAGGGAGTAAGTAAACATAGTTGGGGAGAGAGGGGATATTTTATGGTAGATATTTTTGTGTATTATTTTTGAATATGAGGGCAGGAACTGTCTTTTAGTTTAGTCTTGTTGGATCCAGTCAAATATTTAAAATGGCAAGCCCAGACGTAGATGGCAGGATGAGCTGGAATTCTTCAACAAGAACTGGCCCTCAGAAGCTTTAAACAGAGAGAAATGGAAGAGAGTAGGGAGTCCTTTGCCCTGCAGTGGGACATGACAGGCTTTTAATAAATAATTTAACCGACTTCAAAAAAAGGAGGAAATTCTCAATTCGGTTGAGTATTTTTTTTTTAGTTTAGTCTTGTTGGATCTAGTCGAATATATATAAGAATGGCGTTGATTGAAGCATCGTCGCCGTCGTAGCAAAATGGAATCGTGACCGAAATTAATAAGTTTTTTTAAGTCCCCGGTACCGTCCTTATTAGGTATAATGGGCGACATGAAAATCTATCATTTTCACCCGCATTTGACATTATGGTGTCAATGAACGCTCCGTAACGGACGGCCGTGCCCGTTCTATGACGGCTCCACTTTGTTAGGAAACCAAAGCTTTAGGCGAAGCCCTAGTAACCCAGTCTACTGCAATGGATGCTGTCCGAAATAGATCGGTTCACTCCTATCTTTCCTTTTTTCTTCCTATACTTACTACAAGAATTTAAGTAGATAAATAAACCATTTATTCAGTGCACACAAACGACATAGTGAGCAATTTTACTTTGTGTAAATAATTTCATCACCACTGCTCTCAAAACAGTGAAGGAAAACATCGTGAGGAAACCGGCATGTCCTAGACCAAAAAATCGAAGACATGACATGTGACATATACCAACCCGCACCGTGCCCGCGTGGTGGATTACGGCCCACACCCTTTCACAGAGAGGAGGCCTGTGTCCCAGCAGTGGGAACATGATGGGCTGATTATGCTACATAAAAGGCAACACAACACACAAAAGCACAATTAAATGATAACAAATTACATAAAAAAACAAGGTGCCAACATACAAAAAATAAAACATACTAAAAGAAATTAAGTAACACTATGAAAACATAATAAAACACTTTGAATAAAAATAACGAATATACAAAGTGCGGTGTGCGTCTCAAGGTTACACCAAATGGGAGTCCAGCTCAGCATGTGTCAGTGGTTGTAATAGCAATGCTATAACTTGGTTTTAATATGATTTTATTTTTTATTTATCCTTTTCATAGATTATTTTATATTTTGTAAATGTGAGGACTTTGTGGGCCTTGTAGACTTTAGATCTGTAGAACATTTTTTATTTTATCAATTACTACTTACTGACAGGTCTACACTGTCCTCCCATACCTACCTACTGTAATTTGAAAACATTGTAAAAGTAAATTATTTTTAAAAGAGTAACCGTGGAGTTTCTTGCCTGCTCTTCTCCATAGAAAATGCCCAGCTGGCACCGTGCACCTAGATTCTGACGTTTTGTAAGTGCCCTATGTAAATAAAATATTTTGATTTTGATTCATGTGTCAGGCAAATGTACAGACGCCAACAGGTCAAGCTACCCGAAACTGTCAAATTTTCCCAATCAACCTTGAACCTTAATGCTTCAGCGATAAAGTGGAAAATCTATTAAAGAAATTTGACAGATTGTATAGTAGTTTGATGTGCTGGCGTCCGTACTTAGAGTCACAGTACAGGGCGAACTGATGCCTCTTAAACTAGGCCAAAAACCTTTGTTTTAGAGCCAAAGTTCCTCCAGGTATGACATTCAAGCTGAATGAGAATTGCCGAAAATCGAGTTCAAAGGCGTGCAATAGAGCCGGGGCTGCGGGTTGTTCGAAAGAGATACCGTGGCCCCTGGCACAGGCAACTGAAGGAACACGGGTGGGTTTTAGTCAGTAAAAGTCTGACACTCCCTTCTGCTCCGCCCAGAGCGGGAGGAGTCATTTTATGATTTCGCACCCAGACAAAAAAAAAAAAGGCGTGCAATAGAAGAAGCCTATGTCCAGCAGTGAACTGCTGCAGGCTGATGATGATATGATGATGCTCCCTTCTATCTAGATCACATGGTATAACGGCTTTTTGGGGAATGTAATAAATTATATGTAAATTATTTAAAAATAGAACACCTTTTCACGTCAAAATCAAATTACGTTTTACTCTCAAAGTCAAAGTCTAATCATTTATTTCAAATAGGCACAAAGGCACTTTAGAACGTCAAAAATAAAATTGATTCTAGTCGCCCCTTCCAAAAGGTAGTTTTCGTATAGAGAAGAATGGGCAAGAAACTCCACTCTGAGAATAAAGACTGAAACAAACTCGGAGATCACAGTCTCTTTTAATGTCCAGACATAATCTGGTTCAGGCTATATGAGGACAGTGCAGATAAGTGTCTGAAATGGTCTTTCGACGATTTTTTTTTTTTCATTTTTGTTTATCCTGTAGCTCAACTCGGAACTTAAGGAGCTCAAAGTGTCGCTTGCACTTGGCTTTTGCCATCAATAGATCAGAGTTCAGGGATCAGGTATAAATGATAAATGATTTTATTTTGTAAGTAGGTTTGTACAAACACTTTTAGACGTCCAACCGTATTTAAAAAACTAGATGAAGTCGGCGTTTCCTATCTGACTAGTCTGAGAAGAAAGGCCTAGCTATAGAATCAAAACTGATTGTGTCCACCATAGATATTTCTATGGTCTCCACCAATTTTAAAAAACGTTGGCAGCATTTTAATTTTGGGACTACAATAAAGATACCTCGAAAAACCATTTAGCATCAAACAGGCTCATTTGCTGGTTATTTTGCATAAAAACATATGTTTGTGTGTGTTATTTTTTTGCCAGTACAACAAAATCAGTTTTGAAGATATACCCCTGATATATAGTTGACGAACCATGTCCTTTGGCACCATAAAACCGCTCACCCTATTAAGAACTACATCATTAGCTATTAATTATCTGCATTAAAAAGCACTGTGAGCCTACCTGTCCTGCAATCTTTACCTTAACGTGCAGTAAAAACAGCAGGTGTTGCTACTAGCCTTTATCCCCCGAAGGGTTATGCAGGGGTGTTCCTATAGTACACCCACATTTCGCCAGTTATGTTTAAGTTCCACTTAATAGGGGGCGAGCCTATTGGCATCAA
Organism: Apamea epomidion; assembly: GCA_947507525.1. NCBI lineage: Eukaryota > Metazoa > Arthropoda > Insecta > Lepidoptera > Noctuidae > Apamea > Apamea epomidion. The sequence continues at coordinate 9,274,878 of OX382252.1, read as the reverse complement.
CCGGTCACACATCCAGACTCCGAGCTGAACTGAGAATTCTCTGAAGGAAAAACCCACTTCGTCCCTGACCTAAGTATTAATAATAATGACTCAGCAATCATTGTGCCGATAGTCGTGACAGCCAATGGGTTAATAGCCAAGAGCCGCGACCAACACCTGAGGAGGCCCTCGTTGGGCAGCTGGATCAAGGGCTTGATTCAGAAAGCGGTACTTCTGGACACGGCTCGCATTGTCAGGAAGTTCCTCTCTCTGGAGCCCTGACCGTTCCCGATACCGGTGGGCTACTATTTTTTATATTTTTTAATGTATTTTTTATCCTTTTTTTTATAAAAATATTTAAACGTGTAATTTGTAAGTATTTAAATGAAATAAAGGAGATAATAATAATAATTTATTGAAACCCAAACTCAGTTTACAGAAACTCTGTGTTCGATAACAACTGCATTAGTATAATACTGTGTCGCAGTCATTAACAGTATTATATCAAACCTCTCCAGCTCTATACCTCCTGATCAGCAGTATAGAGCTTGCACCTACTACTAGTAACTAGAATAACGACCATAGAAATGTAAAAAACATAATATGTATGCTAACGACAGTACAACAACACCCTTTTTTTTTTTGGGTGGGAAATCATCAAATGACCTCTCCCGCTCTGTGCTGAGCGGAAGCGCGTGTCAGACTTTTACTGACTAAAACCCACCCGTGTTCCTTCAGTTGCCTGTGCCAGGGGCCACGGTATCTCTTTCGAAAAACCCGCAGCCCCGGCGGCATCGGCCCTAGCGGACCCCGTCAGTTCGTGCTGACATCTCTTTGAGGCGCGCGTGGAACACAACGTGCCGTCGACCCGGGCCTGGTCCTTACCGGGCGGCGAGCTGCCCATTGCTCGCCGCCCGCAAGCCCGCGCCTACGGTGGCCGGGAGTCGGCTGTTGACTTCCGTCCAGGGCGTCTCCTGCGGCGGCTAGGCGCGTGAGGGTGCAGAGATTACCTCTCCCTCACGCGCTCCGCCTCCTCCTTCGCGAGCATTACTGCTTCGCAGAAGGAGGTAACGGCCTCCCATTCACTCTCGCTCCCTACCATGGCCTGGAGTACAACAACACCCTAATAGGCTATTTTCCTAAGAAAATCTAATTAGTCCGTCAGTTAGATCAAAATATATTGAACCCGTATTTTTTCTTTTGTCAATTATATAAAAAATGATGAAGATATCGCACGTTAAAGTTCCGCGTGACGTCACTTGCTTGCGACACTTTTGCAAGCAAGTGACGTCACGACCCGCCACTCCCAAGTTTTGACGCGCTTTATCTTTGTCATTTTTTGCTTGATTGACAAAAGAAAAAATACGTGTCCATTAATTTTCGATAATCTAACTGACGGACTAAATATAATTATTATTTTTTTACCGGCAACTACCCTATTGCGCAACACACTATTAATCACAATCTGAATCATTTGGAAGGATATTGCTAATCCATTGCTTTATATGTTCGAAAAAATTGTCTGCTCAACAACGTAAATAACGCAATGAATGTTGTTGAACTGTCAAAATGAAAGCCGTTCCTACTGTTAGTGATTACCTCGCAGCTTATCCTATTAAGAACTGCATGGTCATCTGCCAGCCTTTTCCTAACTATTTTGAGGTTCCAGTCTATCCGGATGCAGCTGAATACCAGTATTTTACATGGAGCGACTGCCTATCTGACCTCCACATCCCAGTTATCGGGTAATACGATATCCCTTGGTAAGACGGGTTGTCAGGCTTTCGGGCTTCTGACGACCCGTAACGACTGTCAAAGATCCACAAATGACAGCCGGGACCAACGGCATAACGTGCTTTCCGAGACACGGAGGGGTCTTGGTATAAAAAGATCACACATCCACGAACCAACCGTGGCAAGCGTAGCTTAACCTGATTGATCGAACCGTGCGGCTGTTATTTCTTAGCCACAAGTTCCTCACACCATTAAGAACTGCATCATTAGGTATTAAGTATGTGCATTAAACAGCACTTCACACTATTTACTTCACGCTTATCTGCTGAGCAATCTTTACATAAACGTGCAGTAACGACAGGTGTGGCTCCTCATAGGCATATAATGTGCAATAATTGTTGATAATTGTTGATAATATGTTCAGTTTGCACGTCATAATTATGTAAAGTGACAGCCGTGGGCTGAATTTGTGTGGGGAATGGCAGTCTTGTATTTTTAATGTGGTGGAGGATGATTGAATGGGTAGGCTAAGTAGCTATTAGAATACTAGATAAACCCATCTTGTAGCTGCTACAGGCCCAAAGCTTATATTATCACCAGATGTGATCAATCAATGGCACTGACAAACAATGCACAGCCAAAACGCTTGGTCTATAAACATGAAACTTTGCACAAGGATTCCTATTTATTTATTTATTTATATAGAAAAAAAGATACCTTTATAGAAAGATTTTTTTTAAAGTATCCCCTAAGCGCTGATTTTTCAATCATCTGGGGACCTAAAAGGCCGCTTTAAGCAATACCTCTAAAAGCTATTCATTTCCTGAATTCCCAGCAGATCATTAGCAATTCCTCTAATTTTCGTAAAATTTCATTTCATGTTTGGTGGAAGCGTTGCCGCATGAAAAAAATAAAAACCGTAATTTTATCGGTAAATTTTTCATTACAGTTTTTATTAATCAAATTGGTTTTTTATTTCTACAGTTTAAATGTTATTTCATTGTGATATGAATTGTCAGTTTGTGACCAATTTATGATTTTTAATATGATTCGTATTGTTATCCTATTATGATTCTGCCAAAGTGGCCTTTTTAGGCCCCCTGATAACTTTATTCGAGGAATAATTTTGAAATGTTGACAGTTATTTCATACAAAAACTGTCAAACCTCTAATTTATTCCTCAAATAAAAGTTATCTGGCGATGGAAAAATCAGCTCAAAAAGGGATAAAAGTTTGTAAGGAAGTTCGTAATTTTTACAGACAGGTATGTTCATTGGCCACGATGTACCTTCGAACCTACGACCTTCAACACGTAAGTTGGGCCATCAACTAAATACGTACTCCTTCGTAACATGAAATACCTATTCCACCTTCAAAATTATTTAAAAAAAAAGAACACAAAAAAGTATCAGTTAGTAGTGACTCCTGTCACTACCCGCATCCAGCCGCTCGTAAAACCCGAATTATTAACATATAAATTGTTATTTGTCAAGCACGGTGGCCGTAGCGCGATAAGGCACGGCGCGCAAACGATTACATTGTTCTATATTATGCAGAGGTAGGTGGAGGTGCTAGGCGGAATAAACTTGTTAGAGTTTGGGAGCAATGGGAGCCTTTTTTGAGCTAGGCTCAAAATAGCCTTCACTGTACTTAGATGATGTAGGTATACGTTCGGGGCTCCCTGTGCAGCTGCAGTGTCAGCGTCGCTACCTTGGGGCCTAAAAAGGCCACTTTGGCAGAATCATAATAGGATAACAATATGGGTCATATTAAAAATCGTAAAATGGTCAAAAACTGACAATTCATAATATATATGATCTATGTGCAATTCATATCACATTGAAATAATATTTAAACTGTAGGAATAAAAAATAAAAAACCAATTTGGTTAATAAAAACTGTAATGAAAAATTTACCGATAAAATTACGGTTTTTATTTTTTTTCATGCGGCAATGTTTACACCAAATATGAAATGAAATTTTACGAAAATTGGAGGAATTGCTAATGATCTGCTGGGAATACAGGAATTGAAAAGCTTTTAGAGGCCTTGCTTAAAGTGGCCTTTTTAAGGCCCCTTTAGCTGACTGGTTATTATTTCTACCACGCCATGAGTTGCTTTCCTACCCTTTTCCCAACTATGTTGCGTACTGTCGCCCTAACATTTGTCGCGTGTTTGTTTGTCGCTACTTAGATACGGAGTCGTTGGGCCGGCTTCCAGTCTAACCGGAAGCCGCCGAATACCAGTACTTTACATGAAGCGACTGCCTATCTGACCTTCACAACCCACTTATTAGGTAAAATTCTACATGAAAACTAAAAAATTACGCTCACTTAAAAAAGTTAATAACAATAACTTAAATAAATCTATTATAAAGGTAAGTAAGTAGGTAGCTATTTTCTTAAAATACTATTTTTACATTTATATACATATATATTTACTTAGGTAATATAATATAATAGGTATCACAAACATTTTCATTATTTAATAGGAGAACATATTTTAAGATTACAAATAAAAGAGATCAGCCGGTCGATTGTGTAAAAATCTCACCGTGAAAACTCAAGTGAAGTGAGCTTGATGTGAGTTGTCATTAGTGTTAATCCCTAGCATTATTTGGAATGACAGCTCACTCCACGCTCACTTCAGCTAAGTTTTCACGGTGAGATGGTTACAGAATCGCACTGTTTTATGAGTGTTTTACATCAATCTGCCTCGGATTCTCCCAATTATGTTGGGGTCGACTTCATGTCTATCCGGATGCAGCTGTATCAGTATTTTACATGAAGCGATAGGATAGGCAGTCACTACAACACCCCTCGGTAAGACTGGTTGTCAGACTTTCGGGCTTCTGACGACCCGTAACGACTGTCAAAGATCCACGAATGATAGCCGGGACCGACGGCTTAACATGCTTTCTGAGGCACGAACTATTAGAAAACATATTCAAGTTATTTACTCATTTATGCGCATCATTAACAAACGTAGTATCTATCATTCTTCTACTTAGTATTCACTCCACGTATAGTTCGCCAGCTCTTACTGCTCCTACATGACTGCCGACTATAATTTTCACGCCATTGAGTTTCTCATGCTTATCAATTTATTTCGTAAAAAATATACACGTTACGTATAGCTCAGATATGTTGTTTTCTTTGCCTGAGAGAACGTGGTATTTTAAGTGTGAATTATTGATTTGTGAAGACTCTATTTGACTCATAACGAGTTGATCGAACGCTTTTCTAGGGTCTGTTTTGGACAGGGCCTAAGATAGACCCTTTAGGGACGCCTATTTTTGTTTTTCGTGATGAAATTAAATGATGGTGAAATGATGTTTATTTCTGAAAAAAGATCTTTTGAGACACTTTTACATGTCAATATTTTGGTAAAGATATTAAAACTGGTACCGGCATTTCCTAGCTTACTGATCTCTGAAAAGAAATGCCGAAACAAACTCATGAGGTCATGGTCTCTTTGGCGATGCTTTAATATTAAGGAAAAAACTACTTTTAATAAGATAAAAATAAATAAATACTGTTATCCTATCGTACTAATATTATAATCGTGAAAGTTTATATGGATGGATGGAGGGATGTTTGTTACTCTTTCATGCAAAAACTACTGAACGGATTTTGATGAAATTTGGCACACGGATGCTTTATAACCAGGATAACCATATAGGATATTTTTATCCCGATATTCCCACGGGATCGAAACTTATGCGGATGAAACCGCGTGGCGCAGCCAATATGAGCATAATTTACTTCACGGTTCTTTAGTTTAGTTCAGTAATTAAATATCCTTCTTAAAGTTAAATTCTTCGCTACCGTTCGGTAGTTTGAATAGTAGATAAGTAAATTATGAAATAAAAATCAAAAGTTATTTATTCAAATTAATCTGAGAATCAGCACTTTTTGAACGTCAAAATTACATAAGACAGTCCCCCAAAACGCCCGCCCTTCACCACTTCCTAGTGCTTTCGTTGGGAAGAAGAAGTGGCGCAACAAAATCTTTAATAGCACAGCATATTGAATATATATGAATATTTCGTTTGTTTTTAAAATAGAAACTAAACTATTATGTATCTTTTTTTAAACTCTCATAGGTGTACACAATTATTATTTATGCGGTTTTTTGCTCACGTCATTGGGTCTGTATCGACTTTCAACGGTACTTAGTCAACGGTCGGCGAAATAAATGACCTATGTCCGCAACACTGAAATAAAAACCACACGTTTCATTTCCCATAAAATTCCTCACAAAATAAACACCCATACCTTACGCAATTAACCGTAAACATAATATTTTATTACAACACATAAATACGTAATATTAGCGCTAAAAATATGGCGCGAACAATATAAAGATGACAGATGCGGCTAATGCGTCCACCATGACACCGACCAATGACAACGCGCCTAACTTTTTTCATAGCAACGGCAGCTGCATGTATTCAGCCAACATTAACGCATGTTATTGGTTATTTTTATAAATATAGTAGGGATGTGCTGGGGTGTGTTTTTTTTAAACAATGATGATGTTATTTTGAAGAAAGAATTGGATTTTTGTAATGAGGTGGGGAGATAGAATTTTGATGGCCCTGTTTTTAGATGTTGTTCGATAAAGATGAAATGAGTTTTGTTGTGTTAAATGGATTCTTGAGATTCTGTTCGCGTGTATTTAATAACTTTTTATGTTGAGTTTTATTATCTATTAACATCTGAAAAAGTTGTTATTTCACATTTTATTTAATAATGTTGGGCAATTGTGTTTTTCGTTTTCTTGTGGATTCCTAGAAGTATTTTAGGAATGAGAATTCAATTTGTAGGAATAATTTATTGTTCTGAGGAATATAGACAAGTAAAGGGGTAAATTATACTTACCTACAAAAAAACCAACCTGAATTTCTTTGAACGAAAAGATGATGTCAGCTAAATAACTTACAGTTCCATCATGGGTCTCCATTACATACTCAGCCTATAATATTCCCACTGCTCGGACACAGGCCTCCTCTCTGGGAGAGGGAGTGGGCAGTAATCCACCACGCGGGCCCCGTGCGGGTTGGTAGATGTCACATGTCTTCGAATTTTTGGTTCTAGGACGTGCCGGTTTCCTGACGTCGTTTTCCTTCGCCGTTTTGAGAGCAGTGGTGATGATATAATTTACACAAAGTAAAGCGCCTGAATGGGTTCGAACCTACGATCTACAACTCGTAAGTCCCGGCCGTGACCACTGGGCCACCACTGCTCACTGGGTCTTCATTACTATATTTTTATTCTATAAGTCCTAGGTCCCTGCTCTATCTGAACTTGCGAAGGCTCTATCCCATCCCCATCTCAAAAATGTTTATTTCATCATCATTATCAGCTGAAAGATGTCCACTGCTGGACATAGGCATCCCCCAAACATGGCCACTTCGACCGGCCCTGTGCTTCTAGCATCCAGTGGATTCTTGCGGCCTTCATCAAGTCATCGGTCCACCTTGTGGCCTCCCAGACTTTCAACGCTACGTCCTCCGGTACGCGGTCGCTACTCCAGAACCAAAAACATTTATTTACGAAATACTTAATTAAATAACATTTTATAGCATACACATAAAACAGAAATCTCTCCAATCAAAAAGAACCAATAAGAATTTCTTTATCTTAAAGAAATTCAAATAAAACTCATCCAATTTTTATTGTAACACTTGAAATAATTTGGAGCGTAAATTATTTAACTTCAAACCAAATACTTGACCAATAAGTTTACGATCTATAAAAGTTTACGGTTAAACTTTATGGTAACGATCCATATCTAAATACTATTGGGAATATGAATTATTCATAAATTGTCTATTGAATGGGAAACCAGAATGATTGCTTCCAAAATGGTATCTGTCTATGGGGCAGCCATCTTGGAGTAAATTTGACAGAGGATCTTTCATCCTAGTTGCGAAACACTTTTGTTATCTCTATAGCATCATTGTTCTTATTTTATAGGTCATGATTATCATTTTACCCGCAGACGTCCACTGCTGGACATAAGCCTCCCCTAAGCACCGCCACTTCGACCGGTTCCGTGCTTCTGTTATAGTTCATGCTGTGTTCAAAAGATCAGGAGGCCAATTCCCGTATTTTTAAGAACATTCCTGATTCAATCTGTCAAAAATGCCTCTGAATTTCACACATTTTTGACATTGATTGTCGCTGAGATGAGATTGCGACTAGATTTTGAACGTTTTTAATTACGAGAGTTTGTCTTTAGTCAATCTGACCGCTTCCGCTTCCTAGCATATTTACAACAACAGGTCCTGGGTTACCCGCATACATCGGATTCTAGGTAGCAAGCACCCTAATTCCGTAACACACTACCAATCACAATCTGAATAATTTTGAAGGATATTGCTAATCCATTGCTTCATATGTTAGAAAAATTTGCCTGCTCAACAACGTCAATAACGCAATGAATGTTGTTAAACTGTCAAAATGACAGCCATTGCTACAGTTATTGCGTTACGCAATATTATCATCAAAATATAAGAGGACAGACATGTAACATTAATAAAATTTCGAGTTCAGCAGGACGTTGAAAACGTTCCAATTTTTTAAAGGTAGGACTTGCGGAACATCGTAGTACCATAAACAACAAAAACTCGTTTATTTTATTTGATCCTTCAAGCTCTATAAAACAGCCAGCATTTCAGCTCAGCACCTCTTTACTGCTAACAAGAACATACTACGTTTAAAAACATTACCCGATACGGCAGCAAGGGGAAGCAATAACTTTAACTCCTCAACGCATCGCGTGCTGCACAAACAGACAGAACCACATCGTATGCATATGTAAGCAGCAACGATAGTCCTTCAGATAATTAAAAAGCCAAGAAGCCAAGCAAGGAGCTAAGAAGTCTTCAAGGATGAACGCAATCGATAATCGACAGAATTGCGTGTTATACATTAAATTGAAATCGATTTTTGTGGTAATCGATTTCAAATCAGTCGAGTAAGCCTTTTTCATCGAGTTTTTTTTTTTAGTTTCATCTGATGTATGTATGTATCCGCAGTGCGATTCTGTAACCATCTCACCGTGAAAACTTAGGTGAAGTGAGCGTGGAGTGAGCTGTCATTCCAACTAATACTCGGGATTGACACTATATATTGACAGCGCACTCTAAGCTCAAAAATCTCACCGTGAAAATTTAGGTGAACTAACTTTTCACGGTGAGATTTTTACAGAATCGATCGCGTGGTGTATTGTGTGTCTTTTAGTTTGTGCCAAATAAATGTATTTTCTTTTTTTCTTTCTTTCTATTTCGAGACATTGCTAAACGATTGTTCGACTGTTTACGTGACCTATTTTTAGGCCAAGGAATCAGCATTGCCATCCAACGTGGTAATGCTGCCAGCCTTTTGGGCACTCTTCCCACTGACAGTGATGCGGACCAATTTTTCTATGTCCAACGAGCCTTTCACATTTTTATATACTTTGTACATAATATATAGAGGTATTTTAATACTCGCTTGTATATCAATATTTAATATTGATATTTAGTATTTGTCAAAATAAATAAAAAAACTCATTATTGGCTGAAATAGCTACATAGCCTTTTGATTTAACAAGACCGCGTATTGTCGACCTTAAAAAGGTAGCCGGGACAGACTGGATGCAAAAAGCGGAGGACAGCGTGTTGTGGCACAGTCTGGGAGAGAGTTATGTCCAGCAGTGGACTGCGATAGGCTGAACTCAGCAATCAACTGATTGACGGTGGTAAGGGGCCTGAATGTCCATGGTGCACTAGATGTTCCTACATTCACTTAAAGGCAGCTATTTTTTTATGTTTTTCTGAGAGCCAATCGTCTTGTGTGGTATAATATAAGCAGATGGTACACCAACAATTCTTCATACAAACGCAAACTTGCGAAAAACCCATAATTAAATTATTTACATAACCTCAAATAAAACAATCGCCGCTCAATAATTAAAATTCCTCATTTTACACACAAACGTATAAATTCTTAATTTAAAACTCACAATTAATATAAAAACGATACAGCCATAAACAACAAACTTTATAGTTATCAATTAACCAATTATTGTCGTTGGACGCGCTTGTAAAAAAAAGAAGGAAAAATGAAAAGAGTTTTGAGGTTAAAAGAGGTTACAATCAGTGGGGATTAGCCAATAGGGATCATTTGGTGTTCATTAAGCTGTGAAGTTGGTCTTAAACTTGAGTTTTTACGTTTTAAGCGCAGCAATCTGGTTTTATGTCAATTTTATGAAGGGACGGGAATATAAAATGGCGTGCACTTAGGTAGTAAGTAGTCTAGTCCCTTTTAGTTAATCTTTTTTATGAGATTTTATCTATGTATATCTTATTGATTTTTTCTTTAAGGGGGCGTGGCTAGGTTAACTAGTCCAACTAATATTATAAACGCGAAAGTTTGTGAGAGTTAATGGATGGATGTTTGTTACTCTTTCACGCAAAAACTACTGAACAGATTTTCATTGAACTTTACAGTAATATAGCTTATACATCAGAATAACACATAGGATACTTTTTATCCCGATATTCGCACGGGATCGACACTTAAGCGGGTGAAACCGCGGGACGCAGCTAGTATCCTACAAAACGGAAAAGGTGTCTGCAATCTAAACCTTTTCAGATAAAAAGGCAGAAACTATTGCATCAACCACATGGTATTATGAACTTGTCCTTTTTACTTGCAGTTACTATCTGGCGGCGACGTCAAAGCATGTTATGTAGTATATACAAATTAGTATTCATTGGAATATCATTATAGGACTGCATACGGATCGATTTACCTACAAGAAGCCAAGATTTAACTCGTTACATTAAGGAGTAATTTTCGTAATAAAAAGAACGTTTACAGTCTGATATCAGTCTTAATCTGTCAAAGATACCTCTAAATTCCCTACATTTTTGACACGTGAGCCGACCATCAATGTCAAAAACTTGTGTTCTAAACAATATTAAAAACGTTCAAACGACGTTCGTTAAACGTTAACGTTCAACAGATTTTGAACGTTTTTAATTACGGGAATTGTTCCTCTGATATCGTTGTCCCAAAACATCGCCACTTCTAAGGCGTTGTCGATGGCAGCGCAGAGGTCACTTTGGTTGCTAGCAGCATGCATGCAAAATACATGAAAATCTTTTTATTACAAGCTTTTATTTAACTTGCGATGTATGTGTGTATGTAACTATGTTTGTTCGGGTGGACTCTTGCAACTCAAATAAATAAAAAAAGCGTGTTACATTGTGTTCTAAATGTTCTTTAATGTTCCATCACAATGTAACACGCTTTTATTTATTCTTATCAGATTTAAATTATTTTTAACTTTTTAGTTTTTTTATTAATAAGTAATAAAAGCTTGTTTTTTACAAGTTTTTAATTTCTTTTAATTTTTAATTTTCATATCGATACCCATCACGTCGGGGTAGTTTCGCTAGCTAATTAAATTTGACCTGACCCTGTATATGAAGACGCTTTCACAAAAGCGCACATTAAGTACCACACAAGCAAATAATAACCCTACACCCCACACAACTAATTCAAATAATCATACCCACACAATCGCCTCCATTGAGGCCCTGACACCACACTCACTTAACTCGAAAACCCCTTAAACCCGCGTAAAATATAAATAAATCCATCCAATAATCCAACTTCAGCTCACAACAACACGTTTAATTGAATACGAAAGGGCGGCAACAAAAAAATCGCGGGGCAACAAAAAAATTGCCGGCAACAAAGGCACGACAGTCGCGACACAAATTGCGCAGACAATTTACATAGAAAAAGTGACAAGAAAACGACTCGCTACATTTGTTACGGACTCCCATTGTGTTGAAGAGTATTATATCCGAGAGGGTTTAGGGTTCCGTAGGCGAGTAATGTTGGTACCTTCGTGTTTTTAGGCAGCAGTGCGATTCTGTAACCATCTCTCCGTGAAAACTTAGATGAAGTGAGTGTGGAGTGAGCTGTCATTCCAACTAATGGTAGGGATTGACGCCTTTGACAGCTCACTCTAAGCTCACTTCACCTAACTTTTCACGGTGAAATTTTTATAGAATCGATCGGCTGGATCTAGCATCCCTTCTTTATACAAGCAACCATCATCATCTGCCTAGCCTTTCGCTAACTATGTTAGGGTCGGCTTCCAGTCTAACCGGTTGGAGCTGAATACCAGTATTTTACATGGAGTGACTGCCTATCTGACCTCCACAACCCATTTACTGGGTAATACGATACCCCTTAATAAGACTGTTTGTCAGACTTTCGGGCTTCTGGCGACCCGTAACGACTGTCAAAGATCCACTAATGACAGCCGGGACCAACGGCTTAACGTGCTTTCTGAGGCACGATCTTTACACAAGCAACCAATTTGACTAAAAACACGAATGTACAGCTAGTGGAGAGTTTGATGCGCCACTTAGAATGAAAGAAAGAAAATACATTTATTTACGGTAAACATGACGCTATACTGCAAGTATTTTTGTCTCACGAAGGGACGCGCGCTTTACTTGTAGTTAAACAAGACAATTAGCGTCAGCACACAACACACACACACACACTTCCGACTTCGCCATTCGCTCGGACGGTACCGAAAGCTCCTGCGCACACATGCATTCATACATTCACAGCGTTTTTTTACTCTAGGTAACCACAAGGAAAGCGTGCGTCGCTTTGTGAGATAAAAATACTATAGTAAATATATTTCGCGCTAATATTATGTGAGTTAATCAAGAAACCTTACAATACCAAAAAAAATGTACTATACAGAACCCACAAGACAAATACCATAAATACACTTACCAACCTTTTTTACACCTTATTTATATTTATAAAACTACGTATTTGGTACAGGCTAACAAGATGTTCGTGTCAAACAAGCCGCCTAAATGTACCGCCATCTTTTTCCATAGACAATCTTTCCACTTTCTTTTCGGCAAAGGCGTTCGTTGCTACAGCCTGCGGTAGATTGCCATGGATAGTATGTAATCTTTTTTTTTTGGTATTAGATTTGAAATTGTGATTAAATTTGACGGAAAATTGTTATTGTTGATAGGATTGGAACCAAATTGGATGTTTTGGTTTGGTTTGAGTGTTGAGAGTTATCTCGTGGTAATCCGTGACATGACATGGGATTAGACGGTTTTAAAATTCGAAGAGGACAAAAAAGATGGTGTCGAGGGCTTTTGGCGGTTTAATTTAAATCTTGTTACGCAAACTTGTGATTTGATGTTCGAATAGTGATAACAGTATTATACAACATGTCCTGAAATTAACGCACACCACCAAACACCCCAATTAGAATATTATGTTATAATCATAATACATACACTGATTTTTTATTATTATGTATAAAACATTGTTTTTTTATTACATAAGTTATCCTGATTGTGGCAGAAAATTGTGGTCAACTTACAAATCTGCGCATGCAAACAGTCGCACACGTATAAGGGTCTAGCGTAGTAGGTGTTTCATCCATTTTGGTTTGTTTTGATTGTATAGCGGACGTGTGACAGTAATTTACGTGGTTATAATTATTTTTGGGATAAAAAATTACCTATATTAAAAATGACAGAAATCGATTCAGTAAAGTATTCTCAACAAACTACTTTCATAAAGTGCATTAAGTCAGTTACACATTGTATAAGTAATATTCTGTATAGTGTAGAAACCTCTCAAGTGACCGCACACAAATTAGAATCTCATGGCTTTGGACTCTAGGGTCAACCATTAATATGGTTTTTGTGAGGGATATTCTTAATGCCTTGCGGTAGAAATGTGGGTGTTATGTGTGTTTCTGACCTTATATCTAAGTAGGGGTCATTTTATATTGAGGGCCCGCTGTCCATGTATAGATAGTGAGATCTATACTAGTAGATCTATACTAATAATATTATCTATACAAAAATAATGTTTGATATCCGACTGGTAGTGTCAGAGATTAGCGCATTCAAGCAAACAAACTCTTCAGCTTTATTATTAGTATATAAGGCTACATGGGCTGCACTTGTAAAAGCGATACAAGGTTCCTAGATAGGTACCTAATTATCCATTTCAAATAGTTACTTTACGTATAGATGCTAAGAAAACATGAGTAAATCTGACAAGCAATATCTTCGCTTAACTTCAAGTATATGCTAAGGCGCAAACTACATCAGTAGAACGTAAGTTATTTCCACAAGAAAAGCAATAACGCACCTCACAAACTATATTCCCTCTTACCACAAAGTTGTCTATTCCCACGACCAACCTAAGAACCATAATCACCCATTTATGATATTTGTTATCTACCCACAAAAGTCAAACTTACGACATTCCATTTTCTAATAAAAACGACAATATCCGAACGAGAACTTAGTCAGCGAATACATCCAATAAACGCCGTTGCCTTTGCCCATCGACAGATAAAAAAAAACTTTGTCATAGACAAACCGCGGGAGCGTTCAGAACATATGTCGCGGCAATATGGCGACTTTTTATTGCTTTTGAAGATATTACTGAAAATGGTTTCTTTATTGTTGGTTTCCTGTGGTTTCGCTTGTGGTATTAATGTTTTGTTATTGTATTAATATTTGGTTTTTGTTTTAAATATCTGTTTGCATTAGAAATCGATAGGTGGTTTAGTTTGGTTCATGATAAATAATTATGTTCTTAGAAACTGTTGTTCTTTGACCAAAGAATTAGCATTGTCATTCAACGTGGCAGTGCTGCCAGTCTTCTGGGCATATTTCCACCTGACAGCGATGCAGATGAGTACTTCGACGCCTGAGTGTCCTTTTGTTTTTGTATTTATTTGTATACTTAGTCAGTAATTTAATTTAGTACTTAGTGTAAATAAGTAGTTGGGTTAAATGCTGTAAAAGTCATCTTAGAAACTAGGTACAGTCACCAAAGGAGATAAGTAACCAGGGTCGTCGGATATAGTTGAAGTTTAGTAAGAAACCGATGGATGTTTTCTAATGAAACTTTCATGACCGTACCTACCGTAAAAGAAAAATATTTATTTTTAAAAGTCAAATTGCTGTCAATCCGCTGGGTGGTTACACCGACCTTAGGCATTTTTGCAGCATGTTGATAAAACTGTTTAAAACGGCGTTTAATCTAGCCTCCTCATCTTTTAGGCAAGCTAATTAAGTTCCGTAACAATAGAAAAAGTAATCGTGTCTAATTAGTGACAGTTGACCTCCTAGCTAACATTTTTATTCTGATTAAAAGTCTAAGTACTTACCTAACCACTTTCGTCTGTCAGTCCATGATCAATCCGTGCAAATATAGAAAACACGGACCAAATGATATTGAAATAACCGTTAAGCTACTCTGTAAGAATCTTACCGCGAAAACTTAAGTGAAGTGAACTTGAACTGTCAATCCCTAGCAGGACCCTAATTGCGTAACACACAATCAATTGCAATCTGAATCATTTTGAAGGATATTGCTAATCCATTGCTTCATACGTTCGAAAAATTTGCCAGTTCAACAATGTAAATAACGCAATTACTGTTGTTGAACTGTCAAAATTAAAGCTATGGCTACTATTAGTGTGTGACACAATTGCCCCGCAGGTGGAATGCCAACTCACTTCAAGCATACTTTACCTAAGTGTTCATGATGAGTTTTTTTACAGAATAGACCGTCTGATATTGACTCTGGGGTCACGCCAACGGAGTCTCTATTCTGTGATAGCACCATTCGAATCAGACCGTATAGTAAAAAAAACTAACTTAGGATGTGAAAAATTAAGGTCATCACACACCACCTTCAAACACATCTTCCCAATTACTCGAAACAAACATAAGAGAAAGACAATCTCGCTCCACAAGGATTGTGATTAGCATTCAATACATGCGACAGGGGCTCTGCTCACCCTCGTGATATTAACAATCACGGGCCACACCTTGCTGGAAAGTTTTTTGTGGTAAGCTATAAGCGATTAGCGGGAAGAAAGAAAATGGCCGCGCCTTGTTTTCTGAATGTGAATTTTTGTATATGGCAAACTTAGGTGAAACCTTCACCTAAGTTTTCCTTCACTTTGAAAGTGAACCCGATTATTTTAGAAGATGGCGATGGGAAGAGTCCAGACGGTATGACGTTGTTGCCTTGGAAGGTGGGTATCACAGAGGCCTTCTGGTGTGGGACGCAACCTGTGTCGATACCCTTGCGCCATCTCATGTTCCTAGCACGGCGGGCTATGCTGGCGCCGCTGCTGCGCCTGCTGAGACCCTCAAAGCTGAAGTAACCTTATGGGTAACTACAGCTTTGAGCCGTTTGGGATCAAAACGCTCGGGTCATGGGGCCCGAGTGCGCGTCTGCTTTTTAAGAAAATTTATCGCCGGCTGATCGACACTTCACGTGACTAGAGGGCTGGGTAGTTCTTTGGCCTAAGAATTAGCATTGCCATTCAACGTAGCAATGCTACCAGTCTTCTGGGCACGTTTCCGGATAACAGCGATGCGGACGAGTACCTACTTGGACGCCTAAATATCTTTTTATTTTTGTATTTATTTATATGTATAGATAATTAGTCTTTTAATTTAGTACCTAGTGTAATTAGTTAATTATGAAAATAAATGATATCACTTTTAGAAGTAAATTACCGCGGAATCTCACACTGTCAATTGGCACGGAGTTTCTTGTCTTGTTGGTTAAGACCAATTCTTGAGTATTTTTCAGTATGTGATTTTTTAGTCCACGGTCATGGATAAGTTAACAATAGGGAGCTGTATAAGCCCCTTGACAATTTTATCGAACCATCCAAGAGTCTTTCGTCTGGACACGCGTTACCATGCCGACTTGGAAATCCCTAAATAGACTTGGAACTCAAGTAGGCCGGAGCAAAGACAATCTCCACACATGGGGGTTCACGGACAGCTTGGATCTCAAGCGCGTATGCGACACCTCCCTACAGACAATGGTCCACCTTCCATCCTACACCGCATGCCCTGTCACCTGTGCACTCAATGATCTTATGACTGCGTCAGTGAGCGGAGTTCGCGTAGCGGAATTTTAGGCCAAAAATATTTAAACTTTTTGCCATCAATACGCTAAGATGAATATAAATAATAAATAAAAATGTTTATTTCAATTAACATAGTTGGTTTGCATTATATGGTTTGGAGACTCCTTTTAAGCAAGGTAATATTGTGTTAGGAGACCCCGCTCTTCCACTTATCACTGTCCAAAAAATATACAGAATTGAAAAACATGTATTCAGAAAAGAGCATGCAAGTAGATTTAAACAATAATCAAAAAGGAAAAATAAGCGCGATTGAGTGAAGTGTAGTATAGTGAGAGGTGTGTGTGTGTGTGTGTGTGTATGAGGGTGAGAGAAGGGGTAGGTATACTTCGCAATCTGACAAAAGCCGCAAGCTTTTGTCAGATTGCGATTACTGATCTGGCATGTTTTGACTGACATATTATTCTACCATCTTCTATCCATTTCTCCATAATTTAAGAGCCGGGGAAATATTAGACCTTTGACTTCTTCTTTTATTGGTCAGCGAAGCTTCGCTACTTGTTTTCTGTGATGTCAATAATTCTTTTATTATCCTACTGAAACGCCAGGACATCAAGCTAACCGTAACTATCAAATTTTCCCAAACAACTTTGAACCTAATGCAGCGAAAATTTTAAAATCTAGACAGATTGTAGTAGCTTAATGTGCTGGCGTCTGTACTTTTTAGTACACAGAAACCAATAAGCTATTTACCTAAAAAAATCTAATTAGTCCGTCAGTTAGATTATCAAAAAATATTGAACCCGTATTTTTTCTTTTGTCAATTATAATAAAAAATGATGAAGATATCGCCCGTTAAAGATCCGCGTGACGTCACTTGCTTGCGACACTTTTGCAAGCAAGTGACGTCACGACCCCCACTCCCAAATTTTGACGCGCTTTATCTTTGTCATTTTTTGTTTGATTGACAAAAGAAAAAACACGTGTCCATTATTTTTCGATAATCTAACTGACGGACTAAATATAATTATTATTTTTTTACCCAGGCAACTACTGAAGAGTCCGTCTTAAGATTAAATTCTACAACAGTGAGATAGTTTAAGGTCGAATGTTTGATTTCTAAACTAGGCAATAATAAGCTTGTGTCTAAGAAGTCATCCGATGCATCCCATCATTTATTTATTTATTTATATATACTTTATTGTACACCACAAAAATACATAGCACAAAAAAACATGAAACACTACAAAATATACAATGGGCGGCCTTATCGCATTACTGCGATCTCTTCCAGGCAACCTTACATCATCGTCTCATCATTTCAGCCGAAAGCCACTGCTGGACATAGGCCTCCTCCAAGCACCACCACTTCGACCGGTTCTGTACTTCTCGCTTCCAACGGGTTCCTGCGGCCTTCACAAGGTCATCGGTCCACCTTGTGGAAGGCCTTCCAACGTTACGGCTTCCGGTACGCGGTCGCCACACCAGAACCTTTCGACCTCATCGGCCATGTGTTCCGCGAGCAATGTGCCCTGCCCACTGCCACTTAAGTTTGGCAATTCTTCGGGCAGACGAAAGTCGCGTGATCGAATCAGAAATGAAGAGATCCGCAGGAGAACTAAGGTAATCGACATCCGATAAAATAAATGCTACTTCCTGCTACCTCCCATACCCTGTACCACACCTCACAAAATCCATTACCGCTCGGGTCGGGGGTGAAAATTCGTAAACAGCGGCGCTGTAGGGGTAGTTCTGTTTATTCGAAGCTCATTGTTTACCGGGGAGGCGCAACCGATGTTATACATGTTTCATATCAGCCAGGGATGATTGTGGAAGCGCCGTTTTTGTGAGGGATGTTCTTAATGCCTTGCGGTGGAAATGTGGGTGTTATGTGTGTGTTCCTGGCCTTATATCTGAGTAGGTCGGTTATATATGAGGGCCCGTTTGTCGGTGGGTAGATAGTGCCATAGTTTCAGGTGATCCGTCGATATTTTTCAATATCTGTACTAATACTAAAGCTGAAGAGTTTGTTTGTTCGAAGGCGTTAATCTGTGGACCTACCGGTTTTTGAAGTGAAAACTTCTTTAGTGGCGTTGTGCACTTTTTTTTTGTGATGGGTAAAAAATGTTAAACTCGCGTCAGTACACGTGACCTGATCGAAAATTCGTAAGACGGAGCTCGCGTCAGGACACGTGACCTGATCGAAAATTCGTCAGACGGAGGGAGAGTAGACCGCATTTCAAAATATCAAAAATGCACAACATTAATATTCAAGTTTTCACTTCTGCCGGCACTGCCGGAGTGCAACCTGTTTTTTTTTTGCTGTGTTGGCCTAGTTCTTAGTATAATTAGCCTATAATGTTCCCACAGCTGGGACAGAAGCCTCCTCTCTGCGACAGGGGAATTCACCACGCGGGCTCAGTGCGGGTGTGAGGATGTCACATGACTTCGAATTTTTGGTTCCAGGACATGCCGGTTTCCTCACGATGTTTTCCTTCACCGTTTTGAGAGCAGTGGTGGACTAGTGGTAACATGGCAGGTTGTGGGTTCGAACCCGGCGTAGACAGTCCCCCAAAACGCCCGCCCTTCACCACTTCCTAGTGCTTTTGCTGGGAAGAAGAAGTGGCGCAATAAACTCCCCAGCAGCACAGCTCGTTGTTCAGTTAGAAGAACTTGATCCTATACAATAGTATAAAAAAATTATATTACAAAATAGACCAACAAATATTATAGCTTATTAAGAAAAAAAAAACTTATATACGTTGTGAGTACCATGTCCATAATGATTTACTAATAATAAATTAACGATACCCCACGTCAGCAATTCAATTAAAATTTCCTAATAAACCCTCCGCCCTCAAATCACGAAAATAATTACTAACAATAAGAAAAATATGATAACAATATCAATTTAACAGAACGTTGCGTAACAGGAAAACAGCGGTAAGTAACAAAACGCTAATAATCCGCCCGCGAGGGTGCTAAAATACAACCCCTTGTGTTAGGGGTGTAACTAAACCGGTGGCAGAGAAATTGAGAATATTTCGAGGGCTAAATAATTTGATAACTGTCAGTTAGTGAAGAGATCGTTATTATTTTATTTACTTAGCAACATCAATCAATTAACTCAGCCTATCGCAGTCCACGACTGGATATAGGCCTGTCCCAGGTTGCGCCACAACACCCTGTCCTTCGTCTTCCGCATTTCAAAGTCTTTTTGTGCTATTGCAAATAGCTACCATAATTTTGAGCGCCTAGTATTACAGTTTGCTATGAAATAGAAGTTTTATTTTGATAACCGACGAAAAATTTCGAGTTTAGAATCATGTGCTGAATTCATGGTTTCAGTTTGCCCGTCGATGTTCCTGCCACACTCTATACACAACAAAATAACATGGATATGTACAACATAATAACTGAGGGTCAATTCTCGTAATTTTAAGAACGTTCACAGTCTGATCTCAGTTTCAATCTGTCAAAATTACCTCTAATGCTTGATATTTGTTTGTCGCCGAGATGGGACTGCGACTAGATTTTGAATGTTTAAAATTACGAGAATTGACACACCTTTCACAAAAAATATAAAGATAACTTACTACTTCCATACAAAACTCCAAAACTTCAACACGTCCCCGACACCCCTACCAAGTCCCCCCGCATCACGACCCCAATTCGGTAAACAGAACACCATAAACAGATTATGGTTAGTCGAGAGGCTGCGGTTCATCTGTTTGTACAGGGGAATAATTGTTTTATAGCACCCGGGGGACTGATGGGTCCCCCAAGTGGGCTGATTATGTTTTATGAAGTTGGGTGTCAAAAATTGCGCGGTTGTTGTGAATTTGCTTGTCAATTAACACCTTCTAAAAAGATTTTGCCCGTAAATTACTTACTTATTACTGAAAATCTTGGCTAGAATTCATGCCTCGGAAAGCCCGTTAAGCCGTTGGTCCCGGCTGTCATTCGTAGATCTTTGACAGTCGTTACGGGTAGTTAGAAGCTCTAAAGTCTGACAACCCGTCTTGCCAAGAGGTATCGTGTTACCCAGTTACTGGGTTGAAGAGGTCAGGTGGTTAAACTGGAAGCTGATTCTAACATGATTGGGAAAAAGCTAGGCAAATGATAATGATAGCTAGGTTATCTTTGGCTCACAAAAACGTATACATTGTAAAGAAACAGTTTGAACCCAGCATGGCGCCTTTTCTGTATGAGAAGAGGTATTTGTCCTGAAGAGGGACAGTTACAGGCCGATATTATGAAAAAAAAACGCTAAGTCAGCGTCGTCTAGACCTATTTAAGCAACGTCCCTGAGGTACATACCCATTTACGTTTAACAACACTTAAAACCAACGCATTATCATTCAAAACCGCAACCAGTAACTTCGCAAGTTGCCACAACAAAAAAAAAGTAAAGATCATCGTCTTATTTTTTTCACTGCAAGTAACACCGGTAGTTTTATTTATTCAAAACAATCCGTCAAAAGGCTGTACCCGTGTTGTCCATTGTCTCCGAACAATTGACGCGAAAAAATTACAAACATTTGGTTATGGGTGCTTTCGGCACGCGACAACTTTTGAAACAAGAACCGATTTAAGTTGACCTGTGTTGTCTTTAATTGTGTTTACAATTGCGGGTCTTTTTAAATTGGGTGGATTTAACGTCCAGAATTGCCTGAGCTTTGTTTTTAATGCATTTGCTGGGCAGTAAAAGGTCTTATAAAGATGGTTTTTCAAACTATTTACTGCAGGCCCAGTTTTCTTTCAAACTTTGCAACGTTTAGAGGTCTTTGTAAAATGGTGTAAAGCCCAATTTATTTCGCCCAATTTTGGAAAGTCTTGCGGCAATGCAAACCTTACTTTTGTATCCATTGCTGGGTCTTTTTAGAATATGTTAAGTTGTTCAAAATGGACAATGTACGTCAAAATCGGACCAACATTAGTGTAAGTATTTTAAAGAAAGGGATGTTTGCTGTCATTGGGTTTTTCAATTGTTTTCAAACAATACAAAGCTGTGTGCATTGTGCATCCGTCATTACTGGTCAGTTTGCGGTTGCCAGCTGATGGCTCTGACGTCAACTATCTCTTTTTTTTTATTTGCTAAACAAATTTTAACGTCGACATTTTTAGTTTTATGTAGGGATGTGCAAGTTTTGTTGCTTTGTAAGGGATCGAATCAGTTGGCTGGAAATGTTTCGTAAGTCGTTGTAGGTTTTAGTGGTTTTCTTTGAATGAAATAAATTGTTTAAAAAGAGTAGAGGATTGTGGAAATATCAAGAAAATACTAACACGCGTTAATTTGTTTAGTTACTTTAGTAAGTACCTAAGTAAAGTAGTTTAGAAAGTAAGTTAAAATAGAGTAATTAAATTAATGTCAGTTAAATAAATAAAATACATTAAATTTATTAATAAGTAGTTTTAAGGTAGGTACTAACATAGTTTTAAGCCGTACTAATAATTTTATATGGAATTATGTTCTGAAATAAATTATTATTATTAACTTAACCTAAATACCTACTTTATAGATTTTTAAAGGCGAGATGAACAAACCTGACTACAAAATTATACATATGTAGTTAATTTAAATAAATATGCTTATTAATTAAAAAGTATTGAGCCTAAATTAACTTAACATTACAATAATTCTTTTAAAACCTTCGATCAATAAAAGTACTATTATTGATCGAAGTTTAAAACCTTGAATTTAGGATTTTACTAGTATCGTCCCTAGGTCCTTAAAATTCAAAGGTGCACGGTTCCTAATGGTAGGTACCATTAGGAACCGTGCACCTTTGAATTTTAGATGTAGTTTTAAAACAAACGAAGTCTCCATTATAAAATTAATGACGTAAACCTGAATTAAAAACAGACCACCCACAAAGTACTCAGCATGATGACCCAATAAAAATAACTGCAAACTCCACTTACCAATTGCCCATCCCTATTCAATGAAAACGCGATCCTTTGACGTTTCCCGCGCGCGGGAAAACTGACAGCTGTCAGGCTTGACCATAAATTATGCGATTTTTTTTTTACAAGAAAGCCGCTTGGTTAAGGCTTTGTGGCGGCCAGCCGTTTCCTGCCAGGGTGTGATGTTGTTTGTATTGTGAACGCTGTTTGGACACGTGTTATCAAAAGGACAGAGAATGACGAGTATTATAAAGTAATGTGATTACATGTTTGGTTTGAAACGTTCGAAAAAATGTACTGGTTTCTCTTTGTGGCTATTGTGGTTGTGGAGACGGTATCTTCTTGTTGTGTAATGGCTTTTGAAAGTTGTGACATCTGATTAGAGGTGACTTGAACTAAGTAGTTTGGCAAAATGTTGACCGCCCGTATTTGCTTCGGCAAATATTATTGAGAGCAACGGTGGCCCACTGGTAACGATTTCGACATACTTACGTGTTGTAGATCGTGGGTCACCGAAGCAGGGGCTTTACTCTATGTAAATCACCACTGCTGTCAAACGGTGAAGGAAAACAACGTGAGGAAACCCGCATGTCCTAGAACATTCGAAGACATGTGACATCAGCCCGCATGGTGGATTACAGCCCACTCCCACTCACCGAGAGTAGGCCTGTGTCTGTGTCCCAGCAGTGGGAACATTATAGGCTGATTATGCTTATGCTATACCGTGATCGACAGTGGGTCAGAAACAAAAACATTCAAGTCCATTGGCATTGATATTTCTAACAAGTTTACCGCTACATCCAAAAACAGAAAAATTTGAAAACAAAAAAAAATTGCAAGGCAATCCTCAATCACGCACGAACATTAAATTCGGCCACCCCCGCAGAACACACGACACCGACTTCTATTACAATCAACAACAAAAAATCACAACAACACCTTTACCTTTGCCGATTTACGAAAAAAAAAATCACGACCATCGACAATACGTCAGTGTAATGTCAAAGAGGGCTATTAAAGTCAAAATATTTTGAAAATACGCTCTCGGCGCCCCGGGGGCGGACTTTGAGATGCCGCGACTTTAAAACCTTAAATGTTATTGGGTTTTGGTCTATAGATGTTTTTTTTTTTCATTCAACTTGTGAGGGATTACGTTTTGTAGTTGTTGTGCAAATTGGTTTGGGCGGATGATTCAAATTTTTCGTCGTTTGTGGAGTTGTTTTTTTTTTTGTAATATTCCCTAAGTTAGGTTTATTAAGTGTGTGGGAATAATATCGCATTTTTAAAGGCGCTCAAAACGGTGAAGGAAAACATCGTGAAGATACCGCCATGTCCTAGAACCAAACATTCGAAGACATGTGACATCTACCAACCCGCACTGGGCCCGGGTGGTGGATTACGGCCCACTCCCTCTCACAGAGGGAAGCCCTGTGTCCCAGCAATGGGAACATTATAAAGACTGATTATGCCTAAAGGAGCTCCCTCGTCGGAAGTATTCGCCTGTAATGTAATCTTTAGTTGCAACCTACCAGAGTTACTTCTACCTATTTAATGATATGTGTTAACCTATTAAGAGGGACTCGTGGCTAAGTAACAACAGCCACACGGTCGATCGATCAGGTTAAGCTACGCATGCCGCGGTTGGTCCGTGGATGGGTGACCATCACTACACACCGTGACCCCTCCGTGCCTCGAAAAGCACGATAAGCCGTTGGTCCCGGCTGTTATTCGTGGATCTTTGACAGTCGTTACGGGTAGTCAGAAACCCGAAAGTCTGACAACCAGTATTATAGTTTGACCGAAACTACTGTACCGCGCATTAGGAATGCGCGGCGAGGCGGGAGGAATGCGGGGCGAGGCTGGGGGCGGGACGTCGTGAGCGCCGTACAGCGGTTTTGATCAAACTATACCAAAGGGTATCGTATTACCCAGTAACCGGGTTGTGGAGGTCAGATAGGCTGTGGCTCCATAAAATAATTCAGCAGTTAGGCTGGAAGCCGACTCCAACATGTTGGGAAAAGGCTAAGCAGATGATGATATAATAATACTGCCAGCTTCTAACCAACCATTCAACCTAGCATTTTGTTGGGAATTACAAAATCATCGCGAATTAGGTACCTAGTATAGATATGGCAAATCTTAACCTGCTTACAGTATCCTACTATAGTTTGACCAAAACCGCTGTACCGCGCCTTCGGTATGTGCGCGGCGAGACGGGGGGGCAGTGCAGGCCGCTCATTCGTCATCGCTCACGGCGTCCCGCCCCCGCCTCGCCGCGCATTCCTAATGCGCGGTACAGCAGTTTCTGTCAAACTATAATATTATAAACGCGAAAGTTTGTATGGTTGGATGGATGGATGTTTGTTACTCTTTCACGCAAAAACTACAGAACGGATTTGGATGAAATTTGGCACACAGATGGTTTATAACCAGGATTAATACATAGGATACTTTTTATCCCGATATTCCCACGGGATCGAAACTTATGCGGGTGAAACCGCGGGGTGCAGCTAGTACCTAATATAAAAAGGAAATTAAACGATCCATTTATTCCAATACAAAAATATACAGGTACAAACAAAACATTTTAAATATTTCCGCTACACAAAAATCATTACAAAATACATAGACTATTTATAAAAATAAACCTATCAAAAACAAGTTACAACATAACTTTTATTTAAATAATAGAATCATTTACTTAAACAACTTAATGACTTCCCAAATATTTTGTAGTAATTTAAATAATTCATCTAACAACAGTTGTTTGGCTACCAATTGGAATAATCGCTTTATAAAAAAAAACCACCGTTGTCCATGAAATTATACAAGTATTTAATACTAGGGTCATCGAGGCTTAGTAGTCTGTTATAATAGGAGAAATATTGAATTGATCCTCTAAAACCGTATTGATCTATTAATGATGGACACTTTAAAATAATTGATCCTCTTTTTAGCTTTTTGGTCTTTTCTCACGCACGTCTTTTGGTCGCAGTAACTAAACTAGGGCCAGACAAAATGGCACCCTAATTGCGTAACCACGTTGACTTTGACTTTGTTACACGCTATTAGTCTCAATCTGAATCATTTTGAAGGTTATTGCTAATCCATTGCTTCATATGTTTGAAAAATGTGTCTGCTCAACAAAGTAAATAACGCAATGGATATTGTTGAACTGTCAAAATGAAAGCCATTGGTAGTGTGTTACGCTATTAGGATAGCTTGGAACTGTGACCAAACACGTTGTCACCAACGTGTTTGGTCACAGTTCCAAGCTATCCACAGCTAGGGCTACATCTAAGTTGGTTGCAGTTTGACAAATTGAAGACCCAGATTCTGGAAAGATCAACACAAAAATTAAATTCAGTAGCCTACTTATTAAAATCAAGATTTCCGACATATCTTTTAGCACCGTCCCGGCTGTCATTTGTAGATCTTTGGCCCGAAACGCTGACTTAATTTTTTCTCTAGGTAAGTACTGTTTAATAGCACATAGAGTCATAAATGTTTACATTTGGGTAAGTATTTTTTTTAACCAGCAAACCAAACTACTCGACAATGTTTTTCGTAATAATTTCGAGCGGAGATTAACTGCTTCAGAACACGCAAGCAAAACAATTTCATGATTGTCGTTATTTATAACTTACTCCTGGTATATTGTTATTTTAAAATAACTGCGAAACTCTCAAACAACATTCAGAAATAAATCAAACAAGTACAAGTACAGACGCCAGCACATAAAGCTACCCGAAACTGTCAAATTTTCCCAATCAACCTTGAACCTTAATGCTTTAGCGATGAAGTTGAAAATCTATTAAAGAAAATTGACGGCACGGTTGGCGCAGTGGTTAAGCGATTGACTGCTGCGCTGCGTGTCGTGGGTTCGATTCCCGCACGGAACAAATATTTGTATGGCCTACAAGTAGTTGTTCCGGGTCTGGCTGTTTGTGAGTTTAAATGTTTGTAAACGCACCCACGACACAGGAGAAATTCCTAGTGGGGGCAACATTTCTTTTTTTTTTTTTTAAGAAAAAAAAATTGACAGATTGTAGTAGCTTGATATTCTGGCGTCTGTACAATTTCTTATGATTATGATTTAACTCATATTCAATTTTTTTGCCCAAAGATTCAGCATCACCATGCAACGTGGCAATTATGCTGCCAGCCTTTTGGACAGTTTTCCTGTTGACAGCGATGCGGACGAATTTTTTGATGCCCTATGATTCTTTTCCTTCTTTTTTTTATATACTTACTAGCTGCGCGCCGCGGTTTCACCCACATAAGTTTCGATCCCTTGGGAATATCGGGATAAAAAGCCTATATGTTAATCCTGGTTATAAACCATCTGTGTGCCAAATTTCATCCAAATCCGTTCAGTAGTTTAGTGATAATAATAATAATCTGTGGCCCGGCTGTCAAGTTGACGGTGACAAAAATTTTACTCCGTATATTTTCTAATATTTTTCAAACATTAATAATTAAGAAATAATGTTTTTAAATCTACTCTATACCATTTTTGAAGACCAATATTAGCATCATAACATTTACATTGGTACTATACCAGGATGCATGAAAATAAAATACGCAGATGACACAAAGATGTTGACACGAAGTCGGGCACGACAACTTCAAACCACACTCCCAACACCTTCGGACTCGTCGCTCAGCTCCGCCTCGCAGCTGCCGGAACCTGCTCCAGACGTGAGTCCAGTGACTTCGGCCGCTGTAGTTGCGTCGAGCTCGAGCGACGAATACTTTTCACCGCCGACGACACCACCACCAGTACGTCGACGCGGAAGAGGCCGACCACCGGCCAGCTTAGGACTCCGAGGCCCTCCGGCCTCTGATAAGGTCCCCGCTGCCGGTGGAAGTGTGCAGCGCATGAGATGGACACAAACTGTCAATGAAAATGTCATGCGCGCATACTTTGGGGCTACAGAGGGGGGAAGTAACTTGACTGCGTACCGTGGTCGGATGCTCTCTCTGTTTCAGGTGCTCGAGCCAGCTGTCAACGTGTCAACGCAACGACTGTCGGATCAGGTGCGGGTTATCCAGCGTAACCATATGCTGGATGACGTTGTACTTGATCGACTACGCCTCGAATCACGGAATAGCCACGTTGCGCCTGCTTCGTCATTGGTCGCGGTGCAACTGCAAAATTTACCCAGTTTTTCATTGCGACCCAACCGCGTTGATAAAGAGGATGATGATGAGGCTATATCCGTGAGTTCCCAGTGCAATGTAAGATTGAGGAGCGCTTTGGACGATGCTTTCCGTGAGTACCGATCTATTCCGCCTGGACTCAGACCACGTTTACCTCGTTTGCCTATGCACAAGAAAAACAAGGCGCTGGTGTGTGCTCTAGACTCGCAGCTGTCAAATTACTTTAACGACAGCAAAGACCTCACCGATACCCATTCAATCTTGTACTGTGCGGCTGTTGCGGCATGTCGTGTGGCTCATGTCAAATTCCCGAACAGTGACAGAGCCACACGACCAAAACCAGCTGTACCAGCTTGGCAGTGCAGGATTGAGCGTCGTATCGGGGAGACTAGAGCACTCATCGGCAAGCTAATCTGCTTCAGGGAGGGCCCTAGAGTCGCCCTAGAGTGATGCGTTTTGTGAGGCGGGTGTTCTCGGGGACTGATATTAGTTCTCGAGATTATTTGTCCCGCGTCACAGAACGTATCGACTACCTGAAGCAGAAGATCTGTGCATGGGCAAACGGTATTCGTCGGTACAGGCGGAGAGTGGAGCGGTACACTCAGAATCGCACATTCCAGAGCGACGAAAGGTGGGTTTACAGGGATTGGGAACGACAGGACCAATGTGTGACTGACACGCACCTACCAGATGATGACGTCATGTGTTCGTTCTGGCAAAACATCTGATCGGTGCCTGTCAGTCACACCGAAGGAGATTGGACAGGGAAGATCGAGCGAGCGTGCGATCTAATACCAGAAATGGAGCCACTTATCATCAGCCCCCAAGATATTGCTCGTGCAGTCCGTCCGTTGCTTAACTGGAAATCTCCAGGGCCGGACGGGCTGCACAACTTTTGGATAAAGTGGTTCCAAAGATCGCACGCCCCCTTGGCATCCCAGTTCCAGTCAGCCTTAGAGTCAGGGTCGCTGCCCCAGTTCCTAACGACAGGAATAACCCACCTGCTCCATAAATCAGGTAGTACCGGGGATCCCAGAAATTATAGACCGATCACTTGTCTACCGACGTTCTATAAAGTTCTTACATCCATTTTGAGAGCTAAAATTAATAAACATATAGACAGCAACTCCATCATGTCTGTCTCTCAAAATGGATGTAAGAACGGGTCCCGCGGTACTAAGGAGCTACTTCTCATTGATATGGCCATTAGCCAACAGGTTCGTCGTTCCCGAAAGGATCTGTCGACATGTTGGATAGATTATAAGAAGGCCTATGACTCGGTGCCACATACATGGCTCATGAGGGTGCTGGAATTGTATAAAGTAGATACAACTCTGCGCACCTTCCTGATGACGTGTATGGGGCAATGGAGGACGGTCCTTCGCTATCCAGGATGTCGAAATATCCAGAGGAATAGCGAGCCGATAAGGATCGAGCGAGGCATATTCCAGGGCGACAGTTTGAGTCCGCTTTGGTTCTGCTTAGCCTTGAATCCTCTAAGCACGCTGCTGGAAGATTCAGGTCTAGGCTATCGGCTGAGGAGAGGTGGTCAGGTTATATCTCACCTCCTCTACATGGATGACCTAAAACTCTTTGCCCCCAACAATTTGCAACTGATGGAGCTACTGAAAATTACTGAAACTGTCAGTAGCGCCATCAGGATGGAATTTGGTGTGGACAAATGTGCGGTCATGCATGTAAAGCGAGGGGAGATCGTGGAAACCGTGGGAACCCAACTCTCGGATTCCACAAATCTTAGAGCCCTCTCCGCATCCGAAACCTATAAGTATTTGGGTATGTCGGAAGCGCTAAGCATCAATGTTACTGACATGAAGCAATCGTTGAAGGAGCGCTTCTTTGGCCGCCTAAAAAAAGTATTTAATAGTCTTTTATCAGGCGGGAACAAGGTGCGCGCCTTCAACGGTTGGGTGATGCCGGTTTTGATGTACTCTTTCGGCATACTCAAATGGACTCAGACCGAACTCGACGCCCTGGATAGGAGGGTCCGTACGCTGCTAACTGCAAATCGAATGCATCATCCACGGTCATCGGTAATGAGGCTGTATATCCCGCGAAAGTGTGGAGGTCGAGGCTTTTTAAACGCTAAGAACCTCCACAATCGCGAGATATGCAGTCTCAGGGAATATTTCCTAAAAACCGACGTGGGGATGCATCGAGATGTAGTCGCGATGGACAAGGGCCGCACACCGCTCTCCTTGGGTAAAGAGATCTGGCGCAAGCCAGTAGTGCTTGACACTAATGAACGCATGGAGGTATGGCAGAGTAAGGAGCTTCACGGGCGCTTCTTTCGGGCCCTACATGGGCCCGACGTAGATCTACTAGCGTCCGTAGCCTGGCTACGTTGTGGTGACCTTTTTGGAGAAACCGAAGGTTTTGTCTGTGCAATTATGGACGAAGTTATGATGACGAACAACTACCGGAGATTTATTGTGAAAGACGGCACGGTTGACATCTGTCGGGCATGCCACCGGCCGGGGGAATCAATCAGGCATATTATCTCCGGGTGTTCTCGTCTAGCTAATGGAGAGTACTTGCATAGACACAACCTTGTAGCTAGGATAATCCATCAACAACTTGCTCTGAAATACAACCTTGTGGAATCGGAGGTGCCGTACTACAGGTATGTGCCCGACCCAGTTCTCGAAAATGGTAATATCACATTGTACTGGGATCGATCCATCATCACTGACAGGACTATTGTTGCCAATAAGCCTGATATAGTGGTGGTGGATCGATCAGAGCGACGCGCAATGATTGTTGACATAACCGTCCCGCATGATGAGAACCTCGTGAAAGCCGAGAAAGATAAACAAATCAAATATCTTGACTTGGCTCGCGAGGTTGTTGACATGTGGGATGTGGACTCAGCGATCATTGTGCCGATAGTCGTGACAGCCAATGGCTTAATAGCCAAGAGCCTCGACCAACACCTGAGGAGGCTCTCGTTGGACAGCTGGATCAAGGGCTTGATTCAGAAAGCGGTACTTCTGGACACGGCTCGCATTGTCAGGAGGTTCCTCTCTCTGGAGCCCTGACCACCGGTAGCTTGGACCCTGTTCCTGATACCGATGGGCTACTATTTTTTATATTTTTAAATGTTTTTATACTTTTTATATTCTAATATTTAAAAATATAATTTATATGATTACATTAAAATAAAGGAGATAATAATAATAATAATAAATTGTTTTATTGGGAACAACATAGGAACCACTTTTTGTTAGTACACACCTTAGAAACTACAGCTTAAAACAAAACAAAATTCTAATGATAAATGATTTTATTTTGTAAGTAGGTTTGTACAAACACTTTTACACGTCAATCATATTTTAAAAACTAGATGAGGTCGGCGTTTCCTATCTGACTAGTCTGAGAAGAAAGGCCGAAACAAACTCGCCATCCATCCATTCATACAAACTTTCACGTTTATAATATTAGTAGGACATGCATATATTATTAATATTATTTCAAGCCTATTAGCTTATATTATGTAAATATTATCTTGTTTGAAAATAAATGTTTACAATAACTCAAAGCATTTATTTCAATTAAACAAATTAGAGGCACTTTTGAATTGTCAGAAAGATGAAGCTAGTTGCCCATTCCAAAGCGTAGTAGGTTCCTATGGAGAAGAACAGGCAAGAAGCTCCATGTTAGTTTACAGTTAACTTTATTTAATCCGATTACACACCGAAAAAAATACTATAACAGTTACAAATGACTTATAGCGGTAACAGCCCTACCATCCCTAAAACCGAACAATTTTCTATTACAACCGGATGTAAGAAACCATTATGGCATCAAAAAACGCACTTCCGCTCTTAAAACTATGTGACGCGAATATAAATGGAAGAATTAAAATTAATCGCTTGGATTTTTCAACCCCGATCTGTGCTATTGTGGTCGAAAAAAAAAGATTTAAACCCTTTATCTATGGTTGCAGGAGCGCGCGAAATGTTATGTCAGCGTGACATTTGAACAAAATGGCGACGATTAGGATAAAGAAGTGATAGATATATTTTTAACTTTTATAAATTATAACAACTATTATGTTTTAATTTATTCTAGGCACATATTGGCTGTATATCATTCTTTATAATCCTGGAATGAAATAGTATTTCTTTAGAGCAATTTTGGCTCGCTTTTTCCCACCGTTTTGTATGCATACCTATTTGATAGATGTAACTGACAATAGTAAATAAAGATATCATTATAAAGTTGTGTCTCGGGCATAGTAACGTATCCAGTCTATGTGAACTTTTTAGTTTGTAGTAGAACTATCCAACTATATTTTTATCTGGTTTATGATAATCATGGCAATCAGCCTATAAGTGCTGTGACTCAAGCGTCTTCTCTATGAGAGACCACTGTGCCCGCAGTGGGTCGTAGGCAATCCACGCAGGCTCAGTGCAGATTGGTAGATCAGAGGTAAAATGTCTTAGAATTTTATGTTAGAATCTTTTGTTTTATCGTTTAAAGAGTAGTCTTAAAAAAATGCACAAAATAAATTGCTCCCATGCCTACAACACCACACACACTTGGCCCACTCCCTCTCACAGAGAGGAGGCCTGTGTCCCAGCAGTGGGAAACATTATAGACTGATTATGTTTGCGCTAACCTACAACTAAGTCGGGGCCACTGGACCATGCCTGGTCTGATACGAAAGCTTAGTTACAGTCCTTTCTTAGTAATTTTACCTCTGACAGCAAACTTATAGTAACGAGAATACATATCACTGTGATGCAAAACCAGAGGAAACAAATTCACCTTGCAAACAAAAAAAACAAAATCAAAATCGGTTCATCCGTTCTACGATGCCACAGACACACACATACACACACAGAGAGAGAGACACGTCAAACTTATAACACCCCGTCATTTTTGCGACGGGGGTTAAAAATAACTGTGAAAGGAATCTAGACTAATCCAAATAAAAATCAAATAAGTACCAATACGAGTATAATCAACAGCTGAAATCCATGTAGAAGCCATTGATGAAACGTTCAGCTATACACCGTGTTCTGGACGATATACATAAACTTCGACCAGATGTTCAGACCATGGAAATAAGCATTTTTCATTATGGACACATTAATAAATTCTTATTTTTTGTTAATATTCATACAAACTAAATACCTTGACGTAAATCACTCGATATGCATGCCTCTTTACCACTTTACCGCATTTGATAGATTTATCATTTTAATTGCACTAAGCGGCCACATAGGCCAAATTAAGACGCTTTCTTAGAATTTAATTTTATGAAATTTAATTGAGCTATGCAGACCTCAATTAAATTTCATAAAATTAAACTACAAGTATCCTTGTAACGAAGCCTTTTTAAGTACTACTTCCTCTATTAGACTTGATTTGTAAAAGCTATAGAAGCGTTTGCCAAAGTTTATGGATAACGTGAAGAACACGGTGTATATTGTAACTAATAAAAACTTTAGAGCCTCAGTAAAAGTCTGTGTACATAGCCACATGGTCTAACAAACACAGTGTTACATAAAACAGATGTTGCTAGTAGATAAACGATTTTATTTTACATTAACTTCGTGTTTATATGCTAATAGGTTAGGTAGATATGTCGATAAAATAGCTACGGGTGTGGAATGTTGTGTTTTTCATGAGAAAGACATGGTTTTTTAGGGTTCTGCACCCGAAGGGTGCCAACGAGACCCTAGGCTCCGTCCGTCTTTCTGGACAGGACGTTTCCTTAGTTTTCCACCATTCTTCTAACTAAATTTAAGCTGAAAACTTTTCTCTTAACATCTTAAAAGGTAAATTATTAATATATTCTCAAAGAAATAAGACTAATTAACTGGTAACAGGTTAGGACGTGCGACGCGCTCGAAATCCGCGACGTGACTGATTGACGATAGCGCGGATTAGCAACGTGTGAGGTCCGCTAGCGCCAGCGTTCCACGTTCCATGTTTGAATTTGAATAATTCCAATTTATCGGCAGCTTACAACAATAAATGGGCTTGTTTTTAATGGTTTTTTTTTTTGTCAGAGGTCGTTAGTTGCAGAATTGTGGTAGATAAAGAAATGGAGTAACGAGAGCCTTTTTTTGTCAGTCAAATACGCTGTGTCGTTTTAACTGAGCATAATTACCCTATATGTTCCCACTACTGGGACACAGGCCTCCTCTCGTTGAGAGGGAGTGGGCCGTAATCCACCACACAGGCCCAGTGTGGGTTGGTAGATGTCACATGTCTTCGAATTTTTGGTTCTAGGTCATCCCGGTCTCCACTATGTGTGACTACACCGTGTTGAGAGCAGTGGGTGATGAAATTATTTTCACAAAGTAAAATGCCTGCCTGGGCTTGAACCTACGACCTACAACTCAGGGCCTCTACCACTAGGCCAGCACTGCTCCTTTTTACTGACCTAAAGGATTATTGTTTCGAAAGAGATGTACAGACGCCAGCAGGACAAGCTACCCGAAACTGTCAAAATTTTCCAATCAACCTTGAATCTTAATGCTCCAGCGATAAAGTTGAAAATGTATTAAAGAAATTTGACAGATTGTAGTAGCTTGATGTGCAGCTGGCGTCTGTACTTTGTGAGAAAGTCATCAAACACGAGCCTCATCTGCCTGCCTCTTCCCAACTATGTTGGGGTCGGCTTCCAGTCTAACCGGATGCAGCTGAATACCAGTATTTTACTTGGAGCGACTGCCTATACCCTAATTGCGTAACACACTATCAACCACCATCTGAATTATTTTGAAGGATATTGTTAATCCATTGCTTCATGTGTTCGAAAAATTTGTCTGCATCACTTAACCACGAGCCCTTATCAAATTAAAAAAGACAAGCCAAGCCAGCCAGTTATGTATTAGACAGCTAAAAGTTTAGTTTGTCGTTGCTCTGAAAAAATTATAAACTGAAGAACCCGTTTATCTTATACAGAGCCTAAAAAATTGTGTCTTGTTGTCTATTAAAAAGTCTCCAACGCTTCCCAAACACTGAACTGGCAACTTCAGAAAAAAACAATCGTTCCGAAATTCAAAATTCAAAAAAGTCGTTACTATTCTTCCGTAGATGTTTATCAAAGCGCCTAATGGCCCATTGTTACGGGTGCATTCCGAGTTTTTCTGAACAAATTTTAATTATGGCAATTTTTACTGAACGCGACCATAGATACTGACGGCCGTTTGATTGCTTTGTCTTCTAAGTTCAAATGTTTGTTTAAATTCTGATACGGTTGAGTAGGACATTTTTCAATGACACTCTTTTGGTTCGGGAGTTAAATGCCTCCGAAGTTAGTCTGAGTTCGATTCACATTTGGGCCCAAATCAAAAGTAATTTATGAAAATTAAGCTGAATCAGCACATTTCAAACGTCAACATTACATATTAAGACAGTCCCCCAAAACACCCGCCCTTCACCACTTTCTAGTGCTTTAGCTGTGAGGAAGTAGCGCAACAAAACCTCCAGCAGTTTATGGATTTAGTTAGGGCCTGATACGACACAATTATAAAGCGTATCTAACCAGCCTTTAATGTTCCTACAGCTGGTACACAGGCCTCCTCTCCGTCAGAGAGAGAAAAATTTTACGTCGGTTATCAAAAAAAAATCTGCAGTTTCATAAAAAAAAGTGCAATACCGACGAGGTCTAAATGTATGGAATAGCAATTATTTTTTAATAGTCGACGAAAAATGTCAAAATCATGTGCTGAATTCATGATTTGCGCGTCGATGTCCCTGCCACCCTATATACATATTATACTGTAGTTTACTAAATTTGAAAGGATTGGATACATCAAATGTCATCCCGTTTCAAAATAACAGTCGTGATATTAAAAATAAAATCACACGTCAGTTCACAATCGCATACGATCAACAAATAAGTCTGCAAGTTGTTTATCGCGCGTCGCTTCACATTTGAAATAAGAACGTCCGCTCGGCTCACTTTGGTTCGAGCTCGGTGTTCTCTTATTTTGAATTTCGGCTGCAATATTGCACGGTTATAAAATGGCGTAGAGTTGATCATTTTTGTTATTTTGTTTATGGTATTTTTGTGGCTCTTCGGTTGTGCGTATGAAGAGTCAGAGAAAGCGACGTCTTTTTTTAGATTTTCATGTCTGAAATGTTCTACAGCATTTAGAATTTAACATTGAGTAGCTAACAATGTCTTTAGATTTTCGTAAAGGACCTTGATAAAATCTATATCAGCCTTTGTAAATAAGTACCTATTTTACATTTTAATTTTCACACATAACATCACGCCTGTAATTTCCGAAGGGTTAGGCAGTGGTGTACCCACATTTCAATTTCATTTCTTGCATTTTTTTCTTTTTCGTCAAATATTTTGAACTCATACAAACATGTCAGTTTCAATCTTGCTAGTGAAAAATTTGCTGAAAATTTGTATTTTTATTTATTTACTAGTTTCTGCGACTTCGTCCGCGTGAAATGTCTTGTTCCTCCGACTCACTCCGTCGCATCGCATCGTCTGCCCCTGAGTTTGTTTTCTTTTTGCTCAGCTCCTAAGGGTTATAGTGTGATGTTAAATAGCCTATAGCCGTTCTCGAGAATTGGGCTATCAAAAGCAAAAAGATTTTTTCAAATTCGACCTGTAGTTCCAGAGATTAGCGCGTTCAAACGAACAAACTCTTCAGCTTTATTATTAGTATAGATATAGAATAGATTAGTATAGATAGATATACCTAGATGTACAGTCACCAAAGGAGATAAGTAACCAGGGTCGTCGGATATAGTTGAAGTTTAGTAAGAAACCGATGGATGTTCTCGAATGAAATTTAATTTAGTTAATGTAACACAAACAGTGCATTTATCAAATTAAATTTTCATCACTGTGACCGTACATATTCGATAACTCTCTAGTTACATAAATGCTTCCTATGGTAACTTGACATATCCTCTATTGCCTCTAATCCTGCTTGGCTTCTAAAAACCGAGTTCAAAGATAAAAAAGGGAACTAAAAACAAAAAAAAATATTTCCAAAACGACTCCATTTCTTACTTTCAAATCTCCAATTTCAAAATTCGGTAGGACATTAAGTATCGGGACCTCTCATTGGTCCGTTTAAAAAAGGACCACACTTTTTTTAAAGCAACGACATTAAGTTACGGAGCCTAAGGATTCTTTATATCACGCGGTCTTTTTAAAATGCATTTACTTAATTGACTTTTTTTTTTGTTTTTTTTTTTCTGGCGATAACAATTTATTTTTGGGTTTGGCTTAGGTACCGGGCTTTTTGTTGGGACATAAATATTTGAATCTTAATTTCGTGAAATATGTTATGTATTTTGATGGCTATCTTTCGAATTTGCGGTTTGATTTGGTGCTAACGGTTTCGTTAAAAGCTTCAAACATAACGCCTGTATTCTTCGAAGGCTTTGCCAGAGGTGTACTATCGCCAAAATCTATATCCAACCACCGTAAGGACTATTCCTGCTTGCAGCGCATATTATTAGTCGACCTAAACAGGATCCTCTTTTGTTTTACTTACGGACGCAGCTGTGGTCATCATGTGCACGGGATTTTGTTTATGAAATGGTCAGCTATAGGTTTTGGAGATAGTAAATATAGTACACCAACTTTTAGGCAGTTATGTTTAAGCTCCATATAAAAGGGGGCCGAGTCTATTGCCATCAACCGGATACACATCCACACTCCGGGCTATTCCTGAGAAATTCCAGATAAAACCGTAAAAGTATCAAAACGAATTCTAAATGGTGAATTTTATATTGCTTTGTTACAGCTCTCGTCTGAAAAATAGAACCTCTTTGGAGAGATGCTTCATGATTCTTAATTTGTTTTTATTAAGGAACTGAAGAAAAAAAAATTCGGATCTATTTATTTCTTTCAACATCCACCAATCTTTAGGGAGAGACCTATGTCCAGCAGTAGAAGTGTTTCAGCTGTAAAAATGATAGTTATCCTCAACAGAACATAGCCCATATGAGCACTACTTAAGGGCTTCAACTTTCTGAATAACTGACCGATTCTTTCAGGCACTTTTGTATTCTCCGAGAGTTCAAAAGTGCCTGTAAATGGTTCTATTGAAATAAATGGTTTGTAAGTAATAACAGTAGGTCCTGCTTAATGGCAAACGACATCGCGGCAGGCCCAGGCGGAGATGGCAGGATGAGCTGGACTCCTTTAATAAAGATTAGTCCTTGGCAGCTCTGGACAAAGAGAGGTGGAATGAAAGTAGGCAGGCCTTTGCCCAGCAGTGGGACATTAACGGCTAGTAAAAAAAGTAATAACAGCCGCACGGGTCTATCGATCAGGTTTAGCTACGATTGCCGCGGTTGATACGTGGAAGCCCGAAAGTCTGATAACCACTCTTGCCAAGTGGTGTCGTATTACCCAGAGTTGTGGAGGTCAAGTAGGCAGTCCCTTCATTTAAAACACTGGTATTCAGCTGCATCCGTAACTTTTAGCCATTAATACGCTAAGAAGAAGCGCCACGCTTAGTGTAATTTCGCGGTTTTCCACCCAGATTTATCCTTAATCTCAAACTCTTCAAACTGAATCAAATCGTAGCAGTTTCGTATTTGTCCTCATCAAAAATCAAAATATTTCATTTCACAAACCAAAATGGGCACTTATAAAATGTCAGAAGCTAGGTGCACGGTTCCAATTGGACGTTTCCTATGGAGAAGAGCCGGCAAGAAACTCCACGGTTAGTCTTTTAAAAATAATTGGCTTTTACAATGTTTTCAAATTACAGTAGCTATGGGAGGACAGCGTAGGCCTGTCAACAAGTACCAGGTACTTGATAAAATAAAAAATGGTCTACACATCTAAAGTCTACAAGGCTTACGAAGTCCTCACATTTACAAAATGTAAAAGAATCTATCAAAAGGATAAATAAAATATAAAAACCTATTATAACCAAGTGTCATGGCTGCCATTACAACCACTAATAAAGAGTTGAAATTAGAATTGTCTGTATATAATGTTAAATAATAAAAAGATTATGTCAAAGAAGTATGTAAAAAATAAATAAAACATAATCATCGTAATTTTTACATAGCTAAGCTGTTAATAAGGTGCCAGGGAAGCCACATGTGCAGAAGGAATTATTGCCAAACTACCTTGGAGCCTAAAAAGGCCGCTTTAAGCAATACCTCTAAAAGCTATTCATTTCCTGAATTCCCAGGAGATCATTAGCAATTCCTCCAATTTTTGTAAAATTTCATTTCATATTTGGTGCAAACATTGCCGCATGAAAAAAATAAAAACCGTAATTTTATCGGTCAATTTTTCATTAGTTTTTAATAATCAAATTGGTTTTTTATTTTTTATTTCTACAGTTTAAATGTTACTTCATTGTGATATGAATTGCACACAGATCATATTATGAATAGGCTATTTTCCTAAAAAAATCGAATTAATCCGTCAGTTCGATTATCAAAAAATATTAAACCCGTATTTTTTCTTTTGTCAATTATATAAAAAATGATGAAGATATCGCCCGTTAAAGTTCCGCGTGACGTCACTTGCTTGCGACACTTTTGCAAGCAAGTGACGTCACGACCCCACTCCCAAATTTTGACGCGCTTTCTCTTTGTCATTTTTTGTTTGATTGACAAAAGAAAAAATACGTGTCCATTATTTTCGATAATCTAACTGACAGACTAAATATAATTATAATTTTTTCACCCAGGCAACTACCCTATTGTCAGTTTGTGGCCATTTTACGATTTTTAATATCATTCATATTGCTATCCTATTATGATTCTTCCAAAGTGGCCTTTTTAGGCCCCCCTGTATTCACCTTCTTCATCCTAACCTTTCCGACACCCTCGGCCAGAGATACGGTGGCATATCATAGTGTTCACACTACCTGCTCCAGCTTTTACGGAAGAAAAACTTGATGATACCTACACACAAAATAAAGATAAAAGTGCTCTGTGAAGACGATTAGTCTCGGTGCGCAGTTTTTATGGAAATCCCACGAGTTTCTGATAAGCATTAGGTGTTTGGTTCCGTAGTTTTAATTTGTTGAAGATTTTTACATCAATATCTCTCAGGAAAATGGTGCTGAAAAACTTCGTTCCAGTGATAAAACTGTCATGTTCTTCTTTTTGTAGCTTATAGATTTATATTTCAAGCAATTTATTAGTAACCAAATGTTTATGTTTAGTATCCAATTTTGTGGACATGTTTAAAGAAAATTCATAGACAACAAGTTTGTAGATCTGCGGGGTAATTGCGTAACACACTATCTATAGCAATGGCTTTCATTTTGACAGTTCAACGACATTCATTGCGTTATTTACGTTGTTGGGTAGACAAATTTTTCGAACATATGAAGCAATGGATTAGGAATAGCTTCAAAATTATTCAGATTGAGATCGATAGTGTGTATATATACACAATTAGGGTGCTGACCATCTTATAATATTTCTGCGCACAGACTACGTTTCTATAGGTAAGTATCTTTCTCACGAGAAAGACGTATTTATGGTTTCCAAAACTGTTACAAGAAAAATACCTATCCATAATAAACTACCCGTACAAAAATCTGACAACCAGTCTTACCTAGGGGTATCGTATTACCCAGTAACTGGGTTGTGGAGGTCAGATAGGCAGTCACTCTATGTAAAATACTGGTTTTCAGCTGCATCCGGTTAGACTGGAAGCCGAACCCAACATAGTTGGGAAAAGGTAGATGAGGTGATGAATAAACTACAGGTACATGCTTGAATTGCACTATTTAAGGTGGATTCTCCAAGGTAGCCCGCGAAATTCAAATTTTCTTACGTTTTTTGCAATTTGCTGGTCAGTACTAAGTTGTACGTTGATTAAAATATGATTCGCGGCCGTAAAAAATATGTATTTACAGAATTATAATTATTAAAGTCATCAACATAACTCTCTAAGATCAAGTAATCCTATAGAATGACTATTTCATGAAATCTTGACATTTTAGGATTATGCTAACTTAACAAGTTGTATTACTGATTCTAATGATTATAATTCTGTAAATACATATTTGTTACGGCCGCGAATCATATTTTAATCAACGTACAACTTAGTACTGACCAGCAAATTGCAAAAAACGTAAGAAAAATTTCAATTTCGCGGGCTACCTTGGAGCATCCAGCTTAAACACAAAGATATTTTCAAAATCATAGAATTTTCACAACTTCAATCTCATTCCCTGCTTGTTCCACCCCACAGTTGGTAAAAAGGTCCAAAAACTGAAGGTTTTTAAACAACATACACATCTCAAGGTACCCTAATAATATAGTGGGCCTATAAATAAAATCATTACTCCGTCTGTCTGTACGTATGTGTGCGTGGTCTCGGAAACTAAATTATCACATTTGTTAGAACCCGAAACTTTTATACAGGCTGTTGGAATTACATTGACATGTTATTTATCAGGAATGGTTAGTTAGACTTAGGGCA
Organism: Apamea epomidion; assembly: GCA_947507525.1. Lineage (NCBI taxonomy): Eukaryota > Metazoa > Arthropoda > Insecta > Lepidoptera > Noctuidae > Apamea > Apamea epomidion. Next base: position 9,233,703 of record OX382252.1, on the reverse strand, counting down.
GTCAAGGGCATATGGATTGAGTTAAAATACAGGATCACAAGGAACAGTAATTTTGCCAAAATGGGATGTAAATACTAATGGGCCGGCCATATTAACCGTAGAACCGATGACCGTTGGGGTAGACGTGTTCTTGAGTGGAGACCGCGAATCACACACAGGCACTTTTGAATTGTCAAAAGGTCAGTCAGTCAGAAAGATGAAGCTAGTTGCCCATTCCAAAGCGTAGGTACCTATGGAAAAGAACGGGCAAAAAACTCCATGGACACTCTTTTAAATCATAAAATTGTTACAAAATATTTGAATACACCATTCGTGTTAAAATTAACCACGTGAGAACGATGCAGAAAGACGTGCACGTTAAAAGCGTCCGTTATAGAAAACATAAAAACAATTCAGAAATTAAAAATTAAAATAAGCCGTGGCAGCTAAGAGATGACCAGTCCCTACTGACATGAAATCAAAATTAAAAGTAATTTATTCAAACTAGGCTGAGAATCAGCACTTTTCACGTCAAAATTACAAAAGATAGTCCCCCAGTTTTGGGGGACTGTCTTTTGGGAGACTACTTCTTCCCAGCTACAGCAACAAACTCCCTAGCAGCACAGCTGTATGTTGATGAAGATCTTATATGGTTTGACGAGGTTTTATGAAACCAGAAGGTGAATAGAATGTTAAATATGGGTGGTAAATTCTACGTTCCAACAACATTTAAAGCCAAACTTTGTGTTTTTAGAAGAAAAAAAAATCTAACTGGCGCTAGTGTTCCTAACAGCGCTACCTCACGCCTAACACAATCATGCCATCGTTCTAATTAACCCATTCTTAGAACAAGTACATTTAACTGAAATACTTTGCACTAACAGGAATCTTACAACCGCGTTACACAAAGAAAAACAACAAAATGAACTTTGGTAAAACACGAACACCCTGTATATAAAAACAATAATCACCAAAGCACACCGCCCATGCACTCCGATATCACAAAAAAAAACATACGCCGTCTCCTTCTAACACACGCTAATAGCTATACTTGTCTCTTTCTCACCCAAAATGGTGAAGAAATTAATAAGTTTAAGGACCAGGATACGTTGAGCTCTGGTCCTGAGGGTTTTGGTCTAGGTAAGGGGTCAAGTGAAGTTGGTCCTTGGCCTATTTTTCTAGCAACTGTGGCTTACATATAATTTACTCGGAGTAGGTAAAATAATAATTATCTTTGGGTTCATTTTGGCCTTTTTTGGTTTCGAAATTAACTGTAGGGTGACTATTTTGTAGGAAGTACTGGGATATAGGGCAGAGGTGGATGGTTTGTTAAAAATATTATGTAATGTTTCCGATGTTTCTATAAATGTTATGGTACTATTAATTTAGGTAATGTGTCAGCAATAAAAATAGCACACAAAGAATCCCGCCTTTTGCCGGTTGTATTTTATTCAATAAATCTATTGTCAATAACACTGCCGAACTTACCAAATATGAGATCTAAATATAATGTTCCCAATTATTTGTTCTATCCTACTAGTACCTATTATAAACGTGAAAGTTTGGATGGATGGATGGGTGGATGTTTGTTACTCTTTCACGCAAAAACTACTGAACGGATTTGGATGAAATTTGGCACACAGGTTTGCCTATAACTAGGATTAACATATAGGATACTTTTCATCCCGATATTCCCACGGGATCGAAACTTATGCGGGTGAAACCGCAGGGCGCAACTAGTTTATTATAAGCCTGTGTTGTCAACTGCAAGGCAAATGCCTCCCTTTCCACTTTTCCCGGTCTACTGCGATTGTGGGGCAATCTTTAAAGAAGAAGTCCAGCTCTTCCCGCCACTTCAATCTTTCCATACACGGCCAACTTTCCCGTTGATAGCACCGGCGTAATATCCAATACACCCAGGATTTGAAGCTGCAGGACAAAGCCCTCTTCTTATACAGAAACAAAAACGATATTATTGATCACCACGCCTGCACTCTGCGTGTTGCTAACTCCAGACTGTAGTTACTAGTTTCCTCACGATAAAAAAATAAAATAAAAAAAATACTAGTTTCTGTCCGTGACTCCGTCCGCGTGAAATTTCGGCCCCCGACCCATCGCGTCGCATCCCATAGCTTGCCCGTGCTTTTATGTACAGACGCCAGCACGTCAAACTACCCGAAACTGTCAAATTTTCCAAATCAACCTTTTGGCGATAAAGTTGAAAATCTGTAAAAGAAATTTGACACATTGTAGTAGCTTCGTGCGCTGGCGTCTGTACTTCGTTTTCGCTGCGCGTTCTTTCGGTTTTTTTTCTTCTCAAAAGTTTATTACGTCATACCTATTGACCGGCAGACATTGTCAAGACGTTCTACAACTTAAATAATACCTATTATATCCTTTAAAATGACCAAAACTAGCCCTTAATCATTCATGGTCACCATACATTAGCGTCAGCCATCTTGGATTTTTTCCCTCCAAATAATAATGGCGGCAATCTGTAGCCGCGGGATGACTTCATATAATCTATGGTCGGCCCGATGACTCTATATTATCTATTGCTTTTTATTTTTTTTCCAGCCGTGAAATTATTAGGTAATATATTTTTTTCGTGTGGGAATTAGAGAGAGATGTGGAATGCAAGGTGCTTGTCATCACGGAGGATTCTATATAATGAAGGGAATAGAAATGTCTTATATACCTTTAAGTATGTACGAATAAGAATAAACATATTATATGTTAGTTATTAATCAGCCTTTAATGTTACTGCTGGGACACAGACGTCCTCTCAGTGAGAGGGCCGAAATCCACCACGCGGGCCCAGTGAGGTTCGGTAGATGTCACATATCTTCGAATTTGTATTCTAGGACATGCCGATTTCCGTTTTGATAGGAAATTAGTCCGTTAATTGTGCGCGGGCTTCCGCGGCGGAAAGACGAGAGAGACCTCAGTGTACCGAATCGAATGGAAATCATGTTTAAGAACGATAACCCCAAAGGAATCAAACCTGAATAGAGCCGCAAGATCTCATGAAGTAAATGAAGATTCATTCTGAGCCATATGTAATTTTTTCACTGTACAAGTGACCATAGACCAGAGCCGGCAATTAAATCAAAATATTTTAATTCACATAAACCTACATGGACACTTATGTAACTTCAGAAGCTAGGTGCACGGTTCCAATTGGTCGCTTCCTATGGAGAAGAGCCGGCAAGAAACTCCACGGTTACTCTTTTGATAATAATTGGCTTTTACAACATTTTCAAACTACAGTGTTAATTAAACCACAGTTGGGGGGGAGTTCTGTATGTATTTATTGTTTTGAGTATGATATAATTATTATCATTGTAGTAATATTTTTTTTAGAAGTATTTATGTATGTTTATTTGTATGTATGTTAGTATATTCTCGTAATTTTTGTTTAGGGTTTAAGTGAATTGTTTTTTTGATTCTATGTATTATTTTTTGTCTCCTTTGCTCTATCACACGGTGTCTACATCTCTGTATCTATTGTCCTATCTCAGGAATGCTGGAAGAGATTTCTTATTAAATAAGCATCACCTCTGTACCTATTTTTTCTGTTCTGTTTTTCATTGTCTGTTTATATACATGTGTACATAAATAGTAAATAAATAAATAAAAGCTAAACGAGCATGCATTTCAAGAATAACATTGACAGTTTTTTTCACTGACCAACTACCTCCAAAAACAACAGAGTCGGCAATCAAAGCGCCCTTTTCAGGAATGTTCTGCCTATATTGATACGCAAGATCCCTTTCAGCTTTCAGGCATTTAGAGAAGAGAGTTCTCGCACCATCAGAGAGTCTCTCATCCGGGCACAAGTTACCGTAACCTACTTGGAAAACTATAAATAGACTTCGTACCCAAGTAGGCCGCAGCAAGGACAACCTCCACAAGTGGGGGTTCATGGACGGTTCAGACCTCCGGTGCGTATGCAGTGTCTCTCCGCAGACAATGGCTCACCTCCCATCTTGCGCCGCATGCCCTGTCACCTGCACACGTGAGGACCTAATGGCTGCGTCGGAGAATGCTATCCGCGTTGCTGAATTTTGGGCCAAACAAATTTAAGAAAACAACTATATGTTTGCCATCGACACACACTAAGAAGAGTAACCGTGGAGCTTCTTGCCGGCTCTTCTCCATAGGAAACGACCAATTGGAACCGTGCACCTAGCTTCTGAAGTTTCATAAGCGCCCGTGTCATGTACATAGGTTTAAGTATGTGAAATAAAATATTTTGATTATGAAAATCGCTACAATTTATAAATTCTCAAACCAAAAAACACTAAAAATAATCGCATCAATACACAATTGAGACCGATTCAAATATTTTGACATATTTACAACAAAAGCGTAAAATTTATGGTTTTCGGTGACTTTTGAGGCGGCAACCTTTAAGCGTCAATAGAATCCTACAATCCTACCTGTGTGTGACTCCGCCATATATCACGGTAATAGTCTGGCGGCGACTTTAAACCTGGGTGGTCACAAAGTGACAAAATACTACAAAGGACCAAGTTTTTTTTGGTAAAATATTGCGCTTTTATGTCTTTTTTGTCAATGGTAATTATTTTGATAAATTAATTGTGGTTCGTTGAGGTTTGTGGGCGGTTTATTTTGGGTTTGATTTAAAAGATTGCTAATAAAAATTGGTTTTTCTTTTTTATGAATGTTTTTTCGCAAACGATACCTACTTATTTTTATAATAGTTATATATTATATATATATAGTATAGTACCTACTACAAGCTTCTGTCCACAACGTTCTACGTTTTGGAATGGGCAACTAGCTTCAACTTTCTGACTAACTGACCGACTATTTAATTTTGACAATTCAAAAGTGCCTGTAAATGGTTTAATTGATATAAATGGTTTGAGTCTGAATTTGACGATGCTTCGCCCGCGTGAAAGTTCTTGTTCCCCCGACCCACCCCATCGCATCGCATCGCCCGCCCGCACTTTTACTTCGTTTTTGCTTAGCGTTTCTTACTGCATTTTTTTTTTGTTCGGTTTCTAATAGTCCTAGCGTAATGTTAAATAGCCTATAGCCTTCCTCAAGAATTGGGCTATCAAATAAAAAAATATTTTTTCAAATCCGACTTCCGACTTTCCTGAGATTAGCGCGTTCAAATAAACAAACTCTTCAGCTTTATTAGTATATAGATAGATGAGTGTACATACCTACGGGTTAATAAATAAATAAACACCTAATCAACTTAATGAAACTCATGCCTAATTATGATGATGCCGTTATGATATTCTATGCACATAAAACATAATTAAATCATCATCTGACTTGCTTTTTCCCAACTATGTATTTTGGGGTCGGCTCCCAGTCTAACCGGATGCAGCTGAATACCAGTATTTTACATGGAGCGACTGCCTATCAGGGGGGCAATTCTCGTAATTTTAAGAACGTTCACAGTCTGATCTCAGCCTCAATCTGTCAAAAATACGTTTAATTTCCCTACATTTTGACAAGTTTTTGACATTTGTTTGTCGCCGAGATGAGACGGCGACTAAATTTTGACCGTTTTAAATTACGAGAATTGGCCAACTGACCTCCACAACCCAGTTATTGGGTAATACGATCTAACTGGATGCAGCTGTGTACCAGTATTTTACATGGAGCGACTGCCTATCTGATCTCCACAACTCAGTTACTGGGTAATACGAAACCCCTTGGTAAGACTGGTTGTCAGGCTTTCGGGCTTCTGACGACCCGTAACGACTGTCAAAGATCCACGAATGACAGCCGGGACCAACGGCTTAACGTGCTTCCCGAGCCACGGAGGGGTCTTGGTATGAAAAGATGGGCACCCATCCGCCAACAAATATTATGTTCAAACAGACTTCAACAATGAGGCAAGAATGAGTGTTGAACACCGCAGTCTAGTCTACTTTTAAGAACTCTGATATCTTGTATCATAACTGCAGGTGTGGTTAATAGTCGCTATGAATTAATTAAAAATGAATTCTTATCGACCATAAAACACATATACGGGTGTTGGTGCTTACCCCTGTAAGCTAAACGGACAATCCTCTTCTTGTGTTGATTTTCTTTGTCGAGGAGTTCCAATTTCTTCGCACTAGTGTTTGAGACCAATTGTAACACAAGCACGTTATATTAATATATGTTTAATTGCCCTTACCAGATAATTATTAAGTAACCCATAAGCGATCTCAATATAAATAAATACTATAATTTACTTAATTAATGTGAATAACACAATATTTAAAAATTGTTAGATAATTTTTAATGGTTTCCTAATTCTAATTTAAAATTTTTAAGAATTGTTTCCGTACCTTTTGCTGTTGGTATTTTTTCAAAAATTTGCCTAGCTTTTCCCTACTAAGGTGGTGTCGGCTTCAAGTCTAACCGGATGCAGCCGAATACCAGTATTTTACATGGAGCGACTGCCTATCTGACCTCTACAACCCAGTTACTGGGTAATACGATTCAGTATGACCGTATTGTGTATTGCAGTAATTGTACCTTGTAAGACCTTTAACCATTATGGAATGCAAATAAAGATATAACTAAATATAGGTATGTTTTTGCTTAAATGGATGGTTTAACAGCAATATTACTTACTACTAGTGTGTACTTCTTACAAGTAATTTGGAACCAGAATTGCAGGTCTCCTGTACAAAAAGAAAAACAAATTATGTTTTTTTCCCCCATTTTGTATGTCCAAGATGTCTCCTAATTCGCGTGATCCCTGTACTTATGTTGCTCCAGATTGTGCTGACCACAGTGACATCTGTCGGCCGCGGACGTAATTACAGATCAATTTGTTACATTACATATGTCATTAGGAGGCTACTGTCGTGTTATGATGGCAGGTGATTTTTAGAGATCTTTCGAATTTTTGGGAATAATCAGAAGGGTCAGGTTTTTGTAAAGAGATCTGAAAGTAGAATGAAATACTTATCGTTTTACCCAGTAACTGGGTTGTGGAGGTCAGATAGGCAGCCGCTCCATGTAAAATATATCCAACTGCATCCGGTGAGACTGGAAGCCGACTCCAAAATAAGTGGGAAAGGGTTACGCAGATTGATAGGATCTCTATAATTAGTGTTACTGATTTTCATTAGGTAAGTACTTACTTACGGTATTTTACGGAGGCAGTGAATCTTGAAAACAATGCTCCGTGTCATTATGTTAGGAGCAGCCTTCACATATGCCACAAAACAGTTTGGAGGACATAATGAGTACCTGGCGACGTCTTTTAAGATAAACTTGCCAAATATTTTTTTGTTAAAGATAAAGGGGTTTATTTATAAAAGTTGCTTAACCATACCTTTTTGACGTTTAAATGTCTCCTATCTTTAAACAAGGTTTATAAATAAAAGGAAAATTATTTAAAATGTTAAATCGCTGACTGACAACAGCGAGCCATAGGCGGTGAGGCTCCCATCCGTTGCACTAATGAGATGAACCCTGCTCCTAGAAGGAGTAGGTATGTGTAGCTTAAAACAAATTCCTGTTATTTCCTAAAATTATTTACACGGAACCCCAAAATTGTATCCTCAACTTGACCACAAAACAAACTTTCTTAGCGGAAGGAATGACCCAATTCCTCATGTCCATCTGTTGACCACACGTTGTCAAGAAATTATACATATTATTTACAATATACTTTATGTTCTTCTTGGTTTTCATAATTATGCTAAACAAAGAATGTACGAAGGAAGTAACATAATGTTACTTGGTTGTAGTTTAACACTAAGGGAAAGTTCGATTTTGAGTTGTGGTCAATTGAATGTGGTCTTGAAAAATGGATTTTGAAAGTTGACCAAAATGATAATGTTTGTAGATTTACCATACTTAAAATATCCATTATTTATTCCTTTCCATATTATTATCAGAAATGAACTGGACTAACCGACATAGCTTGCTAAGCCAACAAGCTGATGTGGGATTGGGCTGGCCATGTTTGTCGAAAGATCGATGGCCGGTGGAGCAGACGAGTACCTACTGGAGTGGATACTGCGTTTAGGCAAGCGTAGTGTGGGACGCCCCCTAACTAGATAGATGGACGACCTAAAGAAGGTGGCTGGGACAGACTGGATGCGGAAGGCGGATGAGAGAGTGTTGTGGCGCAGCCTGGAAGAGCCGTATGTCCTGCAGTGGACTTTGATAAACTGAGTTGATTGATATTATTATATATTGTTTTAAAATAAGTAGTACCGATCTCATCGAGAACAGGGTTCAAGCGGCCCGCTGTCAGGGCTCCAGAGAGAGAAACTTCCTAACAATACTCGCCGTGTCTAGGACTTTCAGAATCAAGCAATTGAGCCAGCTAACTAATGAGAGCTGCCTCAGGTGTCGGGCTATGTAGGTCTCATGCAGACACCCTCGTTTTCAAAGTAAAGATTCTGCATTTTTGTTTCTTACAAAAAATACCTTCCATGAGTTGAGAGCAGTGGTGGTCCGATGGCAACAGCCAGCGAGTCGGGGCTCGAACCTCTACTTGGTGTAATTTATTTCATCACAAAATCGCCGAAGGAAAATAACGTGAGGAAATCGGCATGTCTTAGAACCAAAAATTCGAAGACATGTGACATCTACCAACCAGAAATCTCTTACAGAGAGGAGGCCTGTGTCCCAGCAGTGGGTCGCGACGAAATCGCGTTAAGATATATGTATATATATATACATATTTATATATATCCATTTTATAAGATAACACTAAAATTACAAAATAATATCCTAAATTAACTAAAACTATTCACAAACTAAAAAATTGCGTCGAAAAATTCATCCACATCGCTGTCGACTGGTAATGTACCCAAGACACTGGCGGCATTGCCACGTTGTATGGCAATGCTTATCCTCTGGCCAAAGTAAAAGCCAGCCCTTGGGTCATGGGAAGTGTCAACCAGTCTTTTCGAAATTTCCTTAAAAAGACTATGCGCACTCGGACCCCATATATATAAATATATGTGGGCTGCATCAACAATCTTTGAGCGGCATTCTAATCGAACTAGGGAAGACAGTCATAGTCAGACTAATTAGCAACAATAATCTTGTCAGTATAAATATGACCCATTTAATTAATGATAATATAGCGCCATTAAATGACATGAAAGATAGCCAAATTAATCGCACGTATCGTTGCGGTGTTTTTAAAGTAATTTAGTTTAAACGTACGTATCAACAGCAACACCAGGTGTGTTGGTTCCGTTCCAAGCCGCAATTATGTGGCAATAAGGAGTATGATTCATGTCATACAATAAAACCTGAGATGGACGTTTGCCGTGAAATTATGATGGGACCGTAAAGAACTTTAGTAGTATAGTAGGGAGGTACATAATTACTAGGTTTACTAGGACTAAAATTAATTTTAAACGCTATTAATAAGTTTATCTAATAAGTTTATCTCTTTGTAGTGTTGAAAAAATTCATTATTTTTATTTACTGGAACGTTTTCATGAAGAATATTATTAAAAAAAGAATATTTGTTCAAATTAAAAATTAGTAGCGCCATCTAGTATCAAAAAGCAGAACCATTTTGAAATGTGTAGGTGCTGCCATCTGGTATCCAATAGCTTTACTAGCATATGGGCATTTTGCACCACGATCATGGTGCTGTCTAGTTGTAAGTAGATGGCGCTGATTTTAAATTTAACAGACGTGAGTACAGCGCCATCTGTTGCACTTTTAAATTATGAAGTGCTTCCATCTCTTTGCTTGTGAAAGAACTAGCGCATGGTCTGATTATTCCGACTAAGATTTTTTTCAAGCAATAGATGGCGCTGGTACAAATTTAATTAAAATAATGTTTTATTTGCACGTATAAAAAAAAAATTGCTCTTCTTTATCCAAGTGATTTGTAAAGATTCCAGCCAGTCGGCAACTTTTGCCGGCACACAAGCAGCCCCGTAAGTCTTGAACCCTTTATGAATTTTCTAGAAAAATAGAAATATTTATTTGCATAAAACTAACTATGTACCCATATAATTATAACTGCTAGGTATAACTACTAGGTAACTATATAAAGTTGTATTATAAATACATTATTAAATGTTCCCAGCCATGCACATGAATGCTTGTTCATGTTTGTAGCCTCTTAAAACTCTTCAAAATAAAACATTCAAATATGTAACATAAAATATATATTTCTTATTGCCTAAATACATAATTATATGATAATAAGCTATGTTTAAATCTAAATCGCCACGCGGGCGCCATGTGAGCCGTAAAATCAAGATTTACACAAATTCCACGCAGTGATAAAACGGAATGATTAAAATACTTAAATTTTAATTTCATAATCACAATCATCAATGCATCTACATAACGTTTAGTAATAAGCTTTTTTATCTACTTACATACATTTATTTATTTGTTAAATTTTATATTTATGTCTATTAATTCTGACAACCAGTCTCACCAAGGGGTATTACCCAGTAACTGGGTTGTGGAAGTCTGATAGGCAGTCGCTCCATGCAAAATAACTAACTAACTCCATGTAACTGGTACTCAGCTGCATCCTGTTAGACTGCAAGCCGACCCCAACATAGTTGGAAAAAGCTTCTTTATGGATAGACTGATCTAGCGACAGTATCGTTATTCTTTTAAAAGTAAAAAAGAGAGCTTGTTTATTTTTCTTTATGGTGTAAGTAAGAATTATTATGCTGTCAAAATTAAACAATAATCACCAAGAAAAGGTCATCAATGTAAATGACTAATAATATTATGAACGACACAAAAATATTAACTATATTTTTGTAAATTTAAGGCAATTATTACAGCAGTGCTTTTTTACATGACTGCCCAAAAAAGGAGTGTCTAATTTCAGGGTTCATGTATGTTTGTGGGTTTCTTTTTAGTAAAGGATGGAAGGTCTCTAATCTGTAAGATTTGTTCCTTATACAGTGCAGATTTGCACTACGAAAAAGTCTTCTGTAAACTCTCAACCCCTAAAGCTTTGGTTTCCTTAGAAAGCGGTCAACAGTCACACAATACGGCTGTCCACATACAGAGCGTTATCCTTAAACCTTAAGGCCGCCCAGGGCGCCAGGGAAATGCTCACAATTTTTTTTTTTTATTTTTACCTTTTTTGCAATTTTCAGGCCAGTGTCAGGTTGTATGTTGAAGAAAATATAAGTAATTCGCGACCGCAACAAGTATGTATTTACAGAATAGGCTATTTTCCTAAAAAAATCTAATTAGTCCGTCAGTTACATTATCAAAAAATATTGAACCCGTATTTTTTCTTTTGTCAATTATATAAAAAATGATAAAGATATCGCCGGTTAAAGTTCCGCGTGATGTCACTTGCTTGCGACACTTTTACAAGCAAGTGACGTCACGACCCGCCACTCCCAAATTTTGACGCGCTTTATCTTTGTCAATTTTTGTTTGATAGACAAAAGAAAAAATACGTGTCCATTATTTTTCGATAATCTAACTGACGGACTAAATATAATTATTATTTTTTGACCCAGGCAACTACCCTATTATAATCATTCAAATCATCAATACAACCCTCTTAAGTGCATAATTATAATCCTATTGAATGACTATCTCCATGAAATATAAATTTATGTCAAATACTGGTAAAAATGACAATTTTTTATGACGACCGTTAGAATATGACGGAACCGCATTCCTAGGAAACCGGAGCTTTAGAGAGTCTGACGGAAGGTAGAAGCTTGTTCACGAACAACACCAAGTCCATTACACATAATTTAAAAAGTTTCATAAAAATCTCTTCTCGCCCTAATTGCGTAACAAACTACCAATCTCAATCTGAATCATTTTGAAGGATATTGCTAATCCATTGCTTCATATGTTCGACAAAAATATCTGCTCAACAACGTAAATATCGCAATGAATGTTGTTGAACTGTCAAAATGAAAGCTATTCCTACTGTTAAAGTGTTACGCAATTAAACCACAGCACTAAAAATCGATATGATCACTTCCTGCCTCCCTTCTTCTTTTTTTTTCTCTTTCTAACTTCACTATAATCATATTCCACTGTAGTCCCACTCAAGTCTTGGTACCCATCCGACTTCTGACTTTCATAATTAGGAAAATTAACCCCTTCTGTCTGTTGGTAGTTTTCCGAAAATGTTTCCGAGAATTTCGTACTCAACGTTTCGGATCCGAAAAATTTCGTAGTATAAGTTTCTGCGGGTCGTTGTAGATTTTGATATTTCTCATTATGCGGGTAGATTGTGTTCAGGATGTTGGTTGCTATGGCTACCGGCGTGGCGGGGTAGGCCCCCTGTTGTATCGGTCAGAACTTCAGGTCCTGGAAAGAGAGATTGAGTATTTTAGTAAATTCTTTATTTATTTTTGTAGCGTGGGACGCCCCCCCAACTAGACGGACCGACGACCTTCAGAAGGTGGTGGGACATACTAGATGCGGAAGGCCGAAGACAGAGTGTTGTGGCGCAGCCTGGGAGAGGCCTCTGTCCGGCAGTACACTACAGTGGGCTGAGTCGATTTTATTTAAAATCATATTTAAACAGAGTGGTAGTTTTCATATTTTTAAGAATGCTCGCAATTTAATGTCTTTATCTGTCAAAAAAAACCCCTAATCAACAATTTCAAAACTACATTTTTGACATTGTTTATTGTCGATGAGATGAGATTTCGTCTTGAATTTGAACGTTTTTTTTAGTATGAGAATTGGTCTTCAGATCAGACACAGGCCTACAAAGGCTTTCAGTAAGAAAAGGACACACATAATTTATTTTCTAAATTAAAAAAGAAGTCATTTATTTCAATGTATTAAGATCATATGTCGCACATTCTGGGTTGTGGAGGTCAGATAGGCAGTCGCTCCATGTAAAATACTGGTATTCAGCTGCATCCGGTTAGACTGGAAGCCGACCCCAGCATACACAATCTTCAAACCTTCTTCAACCTTCACGGGGGGAGCATACTCCCCCGCCTATGGCTCCGCCACTTGCGGTGCCCGAAGCGGACCACACGGACGACGACGACGACACCCCTGAAGTGACCGGGGTAGATCTGAGAGCGGCGGTAGGCAGGCTGAAGGCCAAAAATACCGCCCCGGGACCCGACGGCTTGCCGGGTAAAGCCTGGGTCCTGGCCTCGAGGGCTCTCGGGCCTCGACTGGAGGCGCTCTTAAGCGCATGCATGGAGAGAGGCCAGTTTCCACTCCGTTGGAAGACGGGGAAGCTGGTCCTCATTCAGAAGCCAGGGCGCCCTGCGGACTCTCCGTCCGCATACCGGCCCATAGTGCTGCTCGACGAGGTCGGCAAGCTCTTTGAGAGAGTGATTGCGGGCCGCCTCGTCGGGCACCTGGTGAGGACGGGGCCGGACCTTGCGGAGTGCCAGTTTGGCTTCCGCAAGGGACGCTCGACGGTGGACGCCATCATGCGCGTGAGAGCCCTCACGACGGGGGACGCGGTGTCCCGGGGTGGGGTGGTCGTGGCGGTGTCACTCGACATCGCCAACGCGTTCAACACCCTGCCCTGGAGCTGCATAGGGGAGGCACTCCGGTATCACCGGGTGCCGACTTACCTCCGTCGAATAGTCGGGGCGTATTTGACGGACAGAGCCGTCATCTACCCCGGTCGTGACGGGAACTGGAACCGGCGAGAGATGTCGTGCGGTGTCCCACAGGGATCGGTTCTGGGGCCGCTCCTGTGGGACATCGGTTACGACTGGGTGCTGCGGGCCGACCTCCCTGATGGCGTCAGCGTAGTTTGCTACGCTGACGACACGCTGATCCTGGCGCAGGGGAGGTCGCATCAGGCGGCGGCCGACGCGATGACACGCGGGGTTGCGATAGTCGTGGAAAGGATCCGGCAGTTGGGTCTCGAGGTGGCATTGCACAAGTCCGAGGCCATGTCTTTTCATGGGCCCCGGTACGGGCCACCTTCGGGATCCCAACTGATGGTAGGAGGGGTTCACATCGGCGTCGAGAAGACGATGAGATACCTGGGTCTCGTCCTCGACAGCCGGTGGAACTTCGTCGAGCATTTCCGACGTTTGGCCCCCAAACTGGAACGGAGCGGGGCCGCCTTAAAGCGGCTCCTGCCCAACCTGAGGGGGCCAAACGCCTCCTGCCGGAGGCTTTACGCGGGGGTCGTGCGGTCCATGGCCCTTTATGGGGCCCCGGTATGGGCGCGTTCACTGCGGCTTCGAGCCGCACACTACCTGAACGCGCCCCAAAAGGTGGTAGCCATAAGGCTTATCCGGGGATACCGCACGATCTCGGGCGAGGCAGCAAGCCTCCTTGCCGGACTGCCACCATGGGATCTGGAGGCGATAGTCCTCGCGCGCCTGTATGACTGGCGCGCGGAGGCACTACGTCGGGGGGAAACTCTGCACCCGCGGCAAATCGCTGCGGAGCGGACGGACCTCCGGCGCGGTCTCATGGTGGAATGGAAGGCGCGACTATCGCAACCCAGCGCAGGGCACGCCACGATAGCGGCGGTAAGACCCCTCTTTGAGGAGTGGCTAGAGAGGCGTCACGGCGCTCTCACCTACCGCCTGACGCAGGGCTCTCCGGACACGGATGTTTCGGGAGGTTCCTGCACATAATCAGGCGGGAGGAGACGCCCGGGTGTCACCACTGCGAGGATCGCCCAGAGGACACGGTGGAGCATACGGTGGAGGTCTGCCTTGGCAGACCTCCACCGCTTGGGCAGAGCACCGCCGTGTCCTCGTAGAGGCGATCGGCAGCGGCGGCGACCTCTGGGAGTGGGAGCGAGTGGGAGGCGGTCACCTCCTTCTGCGAAGCAGTCATGCTAGCGAAGGAGAGGTGGCGGGATGGGCGAGGGAGAGATCCTCACGCCTCAGCCGCCGAGGGAGACGCTCCGGGCGTCGGGAGCCGCGTGACGACTCCCGGCCACCGTAGGCGCGGGCCTGCGGGTGGAGAGCAATTGGTAGCTCTCCGTCCGATCAGGACCAGGCCCGTGCCGGACGGCGTGTTTGTGTTCCACGCGCGCCTCAAAGAGATGTCAGCGTAGTTGACGGGGCCCGACAGGGCCGAAGCCTGCCGGGGTAGCGGGATCGTCCGAAAGGGTTACCGCTGCCCTGGTACATAAAGGGCTAGGGAAGGAACACGGGTGGGTTTTAGTCAGTAAGAGTCTGACACTCCCTTCTGCTCCACCCAGAGCGGGAGGAGTCATTTGATGATTTCCCATCCACAATAAAAAAAAAAAAAAAAAAAAAAGCATACACAATCTGTCAGTTCTAAGACAAAAATAAACAATTATCTATAAGTAATTAACCTAATTAGTAGACATTGTTGCTTCTTCTATTATAATATTAATAATATTGACGCCATATGAACTTATATATGTAAATCACATGAGAATTTATCATCTTGATATTGTTCCACTGCAGCGTCTAAGCTCATAAATATTTAGAACTAGATAATACCTAGAGTCTATTCAAATTTAGGTTTCCAATTCATGTTATTTAAATATGAACTTTATGTTAGTGGAATTAAGTTGATTTCAGAGTGACTATTCTCTATTGAAAAAATTATAAAAATGTTTGAAGTTGTAGCGTAAACTGAACTTTATTGTGTAGTAATTAAAAGTTATCTTTCCATAAAGTAATATTTGTTTACATGTTTGGCATTTAAATCGCGAATACAGATTAGGTATTTTCTCTTTATTAATCTTAAACTGAATGTAAAGTTAAATAAAAGTCAAATATTGTGAAATATTAAGAGATTGCTATAATATTGCTTTAATTATTATTGGTGTTTAAAAATCTGAGAACCCGGATTTATAACAGACTGAAACTCGGAATTTCGCTAGCTAATTTGATTTCACCCTATATCGTACACCCACATTTCACCGATACACCCCTGACTAACCTTTCGGAGAACATGGGCCTGATGTTATGTTTTTTTTATGTATGTTATGTTAAAGAACTTGTAAAAGTTACTAAGTATATTATATTTACTGCTCGTAACTGTACATATCAATCACAATGTTTACATAATAATAAATCTAACGCGACATATCTAAATTCTTAGCAAATATGGGCTATATGTTATCTCCAGTCGCCAGACAATTTGTTGTTTAAATATTATTATCAGTAAGACTGGTGCAGTCGAGTGCGTTGGAGCAAACAGAGCATTGGGATAGTTTGTAAACTGTGGTGGTATTCATTTAAATATTTATTCTAATGAGACCATTTTTAGGCACTTTCGAATTAAGGGGAATGCGCTAGCTAGCCAACGAAATTCAAATTTTCTTTAGTTTTTTTGGATTTTGCAGGTCAGTGTCAGGTCGTGTATCCTATTGAATTTCTTCAAGATCTACCTAGCCTTTTCCTAACTATGTTGTGGTCGGCTTGCAGTCTAACCGGATGCAACTGAATACCAGTATTTTACATGGAGTGACAAGCCTATCTGACCTTCACAACACACTTACTGGCTAGGCGATACCCCTTGGTAAGACTGGTTGTCAGACTTTC
Organism: Apamea epomidion; assembly: GCA_947507525.1. NCBI lineage: Eukaryota > Metazoa > Arthropoda > Insecta > Lepidoptera > Noctuidae > Apamea > Apamea epomidion. The sequence continues at coordinate 9,217,279 of OX382252.1, read as the reverse complement.
GGGCTTCTGACGACCCGTAACGACTGTCAAAGATCTACGATTGATAGCCGGGACCAACGGCTTAACGTGCTTTCCGAGGAACGGAGGGGTTTTGATATGTAAAGATCACCCATCCACGGACCAACCGCGGCATGCATAGTTTAACCTCGTCGATCGATCGACCCGCACAGCTCTCATTATTTAGCCACAAGCCCCTCTATTACTATTACTCTTATATACTCAATTACTATTTCATGAAATATCAATCAATAAGATTATTAGACCTTAAGAGAGTTGTATTAATGATTTTAATTATTATAATTCTGTAAAGTCATACTTGTTACTCTCGCGAATCATATTTTGTTCAACATACAACCTGACACTGACCTGCAAATTGCAAATAAACTTAGGAAGATTTGAATTTCGCGGGCTACGTACGATCCCCCCTAATAGCAGCGGTCTGCCTCTCATACAATAATAAGCATCGATTTGAGACCATTAAAATCAAAATTAATCATTTCCTAAAAAAATCTAATTAGTCCGTCAGTTAGATTATCAAAAAATATTGAACCCGTATTTTTTCTTTTGTCAATTATATAAAAAATGATAAAGATATCGCCCGTTAAAGTTCCGCGTGACGTCACTTGCTTGCGACACTTTTACAAGCAAGTGACGTCACGACCCGCCACTCCCAAATTTTGACGCGCTTTATCTTTGTCATTTTTTGTTTGATTGACAAAAGAAAAATACGTGTCCATTATTTTTCGATAATCTAACTGACGGACTAAATATAATTATTATTTTTTGACCCAGGCAACTACCCTATTCCCGTAATTAAAAACTTTAAAAATCTAGTCGCAATCTCATCTCAGCGACAATCAATGTCAAAAACTTGTCAAAAATGTAGGGAAATTAGAGGTATTTTTGACAGATTGAGACTGAGATCAGACTCTGACCGTTCTTAAAATCACGATTACTGCCCCTCGGGTTTTCTTTTTTGAATCAGTGGTGTTATTTTTCGTTTTCTCTAAAGATTAAAGGAGGTTGGAATTCAGGGCCTTGTTTATTACTTTTAATGTAATTTTTATTTTTTTAATTATTCTATTGGGACACTTTCGAATTAATATCAAGCGCCTGTCATTTACTGTCCCTTGACAAGGAATAGTTCTCATACGGGAAGAAACAAGCATCAATTTCAGACCATTAAAACTTGTATTTATTTATTTCCAGGCAAGTGGTGTTATTTGGTGAGGAGTTCTATTTTAAAAGCGCAAGGCTGGTACTTTAAGAGGCCGTCTGCACGAGCGAGAGAATCGTGGCGATATTATCGTCGTGCCACGTAAAACACACACTCTCTTAGAACGTGTCTCCACACGGCGATATCATCGCGGCGAGAATTTGATGCCACGGTAAGATTATCACCGAGATTCTCTCGCCCGTGGAGATGGCGCCTAAGAGATTGATTCCATTAAATAGCTCTTAAGGTCCAGAGGGTCCAGTTAAGTTACTACTAATGTGGCGGCATCTACATCGCCACATGTGAACTACGAATCACACTGACGTCACGCAAAATCCTGCATCGCGCAAGCAGAGTTTACCGCGCAACTCGCATATACACAACGTCTCGACATCACTCGTCGGGCAGTAGCCGACCAGACACCCGTCTGGTCGAAAGATCCTGTTCTCTATGGAGGTTGAGTGAACTTTACACCCTGTTCCTCATACCTCCAAACTAAGGTCCAGTTACGTTACTCTATGTCCTGGGTTTTTATTTTGAATGAATTTTTATTTGGGTAAAGGATTCTTACTTAGGAGCAATATGACACAGTAAGCTGTTGTCTGTATAGTTTTATAAGGTGACTAGCTTCTGCCCGCATGAAATTTCTTGCACACCAGACCCACCAAGTCCCATCTTATCGCCTGCCCGCGCCGTTAATTCGTTTTCACTTGCCGATCTTGCTGACTTTTTTCCTTTTTGGTCGGCTGCTTAGAGCCATGGAGCGATGTTAAATAGCCTCAAGAATTGGGCTATCAAATGGAAAAATATTTTTTCAAATCCGACTGTTAGGTTCCAGAGAATAGCGCGTTCAAACAAACAAACTCTTCAGCTTTATTATTAGTATAGATGGAGCAGGCAGTTGGCCCAACTGATGACTTAAGCAGCATTAAGTTGTAGCCCATCAATCAATTGCACTTGTTATCCAAGGAAGGACATGGTTTAAATGTCTGTTTACCGTCAGAAATACGAATGAGGCCGATGGTATTCCATGTCCTGGAAAAGGTTTTCACACATAACAAAGGCTTTGATGATCCGCGGCATACCTATCGATGCGCCATTTTGTTTTTTTTTTTTTTTTAAAGAGCGGCCATGCTTCAATCCCATATGAATCGATAGCTGACATTATTTCAAACTGAAAATATTATAAGACCAACCCCCGTAAAGTGTATCTATTGTGTGATATTTGATTACTTTAAACTTTCTAAGTGATTATTTCTAACATCTAAGCAACAAGATATACGCAAGTTCAAAAAATATGGATGTCACGTGATCAACTTTGAACGTTAATATCTCGGAAATGTGAGACTTTACGGGGGTTGGTCCTAGAATATTTTCCGTTTGCATTGATGTCAGCTATCGGAATATACAGGTATCAAGCGTGGCCGCCATTTTGAAAACAAATAACAAAATGGCGCGACAGTAGGTATTCCAGGCTCCATATAAAAAACCTCCAATCCTCTTTCGAAAGCTCTGTTGTTTATGCTAACTACTTTATATTTCAGATCACCACTCTTCATAAGACTGAAAAATTATAAACAAATAAGTAAAAAAAAAAAAACCAAAGATAAAATATTTTTTAAGATTTTTTTATTGATTTAACGACACTGTTTAATTTTTAGTGTTGTATTCACTAACCTATAATAAACAAGGACGCTGCATTTCATACTACCGATGACAAAATGAAGACATTTGATTTTCGCCATTTTGGCGCTGACAGCAACGTGAGCGTCCGTGGAACTAATATTTTCGATAACGAGTTTTACAAGATACGCGTACTCTCGTGATAAAAATGTTCTAAACATTTCGTAGTAAGCACAAAATACACAAAAAAAGTATTATTCCACGATTTAGACCTAAATCATCAGAGACATACCAAAGCAAAACGACGGCCATTTGTGGCAATGTGTCAATTTTAGTTCCTGAAACGCTCGAGCGGGCGCTTTGAATCGGCACAAAAAACAACTGTCATTTCATATAGTATATTTAGTCCAGCGTACTTGTGTAATACAGATCAGCGGTTGTATTACACCTCTGGCGCACCCTTCTGGGTAAAAATGAGGTAGTATGTTGAATTTTCTAGCTGCATTCGTTGGGGCGTTTTATGGCCACTGCGAAGCTTCTTTTAGCCAATCAGCATCTTGATTTTGGCCAATTGGCTTTTTGGTTTAGCCAATTGGCTTTTTGGTTAAGCCGAATCGGCATTTTGGTAAGACAAACAGCATCTTCGCGTAGCCGTTCAGTTACTTTTTCATTTTTCATAATTAAAAAATGTTCATAATACTGTCTAAAATCTACCTATTGATACAGCGACACTGGATAATCCTGTAACGCGGTTTTTTATAAAAATAAATAAACAAATAAAGTAACAAAAGGGAAAAAATCCTAAAATAGTATTTGTCGATTCGTCGAACAATATAATATTTAGTTAAAGTATTAGATTAGTTAAAGGAGAAGGAGGTTAGTAAAAAAGGATTAGATTAGACATTCGACGAGTTTTGGACGAATTATCAATCATTTATAATAATATTGTGAGCTTTAAGAAAGTTAAAAAATTCCAAAAAAAAAATATTAACTAAGTATACCCTGTCCATTAGGTAAACCGTTTTTGATAGATGGAACTAGTGATTGTAGCAACACACAATACATTGATTGATACACGTACGGTATTGTAATGTCTGTAAGAAGTCATAAATTAATAAGATAATTCAATAAGATAAGGCAGTTTATATATTTATTTTATAACGCATTTTAATGTTAACTTTTACATAATCTGGAATATGTACGTTCTAAGACAGCTGTCAAAAAACGGTTAACCTAATGGACAGGGTATATGTACTTATTGATTTCTCAACAGAAAACAAACATCCTTCATACAGAACCTATTCAAAGTAAGAAAGAAAGAAATACAATTATTTAGCACAGACTAAAAGCCACACAATAGACTAGAGACATATATCAGATAACAACAAATAAAATTTAAAAAAAACCAATAGAAAGTGTAAAGTCGGATGTAAGTAACAAACAAGCATTTTCCTAAACCATTTAAGATGGATGCTCCAAGGTAACCCGCGAATTCAAAATTTCTTACGTTTTTTGCAATTTGCTGGTCAGTACTAAGTTGTACGTTGATTAAAATATGATTCGCGGCCGTAACAAATATGTATTTACAGAATTATAATCATTAAACTCATCAACACAACTCTCTAAGATCAAGTAATCCTACTGAATGACTATTTCATGAAATCTTGACATTTTAGGATTATGCTAACATAACAAGTTGTATTACTGATTCTAATGATTATAATTCTGTAAATACATATTTGTTACGGCCGCGAATCATATTTTAATCAACGTACAACTAAGTACTGACCAGCAAATTGCAAAAAACGTAAGAAAATTTGAATTTCACGGGCTACCTTGGACCATCCACCTCAAGGGTTTATATTCAGGTTGGCAGGAGCATCGACGCACAACCTGTTAGGCATGGATTCAGTACATGTTTCTGAATCACGCTGCGTTGAAATTTTTCGAGGGTTATTAAAAAAACATTGCTCTTTCATAAATTTGACTGCGTAGTGTATTGGACTGTTGTATGAATCAGCAGTTTTTTTTTTTTTAACTGACGAAAAATGCGGCATGTCTAAAATCGTGTGCTGAATTCATGGTTACAGTTTGCGCGTCCCTGCCGCCCTGTATGGGTATTACTGGTCATCATCCACTCCTCACCTTGATAGCCTGCGGAAGGTCGGGGAGCTTCATGTCCCTCAGCTGTTGAGGAAGGTTCATACTCTTGACTGCAGACACCGCACGCGCCGGCGCGGCTGATATACCCGCCTGTAAGGCAAAGAGACAAAAATAAATAACATATTATCATCTGGCTAGCATTTTCCCTAGTACAGTTAAACCAAAAAAGGTATGCGCTTCGGTAATCTTTGTGTTTGCGAATGAGCACGAACGTCGCGACACAGAGGCAAAGCTTCTAAGTTTTGTACTACAACGCATACTACTACAACAATATGTAGGTAGTCCACCTATCATTGCACGTTTTCTCTCTGTTGTGTAACCTACTCCATTATCAGATCGTAAACTGCCTGAACAGTTTTGAATAGTATCTGAAATTGTATAGAGTTGTTAATCAATAATTTTGTAAGCATAGTAGTCCAAAATAGGTAAATGATAATGATAAATTATTTTATTTTGTAAGTAGGTTTGTACAAACACTTTTACACGTCAATTGTATTTTAAAACTAGATGAGGTCGGCGTTTCCTATCTGACTAGTCTGAGAAGAAAGGCCGAAACAAACTCAGAGGTCACAGTCTCTTTTAAAGTCCAGACATAATCTTGGTCAGATCATATGAAGATCGTGTAGATCGATGTCTGAGTTGGTCTTTTGAGGAAAGAACCACACAGGTAATTGTTTCCATGGTGTATCAGCTCTATATTAGATGTCGTCATCGCGCGTTGTTTTGTCGAAGATAGACGAAGATTCCCGAAGCGCATACTTTTCTTGGGATATGCGTGTATTAGAGTCCGCTTCCGGTCTAACCGGATGCAGCTGAATACCAGAATGTTACATGGAGCGAATGCCTGCCCCTAAAGCCCTGAATACGAGAAAGGAGATGATTTCTATCGATGTACGATGGTTTTATAAAACTATACTACTGTCCGTCGAACCAGTTATCATATCAATCACCTAAGGCAGTTTAGTGTTTAATTGTATTCGGGGCTCATCTAGGTCAAAGGTGTCAAATTAATTCAATGTCAGCACCACCACCAATGCATTTTTATTTTATTTTAAATTAACTATTACAAGTACTCATTAAAGTATGCTATGAAACATAACCAATTATTTAAGATTTATATTTAGTTTTATTTTACTTACTTCGATATTCTGTAACAAAGATAACAGAATAGAATAATATTTATTTGTAGGTATCCAAACTACTACTAAAAACCACTTGCTTCAATAGGCTATTTTCCTAAAAAAATCGAATTAGTCCGTCAGTTAGATTATCAAAATTATTGAACCCGTATTTTTTCTTTTGTCAATTAAATAAAAAATGATAAATTTCCCGTTAAAGTTCCGCGTGACGTCACTTGCTTACGACACTTTTGCAAGCAAGTGACGTCACGACCCCCCACTCCCAAATTTTGACGCGCTTTATCTTTGTCATTTTTTGTTTGATTGACAAAAAAAAAACGTGTCCATTATTTTTCGATAATCTAACTGACGGACTAAATTTAATAATTATTTTTTTACCCAGGCAACTACCCTATTGCTACATAAATGCTAAAAGCCGCAGAGTAATTGCATAACACACTAATAGTAGCAATGGCTTTCATTTTGACAATTCAACAACATTCATTGCGTTATGTACGTTGTTGAGCAGACAAATTTTTCGAACATATGAAGCAATGGATTAGCAATATCCTTCAAAATGATTCAGATTTAGATTGATAGTGTGTTATGCAATTAGGCTGCAGATTGGGACGGGTCGCATCGCAACGCAACGCATTGCAAAAATCCTCCTTCATCACTTCCATGCATTTTCTATGAACCAACGCGCACGACACGTGAGCCGCATCGCACTTTTTTGTATGAAAATACGCTGCGCTGCGGCCCGTTGCGGCTGTAGTGTGCGCTAGGCTTTATGCGCCAGTATCGCAGTTATGTGTACTTATTTTTTTACCAAGCTCTACTATAGAAACTAATTAGTTTACTTTACCAAATAATTATTTACCTTAACCAACTAATTATTTCCCTTTACTAACTAATTATTCCTAATATTAACTAATTATTTAACTTTACCAAATAATTATTTGTCAACGAATTATTTCTTTTATCAACTAATTATTTAACTTAACCAACTAATTATTTTCTTTTTACTAACTAATTATTCCGTATATAACAAATTATTTAACTTTTGCAAAATAACTATTTACTTAACCAACTAATTATTTATCTTTACCGATTAATTATTTACCTTAACCAACTAATTATTGCTTATAATCCTTATAAATCCTCCTACTAACCTCAGCCTTCTGCATTTTGTTCTGTTCTTGCAGCCTGCAGAGTATGTCAGCCATGTTTGTCTGTAGTACCATGCCGCCCATGACCAGTTCATCTAAGACCTGGTGTGCTGCATCCGCGTGGAAGATCAGGTCCAACTCGCAGACGTTCTCAAAACATTTGTCTAGGGTTTCAACGAATACCTGGGGATGAGGGATTGATGAATAAAAAATTGGTATTTGTAAAAAATTCACCCATCTTCATGCCATAAAAAAACATATGAAATTGAGAGATTTTGCTCATGCAGTTACAGTTTATCAATTATGAAAGACCAATAAATATCTAATCTAATCTAAGTAGCCTGTATTGTCCCAGCACCCCTCTCCCTTTTCTAAACAATTCTGTCTTTTGCCAGTACTTACGGTAGGAGTCAAGCTCGTCCCGTCATCTTCGTCTCGGCCTGCCGCGATGGCGTCGTGCGTTTAGTGGGACCCAATCGGTGGTTCTCTTAGCCCAATTGTTATCTGACACAGTAAATATGGACCCCAAAAACTCAGCTTATCGCAGTTTAATGCTGAAGCTCTTTTCTAAACTGCGCCACTACACGAATTTCAGACTGTCTAATCCCATGGTATCTTCTGCTAACTGTGGAGGCTTGCTTTGCGGCTACTTTTTGTATTGTTAGTTGAAAGCCATCCAAATACGAAAAAAAACAACAAAATAATTATTACCTGAATCAGGTCCAGTATGCCAAGCTCGCTCTCGGAGGAGTCCACACAGAACACGAAGTATAGCGTCGCATAGTGTCTGTAGATCAGCTTGTAGTCTGAGCCACCTATTAGGCTGATATAGATACAAAAAAAAAAATAGTTTGCTATCAGTATTGGCCCAGTGGTTACGGCCGCGATTTACGAGTTGTAGGTCGTAGGTTCGAACCCAGACGCTTTACTTTTTGTAAATTATTTTATCACTATTGCTCTCAAAACGGTGAAGGAAACAGGTTGCCTGTAAGAGATCGCAGTAATGCGATAAGGCCGCCCATTGTATATTTTGTAGTGTTTCATGTTTTTTTTGTGCTATGTATTTTTGTGGTGTATAATAAAGTATATATAAATAAATAATAAATAAGGAAAACATCAAAACCGAAACTCTACCGAAACCGAAAACCTAGAACCAAAATTCGAAGACATGTGACATCTACCAAGCCGCACTGTGCGCGCGTGGTGGATTACGGCCCACTCCGTCTCACCGAGGGGAGGCCTGTGTCCCAGCAGTGGGAACATTTAGGCTGATTATGTTATAAATTCGTTTTTATTCAGCAAGTGGATCAAAGGTAAGGGTAGATAAAACAGTGGCTGCCCAATAGTAACAGACCGATTTTCTAGTGGTAGATTTGAGGGTTTGTAAGTTTGAACCCAGACAGGTATGTGTGTCAGTTTATTTCATCGGCACTGCTGTAAAAACAGTGAAGGAAAAGATCATGAGAGATCTGTCTCCCATAGGGTCTTAGCATTATGCTGAGCGATGGCCGTTTTGCGTGGATGTGACGCATTTTTTCCCCAATTTTTTTTTTTTTTTTTGTTTAATGTCCGCCACTTGGAACCACGTGGTGGTTCCACGTGGCGGTCCTAGTGCTGGTTGGCCGATGTCAGATGTCTTTGAATTAATGATTCTAGGACAAGCCAGTTTCCCCATGAAAGGAAGAAAAAAAGTACGGCTCCGTTCAGTTTGACGGGTACGGAATTACGGATACTGGTGTAATTCCACACGCATAGGATATTTTCAGCTCGGTTTCTGTGATAGTAGAATTCCATAGGCGTCAGTTACCACTCACCATCAGCTGAGCTGGCTGCTTGTAATTACATGTACATTACTTACTATTAATGCGCAGCGTTTAGCATCCTTGCTGCTCTCGGGCGCTTATTTCAAGCAATAATTAACACTTAAGTCACACGTTTCGTATACTAGTTTATAGATCATGTGACCTAAACACGCACTTAAGTCACACTTTCTGTGTAAGAATGAACTACTTAAGTCGCACGTATCGTATAGGTACTATTTTATAACTCGTGTGACCTAAACACGCACTTAAGTCACACTTTTCTGTGTAAGAATGAACTACTTAAGACACACGTATCGTATACTATTTTATAGCTCGTGTGACCTAAACACGCACTTAAGTCACACTTTTTTTTGTAAAAATGGGCTACTTAAGTCACAGAAAAGTGTGACTTAAGTGCGGGTTTAGGTGACACAGTCCTATAAAAAATGATTTTTTCTATAGTAATAAAGGACATAACGTACCTTCCTCCTTCAAGAAAATTGCACACATTGTCGTCCCGTTTCGACACCAGTTGAAATGTCTCTTTTATTATCTGTTGCTGCATGTCTTCATTCTGTAACAAGAGGAATAACAGTGTTAACATATTGGATGATTTAGATTCTCATTTTAATGGCACCATAAGTCATTTTCTAGCCCCGAAACAATACTGCTTTCAAAAGCATTACTACATAGTGCTTAAAAACAGTAGTGCGACTACTCAGGCCCGAAAGAGTTGAGAGTATACACTGATGGATCAAACCGACTGCGGAACTGGAGTCGGAGTTTTCTCACACAGCCTCAAAGTCAAAGTCAAAGTCAAATCATTTATTTCAAATAGGCACATAAAAGGCACTTTTGAACGTCAAAAATAAAATTAGAATAAAATTGATTCTAGTCGCCCCTTCCAAAAGGTAGTTTTCGTATGGAGAAGAATGGGCAAGAAACTCCACCGTTACTCTTTTAAAATGTTTTACAATATATTGCATACATTATTTATATAATTATATGTGAAGACGATGCACCCAAAAATAAACTTACTATACCACAATAGGTAAAAGAATTAAAATGGATAAATGTAACCATGACATATAGATCAACTATGTGATAGATACATGGTGCTCACATATTCACAAACATTCCAAACGTAGACGATTTTCATAAATAAATAAGGAGTAATAAGTCCGGGTGTGACCCCAAGTAATTACAGAATGTAAATCAATGTCAAAAAAAAAAAAAAAAAGAATAAATTATACAATTACATTAGCAACCAGTTTGATTTTGTCTAGACTCTAGAGATTGTCCTATGGAGCAAGACCAGCATGTTTCCAAGCATTCTTATCTTGGATATAATCCTCTAATTTGTAATATCCTTGCTTACAAAGTGTAATTTTAATATAAGTTTTAAATTTTCTTTCATTTAATTGCAATATTTCACAAGGTATTTTGTTGTAACATTTAACACAGTACCCCATAAAAGATGTATGAACTTTAGATAATCTGAAAAAAGGTTGATCTAATTTATCTTTATTTCTAGTATTAAAATTATGTCTATCACTTATTTTATTAAAAAGATGTTGATTTTTTCTTACATACATAATATTTTCATAAATGAATTGGCAAGGTACCGTCATAATATTAATCCTTTTAAATAGTTCCCTAAGAGATTCGCGGCGACGTAGATTGTAAATGGCTCTGACAGCTCTCTTTTGCAAAATAAAAATGGATTCAATGTCAGCAGCCCGACCCCACAGTAAAATGCCATATGACATAATACTGTGGACGTAACTAAAATAGACCAAGCGCGCGGTTTCTTCGTCTGTTAATTGTCTTATCTTTCTAACAGCATATGCGGCCGAGCTTAGCCGCCCCGCAATAGATGTTATATGAGGTCCCCATTGTAATTTCTCGTCTAGCGTGATTCCTAGGAAAACTGTCTGATTAACAAATTCTAATTTTTGGCCATTCAATACGATGTCACATTCGCTACTTCTAACATTAGGTAATTTAAATCTAATGCATTTTGTTTTTTTTTCATTAAGTACTAAATTATTAACCGTAAACCAATCTTGGACCTGAAGAATAGAGTTATTCACGTCGTCAAGATTTTGTGACCGTCGGTCTATTTTAAAGATCAATGATGTGTCATCTGCAAATAACACCATCTTCGGTTGATTTTGAAGTAATTGGGGTAAATCATTAATATAAACTAAAAAGAGGAATGGACCCAATATCGAACCTTGAGGAACGCCCATTGTCATTTCAGAACCCAATGAGTTTACGCCATTTACTTGGATTTTAACCTTTCTATCTTTCAGGTATGATCTTAACAAGTCAAGTGCTGTTTTCCTAATCCCATAGTGCTCGAGTTTCATCAGAAGTGTTTCATGGTTCACGCAATCGAACGCCTTAGAGAGATCGCAAAAGATTCCAATAGCATCTTGTGCTTCTTCCCAGGCGTTAAAAATGTTCTTCATTAGGGTAACACCGGCGTCAGTGGTACAACGCCCTTTGGTGAAGCCGTACTGGTGTTCATGAAAGATGTAATTTTTATTAAAGTGACGTAACATTTGATTGAGCATCAACTTTTCAAACACCTTACTGAGAACTGGCAGAATTGACACAGGTCTATAATTGTTGGGATCTTTACTATCACCGGATTTGAACAATGGTACTACTTTACTATGTTTCATAAGATCCGGAAAGACTCCTTGGTCAACACTGGTGTTAAATATGAAAGCTAAATAGGGCGCAATGGTTTCGATGAGAGATCTACATACTTTTACAGACATACCCCAGAGATCTTCTGTTGATTTAATTTTAAGATCTTTAAAAGCTCTTATAACAGCCTGGGGGTTTGTATGCTGAAACCTAAGCTCCGAAGGGCATGCCTTTACATTCCTTTTAAGTAAGGCAGCAGAAAGCGTGGGGGAAGAATTTAAAGCTTCAGTAGTTTTAAGGGGAATATTAGCAAAGAAGTTTTCAAATTCCTGAGCTATTTCTACATCTGAATTGATGGGGCCATGTGCAGTCTCTAAATTAAGTTCACTATTTCGTATACTCAACATAAACATATCCTGCCCGCTAGGTCGCAGGGTCTACCAAGCCGAGTGTGTGGGCATTATACAAGCGGTTTATGCCATAGAAGCCAGGATAGTTACAGACACCTATATTCGCATAATCTCTGACAGCGCCGCAGTCCTTCAATCCCTAGGGAAAAATGCATCACACCATTGTGCGGAAACCAAACCCATAACAAAAAAATGTCGCAAATAAATTTATTTTCTTTCTTTCTTTTTTCTTCTTTCTTTATTTTATCAAGAACATGGTACTTGTTGACAGGCCTACGATGTCCTCCCATAGCTACTGTAATTTGAAAACATTATAAAAGCCAATTATTTTTAAAAGAGTAACCGTGGAGTTTCTTGCCCACTCTTCTCCATAGGAAACGACCAATTGGAACCGTGTAGCTAGCTTCTGACATTTAATAAGTGCCCGTTGGCCTTTGTGCCCAATATGGATGATCTCCTTTAAAAAAATGTTCCCCAGAAAAAATGTTTAAAGTAATTCTATATTTATTCATGTTTAGTGTTTTATACTGATAACAAGCAAACTGGTTGGTAATTGATAATGATTAGTTTAATTATAACCAAATGGTATTAAATAACATAACATCACATCTGTATACCCGAAGGGTTCGACAGAGGTGACTATCGCCAAAACCTATGTCTGACCATTTTGAAAACAAAATCCCGTGCACATGATGACCACAGCTGGGTCTGTAAGTAAAACAAAGGAGAATCCTTTTTAGGTCGACTAATAATATGCGCTGCAAGCAGGAATAGTCCTTACGGTGGGCAGACATAGATTTTGGCGATAGTACCTACATACTCATATAGTACGCCCACATTTGGCTAGTTATGTTTAAGTCCCATGTCATAGAAGGCGAGCCTATTGCCACGACCCGGGTACAAGTTCAAGTTCCAGACTGCTAGTGAGAAATTCCTGATGGAAAAATCTAATAACAATCTGTCTGACCCGGGAGTCGAACCCAGGACCTCATGCTCAGCAGTAGCGCTTGCATCCACTGGACCAACGAGGCAGTTGTATAATATTATAGATTGTTAATATATTGGTGTAAGTATAGATTTTTTAATATGTTAATTTATGTAGAGTATGTTGCTTGGCTAGCAGTTTATGTAAATTAAGGTGTTAATAGTTAATAGTTAATATTAACTTAGAAGAATTGCAGATGATAAGACTTATTTTGATCAGTAACTTAGCTGAAAAGTAAGACTGCCCAACTTGTTACGCCAACCCCAAATAAATTGAGATAGGGGCAAGAAAATTAAGAAAAACTTAGCAGATTAACTTTATGTTAATTGATATAAATAACCCTTTGGATGCTGGACATGGATCCACGTAAGACACAATGGCTTTTTAATTGTTTCTATAATTACGGCATTCAATCGGTTAATTAATTCTAACACTTTTAACAAAATTATTAAATCATGATGATGAAGATAATCTAAAAGGCTTGTGTGCAGTTTTTAAATTATTTAAATGTGTACATTCCATTTACTGTCAATTTTTTATTTTTTTTTTATCACATGCAAAAGCCATTAAGGGCTGATTTTTACAACGCCAGATAATTTTATCCAGGGAATAGTTTGGTTCCTGTTTCTTAGTATGTTGATCGCTCAGTAAATTGATTTTACCAAATTTGGCTTTGCTGGTTGAACAGGATAACATGATGGATGATAAGAATTTATTTTTTTATAGTCAGCTTAAAACTTAGCTTATTTGTTAAAAAGCTGGTTTTAATACACATTAATTTATCATGTGACTCCCGCTCACTTAGAGGATGGCTGTGTCCCAGCAGCGGGAACATTATAGGCTGATAATGGTACTTCAGAAGAAATTTTGGTATTGATAAATATCACGATTCTGATGCTGATGCTCTTTTTTGTCCGACTATAGCTGTTCTCTGGAACGTCTGATTGTTGGAGCTCTTAAGTAAAATACTGATAATATTCAAGTATATTTGGTGGCACTGAAATCTGGCTTACTGCAAAATGCTTTGCTGAAGACAGAGCAGCTTTGGGCTGCAGTAGTAGTCACCTAGTCACATGAGGAATTACATTTACCGGTTTTAGGCTATTTATTATATTCTATAGAATAGCGTATTTTATGTTTGCACACTCGAACGATAAAACGGGAAAAAGATAGGCGAAAATTATGTCAAAAATTCCATGACATGATAAAATATGTAATCTTAATAGTAAAAAACCTGTTCCATTTGTCATAAGCTGCTGTCACCAAAAATATAGGCGTAATAAATACACATTCCTTTGTACACAAAATAGAAAAAAAAACTTTCACTCACGAAGTATTGATAGAATTTTGATAACCTCGGCTTCCCATGATTGTTGAACACCAATATGGCCTTAATCATTGTGCTAATTAATTAGAAACTTAACTAATTACTGTATTTTCATTTATTTAATTAATAAATCTATTGTAGTCCAATCATGAACGAAAATTATCGATTGTGTTTAGACAGTGACGTTAACAATTTCGTTCGGAAATTGAAACAAAACACGCGTCAGTTGTCAGTACATAGATTAAAAATAGTTAGCGCGTTCCAGTTCTTATTTATGTATATAGCAACATTTAGACCAGACTCGTTGAAACCTGCCAAAAATCACGCTTTATTACAGTACAAAATGCATGGGAGGCGTTTTATTTTTCTTATTTTGGCAGAATACCACTTGTTAGGCAAGTGGGCCGCTCTACTAATTTGTGCAGTCACGAGCATAAATTATATTACTATGGACAGCTCTGAGCTCAGCAATGATATCTGATTTCATGATTTATCCATTAATATCTGTCGCCAAGATGATAACAAAAGTGATCATTTGTGGAAGGTATTTACAAGTAGCAGCACTTGACATCGAAGGAACACCAAAACTTTCTGACGAACGAGACAATCAATGCCAAAATATCGGAAATATATTGCGTTATAAATATTAGGGGTTAAAGTATGAAATGGCCGATTTGTACTGAAAAATTGAAATTCTTTTTTTTTTTTTTAATTAACTTATTTATTTAATCAAAATAATTACCATTATTATCTATACATTGCTGCCATCTAATAGGAAGGTCATTTATGCCTTTGCAATAGAACTCTTGTGATCTAGATTCGACAAACTGTTTGAAAGCATTTTGTACTGCCTCCTGAGAAGAAAACTTTTTATCACGTAGAAAATTGTCCAAATCACGAAAAAACATGGTAGTCCGTTGGAGTTAGGTCTAGCGAATACGGAGGGTGACGAATGGTTTCTAATTGCAGTTCCTGTAGCATTAAAACGGTTTCTCGTGCTGTATGAGGTCTCGCGTTATCATGGAGCAATAATGGTGAAGATCGATTCATGAGTCGGGGCTGTTTCACTGCTAGTTTTGCTATCATTGTTCGGAGTTCGGCACAGTAGACATCTGCCGTTATTGCTTGACCAGATCGGAGAAAGCTATAGTGAATAACACCATGCTGAGACCACCAAACAGTTACCATTACCTTTTTATTGGTAAGCTTTGCTTTTCCATCACGAAAGCGTTTAAACCAAAATCGCACGGTGCGTTCATTAGCAGTCCCCTCTCCAAACGCAACATTGATATTGCGAGCTGTTTCTGCCGCGTTAGTTCCGCGTCGGATCTCGTATTCAAAAATAACTCGAATTTTCGAAGTATCCATCTTTCTTGTCTAAGCTGAATAAAAAAAACAACTGAAAGTCGATAATCAAATGTTGCACCTTTTTAAAAGAAGAACTTCATAGGTACCATGTGAAAAAAGTTTCATTCAAAAATATCAAACCATGAAGGTTCTATGTCCATTCGAAGTACCTATTATAATGAAACGGCAATTTCATACTTTAACCCCTATTATCTGCCTAGGCAGGTAAATTTTGAAGAATGAACCTTGAAAAATATCAAAAGGCTAATTTATTCTCGTAAGTAATGTAAAATGTTCAAAATCTAGTCACAGTCTGATCTCGGCGACAAGCAAATGTCAAAACTTGTCAAAAACGTACGGAAATTAGAGGTATTTTTGACAGATTGAGAGTATTGAGACTGATCACTCTGATCAGACTTTAAACGTTCTTATTACGAGAAATGAGAATTGCCCCTCTATCACTTTGGCAACATAAAAACCTAGAATATAATGTTTTTAGTTTAAATCTCACTAGAAGCATCCAAATGCGTACGGTTACTAATACGGTAAGCTTCCAATGCGAAATTTATTGTTTATCTATATTTATTGATTATATTATGGACTTAAGTCTATGGGTTATATATACTATATACATAAACCCCGAGGTTTGTGTTTTTGTGAATAATTATAGATAAGTAACCAATAATTTTTTAGAAAGAGAACTAGGGAGAGTCGATTTTAACTGTGATATTTCACTTAGGAAAAACAAAAATTTTATCAGCTTATGGTAATTTAGGAACAGCCACATGTCGTTTATATCAAACACTACAACCACCACTACTACTACTAAACTACTATATGCTACTTTAACTATTTTTTTCGGTATCAATTTACTATACATTCAGCTCTAAACCGCCATGTTAGATTTTATGTGACTTCATACAGCCTAGAATAACATTATGCTTTCAACGATATCTTATTTGTCAAAATACGACGAGTAATTTAGAAGTTATGAGGGAACAGATGAACATAATTATGTACACACAGACATACATAGATTGTTGAAATCATAACCCTTTTTTGGCTTTGCCGTAGTCGGGTATAAATAACATCGATTTTCGTATCGGACTCATACGTAAATGTACGATTTAAGTAGTTAGTTTTAATTCGTCGATCTGTAACGTCTTGTTTATACCTATTATTATATTTATTGGCGTTTTTGTCGTAGTTGGGTTTTAGTTTTTAACGTTTTTTTTTGTGTGGAAATAGTAGTATCTAAAACCGATATCTGGCGACACTCAAAACTCGCGAACGCGTTGTGCTGTCCCTTGTAACCCGCGAGTGTCACAATAAAAAAAAATCGCAAAAACTGAATGATTATTGTGTGAAATAAACATTTATTGTTAACTTTCAAGTTCTGTACAGTGTTAAATATTTGATGGAAGCCTATTTACGGGCCGCTGATGCTACAATAACGAGATACAGGTCAGTGTAACTGAAGATGGACATTGTATATTTTGTTGTCTTTATTTGGGTATTCTGAGGTTTCACGCGGTGTCGTGTAGCTTATTATGATTCTCTATATCATTGAGACTCATTTTTGGGTTATACGTGCCGTTGAAACAGACGTTCGTGTATGAAAATCGGTATAAATTTGGTACGGCCAGTTGCCGAGTCTCGAGCGTAAATTTGGAAAGTGTTAACGAGCGGCCTGTACAAAGTTATTAAAACTTGATTGTTGCTGTTGCCGCTACCGATTCGAATGCCGGTAGAAGGTTAGATAGCTGAAAAATGTGCGCTTTCATAGAACCGTGAAGGTTTTTTTAAGTGGATGTTGTGAGAATTAAAACATTTTATCGCCTGGAATGTCACGAATTTTTGTGAAGTATATTACGTGAACACTCTTGAATTAATTGGCGTTAGTTAATTATTGAGATAGAAATATTAATTAGGCATACTTTTCATTCATAATTTGTTTGGAAAAGTTTTTTATATAACTTTGTTGTTAAATTAAATGAAAAATGTACCCAGTATACATTTTACATTTAATTCATATATGTATATTCTACAAATCTGACCTAAATTTAAGAAGAAATAGAAATGCAGGTTAAGTAAATATTGACAAAGTTGTTCATTTATTAAAATGATAATCAAAACAAATTAATAATATATATAATCAGCTAATTCATGTTACATCCAAATCCTATCTAGGTATCTTTAATAAATAATATAACATAATTATTATTATTAATAGGGTACCAATTACAATTTACAAGCTAACATTAAAATAATAAAATTATATCCTAAATTAATTAAAACTATTTACAAACTAAAATATAGCTACTTAATATTAAATAATTCAAATATACATAAACTGACACCTACCCATGGAGTAGGCAGAAACTACAGAATGTGATCTGCTATAGCAATATATAGCATGAAGTCTCGTCCTGGTTACTGCTTTAGATCAGATACTTTCACAAAAAATTAAAATAATCCTCTGCCAGCATATTTACCTATAAAAACCTTGCTTTTCTTTAAAGTTTACAGTCTAATACAAGGCCCAGAAGATTCCGAAAAGTCTGACAACCAGTCTAATCATCAACCAACCTGGAACTGGATTGTAAAAGTGTGATAGGCACTTGCTCCATGTAAAATACTGGTGGTGCACTTGGTTAGAATGAAAGCCTACGCCAACATATGTAGTTGAGTAAAGTAGAAGTACAAATAGTAAATAATTTATCTATTTTAATAACTAAGATTATATTCAAATTGAGCAAAATAGTATGCTACTTTCTTGCATTGTCGTAAGACATCAATAGTATTTCTTCGTTAAGAGGTACTTTAGATTTTATTAACACACTGGTGCACATTTCTTTTATAGGTAACAAACATGTTTATCATTTTGTTTATCCATAATTCTGTCAAAATTTCAATGATTATTATTCTGAGTACAAAGTTTTCAAAACAATGATATCTTTACTACCTAATAGTAATTTTATTTAGCCGGATATTGTTACATGGTTGTTACATAGTTATAAAAGTTCATAAAATTCTGTGCTTCTGGCTTACCTATATACCTTTTTTTTTTTTTGTGCCACTTAAATACTTTTCCAGGGTATTTTCTTTTTTTTTTTTTTTTAAACTTTGCCCGACACTAGGAATTACTCCTGTATCGTGGGTGCGTTTACAAACATTTAAATTCACATACCCAAACTACCCATATGATTACAATATAAAAACAAGGTGCAACTTTCCTTACAACATTTTCACAGTTAAAATCTTTCAACTATACATATTTACTGCTTATGAAGTAGAATGCCGCGATGATCTAGTGATCGCAAGCTGTTGCTAAGCATAAGGTCCTAGGTTCGATTCCCGGGTTGAGCAAATTTTTATTGGATTTTTCCATCTGGAATTTCTCAGTAACAGCCCCGAGTCTGGATTCGTGCCCTGCTAAAGGCTTGCTCCCTTTTACACAGAACTTAAACATACCAGTTATGTTTATGAAATATGTGTAAACTATAGGCACACCACTGCCTAACCTTTCAGGTAATAGGCGTGATGTTATGTAATATTAGTACTGTGAACTTACAAAAGTAAAGGAAAACTTCTTTCTCGAGTCTAATTATAGTAGGTAGTCAACAGTTTTATGTGCGTCTAACACAAAACTGCTGTAATAAAATACAAGCATTAAGCAGATTATCAATAACATGGCATGTAAATATCATACAAATGTCATCTTTACTAATAATAAAGCTGAAGAGTTTGTTTGTTTGAACGCTGGAACTATCAGTCGGATCTGAAAAATTGTTTTTAAATGACAAATGTTTTTATTTTGTAAGTAGGTTTGTACAAACACTTTTACACGTCAATCATATTTTAAAACTAGATGAGGTCGGCTTTCCTAGTCTGAGAAGAAAGGCCGAAACAAACTTAGAGGTCACAGTCTCTTTTAAAGTCCAGACATAATCTTGGTCAGATCATATGAAGACCATGTAGATTGATGTCTGAGATGGTTTTTTTTAAGAAAGAACCAAGCAGTTTGAGAGCATCTATGTTCTCTATGTATTATGGGTTTTGTTTCCGCACTTAGTCCTTCAAGTGGTGATGGGGTGCTACGCTCGCGAATCATATTTTGTTGAACACACAATCTGACACTGATCTACAAATTGCAAAAAACGTGAGAAAATTTGAATTTCGCGGACTACTTACCTAGCGCATCCCCTTAAACATAATTGGTGAAATACGAGAGTACTAGGCAACTGTGCTTGTCCCTTCCGGGAATACAGTCGTGATGTTATGTTATTTCGTACATTACACTGTAGTTCATAAATATTGACACATAATTGCCATCAATGTGATTGATTGATTTTGATAGGCCACAGTGAGGGTAGACATATTGGTTTATTATTAAATGTTTATTGAGCAACTTTTTGCTTGACAGCCTCGTTAATCTAGTCTGTTACTGCTGAGTATGAGGTCTTGGGTTCAATTCCCGAGTCGGGTAAAGTGTACATCACAAAAAATGAATATTATGGTGTTGTTCATTTATTTTGTTTGAGGTGTTCTTTTTTGATAAGTTAACATTCAATGAATAATTTTCCTGTATCCTGTCCTAATCTGAATCAACTCTATTAAAACTAGATTTTATCCTGTATATTAATTACCGTGTGTAATTTATTGGTCCGTCAAGCCACCCATTTTTTCTTCCAAATGTTATTATTTTTTAATAATTGTTAACGCCGTTATGGGACACCGTCGGACATAATATAATTATTAATAACCTTATTGGTGATGTTCTTCAGAAAGGTCAGGTGCGTAGTACTGGCAACCGGCGTGCGTGTATGACCAGAAGGCCAATTCGGACGACGACACGGTTGGCGCACTGGCTGAGCGAT
The DNA here is from genome assembly GCA_947507525.1 of Apamea epomidion. Taxonomy (NCBI): domain Eukaryota; kingdom Metazoa; phylum Arthropoda; class Insecta; order Lepidoptera; family Noctuidae; genus Apamea; species Apamea epomidion. The sequence goes on along the minus strand of OX382252.1, from coordinate 9,196,581 downwards.
CGACTGCTGCGCTGCGTGTCTCGGGTTCGATTCCCGCACGGAACAAATATTTGTATTGCCTGCAGGTAGTTGTTCCGGGTCTGACTGTTTGACTTTAAATGTTTGCACCCACGATACAGGAGTAATTCCTAGTGTGGAGAAATGTTTAAAAAAAAAAAAAACCCGTGTTCAAAAACGTTCAAAATCCAGTCGCAGTCTCATCTCAGGGACAATCAATGTCAAAAATTTAGGGAAATTAGAGGTATTTTTGCCAGATTACGACAGTTCAAACTGTGGACGTTCTTAAAATTACTCTTAGAATTGCCCCTTGAATGTATAAACGAATCAAAAGGAGTATGTAAGGATGGTAGCAGATCCGCCAGGGCCGCGGGTTGTTCGAAAGAGATACCGTGGCCCCTGGCACAGGCAACTGAAGGAACACGGGTGGGTTTTAGTCAGTAAAAGTCTGACACGCCCTTCTGCTCAGCCCAGAGCGGGAGAGGACATTTGATGATTTCCCACCCAAAAAAAAAAGGATGGTAGCAGATGGCGTTCTTTAATTTCTGCCTACCCCCATGGAAAACGGCTTGAGTTTACGTATGTGTGCATGACCTATTTATAAATATTTTCTGTCATGGCAACTTTGAACAATAGTATTTTTACTATTATAATCGGCCGTCGTTAGTCCTATGCCACTAAAGGTAACATTGAGTAAGGTCAGTTCCGTGCCACTTGTAATGCCAATGAAACTGTATTAGGTCAATCAACAGTTCACCACGCAACCACCTGCTTCTTAATAAGGGTGTCGGTATACAACAGAAGGTAGTTCTCGTAATTTTAAGAACGTTCACAGTCTGATCTCAGTCTCAATCTGTCAAAAATACCACTAATTTCTCTACATTTTTGACATTGATTGTCGCTGAGATGAGATTGCGACTAGATTTTGAACGTTTTTAATTACGGGAATTGGCCTTCTGACTGGCCGCAACCGCAACCCAAAAATTGTGCCAGAAAATCGTTGCCATATATGAAAAACATCAAATAATTGGACTTGTAATGGCCGTTGCGCGCCAAACTGCATTGTGTAAGCGTGTTGATTATTGCTCTTCTCCTATACTTATATACAGGCTGATTTTTTAAAGACCAGTCAAATTTAAGGATGTGGTACAGACCATCAAACTGAACAACTTTCTCCATGGGACCAACATCGTAATCGTGAATAAAAATTCAGCCGTCCCATACATTTAGGTCGAGTAGGTATTGAAGTTTTCTATGGGACAGTTGATAAAATTTTCGCGATTACGCTATTTGTCCCACGGAGAAAGTTGTTCAGTTTGATGGTCTGTACCACATCCTTAAATTGGCTGGTCTTTAAAAAATCAGCCTGTATATTATAAAGAGATAAAATCTGTGAAAGCTTTTCATCCCGATATTCCCACGGGATCGAGACTTATGCGGGTGAAACCGCTAGGCGCAGCTAGTGAGTAGATATACATGTTTACATAACATAACCTATAACGTTTCCACTGCTGGGACACAGGCCTCCTCTCTGTGACAGGGAGTGGGCCGTAATCCACCACGCGGGTGCCCAGTGCGGGTTGATAGATGTCACATGTCCTCGAATTTTTTGTTTTATTACATGCCGGTTTTCTCACGATGTTTTCCTTCATAGTTTCGAGAGATGTGGTGATGAAATTATTTACAGAAACTAAAGCGCCTGCCTAGGTTCGAACCCACGACCTATAACTCTCCACGCACAACGTAGGCACAAACACATGGTTAACTGCAATTTAATATGTATGAAAGTTAAGATTCTACTCCAAGATTGAAGTGACTACTCGATGTATAAAGAAAGTTAATTTCACCTAAATTACATTAGTTGACCCGACGAACTTCGTACCGCCTCGGAATCAAATTGGAAAGTGTATCAGAAAATGAATTATCTTCATCATTATTTTTTTTAGTAGCCAGAGCCGAATCCCCGGTCTGTCGTACTTTAAAAATGCTAAATGCCCGTCTGACTGCCAACCCTGAATGTGACGTATTTGTGGATGAATGGAGTAAAATTATGCGTTGGTATATGTCTGGTGTTCTGTGAGAGAAAGTATGCAAGGGAAGTCTTCAGTTCCGTGTTAGTTTTACTTTATATACAACATAATTATTGTCAGGCTGTAATGGTTTTTATGATAATTAAAGAGAAAGAAAAAAGAACATTTATTTATCACAGACTAAAAGACACACAATACACCAGATAGATACATCGTAGATCATTCGCAGTCAGAGGGGCAATTCTCGTAATTTTAAGAACGTTCACAGTCTGATCTCAGTCTCAATCTGTCAAAATACTTCTAATTTCCCTCAATTTTGACATTTGTTTGTCGCCGAAATGAGATTGCGACTAGATTTTGAACGTTTTAAATTACGAGAATTGGCCTTCTGATCTCAGTTTCAATCTGCCAAAAATACCTCTAATTTCCCTACATTTTGACAAGTTTTTGACATTTGTTTGTCGCCGAGATGAGACTGAGACAAGATTTTGAACGTTTTAAATTACGAGAATTGGCCTTCAGATAGCAATAAATAAAAATCAAATATAAAGTCCGATGTAAGAAAATAGCAGGAAACTGTGCCTCACGGCTGCACCAAAAAGGCCCAGTTCAGCAAAAATGCCAGACAACTAGTGCCTGACGCTGGTTTTCAAATGAACCTGATGTGTGAGGTGACGGATGTAAATCAGTTTTACACTGCAACGTGACGTAATTAATGTAATCGGTGTTGTACCGTTTTAATTAACTATAAATAAATTAATATAATTAAAAAAAAACTATAATTAACATAATTATAGTTTTTCAGGAATAGTTGATTAAGCCAAATCGGCGTTTCGAAATACATGAGAAGAAAAATAAGCTTATTCGTCTCCAAAGACCACCCCAAGTTGAAAACGGTATCAAATCTACTGTAAACAAGCATATGATTCATGATTATACAACAGTGTATGTATAATATAAATATACATAATATATAATAATATCCGATGCGGCCACACACACTCATTGTACGGACGTAACGACCGCCGGCAATTGTTGTAACGAGCCCTCGTTACGCTAACGACAATCCGTTTTATCATTACGAGTAGATACGAGCGTGACTGTATCATGTACTTGTACTGAAATACTTTTAGTATTTTATCTATGTTAGAATTCCTCGACTGATATAATGAATACCCTGTTCTTTAGTTTTAACCAATTTTTTACAGCCGTCTTAGAACGTACATATTCCAGATTACGTAAAAGTTAACTTTAAAATGCGTAATAAAATAAATATATAAACTGCCTTATCTTATTGAATTATCTTATTTATGGCTTCTTACAGACATTATAATACCGTACGTGTATCAATCAATGTACATATTGTGTGTTGCTGCAATCACTAGTTAGACGACACGGTTGGCGCAGTGGCTGAGCGATCGACTGATGCGTTGCGTGTCGTGGGTTCGATTCCCGCACGGAACAAATATTTGTTTTGCCTACAGGTAGTTGTTCCGGGTCTGGCTGTTTGTGTATGTGAGTTTAAATGTTTGTAAACGCACCCACGATACAGGAGTAATTCCTAGTGTGGGGCAACGTTTTTATAAAAAAAAAAAAAAACAAAAACAAAAAAGTTCCATCTGTCAAAAAACGGTTTACGTAATGGACAGGGTATAGTGATGGTAAATTCCCAGAACATTCTCCTATCTTGCGTCGTGTGACGGGTCGTTGAGCTCTCTCACATAGGGTTGAGCTACACGATGACTGATGCATGCATGCCGTTTGTTAGGGCAGGTCAACTCAAAGATGCAATGGCTCTTTCTTCAAAAGGCCCTTCCAGACTTGGCCCTGCATGGTTAGACTCATAAAAGCCTAATAATATAATGTTTGGACTTTAAGAGAGACCATGACCTCTGAGTTTGTTTCGGCGTTTCTTCTCAGGGGTCAGTCAGATAAGAAAAGCTGGCGACATCTAGTTTTAAAATATTGACGTGCAAAAGTGTCTTATAAGATCTATTTACAGAAATAAACATTTCATTTCATTATCGAGAACTTTGGTGTTAAGTTTTCGAGAACACATATTTATTTATTGAGGATCTCCAACAAAGGATACACATATACAATAGAAATTTACAATAATAAAAAAAAGGTTCTTTTACGTGTGCTCCTGCAATTACAGAAGATGTGGTCTTCTGTAATTGAAGGAGCAACGGGCATGCACATATAACTAGGTGTAGTAAACACGATAAAAATAGAGAATATAAATTATGAATACAAATTATAAAATTAGAAGGAAAAACATAAAATTAAAATATCAAGATTGAACATTCCTATTAGAAATGGTGTAGGCAGCATAAAAATAAAGATTGAGAAAAACATTGAATAAATTTGAGGAAAATAATAATTATTAAAGATTAACATGTCAAGATTGAGCATTAATATTACAATTGGTAGAGAGAGAATTCTTCTTAATTCTATTGGTAGAGAATAAAAAAGTGGATGTCGCTATTGTATTGATCTATTTCTATAGTATCTAATAGTTTTGAGTGCGTCAGAACGTTTTACGAAGTTGACGTCAAAATAATCTATTCCGCAACTTAAATTCTCATTAAATTCTCCGTAAGAGAATATTCTCCTTTTTTTTACATCATTCACACATCATCATTATCTACCCTTTTTCCAACTATGCTGGATCGGCTTCCCGTCAAACCGGATGCAGCTGAATATGATCGCTGATTATGCCAAAAGCTCGTCGTTACATATAAATTCAACATTAATAACGATATAACCAATATTTTTGTAACACTACAATTTAAAAGAGAGTCCTTGGAGTTTCTTACCCGTTCTTCTCCATAGGTACCTGCTACGCATTGGAATGGGCAACTAGCTAAATGACTACAGCTAAGATTCTGACTGATCGACTCCTTGACAATTCAAAAGTGCCTGTAAATGGTTTAATTAAAATAAATTGTTGAGTTTCTCGACCCATCACATCACTAGCTGTAATCATAATTCTGGATTAAGGATGCATCTGAATACCAGTATTTTACATGGAGCGAAAACCTGTCTGACCTCCACAACCCAGTTACTGGGTAATACGATACCCCTTGGTAACACTGGCTTAATGTGCTTTCCGAGGCACGGAGGGGTCTCGGTATGTAAAGATGGTCACCCATCCACAGATCAAGCGTAGCTTTAACCTGATTGATCGACCTGTGCGGCTGTTATTATTTAGCCACGGACCCCTTATCAAAACGGACTTGGTAGTAACACAAATATGATTCGACCTTGGCATTATTTATTTATTAATTAAAACTATCCACTATTAAAAATAACCGTCCAAAGGCGGACTTAATGATAAGGGGGCCTAAAGGGTCCGAAAGGGTTACCGCTGCCCTGGAAATTAAAGGGCTAAGGAAGGAACACGGGTGTGGGTTTTAGTCAGAGCGGGAGGGGTTATTTGATGATTTCCCATCCATAAAAAAAAAACAGCAATACCTCTAAAAGCTATTCATTTCCTGAATTCCCAGCAGATCATTAGCAATTCCTCTAATTTTCGTAAAATTTCATTTCATATTTGGTGTAAACATTGCCGCACGAAAAAAATAAAAACCGTAATTTTATCGGTAAATTTTTCATTACAGTTTTTATTAATTAAATTGGTTTTTTATTTTTTATTTCTACACTTTAAATGTTATTTCATTGTGATATGAATTGCACACAGATCATATTATGAATTGTCAGTTTGTGACCATTTTACGATTTTGAATATGATTAATATTGTTATCCTACTATGATTCTGACAAAGTGGCCTTTTTAGGCCCCAAGGAGACTGATAGACTTGTATATCATTGAAATAAGAAGATAGTCAAAGTTCTGGCTAGACTGGGATTTCCCTAGCAAGCTGCGTTACACACTTTCAATCACAATTTGAATAATTAATAATAATTAGCAATACTCCTACCAATATTATAAACGAGAAAGTTTGTATGGATGCATGGATGGATGGATGTTTGTTACTTTTTCACGCAAAAACTACTGAACGGATTTGGATAAAATTTGACACACAGATGGTTTATAACCAGGAATAACATATATGATACTTTTTATCCCGATAATCCCACGGGATCGAAACTTATGCGGGTGAAACCGCGGGCCGCAGCTGGTAATATTATAAACGCGTAAGTTTGTATGGATGGATGGATGTTTGTTACTCTTTCACGCAAAAACTACTGAACGGATTTGGATGAAATTTGGCACACAAATAGTTTATAACCCGGATTAACACAAAGGATACTTTTTGTCCCGATATTCCCACAGGATCGAAACTTATGCGGGTGAAACCGCGGGGCGCAGCTAGTTTCTTCATAATATATGCTCGAAGAATTTGTGTGCTCAACAACGTAAATATCGCAATGAATGTTGTTGAACTGTCAAAATGTCAGCCATTTTTACTGTTGTGTTACGCAATCACCTCGTTGGATTGGTGATCAATGCTCGTCCTCGGAATGACAAGCCTTTACCAGAAAGACTATTTCAAACCGGTCGATACAATATAGTGATAGCCAAGCCAAGGAACATTTTGTTATGTTATGGCTGCATATATATAGCTGATTTATGTATGTGTTCGAACTAACGTAAATATCGATTCGATTCGCCATTGTAGTAATCAAATTGCAAGTTGCTAGTGTTTGTTTAGCTCGACAGGGAAGGTCCGCCTTGACAGTACTAAGAATACTTAAATCGATAATAATAATGGTATTCTGACCTTAAGGTGGATGCTCGTTTTTGACGTTCAAAAGTGCCTTTTATGTGCCTATATGAAATAAATGATTTGACTTTGACTTTGCTCCAAGGTAGCCCGCGAAGTTGAAATTTTCTTAAGAAAATTTGAATTTCGCGGGCTACCTTGGAGCATCAACCTTAAGCAATGAAAGTTAGTTGGAAATGATGATCAGCATAGCTATTCACAACCACTCCATAAACTTCCGTACCGTATCGAACATCAATCAATGATATCGTAGTAGTCTTCTAAACGCTGTTCACAAGTCCAAAACCCGAAAATTTGGTCAGTCGACTGCCTACCTGACCTCCACAACCCAGTTACTGGTTAATACGATACTCTTGGTAAGATTGGTTGTCAGACTTTTGCGCCTTTCTGAGGACACGTAACGACTGTCAAAGACAACACAAACACACTGACATATACTGGTATTCATTCAGCTGCGTCCGGTTAGACTGGAAGCCGGGCTCAACATAGTTAGGTAAAGGCTAGGCATATGATGGTGACTTCTCTGTTAATTGCCATCTCGGTAGTCACCCCCTTTCTAACCATATCATCTTTCACACAGTCCATCCATCCTTTCTTTGGTCTTCCCCTACACCTACAGCCATCCACATTCATACTCAAAACTTTCCTTACGACATTTTCCTCGCTGGTGAAGTGCGGGCGTTTTTGGGGGACTGTCTTTTGTAATTTTGACGTTCGAAAAGTGCTGATTCTCAGCCTAATTTGAATAAATGACTTTTGATTTTGCTCAATTTTACGCAGAGTGACTGTAATCTGACCCGCAATTACCTCAGAACCCAGAATACACAAGTAAATTTTTAGAGGTCCTTTATAAGGATGCTCCAATTCTTCACGTGGGACTCGATCCCTACATTCCTTATTATAAAAGGTTTTGTTTGCCTTTGTGTATGTAACAGTGAGGTTGCCATAACAATGCTCTCTTTGAATGATGCTTCTCTATCGAAAAGTACAAAATGTGTGATAAAAATGGTGGTATAATTGCGATGTTTGCTGTCATGGCTATATATTTAAATCACTTTTTTAGGGTTCCGTACCCAAAGGGTAAAAACGGGACCCTATTACTAAGACTCCACTGTCCATCTGTCTGTCTGTCTGTCAAAAGGCTGTATATTATGAACCGTGATAGCTAGACAGTTGAAATTTTCACAGATGTTGTATTTCTGTTGCCGCTATAACAACAAATACTAAAAACAGAATAAAATAAATATTTAAGAGGGGCAAATACAACAAACGTGATATTTTTGCCGTTTTTCGGAGCCCTTCGTGCGCGAGTCTGACTCGCACTTGACCGGTTTATTTCTTTTTGTTTGTTTCTAGCGTGATGTTAAAAGCCTTCCTCAATAATTGTGTTATCAAATGCAAAATATTTTTCCAAATCCGATTGTAAGTTCAGGAACTTTACAATCGGATTTGAAAAAATATCGCGCTAATCTCAGGAGATTAGCACGTTTAGACCAACAAACAAACTCTTCAGCTTTATTAATAGTACAGATGACAGTACCCAAACTTCACTATTTCCGACTATTCACGCTTGCAAGAAAACATGGCGCGTCAAATTCCTCAGCTAAAAGTCTCTAATTAAATTTTCCGCCACACGCTTTTAATCACCACATGTGCCATCCGAAAATCTTAGCTGTTCGGCTATTTCCGCTTGTAATAATATTTTGTTGAACTGCATCGCAGCAGGCATAATATAAATCAACATGCGCGGGCGCAAGACGTCATTAGGCCGACAAATAATGTTGCAAATGTCGTGGTATATTATTGCAGAGCAAATGTCGGGTGTCGTGCTGATGCAGATTTCTTCATTCATATCTGTAATTTTTTTGGTGTAAATAATAAAGGATATTCTTTCTATCTATGGGGGCTTATGGCTAAGTATTAACAGGTTAAGCTACGCTTGCCGCGGTTGGTATGTGGATGGGTGACCAACTTTACATACCAAGACCGTGCCTCGAAAAGCACGGTAAGCCGTTGGTCCCGGCTGTCATTCGTGGATTTTTGACAGTCGTTACGGGTCGTCAGGAGTCCGAAAGTGTAACCACCAGTCTTACCAAGGAGTTTCGTATTACCCAGTAACTAGGTTGTGGAGGTCAGATAGCCAGTCACTCCGTGTAAAATACTGGTACTCAGCTGCATCCAGTTAGACTGGAAGCCAACCCCAACATAATTGGAAAAAAGCTAGGCAGAAGTATTTAAAGCACCTTCCTACGTTCGAACCCGTCGCTGGGTTGGTCAGTACGACTCTAAAATCGATACGGCTAACTATATTATTGTCTACATACTCGTAAACTGTTGAGTTAATTGTCTCTCAATCTATATTGATTCGTGGTTATTAATGTGACCGCCGAAGGGAGGCCGTTGTTGTCAATGTGTTTGTTTTCAAACTTGTATTTACACGTAGCGTATTGACAGAAGTAATCCTCATATTACGTAAAGAACTATCTCTCTCTAATTCTTACTATTGTGTCATTCTTTGAAACAAAACATCGTGCTTGTAAGCCCCAAAGAGTTAGGCATAGGTGCTCCTACACCTCCTTTTTTGTGGGCAAATCCTGATGGTTACCCTCCGTTTGGGAAGAACGGAGGGTTATATCGGACTCCTACTGACTAAAACCCCACGGTTCCTTCTAGTACCATGAGTCGGGGGCCCGGGAGATACTTGTACTTACATTTGCCGCACCCCCGACTGGTATCAGGCCGCTGTGCCTTCCGGCCCCATCACCAAGTGCGGCCGATCCCAAGACTGCACGTCCTTCCATTAAGGCGCGCATAAAGCGTGCCACCTCTTTCAGCATGATTGCTCGAGCGACGACATGGTCCCAAACCATAGTAAACCTACATTTCGCCAGTTATGTTTAACCCCCACGTAGGGGGGGCGAGCCTATTCCCATCAACCGGACACAACTCCAGAGTCCGGGCTGCTACTCAGTAATTCTAGATGTAAAATCCTAATTACATATTCCTGACCCGGGTATACCCAACCCAGGACCTCATACTCAGAAAAAGCGCTACTATTGCTACTAGACCAACGAGACAGACATGTTCGAATTCCCACTGGGACTCCAGCCTCTTCTCTGTGAGAGGGAGTGGGCTGTAATCCACGCCGCGGGCCCAGTATTCTTTGAAGTAGAGAGAGACTATTTTTCGTAGAGTCTAAGATTCATTCAAGGATTGCCACATCAGAAAATTTCATTGGCTCAGTCTAACTAGAAAAAAACTGAATTCACATTTCAAAGGAATGACTAATTTCTCTAAAACGATACACATGTTTTGGGAAATATTGGTCATGATATGCATTACTCGGAGAAAAACAATGTTTCGGCTGTAGCAAATAAACATGTTGCGCAAACAATGGCAGTTCTAGAAATAAAGAATATAAAAGAATATTTTTAATAGGACATACAACGCATAAAGTAAATAAGTAAACAATTTTTATTTCTTTTTATATTTAAAACTAGCTGCGCACCCGCATAAGTTTCGCTCCCGTGAGAATATCGGGATAAAAAGTATCTTATATGTTAATCCTGGTTATAAACCATTTGTGTGCCAAATTTCATCCAAATCCATTCAGTAGTTTTTGCGTGAAAGAATAACAAACATCCATCCATACAAACTTTCACGTTTATAATATTAGTAGGATAACTCGCGTCGCCTCTATATGAGGCGACGCGAGGTCGGATAATAAGCCTATTATCCGACTCCCCCCCCCCTTTTTTTTTATGGACTTATTTTGCTCTAACTATGTAAAAGCCAAACATAACTACCTACCTAATTTGAGTTCCTATACAAATCCTCATCTGATCCGACAATTTTGCACGGAAAGTTTATTTATTTTGATTTTTTTTGAGATTTGGATAAGACTTGTCATAGCCGGTGTAGCAACTGTTTTTTTTTTATTAAACTTATTTAGGAATGTAACAATAGCGCGATACAACTGACGCTTAGCGCCATCTTTCGACATTTCTATGGAATTGTTCGAAATTTTCGAGTCTAATACAATTAGTCAACTATTACTCCAAAACTTGTAAAGCCCACTTGAGTGTGATAGTTTTCCTTTAAACTTCGTTATATATAGGTACTACTGCCGTGACATTTGAATTTCTAACTACAACCGTTTAAGTTGGTAGAGGGGGAGAACACTTGACTCTAACGAAAATTGGTACTTTAAAGCTTGATAAGTCACGAACGGTTTACTTAATCAAAAAACGATCTTCCCAAACCCCTAATATTTTTGAAAAGCCTATCCAACGATATCCCACACTATGGGAAGGACGAAAAAAAAATTATCATCCCCACTTTAGATGTAGGGGAGGTACCCTAAATAATTGTTTTTTTCAAAATGTTATTTTACCACTTTTTCGGCGTCATTAACGTGTATACTCATGCCAAATTACAACTTTCTAGTACCAATAGTTTTTGAGCTTAACCGCGGACAGACAGACAGACGACATGGCGAAACTATAAGGGTTCCTTGTTGACTACGGAACCCTGAAAAGGGGGTCCTGGCAAAATGAAGCCTCATACGGGGTGGCGGGACATCGGCGCGCAAACTGTAACCATGAATTCAGCACATGATTTTGGACCTAGACTCCCTTAGAGTAGAACTTCTTCGTCTGTTATCAAATGAAAAGCTGCTCTGCTCTTTCATAGAAGAAAAGTGCAATACCTACGCGGTCAAAATGTATGGAACAGCTATTTTACAAGTATTAAAAACTAGCTGACGGCGAACGTCGCTCGTACCGCCATATTTTTTTTTTTTTTTAATTTTGTTCTATACTTACAAACCTTGTCCTGACCATAACAAAAACAAAAAAAAAAAGAATTATGCAATTTGGTGCAGTCGATCGGTGTCGATGCTATATAAATTATTTCTAGCTGCCCGGCGTTACTTCGTTCGCTTGGTGTCCTACCCTACTCCTACCCTACTCCTACACTACTCCTACCCTACTCCTACCCTACTCCTACCCTACTCCTACCCTACTCATACCCTACTCCTACCCTGCTCATACCCTACTCCTACCCTACTCATACCCTACTCCTACACTATTCAAAACCCTTAATTTAATACGTGCTTCATTCGAGTGGACCCGAGTCTACCGTACCGAAGGGACGATCGTCTAATGTTTGACAGGAAAGTAGGTAGAACAGTATAAATCGGAAAATGAAATTGTTGTTTTTACTATCTTCCTAGCAATTTTTCCATATTTTCTCACCGTTTAAACCTTCCCTGGACTACGACAAACATTTCAAAACCAGAATCAGCTAAATCGGCCCAGCCGTTCTTGAGTTTTAGCGAGACAAACGAACAGCAATTGATTTTTATATATATAGATAGATTATATAAAAAAAGGAAAATTTCAACGCAGTGAGAATCATCGATCAGTCGATGTCCCTGCCATCCTGTAAAGTTATTACACTAGACCGAGACCCCTCCGTGCCTCGGAAAGCACGTTAACACGTTGTTCCCGGCGGTCATTCGTAGATCTTTGCCAGTCGTTACGGGTACGGCTATAAATGAAGGGGAAGCCCAAAGAAACGATGGAAGGACTGTGTGAAAGATGCTATGGCTAGAAAGGGGGTGACTACCGAAATGATGACTAACAGAGAAGTCATCATCATATGCCTAGCATTTTTCCAACTATGATGGGGTCAGCTTCCAGTCTAACCGGATGCAGCTGAATACCAGTATTTGTCAGTGTGTTTGTGTTGTTTTTGACAGTCGTTACGGGTAGTTAGAACCCCAAAAGTCTGACAACCAGTCGACACACACGATACCCCTTGGTAAGCCAAGGGGTATCGTGTTACCCAGTGACTGGGTTGTAGAGGTCAGATTGACAGTCGCTCCACGTAAAAGACTGGTTATCAGCTGCATCCGGTTAGACTGGAAGCCGACGTGAAAAGAGTACAGAAAACACTGAATAATGGCGATTATTTTCCTTGATTTTGACCAAGTCGGTAAAGCCCTCATTAAATATTTACCCAATAATACCCAGTCATATCGATGTTCGAGTGCGTGGTTAGAGACCAACCATTGGTGTTACCAATACAAGCTGTAATACTGACCCGCTAACTCCAATAAATATTACGTAGATGCTCTATTTCTTTGGTATTATGATGGATGGAGTTTATACACGCGATTTGAACGATAGATTCGTTGGTCGACACTCAGCTTAAGCATTTTCGGTAGACTATAGTCAGATTTCGTTTTTTCTGTGAGTTAAAAGCGTACAAAAGCATTGCTGAACTACACCCTAATTGCGTAACACAGTATCAATCACAATCTCAATCATTTTCAAGGATATTGCTAATCCATTGCTTGAAATGTTCGAAAAATGTGTCTGCTCAAAATGTCTGTACAATATATCGGAACTAATGTCAATTTTTTTTTATTTTTAATCACTCATTTTATTTTTTTTTATTTATAATCACTTGACATTAAATAATCTAGAATATTTTGACATTAAATTGAAAACTGTTTGACATTATATCTTAAACCTGGTTGACTTTATATTTGAAAGTGTTTGACATTCAATTTTAAAACTGTTTGACATTATTTTATAAAACTATTTGGCACTGTTTTTGAATTTCACTTGGAATGCTAATTAATAGTTCATAGTTCTTTGTATTTGTTTTGTAAATTGCATGTGTATATTATATTCAACAAAATGTAAATTGTTTTTTATGAATAAATTCAATAAATACATGAAATGAACGTAAATAACGCAATGAATATTGTTGAACTGTCAAAATGAAACCCATTGCTACTGAAAGTGTGTCACGCAAATACCCCGCTGCATTGAATAGTGCAGCTAATATCTGAGAAGATTCAATGATAACATAACATCACACCTGTCTTTCCCGTCGGGTAATATATCTACAGTACACCCACATTTCGCCAATAGGCTATTTTCCTAAAAAAAATCTAATTAGTCCGTCAGCTAGATTATCAAAAAATATTGAACCCGTATTTTTTCTTTTGTCAATTATATAAAAAATGATGAAGTTGTCGCCCGTTAAAGTTCCGCGTGACGTCACTTGCTTGCGACACTTTTGCAACCAAATGACGTCACGACCCCCCTCTCCCAAATTTTGACGCGCTTTATCTTTGTCATTTTTTGTCTGATTGACAAAAGAAAAAATACGTGTCCATTATTTTTCGATAATCCAACTAACGGACTAAATATAATTATTATTTGTTTACCCAGGCAACTACCCTATTATGTTTAAGTCCCATGTACTTCATAATGAGCGTGCCTATTGCCATTAATCGGGTACAAATCCAGTCTGCGGGCTGCTACTCAAAAATTACTGATGTAAAAACCTAAGAAACACTTTGCCCGGAAAGCGAACCCAGGACCTCATGTTCAGCAGTAGTGCTTGCGACCACTTGATCAATGAGGCAGTAAAGCCACGATGATAGCGCCAATTTGGTTCTAACGCAGAACACAGCATCCCAAAGGAATTGTATCATAAGATCGGACAAGTTGAAGCTGGTTTATGTCAAAAATCACAGAACACGTTTGATTTCCTTCGCTATTTGAACACTACTAACGTAGTCCCAGTCCGTATCTGGCAAGCATCGCATTTAGAAGCTGTTGCTAACGTTTTTACCCTATTCACGAATTATATTTTTCTGGTGCCAAAACAATTGAATCATTTGTTGGGATATGCCTAGCTTCATTGTCTAAGGTATTCTGGATCATCGCCATGGCAACAAACAGAGTCGTTTTGTTGGGGAGTTACTCAAATACTAGGAAGTGGTGAAAAGGGACGGCTTTTTAATTAGGGTCTTTTGTAACTTTTGGGAACAGTGATGGCCAGTGATGGATGGACGCATTGGGGCCCCGCTCTCGAAGAGAGGAGGCCTGTGTGCCAGCAGTGGAAACATTATATGCTGATTACGTGTGTTGTGTGTTGTATCTTCTAACCTTCAAAAACTGAAGGTCCTGCTGAGCCCAATTTTGCAGTCATCAATTTTGAATTCGCCAAAAACACTAAAAGTGGTAGAGTGACCTACATTTTTCTACTAATTTCCATCCAAAAACTATCTTAATCTCACGAGCAGAAGACGTGAATAACATCTATGTATATATATTACCCTTCGGGTTTTTTTGTGCCCAATTTTGCAGTCATCAATTTTGAATTAGCCTAAAATACCAAATGGTGAAGAACGAAAAACGATTTTAATCTAATGAGATGGCGTGAATAACGTCTATGTAAATAATATAACCCGTCGGGTATCCGAACATGCGGCTGCTCACGTGCGTGTGCAGAAATAGACCTGTTACAAAACGACAACGTGTATTTTTGGCATCTTTTTATTATGAAGCGGACGAACTGGAAGATTACGCGAGTGGCGGAGTGCAGTCGAACAAAATATCGTATCGGTGTTTCGGCGAATCTGAACGGTCTTAGATTTCGTGGTATATGATATGGAAGGTCATTATTATTGGTTAGGAGAACTTGTAAGCTCAAATTTGCTTCGAGTTGAAATTTCAGATCATTGGATTCTTTGAGTCTTAAAGAAAAATAAAAGAAAGAAAAAATACGTTACACTAAAAGCAACAAGTTGTGGGGGGGGGGGAATTATGCGTCACAGCCACGCAAAACGGCCATCGCATCGGCAAATGCTACGACCTTATGCGAGACAGAGCCCCAGCGCTGGTTGTCAGCGACAGCAGGGGTTAACGTGATGACGTCAAACGGCTGCTTCTCCTTCCTACCGAAAGACGTGATGTTCAAATCACTTCATTCTTTTGGTTGTATTTGTGGTCGACGCAGCCTGTCTCTCTATCAGCCACCATCTTAGTATTCACCCCCTTTTTGGCTACATCATAACTTCACGTCTGTGTTTCCCCGAAGGGTAGGGCAGAGGAGTACCTATAGTACACCCACATTTCGCCAGTTACGTCAGGACACGTGACCTGATCGAAAATTCGTAATACGGAGGGAGAGTAGACCGCATTCCAAAATATCAAAAATGCACAACGTTAATATTCAAGTTTTCACTTCTGCCGGCACTCCCGGAGTGCAACCCGTTTTTTTTTTTTGTTTGTTTTATTTGTTTGAAAGTGGCGCCAGTGACAGAAAAGTTGAAAGGAAATCGTTTGGCTTGGTATGGGCATGTGATGAGAAGGGACGAAACGCATGTGACTTTAAAGAGTGATGAATATACATGTTGATGGATGGAGAGGAAGAGGAAGGCCGAAGAAAAGATGGATGCATTGTGTGAGGAATGATATGAAAGAGAAGGGAGTGAATGATAGCGTGACGGTTGACAGGGGAGAATGGAAGAAGAAAACGTGTTGCGCCGACCCCAAGTAACATGGGATACGGGTAGGAAGATGATGGTGAGCACGGATTTGCTAATAACCGTATTTCGACTTGTTCTTTGCATGGTTTAGCGACATTTAATATACTTGGCACTCGGAATCATCTACGTCAGAGTTCAGACACATATTTTGACATATATTCCATCTTCTAAAAAATGGTCTGAGCCATCGTCTAAGAAAGTACAATGACTTGGGTTTTCTATAAATATACGGTTTAAAAATAGTTGTTCTATTTTAGATTTAGGGTGCAACGAAATCGCAGTTGATCGACGACATTGTGACACACTAGTTTCTGCCAGCGTATCGCCCGAGTGGAAATCGGAAATTATCCCACGAGAACGTGCTACCGGGACAAAAAGTGATGGCTTTTTGTACCGATAGCATGTTCCCGTGGGACCTTTTCACGCCATAACCACTGAACGAATTTCGATAAAAATTGGCAAGGAGATACACGATCTATCTCCTTGCCAATTTTTATCGAAATCGTGAAAAGGTTGTATACAAACAGGCAGAGTTACTTTCGAATTTATAGCTGTTGGTTCTCCTATAAATAAATAACATGGATTTTGAGTCCACGGTGATCAGTCGCGATTCGCGGTCTACTTGCACCCACCGCTGGGGAGTTTGTTGTCACTTCTTCTTCCCAGGAAGAAAAACCACTAGGAAGTGGTGAAGGGTGGGCATTTTTGAAAAGTGCTCAAGTCTCAGCCGAACTTGATTTGTTTTCTCCTTTAAAACCTATCTATGTTTTTAGATTTCTGTCCACGTCTTCTCTGCAAACACAGCGTGTAGCAGAAATGTATGGTCATTTTTAAGAGTGGTAGAGACCATCAAACTGAACAACTTTTTCCATGGGACCAGCATCGTAATCGCGAAACAAATCTCAGCTGTCTCGTAAAAAACTTCAATATTCGCCAAGGTCAAAATCGACGGCGATGGCCTTCCTCAGGCGCTGAGTGAGTGACAGTCTTTGCCCATTTATCCTGGTTAAAATGGCCTTCTATGCCCAGCAATTCACTGTAACGTATATTTCCTGGGAACTGCGACATAAAATATTATGATGATGATTGAAATGTATATAGTAAATTATTTTTACGACAACACAAGTTTATGATCTACTCAGTCGTCAGCATTGCGAAGGCGTAACTGAATGTCACATATACATATAAATTATATTGAATAATTATGCCTAGTCTATACCTCATTGGTCTAGTGGTAGCAACCGTTACTGGTACGCATGAGGTCGGGTTCGATTCCCCGGGCCCCAATTCTGTATTATTCCCAGAGAAATCTTTACACGTGCAAACCACATCAATATCGGGTCTTGTTAACGGCAAGGAATCGAAATATCAACGGTACGGACAACATGTATTTTGACAGTTCAAACCACGCCATTGTGTCATAGAGAATACGTTAATAGCAGCTGTCGTTATTAACTAAGGAATTTACGTGTTTTCGAAGCAAGAAATCGTTAAGAAAGAAAAATTGTAAATTGTGCACAAACAAAACGCACATTACACAAAAAAAAGACATAAAATATACACATACAACGTAGTCAAAAGCCTCGTACTCAAGCATATAAACAGTTGTCAATAACAACAAGTGATCGATCATAGTCAATTAAAGTTGTCAAAAAATAAAAGGCCCGTTTTGACATTTGAGAATGCGTTCTTGACACCTGTCAGTTTCATACAAACGAATACGTGTTTTGCGAATTTGATCTTTATTAGCTACTAGAACTGTCAGTTTCAAAACGGGTGTTTTATTTTTTGACAACTTTAGGACCGGGTCGGGAAAACTGTTATTTGGTCTTTCCATCTGGAATTTCTCAGCAGCTCGGAGACTGGATTTGTGCCCGATAGATGGCAATAGGCTCGCCCCCTATTACACGGGACTTAAACTTAACTAAGTATACCTATAGAAATATAAAAAAAACAGCTTAAGTATATCTTTCTTTTCTTTCTTTCTTTTCTTTCTTTCTTTTCTTTCTTTCTTTTCTTTCTTTCTTTTCTTTCTTTATTTTCTTTTCTTTCTTTTTTCTTTTCTTTCTTTCTTTTCTTTTTCTTTCTTTTCTTTTTCTTTCTCTATCTTTTCTTTCTTTTTTCTTTCTTTTATAAAAAACGTTGCCCAACACTAGGAATTTCTCCTGTATCGTGGGTGCGTTTACAAACATTTAAACTCATATACACAAACAGCCAGACCCGGAACAACAACTTGTAGGTCATACAAATATTTGTTCCGTGCGGGAATCGAACCCGCGACACGAAGCGTAGCAGTCAATCGCTTAACCACTGCGCCAACCGTGTCGTCTTTCTTTTCTTTTTCTTTCTTTTTTTTTTTTAGACTATGCCTTTACCCAACCCTTCGTAGAAACAAAGCGTGATAGTGTATTTGTGTGTGTATTTGTATTATGTGTATGTGAATAATTATGTGTTCTAATTTTGAAACGTCACAATCGACGCAGAATGCACTGCGGGTTTGCAGCTGTGACAAGATCGCAAGACCATGTGCAGAACCTATGTTACTTTGTCAAGTTATTACATCCTTTTGTAAAGATGTTTTATGCGTTAGGTGTACCAAATTAATGCAAGCGTCAGTAACATAAACAATCGATGATTTTTCGCTCAGACTGAATAGTCAAAGGAGCGATTCATTAAAATAGCATCCATATGTGGCTATCTATCTATACTAATTATAAAGCTGAAGAGTTGAGCTGTTTGAACGCGCTATGCTCTGGTTGTTTTTGCCTTTGGTAGCTAAATTTTTGAGGAAGGTTATTTAGCACCACGCTAACCCTCAGAAGCCGAGTAAAAAGAAAAAAAGTAAGAAATAACGCTAAGCGGAAACGAAGTAAAAGGTGGGCATGCAATGCGATGACCGGTTTGGTCGGGGAACAAGAAATTTCACGCGGACAGAGTCTCCAGCAGAAGTTAGTACTTAAATATACATCCAGCGTACCCTAACAGTAGTAGAACGAGCTGGCGCCCGCAACTCCACGTCCAAACGCGTATTTTGCGTACGGGTGAGTAAATAGGTCATTCGATCCACCCCAGCTCTTAAAGGAAAGCCAGCAACGCCTTGGTGTCACTGACAACCTCATTGACGAACCTGGGTTTCCGAAGGACTTTGTCCTGTATGTGGCAACCACCAGGTAGTTTAGAAGCACATGAGTTGCTGCCTCGTCTTCCTCCATGCAGGCCCTGCACAGTGAACTGTCTGTGGCTCCTATGACAAAGAGGCGTTTGTTAAATAACTCGTGGCCATTGACAGCATACCCTAAGATGTATGGTATCGTTGCCACCCTGCTGACTAATAAACAGTTTATCAGCATGAACTAAATGAGACCAGAGAGGCAATTCTCGTAATTTTAAGAACGTTAACAGTCTGATCTCTGTCAAAAATAACTCTAATTTCCCTAAATTTTTAACATCTTTTGGACATTGATTGTCGCTGAGATGAGATTGCAACTAGATTTTGATCGTTTTTAATTGCGGGAAGTGGCTTTCAGAAGTTACACTACTGAACTGCAAAAACAACCCGATAACGCTACAGTTTCACTACTGTACTACGTCGTTACAGAAACTAACGGCAGACTTATCAGTTGACCTTGTCTCGACAGCCGCATATTAAATCGTCGGCGGCGCGACGCCGATGCGACGTCGTCGTGTATACAGGGCTTAATAATGACAACCGTTCATAATTATTACGATGTTAATGAAGATATCGACTGACATAATAGTGATAACGTTATCTTTTAGATGCTGAACTCTACTTGTGGGGTACAAGACTGCTGGATACTCATTTAAATTGTTATGAAAATGGCTCAACAGAATTTGCGATGAGCGCTCCCTTGGTTCTTTAATAGACACGTGTGTCTAATAGAATAAAATTAGGAGCATTAAATACACAGGAGGTGAACCGAAGACCTTGTGTAGGTCGCAGGAATCCGCTGGAAGCACAGAGCTGGTCGAAGTGGAGGTGCTTGGGGAAGGCCTATGTTCAGCAATGGAAATGATGTTGATGAAATACTCAAGTGTATAAATACTTGGGATAAGGAATTGAGGAGGTCAACCAGCATCCTAATTGCATAACACACTTTCAATCACAATCCGAGGGTTTTGAAAGAAATTCGTAATACGTTGCTTTATATGTTTGAAAAACAACGTAAATGACGAAGCAGGAGCTGTCGAAACGAAAGGTCTTGCGAACGTATGCCATTTTATGTGTGTTCAGCAATTACCCCACAGTTCCTTGATTTGTGTTGGGGAGGTCAACTGACCAACGTCTCCAATGTTCGCAACATTGGAGACGTCAGTTGACGAAAATGGTTTACCTCCAGAATCAAAATTCTGGAGGTAAACCATTTTCGACTAAAAAGAATGAGGAGATCAACCCATCATCATCATCTGCCTATCCTTTTCCCAACTATGCTCGGGTCGGCTTCCAGTCTAACCGGATGCAGCTGAATACCACTATTTTACATGGAGCTACTGCCTATCTGACCTCCACAAACCGGTTAGTGGGTAATACGATACCCATCGGTAAGAGTGAGGAGAACAACACACGTCGACCAAAAATTTGCTTCGAGAAGGTCAACCATTTTCGCTAACACTTGAACTATGGAGGTCAACTGGCTTCCCTTATCGGGTTGAGGAGGAGAACCGGTGTCTCCAATATGTTAGATTAGAGAGAGCAAGCAGATGGCTACAAAGTTGACTTACATAATTAAGAAAGCCTTAGATAATAATGAAGTGCGCAACAATGCTAATTAATGTTTACATCAGCGCTCAATATTGTTATATCAACATCTAGAGTCGTCGACCGTTATCTCATTCAAGAGCAAAAGAATAAGAAACATTTCTTTACTCATTGACGAAGCAGGTTATTTTAAAAATAACACCTTTTTTGTTCATGACACTGATGACGTTTCCATTTTGACAGCTGTTTTAGAAGTGATTGATATAGATGCTACAAAGGATCTTTTGATGCCTGAATGACATTAACAGGGAGCATTGTTGGTAAACGTTAGTGGAGCTGTCACAGAAATGGTGATGGTTGGTTAAAACTGATTGTAGACGGTTTGATCATAGCTAGTCCTTACGGCCTACAGTAAATGAATTCATGAGTTTGGTTTCGTCTACTATTTCGTGATCTTCAGTGATTGCAATATTTATTCGACATGGAAAGTGTCAGAATTTAAAACATTAAATATTGTTTATTTCCTCGTAATCACTTCCTTCAAAATGTCTCCGACATAACCTCGAACTATTTAACTTAAATTATTTTCTACGAATAGCTTTAAGCCAGAATCGTCTGAGTTTAGGGTCTTTAAGGAAATGGTAGACTCCAAATCTAGGAACACAACAACGAGTCACTTTCGCCAAAATAAATGGAAAAAAACACCTCACACCTTGTATTATTAGCTTCTTTCTGGACAGCGCCATTTTGACAGTTGTTTTACCCATGGTCTGGAAAACCAAGATGGCGGCGTTAGTTCCGATGTTGGCCACGCGCCAAAAAATCCTTGGTATAATAGATACGGGGTTAAAAGTCATACCAATGACAGTTGCCGGACGTACAGTTATTTTGCGAGTACTTCTGACAGCAGCAGCTTAACATCAGCCTTATTGTAACTGGAATAAAGATCACTGTGATATTGACAGACTTGGCAGTGGTGACAACCCAACAACAACCTTATTGTAACGACATTAAGGATCACTGATTTTGACAGTAATGAAAAATCAACTTTGAAAGGACTGTTATGTAGCAAACAAAATGATTATTTGCGCTGTACTGTGTGTACTTTTACAATTTATTCTGATTACCTCATCACTGCGCAGAACAAGTGTGTAAATACTCTTTAATTCTAGCCACTAAAATAACTTATATGTTACTAGGCAAACACGTAAAAGAAGCGATGTAATTTTATTGCGAGACGCGTTCCATTGAAGCGTAGGTGTGTCTTCTTAACTGCGTGTAGGTCAGTGGGCCAGCGATGTACGTCACGCGACGCGAAGACGTCGACGCGTAATGAATTATGATAATTTTTAGACTATTATAGAGTGATAACGCAGTAGGTTAGTTTTTAAAACAGTTGTGTACACATAGATAAAGCGACCAGCCGATCGATTCTGTAAAACCTCACCGTGAAAAGTTAGGTGAAGTGAGCTTAGAGTGAGCTGTCAATTGTGTCAATCCCTAACATTAGTAGAAATGACAGCTCACTTCACCTAAGTTTTCACGGTGAGATGGTTACAGAATTGCAGTGCTGCACATTTCTGTGTTAGGTTGTGTCGTGACGCAGGATAGGGCAATCAAACGAATCAGGATTTAACTATGATTTATGCTTTATTCAAAGTCGGGTCTCCCGTAACACAGAAAGTGTCCGCGTGAAACCCGGACACTTATTTAAAAACCCCGCCCGATGCTCTCCGGACGGGCCCCTCCAAACTAGGACAAATCCGGTGCAACCCGGACGGATGGCAGCCCTAGTCGTAATCTACCACGCGGGTCCAGTGCGGGTTTGTAGTTGTCACAAACATGTCTTTGAATTTTTGGGTTTAGAATATGCCGGTTTCCTCACGATGTTTTCCTTCAACGTTTTGAGAGCAGTGGTGAATAATTTACACAAAGTAAACAACATTATCAACATATTTTTCGGGGTGGGACAAGCCAAGATCAGGACCTTTCAAGATAGTGGAAAGTCACCTTTATCCGGACATGCGGAGCGGTCTGCGATTATAGGTTTTGAGGTTAATTGTTACTTACAAACAGATATAACGATTGGTCATGTGTTCAATTAAGTGTGTGTGTAGAATGTTATGAATTATATGTTGAGTAGGTCAATGTGCGCCTGGTTTACGTAAGAATACGTCAGTGGCTTTATACAAACAATCGATTTCATTGATTAAGACAAGAATATCAAAGCAAATTTCTACCATAAAACATCAATACTCAAACTATGAACATTGATGTTTTATGGTAGAAATTTACTTTTGGGAATTGTTTACTGGTCACATTTCCGTATCTAATTTAAAAATAGAACCTGACCGTGGAATCTTCTCTTAGTCTCATATCGACACCAAGAATGCAAAACAAGGTCAGATTGGCAATTCTCGTAATTTTAAGAACGGTGAACGTTCTTAAAATTACGAGAATTGCCAATCTGAAGTCTGATCTCAGTCTCAATCTGTCAAAAATACCTATAATTTCCCTACATTTCTGACACTGATTGTCGCTTAGATGAGATTGCGACTAAATTTTGAACGTTTTTAATTATGGGAATTGGCCTTCAGGGTCATGCCGTGAAGATCAGCGAGAACATTTTTTACTACCTTCCGGCTGCGACTTAATCCGCATGAAAGTCCTAATACCCATACCACATAACCCTGACTTTCGACAGAGACAGTGAGATACAGTCTAGATTTCTATCCGTGAAAGTTTTTTTATTTTTATTATCGTATGAGTTACGTCTAATAATATTGGTGTAGATGTGGCTGTCTAGGTCAGGTCATTGAGGTCATGCCTAGATTTGAAGACCAAGCGTTTAGCCATAATATTTATACAGATGCTGTTTGCACATGGTTCGTAGAGGATCTTTTAATACACTATTCTAGCAACAACATTTAAAAGTTTTACATCGTTAAAACTAACGACTCAATATACTCGTAATCGAAATACTGTTTAAAGGTGAACTACTGCCATTTGTCTGCATAATGTCCGTAAATAGAATACGTATAATTTAACCAAAGATTTATCTTCATCTATGCGATAACACACATGCTCGCGTTGTACGGTTCTGTGTTGCCATGTGAAAGTAGTTTCTACCATATTGGTAGTATTTTTCGTGTGATTGGTGGAAAGTAAAACGGACGTTTCACTTGATTAAAAGTAGTTATTGCTACAAGGATCTTTTGGCGATTGAATGACGACAGGGGGCGCTAATGGTAAAAATTTGTAAAAGTGTATTAAAAAAAAAAATAAGCGGCGTTACTTCCGATTTTGGACACGCGGCGAAACATTCTTTCACAACTATTCCTCTCTGCACCGCAAATACCGATTCGATGGTTTTTCGATCTTAAAATAAAGTTAAAAGTCACATAACATCGCGCCTTGTTTCCCCGAGGGATTAGACAGGGGTGTACTCATTGTACGGGCCTACGTGGTGAACTACATAATATAACCCACTCCTTCTCACAGGGAGGCCTGTTTCCCTGTAATAGAGACATTCTGATTGTATTTGATTCCATAAGGACCAAGAAACCCTTACAATATGTCAAGGATTCGTTCTAAACAGTGGGTAGTAACATAAAACAAAACATAACATCACGCTTGTAATCCCCAAAGAGTTAGGCAGACGTGCAACTAAAATACACCCACTTTTCGTTAGGTTTAAGTCCCATATTATAGGGGCGAGCCTATTACCATTGGGGCAAGTAAGTCGCACCTATTCCAATTACTGCAATTAGCTGTAATTAATGACATTTCTTTTGTTCAGCAAACTCGATTTTCATAAAGAAATAAAGTAGCTTCTTATGTAGCCTTTAAAATATTTTTTCATCGTTTTTGCTTTCATTATATTCTTGCTTCGCTTACTTATAACTTAATCAAGCAAAACGTTATTGATAAATTACTTAAGATAATTATTATCTAAATACACAATAATTATTATCATTGGAGCATGTAATTAAATTATGTAATTCTACATTTATCTATGTTAATTGGCTTGGATTACTGATAATACTAATTGATTTAGTCACCTACATCTGAGGGTCTACGTTGTAAGGCCCCTCGCCCACGGCGACTTTTTGTAGCGATGCTGTCGCGCGTTTCATAAACGCGCGACAGCATCGCTACTGACGCGCGTTAGTCGCATTTGCAACGAACGCGCTACAGAAGCGATGCCAACGCGCTACAGCATCGCGACTGTATCGATGCAAACGCGCGGCCGTGTCGGACGACATCGGGGAGAGAACGGAGGAAGGGTGGCGCGTGAGTAGAAAACCGAGCATCAGTGCAACTCGCATCGCGACAGAAGCGCGACATTATCGCGTTTGCATCACGACTGAGAATCGTGGTGTGGGCAAGGGTAAACAGCTAGCGACCGCATCGTGACTGTACCGATGCGAACGCGCGACAGCATCGCTACTGCATCGCTACAAAAGTCGCCCTGGGCGAGGGGCCTAAGTGCGTCAACGAAGATACGGGCCCGTCCGAAAGTAGTGGGTAGATACGTCAAAACAAGTGACAGATTAAATTTTTCGGACGGGCAAAACACTTCGGAATTAGGGACAACTGTCAATTCGTGTTGACATTCATTCTTAGTTTGGGCTCCAAACTGATCTTATTCCGTAAGTGATAAGGAGTAGGAAACGAACGTATTTATGGTCTACGAAGTAAACTGCGAAGATTGTGGTAAGGGAGCATAGCATAAGCATAATCAGCCTATATATGTGTCCACTGCTGGGAAACGGGCCTCCTCTCGGTGAGAGGGAGTGGGCTAATCCACCACGCGGGCGCAGTGCGGGTTGGTAGATGTCACATGTCTTCGATTTTTTGGTTCTAGGACATGCCTTGCATGACATGGGTAGTCCTCCTGATTAAAGAGAGGATTACGACAACAAACCGATTCGAAAATCAATGCTTTTGTAAATATATGGCAACAATTTGTTAGGTATGACGTTGATATTAATTCGACGTCGATAAAGTTACGACGAATTGGAAATCGGTTAATCTATACGGATATTGTGAATTAAAACGTGCGCACGATATCTAGGTGTAGCGAATCGGATCTCAAATAAGTTATTTTAAGATTTGTACAGACGCCAAGCACATCAAGCTACTACAATCTGTCAAATTTCTATAATAGATTTTCAACTTTATCGCTAAAATGTTAAGGTTCAAGATTGATTGGGAAAATTTGACAGTTTCGGGTAGCTAGACCTGCTGGCGTCTGTACCTACGTCTCTGAATCAGAAGTCGATAAAAAAAAAACATGTAGGTATACGATTTGTCTTTCTTAAGGTTCCATATACCCAAAGGGTGCCAACACTGTCCGTCCGTCTGTCAGCGGGCTGAATCTCATGAACCGTAATAGGTAGACAGTTGAAAGTTTCATAGAGAGTGTATTTCTCTTGTCGCTATAATAACAAATAATAAAAATAAAAGGAAACGCGTTTTTTTTTTCAGCGTTTTTTTACTCAATATTTTACGGTGATACGGAACCCTTCGTGTGCGAGTCCGACTTCCACTTGGCCGCTTTTTTCTCTCTTATCTCCACGTCATACTATCACATTTCGATTTCACTAAAGTAAAACACTTGACCATAACAAGTAATGAATGCAAGCATCCTTTATCGATATGGCTCGATTCGAACCCTCGACCTCGCGGTCACGGATGAATCAATGCCGCTCGTTGTTATTCAACGATCGAACATATTACGACATGTATCGTGTATGTTAAGAGCTCCGATGTGTACTGGGTTTTTGATTTATGTAGTATGGAGGTGAAAAATACAGTCAAAGTCATCATCTACCCTACCCGTTTCCCAACTATGTTGGGGTCGGCTCCCAGTCTAACTGGATGCAGCTGTGTACCAGTATTTTACATGGAGCGACTGCCTATCTGATCTCCACAACTCAGTTACTGGGTAATACGAAACCCCTTGGTAAGACTGGTTGTCAGAGTTTCGGGTTTCTGACGACCCGAACCGACTCTCAAAGATCCACGAATGACAGCCGGGACCAATGGCTTAACGTGATTTCCGAGGCACGGAGGGGTCTTTCTATAAGTCGCACGCCAGCACATCAAGGTACTACAATTTGTCAAATTTCTTTAATAGATTTTCAACTTTATCGCTAAAGCATTAGGTTCAAGGTAGATTGGGAAAATTTTACAGTTTCGGGTAGTTAAAATATTTTGTATAAACTGTACATTAATTATACAGGGTTAAGTTAAATTAGCTAGCGAAATTCTGCAAACGTGATGGGTATCGATATCTAAGCACGATACGTCAACTTGCCGTGTAATTCTTTGACAGTCAAAAACAACAAAAAATGGATGTTGTTATTTGGAAATAGGGACAATACGACGAATATTTAAATTGATAGACAATTTATTGCAAATAAATATTTTTTCATGACTTGACAATGCACTTTGGATAGTCAGCTCTGCTACCAAATTTGCTGACTGACTGATATTTTCATGACACAAGCACTAAATGACAATAGGTTTTGTTTCTTTATTGAATTTGGCCTGATTGTGAACGGTGCAGGAAAACATCGTGAGGTTTCCACACTTATTATCTTGAAATGTCGCAGCATCATGTTGAGATAGGAGCCTTTTGGCCTCGTATAGGACTTTCTGTTTCATTTTTCATTTTGTTACTTTTTTTATTTAATTTGCTTTTTTTATTTTTCAATTAAATTCATTTATTTCAGACAATGTCCATAGTCCTTAACTATTACAAAATAAAAATAAAATAAAAATTAGACAAACATTAAAATAACATAATTAAATCAAATAAAAATAATACACTTTAAACAATCAATTACAAAATTAGACATACACAATATAAACATACACACAATGGCGCCGATTTCCTTGTTCACAAACTAAACTAAATTTAAGTTCAGTGCATCTTTTTCTTTCTATTTCATTAAGAAAAGGACGGAAGATAAATATTAGTTTAGTCCTGTCAAATTAGCAGCGCCTGACGTAAATTGACGTATTTTTAGTAGCCATGTTTTTAATCACGTCTAAACTTGCTATGGAGTATCTAAATTTGACAGGACTAAACTAATATTTATCTTCTGTCCTTTTCTTAGGGCTGATTGTTCAATCGTCAAATAACTTTTAATCGAGGAACAAAATTGACGTTTGACAGTTTTACTATGAAACAACTGTCAAAATTTCAAAATTATTCTTTGAATAAAGTTATCAGATGATTGTAAAATCAGCCCTTAATGAAATAGAAAGAAAAAGATGCACTGAACTTAAATTTAGTTTAGTTTGTGAACAAGGGAATCGGCGAAAATGTCAATTAATACTAGGAGAGGCGCTAACATGAAGCTGCATCCACCTCTGTATCAGGGACAGGTCCCACCGCTCGGACAACACCCTTAGGAGACTGTTCGAGCTTCTTTGTAGGCGACATAATAGTGAAGCACTCCGTTTCCTTATGATCGCGAAAAAATCATCTGTTCGCGCCTCAGCAAACATAGTCGAAGTACTACAAAACCGCGGAAGCCCTAACAGTATCCTGAAAGCATTGTTGTACTGCACGCGCAGTGCGCTGTACGCCCTCTGCGTGAAGTTGTTTTTGATTGTGTTTAGTTTAGTTTGTGATCTTCCTGTACGAGTCGCAATAAATACATTTTCTTTACGTTGCGAAAGTGAGAGTAGAATGGAAAACCGAGAGGCTTAGATAACCCTGTAGTGGAACTGTGGAATGCCCTACAATAATATCACTTGATCAGTAAACCGCGGGGTTTATTTCAAATTTAAAGTTTTAAACATCTGTATTTTCACAGGTCAGATAGTAATTAATATCCTTAATTTTTATCATGATATTAATCTCTAGAGATAAATAAAGAGAGCAATGGTGGCCCAGTGACTTGTAGGAGTTGTAGGTCGTGGGTTCGAACCCAGACAGGCGCATTACTTTGTGTCATTTATTTCATCACCACTGCTCTCAAAAACGGTGAAAGAAAACATCGTGAATAACCGGCCTGTGTCCCAGCAGTGGGAACATTTTAGGCTGATTATGCAGATGTGAACCAAAGTCAGAGTTAAGAGCGGGTATCAACTAAAATCGGTAATCGTGTGGTTTAATCAAGCAAATCATAAAATTACTCATAATTTTTAATGAGTTAATTCGCTCCATTGATAATTTCAATAATTTCATATACAATGCAACTGCATTTTACTGTAATAACTAGCTCTATTATTTTTGCATCGTTTCTAAAGATAATTCCTATCATTTTTGTAAAAGCACGTAGGACGTTTACAAAATTGTCAACGTGCATGTTTACATGTGTGACACGCAAACTTGTTTTTTTAATGTTTGCTTTTTTTTTTTTGTAAACAAACATTTTTTTCAGGTTATTATTACACAGCAAAATCAATCCACCTAGACTTTTACTAACTATGTTGGGGTCGGCTTCCAGTGTAACCGGATGCAGCTGAATACTAGTATTTTACATGGAGCGACTGCCTATCTGACCTCCACAACCCATTTAAAACTGGTTGTTAGATTTTTTGGGCTTCTGTCTCCCCGTATCGTACCCGTACCTGTAACGACTGTCAAAGATCAACAAATGACAGCCGGGACCAACGCCTTAACTGGCTTTCCGGGGCACGGAGGGTTCTAGCTCCAGTATAACTATAATTATGAGGCTTAACGCCCCTAAGACGGATCACGGAAGGGTCTCGACATATAATGACCCGTGCGGCTGTTATCATTTAGCCACGAGCCACGCCTGGTTCAGGTCAATAGATCGTTATTATTACACAGCAAAAACTAGAAAAAGCCTCTTTGGGGAATAAAATCCTTGATTGCTAAATTTAATTGTACTTTTCTAGACCTTTTAAATAGTTTTCATCCTTAAAAAAAGTTACAGTTATGATTATGAATCAATAGGAAGTTACTTAGCGCAAGAAACAAGGGTATATCTATCTCTCTCCAACAGATATACAGAGAAGGAGACAGTGTTAGTTCTGAACTGTCAAACTTGGGCACACATGTCAAACTTTAGCTTGTTTGTTTGTAGTAAGTATCTGAGGTGTTTACTAAACTTAAACTGCGGGGTAATTACATGTAGCAATGGCTTTTATTTTGACAGTTCAACAACATTCATTGCGTTAGTTACTTGTTGAGCAGACACATTTTTCGAATATATGAAGCAATGGATTAGCAATTTCCTTCAAAACAATTCAGATTGAAACTAATAGTGAGATGCAGACTTTCTTATAATATTCCTACACACAGCCTACATTTCTCTTGGTAGGTAAGTCTGTTATTCCCACGAGAGTTAACGCCGAGAGTTGAAAATCCAGTAGTGTGGTTTTTCAACGCGCTGGGACGAACTCCATTTTTTTTTTTAAATAAATACGTTGCCCCACACCAGGAATTTCTCCTGTGTGGTGGGTGCGTTTCCAAACATTTAAACTCACATACACAAACAGCCAGACCCGAAACAACTACTTGTAGCCCATACAAATATTTGTTCCGTGCGGGAATCGAACCCGCGACACGCAGCGCAGCAGTCAATCGCTTAAGCACTGCGCCAACCGTGTCGTCTTGGATTCTAAATGCTCGGCTCAATACCGAGAGTTGAAAATCGATTACGCGACAATAAATTGTCGCGTTAATAATCGCCCATGCATACCGGGGGGTCTACTCTCTAAGTCCGTCAACGAAGATACGGGCCCGTCCAAAAGTAGTTTATTTGTCATAACAAAGTGTCAAATGCAATATTTCGGACGGACAAAAACACGTCGGGAGTAGGGACAACTGTGAAATCGTGTTGTCAGTCATTCTTATTCGGCCCCGAACAAATGTTGGGTCCGTAAAATACGGATTAGGAAACGCACAAAAGTGCGGGCGAAACTACGGAGTTCGTGATTAGGGCGTAGAACCCATGGGTTTATAAGCACTTCTGTTTCCTTCTGGTTTGATGCACGCAAGATATGGCGGCTTTATTAGGGTCTCGCCAAAATAGTGAAAAAGGACGAGAGAGAGGACGAGGAGAAGGGGGTGGGTAGTAGGGTGGGTAGTTGTTGATCCCAGTTCATTTGTCTGTCTGTCTGTTTTAGTTTATGCACACTCAGAATCTGGCCTAATAATCTATTTTTTTACCTTATCTTGGATCTACAGTCACGAGCACCAATATGTCAACACTTGGCAACTTTCAATTGCGATTTTTTCGTGAAATAACGAATGCAACGTTGAAATACGACACATTACATAAACCTATGGGTTCGAAAATGCTATGATCGTAACAACATAAAAATTCATTAAAAAATAAAGGAGTATATCGCTTTTGAATAAAGTCGAGTGTATACATACTTTTGCTCGTGACTGTACATAAAATCACGCCGTCTTCCCATGGAGGTATGCAGAAACTACTGAATGCCACCTGCTACGACCCTAAGCATTAGCATAATAAGCTTATAATGTTCCCACTGCTGGGACACAGGCCTCCTCTCGATGAGAGGGAGTAGGCCATAATCCGCCACGCGGGCCCAGTGTGGGTTGGTAGATGTCACATGTATTCGAATTTTTGGTTCTAGGACATGCCGGTTTCCTCACGATGTTTTCCTTCACCGTTTTGAGAGCAGTGCTGATGAAATTATTTACACAAAGTAAAGCGCCTTTCTGGGTTCAAACCTACGACCTACAACTCGTTAAGCCACCGGCACATTACTGTGTTGCGTTGTGTCGTGACGCGGAATACACCAATCACACGTATTTGTTCAGGACTACGTCAAATCACAACGAGTTTTGATTGGCTAAAACTGCGTCAGAAGGCGACACGACACAACACAACACAGTAATGTAAATCCGGCCTTAGTCGCAGCTGTTACCACTGGGTCACCACTGTTACAATCCTTACATACTCCTTTTGTTTCGTTTACCTTCATATCTGGTCATACATCTTGGATCTAGGTGTCGGATTACTAATAATGTTTTTTTTTGTTGCTACAGGTATGGGCAGTTTTGCTTCCACTACTCTGTCAGCGAAATGTACATATAGTAAAGGTGAAGGGAAGATCTCCCGAGGATCAAGAGCAGCTTACATCTTTATAGGCTCAAAGCACCAGCAATTAGGACTTGTAAATGTTGTAAGTAAGCTGCTTCATATACTTGTAGGTAGTTATAGTAAACGGATGTCCTAGAACTAAAAATTCGACGGCATGTTCATCATCA
Source organism: Apamea epomidion (assembly GCA_947507525.1). Lineage (NCBI taxonomy): Eukaryota > Metazoa > Arthropoda > Insecta > Lepidoptera > Noctuidae > Apamea > Apamea epomidion. The sequence goes on along the minus strand of OX382252.1, from coordinate 9,164,502 downwards.
TAATTTCAGCCGAACTACTGCCACGGTCCACTGCTTATACAGACACGCACTTGCACGGACGTTGTAGGTCTCCCCCAAGCATCGCCACTTCGACTGGTGGTATGTGACATCTACCAACCCGCACTGAGCCTACGTGTTGAATTATGGCCCACTCCCTCTCACAAAGAGGAGACTTATGTCCCAGCAGTGAGCACTTAATAGCCTAATGGTGTTTGATACCGTAAGGACCAAGAAACCATTACAATATGTCAGGGAGTCTTGCCAAAGGGTGGGTAGTTGTTGATTCAGGCAGTTACCAGCCAAGTCAAGCCAAGCCCGCTGTCCCCTGTCCTCCGCCTTCCGCATCCAGTCTGTCGCAGCCACCTTTTTAAGGTCGTAGGTCCATCTAGCTGGACGGCGTCCTAGACTTAGCTTACCGATACGTGGTCCACTCCAGGACTCGTCTGCTCCACCGGCCTTCGGTCCTAAAGCTCGGACTTAATAAAAATAATATGCACACTTACACATTTCAATCTTCCAAAGGATTTCTTCTTCGTCGTCCTCATCACGCCTTGTCCAAATCTTGCACAAAACTTTAAAGAACTTGGCGGCAAATGACGTCATTATCAACTGTATCTGTCCTTGTCACACACTTATTAGTCCAGGGTACTCCACAATCGGTTGATAACTTTTTTTCTTAAAGCAATCTTCTATTTTTGGTGGGCGAATGTTGCACGATTCTTGAAGATACCTCCTACGCTACTCCAAATGTAATAATCTTGCTAACTGTTCTACTTATGCATTTGGTTTGTTGATTACCACATTATATAATGAACTAATTAGTCTAAAAGACCGACATTGCTCCAAAAACGTCTATAGATGTGGAAGCTAGAACTGGCACTGATTTCGCCTAACCGTCACTCCGGTGAAGTGACAACTGCTCCCAAACAACAAAGCATCGTTTTCCTGCAAAAGTAACGTATTCTCTGACAAAAAAACATCATAAAAACACATGCAAATATGACAGAAGTTTTTATACCAATCTCAGTTTCAATTAGAATGCCATAAAAAGCTAATCTTCACTCGACAAAGAGCGGGAACAATTTGCCTAATGGAGCGTTCGAATTTTAAATTGAAACGGAATAAAAACGCATCCTTCCTGCTTCCGTATTGGTCTGTTCGTTTTTCCCGCGTGTTTTGTGTATAAAATGGTGATTTGTGACGTAGTGTCGTCAGTGTCGGGATGACAGTCATCCCCTGAGGTTGTTAAGTGGTGTCTGATTTGGATTGCCTTCACTGATCTGGTCCTGTCTTGGTGAGTTTACTTTCTATTTAGTTAAATAAATTAATCGTCTTAAAAAAATATTTCATTAAAAACATACTCAATCAAATACTTAACATCACATGTTACAAAACTTCTTTGATTTGGAGTTACACTGCATTTAAGATAATCTTCTTAAAAATTTACATCATTAAAAACTTACGCAATCAATATTTACCATACGATGACATATTCAAAGACTTTCTTGATTTGGAGTTATCCAAATTATGAAAGTTTTTTTGGTGCAACAGTACTTTTTTGGTAGAGAAATTCATACAATTAAGACCAACATTTTATAGGCCCACTTACCAAAATAATACCCAAATGCCAATAGGACAACACCCAAAAATATCACCTCGCAATCCATTCAGGGTTTACTGAAAAAGGAAGCTCCAATAAAATCGAATAGACTCATAATTTATTTACTTTGCCGCAGAGCGGGTAGTCTCTCAATATACATAAACGTACATGTATGAGCCAAAAACTGTTTTTGCAATGACAGTTCTAACTCTTCAAGGATTTGGTGGAGTTAGCCTTCATCCAGGAGGATTTCGAGAGCCTTTTTGAACTTTTGGCTTAGCTTTTTTGGGTAGGGCTGGGACTTCGGATGAACGTAATATGGTATATTTCTGCCTTTTGGCAGAGTGATTATTGTCAGAACTTTGCAACCGCTTTTTTATCACCCCTTCCTTCAAGATTTTGGGAAAGCTCTGGCCATTAAGCTGCCAAATCTTATGTAAACTAGTTTGGTTGGTTGACCAAGAGTCCAAGACCACTGAAAACGGGATTCAATTCCCTCTTAATGCAGGGACGAAAAGTAATTTACATTTTTCAGCCAGATAAGCCAACGGAGGCTTATCTGGCCGGCTTTTCATCACTTATGGCAGTCTATTGCTGGACATCATCATCATTTCAGCCGAAAAACGTCCACTGCTGGACATAGGCCTCCCCCAAGCACCGCCACTTCGACCGGTTCTGCGCTTCCCGCATACAGCGGATTCCTGCGACCTTCACAAAGACCATAATATGCCTCTTCAACTCCACGCCACTGAGCCAGATCCTTGACCACTCTCATCCATCTTTAACCAACCTCGTCTTGATCTATTTATTTCTTTCCGTGACTCAGTTCCTATAATATTATAGGTCAGAAATATTTCTTCATGAATTATGTGACTGCCGTGACAAAACATTGGCTACAGTCAAACGAGAATGTACCTAATAGTTTATGAGAAAAAGAAAGGCATTTCTCATTGATTTACGATAAGGCTTTAAAAACTTCTGTTACGTAGCCTTTGTAGAACCGTTTTAGATTATACCGTACGGATTTTTGGTGTTGTCAAAGTGATGTCAGTTTTTTCAATTAGACCATTTAGCACTTTTGAATCGTCCATATTTAAGCAATCAGCAGTGCGATTCTGTAACCATCTCACCGTGAAAACTTAGGTGAAGTGAGCGTGGAGTGAGCTGTCATTCCAACTAATGCAAGGGACTGACACTATTGACAGCTCACTCTAAGCTCACTTCACCTAACTTTTCACGGTGAGATTTTTACAGAATCGATCGGCCGATCTTTTATATTCCTGGAAATAGTTGAAGTGGCGAATAACAGCCGCATGGGTCGATCGATCAGGTTAAGCTACGCTTGCCGCGGTTGGTCTGTAGATGGTGATCATTTTTACATACCAAGACCTTCCGTGCCTCTGAATGCAAGTTAAGCCGTTGATCCCGGCTGTCATTCGTGGATCTTTGACAGTCGTTACGGATAGTCAGAAACCCGAAAATCTGACAACCAGTCTTACTAAGAGATATCGTATTACCCAGTCACTGGGTTGTGATGGTCAGATAGGCAGTCACTCCATATAAAATACTGGTATTCGGCTGCATCCGGTTAGACTGGAATTCGACCACAACATAGTTGGGAAAAGGCTTAGCGGCTGATGACCTAGGATACCACCACCACAGATCAAGGTTAGGGAGAGTAAATAAGGTCGTACGTTATGCTTGTTTACCGGTAGTGATCTCAATATTGGAGGCCTATCTTTAGTACACATAGCTCACAGAATAAGCAAGCTGAAGTGGCAATGAGCCGGCCATATTAGCCGTAGACCGACGTGTTCTTGATTGGAGACCGCGAATCGGTAAACGTAAGGTGGGACGCCCTCAGGCTAGGTGGAGCGACGATCTTCGCAGGATGGCTGCTAGCAGCTGGATGAGAGTTGCCGAAAATCGAGTTGAATGGCGCGCAATAGGAGAGGCCCTATGTCCAGCAGTGGACTGCTATAGGCTAATGATGATGATGATCTTCAGTAGGCCTTTCCTGTCCATGATTCACGAAGTCCTGACCAGAATTACAGTCACGTGGTCTGCCATCCATATGTGTGCCACATGATCTTTTAATAGCATCATTATTATATGTAGTTATATCAAAACAATGGCTCGTTAACTCAGTGTCATGGGAGTCACAAGTATTGCTATTTGTCACATTCGTTTGATGTTAGGTGTCAGATTAGCATTGCTGATGTTTGTTAGTGTCATATGGGTTAGGTGACATCATGTTTTGTTCATTTTATAACTAGGTTCTGCCCGTGACTACGTCCGCGTGAAAGTTCTTGTTCTCTCGACCCACCCCGTCATATAGCATTCCCCCCCGCTGTATTACTTCGTTTTCTTTCTGCCTTTTTTTTCTTTTAACTCTGCTCCTAAGGGTCGTATCATGATGTTAAATAGCCTATAACCAAGAATTGGACTATAAATGCAAAAAGAATTTTCCAAATCCAACGGTAGTTCAAAGTTCTCGACTAAAAATGCACTCTACAAGTCCCTATGTAATGTCCATTAAATTATATAATAAACTACCCGCATCAATAAAAAAAGAAGTGAAAATTAACATATTTAAAAAAAAAAAAACTTAGTTTTAGCTAAATAAAAGCTACTCGGTAAACGTGAGAGACTTATAAAGTCATAAGTTCATAACTCAAGTACTCAAGATTTTTTTCTAACTCGACCGGTAGTTCCATAGTTTAGCGCATTCAAACAAACATACTGTTCAGTTTTATTATTAGTATTATTTAGATTGCAAGTAATGTAACGCATGTGTTATTTTAATGAGTCGGTATCAATATCTATTTACATTTTTTCTTAGAAATTTCGCCAAGTAATGCTAATTTTTATGCATGAATCGATAAAAATATAATTGTATTCAGATATGCTTAATAAGGTTTTATTTTAAATTCACTAAGTAATCACAATGTTAAAGGGATCATTAACCATTTGTAACATAAACGTTTTTTTAATAAAACAGCGTTTCTCAAACTTTTGTAGACTATGACCCCCAAAACCAAACTGTCCGGAAACACGAGTATCTGTATTTAAAAAAAAAACTAAGTCCATGAACCAAAAATTCGAAGACATGTGACATCTACTAGCCCGCACTGGGGTCGCGTGGTGAATTATAGCCCCTCTCGAAAATGGGAGTCCTGTGTTCCAGCAGTGGAAACATTGGCTTGTTATGCTTACTGAATTCCATACTTGACTTTATCCTAGAAATCTAGATTCATAGAAATATTACATCAGATTATTATATAACCTTTTCATGGAACTACTTCCATTTCTTCCACATTTTGACTCGATGACAACCTAGCTATTTATGGAAACCTTGAATCGAAATATGGCGACATTTGACGGCCGGTTCAATTAGGTCACCACCACTCTGGTGGTAATAAGGTCTTTCAGTGAATCCAATAAATATATTACAGAAACAAATAAATCTTTATTGTTACAATAATTTCACTGTATAGCATAATATCTCATAAACTCGACTGACTTCGTAATTTGTTCCTAACGACGTCGTTCGAGTGGCCTCGTATCATTTCGCGAGCGTTCGTCAAACTTCGGGTCGACGAACTGATGCGATTTTTTTGTACTATTGAAGGACAGACGGACCGACGAGGTGTTTTGTTTGACTAGTAATAATAACAGAGGTGGTATAAATGTATTATATAATCATTTGTACGCAGTTTGGATGTTTGTTGGTCACTTTTTTGAAGTAATGCTTGTCCATTTTCGTTAACGTAAAAAAACTACTTGATACCTACTTCGTCGTAATGGAATTATTGTTGGGCTAGGTATCCTAGGTCATCCTCCGCCTAGCATTTTCCCAACTAGAAAGAAAGAAAAAGTATTTATTGCGACTCGCACAGGAAGATCATAAAACTAAACTAAACACAATCAAAAATAAAAAACCCAAATTATATAAAAACAAAAGTAGGTAACAAAACCAAATTATATTTTAAAAAAAAAGTAACAAAAAGAAAAATGAAACTGAAAGTCCTGTACGAGGCCAAAAGGCTCCTATCTCAGCATGATGCTATGACATTTAAAAAATAAATGTCGCAGCGCTGGTATTCTGATAGGACCCGCTGTGATGTCACGGGCAATTACAGTAATAAATAAATAATCTATCTTGTTATTTAAAAATATATAATTATTTAAAATATTATCAAATAAAATAAATAATTCATTCTTAATCCCCAACTATGTTGGGGTCCGCTTCCAGTCTAACCGGTTGCAGCTGAGTACCAGTATTTTACATGGAGCGACTGCCGATCTGACCTCCACAACCCAGTTACTGGGTAATACGATACCCCTTAGGTATCCTAGCTATCTAGAGCATATGTCTGTATTCTTTACAGACGTATCTGACAGACTTGCTTGCTTGCATGAACTTGTTTTAACAACAAGCAAACGCGCTACTGCTGAGCATGCGGTCCTGGGTTAGATTCCCGGGTCGGGCAAAGTGTTATGGGGTTTTTCCATCAGGAATTTCTCAGCAGCAGCTCGGAGTCTGGAATTGTGCCCGCTAGCTGGCAATAGGTTCGCCCCCGTATTACATGGGACTTATATCTCTACGATACTGATATCTCTGCCTAACCCTTCCTGGCGTGATGTTATCTGGCAGATTTGCTAATCTCAACCATCTAACATTGTGAAAGCACAATGTAAAAGGACTAACGACCCGTGTCATGAATCTAGGTCCTACTCTAGTCCACTCATTTCACACACATAAAAATAAAACTAATTAAATAAAACAGTCGATCCATCTATTGAATTACCATTACACGGCCTCCGATCACAAGGCTTGCGCCCGCGCATTTTCCTTAGCGCGTCACGTGATGTGCCTATGAGTAAAGAACCGTAGATGAGGAAATAGGTAGTATTGAGCGTTGCCTCAGAGAGGAAAGTTGTGAGTTGTGAAGATGCTTGGCTGTGTTTTGTTGATCGGAATTTAAAGTTCACGTGAATTGATTCCGGAAGGTACGTACACCATTTATTTGAAAAAAAAATATATATTTTGGCGGGTAAAATATGAAAATAAATTAACAGACTCCTTCCTGTAAATACTAATAATTTTTGGTAGCTTGGCAATGGCTTGTCGTTAATTTCTAAATAGAATTAAAAAATACAATACGGAAATTAACAAAAATACATTAACTTTTTTTGATGATTTCAGTTTTTGCCTTTCACAGTCCAACCATTTTCCCCTTAATCCCTGTAAGATATCTCCTCGTCATCGCTGACTAACAAACTGCATGATTTATCAGACATTATGGTGGAACACGAGCCAAAACATTTAGCACAAGACACACTCACCGACTTTTGAAATAGAATCATTATTAATTGAAGGATAATTTTAATTGTACGGCGTCGTCTCAAGATGAAGGAATTATTTTTAGATGTTTAGTGAGAAAGTGATATCTAACATCTTTGTCAGCGCCAGATTTGCTTTGCTTAGGTTTCATTTAATGTCCATCTCCCACCTTAAGTAAACCCAAATCTGTTTTTCTTACGTTCTGTCTGCGTAGGCATGTTTAACTGTTTGCTCAGACAGAATTTTCACACGGTTACGTGATTTTGTCTGCCACCTACATTATTTTAGGGCAGAAAAAGGAATAACCGTAGAGTTTCTTGCCGGTGCTTCTCTATAGGAAACGACCAATTGGAATCGTGCACCTAGCTTTTGACGTTTCATCAGTACCCATGTAGGTTTGTGTGAAATAAAGTATAGAGGTATGAGGAACAGGGTGTAAAATTCACTCATACTCTATAGAAAAGGGAGGATCCTCCGACCAGACGGGTGTTTTGTCTGGCGGGAAATTGCCCAACGATTGATGTTGGGAAATTGTATCTATGCTAATTGCGCGGTAAACTCTGCTTGCGAGATGCAGGATTTGCGTGACGTCAGTATGACGCGTTGTTCGCACGTGGCGTTGTAGATACCGCTACATCAGTAATTTGAGTTTAGTCAAACTGATGATCATCATCATCATCAGCCTATAGCAGTTCACTGCTGGACATAGGCCTCTCCTATTGCACACCATTCAACTCGATTCGCGAACTCTAATCCAGCTGCAACCAGCCACCCTTTTTTTTTTTTTTTTTTTTTTTTTCTGGGTGGGAAATCATCAAATGACTCCTCCCGCTCTGGGCGGAGCAGAAGGGAGTGTCAGACTTTTACTGACTAAAACCCACCCGTGTTCCTTCAGTTGCCTGTGCCAGGGGCCACGGTATCTCTTTCGAACAACCCGCAGCCCCGGCGGCATCGGCCCTAGCGGACCCCGTCAGTTCGTGCTGACAGCTCTTTGAGGCGCGCGTGGAACACAACGCGCCGTCGACCCGGGCCTGGTCCTTACCGGGCGGCGAGCTGCCCATAGCTCGCCGCCCGCAAGCCCGCGCCTACGGTGGCCGGGAGTCGGCTGTTGACTCCCGTCCAGGGCGTCTCCTGCGGCGGCTAGGAGCGCGAGGGTGCAGCGATTGCCTCTCCCTCGCACGCTCCGCCTCCTCCTTCGCGAGCATAACTGCTTCGCAGAAGGAGGTGACGGCCTCCCATTCACTCTCGCTCCGGACCATGGCCTGTATGAGGGCCGGACGCGAGAGGTCGCCGCCGCCGATCGCCGCCAAGAGGACACGGCGGGGTCCCGCCCAAGCCGGGCAGACCTCCACCGTATGCTCCACCGTGTCCTCCGGGCGATCCCCACAGTGGCGACACCCTGGCGTTTCCTCCCGCTTTATCCTGAACAGGAACCTCCCGAAACAACCGTGTCCGGTGAGGACCTGCGTCAGGCGGAAGGTGAGGGCGCCGTGGCGCCTCTCTAGCCACTCCTCAAAGAGGGGACTTATCGCCGCAATTGTGACGTGCCCAGCGCTGGGTTGCGACAATCGCACTCTCCATGCCGCCATGAGATCCCGCCGGAGCTCTGTCCGCTGTGCCGTGATTTCTCGCGGCAGCGGAGCAACGCCCCGGCGTTTTGCCTCCTCTCGCCACTCCCATATGTGGGCGAGGACTTTGGCCTCCAGATCCCATGGCGGCAATCCGGCAAGGAGGCTCGCCGCCTCAGCGGAGACCGTGCGGTATCCTCGAATGAGCCGGACAGCCATGACCCTTTGGGACGCGATCAACCGGCGGGCTGGTCGCCGCCTCAAAGATCGCGCCCATATCGGTGCCCCGTAAAGGGCCATGGCCCGCACGACCCCCGCATAGAGCCTCCGGCAGGAGGCGTTTGGTCCCCCTAGATTGGGAAGGAGCCGCCTCAAGGCAGCCCCAGCCCGCTCCAGTCTGGGAGCCAAACGTCGGAAGTGCTCCACGAAATTCCACCGGCTGTCGAGGACGAGTCCCAGGTACTTCATCGTCAGCTCGACGCCGATGTGAACCCCTCCCGCCGTTATTTGTGAACCCGACGGTGGCGCGTCCCGAGGACCATGAAAACACATGGCCTCAGATTTGTGCAATGCCACCTCGAGTCCCAATTGCCGGATCCTCTCGACAATTGTCGCAACCCCGCGTGTCGCTGCTTCGGCCGCCGCCTGGTGCGACCTCCCCTGCGCCAGGACCAGCGTGTCGTCAGCGTAGCAAACTACGCTGACGCCATCAGGGAGGTCGGCGCGCAGCACCCAGTCGTATCCGATATCCCACAGATGCGGCCCTAGGACCGATCCCTGTGGGACACCGCACGACATCTCTCGCCGGTTCCACTCTCCCCGGTGACCGGGGTAGATGACGGCCCTGTCCGTCAAATAGGCCTCGACAATGCGACGGAGGTAGGTCGGCATCCGGTGATACCCGAGTGCCTCCCTGATGCAACTCCAGAACCAGCCACCCTGCGAAAATCGTCGCTAAACCGCGTTTAACATAACCAACTGTATAATTTTTTATTACAAATCTTACCTAACTTTTGGCTTTAGTATTAGGGGTTAAAGTATGAAATTTCCGATTTGTACTGAAAAATGAAATTCGTTTTTTTTTTTTTTTTTTTTGTACTGCCTCCTGAGAAGAAAACTTTTTATCACGTAGAAAAGGTCTGGAGAATACGGAGGGTGAAGAATGGTTGCTAATTGCAGTTGCTGTAGAGTTAAAACGGTTTCTCGTGCTGTATAAGGTCTCGCGTTATCATAGAGCAATAATGGTGAAGATCGGTTCATGAGTCGGGGCTGTATCACTGCTAGTTTTGCTATCATTGTTCGGAGTTCGGCACAGTAGACATCTGCCGTTATTGCTTGACCAGATCGGAGAAAGCTATAGTGAGTAACACCATGCTGAGACCACCAAACAGTTACCATTACCTTTTTATTGGTAAGCTTTGCTTTTCCATCACGAAAGCGTTTAAACCAAAATCGGACGGTGCGTTCATTAGCAGTCCCCTCTCCAAACGCAACATTGATATTGCGAGCTGTTTCTGCCGCGTTAGTTCCGCGTCGGAACTCGTATTCAAAATTAACTCGAATTTTCGAAATATCCATCTTTCTTATCTAAGCTGAATAAAAAAAACAACTGAAAGTCGATAATCGAATGTTGCACATTTTTTAAAAGAAGAACTTCATAGGTAACATGTGAAAAAAGTTTCACTCAAAAATATCAAACCATGAAGGTTCTATGTTCTTTCGAAGTACCTATTACAATGAAAAGCAATTTCATACTTTAACCCCTATTATTATCGTGCATAATTTTTGTAATGTGTGTTTTATTTGGGTAGAAAAACTTTCTTTAATGATTGTTTATAAGCAAATCAAATGTACATCCCAATAATCGTATCTAATGAACACATAATCACAACCCTTTAATCTCAAAACACTTCACATTCAGCGACACACACAATTAGGTAACAATCTCGCCCCCGCTAAAAGCCCTATTGCGCCGTGACCTATTTTACCTAACTCTAATTAATCTATGGCATCCTAACGACATCGTTATAGCGAGTGCTAGCGAACGAACGAACGTAACGGCACGTTATCGACGATAGCTTATCGGTGTGCGCCGTTCAACGCTTAGAACGTACCTGCGCAGACGCATACGAGCCGCGCCGTTGTGATTTTAAAGTGATTCTGAATTTGCTACCTTTTTGACGTTTGCTGAATTTTGATGTGAGTTTTTTTTTTGAGTATTCCATTCTATTATTTTCTAGTTTATTATTTTTATGTTACTAGTACATATTTTAAAAGTATTGTTCACATTTTTTTTCAATCTACCAACCCGCACTGGGCCCGCGTGGTGGATTACAGTACAGCCCACTCCATCTCACAGAGGCCTGTGTCCCAGGAGTGGGAACATTATAGGCTGATTATGTACGACTCGATAATATTTCTCCAAATTTCGATGTGTTAGTTTGTTATGTACATTTCAGAGCTAGTATGTAATGGCGGTGGTGACGCGAAGTGTTACGTCATTTTCACAGTTTACATTACAAAGGTACAATATTATGTTTTCATCATACTGTACTATTCTTATCATTTTATTGCTAGAAGTATGTATGTAATATTAAATAAGGTTTATGGCAGGATATATTTTTGACGGTTTGTGCAGCAGAATCCTACTAATATTATAAACACGAAAGTTTGGATGGACGGATGTTAGTTACTCTTTCACGCAAAAACTACTGAACGTATTTGGATGAAATTTGGTACACAGATAGTTTATAACGAGATTTAACACATAGGATACTTTTTATCCGGATATTCCCACGGGTTCAACACATATGCGGGTGAAACCACGGGGCGCAGCTGGCTTTACTATAAAACGGTGAAGGAAAACATCGTCAGGAAACCGACATGTCCTAGAACCTAAAAATCAAAGACATGTGACATCTACCAACCCGCACTGAGCCCGCGTGGTAGATCACAGCCCACTGCAGCCACTACTGGGACACAGGCCTCCTCTCTGTGAGAGGGAATGGGCCGTAAATCCGTAATCCACCAAGCGGGCCCAGGGCGGGTTGGTAGAATCACATGTCTTCGAATTTTTGTTCCTAGGACATGAAATAAATTACTCAAAGTAAAGCCGCTGTCTGGGTTCAAACCCACGACTATAATTGTGTGCCTAATTAATTCCTTAATTACTTACATAAATATTAAAGATATCTCGATGTTTAAGTCATGTTATAAAACCCGTGCGAAGCAGGGGCGGGTCGCTAGTTATAAGTATAAAATCTCTATCTCAGTTTTTATTTATTTTGGCTTCTCTCCGAGATCCGACGTGATACGTCTCTTTAATGTCTTCCCAGCATATTTTTCTAATTAACAGTCTGCAGATATTAATTTCGAGAAACCATTGGATTGGTAGAATTTGTTCAATTGTCTAGATTATTTGCATGTACTGTGTAGGGCGAATTTCTCCTAACTTTTATATAATAAGTCTTACATAATATCTTATAAGTCTGACAGTTTTTGCATACATCAATTTTTAACCGACTTCTAAAGAAGGAGGAGGTTCTCAATTCGGATGGTTGTATTTTTTTTTTTAAATGTTTGTTCGCGCATAACTCCGTCGCTTGCTAACCGATTTGAAAAATTATTTAAATTTTTTTTTTTGGAAATGGTATACTTCCCAAATGGTCCCATTGAAATTTCTACAAGATCTGATGATAAGTTTCGGAGACAGACAACGGAACTCTTCAATAAATGCCAGCAAATCAACGGCTATTGCTGCTATCGCTTATGTATGTATTGTTTACGCAATCACACAACATAACGTCACGCCTGTACCCTCTAAAGGGGTACGCAGATGTGTTCAGTATACTATGGTACACCCTCATTTCTGTCAAAGTTGTTATTGGGGTACCTCTAATCTTGTAAGTATATACGAATTTGTGTGAGGTAGGTACAACTAAAAAGTGAAAAATAAAAACTATTTTACAAAAAAAATAAAACAACCGACTTCCAAAAAAAACACTACAAAGAGAAAAATAATTTAAAGTCGATGTCAAAAAACAAAAATACGGAACCAGCGACACCGACTTCCGAAATTGAAAGTTATTTTTCTCTTTGCAGTGTTTTTTTTGGAAGTCGGTTGTTTTTTTTTTTTTTTGTAAAAAAGTTTTATACCATGGACACTTTGGTAAAATCAGTCCTTAGTGGTAAAGAATTCTATTATTTTTTCTGTGAGCTGTGCTGGTCCATTGTTAATGGATCCGAGTTACGACTTAAACCCTGCACCGTAATTGCGTAACACAATATTAATCTCATTTTGAAGCATATTGCTAATCCATTGCTTCATATGTTCGAAAAAATTGTCTGCTCAACAACACAATGAATGTTGTTGAACTGTCAAAACTTAATGATAACATGTTACGCAATTAGCCTGCAAGTAAGATTTTGTGTGTTCTGTAATTTATTTCTTTTTCACTAAAAACAGTGAAGGAAAACATCGTAAGGAAACTGGCATGTCTTAGAACCAAAAATACGAAGACATGTGACATCCACCACCAACCCGCACTCGGCCCGGTGGTATACTCTTTTCTTAGAGGCCCTTATTTTCTTTATAATCGTGTTCCAAATCACAGATTAAAATCTAAATACAAAAACAGAAGGTGCAAAACAATAAAATAAAAACAAAATGAAACATTTATTTTAGAGATGTTTTGTTTTTAGTATTCCATATTTACAACGTACATTGTACATTCAAAGAATTTGACTTCCAAAAAGATGAGGGTCGGACGTGGACGTTAAACAATGCTTTATCACAGCGGAGAATCGAACACCAGACCGCTGCCAAGAATTGAGTTGGCGTTGACTTTTTAGCAAAGCTCGCTTGAATGATTTTGTTCTTTTAGTTTTGTCAGCATATTTTTAAATGAATCAAATAAGTGAATGAATAAAAAATAACATCAAGCTTGTGTTCCTCGAAGGGGTGGGCAGGTGTTTAACACACTTAAGTCTCGCCCGTTTTATACTCCGCAGACGTCTGGGAGTGGGCCGTACCCACCACGCGGGCCCAGTGGGGGGGTGGATGTCGCATGTCTGCGAATTTTCGGTTCAAGGTTCATGGACATGTCGGTTTCCTCACGATGTTTATCGGCAGAGTTAATTATTACCATTACGGCAACCCACATCTTCCCATACTCATTCAAACCAATTCCAGTTTTGCTTTGAAACTAACCCATAAAAACATTATTGAGTCGATTTCCTATCTAACCTACTGACTCGTTCGCGTGGAAGTCGTAAGATACACAATATACTAAAATAACAGCCATATTTAAAAACTTCCTCGGCATCACACGCCCGCGCTATTTCGGTCACCTAATTCCATTTTGTCTAGCGTTTATTCAGTTTTTTTTTTTAATTCATTTCCTAAGGGTCGTCGCGCAATGTTAAAAAGCACCCGTTTAGCTTCCTAAAGAATTGGGCTATCAAATGCAAAAAGAATTGTTCAAACCTGACTGGTCGTTCCAGAGATTAGCTCGTTCGAACAAAATAGTTCTTCACATTCATTATATTGGTATCCATCCATACTAATATCATAAATTCGAAAGTAACTCTGTTTGTATGTTATCTTTTCACGCCTAAACCACTGAACGAATTTCGATAACATTTGGCTGGTATGGAGATAGATGTCTACCGGGAAGGACATAGGCTGGGTCTCGGTAGCACGTTCCCGTGAGATAATTTCCGACATCCACTCGGGCAGAAGCTAGTAGATAATTTAACTTTTTACTAATACTATGTTTACTTACTAGCTGCGCCCCGCGGTTTCACCCGCATACGTTTTGATTCCGTGGGAATATCGCGATGAAAAGTATCCTATGTGTTAATCCAGGGTCAGCTACGTCCATGCCAAATTTCATCAAAATTGGTCCAGCTGTTTGAGCGTGAAGAAGTAACAAATATACAAATACACACACTCAAACTTTCGCCATTATAATATTAGTGTGGTGTGTATTAGATCTGGTTTGTGGAGGTCAGATAGGCAGTCGCTTCATGTAAAATACCTACTGATATTCAGTTGCGGCCGGTTAGACTGGAAGCTGACCCCAACATAGTTGGGAAAATGCTAGGCAGGTGATGATTTTGATTGCAGTAGAATAATCAATGTTTTTACAAAACACAGTACCATTCTCTTTATTAAAAAATCTGCAGATACGAAAAACAGTAAGTACCTACGCTCTATTTGGCTATTTTCCTAAAAAAATCAAATTAGTCCGTCAGTTAGATTATCAAAAAATATTGAACCCGTATTTTTGCTTTTGTCAATTATATAAAAAATGATGAAGATATCGCCCGTTAAAGTTCCGCGTGACGTCACTTGCTTGCAACACTTTTGCAAGCAAGTGACGTCACGTCCCCCCACTCCCTAATTTTGACGCGCTTTATCTTTGTCATTTTTTGTTTGATTGACAAAAGAAAAAATACGTGTCCATTATTTTTCGATAATCTAACTGACGGACTAATTATAATAATTATTTTTTTACCCAGGCAACTACCCTATTATCATGTTCGTAATATCATAATAATGTTAAGCTCAAGAGTTTGTTTGAACGCGCTAATCTCTGGAACTACCTTTCGGATGCAAAGTTCCTTTAGCATTCGTAGCCCAATTTAACATCACGCTACGACCCTTAGGAGCCGTGCAAAATGAAAATAGGCACTAAGAACACTAAGCGAAAATGAAATTATAGTGCGGGCGACCGATGCGATGCGATGCGACGCGGTGTGTCGGACGCCGAGGTAGTTTTCCAAAAAAAATCGGCTGATATTTTAGTTAATTGTGTATCTTACGACTTCCACGCGAACGAAGTCGCAGGCAGAAGCTAGTCTAACTAAAAATGCCTGATACGAAAAACAGTACGCTCTTTCATGTCAGCATATAAATATAATTATCATGTTCGTAATATAATATTAATGTTATTAAGTCTATCTTCGTAGAGCGTTGTTGTTTACTATAAAAAAGCGTTGTTGTATCACTGAAATATGATTCCGTTACTAAGTGCAAGCTAATATAAATACAAAAAGGCAGTGTTTCTCAAACTTATTTTGTTTAATGACAAATGTAGGAAAATCACAAAACATCGTGAAAGGCATGTGACATATAACAATTCGCACAGGGCCCGCGTGGTGGATTATAGACCCCTCTCGAAAGTCTGTGCCCCAGCCGTGGGGACGTTATAGGCTAATTATGCTGAAGGAAAATCAAAGTCATAAGCCATTTATTGAAACTAAGCTGAGAACCAGCACTTTTTGAACGTCAAAATTAAATAAGAGACAGTCCCTCAAAACGGCCGCCCTTCACTACTTCCTAGTGCTTTAGCTGGGAAGAAGTGGCGCACCAAACTCCTCAACAGCACAGACATTATAAGGTTTCGTCTCCCACGTTTTTAAGAGACGTATGAAAATTTACATCCTTAAAGGATATATCAAAAATCCTACTTCCTACTAATTTTATTTGCGAAAGTTTGTATGGATGGATGTTTGTTACTCTTTCACGTCAAAATTACTGAACGGATTTGGATGAAATTTGGCACACAGATAGTTTATAACCAGTATTAACACATAGGATACTTTGTATCCCGATATTCCCACGGGACCGAAACTTATGCGGGTGAAACCGTGGGTACTTATCTAAAATTCTTGATATTTAATGCCTGTCTTATCTATGTATGCGCTCTCAGTAAATAGTCTTCAATATTTTATTTATATGATGGAACCTGGCCGACACAAATACGGGCTCCACCCTGCAATGAACTTCCTTTCAGGTCCCCCTATTTTTCCAAAATAAACAAAGTTCATTCCTTCTCGATATCGATCGTCGCGTAATATCGGACGTTCTTCGATCTGTGACGTACACGACACAGCTATTCACACGACTTATCTCCTGTTTATATTGCATGTATAAATATTAAATATTATGCATGTAAAAATATGCGGTGTGCTAACTCTAACTGTAATCTTTGGACGTGTATCTGATAGTGATTTTATCATTAAAAGAGTTTGGTGCTGGGCACCTTTTTGGGGTGAACGAAAATCGGTAGTATCCTAAAATATTTATCTTATATTAGCAGGAACATCTATTGAAATAGTTCATGCATAAGCATCAGCCTATAATATTCCCACTGCAGGGAGTCAGGCCTCCTTCCTTCAAGAGTGGGCTGTAAATGCTGTAATTCACCAAGCGGGCCCAGTGCGGATTGGTAGATGTCAACACGCTTGTCGCGCAAAATCAAAAGTCATTTATTCAAATTAGGCTGAGAATCAGCACTTTCCTAACGTCAAAATTACAAAAGACAGTCCACCAAAACGCCCGCCCTTCACCACTTCCTAGTGCCTTCGCTGGGAAGATGTGGCGCAACAAACTCCCCAGCAGCACAGCTGTCTGTTCTACTATAAATCCAGGTTTCGTCAAGCAGCGCCGGACGTATACATAAGGCTATTTTGATTCAGGAAAAAAGGCAAATTTTCCGGTTGTAATAGGCTATTCCCAAACATCTTATTTATTAAAATCACAGCCTCTATTGCAGTACAGTTCTTCAAAATAAAACTAAATATAAATGTTTTTTGTACAGTCACATTCGCAACACGACTAAAAGTCTTATCTTATTTTATTTTTACTAGCGACTAACATATTTCGGAGAATCATCTGCTATCATAATATTTGTTAAGTGCACTACTTTGTTAAACATGCTGTGTTTCTCGAAGTTTTAAATAAGATCTCCATTTTATTTTAACAAGTTTACAGACTAGTAGAAGTTTTCTAAGACTTAAACATAACTGGCTAAAATGCGGGTGGGTGTAGTAATGGTACCCCTGCCTTACCCTTTTTTTTTTTTTTTTTGAGGATGGGAAATATCAAATGACCCCTCCCCCTCTGGGTGGAGCAGAAGGGAGTGTCAGACTCTTACTGATTGTTCCAGGGCAGCGGTAACCCTTTCGGACGATCCCGCTACCCTCTGCCTTACCCTTCGGGGGATACAGGCGTGATATTATGGTAGAAGTATTTTTAAGAGATTTCAACAGGTTATAATTATAACAGGATACATACATAAACTGCCGCCTTCTTCCCATAGGAGTAGGCAGAATCTACAGAGCACCACCTGCTACGATTCTTAAATACTCCTTTTGCTTCTTTTAGGAACGTTCACAGTCTGATCTCAGTCTCAACCTGTCAAAAATACCTCTAATTCCCTACACTTTGACAAGTTTTTGACATTCGTTTGTCGCAGAGATGAGACTGCGACTAGATTTTGAACGTTTTAAATTACGAGAATTGGCCTTCTAGTCATACACATACGTCGGTTATTCTTGGGAGTATGACAGGATTCTTTGATACAAATCCACCTTTAAACCAAGTATGGTGATTATGGAAATGTCCATGGTGATGTACTTAATTGTTTCTTTTACTTAGCTACTAGAAAACCAAATATTTGTCTGTGGACATTTTGGGGTAGCGAGTAGAGTGGAACAGTTTGAGTAACACTGACCGCTTGTGCAATCAAAATAATATGCACTTAGCATTAAAGTGAAAGTACATTTTTTTGCAGAATATTCAAAGATCACTTGCTATACCTGTTTGTGGAGAAATATGTATGTTTTTGCCTTTTTTTTTTTTTTTCTGGGTGGGAAATCATCAAATGACTCCTCCCGCTCTGGGCGGAGCAGAAGGGAGTGTCAGACTTTTACTGACTAAAACCCACCCGTGTTCCTTCAGTTGCCTGTGCCAGGGGCCACGGTATCTCTTTCGAACAACCCGCAGCCCCGGCGGCATCGGCCCTAACGGACCCCGTCAGTTCGTGCTGACAGCTCTTTGAGGCGCGCGTGGAACACAACGCGCCGTCGACCCGGGTCTGGTCCTTACCGGGCGGCGAGCTGCCCATAGCTCGCCGCCCGCAAGCCCGCGCCTACGGTGGCCGGGAGTCGGCTGTTGACTCCCGTCCAGGGCGTCTCCTGCGGCGGCTAGGAGCGCGAGGGTGCAGCGATTGCCTCTCCCTCGCACGCTCCGCCTCCTCCTTCGCGAGCATAACTGCTTCGCAGAAGGAGGTGACGGCCTCCCATTCACTCTCGCTCCGGACCATGGCCTGTATGAGGGCTGGACGCGAGAGGTCGCCGCCGCCGATCGCCGCCAAGAGGACACGGCGGGGTCCCGCCCAAGCCGGGCAGACCTCCACCGTATGCTCCACCGTGTCCTCCGGGCGATCCCCACAGTGGTGACACCCTGGCGTTTCCTCCCGCTTTATCCTGAACAGGAACCTCCCGAAACAACCGTGTCCGGTGAGGACCTGCGTCAGGCGGAAGGTGAGGGCGCCGTGGCGCCTCTCTAGCCACTCCTCAAAGAGGGGACTTATCGCCGCAATTGTGGCGTGCCCAATGTATGTTTTTGCCTTAGGCTTAAAAATAACTTGATCTCTTTGTAAATTATACAATTCAATAATGAGCCTGTTTTGTCCCACTGCAGGGCAAAGGCTTCCCTTTCCTTTTTCCACTCAACTCGACCCTGAGCTAATATGGACCATTTCCTCATATAGGCGTCAAGTTCGTCCCGCCATCTACTCCTGGGTCTTCTGCAATGCCGTTGCACGTTATACATATGGCTGTCCATTAGGTAATCCGTTTTTTGACAGATGGAACTAGTGATTGCAGCAACACACAATACATTGATTGATATATGTACGGTATTACAATGTCTGTAAGAAGCCATAAATAAGATAATTCAATAAGATAAGGCAGTTTATATATTCATGTTATTACGCATTTTAAAGTTAAATTTTACGTAATTTGGAATATGTACGGTCACCAAAGGAGATAAGTAACCAGGGCCGTCGGATATAGTTGAAGTTTAGTAAGAAACCGATGGATGTTTTCGAATTAATTTTAATTTCATTATTAGAAAACAAACAGTTCATTTATGAAATTACATTTCATTCGAAAACATCCATCGGTTTCTTACTAAACTTCAACTATATCCGACGACCCTGGTTACTTATCTCCTTTGGCGACTGTACGTTCTAAGACATCTGTCAAAAAACGCTTGACCTAATGGACAGGGTATAATTGTGTTACTCGGTAACTGGACTGTCGAGTTCAAATAGGCAGTCGCTCCTACAACGACCTAACTAAATAACTTCCGAGGTTCCGACCTTAGCCAAGCTCTATTTAAGGTTTTCCTCATAGTACGGTCTTTGACATGTCTACCTTATTTGGGCAACCATGGTCTTCTTGTGGGCAGGACTAGGTCAACATCCAAGGTATCTTTTACTCACATGTTTCTTTACATATTCATCTTCAACATTTTTTCATTGGCACTCATTTACAGCCGGGGCCGCGACTTACGAGTTCGTAGGTTCGAACCCAGTCAGGCGCTTTACGTTGTGTAAATTATTTCATCACCACTGCTCTGAAAACGGTGAAGGAAAACATCGTGAGGAAACCGGCATGTCCTAGAACAAAAAAATTGAAGACATGTGTCATATGTCATCACCCACACTGGGCCCGCGTGGTAGACCCACAGACCAAACCCTCCCACAGAGAGCAGACCGGTGTCCTAGCAGTGGGAACGTTATGATGACATCAACAGCTGGACTATTTTGTAAAAATCTCGCCTGGGAAACTTAGGTGAAGTGAGCTGGTAAGGAGCTGTCATTCCACCTGATGCTAGAGACAGCTCTCTTCACCTTAGTTTATATAGATCGCCAAGGCATCATCATTTGCCTAGCCTTTTCCCATTGAGGTTGGCTTCCAGTCTTACCGGACACAGCTGAATACTAGTATTTTACATGGAGCGACTGCCTATCTGACCTCCACAATCCACTAAGGGACTTAGGAATGTTGTCAAAATATAGGTCCTAGTTTTCGGCTTCAGACTGGCGATTACATCTCATAGATATTAAGTTTCCATCATGGAAAATTTTCAAATCATCAAAAACAAAACATCAAATCAAAGAGAAAAAAAAAAAATCAATCAATCAATCATCAATCATTATCAAATCTTAATTATCAATTAAAAATGTAATTATGAAAGTTCATTACTCCAGGTAAAATAATTACAGTAGTGTCATTCAGTCTCTAATAGGTCTAGATTTAACTGAATTTATTGTTTCAGTCTAGACTAGATATAATTAACAGACACGGACGTAACTAACTTACTGAGCTAGATAAAGTTCAAATATTTAGGTTAGAAACTTAATTTAGAAGTATGGCGATAGAAACTTAATTTAGAAATACGCGCGCAAATGCAAATCCAGATGCGCGCTTGCAAATTTTTCACATTAATTTTGCGATTATTTTCTTTCGAGAAAGCAATATTTTTCGGCCCTTAGCGTTTTACGCAGCATATTCTGCTGGTGCCTCGTCTAATCAAAATCTGACATCTACAATTTTCTTCCATCTCTTTCTAACCTGTTAGCGAGGGAAAGCAATATTCTTAGGCCACTGCACAACAGATTCAGGTCAGTGCAGGTAGTTAGTCTACTTCAAATATTAGTACTTCATTGTCTGCTTGATTTCTCCTGTCGCCACAAAAGGTCGTGAGGAATGTATTAGAAGTACGGTTATAATTAGATTAGGCCGCCTCGTTGGTCCAGTGGTCGCAAGCGCTACCGCTGAGTATAAGGTCTTGGTTTCGCTTCCCAGTTCGGGCAAAATGATATTGGATTTTTTCATCAGTAATTTCTCAGCCCGGAGTCTTGTTGATGGCAATAGCGTCGCACCCTACTACATGGCTCTTAACATAACTGGCGAATGGTACAGGTACACCGTTCCCTAACCACTTCTCTCAAAATCTATGGGCCTTAGTTGCCTGAAATAAATTGATTATTATATTATATTATATTATTATTAAAACGGTGAAGGAAAACATCGTGAGGAAACTGGCATGTCCTAGAACCAATCATTCGAAGACATGTGACATCTACCAACCCGGCCCTGGGCTCGCGTGGTAGACCCACACCCCAAACCCTCCCACACAGGGACCTGTGTCCCAGCAGTGGGAACATTATACTGATGCTCTACTCGCGTTTCCGTGTTCTCTATGTTCTTCCACATTCCCGATGCCCTTATCATAAATACCTACACAATTTTCCGGCTCTACAACCTTCCAGCGATATTAACGCATGGACAATGCCCTTCGGCGTAGAAACAGGCTTTGAAGTTAGAATATTCTAAAACGGAAAATTAATTACGTCGTCTTTTGTTTATCAAATTAATTGGGTTTAGAGCTGTGTGGTGTGGTATTCCGAAACAGGCTATGATTTCGAACAGTCTAGAACAGAAATGAAATTTAATATAATAATTATGGTGAATTTACAAAGATCACACACGTGGTCTTTCTCAGACTCTTAAAGAGTAACATGTTACCCATTCTGCATCATCTTCATTTCAGCCGAAAGACGTCCATTTCTAGTCATAGGCCACCCGAAGCACCTCTGTGCTTCCCGCATCCAGCGCATTCCTGCGGTCTTCACAAGGTCATCGGTCCACCTGGTGGCCTTCCAACATTACGTCTTCCGGTACGCGGTCGCAACTCTAGAACTCTAGGTCGCAACCTCCCCTTACACAAGTTAAATTGTTTTTGGGTTCTGAAAAAATCTGGAAACAACTTTACAGTCCCAGATTTTAAACACTCGCCTTCCTATTGTAATGATATTACGGCTGTAGACCTAATATGACTTGGCCTACATTACACTCAATTTATTGGTCGTTTTATCTATCTTTGATAAGACTAATAAAAGTGTAATATGTACTAACATAAATAATCTACAGCCTACGTGGCTAAAAATGATCAAATGCGCACACGCATCTAACCTCACAAAAAGGTGCCAACACACTTGAAACTCACACATACGTGGCTATGTATACTCCGCCATAAAATCCAACCAATGAGCAACCGCCAAGCGTTCACATAACGTGGCATACTGGCGTTACTAGTATATTTCCGCCCTAACGAATCCATCACGATGCCTTTCGTTATTCCGTTTAACGACGCTGAATCATGCGCATACAAAAATAGCCATATGACGTAATGTGTTAGGCTAACCGCGAATATAAGTCTTCTGCACAGCGTACAGAGTCTCATTCAGTTTAAAATTGCACAAGCCAATGTCAGGTTTTGAAATCGTTCGACGAGACCGTTTCGCAAAATAAATCATAATTCAAACGTTTGAATTGCGAATGTGTGTTCTATTCTTGAAAATTTAACGTCTGTTTTTGTTTCTGTTTTTAAATTAGTCTTTGTTTTTCGTTAATTTAGGCTTTGTTTTATTGCATTAAAGGTTTATTTTTGTGTGGCAAGTGTAGTATCATATTCGTTCGACTTATTTCACTGTGCGTTCTCATTTCGTTGTGCATGTGTTTGTGTAACGGGCGCTATCCGTTAGCGGCGTTCGCTACTTGAAGATAAATGTTTCTGATAATATTCGTTTATCTTTGAGATAATACGGTTATCTTTTCAATATAGTCATTGATGGTGGCACTGTCTGGGCTATAGTTGAGACAGCCGACTTGGAAAAGGAAGGGTATGTGTTTTGAATTTAACATATTTTTTTAAATATAATACGTTATTGTTTATTTAATTATTTTTCCAAAAAATATTTACAAATGGCGCTTACATTTTGTTACTCTAAAATATTTTTTAATAAACTGTTCTAGGTACTTATTCATTTCATTTTTAACTTTTTTAACGAATTTAATTCTAATTCTTTTATTCTTTTTTAATAACTAAATAATGATGGGATAATGATTCTAAAAATCAAAAGTAAACCTA
This sequence comes from Apamea epomidion, assembly GCA_947507525.1. Classification (NCBI taxonomy): domain Eukaryota; kingdom Metazoa; phylum Arthropoda; class Insecta; order Lepidoptera; family Noctuidae; genus Apamea; species Apamea epomidion. The sequence continues at coordinate 9,141,193 of OX382252.1, read as the reverse complement.
ATTAGGTTTCAAAAAATTACAATATCCAATGTTCAATATTTGGGTTTAATTTACTATAAATTTCTTGTTATTTTTTTTAATAATTAACTTAAACTTACTGCTACTGCAACTTACTGCTTACTTACTTAATTAACTTATATGCTCCTAGAATATTTTACCATATTTAACTCTACTACTACTACTGAATTAATGCTTGTTCAGAATCGTTTACAGAATCGATTTCTATCATTTCTGTTATTTTCCAAAAATGTAAACAAATATGAGTTTATGGAAAAATAACTTTAATTCCTACACAATAAATTTCAGTTTACGCTACAACTTCAAATATTTTTATAACTTTTTCAATAGTGCTAGTCACTCTGAAATCAGCCTAGTTTATATTAAAATAAAGTTGATATTTGTTTAACTTGAAATAACATCAATTTAAAACATTAGTTTGATTAGACTCTAGGTAATTTTTTATCCCAAAAATAATGAATGCTACATAATTACAGTCACACTTCCGCTTTAAAATTAAAACAAACCAAAATGGACGAAGCACCTACTACGCTAGACCCTTGTACGTGTGCGACTGTGTGCGTGTGTAGATTTGTAACCACTATTTTTCCCTCAATCAGTGTAATTAACAAACATAATTAACAAACACAATAAATAAACAACATTTTATACATAACTAGCGGACCCGGCAGACGTCGTCCTGCCCGACCGGGTCCAATTGTGTTTTCAAACCATCCAGGAACACATTGGAATATACACACAAAAATTTCATCCAAATCGGTCCAGCCGTTAAGGAGGAGTTAGGTGTCAAACACAACACACGTACAGAAGAATTATATATATTAAGATGGTATAAATTCAGTGTTGTGTTATAATTTTAACATAATATTCTAGTTGGGGTGTTTGGTGGTGTGCGTTAATTCCGGGACATGTTGTATAAGGATAAAGAAATCGATGTTTTTTCCTTCTGAAATTCTGCCTTCAGATTCAACATTATTTTATTACTGTTTGCTATTAATTCGTTAGTAGAACAAATATAAGTTATTCTTTTATTTAAGGAAATATCGATATTTTAAAGCCGTGTCATATATTATTTTTTATGAAGTTTTTTTTTTTACGTCTGTACCCAGCAAGTAAAATACTGGTATTCAGCTGCATCCGGTTAGACTGAAAGCAGAGCCCATTGTAGTTGGGAAAAAGCTAGATAGATGATGAAACATCATTAATGCAAAAAAACTTATGTTATGTCATGAAAACCGAATAAAACCGGTTTCAAAACTTAATCTTCGAGTTAAATAAAATCACTGTAGAGCTTTTAACACTAAATAAACAGCATAACCCACACGCGATTACAGTTCGTCGACCCTATCAATTAGGTCGTACTACGCGAATATTATGTAACCAACAGTGGGCCCTTATCGATGTTTTTCTCGATAAACTAATCGATTAAAACGTATGGGAGTGTATATTTATAACTGAACAACATGATATCCGGCGCTCGAATTTGTTGTGAAATTAAATTAGGTCAGAAATGACAACAAAAATGTTTGCGACGGATTTTCTTTGTCACTTTTCGAAGAAATGTTAGATTTTGATAGAAATTTAGGCCTCGTTGGATGAAGTTTATGTTTACCCGATAGACTAAATTGATTACTTTTAGTTCATAAAAACATTATTCAAAACCAATCAGGCGTTGCAGAAGAAAAAGTATTGTTTGGAAAGCAAAACCTACAACTTTTTAGTAAATAATACACTTCCCTGAAACTAAAACAACTGAATTTGACATGCTTTTTTTAATTGCAAGCATCACTTAGTTTGTTACCTCACAAAGCCTAAATTACTGAACCAATTTCAACAAAATGTTGTGTCAGTGAACTTGTCGTCTATCCAGCTAGAGTGTACTTTATCTAGCCTAATTGACGTCAAAGGAAATTCAATATGGCGGAAGATAAACGTCAAACTTTATTTATTCTTGTCTTTATTTCGGGTTTTCTATACATCATGCATATTATGGTTTTTTATTTAGTTTTCTTACAATATTTGTTTACTTAAAGTAGCAAAGTCATGTCTAAACATAGAACAAACGTGACTTCATCTAGGACAGCTAAAGACACGAAACAAAAACATGTGCCCATTATCTACGGTATTACCTTGTTTTGATTTCGTTACTGATAACGTGTTTATGATAAACGACTTCATGTAACGATTCTAGAATGTATTGAAGTGAACTTATAATACTTTCCTACTTGAATAGTTTTGAAGAGGGATGATACATGATGATTATACCTTGCTCTTTGTAGGACGGCAATTGATAAATTTTCAAGGGTAGAATTCACTCCTCTCCGGACACGGATGTTTCGGGAGGTTCCTGGACATCATCAGGCGGGAGGAGACGCCCGGGTGTCACCACTGCGAGGATCGCCCAGAGGACCCGGTGGAGCATACGGTGGAGGTCTGCCCCGCTTGGGCAGAGCACCGCCGTGTCCTCGTAGAGGCGATCGGCAGCGGCGGCGACCTCTCGCGTCCGGCCCTGGTTCAAGCCATGGTCCGGGACGAGAGGGAGTGGGAGGTGGTCACCTCCTTCTGCGAAGCAGTCATGCTAGCGAAGGAGGTGGCGGGATGGGCGAGGGTGAGATCCTCACGCCTCAGCCGCCAAGAGAGACGCTCCGTGTGTCGGGACCCGCGTGACGACTCCCGGCCACCGTAGGCGCGGGCCTGCGGGCGGAGAGCAATGGGTAGCTCTCCGTTCGATCAGGACCAGGCCCGTGCCGGACCGCGCGTATGTGTTCCATTCCACGCGCGCCTTAAAGAGACGTCAGCGTAGTTGACGGGGCCCGACAGGGCCGAAGCCTGCCGGGGTAGCGGGATCGTCCGAAAGCGTTACCGCTGCCCTGGTACATAAAGGGCTAGGGAAGGAACACGGGTGGGTTTTAGTCAGTAAGAGTCTGACACTCCCTTCTGCTCCACCCAGAGCGGGAGGGGTCATTTGATGATTTCCCATCCTCAAAAAAAAAAAAGAAAAAAAAAGGGTAGAATTCACTCGAACGTTCGGTTCAGTCCATTTATAATAATAATAATAAAACTTTTTAATTCGGACCAGTAGATATCCATATTTTTGTTAGTTACAAGACAAAACTTAAGAAATTAGTGTTAGTAAAACATTATTACATTATTAACACAATATATTATTATTATGCCGTCCGATGTAACACCCCGCAAATTCAGCATGCATGACATTATTTGCCTGCATGTAGTTCCACCCATCTCTCGAGCAGCGGGGAGTCCCATCGGTCAGCTAATACGCACAGAATGCTGTTGGTACTGGATCGCAGCCGTTCAAGCATAGAGGCGCAACGCTTACGCATTATTGCGGCAAAGCTGTCGATACTAGCCTTCGCAAACATGCCTGACGCACTGCAGAACCGCGGCAGCCCCATCAGCACCCTGTACGCATTACGCAGGTCGTCATGTGGCCGACGCGTATAACCGACCCATAAGCTGCACGTGTAGAAAGACTGGCAGTATGCTTTGAAAAGCGTATTCTTTACCTCATCACTACAGCGTGCAAACCCTATTTATTTATAACCTATTCAACGTTAAGTTAGCTCCACCGCTTTTTTTTAGCCAATGTTCTCCTACAGCAGGGCAAAGGCCTCCCTGTCTCCTTTCCACTCGTCTCTTGAGCTAGTGTGGACCAATCATGTCTGTAGATGTCAATCTCGTCCCGCCATCTTCTCTTAGCTCTGCCTCGATGTCGTCCACCGCTTTACATAGTCTTAATTGCTCCAGAGCACCCACCGTCTTTCTCAGAATCTTAAAGTTTGAAGCTTAAAAAATCAAATAAGTTGGCAATACACAATTTTCCTTCTAAAGATTAAATAATGTTTATTTTCACAAAACGTTCAATATTCAGCAAATATGTTCTTCCTGCCTCTTATCACGAGGCGCACCTCGAGCGCCCAAATCAGACCTGTCGATGTATACATAGAATCGAATGAGCAAACAAACTAACCGATACAACACGTTAAATCAATTTATTTTATCTGTTTCCTTCCGATGTTTTACGCAACTTTTTTTATTTAGGCAAAGAAAGTTTGTATTGGCATTCTTTATTATTTTTTAATTTGTTTATTTGCTCGGGCGTGTCGGCTTTCAGTCAAACTTTTTTTTTAAATTAAGTAAAAAGTTTTTTACCTTCCAATTTTTGTTTGTGAATTGGTTCGGGTTCCTCAGAAGTTTTTTTGTTAAGGAAATTCGTTTATGAATGCCTTATCTTCATGCTTTGGTGGTCCTAAGGTGTGTCTGATGTTACAAAAAAGCATTTCAAAGCCATTTCCTTATAATTCACTTAGATTGAATGATTGCATTGCCTTTAGGTAGGTACTCGACTGAAAAGTTCTTTTTTCATGTCTATACTGTCGTTTCCGTATAACTATTGTTTTTGTTTGGTCTGAAGAGTAGATTCTATTGAAGCTGAGAATGTATTGTTTACTAGCCGTTCCCCGCGACTTCGTCTGCGATCCAGGATGAAAAGTAGCCTATTTTCTTACCCAGGTCATGGTCTAGACAGAAGCCCAAAAGTCTGAGAACCAGTCTTACTAAGGGGTATCGTTTTTCCCTGTAAGTAGGTTGTGGAGGTCAGAGCCCGTATTCCCGTAATTTAAAACGTTCAAAATCTAGTCGCAGTCTCATCTCGGCGACAAACAAATGTCAAAAACTTGTCAAAATGTAGGGAAATTAGACGTTTTTTTGACAGATTGAGACTGAGATCAGACTGTGAACGTTCTTAAAATTACGAGAATTGCCCCTCAGATAGACAGTCGCTCCATGTAAAATACTAGTTATGCTAGTATTCAGCTGCATCCGGTTAGACTGGAAGCCGATCATTTCCCAACATGGTTGGGAAAAGGCAGCTCGTTTATCTTGTAGCCATAAGGACGTTTTTCGTACGTTGCACGTTGGGTTGACCGACTGTACTGTTCGTCTGTACTGTACAGTCCGAGCGAGTTCAAGGTGCCTCGAATTAGGCAACCACGACATAATACAAGGTCTCGTGAGATTCGCGATGTGTACGTCATAGCATTTATCTATTATGTTATGTATAGTCGTTATGTGAGTAGGTACCTATTGGGTAGACATACGATCAATAACTCAGGCTATTGCAATCCACTGCTGGACACAGGCCTCTCCCAGGCCTGTGTGCCACAACACCCTGTCCTCCGTTTTCCGCATCCAGTCTGTCCCAGCCGCCTTCTTTAGGTCGTCCGTCCCACACTACGCTTGCCAATACGCGGTCTCCACTCCAGGACTCAGGATAGGAAGGGTAGGCACACACGTCACTGGAAAATATTCATCATTTGTGTAGCCTTTTTCCAACTATGTTGTGGTGGGCTTCCATTCTGCTCCAGCTGAATACCAGTATTTTAGAAAGAACGAAAGAAAATACATTTATTTGCGGCAAACATGACGCATAATAAAAGGACATAAACACACAAAATAAAACAAGTTGGGGGTAAACATGCGTCACATTCCCGCAAAACGGCCATCGCTCATTATAATACCCTATACGAGACAGAGCCCCAGCGCTGGTTTTCAGCGGCAGCCGCCATTTACATGCGGCTTTTTACATGGAGCGACTGCTTATCTGGCTTCCACAACCCAGTTACTGGGTAACACGATACCCCTTAGTCTGCCTCGTTAGTCCAGTGGTCGCAAGCGCTACTGCCGAGCATGAGCTCCTGGGTTCGATTCCCAGGTCCGGCAGAGTTACTGGGTTTTTTTTCATCAGGAAACTCTAGAAACTACTACTACTGGAAAATATTATGGCAATAAATTATTAGGGAAATATTGACATACCTGACTCTAACCAAACACGCATTGTGTACAAAATTTATTAGAGCTATTTATACCAAACTAAACGTAGGTTTTACATGTAAGTAGATAATACGTATGAAATACAGGTTCAAGTCAGAGATATCGCGGCATCGTATTTCTGACGCCCCAAACCCCTCAAGGTTTACCTAAATACCTGGTACATGGAGTAGGAAGAAATGGAGTGCCAGTGTGTACTGGGTCAATAGGATACAAATCAAATCAAAAGCATTTATTCAAATTAGGCTGTGAATCAGCACTTTTCGAAAGTCAAAATTACAAAAGGCAGTCCTCCAAAACGCCCGCCCTTCACCACTTCCTAGTGCTTTCGCAGACGATCTCGTTTCTGCTGATACGTCTTAATGAGTGCAGTATCTGTCGCCTGCGAAAAGCTGTCTAAGTTTCCAAGTCCAAAATGAGAGCAGTGGTGGCCCTGGTATAACTGCCGCGACTAACAATTTGTAGGTCGTAGCTTCGAACCCAGACAGGCGCTTTACTTTGTGTAAATTATTTCATCAACACTGTTCTTAAAACGGTGAAGGAAAACATCGTGAGGAAACCGGCATGTCCTAGAACCAAAAATTCGAACTACACGCGTACTATTCCCTCGTGGTACATTACAGCCCACTCCCTCTCGACGAGAGGAGGCCTGTGTTCCAGCAGTAGGAACAGTAAAGGCTGATTATGCAGACCAGCTGCAATATTCAATACATATTATCTCTCCATTAATTAGACGAAACCATAAAGTTTCAAGTGTAGCACTCAATCGATAGCTCTTATTTATGTATGGAGTATTTCTGGGGCAGCCCCAAGGCCGTAGAAATTCATTTCATATTAATATTATGTACCTACGTTGAAATGTTTAGTGTATGCCTGTGTATGTAATATGACAGTTGCGGCTTATGGCTGGACAAGGGGACAAACAGAAGGCCAATTCACGTAATTTAAATTGTTCAAAATTTAGTCGCAGTCTCATCTCGGCGACAAACAAATGTCAAAAAGGTAGAGAAATTGAAGGTATTTTTGACACATTGAGACTGAGATCAGACTGAACGTTGGAATTGCCCCTCAGATATAGGAATAATGTGGACTCCTGTCCAGCTTTGTTAAAATATCTGCATAGTGAGTGCTTACCAACAAGTACCTGTTAGTTTTGTCTTTGTTTTATTGCAAATTGATTACTAACTGAAATTGTCCGTATATTCAAATCACAACTGTTATTCTTTGACAATTGTATGTAATAGCTATTACACGGCAAATTAACGAAGGGTTTCAATTTATTTTAACAACTAGCCCTCGTCTTCGACCGCGTGAAATTTCGGCCCCGGGTCGCATCCCATCGCCCACCCGTGCTACTATTTTATTTTCGCTCAGTGTTCTTTCTGACTTTTTTTGATTTTGTTCGACTCTTAAGGGTCTTAGCGTGATGTTGTCCTATAATGAATGATGTTAGCTTAAAACCTCCCTCAGGAATTGGACTATCAAATACAATAAGATTTTTTAAATCTGACCGGTTGTTCCTTGTATTTTTGATTGTGTATGGTTTAATTTGTGATCTTCCTTTACGAGTCACAATAAATACTTTTTCTTTCTCTTTTTACTATTTGAGTATCTGGCAACATTCTGAGCTATCTGCTACCAAGAGCCTCCTTCAAAAATATCACTTCCTAACTCCGTGTAGAATAGCTTAAAATCGATGTGCCATGACTTTGAACCCCTAAATACACCCCCAAGTATCATCCCTGCCCTTGGGTGGTAGTAACTAACAAATAAAATTTAGCCTTGACCGTAAAAACCCTCGGTTTTGTTTTGCTGGCTGATCTTTTAGTTTTTTTTTTATGTTGAGGTTGTGGCTCAATAATAACAGCCGCACGGGTCGATCGATCAGGTTAAGCTACGCTTGCCGCGGTTAGTCCGTGGATGGATGACCGGAAAGCACGTTAAGCCGGTGGTCCCGGCTGTCATTCGTGGATCTTTGACAGTCGTTACGGGTCGTCAGAAGCCCGAAAGCCTGACAACTTTTCTTGCCAAGGGGTATCGTATTACCCATTAACTGGGTTGTGGAGGTTAGATAGGCAGTCGCTCCATGTAAAATACTGGTATTCGGCTGCATCCGGTTTGACTGAAAGCCGACACCAACATAGTTGGGAAAGTCTAGTTAGACGATGGTTGAAGTGTCGGTAGGTACGTTCGCTTTCTCGGTAAAAGAGGGTATTCTATCCGACCTGTAAGAATTCGTTCAGTTTGAAATAGGAATAAAAGAACAACTGTCAAATGATTATCCTTCTTTAATTGAAAAATAAATTACTTTTTTTTCCATTTTCTGTAGTATTTTATTGTTTCCATGTAAAAAAAAAATGTGTTTTTTAATTGTTTGTAAACAATGTTTTTTTATTTCATTTTTAATGGGATAGATAAACTGCACATTGTCGTGGCATTGTCGTAAAGTATGTTTTTGTAATCTATTTTGGATGTTGCATTAATTGCTAATGAGACAATGTAATAAGTATACTGATAAGTATACTTCGATCCCATGGGAATATCGGCATAAAAAGTATCCTATATATTAATCCTGGTTATAAACCATCTGTGTGCCAAATCCGTTCAGTAGTTTTTGCGTGAAAGAGTAACAAACATCCATCGATCCATCCTTACAAACTTTCGCGTTTATAATATTAGTAGGATTATTCCCCGCCTAACTTTACTACGTCCAAACCACGTCAATATCGTGTCTCGTAGAAACCCCTGTAACGGCAAGGAATTGAAATGTCAATCGTACGGACAACATGTATTTTGACAGTTCAAACCACGCCGACTTCGCGTTCTTTTCGCGCGGTTATGTTCTTTGTGTCATAGAGAATACGTTAATAGCAGAGGGGCAATTCTCGTAATTTTAAGAACGTTCAGGCTGATCTCAGTCTCAATCTGTCAAAAAATACTTCTAATTTCCCTACATTTTGACAAGTTTTTGACATTTGTTTGTCGCCGAGATGAGACTGCGACTAGATTTTGAACGTTTTAAATTACGAGAATTGGCCTTCAGATGTCGGGAATTCGTGATTAACTAAGGAATGGACGTGGTTTCGAAGTAAGTGAATTGGGACCCTGTATGGAATTTTCGCGCGGCATAAGAACGGTGAGGGCAAATCACCATTTAAATCTTTGTTTTCGTCTCTGGTTTAACAAACAATATTTTAATTCGTTAACCAACCAAAACGTGGTTTACTTTACCAATCAGTATGTAGATCACTTTCACGCGTCTGCACGTACGGCCTAGAAATTGATCGGTGACCGCGATGTGACGTCATAGTAACAATTATCAATCTGGCGAACTGTAATATTATAGCTGTAAGAGCTCATGGTGAAGGAGCGCGTTCGAGGAAGTAGAAAGAAAGAGGAAAGAAATAAAGTAGGTACTTTTATTTGCGGTAAACATGACGCAAGGAAAAAACACAAACACAAAAAAAGCAAGTTGGGGGAATATCTGGTGGCACACGAGTTTTTGCCAAACTATTTATATCTGAATTCTTCATACACTTCATAGATGAATCTCTAGCTCTTCATCATCTTCCCAGCCTTTTTCTAACTCTCTTGTAGTCGGTTTCCAGTCTAACCGGATGCAGATTTTACATAGAGCGACTGCCTATCTGACTTCAAAAACCCAGCAACTGGGTAACACGATACCCCTTGGCAAGACTGACTGTTAGACCTCCGAGTACCCGTATCAATTGTCAAAGGTCCCTGATTGTCACCCATCTACGGACTGGACGCGGCAAGCATTACAGTAGTTACTTAGAGCACTTCTATTGCTGAAACTTTGTATGCATTGTTGAATCACAAATTATGTTGCATTTTAATTCCTTCGGCACATGACGTAAAGACTACAACATGTACTCGTGTATATGTAATAAAAAATGTAATCTAGATCACTTTCTACGCCTTGAACTTGTACAGTGTACACGTGCGCACGAGTCTTATATTTAGATCTTTTTTAGACGGCCAAGAGTTAGTGTGTGTTTGCTTGTCTGTGATGTCGAATGAAATGGTGTCGTGTTATAGTAACCCAATTTTTTAAAAAGGTGCATTACTTTCATTGTTATTATTTATTTATTATTTTAATGAACAAATACTTAGTTTATAAGCGCCTGTTTCCTGTTTCTTGGCCTACTGATAGCCATTATCCAACTTTTTTCATATATTATACAGAGTTACGAAATTATCTGGTAGATATTTTAACCGGGTTATATCAGGAGGGAAAAAATATCGGGCGGTGGAAAAATTGCCCAAAAACTACTTCCCACAAAAAATACTAAAATTAAAATGTTATAGATACCTTCTATTAAGCATGATTATAATCACAACCCCCTTTATTCATAAACGTTGTTTAAAGTGAAGTAGGTACTTATACCCTGTCCATTAGGTAAACCGTTTTTTGACAGCTGTCTTAGAACGTACATATTCCAGATTAAATAAATACATAAACTGCGTTATCTTATTGAATTATCTTATTTGTGGCTTCTTATATACATTATAATACCGTACGTGTATCAATCAATATATTGTGTGTTGCTGCAATCACTAGTTCCATCTGTCAAAAAACGGTTTACCTAATGGACAGGGTATAGTGATTAGCGACTGTTTAACCATACATTTTGACGTTTGAACGTCACTTAACACAATCTTGAAAAAATGACCTCTTTTTGGAACACATATTAAGTTAAAATAAAACATTACCCATTGATGTTTAACATGTTTTTACATACAATTGTCGACATTGTGGCGAATTGATTCGGCATCGCTAAATACCCGTGATGATAAATTGATAGGCTCGTCTTTGTACCGAAGATATGGTTCCTATTTAAAGTCCATGGTGGTGTCATGTCTACTTAAAAACGACGGATGGATTGTGTGAATGATGATATGGTAAGAAAGGGGTGATTACCGAGATGACGACTAATAGAGAGAAGTATGGATGAAAAAGACATTTTGCGCCGACCAAATAAATTTGGAATAAGTGCGGAAAAATCGCTGAAAAGTTCTCGTTTCTACTATTATTGTTCAACCAAGCCTACCAAAGCTAGAAATAAAATTCCATTCATAGTTATTTTACCTCTGACAGCAAACTTATTGTAACGAGAATAAATATCAATGTGAATTTGACAATGATGCAAAATCATGTTAAATAACTTTGAAAGGACTGTACAAAATCAACAAGGAAACTACTCTTTAAAATCTTACGATTCCCGCAAAATCTCTCATAACAGCGTAAAAATCTTCGTCAATAACGTCGTAATTCGCTGGCAGCCTGCCAGAAGATGTTTGTGTCGTTTGCTCCCGTACCGTGATAATACTGCATGCGACCTGCGGCCATTGTGCATAAGATAATGGTCGTTTTAAGCCAAAATGCTGTAACAGTGGGTTTTGGTCGCGAGAGTTGATGTAAGTAAAAATTGTTATGGAATTTAGTAATGGTGTGACTTTATGTGTGGCGTATGAATCTTGATATTTTAAGTATTCACTATTTAAGTACTAGTTTGTTTTGGATTTTTCGATTAGTTTTAAACTTGAACGGCGCTCTCAATGAGCTAGGGTTACCATATCAAAATCTGAAAAGCCGGCCATTGGCAAAAAGAACCGGACATTTGATTAACTTTTTTTAAAACCCTTTAATACATGGCCGGACGGTGATGGTGACGGAACCCCTACAGAGGCTCATTCCGCGGCGAAGTCGAGACTACAACCGTTACGCTGACAATAAAAAAAACTTAAGAAACGTGTCCTAAGAACAACAAATAAACATTATAGTCAGTTTATTAATATTTACGTTCAAATGATAAGACAGACATTTTAATTCTCTTAATCTATTTTTACAACTTCCCATAAGTTTATCGTTGATCCCTTTTTAATTCCGGCTTAGAAGGTTTCACCTACAACCTAAAATTCGAATTAAAAAATGATTTCAGAAATCCTATATCTCATACTTAAAGAAACAAACAAATAAATAAAAGGAACTACCAACAAGTCATTGTCGGAACAAACATCCCACAATGACTATCTGGTACAAGGTCAGTCGGGGAGCCGAAAAAACTATCTAATAGACATAACTTTAGTTTTTACTACAGTTATCCACCGCGTTGACTCATAAGACGAAAAGGAATAGTAAAAGGAATACTTGTTCCGTTTTGTTAGTAACGTTATTGAAAAGATGAAGAAGGCTGACTTGGCAGGCATTCTAGATTCTTAGGCTAGAATTGATAAAGTAAAACACGACATTGTACAACACAGCCTCGCTGGTCACAGGCGCTACTGCTGAGATCTTGGGTTCGATTCCCAGGCCAGGGAAAATGTTATTAAGTTTTTCTATCTGGAATTTCTCAGTCGCAGTCGAGTCTGGATTTGTGCCTGGTTGATGGCGATAGTTTTTACAATATGATTGACGTGTAAAAGTGTTTTGCTGGGGAGTTTGTTGCGCCACTTCTTCCCAGCGATAGCACTAGGAAGTGATGAAGGGCGGGCGTTTTTGGGGGACTGTCTTTTGTAATTTTGACGTTCGAAAAGTGCTGATTCTCAGCCTAATTTGAATAAATTACTTTTGATTTGGATTTTGATATTTTGATTTTGTGCATATCTTCCTACAGAAATACAATCATGTATCATTTTATCAGAGGAATTATTGATTAACAGCACTACAATTTCGAAAAGCAGCCTTTAGTCCAGCATCTCCTTTACTGATACTTAATATAAGTTAGTCCTATGATAGCATAATCAGCGTATCATTCCCACTGCTGAGACACAGGCCTCCTCTCTATGTGAGGGATTGGGCAATAATCCACCACGCGGGCCCAGTGCGGGTTAGTGAATGTCACATAATTATCTTCAAATGTTTTTGCTTGTAGATCATGCCGGTTTCGTCTTATGATAACGTAACTAATAACCTCTCTCTCCTTGTCCACAGATCAACAGCAGCCAACCACGCGCCGCTACGCAACAAATGGATTAGCCTTATATTATAATATAAGCCAATTATATTTAGCCTAAGTATAACCATGGCTCGTCACATAGTGACGGTGTGCATGTTCTGCCTGCTCTGCGCGGCACACTCGTGCGGGTCCCACATAGACATACAAAACGACGGTGTACTTACCTACGATGCAAATATAAACGATGTAGATGATTTACAAATAGACTTAGATGAGGAGAGAAAACTTTCTCCTCGATACCAACAGAAATTACAGAAGATAAGGCAGGGCAAAGATAAGAGAGAGGTTAAAGTGAACCCTGACACATATGTCACGCAGATATTTAGGTTGTATGGGGATGTGGGTAGTATGACAATGAATTTGACAGGGTTTAACAAGATGCTTGAGGAGCTGGATCTTCATAAGCTGGTGGAAGGTGGACAGAATACCGAGAGCCGGGATTATATGTATGGGAAGAATGTTAAAGATGAAGTTGTTAATGTGAGTATTGTTATTGTGTGATTTGTGTTATTTGAAAAGCTTCTCTGCTTCCATTGATTCAAGTTTTTCATTAAAATGTTTTGAATATTGCAAATGAAATATAATGAATAAACAATTGCATTTTCATGAACTGAATTTCTCTCAGATTGCGGAAGTAATCAGAGTGCGGTTTCGGATTTAATATAAATAGAGGCATTACAAGAGCGCTGGAAAGTCTTCTCATAAATAATTTCTATATTTATACCACGAGACTCCCTTTAAATACTGGTAATCAGCTGAATCCGGTTAGACTGGAAGCCGGCCCCAACATACTAGGCTATTTTCCTAAAAAAAACTAATTAGTCCGTCAGTTAGATTATCAAAAAATATTGAACCCGTATTTTTTCTTTTGTCAATTATATAAAAAATGATGAAGATATCGCCCGTTAAAGTTCCGCGTGACGTCACTTGCTTCCGACACTTTTGCAAGCAAGTGACGTCACGACCCCCCACTCCCAAATTTTGACGCGCTTTATCCTTGTCATTTTTTGTTTGATTGACAAAAGAAAAAATAGGTGTCCATTATTTATCGATAATCTAACTGACGGACTAAATATAATTATTATTTTTTTACCCAGGCAACTACCCTATTGGGAAAAGGCTGGGCAGATGAAGACTCCTTTAAAATTGTGCTGTAACTCTAATATAACAATATTTTCTCCTTCTTTCCAGTGTATGAACAGCTCCGACCTAATCACGACAGTGAACACACGATTAAAACCTACACACGACCACTCACACTCAGAACACAGTGACCACAACCACGACTTAGACGCCATCATAACAGAGACCACACTACAGACTATATGCCCTATACTCCTGTACCAAAAACTAGCCAACACATCCATAGAACGAACAGGATGCGTCAAAGAAACCAGCATAGGAAAAAGAACGAGAGAACAGACAGATGTACCACAAAATGTACCGGTACACGTACCCCAAGAAATGGCGTACACTAAAAATATGTACGCCGTCTGGTTGTACTCATCCTTGTGTATATTGGCGATCAGTGCCTGCGGTTTGTTAGGAGTCGCAGTCATCCCTATCATGCATAAGACTTACTATAACCACCTACTGCAGTTCTTGGTAGCGTTGGCAGTTGGAACGCTATGTGGGGATGCCTTACTGCATCTCATGCCTCATGCCATGAGCGCAGACCATGAGCACGGCCACAGTCATAGCCAAACAGAGGTAGAAATACGAGCCTCTCACGATGATGGCATGTGGAAGGGACTGGCTGCCATGCTGGGAGTAGTATTCTTCTACTTCACCGAAAAGGGCTTAACAGTTGTCGTTGAGTGGAGGAAGCGTCGCCAGAAGTTGGAGGAGGACAAACTCCCTTCAAGAGTCCGCGTTCTTAAAGACGAGACCGTAATGGGCTGTTCCGGAGGCTCAAAATCGGCAGTCACAAACTCCACATCAAATTCTCTCATGAAAATCTTCAAGAGAGACGAAAAGGGAGATCCTACTACGAAAACCTGCAAGCATAAGTATTCCGAATATCCTTATTGTTATGACGAAATTGATACTGATACCCATGATGACCATCACTTAAGGGATGGTATACCTTCAAGTCCAAAGCATGGGAAGAAGCACAATAACTCCGTGAGTGTGGTGTCTTCAAATGCCCTCAACCCTGAAGGTAAGGAGGAGCCTACAGCCAAGGATTGGTTGCTGAAGGCTGAGTCCCAGCCAGCGGTTGTGGAGATGAATAATATTAAACATAAGGAAGATGGGGTTAAGGATCTGAAGGATGGTGACAGTTATACTGTGATTTTGAGGTTAGTTGACTTTTTTGTCTATGATAGTACCACTTTGGGCAAGATGTCCCAACGGCTTTATACTGAGATCAGTGATGTCATGAGTACCAATTCTAAGGCTGGTTTTAGGCTCCTTATCGAAACTAACATTCGCCAGTGAGAAATTGACTGTATTCCCTTAAATCCCGTTATTAATATGAACCACTTTTTCAATATTATTATGGGCCTTATTACAAACATAGGACATCCTTCTCAATTCTTAGGTATGGTAGAAGACGACTGAATGCAGCAGCCAAAATCACACTGCCTTCTTTAATCCTTCTGCCAAGACTCTTGGCTATGGCAACATCTTACCCGGTTCATTGAAGCAGACATTAGGCGGGCCGGATGCATATTTAGATCTTCCAGGAAGTCAATGTCATGTTTAGTGATAGACGTTTCCAAACTTACTTCATCTCATTTATAAAGATATTTCTTCCATTTTAACCGTATTTCTGTACCCGCAGAGAACACTCGCGCGCCCACCACGGCCACTCGCACGCACACGGCCACGTGCACGCGCCCCCGTCCTCCATCGCGTCCGTCGCGTGGATGGTCATCATGGGTGATGGGCTGCACAACTTCACTGACGGCATGGCAATAGGTACGTGTGTTTATGTATTAAAAGAACCTCATCATTTCAGCCGAAAGACGTCCACTAATAGACATAGGCCTCGCCCAAGCACCTCCACTTCGACCGGTTTAATGGTTCTCGCATCCAACGGGTCCCTGCGACCTTCACAAGGTCGTCGGTCCACCTTGTGGGAGGCCGTCCAACGCTACGTCTTCCGGTACGCGGAAAAAAGAACCTGCCCAGATTTAACTTGGGCAGTCACTATCAACCTTGATGACTGGCTAAACTTTGACTTGGCAAACTTTGTGTGGGATTCGAAGTGGTGTCTTTCGTTGACACCGTGACACGTTTCCCATAAATGAAATGTTTGTGAAGCCAAGAGTTGCAGTAAGCAAAAAAGCCGATTGCTCAACTGGTGTTAAGCTCAAATCATTTGATCAACCATCGCAATAGTCAATTTGGCAGTACAGTTACTGATTAGCGGCTTGATCAGGGCTTCAGAAGTGGGACGGTACTGTGATGCTTGTGATGTATCTACCTGAGTTTTGTGCTGCCAAATGTCTCATCCAGCAAGATGAACTCGCATGATAACAAGTGGTTACCTTAGGCTTGCAACCTGGGGCTGCAGTCTCGACATTCATAGCGATCGCATTACGACGGAATTCGGTCGCAAAGTCCCCCATTGACAGGTGTAATGTATGGAGTGACAGGACTTTGCGACCAAATTCGGTCGTAAAGCGATCGCTATGAATGTCAGGACTGCAGCCCCTGGGACCAGTGAGCCCTGGCAACACTTACGAAGAAGAATTGTTCATACTTTATTGCTATACTTACTAACATACAAGTGTTACGTTTCCAGGCGCCGCCTTCGCTTCAAACATAGCGGGCGGTTTCTCGACAGCCATCGCAGTGTTGTGCCACGAACTGCCTCATGAATTGGGTATGTTAATTCTCGTATTTTTTATCCTATGCCTTTATAAAGAAATTAAATTAAATACCCCACAATTAGCCACGAGCCCCTCGCATGTTAAGTATGTAATAGGGGGCGGATTGCCATCAACCGGGCACAAGTGCAGATTCCGGGCTACTACAGAGATATTCCAGATGGAAAACACTTTGGCCGACCCGGGAATCGAACCTAGAACCTCATGCTTAGTGGTAGCGCTTGCTACCACAAGACCAACAAGACAATCAGTCGGTGTACTCGTATTAAAGTATGTAATAATCTCAACCACTTCCTTTCCTTCCCAGGTGACTTCGCCGTCCTCCTTAAAGCTGGTATGTCGGTGAAGCGCGCGGTGTGCTACAACATCCTGTCGTCGGCGCTGTGCCTGCTGGGCATGGTGTGCGGCGTGCTGGCGGGCCACGCGCCCTCCGCCACGCGCTGGCTGTTCGCGGCCGCGGCCGGCATGTTCCTGTACATTGCGCTCGTTGATATGGTGAGTATGCTTACTTGTAGGGCCATGTGCTATTGCACAGAGGATCGTGCAATATTGCGCATAGGATCGTGCAATCTGGCAGTGTGTTGTGCAACCTAACAAAGGATCGTGCAATCTGGCAGTGACTGTGTGCATTATGCTAGAAGATTGTGCAATCTGGTAGTGTGTTGAGCAACATGGAAGTGTTTTGTGCAATGGGATAAAGTTGCGTTGCTTTCGAGTGCAATCTTGCACCAAATTTTATATTCTGGCTCATGATCATCATTCGCAGCCCGACTGCTAGGCATCTATCGGTATACACCGATCATTTCAAAATACTCGTTCTTCATCACTTTGCCGAGTAAACGATATTTTTACTAACAAATTCCTTAGCATGAACAAATTTTTTTAATAATAACATTAATATTCCTCAATTTTCTTCCACAGATGCCAGAGCTAAGTACATCGCACAGCAAAGAGGGTACTCTCTGCCAGTGCATACTACAACTGATGGGGCTGGCTACGGGCATCGGCATAATGCTAGTCATTGCCCTCTACGAAGAGGATCTTAAGAGTTTATTTGGTTAATGTGCAACATACAACGTGGCCAAGGCTGTGCAAAATTTTTGTGCAACTTGTTCAGAGTGACCAAGAACTGTGCATAATTTTGTGCAAAGTGGCCAAGACCAGCGCAAAATATTGGAATCCTGTGCAAAATGTGAATAACGTAAGAATTTGGTGGTGAACCCAGTGTTAAGTGCCAATCGGACTTAAACAGCTTGATTTGCAAGTTTTAGTGGCTATAAGCAAAACTATGTTTATGGTCTGTGACCATAGTGTACAGATGTGAATAAAAAATAATGAGTTTTGAAAAATGTCATGACAGATGGTAAGATCTCGAATACTGCGAGGATTTTTTGGCGCCTGAATGACATAGACAAGGGGGCGTTGTTGGTAAACATAAATGTGAAATTGTGACACAGAAAAACAAGATGGCGATATTAGTTCCGATTTTGACCACGCGCCAAAAGCTCCTTGTACCGTTGTACTTACATTTATTTTAACCATTCTTGGTGCTATTTGTGTCACCTGTTTTTGAGTAGTTTTTGAGATTCACAAAACACTTGTGTATACTTACTTAATTTTGGAATTTCTTCTAGTACAATTTAAAAACATCCTGTATACATTAAGTCTATAATTTTTAAAACCTTATGGTTTTATTTAAAATTAAAATAAATTGGTCCTAATTATAGAACTCTATGATTGAGAACAATTGAATTTGAATTTGATGGTACTTATTAAAAAAACATGTAAATAAAATAAAACATAAATTGTGATAATGTTACTACGAATACTTAAACTTGTTACTTTTAAACTCGAATATAATTTACTGTAAACTATTGTTAAAACTGACGATAACTGTAATGTGTAAGAATAAATTAAATGTACTTATATTTTGAAATGGCTTTTTCAAATTATGTGTCATTTTCGATTAATTATGACTCTCAGTTAGCGACTACCTGCTAGAAAGTTTAACCTTTAACTGTACTTTATGGGTTAAATTAATGTTTAACTACCCAATTTGTACAATCCTGGAATCACTCTGCCTATACACCGAACTCATCCAATTTTGTGTAGCAGTTATGGCGTAATTGAGCAACAAACAAACCAACAATATGCATTTATATTCATAAAATTGTTATAATACCGTTCAGCAAACCATATCTCCGAGAATATCACTAGAAATTACTACAGAATACCGCTTTAGTGTAGTCAGAATATAACTCTGAATGTAGAAAGACTAGAATCACATACAATTTGTACTTTTCCTGTCTCTCTTTCTTTTAGAGCTCGAAGTCCATTTGCAGTTAACGCGTTTTCAATGCGAATGAGTGCGGGTGCTTGCGGGCGGACTTCCCGGTCTAGGAAATGACGCCTCTAAGTAACAGAAAGAGATAGAGATACAGGAAAACGCTGATACATACGGGTAAGTGCGATTTCACTCTAAAAATAATCAGTTAGGTGCTAACTGAAAGTTATATAGCCGTTAAATGTTCAAAACTTGACAGTTTTCAAAAAACATTTGTAAAACGTAAAATAAAATATCATTCATAATGAATAAGAATGCGAAAAACACAGCGACATTGACAATTTGTAAATTTAAAAAAATCAAGTGATGTGTACTTAAAAAGCTCAAAAATTCTATATTTAATACATTATGAGAGAAACTGGTTAATTCAGGAATGCCAATAGAAATAGTGATGCTACTTAAGCAATTTTGCTCTAATTCAAATAGACATAAAATTGACTGGAATTTGTTTTTCTCAAATATTTTTGTCGCTTCATAGTTTACAAGATGTTCACAAACTTTATAATGGTTTGATAGTGGTGCAAAATATGACATACCCATTTCTCTCAGAGACTACAAAATACTGGACTGTAACATCTGTAGGAGTTCCATTTAAAATAGGGCTACATCGACTAACAATTACTCCTATTCAGTATTTAATAGACTTATAGTGTTCTGAATATCTATTCACATTATTCCCAAATATGTTTTTATAACTGAAATACCAACCCGCACTGGGTCCACGTGGTGGATTACGGCCCTTTCCCTCTCACAGAGAGGAGGCCTGTGTCCCAGCAGTGGGAACGCTAAAGGCTGAACACGATGATGCTAACTAAAATACTCATTCATAGACCAAATTATTAGTCAGCAATTTAGTCCCTTAATTCCGATCTTTTGTGGCTATTATTGATATAAGGAGATATTAACGTCTTGCTTTGGACACTAAGGGCTGATTTTTCAATCGACAGATAATTTTTATTCGAGGAATAAAATTGACATCTGACAGTTTTTGTATCGAAGAACTGTCAAAAATTCAAAATTATTCCTCCGATAAAATTATCTGGCGTTGGAAAAATCACTCACCACAAGAGTACTAAGGAGGATTTGTTGTCCTCAGAGATATGTACAGTCACGAGCATAAGCATGTATACACTCGGCTTTATTCAAAAGCAATTTCTTCCTTTATTTTTGAATGAAATTTTATGTTGTTACGAACATAGCATTTTCGAATCCATAGGTTTATGTAATGTGTCGTATTTCAACGTTGCATTCGTTATTTCACGAAAAAATCGCAATTGAAAGTTCCCAAGTGTTGACATATTAGTGCTCGTGATTGTACGGGAATGCAAATCAGCAATTGGTCAAACAAAAAACATTATAAGCCAATATTTTCTGTACTTTGGAGGCCAACTCATGCATCTAACCAGCATGCAAGATTATAATTACACCATTATCAAACCAGTTTACCTATGTAAATAAATAAATAAAATAGAATGTAACTGAATCTTCCTCATATATATGCTTTAATTAGCTATAGTCATATTACAACCATACATAAATAAACGCTTTCTCCATCCTATGCTGTTAGCACCGCTGCCATCTTCCTGATTGGCTAATATTTTTACTACGTCACGAGCCAGACATCAATCTACATGGTCTTCACATGATCTGACCAAGATTATGTCTGGACTTTAAAACAGATTGTGACCTCTGAGTTTGTTTTGACCTTTCTTCTCAGACTAAGTCAGATAGGAAACGCCGATCTTATCTAGTTTTTAAAATATGATTGACATGTAAAAGTGTTTGTACAAACCTACTTACAAAATAAAATCATTTATCATTCTCTAATACAACAGGGTCTAATTAAGTTAGCTAGCGAAACTTTGCAGATGTGTATATACTACATCGCCACATGCGAACTACTCCTCACACGCAAAATCCTGGATCGTGCAAGCAGAGTTTACTGCGCGACTAGCATATGTACGACGTCCCGACATCAATCGTCAGTTGCCCACAAGACACAACACCCGTCTGGTTGGAGGATCGTCCCTGTTCTATAGAGGATGAGTGAATTGTACAGACGCCAGCACGTCACATCAAACTACAACAATCTGTCAAATTTCTTCAATAGATTTTCAACTTTATCGCTAAAGCATTAAGGTTCAAGGTTCATTGGGAAAATTTGAAAGTTTCGAGTAGCTTCATGTGCTGGCGTCTGTACATCCTGATCCTCATACCTCTATAGTTATTTGTAGTTATGAGCTTAAAAAATTAGCGTTTTTGTAAACATTACCAAAGTGATAGGTATCAAAATCTAAAAATAATAAAATAAACCACCAATTTTTTTTTTTTTGTTTTATCATGTTTACCTATATGTAGATACCCATCACGTCTATGAAGTTTCGCTAGCTAACATAATTCAATCCTATATTCCGTTGCGATATGAGAAAGGAAACATAGTTCAAGTGAAAGAGAGAGACGGACGATACATGACAGATAGCATCATCTCTGTCTGGAATAATGACGGTAGGTAGTAATACTTCATTACACGGTTCCAGAGATAAATTATGCGGAAAAAGCTCAAATAAATAAAATAAGGGTATATTTAGGTATGGTTGTGACATGGCTACCAGAAAACTGTAGATTTTGTAATATCAAAACTTTTTTCTATGTATCAATAGTTGGATTCGTAGAAAGAGATTGAGGTGATTCTTACTGTAATACTCTTGTTTTGAACGCCAAATACAGTCTGCTTACAGTTATTTTACATCTGACACCAGCAACCCGACAGCAACCTTATTGTGACGAGAATAAAGACCACTATGATTTTGACAGACTTGCCAGTGGCAGCAACCCAACAGCAACCTTATTGTGGTGTGATAAAGATCACAATGATTTTGACAGACTTGTCAACCCAACAGCACCCTTATTAGGATGAGAATAAAGGTCACTGTGATTTGGACAGGAATGCAAAATCAGACTTAAAATAACTGTGAAGAATTTCATAATAATGACTGTAGCAGATTTGCCTTTGTAATATTCCATTTAAACATTTATTATGTGACATAAAGACCTGTGGCGTAATTCCCTAACACACTGTCAGTAGCAATCATAGAGCAACGGACCGTGTTGCTCTATGGTAGCAATGGCTTTCATTTTGACAGTTCAACAACATTCATTGCGTTATTTACGCTGTTGAGCAGACAAATTGTTCGAACATATGAAGCAATGGATTAGAAATATCCTTCGAAATGATTCAGATTGTGTTATGCAATTAGAGTGCAGCACCATAATTGCGTTACACACTCAGTTACAATCCGAAGGATTTTGAAGGAAATTGCTGATGCCTATCCTACTAATATTATAAACGTGAAAGTTTGTATGGATGGATGGATGTTTGTTACTCTTTCACGCAAAAACTACACAACGGATTTGGATGAAATTTGGCTTTATAACCGGGATTAACATATAGGATACTTTTCATCCCTATATTCCCATGGGATCAAAACTTATGCGGGCGAAACCGCGGAGAGCAGCTATTTGCTTCATACATTTGAAAAATTCGTCAGATCGACAACGTAAATTATGCAATTAACATTGTAAGTATACATACAAACATAAACTCGCGCCCTCTCCTCGTGGGGGTAAGCAGAAACTACAGAACGGCACCTACTACGATCTTTATACATACTCCTTTCACCTCGTATTACGTAATTATTCCGCTGTATTAACTCCTTTATCAAAATATTACCCACCACCCTTGCTTGACTGGTAGAGAATGCCGAAGGAATTAAGTCCGCCTTTGTACCTTTTTGTGCGAAAAGTTTAAATAAATAAATTAATTAATATTAGTGTAATTCGAGTCGGATTGTCAAAACAAGAGTAATAAGTAAATGAAGCAGTTTGACGCGACGATTTCCTCTTGTATTTGGTTCCTAAACTTGTACAGACGCCAGCAGAGCAGGCCAAGCTACCCGAAACTGTCAAATTTTCTCAATCAACCTTGAACCTTAAAGCTTTAGCGATAAAGTTGAAAATCTATTAAAGAAATTTGACAGGTTGTAGTAGCGTGATGTGCTGGCGTCTGTGGTATAATATTGTAAGTGTTAATATCTATATGAAAACCACCATTTGTATCGGATACAAATCACTTCTACATGGTTCTGTATTCTTGTATATAACACGTAAACATAACGCCTGTATTAACCGAAGGGTTAGGCAGGGATGTACCTATAGTACATTCGTATTTCGCTAGTTATGTTCTTGTAAATATCTAGTATTATTTTGTTTTGTTGCTATAGATTATAGTCGTCGCGTTTAAGCATGGTAATAGCGGTCATTGACCCACCTAAATTTTATAGCATTTTTTTATTTAAAAAACTGAAATATAGCCAGTTAAAGTTCGAATATCTATCGTGTTCTTCAATATGTAACAATACGAAAAACCATACATAGTTTGTTTGTGTTCCTACGGAGAGATATTAGGGACAGGGCAGTGACCGCTATTGCCACGCTAAAACACAACTTAACAGGGTCAAATTAAATTAGCTACCGAAACTCCGGAAAACGTGATCGGGTATCAATATCTAAATATGATAAAACAATTAAGAAGTTATTTTGATGACTTTTCTATGGCGTCAACGACCCCAGTTAGTGTACACTTGTTTGTAATATCAGTTTTTAGAAAAATAAAATTGTGTAAACTTCACAGACGTTTTTGGTATCGATATCTCAACACGATACAACATAAAAAAACAGATTTTATCATCTTATACTTCAAATAACAACACTACCGGTGATCGTTGACTCCCGATAAATACATCAAATCACACTAATATTATAAAGGCGAAAGTTTGTGAGTGTGTGTGTTTGTATGTTTGTCACTTCTTCACGCTCAAACGTCTGGGCCAATTTTGATGAAATTTGGTATGAACGTAGCTGACACCCGGGATTAACATATATTTTTCATCCCGTGTACAAGTTTCGATCCCGTGGGAATATCCACGGGATCGAAACTTGTGCGGGTGAAACCGCGGGGCGCAGCTAGTCATTTATATTTTTATTTTATTGTGTTTAGATATCGGGGATCGATACCCATCACGTCTACGGAGTTTCGCTAGCTAATTTAATCTGACCCTGTATGAAAAAGTACTATTTTGATTTGATACAATTCTTGTGTCGGATACAAAAGTGGACAACGAACTAAAAAAAGTCATGAAAAAAATTTTTAATTACAAAAGGTGCATACTTTCTTTAATAAAAAACCGTTAAAATGCATTTCATTTTTGAATAAATTTGATAAGTTTGATATTTTACACAAGTTGCTTTTTGTCTACAAAATGCTGTGCTGTCGATAAATTGTGATGTCGATTCGATAAATGTTGTTAGAGGACAACACTATCGATATTTATCGATGTCGATAATGACGTCATCATTGAGGCTAACTTATTTCAAATGATATGGACCATTAAACGTGTGGAGTAATTTTACTTTTAATATATTTTTTCATGAACCAAAATTACTTACATTTCTCGAAAATGTGCAGGGATTTGTAGAAGCCAGCACACCAAGCTACTACAATCTGTCAAATTTCTTTAATAGATTTTTAACTTTATCGCTAAGACCTTAAAGTTCAAGGTTGATTGGGAAAATTTGACAGTTTCGGGTAGGTTGACCTGCTGGCGTCTGTATGTTATATCAATAAAGAGAAATCTTGTTCATTACTGTGATGCGCAAAGGCCTAATCTTATGCTTCAAAATGGTCACAATTATACACTAATGGTATGTTCAAGTGGTTGTGGAGGTCAGATAGGCAGTCGCTCCATGGTAAATACTGGTATTCAGCTGCATCGAGATGATGGTATGTTCAAGTGAGCTGAAAAATAAATGCTAAATATACTCGAAGTCTGTATTTCAAGTCTGCAAAGAAGGTTGTTGAAAGATAGTGCTTATTTAAAAAAATCTAGAAAAACAATTAACATCACGCCTGTTTTCGCGAAAGGGTTAGGAAGATGTGTGCGCGTAGTCACGAGCAAAAGTATGTATAAACGGCTTTATTCAAAAGCGATTTACTCCTTTATTTTTTAATGAAATTTTATGTTGTTACGAACATAGCACTTTCGAACCCATAGGTTTATGTAATGTGTCGTATTTCAACGTTGCATTCGTTATTTCACGAAAAAATCGCAATTGAAAGTTGCCAAGTGTTGAAATATAGCTCGTGACTGTACACCCACATTGCGCCAGTTATCTTTAAGTCCCGTGTAATAGGGGGCGAGCCTGTCGCCATAACCGGATATGAATCCAGACCCGGGGTTGTTACTGAGAAATTCATGATGGACAAACCCCAATAACACTTTCCCCGACCCGGGGATTGAATCCAGGACCTCATGTTCAGCTGTAGCACTTGCGACTAACCAAAGACCAACAAGGAATCCGTAAAAGAAACATCTAGTACAATAATGTAATACCAACTTTTCACTGTTCATGAACAAATATTTAAAAATTAAATGAAAACAAAATAATATAGAAACACAGATTGTATAAGTAAGTAATTTCTAAGTGATTTTTGATTTTATTGGTGTTTGCAAATCATGTTGGATGTTGAGTGTAAATGTCAGTACGGACTGAGGGAGACTGTCAGGCGAGACTGACAGACAGTTCTCAGTTTGTGCTGATATAAGGAAAATGTGATCGAGAGACGTGTGATAAAAATGAAAATTGGACATACTTTGCTATATATTGTAATAAAATATCATTCAAATTCATAATTTTTAAACGGTTTTTATTTTATTCAGTCGCCCCCACACTACACAACCATATTTCCCTCTGATGGTTAAGCCCCACAAGGTTGATCAGCAGTAGGTACGATATTTTACTGTATAATTTTGGGATCACAAGGCAGTTTGATACTGCATAACTTCTGCACTCGACTTCGTCCGCGTGAAATTTCTTGTTCCCCCGACCCATTATTTCATTTTCGCTTAGCGTTCTTTCATACTTTATTGCTTTTTGCTCGGGTCCTAAGGGCCTAGTTAATGAAAATGCGTAAGAATGTGATCGCTATGCGAGAGATGTGTGATAAAAATTAAAATTGGACATACTTTGCAATGTATTCTAATAAAATATAATACAAATTCATAATTTTTAAACGGTTTTTATTTTATTCAGTCCCCCAACACTCATGATACGTACATATAGGGAAAGCCATAGAGTAAAGTAATATTAAAGCTCTACAGGGTTCTTTAGGCGCGCGGCGAAAATCAGAACTAACGCTGCCATCTTGTTTTTCAATACATTTAAAAAAACAATTTCACAAAATAATGTTTACCAACTGTATCTGTCAACGTCATTCGAACGCCAAAAGACCCTTGTGCAGTCCGTACACAGTGTTATTTTACCTCTGACAGCAGTAACCCAACCACAGACTAAGAAGAGAAGAACCCTTAACCCAACTGTAAAGCAAGCTTATTGTAACGATAGTAAAGATCACGACAGTGATGCAAAATCCGAGGTAAATAAACGTTGAATGGGCTGTACCTACAATATTTTACTGTATAATTTTGGAATCACGTGGCTTTTCTTTACTGCATTTGTTTTTAACCGTATGAACAGCGGAATGTTGCCGTGTGAACCCAAAGTTTGACTGCGGACATGCCGCTTTAATTATATAAATAGTCAGTCAGTGGGATTCATAACCCTTTTCCTATACCGTAGTCGGGTAAAACGGACTTGTGGTGAACTGGCGACACAAACAGTATTGAAGACAACGCAATTACAACAGCCCGACATCAACCATTGGGCAGTAGCTCACCAGACAACACCCATCTAGTCGGAGGACCCTCCTTATCAAAAGAGAAATTTTGCACCCTGTGCCTTCATCCCCTAAATACCTACTCAAAAATATGAACTGTCCAATGCTGGACATTGGACTCCACCACTTTAAGCCCTGGCTGGAGGCCTTAATTTATTGAGGCATCCACAGGTAAGTCCGGTTAAGCAGTCGACAACATCCTAGGTTGAACTGAGATGCCATTTAAAAAAAAAAAAACAATCGTTGAGCAGTTGCCCACCAAACACGACAGCAGTCTGGTCGGAGGATCACCCCTTTTCTATGGAGGATAAGTGAACTTTACACCCTGTTCCTCATGCCTCTATAAGCTTAATACTACTAAATAACTAAGCCTATCGTAGTCCCCTACTGAGGCTCTTAACTCTCACACACGAATTTAGCTGTGACGGTATATCATATGGTCGACCGCACTTCGACCTTGAGCTAACCTAGCGTAGTACGCAGCCACACCCGGTTAGACTGGAAGCTGACATAGGAAAAGGCTAGGCAGATGGAGAGGTGGCATCAGTAGATTTTGGCTACTAGTAACGGCCGAACCAGCTATCCGTAGTAAGCGGTATACCATCCCTCCCATCGATAGATAGCGTGGGCCGGTAAGATCACTTAATCTCATAAAGATTATTGGGACCTTAAAACCAGAGATAGATAGAATTTTCTACCTCCAGTGTGCCAAAACTGGTGATATTCAAATTTTATTTATGTTTCAAATTAACGTTATTTCAAGTTAAACAAATATCAACTTTATTTTAATGGTAAGTAAGTTGATTTCAGAAAGACTAGCACTATTGAAAAAGTTATAAAAATGTTTGAAGTTGTAGCGTAAACTGAACTTTACTATGTAGGAATGAAAGTTATTTTTCCATAAACTCATATTTGTTTACATTTTTGGCGAATATATCGCGAATGCGGATTAGGTTCTTTGGTTCGATCGTTGGTTGTCTTCAATGGCCGGTAGACGGCGTTAGTTGTTTATTCATTCAATAAAACCAAACAGTTTTTTAATAAACATTTATCCTTATTGATCTGTCGTCAGTATAACAACAATATGCAAATATATACACATCAGGGAGTCACTCTCTTGGGGTCACGCGGGAACATGGACGTCTTGCGAATGTTGTCCAGTCCGAGGTACAACATTACGACGCGTTCCATGCCGATGCCACCGCCTGAAGGAAGATAAAGATCATTTATTTATTTGAAAAAAATGGTTAATAAATAAAATTTATATGTTGAGATCTATAAAAATCTAATATAATCCTAAAGTGATGTCTAGTGTGAGAGCAATGGTGGCTCAGTGTTAACGGTACCGACTTACGACTTGTAGGTCGTGGGTTCGAACCCAGACAGGCGCTTTACTTTGTATAAATAATTTCATCAGCACTGCTCTCAAAACGGTGAAGGAAAACATCGTGAGGAAACCAGCATGTCTTAGAACCAAAAATTTAAAGACGTGTGACATCTACCAACCCGCACTGGGCCCGCGTGGATGATTACAGCCCACACTCGAAGAGAGGGGCCTGTGTCCCAGCAGTGGGAACATTATCGGCTGATTAGGAGAGGATTTCTGTATCCAATCAGAATTGAAATCAGTGTAGCCAGTAGTGACCTTTCCCTGAATAGCCATACAAAGATGGATAGTTTACGCGGCTTCCAGATCGTATGGACAGCTTTAGAATCGCGTCAGTAAACCTGAGATTTTTAACAACACTATACATTTCTTACTAGTAGTTAAATCACTATTCACCTGCGTGAGGAGGGCATCCCAATCTGAATGATTCGATGTACGCGGCTATCTTGGTGATATCTGAAAATTGAGAAATAGTACACTTTTAATGATTGCTGCTATTTGCTCTTCTGGCATTTGGAGATTTCTTATTATGATCGGGTTGAAAAGGTAGGGAAGCACCGGCCTGTCCGCACGGTTTGTGTGCGTAAAAGTTCCTGGGAGCCTAAAAAGGCCACTTTGGCAGAATCATAATAGGATAACAATATGAATCATATTAAAATCGTAAAATGGTTACAAACTGACAATTCATAATATGACCTGTGTGCAATTCATATCACAATGACATTTAAACTGTAGAAATAAAAAATAAAAAACCAATTTGATTAATAAAAACTGTAATGAAAAATTTACCGATAAAATTACGGTTTTTTTTTCATGCGGCAATGTTTACAACAAATATGAAATAATTTTTTTCGAAAATTAGAGGAATTGCTAATGATCTGCTGGGAATTCAGGAAATGAATAGCTTTTAGAGGTATTGCTTAAAGTGGCCTATTTAGGCATCCAGTTCTTCTCCATAGGAACCTACTACGCTTTGGAATGGGCAACTTGCTTTATATTTCTGACTGACTGACTCCTTGACAGTTCAAAAATGCCTGTAAATGGTTTAATTTAAACAAATGCTTTGAGTTTCAGTTTTCAATTCTGGGCTGACCTAAGCTAATCATGGCACAGCTGTACTGCCAGGCCTACTGCTGCATTGAGGAGTACGACAAATTAGTGAAGGGAATCAGTGTCGCATCATCATCTGCCCAGCCTTTACCCAACTATGTTGGAGCTTCTAATCTAACCATATCATATGCAGCTGAACACCAGTATTTTACATGGAGCGACTGCCTATCTGACGTCCACAACCCAGTAACTGGGTAATACGATACCACTCGGTAAGATTGGTCGTCAGGCTCCTGACGACCCGTAACGACTGTCAAAGATCCACGTATGACAGGACCAACGGCTTAACGAGCTTGCCTAGACACGGAGGGATCTTGGTATGTAAATATGGTCAGCCATCCACGGACCAGCAGCAGCAAGTGTAGCTAAGGTTGATCGATCGTCCCGCGCGACTTTTATGACTTTGTCACTAACCCCTCAAACTATTTATTTTTTAATTAATAATTTTCTCTTTGGTACAACATTGTTTACTGACCGATTCCGTGATGTTTAGCGCGTTCCGTCAAGAACTCCGGGTCGTGTATCCTCTGCGCGCCGCTGAGGATTTCTTCACCACGCATGAACATGTCATAGGAGTTCGACACTCTCTGTAAAGAGTGTAATTATATTAATATAGTATTATTATCATTGTAAAGATTTAATCAAATTTAAAAGCAAATATAATACAACGACTTTACAGTAATATAATGTACAGTCAGCCCTAAAAAGGTGTATACACGGACAAGAAACCATTTTAATGTCTACATCCATTATTCCATAATATTGTATCCACCGTACAGTTACAAAACATAGTATACAATTTAATTTTTTTTTTTTTTTCAATTTATTTTACCAAAACCAATAAACATTTTATATTATTTATTTGTCCCAAAACATTTATACACGCTACATGTGAACGCAGTAGTTTAGTTACCATTGACGTGTAGTCGACTGTTCTTGAACATGAAGTCCTTATTTGTGCAGAATAAACTTCTCTAAAATGTTCTTTCCTTCTTTGAAGAGAAACTTCATGGGCGGTGTGTCGATGGTTGGACGAGAATTGAGAGTGAAATTCCAAGGACGCGTCACGTATAGGCACATTTCAGTTACATGAGAGAGAAGAAAGATATAACTCTCTTTGTCTCTCACACACAAAATCTCTCTTATTCTTTTTAGGGTTCCGTACCTCAGAAGGAAAAACGGAACCCTTATAAGATCACTTCGTTGTCCGTCTGTCCGTCCGTCTGTAAAGATCTTTTTTTCTCAGGAACACGTAGAGCTATCAAGTTGAAATTAATATCAAATACTCAGGACTGCAATCCCTTGAACCAGTGAAAAAATCAAAGTTCTAAGTAAACGCAATCAAAAGATTCGGGCGTTTATGCCGCATATTTGACACTCGCAAGGGAATCAAAACCTATAGGGTACTTCCTGTTGACCTAGAATCATGAAATTTGGCAAGAAGCAATGTCATGTAGCACAGTAAAGGAAAAAATCCGAAAACCGTAAATTTGTAGTTACATACCTATGTACGGAACCCTCGGTGCGCGAGTCCGACTCGCACTTGACCGGTTTTTTTTAAGAAGCTACACTTCTAACAGGTGCTGAAGGCGCAATTTTTTTTTACTCACCGGGTTGTTAGGGTCAGGCATGGTATAGAAAGGCCTGACAGCCAGCGGGTACTTGTCCAGGATGTAGAAGTCAGTGTCATACTTGGCTCTGACCAACCTGCCTAGGAGTTTCTCGTCAGGGGTCGACAGATCGTCTTCTTCACCTACTGTCACTCCTGGAAGATATAAATATAATAATTATGGATGTATTCCCCGAAGGTTCAGCCCGATGCAAATTTATTGGCGGCTGGAAACATGAGGCGAGTCGCTGCGCAGTAACAATTTCAGAAGCTAACTATCGAAGATTCTCGATTTAAATCGACATCAAATATTCTCGACTTAAATTGACATCAAATATTCTCGATGTAAAACGACATCGAAGATTGTCGATGTAAATGGATACCGAAGATTTATTCTGGACGTAAATCGACATCGAAGATTCACGATGTAAATGGATATCGATGATTGTCGATCAAATATTCTCGATGTAAAGACATCATATAATCTCGATATAAATCGACATCGAAGATTCGGGATATAAATGGATATCGAAGATTTATTATGGACGTAAATCGACATCGAAGATTCACGATGTAAATGGATATCGATGATTGTCGACAAATTATTGTCGATCGAAATCGATATCGAATATTCTCGATGTAAATTTTCGATTTCGGGCTAAACAGATAATATTGAACACAAAATAATTACCTGCTTCCTTTAGCATCTGTATGCCCTGAGGGAACTCTAGCCGGAGCGGCGGGTCGAGGAACTTGAACGGTTCCACACGGTACTGCTGACCCACCGTCGCTATCTCTGATGCGAACCTACAAACATAAGAAATGATTATTTTTCTAGCCCTCGTCTTCGCCTTCGTGGATTTCGGAAATTATTCCACGGGAACATGCTACTAGGACAAAAAGCACCATATATGTTCTTCCCCAGGATGCCATCTATCTGCTTGCCAAATTTTATCGAAATCCGTTCAGTGATTTAGACGTGAAAACATACATACAGAGTTACTTTCAAATTTATAATATTAGCATGGATTTTATTTTATTATATTCGGGATGCTTCTAGCTAA
The DNA here is from genome assembly GCA_947507525.1 of Apamea epomidion. Lineage (NCBI taxonomy): Eukaryota > Metazoa > Arthropoda > Insecta > Lepidoptera > Noctuidae > Apamea > Apamea epomidion. The sequence continues at coordinate 9,109,203 of OX382252.1, read as the reverse complement.
TTTATACAAAGTTCTTAAACAATATGAAATTGAAGACTATTTACAAGTTTCACAAGCTACTCACTGGTCCCTCAGTCCTCTGAACATGTCCGTCAGAGTCCCAGCGATGGTGTCTACGACCTCGTGGTAGTGGTGCTTGAAGGACATCTCCAGGTCGAGTCCCACGAACTCCGTGAGATGGCGGTGCGTGTTCGAGTCTTCCGCGCGGAACACTGCGCCTACTGTGAAGACCTGTAATGTGGGTAATAGTGATATTTACAATAATCTGGATTTTTGGCTTTCGTGGTTGAGTTCTTTTAATGATAAAATGATGCCATGTTAGCTGCGGTGATTAGTCGACTAAAATTACATAGGATATTCTTTGAAAAAGTCTTCTTTGAATAGTTGATGGATACAACTGAGATTATATCGCAGTTATATCCATCAACTGTTGCACAAAGACCTCCCCCAAGCATCGTTATAAAATCACTTAATGAAAGACACGACCTTTATTTCATATTTTATCATCATTATTACCTACCAAGTCCTACCGTAAATGATAATAAATAATAATAATAATTATTATTATATAAAAATATAATATTACCAAACGTCATCAACATTAATATTCCCTCATAACAACAACGCTATTTTTCATAAAACAATCGCCAGGCATTGCCAACGCAAACACAACCCAATCTTATTTTGTACTTCGTTTGATGTCAATGTAGGTTTTAATGTATAATATGAAAAGACACATGATGATGTGTTAATCACCAACCTTGTCGTGTCAGCGGCGATGGTCATCAGTTTGTAAGGTGGGTGCTCTGCGCTAGATAGTCAACATGTGTTAATCATCAACATTTGTGTTAATCACCAACCTTGTCGAAGTCAGCAGCGATGGCCATCTGCTTGTAAAGCTGGGGGCTCTGCGCTAGATAAGCAGACGACTTGAAGTAGGAGACTGTGAACACGTTGGCGCCGCCTTCTGAAGCTGCGGAGATTATCTTAGGCGTGTGGATCTCGACGAAACCTGTGGATTAATTTGTACATTGGATAAGAATGGTGATAAATGTCATAGTTTAAATATGATTTTCACCCGGCGACAGCGTAGTGAAGTGAGTGAGTGAGTGACAGGGTAGTGAATAGAATAGAATAGTCGTTTATTTGCTCAGAATGTAGGTATTTACATTTTTATATTCATATTGATTGGTCTTGTAATCAGAAAGCCAATTCGGGTTATTAAAACGTTCAAAATCTAGTCGCAAACTAATCTCGCGACAATCAATGTTAAAAAATATAAGTAAATTAGAGGTATTTTGACATATTGAGATTGATATTAGAATGCGGACGTTTTTCAAAATACATGAATAGCCTTCTGATCATTCCTGCTCATTTGGACAAAAGTTTGCCGTTTTTTCCGTAATCACCACACTTGGTAAACTCACTGGTGAATAAATAAAAATTGCTACAATATCTACAGTACCTCTCTGAGTTAGTATGTCTCTGAACAGGCGACACACTCCGGCTTCCAGTCTGAAGATAGCCTGGTTGGCGGGTGTACGCAGGTCCAACACGCGGTTGTCGAGACGAGTATCCTGGTTTACGCGGATTCTTAGGGCTTCCGGGTCCTGCGAATAAAGAAATATTAAGAATTAAAGAAACTGTATAGTTTATGGCAAGTATTCTTAACCAATGCACTTCACTTAAAACAATGAATGACAAAAGGAATGTTTAATTCTAATCTAAATGGAAATCTATACTTTTTAATCAAGGTTAATGTTTCTGCAGCGTTGTAGAATCTATCTATATGAACTAGTAATAATTCTGAAGAATTTGTTTGTTTGAACGCGTTATCTCTAGAACTACCAGTTGGATTTGGAAAATTATTTTTGAATTTGATAGCGCAATTCATGAGGATGGTTAAAGGCTATTTGACATCACGCTACAACACTCAGGAGCCGAGATAAAATTAAAAGTCAGAAAACTACAGAAGAGCTACATGAGCTCATCCCGCCTTCACCTTTTTACCATCGAGAGTCCAGACGCACTGCGGGATACCACCCCTATTTGGTTAATATACCATATATACGCACTAAGCGCTTCTCATCATCTTTTCTGATGCGCACAGCTAAGGAGTGGAATTGTCTGCCTGCGTCTGCATTCCCGAGTTCATACAACCCGAATCTCTTCAGGGCGAGAGTGAATAGGCTTCTTCTGGGCAAGCTCGTTCCACCGTAGATCTCATCCCTGCCTGTGGGCTGCATTGAGGTCAAGAGTGAGCCCATTGTCAATAAAAAAAAAACGAAGTAATAGAGCGGGCGAGCGATAGGATGCGTCGCGGTGGGTCAGGGTCCGAAATTTTCCGCAGACGAAGTTGCCAACAGAAACCAGTACTCTATAATCAAGGTTTGAGGCGCAAATAATTATATTTTGCAAGCCTGGCAACACTTAAATGTACAGTCGGGTATCTTCGTCTTTGTAGCACTCTTGTCAGAGTGCTCTATGTACTTTCTATAAAGCCATATAATGGGTACGTCTTTCATTGACTTGAATGTGCCTTGACGGCTGAGAGTATGTCATGCTCACTCTAATGTCTCGCTGATGGTGGCACATGTGTTGGATCATTAAGTTCCCTTCAAAATGGTTGAGCTGAATGGTGCTGATCCATACGTCATGTTCGTGAACGGGCGCCGTCAGTAGGGACTGTTCATCTCTTAGCTGCCACGGCTTATTTTAATTTCTGAATTGTTTTCATGATTTCTATAACGGACGCTTTTATCGTGCACGTCTTTCTACATCGTTCTCACATGGTTAATTTCAACACGAATGAATAAATCCTACCAATACTAGACAAAATCATTCAACTCACATCGTTCTTTTCCGGCCTGGCCGCATCTTCGATCTGTAGTGGCAGCTGCGCACGCGCCGCGGACACGAGCCACACTTGCGTGGCCACCAGCTCCACGTCACTCACTGTACAGGACTCTATGGGCGTGGCCGTCTTCACCACCGTCGCGTACACGTCTATGATTGACTCTTTGGTTATGCTGGAAAGAGACGGAGATAGTTTTATAAGATAGTCTTCAAAATTCAGGTCGGGAATTAGCAGATTTTGACAGACTAAAATTACAAAAGACAGCTCTTAACGTTACAAAAGACAACCCCTACAGTTTTTGTTTTATTGATTATCAGCAGAAACTTGTTCTTAATATCATATTATTTAAGAACATCGTAAATATGTTAGCTGTAAAGGTGAGTACACTGGAGTATTTTCTCGAGCATTTTCATGTAATTTAACGTTCTTACGAATGGTACAATACAGGCAAAAGCTCAGTTTCCAAAAGCATTTCCATGTAATGTAACATTCCTGCGAATGCTCGACGCTTTGTTCGACGTAATGCCCACGGCGAGGGAGCATTTACCTGTAACATATCTTTCTACCTCGCGTTCATTGTTGATGATTGTGCGTTCTTGTGCTCGTGCCTGTGCTCGGTAAAATGTTACTCCAACACGCTCGTTGGTTTTTAAAATCAGGTTGTAACAAAATATCGAGCGTCTTGTTCGAAGTGCGGTTCGTAAAAATTATAAAATGGCGAATGCTCGATGTTCTCTTACAAGTAAATGATTTAGTCTATACTCACCTTGTTCCACTTGTCTATACTCACCTTGTTTTGAACAGAATAAAATAAAATGTTATAGCGGGCGAGTATATTGCCATTACAGCTAGTAATACCTACTTGCCAGTGAACTTCACCATCTGCTTGCTGACGGCTCGCTCGTCGCTCACGCTGATCAGCACCTGCACCGTGCTGCTACTCTGCCGAAGCACAGCGAAGCACTGCTTCCCTTTCGCTCTGGACGTTTGGAGGCGAGCTGGAACATTTTAGCGGTTACTAAAGAGACAAACAGTGGCAGTCGGACAACCGGTCCTGCCAAAAGAATCGTGTTATCCAGTAACTGGGTTGTGGAGGTCAGATAGGCAGTCGCTCCATGGAAGCCGACCACAACAAAGTTGCGGTGGGTATGCAGATGGTGATATATGAAGACCTAAAATAATCCAAATCCTCTGTTCTTGTAAACTTGCATGAATTGTGTAGCGTCTGTTGGAAGTCAAGCCTTTCTGTCTTTAAAGCATTTTCGTCAACGCTGCCTTCTCTGCATGAAAAGAGGTCTTTGTCTTGAAGATATAATATAATATTCATGGTAATCTAATCAGAAATGTTGGGCCACAAAAGGTATGAATGAAAAGCAATTGCATGCAGCTGAGATGAGAATGCTAAGAGGGATATATGGTGTTACACGAATGGATAGAGTAAGGAATGAGCACATAAGAGGAAGTCTGAATGTGGCACCGGTAACTGAAAAGTTGTGTAGAAATCGGTTGTCATGGTATGGGCATGTGATACGGAGGAAAGACGAAAATGTTGTCAGAAAGTTCTGAGCATGAATGTCGATTGCTATAAGAGTAGGGGAAGGCCGAAGAAACGATGGATGGACTGTGTGAATGCTGATATGGTTAGAAAGAGGGTGACTGTCGAGATGACGACTAATAGAAGAAGAATGAAAGAAAAATACTAGTCGCGCTGACCGCGAATAAATTGAGATGAGGGCAGAAGAATGATGGTGGTAATCTTACCTCTGACCCACACATTTTGTCCGTTCAGTTTGACAGTCAGCTCCTTGACATCGGTGTACACTCTATCACGGTTCTCTCCGGTCGATTGGATCATCTTTAGGGTTCCATACCGGCCTACGGACACGTCGGCTTCCGGGGCCTCGGCCTCGCCTTGTGGTTGGCCTGAGGCTGCCTGGGGGATAGAAAAATGGTTAAGTTACTGGTACAACGTAGCCCAAAGATTGGTAAATTTAAGTAGCACTTTAGCCCGTAGCATTTAAGTGGCATTTTGATTGGATGGCTGATAGGGACAAAAAGTTCTGGCGTGACCGCATACCGGAAAGTGCTGCGTGGTTAAATAGATAGAATACTCGTTATTAAATCTCATGCAGTCGGAGGCAATAGGCTCTAATTATTAGCCTAACGTTCTGTTAAAGTTTAAAATAGTAGCGGTCCCCCGAAGGACAACATTTAATCAAAAAATTTCATACGTACTTACGTAGGGTCATAATTTCAAGGTTATTATTTTCTTTTTATAGGGTTTCGTTTATACCTTTTTTGTTCTATATGTGGCTATTTTTTCAATAGGTTTTCTTTTTATTGTTTTAGTCTTTATACATTCATACTATTTTTATTATTATTTTGTGTCGGGGGTTTTTTAAATTTTTAATTTATTGTAATTGTAATGCGTGTCCATAAAAGCATTTTCTTTCTCTACCTTATGTTCAGCTTTCTTCTGCTGCTTCTCTGCAGCCTTGGCGGCTTTCTTGGCTGCCTTCTTGCTGGCGGCCGCGTCGCCTTCCACTACAGGGGGCTGCTCTTCTGACACTACCATTTTGTGATGAGTACTGAAATAAGAGACTATATTTGTGAGGACTTGCAATTATAGACTAGTCAATAACCAGCACCCGTTCACAATCTGAATTATTTTGAAGGATATTGCTAATCCATTGCTGCACAATCACATGTTCGAACAGTTTGTCTGCTCAACAACGTAAATAACGCAATAAATGTTGTTGAACTGTCAAAATGAAAGCCATTGCTACTGAAAGTGTGTTACGCAATTACCCCGCAGTTCTTCTTCGTGGCGCTGACGCGACAGTTATTCAATTTTTTTTTTGGCCCAAAACTTCGTCACTTCCACGGCGTTATCGGTGGCAGGGAAGAGGTCACTTTGGCTGCATGTTTTGGGGCACTGGGGACGGGATAGGAGGTAGAGACTAGTTCAAATTACATGAAACTTAAACATAACTGGTGAAAGATTAGCTAACCCGCGCCAGAAAATGTCAGCGCTAATCATGGCCCTCTCACTTGCTTATTTAAGACAGGAGTAATGAGTGAGTGAAAGAGAATGATAAGCTTCTTTGTTGGCTGCCATTTTCAATTTATTTATTTATTAACTCAACATCACTATCATTACAGGAATTTCTTAATTTAATAGTGTGGCCATAATTACAGTTTTATTATTTAAAATAACATATTCTGTACATCGTGTTTTTTGTGAACTCACTCAGAGAACATGTAAAAAGATATATGCTGTCCGCTACGTCATTAAGTACATGCAAGGTGCGCGTTATAGGGGCTTTACTCAGTAGATTGGTCCTACTACTGGGCACCGCCAATAAACGTGCCTGTCGCCTTCGCAATAAATAATTGTCGGGCACACACAGGTGGCACATTTGTTTCTTTAATAGTGCAAATTATATCTCTGCCGCCTATTGACAGACCACATTCGCAACACCACACTGCGCTCCAAAACACAGATTACTGACGTTGCTCAAAAAGCCGCAAAGCTGAAATGGCATTGGGCTGGCCACGTGACCAACGCCCAATGAGCTGCTGGCCAAAATAACTGCTATGTGGTGTGTGTGCGAGGCCTGACACAGTCAGAAGGCGTCGCGGCACACCACGTAGAAGATGGCGGGACGAGCTGGAGAAAACAAACGACCAGTGGTTCAGTTTAGCCGTGGATCGAAAGAGCTGGAAGTCATGGGGAAAGGCCTTTGCCCAACAGTGGGATGATGCAGGCTAACAGTAACTTATTCAGGAGAATACAGGTAGAGGGGCTTGTGGCTAAGTAATAACAGCCGCACGGGTCGATCGATCAGGTTAAGCTACGCTTGCCGCGGTTGGCCCGTGGATGTGTGACCATCTTCACATACCACTCGAGTCATTCGTGGATCTTTGACAGTCGTAACGGGTCATCAGAAGCCCGAAAGTCTGACAACCAGTCTTACCAAGGGGTATCGTATTACCCGACAAGTGGGTTGTGGAGGTCAGATAGGCAGTTGCTCCATGTAAAATACTGGTATTCAGCTGCATCCGGTTAGACTGGAAGCCGACCCTAACACAGTTGGGAAAAGGCAAGGCAGATGATGGTGGTGATGACAGTTAGAAACTAAATTTTGATCATTTATAAGTATGAGAAGTCCTCTAGTGTTGTGTGCCTATCCTATCTTAAAATGCACACATAGAAACTTAAATGAATGAGTTCAATTAGTAACAGAGCCTTATCAAATCAAGTGTGTAATATGCAATATGCTGATTGAAAAATTGGATTCACTGACTGCCAAGTCAGGCTTAGTGAATGCAATTTTTGGCATGGCAGCTCCATTTTTTTTTTCATATGTACATAAAGTCAAAGTCAAATCATTTATTTCAAATAGGCACATAAAAGGCACATTTGAACGTCAAAAATAAAATTAAATTAAAATTGATTCTAGTCGCCCCTTCCAAAAGGTAGTTTTCGTATGGAGAAGAATGGGCAAGAAACTCCACCGTTATTCTTTTAAAATGTTATAATATTAAGCCCAGGTGCGCGCGGGCGGGTTTTTCCCGCGGCGATTTTTTTTCGCGCACTGCTTGGCGCCGAGAGCTGAAAACCCTACAGTGTTTTTTTGACGCGCTAGGATGCACTCTGTAGGATTTTCAATGCTCAACTCAATACCGAGGGATGAAATTCCAGTGCGCAATAAAATCCAGCCTCAATATTTTTATGTCCGTGCGAACGTGGGCTAATAGAATGTATGACCATATATAACATAATTAGCCGCCCATAATATTCCTAATGCCGGGCCACAGGCTTCCTCTGTGTGAGGGAGTGGGCCATAATCTACCATGCGGGCCCAGTTGGTGAATTTCAAACGTCTTTGAATTTTTGGTTCTAGGACATGCTTGTTTCCTCACAATGATTTCCTTCATCGTTTTGAGAGCAGTGGTGACGAAATAATTTACACAAAGAGTGCCTGTTTGGGTTTGTACCCATGACCTGCAACTCATGAGTCAGGGCCATTATCACTTGGCCACCACTGCTCCATTGTGTGACCAATAAGTGTCATTTTCAAGTGCTTTTTGTATCAGTACTTGTATAGAAAACCATTTTATTTAATTACTACTATCTGATAAGTGCATGCTTATTGTCACCAAATGGGTGTGGTAGTTGATGAAAGAAACGATGGATGTACTGTGCGAATGATGATATGGTTAGAAAGGGGGTGACTACCGAGATGACGACTAATCGAGAAGTATGGATGTTCCGCCAACCCCAAATAAATTGGATGAAGAATGATGAGGATTTGGTAGTTCATGCCAATTAGAATAGAAAACCATTTATTCCATACTATACTAAACTACACTCAAATTGAAAACAAATGACCAGTGGTCCACTTTAGCCCTGGAACGAAAGAGCTAGAAGTTATGGGGAGAGGCCTTTGCCCAGCAGTGGGATGATGCAGGCTAACAGTAACCAGTATACCCAAATTGCTTTAGCGTGGCAATAGCGGTCATTGACCTTCCCCTAATATCTCTCCGTAGGAACCCAAACAACTAGAACTATCGGCTATAACGTTAGCATTTGGACGGTCCCTTCAATGTCGTTATAAGCAGTTTTAACTGTAATTTAAAAAATAAAGTGCCTTCTTCATAAAGTATTTTCAGTTATCAAAATTGAACAGGTTATTGCAAACAGATTGAAGCAAGTACTTGATAACACTAAATGAATTCCATATGTGGAACAAGAGCACAATGATAAAGTCTTTATTTAACAAACACACACACACACCCACTTGTGTACATTAATTACTGTAGGAACCTAAATGACATCACAAATTGATGCAATTTTGTAATGTTCTATGAAATTAAAATAATACTTGCTTAAATACGATATTATCACAGAAACCGCAATGAAACGGATGCGCACAGGTTATGGGTTTAGATAAACTTTACTTTTATTTAGATTTCGCTAGTATTTTAACTATTTTTAAAACATTTTCGATGTTCACGTGCCGGTTTTCGACTAAGGTTTAAACGGAAAATACTGGTTTCTAAATAAAATAACTAAGCAATGTATGTTCGGAAAATGATTAAAAATCATCACACGTAAGCCAAGTTAAGGAAAAACAAATAACGTTGTTGTTAAAAGATTGGTAGTTCTCGACACAAACTTGCATCATGCACTCTGCGAAAAGTATGTTAATTAAACGTTAAACTCACCGTTAACTGTTTTTAATTAGTTAGTTAATTCTTCTTATTTACTATTCGCACAAAAAACTTACTGAATAAATACAAAAAACGTGATTTTTTTGCAAAAATACACTGGATAGGTTAACTCAGCTACGGTCAGAAATGTCAAACTCAAATGACATAAATAAAAATTAACAATACTAAAAAATTGAAATGACATTTGCTCGCTGGCAGCATTTAGTGTTGCCGAGTGAAAAACATACTTTTGAATTATTTTATGATTGAAAAATAAAAGCATTGCGAGGAATTAATATGTTTCTTAAAAATCCTGATGCATGCTCTTGAGAGCCAGTCATCCAGCTAGGTAGACACAACGTTGAGAAAGAAGCCGACAGAAGGTTCTAGTTGGGTTGGGCAGCATTTGGCAAACTTCGTCAAATCTTTTCGTCGGCTATGCCGCAGTGTTTGAAGACTAAGGTTTTCAACCAGTGCGTCCTGCCCGTCATAACATACGGTGCCTAAACGTAGACAGTGACTGTAGAGCTAGTCCACAAATTCAAAGTCGCTCAACGTGCCACGGAGCGAGATAAGCTCGGAGTCTCTTTGAAGGATAAAATCAGGAATTATATTATCCGGTTAAGAACCGGAGTTACCGACATAACTTACAGAGTAAGCCAACTGAAGTGGCAGTGGACTGCCGGCCATGTTTATCAAAGGATCAGCCATCGCTGGTGGAGCAGGCGAATCCTGAAGTGGAGACCGCGTATCGGCAAGCGTAGTGTGGAATACCCCTAGCTAGATGGACCGACGACCTAATAAAGCAGACTGTATGCGGAAGGCGGAGGATAGGGTGTTGTAGTGCGGCCTGGGAAAGGCCTATGTTCAGCAGTGGACTGCCATAAGCTGAGTTGATAGTTTGTGTTTGACGACTTTCCTGTGCTAGCAAGGTGCCAATCTTGTTATAACTTGAAATAATAAAGGATGATGTTTTTTTTGCACAGCTTAGACTATTCTACTACCATATCGTGCCGATGCAAGGGGACCAAATCTCATAACATTTATGATACTAGATAGACTTTTTTTTTTTTTTTTTGAGGATGGGAAATCATCAAATGACCCCTCCCGCTCTGGGTGGAGCAGAAGGAAGTGTGAGACTCTTACTGACTAAAACCCACCCGTGTTCCTTCCTTAGCCCTTTATGTACCAGGGCAGCGGTAACCCTTTCGGACGATCCCGCTACCCATACTAGATAGACTTGGACCATTTCTGATATAGATGAAAAAGAAGCGACCAGCAAAAAAAACAACGTGCGGTCGGGAGACCCCCGCCAGGAACGAAGTTCCTTACATGACACTCGCACGTACACAGACACTCCTAAATAATAGAAAGTGACAGAGAGGGAGAGAGAGAAAGTCGCATGGAGGCATAACGCTTTTTCCTTACGTGACGATTTTTACCAGTAAACTTCTACCGCAAGCCACGCTGTTTTTCAGAATGTATGTTCCAGTATTACGCAAAAACCACTGGAGTGCACGTGGTCTCTTCGGCCAGCTGATCGCACTGGTCGATGACGGCCCGCAGACAACAGTAGCAGGCTGGACGGCCTACGGGCGCCTCTAGCAGTGGAACTGACCAAATTCTTTCTTATACACCGCGTTCCGTACGATATACATAAACTTCGCCCAGATGTTCAGACCAAGGCAATAAGCATTTTTCATTATGGACACATTAATGAATTCTTATTTTTTGTTAATTTTCATAAAAACCAAATACCTTGACGTAAATCACCCGATATGCATGCCTCTTTATCTCTCTATCCGAAGCTTTTCATAGATTTATCATTTTAATTGCACTAAGCGACCCTTTCTTACTGCATAGCTCAATTAAATTTCATTAAATGTAATTACAATTAATATCTTTGTAACGAAGCCTTTATAAGTACTACTTCCTTTTTAGATTTGATTTGTAAAAGCTATAAGCGTTTGCCAAAGTTGATGGATAACGCGAAGAACACGGTGTATAAGTTGTCTTTATTTATATCATAAATTCTGCCGGAACATCGTTCCAAAAACCACCTGCTAGATAAACACACCGTCAACTTCAGGCACCAATAAAAAACAAATAATAAAGAAAGAAGAAGAAGTATAAGAAGCCAGGCTTGCGTCATGTTGGCATACGTCAGTTCTAACCATAAAAATTGTCTGAGCTTTCAAAACCATTCTCAATAAACACTATTGTGTAATGTATAAATTTGTCGTTCAAAATGTCCATATACACTACTGGCCCTGACTTAGTGATCACTGGGGCAGGCATATACAGATATATAATAAATAATAATTGGAGAAAATGCCCGTTTTCACTGCTAACATCCCTGGAACCCTCAAAGTTGGCGATAGAATTGAAATCGGGGGTAAAATTAAAGAGAATGCTCGCAAGTAAGATTTCGTTTTGTGTTATATTAGTCCTAGTCCAATGGTGTCGTGGTTATGAGCAGTGTTGGTCCAGAGGCCCCAACTTATCGAGTCGCAGGAACGAACCATAGATTTATATCTCTGGCTCGATCCCGTCAGGCATACACAGTACTTTGTGCTGACATAATGGTGAAGGCAAAATATATTGCGGAAATCAAAATACGTAGGTATTCCAAAAATTCGGAGACATGGTGATGTCCATAAGCCTGCGCTGGGCCTCCGAAGTGAGAAATCTTTCACACAGAATAGGGGCCAGAGTCTTAGCAGTTCCAACGTACCGCAAGCAAATGACTGCTTCAAGCAAGGACTAGACACATAATCAAACACACTCTATTCCCAAAACCCATGCCAGCCGATTGAACGGTTAAAAGTATCTGCGGTTTATAGTTATAGTAATTGCTGATGGAGTCGTGTAACATTTGACCGTTGACGATCACTAGGTATCTATGTATGACCCAAGCTTGCCACCAACACCAGTCTACCAAAATTTTTCCTAAGGTGTTGTCATCATTACCATCTGCCTAGCCTTTGCCGTTAGCTTCCAGTCTAACTGGATGTAGCTGTATACCAATATTTTTACATGGAGCTATTGCCTAACTGACCTCCACAATCCTTTGATAAGACTGGTTGTCAGACTTTCGGGCATCTGACGACCCGTAACGACTGTGAAAGATCCAAGAATGACAGCTGGGACCAACGGCGTAGCGTGCTTTCCGAGGCACTGCTTGGGTCTCGATATGTAATGGATGGTCACCCATCCACAACTCAGGACAATACAACCCACCCAACAACCCTAAGGTGCAATCTCACGCCTTCTCCTCAGAATGTCGGTGAACCTATGCGCGCAGGAGGGTGAGGAGCCACGCGACGTGGTCCTCCACTTCGACGTGAGGTTCCATCGAGACAACATCATCTCTTTATCGCGGAAGAATGGCATCTGGATCGGCAGCGGCAACTATGACACCAACTATAATATGTTTGTGCCAGGTTTGTTCAAACTATGTGTACCCTTATTGCGTAACACGCTATCAATCTCAAACTAAATCATTTTAAGGGTTTTGCTAATATTGCCAATCCATTACTGCATATGATCGAAAAAATCATCTGCTCGGTAACGTAAATAACGCACTGAATGTTCGTGAACTATCAAAGTGAAAGCCATTGGTACTAATAGTGTTTTACGCAAATACCCCGCGGATCTAGCATTGGAAAGACTTTCGTTAGGCAACATCCTTCTCCGCACTTATCCCAATTTATTTGTAGTCAGCAATCAGTATATTCATCATACATCTCCATCTGCCGTCATCTTAGTCTTCTCTCCCTTTCTATCCAAATTATCTTTTATCACACAATCCCTTTGTTTCTCTGTTTTCCCTAACTTTTATAGTCATATTCATACATACAAAACTTTTCAAATGACATGGGCCTCAATCCTCTGCATCACATAAGAGACCGGCGCCACTTTCAGGCTGATGATGATAATGATGCCAGAGGTCACATCATCATTATAAGCTTTCAGCAGTCCACTGCTGGATAAGGGCTTCTCCACTCGCACGCCATTTAACTCGATCCTTGGCCACTCTCACCTTGCTAAGGATGGTTGTTCGTAGGGGCGAAGATCAGTGCCTCACCGAGCCTGGCGTCTTACTTCACGTTTACTGATTCGCAGTTCCAACTCAGTGGAACAATGGTGGCCTAGAAGTAACAGCCGCGACTTACCGAGTTGTAGGTCGTGGGTTCGAACCCCCAAGCAGGCACTTTACTTTGTGTAAATTATTTCATCACCACTGTTCTCAAAACGGTAAAGAAAACATCGTGAGGAAACCGGCATGTCTTAGCTAACCAAAAATTCGAAGACATGTGGCCCACACCCTCTCACAGCGAGGTGGCCTCTGTCCCAGCAGCGAGAACATTAGAGGCTAATTATATAATTATGTATGTGTTCTCCACACTAGAACAAGTTAAATACATAATTTTCTAATTTTATCAATTCGTGTATCCCTCAGGCACAATATTCAGAATAATATTCGAGATAAAGGACACGGACGTGATCACAATCTACTGCCAGGGCAAGTTCCATTCCAACTTCTTGCCCAAGATACCGTTGTCGATGGCAAAGTACATCGTCGCGTGGGCAGACATCGACAGGGTCACGCACTGCTACTTTCAATTTGCGAAGGTAAGCTGCAAATTATGGAATAGGTTGGTAAATAAAAAGGCTGATGCTAACTTTTGAAGGCGATAAGAAGGAATTAGAACAGCACGCGTAGCATGATCATCATAGAAACGGGTCTTGTCTACGGAAGAATAGACAAAATGACAGATAGAATAGGCAAAATGACAGATAGAATAGACAAAATGTCAAACAGAATAGACAAAGTTACAGATAGAATATACAAAATGACAGAATAGACAAAACGACAGATAGAATAGATAAAATGACAGAATTCTTTAGAAATCTGCCTACAATCTGTCATTTTGACTACTCTTCCGTCGACAAAACCCGTTTCTATGGTGGTCATGCTACGCGTGCAGAGCAGTGGTGGCCGAGTTGTTACGGGTGCGACTTAGGAGTCTTACTTTTATTTTATCGTGATAAGATTTCGAAACCCTTCACGTCTGCAGAATTTCGCTAGCTAATTTAATTTGACCCTGTGTACAATTCGACATGCCTATGTCCAGCAGTGGATTCTTTTAGGCTTCTGCCTGACGAGGGCAGCAGTAGTGCTAATGTCCATTTCTCTTCAAGCTGGCGATGAGTGGAGACGATGCTGGTGCGCCGGGTGGCTTCCTGCCGCAGTCCCCGCGACCCACCATGGTAGCTGGCGTGGACATCAAACGATGGTGAAATACTTTGACATTCTTACATAACCTACACCAAAGAGTTTGTCAAAAAATCCTAACTAATAAAATGCGAAAGTAAGTTTGTTTGTTACGCTTTCACGCTAAAACGGCTGAACGGATTTGAATAAAATTTGGGACACAGATAGACCATGAACTGGGTAAGGACATGGGCTACTTTTCATCCTGGATCGCAGAAGAAGTTGCGGGTAAGAGCTAGTAGGTTATAAAACACTTGTACACGTCAAAAAGAGCGTTAATCCCACGCGGGCTGGGAACGTCGCATTTCTAGTGGTTTATCGTGATTATTTTATTCGTTTTTTACAGCCATACACTAGATTTGACTAGATCATTGGTATTTTTAATTATTGTTAACATTTACTCATAAATAAAAATATTTCATTGTAAAAAGTACTACAAATAGAAAATAATTGACAATATATCAATTTTTATGAAATACCAAAATAACTGTAAAAAAATATTGTATGTACTTACAAACTTCTAAATACCAACGATTTAGTTATTAACCGTAAAAAAATTATACAACTTTGTTATTAGAGTGCCACAACTGCTGTTATGTATGTGTGCATACAGGAAGATTTTTTAGTCACCGTCCAAATTTTTATATATTAATCTTTGGCGAAAATCATTGAATATCTATTTTTTCTTTTAGTATCGCTCAATACAAAAATATTGAGATATCACATCACAAAGTTATCTATAAAAAGTTAATGTTGCTGGACACTGCCGCGCCGTGCGTACGCGCTAGGTGAAGTTACGCGGGCCGGCCCGCCCCGCGCGCCGCCGCAATTCATTGATAACACAATAATAAACAAAGTTGCAAATTTTCCCTTCATACTTTCACGGGCTTAGGACCGTCAATAAGCAAAAGGTTTGTGCTATGTTCACTATGATTAGAATGTAATCCTTAATTAATGAATTACAAATAAAGTAAAAATAAATTAGATAAATAAGAACTTTAGACCTTATTAAAACCGTGCAAAAACGTTTTGCTATTATGCGTCTTTAAAAAATTTGAATCAATTTATGTACAAATAATTAAAAATTTAATCAAAATCATCTTAGAACAATCACATTAACAGTACTTTAATAAATATTCAAAATGCATACCGTTTCTCTCTAAACAAAGTCTTGCACGTTTTTGCACATTATTTTTAATTTTGTTGAGCAGTACAGTGTCACTTTTCACTTCACTTCTTGCACGTACAATTTGCTCTTATAATTGGTCTAGGCTTTGAGCTTCTTCCACATACACTCGTCGTTATTTCGCCCGACAAAAAAAAGGCACATGGAGTAAGATCTGGTGACTAGGGTGCGAAGCGCCGCGCACCGCGCCGCAGCATCTCGCATACTCGATCTAGGGCTCCGTTCAAAGAAATCGAAGATATATAAAATTTGGCGGTGACTAAAAATTCTTCCTGTATATATGGTACTCTAATAACAAAATTTAAGGTACAATGATCTTTTGGCGCGTGGCCAAAATCGGAACTAACTCTGCCATCTTGTTTTTTTTTTTATGTTCACAAAACAAAAATATTGCACAAATATGTTTACCAACAGCAGTTGTGGCCCAGTGGCATCGTCCCCGACTTACTAGTTGTAGTTCGTGAGTTCCACCCAGGCAGGCAACTTACTTTGTGTATTTAATTTCATCACCACTGCTCTCAAAACGGCGAAGGAAAAGATCGTGAGGAAACCGACATGTCCTAGAACCAAAAATTGAATTTCGACATGTAACTACATGTCTTCGAATTTTTGGTTCTAGGACATTTGGTCTACCAACCCGCACTGGCCCGGCGTGGTGGGTTACTGCCCACTCCCTTTTACTAAGAGGAGGCCTGTGTCCCAGCAGTGGGAACTTTATAGGTGCCAAAAGAAAAGATCCATAAACAACTTATTTGAAGATTTTTTAAATGTATTTCCAGCCAAAGGTCATTGCACAAGAAGTCAGCGCCTGGTTCCCCACAACTGCACTCCTCAAACGAAAGCTCTGACGAAGAGCAAAAACCCAGGCAGAATGCCGACGGTCGAGCCGACAGGTACTTTTACGAAACTCTAATGTGCCAGCAGCCGGCCGACCATCCGAAATTCGGCTCTCCAGAATCTATGAAAAGACGAGACGCCAGTTTAGCTAGAAATAAAATAGAGTATACTAGAAAGTTTAGAGAAGTGTCAGATACAGACAAGAATGACAGCGAGGATTACTCCGAAGACATGGGATCAAAGAATGTGGATTCTTCCGTAGTAGAATCTGATGATGTTTTGCAGGAACGAGGCCTAAAAAAACGGGGAAGGCGAGGCAAATTCGCGCCATTCCAACAAGTCGTAAATTTTATGGGGAAGACGACCAGGAGAAATTAGTGCTGTGCCACGGTGATCGACACCGGTAGATACTAAGTCGATTTTTTGTGTGTGCCTATTTGTTTTTGTAGTTTTTTTTTTGTATTTGTAATGGCTGTCGCACACCGACTTGATTCAAAGTAAAGAATTGAACTGTAAGCTAACTTTTCAAGTGTCGACTATGCTTTGCTAGCGTGCCGTGAGTTGTCTCGTAATTTTAAAAATGTGACTGTAAGGGACACGTTATAAAGCTCAATTTTCAATGCTCTACTTCGAATCGAGTTGGCGTTGAGTCATATCTGTGCGACAGCTGTCATAGTAATGTCCTTTTTGTGTTATGGCTAGCGGTGACAAGTTTCGTATTAATTTATTGTTAAAAGGATGTAGATATATATAACTTTGTTCTTTATGAAATAATGAGACATCAAGGTTAACTTGTAATATTAGAAACAACCGCTTTGGTAAAAAAAATATTGTCTTTTGTAACAGTGTTTAAAAATAAAAGTTTGAAATAATATTAATATTTTTTTTATTTCGTTTTTATTTACAGTCGATACAAAAATACAATGAGGGTAAAATAATACAATATAAATAAGTAAATCGCTTAAGATTTATTAAATAACTGTACAATAATTCGTATATTACGAAAAGAACATTGAGATTTTGGCGATTAAATCGACTCAAATTAGAAAATTAGTAACGAAACATCAATTTTAGAAATACGTAAAATAAATTTGCAGTCAATTTAACTTAAACAACCGCTGATACACATTCGGCAGTATCGATTCAGTGAATCTTTATTTATGTAAACGAGTAAAGGAATCCCCACACTATTTGTAAAGTCTATTCAAACTAATGTTTTAAATTGAAGTTATTTCAACTTAAACAAATATCAACTTTATTTTAATGGTAATTACGTTGATTTCAGAGTGACTAGCACTATTGAAAAAGTTATAGTTATGTTTGAAGTTGTAGCGTAAACTGAACTTTATTGTGTAGGAATTAAAGCTATTTTTCCATAAACTCATATTTGTTTACATTTTTGGAAAACAAATCGCAAAGGCAGATTAGCAGTGTTGCATTATAAAAAAAAAGTGATTTAAGTAAATAGAAAGGTTGCCAAGGTAAAAATATTGACTGAAAAGTTAAGTTAAGTCTACAGTTATTTTACTTCTGATTTTGCATCACGGTCCAAATCAAAGTGATCTTTATTTTCACTCTAATAAGGTTGCTGTCGGATTGCTGTTACTGACAAGTCTGTCAAAATCATTGTGATCCTTATCATAGTTACAATAAGGTTGCTGTTCGGTTGCTGCTGTCAGAGGTAAAATTACTGTGACCGCATTATAGTAAGAAATGAGCTTTGCATCTATATGGCTCTAATCTTAGGGGTTTTAATAAAAACGTTTCTTAACTTATACCCTGTCCATTAGGTAAACCGTTATTTGACAGATGGAACTAGTGACTGCAGCAACACACAATACATTGATTGATACACGTACGGTATTATAATGTATGTAAGAAGCCATAAATAAGATAATTCAATAAGATAAGGCAGTCTACATATTTATTTTAATACACATTTTAAAGTTAACTTTTACGTAATCTGGAATATGTACGTTCTAAGACAGCTGCCGAAAAACGGTTAACCTAATGGACAGGGTATAGGGATGTTTAAACGACAAAATGTATGGTGTCAGCAACGATTATAAATACAGGCGTTAATTATGATACGTTACAATGCAATAACGAAAAACTATTAAAATTCTATACAATAGCGGTTGTCACACATATTGCTGAGCTCATTATTTAATTGCAAATCCTGTACAGACGCCAGGACATCAAGCTACTACAATCTGTCAAAATTCTTTAATAAATTTTCAACTTTATCGTTAAAACATTAGGTTCAAAGTTGACTGGGAAAAATTGACAGTTTCGAGTAGCTTGATGTGCTGGCGTCTGTACAAACTTATTTTATCACACATAAACTGCATCCTAATTGCGTAACACACTATCTCAAACATTTTATTTATTTACTTATTAAAATAAGGATGACTTACAGCTAAAACAAACAGAATAAAAAATTGTATGTGAGACTAAAAGCCAATTAAAAGTCATCACTTCTAAAAACAGATTGGAAAGAGTGTGAACAACACAACACCAAGGAAGGATATTGTTAATCCATTGCTTCATATGTTCGAAACAATTGTCTGCTCAACAACGTAAATAACGCAATGAATGTTGTTGAACTGTCAAAATGAAAGCCATTGCTACTGTTAATGTGTTACGCAATTACCCCGCTGGTTTCTGATACACTAATATTCAATATTGAATAATCTGTGGTCAAATCTTATGTCAAATCAGTCAAGTTTACGGTTGGTTGTCGTTGTTGTTATTTTGGTCAACCATGAACCAGTCACAACGGCTTTGACATATAACAGCAGATTTACAAGTATCATACAAATATATCAATATTTCCTATCAATTTATAGACAACGCCGTGGAAGTGGCAAAGTAGAAAATAACATTAAAAAAAAAAACAGTCGTGCCAGCGACATGTAGAAGAAAGAAGAATATAGGTTTCAAGGTAAGGTTAGAAACCGGAGACATTTTATATTCTTAAAAACTTATTTTGAATTCAAATAATTCTTTTCGAAGGTCTTTTAACCTCTTAACTGTACATAATATTTATTAGCTTATCCCTTGCAAAATTGAAGATTATTTTTGCTCGTTTTCACTGACAAGAACACTGGATTTGCAACCCTCTGCTTAATGCCAAGAGTTGAAAATCCAACAGCGCGCTTTTGTTTAGGGATTTAGTCGCCTATTGTAAGTGAAAACTGACATTTTACTCCCGAATTCAAACCCCACATAACTTCAAGACGTTCATAACGCTAGATTTATTGGTCGCACGGCTGAGATCCTTTTTGTTTTGATAATGGCATCTCGCAGTTCAACTTATGAGGTTCTTGTCTGCGTAACCGGGCTTGCCTGTGGATGCCTCAACAAATTAGGGCCTCCAGGCAGGGTTTAAAACACTTTAAAACTTAGTGACTACACGCTAAGGGCGCCCCCTGTGGGGTACGGACCTCGGTTTAGGGCGTCGCTGGGAGAGGGCAGCAAGGGCCAGGCTGGCGAATTTAAAATTACGGGCTCAGCGGCGCGGGCTGGCTCGAGCAACGGTCAGGGAGCGCTGACATCGGTTGCGTAACGGTTTATATGGAGTTGCGCCCGATGACCGTCAGTGCTACAATATACACATGCATTTATCGTCAGCGTATTGCTACGCGTGACTGATGGTACGCGACCGACGTCAGCTTAACACTAAATCCAGCCTAAAAGTATTTCTGTCTCCACAATATACGTTAAAGTGACAAAGACAGTGGCGCCGATTCCGTTGTTCACAAACTTAACTAAATTTATGTTCAGTGCAACCTTTTCTTTCTGTTTCATTAAGAAAAGGACAGAAGATAAATATTAGTTTAGTCCTGTCAAATTAGTCAGCGTCTGACGTAAATTGACGAATTTTTAGTAGCCATGTTTTTAATCATGTCTAAACTGTCTATGGAGTATCTTAATTTCCCTCACGACGGCTTAAAATTGAGTTGTGTTTCAGAATTCGGCAGTTTGAGAAATAGGCTCTAGGGGCCTTACAAATATTTACAATAGAATTGTCCTATCTGGGAGTCCCAGAAATCAAATCCTAACTAAACTCTATTCGTTCAAACTAATGTTTCAAATTGATGTTATTTCAAGTTAAACAAATAACAACTTAATTTTAATGGTAATTAAGTTGATTTCAGAGTGACTAGCACTATTGAAAAAGTTACAAAAATGTTTGAAGTTGTAGCGTAAACTGAACTTTATTGTGTAGGAATTAAAGTTATTTTTCCATAAACTCATATTTGTTTACATTTTTTCCAAATAAATCGCGAATGCAGATTATATTCTCGTATTTTAAACGGTTGCATTTGTTTTAGAAACAATAGATAACAGAGTCCAAAGAGTTTTCAAGTCATAGAGAACATAATGTCCTCGTTGCTCGAAAATCGAATCCTGTTAAATACATAAATTGTTACAACTAAGTAATTTATCAATATTGTAGAAAAGCTATTGTAAATTGTCTATGTATAAAGTCCTTATTCAACAGCCATTCGTAAATATTAACATAAATTTGCCAGGTAAAAGTAACATTTACATTGGCCTATTTCCAAACCAGCGTTAGGTACAACGTAGATACATAAAAGTACGGAACTTATTTTTAAGTAGGTAAATGCCCATTACCCATTCACTTCACTTCATTTATTTTTACATTAGTATTTACAAGTTCAAATTAAATTGACTAGCAAAACTACACAGGCGATCAATCCATAAATTCATAATATTATTTTTTTGTTTAATCATCATTAGATATTGCATCTATGAATTTCGCTGGCAAATTTAATTTGACCTTGTATACTAAACTGTAGACCTTCTTAATTAATGACCGATCATTTAATTTTCCTCACCAATTAACACTTCAAGACCTTCACCACTTTCCAAACTCCACTCCCTCAATTTCCATTCGACGATCCACTCTGAACAAACTCACTGATAACATCAGCCTGCTGCTCGTTGACTCCTATAATCATCAGCTGCATCTTCGTGACCATGAACAGGGATGCTCCATCGATCTCATTGTCCTGAAGAAGTGATGCTGTTTCCTCCCAGTCGCATTTTAGGAGATGATTTGATAAGTCGTCTACCTGTAAATGAATGGAAATAAAAAAAATCAACAGGTTGCACTCGGGAAGTACCGGCAGAAGTGAAAACTTGAATATTTTGGAATGGTTAGGGAATAATTTTGTATGAATTGCTTTAATTATCAGTATAAAAGTACTATCATTTATGTGGTAAAATACAATATTCATTTCTACTCTCCCTCCGTCTTACGAATTTTCGATCAGGTCACGTGTCCTGACGCGAGCTTAACATTTTTTACCCATCACAACAAAAGTGCACAACGCCGCTAAAGAAGTTTTCACTTCAATAATTTTATTTTCGAGTTGCTTTTGTATGCGAGATGGAAAGCTCGAAATAAACGGAAACTGGTACATGTTTGATTCAAGAAATTCAAGCCAAGGGTCATCATCATCATCTGCCTAGCGTTTTCCCAACTATGTTTGGGGTCAGCTTCCAGTCTAACCGGATGCAGCTGAATACCAGTACCCATTTCACATGAAGCGACTGCTTATCTGACCTCCACAACCCACTTATCGGGTAATACGATACCCCTTGATAAGACTGGTTGTCAGACTTTCGGGCTTCTGACGACCCGTAACGACAGTCAAAGATCTACGAATGACAGCCGGGACCAACGGCTTAAGGCGAGGTTGTAGTACTTTTTAACTTTTTTTAACGTCTGTAAATGAAGAGTGAAAATCTGTAAATATTTCACATTAAATTGTTGAATATTGGAGAAAAGTGTATTTGTAGGTGGTTAAATTCTTTTTGTATTTTGAAATGGGGAGGGTTATGTCCAGGTTACATAATGTATGTTTATTTGATAGTTTTCACAATACAATGAAAGCAGAACAGCAATTTTATTTCCTCTTCCGTCAATATTTACGCTGCATTGTGGCCTGTTCAAACGCTAGCATCAGCTAGCTCGGCGCCCGGCGCGTGCTCGCTCGCTGCGTCTATACGCTCGATACATACCTATTATGCGGGGAGTAAGGAAGCGTTTTCATACCTACACATCGCACTACAAGACGGCCTTAACGTGTTTTCCGAGGCACGGAGGGGTCTCGGTATGTAAAGACGGTTACCCATCCACAGACCAACCGCGGCAAGCGTAGCTTAACTACGGGAAATTAGAAATAATAATATAAAAAAATATATATATATCTTACCGTCCAAGATTTGACAGTAGACTGCTGTAACCTCGCGAATGGATTAAACTCTCCATTAGCTACATCTAATAGAGAGCTAATGCAGGGTGGAGGATCTTCTTTCTCTTCTCCTTTCACTTCTATTGGAGCAGGTTCTTCTGTTACGCAATCATCTTCCACAACTGCCACTTCTTCTGTCTCTTCTGTTGGAGTAGGTACACATTCTTGAACAACTCTATCTTCTTCTTTCATTTCTGTAGGAGCAGGTGCTTCTGTTTTACTTTTTTCTTCTTCAATAATCTTCTCTGCTTCTTGCACAGCTATTGGTGGAGCTGTGACTTCTGGGTTGGAGCTCTGGGGTTTATTTTGGTGACTTTGTGGTTCTCTGATCTGTAATGATAAAATATTTTGTTAAAGAAATCTTTTTCTAGTCTACTAGCAGCTAGCTAGAGTGTCTGGCCAGGGCCAATTTATTAACAGGGATACCGAAGGGAACAGCGGCGGCCCAGTGGTAATGGCCGTGACTAACAATTTGTAGGTCGTAGCTTCGAACCCAGACAGGCGCTTTACTTTGTGTAAATTATTTCATCACCACTGCTCTCAAAATGGTGGAGGAAAACATCAGGAGGCAAAATAAAAACAACCAAAAATTCGAAGATGTTACATCGAAGGCATGTGACAATACTTATCTACTAATCTGCACTGGGCCCGTGTGGCCTGTGTCCCAGCAGTGGGTACATTATAAGCTGATTGTGTATACCGAATAGGGATATGGTGCTGATTTAAGATAATCTAGAGTTTCTGACTAAAGGCTTGGATTCCTCATGTAGGTCCAAGATTCGAAGTCCTACCAAAAGAAACTTGACGGAGACTGGTCTCAGCACAAAAGTCTTAAATCTCAGTAAATAAGACGGTTTCGTTTTCTCCAAAATGATGTACGGATGCGACACATAATAAATCGATCCACAATAATGTCGTTTGTTTTAATTCCGCAACACACTTACTTTCAGTCACAAGCTGAATCGAATGAAATTTTGAAGGATATTGCTAATCAATTGCTTCATATGTTCGGTTCATATGTGTCCGCTCAACAACGTAAATGACGCAATGAATGTTGTTGAACTGTCAACATGAAAGCCATTGGTACTGTTAGTGTTACGCAATTAGGCTGATATCACACTGGCGATTTGCGAGCGAGTTCAAAGCGAGGCAAGTGCGCAATGAGTTCGCAGCAAGATTGCAACGAACATACCACGAAGACGCGGCGGGCGCTCGGCTTTTTGATACAACTGAAGTGGGGCCCCACCCCTCTTCAGTTGTTGAACGTGAATGTACAAAATGGCGTCGACGGCGCTGTTCGCGGCGAGCTCGCTGCGCGCCCGCGGCGTCTTCGTGGCGAGTTCGCCGCGCGGTCGCTGCAAACTCGCGGTGCACAAACAGCTCGCTGCGCAATCGCCTCGCTTGCAAATCGCCGGTGTGATAAGGCCCTTACCCCATTGGTTATGATAAGTGGATCTGGTTGAATTAAGGACGAATCCGACAATCTCGATGAAGTTAATGAAGCCGTAAAAACTTTTTAAACAAGATGTTACTTTACTCCAAAGTATAATAAATTTTCTACTCACCGGAAAAGCGAAATTCGATTCCTGAATAATGTGTCCGCCCACGACATGAGTCAATACGAATCTTGTTTGCTGTTTCTTGACTCTTTTCGTCTTCGAGTGAGTTACTTCCTTCGGCACTTTGAAATTATCAAATTGTGGTGCTTTTTCAGTATTCTCATTATTAGATTTATCACTTATTTCTATTTCTCTACTTCTAGTTGATGTATTTTCAGACGTAAGCTCGTTGTTTTTAGGATCAATATTGTGTACTCCTTCGACGTTGCTATTCATTTCATTATTTGCTTGTAATATTTTATCTTTCCCATCATTGATTTCTTCATTAACTTTACTATTATTTACAAATACTTCTTGAGCAGTAACATCGTTTGTACTATCAACCTTTGAAGAACTGGTTCCGTGTTTTAAAACAATTATTTCCCTAATAGTTTTTAATATTTCAGCATGACTTTTAGTTCCATGTTTAATAACAATATCTTCTAAGATTTCAATCTTTAACTTGTCATTCGGTTTTGATACATCTGCTTCTTCATTTTCTTGTAGCATTTCAGCATGTTCAACATTTGCTTGTAAAATGTGAGTATGTTCAATAGTTTGCTCACTATCATAATCAACTTTAAATTCGTCATTACCTTGCAATTCTTGTTCAGTCTCTTCATCAATTTCAGAATTATTTACAAGATTTTCGATCTCCTCCCCAAAATAATTTGAATAGTTTCCAGGGGTTTCAAACTCCGTTACAACATTTTCAAACATATTTTCAATATTTTCAATTTCTATTTCAAGTCTTTCTTGATTGATTTCAGGAGGTATAATATCGTATTCAATATTGATATCATACATTTCAATACGTGAATCGTTTTCGGGGATCTCAGGCTCCTCCCCATCATTTTCTTTTCCATAGCTAATTTGATTAGCTTCATCAGGAGTATTTTGTATATCTATTTCTTTTTTATTACCTTTATTACTGCAGTTTCCGTGTCTTAGTAGTTTTTTTAGCTTTAGTCTGCAGTTACATTTCAGCGTAGACTTCCTTGTGTTTCTCACACCAGCTTCAGTAGCGTTTTTAAATTCTATGTTTATTACATTATTAGTTATTTTATGTGGTGTAGTATTTATTTGAGCTCCTGGATACATTGGGCGCCTAATAGAATGCTGGATTACAGGTCTTCTTATAGGCATTTGTCTATGGTTTTTGAACCTTAGACTGCTTTGAATAACAGAGAAACGATTGTAATATGATCGATTAACGGACACACAATTGCAAAAACTTAAATACGAGTATGAGGACTGTCTGGTATACCGATTATAATAGGACCGATTATTACATAACCGATTTCTGGAGGACCGATAACAGGATGACACTTCAATGATATTTGATTTAATTTCACTATCATAGTCTATAAGAATCGGGTCCTCCCGTCCTAACGCTGATCAGCTCCTGACGAATGCACAGATGACTTCGGCATTTTCCTCGGTGACTCCTATGTTTACGAGTTGTGGCTTCGTGACCAGGAATAGGGATTCTCCATCTATTTCATGGTCTTGGAAGACTGAGACTGTTTCGTTCCAGTCGTATTTGAGGAGATGGTTTGATAGATCCTCAACCTGTGAATTTGGGGAAGAAATGTTTATAATCAGGTAAAACATATATAAAACTAAACTTGGAATATAATCAGCGAATAATATTTCCACTGCTGGGGCACAGGCCTCCTCTCGGTGAGAGGGTCGTAAGCCACCACGTGAGCCCAGTGCGGGATGATAGATGTCTTCGAATTTTTGGGTCTGGGACATGCTGGATTCCTCACGATGTTTTCTTTCGCCGTTTTGAGACCAGTGGTGATTAAATAATTTACACAAAGCAAAGCACCTGTCTGGGTTGGAACGTACGTCCTATAATTCGTTAGTCGCGGCCGGTGCCACTTAGCCACCACTTTGGAATTTCAAATTCAAAGTATTTTTCGTTGAACATCAAAAGATGTTTAACCAAAATCGAACCGTATGAACATACGGCCCGGTATTAAAACGTTTATTCTGTCACTGTCGGACAACTGTCAAACTACAAGTGATAGAGACGGGAACGTGTCTAAAACTTTGGTTTCCTAGAAAAGCCGTACCGTCATATTATGATAGTCGTCATGAAAATCTGTCATTTACACGAGTATTTGAAATTAAGGCAAACCCCGCTGCCCAAAGATTTAAATCGCTAGATTTGCTCTCACCGTAGTTAGTCACGCGAAAAAGTGTCTACACGAAGAGTGAGCTCAAACATTCTGCGTCTTTGTGTGTCAGAGGTATCAAAACGAAACAGTAACGCGACTATCTCTTGACTCGGTAGGGCGAATCTAACGATTTGACTCTTTGCCGCTGTCATCATTTTCATGGCAGCCGTCACTTCGGCCGTAAAGTGTAAAAATAAAAGTTTCTTACCGTCCAAGATTTTACAGTACTATGCAGTAGATCAGTAAACGGATTCAGCGTTTTACTATCCGCCATCTCCTCTTCTTCCTTCTTCTTCTCACAATGCAGTAGAAGATAATGGAAAGGCAGCAGCTGTACGTCCACTCCTGTGTTCTTCATTTCTTCCTTCATACATTCCTTTAGAGCGTCCATTGATTCCGCTTCGGCTTTTGGGTTCGCTTGTAGCGTTTTTTCTATTAAAGGTTTTCTGATCTGTAATGAATTAAACATTATATGATAAGGATGTTGTTGATTGTCAGACACCACCATCATCCACAGCCCGACTTCCACTGCTAGGCATAAGCCTGTCTTTGCTTGTCAACCTAGCCTTTCCCCAACTATGTTGGGGTCGGCTTCCTGTCTAACCGGGTGCAGCTGAATACCAGTATTTTATATGTAACGACTGTCATCCAACTGGATGTGGAGGTCTTAGCAAGGGTATCGTATATTATCTCAGTAACTACTGAGATAATATACGATACCCTTGCTAAGACTGGTTGACAGACTTTCGGGCTTCTGACGATCCGTAACGACTGCTGAAGATTTGAATAACAGCCGGGATCAACTGCTACAACGTGCTTTCCGAGGCATGGAGGGGAAATGAATTTGTACTTTGGCAAAGTACAAATTCATTTATTCAGAACAGTACTTATTAAAAATTGCTTCAAGTCTCTAGAGCAATTTAATGAAAGCCCAGGAAGAATGGCAACTGGCAACATATTGATTTAAAGCTCGAACATAAAAAAAGCAACAGATAAATGAACAAGAATTAAGGTGTACAATTTCAACTCCGTAGGATTGAGTGGTTTTAATTCGGCTTGCAAGATTTGACCCATATATTAATATCTAACTAACAAGGCAATTTAAATAAAAGTTTGTAAAAAGATGCATTTTTGTACTTACCGGGAAGGCGAAATTAGATTCTTGAATAACATATCCATCCACTACATGAGTTAATATGTCTTGTTTCGTAACAACTTTCTCAGTAGCTGCTATTTTTTCACCTTTAACTTCAGTTTTTTGCTCTTTTATTTCTATCTTCTCCTCCTGTGGCTCACTTTTTGGTTCACTCTTTGTTGCTGCTACTATTTTGATTGCTTTACTAGCATTGTTTTCATTGCTAACACTGCTTTCATTGTTTTTAACACCTTCAACTTTAATTTCTTTACTAACTTCTTCTTTCTTAACTTCCCTAGGTTTCTTTTCTGGCGTCTGCGTATTTTTATTCTTAGGAATACTTTCAAGTATCTGTATTATCCTACTTTCAATTGTTTCAGCCTGCGCTTTAGTCACAGTAGCTCCTTTTTCTGATTGAATGGTGACTGTTATAACCTTATCAGTGGGTACTTCAGTCATCGCTGTATTGTTATCAGTCTGTGGCTCAATATTAGTCTTAGTTTCAGTCGTATTTTGAACACTTTCATGTGGTTTATTTTCTATAACCTGTTGCGGCATATTATCACTTATTTTATCCTGTAATAGTCTACCTCGAGCTTGAGTGTACACTGTGTTTCGAATGAGCTTATCGTTTTCACTTGGTGCAGGAGTTATCACAGCTCTGGTTTCAGTTTTAATTTGATTTACATCTTGTTTGCTGTGCTCTGTGTTTTCTACTATAACCATTGGCGTGCTCTGATTTATTTGAACTGCTTGATTGCTAAGGATATTAGCGTTTAACTTAGATTTGTGCACAGGACTTGTGTTAGTACCTATTTCATTACATAGCTTAGTGATAATAATACCCTGTTGAAGATTTTTGTAAATTGGTTGCGACCCTGGAGGCACAACCATTTTGTTTTGGGTTTCATCTGGAGATTCACTCTTTCGTTTTCGACTAATATTCGGATTATTTAAGTAGTTTGTGGCAGCAGCTGAGTTAGCTGCAATTTGATGGCTATTCACTCTCTCCTGGTTATATTGTTGTTGTTGCTGTGTTGGTGGAGTTTGGACTGGTATATGTTGTTGCTGTTGTACCATTTGGGGAACGTTTTGTTGTTGTATTTTTGGCTGTTGCATAGGAGCATTTTGCTGTTGCATTTTCGGTAAATTATTAGCATTGTTTTCAACGAATCGCCGTCTCGGTTGTATCGGACGACAGTTATAATTCTGTGCAAAGTTTCTTACATTTGGCAATGGAGATCCAACTGTATTGTTCATAGCTTTATTGGCCTCTTGAGGAGGAGGTTGATTGGTTAGTTTATTATTATTACTAACGTTTTGTACGTTCATCGCATTGTTCGGCATAATCTGAGGCCGTACAGCATTCACATTTTGAGGCATTCGCTGTCCAATATTCTGCACAAACGTTTGTCCAGCATTGGCTTGTTGTATTTGTAGATTCTGCATGTTGGTCATCGCCTGCATGTTCTGTAGTTGGTTCAGAGACATTACAGGCCTCGTCATGTTCATTTGTTGGCTCATCTGTGGCCTCACGTTCATGAACTGGACTTGTCTTTGGACATCAACGGTTTGATTGCCTTGGTTAGGGATCTGCCTAGCGACAGTCATTTGATTTTGCATCATATTCTGTGCATTTGCTTGCATCTGTCCTGTATTAGGATTTTGGTTGATGTTTCGTTCGTTGCTCTGTATGCTTTGCTGTACATTCTGAACCATGTTTGGCACAATGTTGGCGAGTTGCATCGATCTCATATCTTGGTGGTTTTGCGCCAACATGTGTTGTTGGAGTTGGAAGTTGGCGAAGTTTTGTTGGAGGTACAGTTGGTTCTGATCCATCTGCTGTTGGACTGGCTGTATCATATTGTTGGGCAGTTGTTGGACGTAGACCACTGGGTTGGGCTGGGGCCTGTTCTGCATCCATGGTGGTGGGTTTTGAGGGTTTATGAAGAAGGTCTGGTTTGGCTGGATCTGGTCTCCTGGAACAATTTATTACTATTTACTGACTGTACATATTAATATTTTCTTCGAATATGAACTTCATATTTTGAACATGCTAAATCATCGAACGATAGCATAGGACAGTTGTGAAGCCCCAGGATATTGGACTTCCTTAACAGTTTGGGCATTTGCGTTGATCTGATAACAGTTTTACGTACAATACTGATATGCAGCCCATCGCAACGAGATAAAAGCTAGACAGATACTGTTATCACTAATCCATCTCTCAAACAACATACATATGAAAGCAGAACTGAGTCTATCAAAGGATTGGCAGACCAGGGTCGACCCTTGTGTAAACAACACTCACCAGGTTGTACCAACACCTGCGTCTCGTACACAAACCGTACTGGACACAGTACCATCTGCTGTTGCACCGCCTGCTGGCCCCTGCAGACAAAAATATCATCATGTGTTTTGTTGAGACAGAAAACTTATATAAAGGATAAAGGTCTTGGTCAGCTAAAGAATGGGCCTATAATATGTGTAATAAATCCTCAAAGTGTGTGTGTTCCTTGGAAGGTATTGGCCTCTCCACCAGACATGTCGAACAAGAAGAATAAGGGGTTTGGTCAAGTTGATGCGTCGTAGCAGTGTTCTCCTGTCTGCTGACATAATAACATAAGTATAGCACTTAGCAGTCATCAATCCTTTCACACTGTACGACATCATCATTTTCATCTCAGCCGAAAGACATCCACTGCTAGTCATAGGCTTCCCCCAAAAATAAACTAACAAGGAGGTTCAGTGAGCAGATACTTTTCAATCATGTTGCAGTTCTCGACAAAGAACTTGCTACACCCACTCGCCACCAGGAGGCGTCGTAAAAGATGACTAAGGGGTTACGACAAGAGGGTCGGGAGACGCGTCCTCCTCTCAGAACAAGCTGCTATCACTAATCTTTGCATATCATACGTCATTATCCTCATCATCATTCAGAAAGACATCTATTGCGAGACATAGGCCTCCTCCAATACTTAATTGCCGTGACAACGACTTTGCCAACGACAAAATAACCGGACCACCCGCTACCTTGGACCTCTGATTCGATTTTCTCAAAAAGCATTAAACTTACAACAATCAAAGTTATACCTACAGAAAGTGCGTTTCATGATGACCAAAATGACTATAAATGTATTCTAAAGTACCGTCAACTCACATTGTAATCAAGCGACAAACACAATGCTAACGATTTGCTCTGTTCCCGATTAGCGTTCTTATTTTCTACAATAGTTTTTGTCCATCGTTTGATTCCACCCATCATCATAATCAGCCTGTAACGTTCCCACTGCTGGGACTCAGTCCTCCTCTCTGTATGAGGGAGAGAGTCGTAATCCAATTCGCGTTGGTGGATGTCACATATATAATAATTATATCTTCGAACTGTTGGTTCTATTTCAATGTCCTTGGTTCTAGGACATGCCGGTTTCCTTACTAAGTTTTCCTTCATCATGTCGAAATCGTATTGTATTAATAAATAATTTTAATTATTATATTTTCGAACTTACCCTATGGGTTCTGGTTGATTCATTGGCTGCTGCATCTGATAACAAATAAAAACAAATAATATAGGTCCTCTATTAATTTGTGTATTTACCGATTCAAGGTTGGTTTTCCTTAATCGATAGTCCTACATGGGCAATGGACGCGAATCAACATGACGAATCAGGTTTGGACGTGTTATAAATTTTATGAATAATGGCATAGTGCCAAGGGAAATGGAGAGTCCTATTAAAAACCGGCAATACAGGTTTCAGACGGTTACACGTTGGAAAATGCAGTACCGTTGGAAATAATAGTATGACATATCAGCCCTTAGGCTTATGTGTCATAGAAGTTTACAAAAGTTAGTTAAGTTTACAAGCTAGAAGTTTACAGCTTAATGTAAACTGCTAGCTTGCTGGAGATAGGCTCTCCAATCACACGCCATTAAAATCGATCTTCGGCAACTCTCATCCACCAGCCACTCCGAGAAAATGGTAGCTCCACCTAGCCTGAGAGCGTCCCACTCTGCGTTTGCCGATTCCCGGTCTCCACTCAAGAACACGTCTATCCCAAAGGTCTACGAGCCCATTACCACTTCAGCTTGCTAATTCTATGGGCTTTTTCTTACTGTGATTTTGACAGACTTGTCAGTGGCAGCAACCCAACAGCAACCTTATTGTGATGACAATAAAGATCACTGTGATTTTGACAGACTTCTCGGTAACGGCAACCCATTAACAACCTTATTACAACGCCTATAAAGTTCACTGTGTGAACTTGTGATGGTGGAAAAAAACCGGTCTAGTGTGAGTCGGACTTGCGCACCGAGGGTTCCGTGGTATGTAACTACAAATTTACGGTTTTCGGTTTTTTCCTTTACTTGTGCTACATGACATTGCCTCTTGCCAAATTTCATGATTCTAGGTCAACGGGAAGTACCTTATAGGTTTTGATTCCCTTGCGAGTGTCAAAATATGATGTATAAACGGAACAAAAACGTCCGTATCTTTTGATTGCGATGACTTAGAAGTTTGATTTTTCCACTGCTTCAAGGGATTGCAGCCCTGAGTATTTGATATTAATTTCAACTTCATAACTTCACGCGTTCCTGAATAAAAGGGTCTTGACAAACGGACAACGAAATGTTCTTATAAGGGTTCCGTTTTTCCTTATGAGGTACGGAACCCTAAAAAAAAAATTTTGTCCCAATCCTAGTGAAATAAATATCCAGGTTCTTAAATTTTTGTTTTTAATTGCAACTAGCTATTTGCTTATGTAAAAACACAATTAAAAACTAATAGATATCCTAATTATTTTGAGCGGTTTTCATAACCCAATTAGCTACCATCCAAATATTACAAAAGTTTCCCTCGCCCCCTCATTTCACTTCACCCCTTTCGATACAAAGACAAAATCGATAGGGGAGACTGGGGATAAAATGGCACCCTTTTAAAACTTTTTTTTTCTTTTTTAGGGCTTAGGGTTGCTATACCAGCAAACCCTAACATGTGTTAAACATTTATTGATTATTTCCAATAAAAAAAAATTTACGTGCAAATTGAAACCGTATGGCTTCCGGGCAATTATAGACCACAGACAACCCTTCCATTTTCAATGATAATAACTAACAACATTGTGTTAAGTATACCGTTCAACACACGTCGACGGTAACAAATGACGTTAAAAGCGACTTTATGTCGTAGCAGTAAGGGCGGTTTTCGTAGTTCGAGTGTAAAACTGTCCAGCTGGTCTATTTTGTAAAATGTCTCACTGTGGAAACTTAGGTGCAGTCACAGATTACTGCAGTGAGCTTGAAGTAAGCTGTCATGCCACATGATGCTAGGGATTGACATTATTGGCAGCTCACTGCACCTAATTTTCACGGTGAGATTTTTACAGAATAGACTGACGGGGTAATTGCGTAACACACTAACTATTAGGAATGGTTTTCTTTTTGACATTTCAACAAAATTAATTGCGTTATTTACGTTGTTGAGCAGACAAATGTTTCGAACATACGAAGCAATGGATTAGCAATATCCTTCAAAATTATTCAGATTGTGTGTTACGCAATTGGGGCCCCGGGGCTGACCGTACTCGCTAATCTCGCGTGGTGATTTTTGTTCCCCTGAGATCCGACAACGGACAGAGGGGATGCAATATATCCAGTTTTTGACAAACATGAAGGGCTTCGTTGCGAATAAAATAGCCCGAATACATTATTTTGATGTTTAATACAGAATTAAAAGGCAGCACCCTAATTTCGTAACACACTTTTGAATCATTTTGAAGGATATTTCCACTCCATTGCTTCATATGTTCGAAAAATATGTCTGCTCAACAACGTAAATGACGCAATGAATATTATTGAACTGTGAACTGCAAGGAATGAAGCGTTTTTTGATATAACAAAAAACTGGATCAATGTGATTTAACGCCGGCAGGGACGCAGTCAGTCGAGGGCAATTTTAAGTAGGGATTACAAGGGTGCTTTTTTTTGGATGAGCCTTGGGATCCTTTTTTAATTGGTATTCCTATTATGTGAATATTTTTGTAAAAGGTCTCTCATCTTGTTGTACATGAATGACGTTGTAGACATGTTATATCAGATTCGAAAATTATGACATATACGGTACCTTATAAAGTGAAAGAAGATATGGCTAGAAAAGGGGTGACTACCGAGATGATGACTGATAGAGAAGATAAGTTAATCTGCCTAGCCTTTTCCCAACTATGTTGGGGTCAGCTTCAAGTCTCACCAGATGTAGCTGAATACCAGTACCCATTTTACACGAAGCGACTGCATATCTGACCTCCACAACCCAGTTACTGGGTAATACGAAACCCCTTGGTAAGACTGCTTGTCAGACTTTCGGGCTACTGACAGTCCGTAACGACTGTCAAAGATCCACGAATGACAACTGGGATCAACGGCTTAACGTGCTTTCTGAACTACGGAGGGGGTCTTGAATAGTCTTGGTGTTATGTAAAGATGGTCACCCATCCACGGACCAACCACGGCAAGCGTAGCTTAACCTGATCGATCGACCCATGCGGCGGTTGTTACTTAACCACAGGCCCCTCTACTAGAGAACCTACTAATACAGAAGTATGGAAGAAAAAAAAGACATGTTGCACCTACCCCAAGTAAATTGTGATATTAAGGGCATGAGAATTATTATGATGACTTTAGGTGATTAACGGTTTCGCATCATATGGTATATTTAAGATTGACGATGGTACGGTAGACCGCATGGTCCACAGATCATAAAAACACAGACTTCTTTCTATGATCTGTGGCGTGGTCGATGGAAACACTTGGATCTTTAACTGGCCTAGCATAGTACGGAGATTCAATAGAACACGAGGCCAGCTTATACTGGTTGTGTGACCACTGAAGAGTGGCTTAATGTATCTGTTTGTGCTGATGGTTTATCATCTCATAATCACTATCCTCATACAAAAATTTTTGAACAAAACGTTGGCCATTTTTTTTCACACAAAAAAAAAATGCGAAAAAAACGGTAAATTCTCTAAAGGCATTGTCAATGCTGAATCCTACAATCCTACTATTATTTATTATAAACGCGAAAGTTTGTGAGGATGGATGGATGGATGTTTGTTACTTTTTCACGCAAAAACTACTGAACGGATTTGGATGAAATTTGGCACACAGATAGTTTATAACCAAGATTAACAGATAAGATACTTTTATCCGGATATTCCAACGGGATCAAGACTTATGCGGGTGAAATCGTGGGGCGCAGCTACTATAAAATATATTTCACTGACGACGACACAACACCAAATGTCATTTCGGGTCAGGTCGGGGCAAAATACGAAACAGACTCTGTTTTTGCTTATAGAAACTTCTGATAACACGGTTTGATCTGGGAATCGAACCCAGGACTTCACGTTTGGCAAACGTTCTTGCAACCACAAAACTTGACTAATCAGACAAGGCAGTGAACAAAATACTTGGAAATAATAACAAAAAAAAACCAGTCACCTCTCTTAACAACATAATTCAAAACACAAAACAAAAAGTCTTTAAGACAAAGTAATAAACACACAATGAAGTAGTTAACGACATCACTGAAAACAGTCCAGCTATTTCGGAGAAAGGCACACACAGACAGTATCCCAACGTGGATAAAAACATCGAAATAAGCCTTCCTAACCCACCATCTTTAGCCCCTCGTAAATCAACAGAGATATTTCAATAGAACCGAACTATTTGCTTTTATTATCAAACCTTTTTTAACATTTCAAACCGTACCACATCCACACTAAGTCCAAATTCCAATGACATATCAAAATCCCTTCATCGACAAAGGTATTCATGTACACCAATAGAATATGGACTTTAGTACTTAGTAAATAAGGTTTATTATGTATATAAGGGATGGGAGTAATAATAATCCCTACGCGGCGGATGGCGGCAGACATTTTATTTTTTTAATCTCTGATAGTGATGTGGTGAATGTCGATAGGAATTATTATTATTTTCGGAAATTGAGGTTTTTAACTAGCCTGGGAATATTTGTTGTAATTTTTGTTTCTTGTTTGCTAAATATGATTCTGGTTTTTTGATAAGGGGACAGAATTGATAGGGTAGATAAAATTAATAACTGTAGAAAAAAATCGAGACAAAAATGAATAAACCTAGAACGCGACAAAATGAAGCTAAAAGCACATAGATGGTGAATTGGTGAGGTTTTACGAAACATCACAAATAGCTTAAAGGATGTATCTAGGCTTAAAGATGATTTTGGTATTATATTGGCAGAAGGATGGAAAGCAAAGTCTCAAATACATGACAACTATGACTGCTTAATGATAACTAGCATATGACGGTAACTAGCAAATGGCGGTAAAGAACATGAATTATGTTCAATGAAGAGATTTTCCTTGAAGGAAAAGTTAAACCTGGAACATTCTTGGTCTATAACGCACTACCAAATTGGAATAATTGGCTCTGAGAGGTCATATGCAAAGATAGTATGATGCTACTTGCGTACAAAATGATGCTTTTACCTCTCCTTCAATAATCGCATTTTATACCCACGGTAAGAGCGGAGGTGGTTTATTTTTATAGGTAGCTGCAAAGTCAAAATGGAATATTACACATACGATACTTCATTACGGTAGCTAGAGAAGCCAAATTGAGGCCTAATGTATGGTAAATATCTTAGTTATTGCCTCTTACTACTCAGGAAGCTTAAATAAATATGTCTTACAAGGAGTGACAAGTACCCCACAAAACATATTAACTAAGATGTGGTCTACAGTTCCCCAGCACAGGGTAAAATATTAACAAGGAAAACATGAATTATCTATCTAACTTTATGTAGAGGTGAGTATCTCCATATTACGATCTTAATCTTATGCATTTATCAAATAAAACGCGAGAAGAAACAAGACGCAAATAAATAACAAAATATCGCACGACCCACACCAAAATAACAAAGTTATCGATAACAATAAATTGTATCGATAAAACGACACGTCAAAATTACAACACTATCGCAAATGTAGGGCGCCACAGGGGAACGGCATACACGCCGCGTTCTCTATAAATAAGTCGCATGAGCTAGAAAGAGACGCAAACACAACAATAAACACTGTTAGAAAGAGACAGAACATAATATCCAATCAAAATATGCAGTAACAGCATTATAGTCTTTACTGGGAAGAAATAAGAAACCATGTTATTGATATCTCAGCGCAAATTGTCATTTGAAGCCATCTTACATACTAAAAATATATGTTAATCACTATATCTATACCAAAATATATGTAAACAAACAAAAATAAAACGTCCAAAATCGATTTCTTAAATAAAATTTAAATAAAAACAATTTTCCTAAAAAATAACACGATTTTCTAGAACCAAATCGATTAAAAAACTAACGGAATCAGTAATTGAATACCAATTTCAAATGGCCGTGACGTCACGCTCGAATTTCGAAGTTATTTCAGTGTTACAACACAGTTCTGGTACTAAAATTGGAATTTTTGACGTTTTCCCTCCAAAATCACGGTTGAAACACAATTTTACATGAATATCTTTATGAAATAAGGTGCAAACGACTTACCGTCACAGATCCACAGCAATGGTGTCTTCTTAAACGTCAAAAAACTATAGAAAACGTATCAAAACGTCACGATTAAAGTCACTCCGGACATCTTTCGAAACGAAATGGCTGCACGAATAACATAAAAGATACGGTCACAGTGTATAGCTTGACTACCACAAAACTCGAAGCGACAATGATAAACGACAGAGAAGCGATATCCCCGTACAAATGCGTATCGATTTTATTAAACGCTGAACATTGTGGTACGGAGGCCGCCTAACCAATGATAAAACAGTGAATAACAACGCACGGTATTGGATGGAACGTGTTTCGAAATTCAAACACGTTCCATGACCCCAATATCCTCTCTACGAGACGGGTTAGCTCAACAAATGTACGTGTGTCTCTTTCTTACTTACGGGGATTAAGCACAAGTTGGAGCGAGAAAACGAATGCATTTTTTTCGGATTTAAACGGAAAGGCGACTTAAGAAATTACTTTTGACCAGTAATCGATTTATAATCAGCTTTATTAAAAGTGCATAAGGTTGATTATCATGTAGTAGGTTTGT
This sequence comes from Apamea epomidion, assembly GCA_947507525.1. Taxonomy (NCBI): domain Eukaryota; kingdom Metazoa; phylum Arthropoda; class Insecta; order Lepidoptera; family Noctuidae; genus Apamea; species Apamea epomidion. Next base: position 9,071,486 of record OX382252.1, on the reverse strand, counting down.
GCTCTCTGCGTAGTGATGTCATCCAAGTAGAATGGCCGATATAATGAATTATTCACACGATTTGGGCCTATTTGCTGAGTTTATGGTTCATGTTACATTGTTAAAGTATTATTTATAATACGTCAGTGATGGCTTGTTTAAATATATATTCATTTACAGAAACTATGTATTTTATTTAATAGAAACCTAAGTGTTGAATCAGCCAGACTCAATCGACTGAAGTTTCCCGTCGGAAACTTCTGATTGAGATTCTTACGGAAAATATGGAATTTTATCTTAAATTGATATTTTTTAGTTATTTATAGTAATGAAATACAAAGATATTGAATTTATTAAAAACTAAAAGAATATGATTATATTTTCCTCTCCTCTAAACGTTCTCCAGCATCTTGCCTTAAGTCCGTTTGCGTAAAAAAAACTCCTGCATTCTTACCATAAACGTAAAAGAAAGTTTCTACTGAAATTTTTTCGACTCGACAATTTATTTTCGCTAAACGTACGAAACCTTGAACACCCCAGTTGTAATGATAACTAAAAATCATTATCAAAGCAATGACGAAGGACGAAAATGCAGAAAATCGACACACTCGCGTAACATGCGAAGACATTGCATTAAAGCATGTATCTATTCTTCAGCGATCAATTCATCATCTGCCTAGCCTTTTCTCAACTATGTTGGGGACGGCCTCCAGTCTAACCGGATGCAACTGAATATCAGAATTTTACATGGAGGGACTACCTATCTGACCTCTACAACCCAGTTGCTGGGTACTACGATATCCCTTGGTAAGAATCCCCCTATTTATATTTTATACTTAGTTTCTATATTTTTAGCAATGGAACGAGGGTGTGACCAATATTTGGAAAAAATAAATAAACAATCATAAAAAAAAATTGCTCGCATTTATTTAGGGCGAAACTTTTTACTGTAGCATCTTTTATACAGGCACTGCTAAACATGTACTACAAAATGAAGAACGGTGACTTTAAATTTGAATAATAAAATAATTTGTTATATTTTATTGCACACACATTTGTAACCCGTGTTAATTTTGCCCCTATCTCCCCTTTAAAAAAATGTGGTGACTTTTAAATGCTTTCGTATTGTGTACGAACGCCCATTAGCAATGGAGGGGTTGAAAGAAATAGCATTTTATGTAAATAAATAGTAAAATTGAACATAACTTACACAAAACAAAAATATGGTAGAAACGACTCACATTTTGGCGGCAAAAATAAAATCGAAAGGTATTTGAGTCAGAATTCGTGTTAAAAACACAATCATTTCTAAATAATAATAATGGAAGGGATTTTAATAGGAATTATAATAAATGATTGGGGTGCTGACCTTGGTCGTAATGTTTGTCTTGAATTTTGTGATCAGTTTCGTTTTAAATAAGTACCTACTTACGATGTTCACGGACGACCATTGTTAACTTCTGGCCTATTCTTTTTTTGAATGAAAAATGAAATTTGATGATGGCATTTTTTTTTTGTTTTTATTTTTCAGAATCTAGTCGCAATCTCATCTTAGCGACAATCAATGTCGAAAACTTGTCAAAAATGAAGGGATTTTAGAGGTATCTTTGACAGATTGAAACTGAGATCAGACTGTGAACGTTCTTAAAATTACGAGGATTGCCCCCTGATTGACTGGGTAGGTATATTGCTTAGGTACTTCAAGCTCACCCCACATAGGTTTTCACGGTGAGATTGTTACAGAATAGTTCGGCAGACCTCAACACCGTCCGAATTTCGAAACAAGTAGATAAAAAAAAAAAATCTACTCACCAACGTAAATAACGCAATGAATGTTATTGAACTGTCAAAATGAAAGCCATTGCTATTGACAGTGTGTAACGCAATAACCACGCCGATCTTTCAATCCCCTACTGAATGATCGAAACATGGAATGAAAGGAGCAGATTCAACTTCATTCCTACATAATATAAATAATTTTGCTCGTGTCGTGTGAACATAGAAATTAGCTTTCCAAAATAGCCTATCGAAACTGGCTTTCTTGTCTGGACACGAACCTAAAACAGCCTAAAATCATCTTCTACAGGCAAACCTCCATTGGAAAACATTATCAAGAGACTGCTTGAGTTGAGCTAAAAGTAAAATAGTCGGAGTAATTTTAACTTTAGAAGTAGTGAGGACACTATATATTAAGAATCGAATCGGCCAATCAACGTACGTATGAATTACAAGCAAAATATTTTAAGTGATTGAGTGGGTGGACTAAGTAGGTACTTACTCGGTTTACTTTTGTAAAATAAAAATTATTTTCATAAAAAATATTTTCATAAAAAATATTTAAACTTGTTGCTTTTTAATGAGAAACTTTAAATTAATTATAGATACGATTTTGTTCACGAATTTCATTTGTGAGGCTTGCGAGGGGCTGGTGGCTAAGTAATAACAGCCGCACGGGTCGATAAAAGGTTAAGCTACGTTTGCCACGGTTGGTCCGGGGATGGGTGACCATCTTTACATATCAAGACCCCTCCGTGCCTCGAAAAGCACGTTAAGCTGTTGGTCCCGGCTGTCATTCGTGGATCTTTGACAGTCGTTACGGGTCGTCAGAAGCCCGAAAGTCTAACAACAACCAGTCTTACCAAGGGGTTTCGTATTACCCAGTAACTGGGTTGTGGAGGTCAGATAGGCAGTCGCTCCGTGTAAAATACTGGTATTTAGCTGCATCCGGTTAAACTGGAAGCCGACCACAATATAGTTGGGTTATGGCTAGGCAGATGACAATGCTCACGAATTTCGAAGCGTATGAGTTTATTAGCAAAAACTTACTAATCGAAATGTCCCCACAAACGTAGTGAAAGATCTTCAGTTAGTTTAGAATCCCGCCTGTTTTGTTTCACAACAAAATATCTACTTAAGTATTTAACTAACTTAGTTCGTTGCATGCGATATTCATTGTGGTGAGTTATTTATTTATTTATTTTGTTAGGGAAAACAAACAATTGTACATTATATATTACATCTAAGATTACATTGGAAGTGGGCAAATGTACAATCCACAACGTTTCCACAGATTACCTAGGTTAATGATACAGTGAAGACACAATATTCACGTTACAGAAACACAAGGAAGAAGACAGTAAGAGAATGGTAAGAGAACCAAGAGGCTACACTTATCTTAAACTAAAACAAATAGTACTAGATAACAAACAAAAAGAAAAGACACTAAACATCACACAAATGTAGACTATTCACTAAATATTTCTTAAATTTTTGGCGATCTGAAGCGAATATATCCAAATTAACAATGTTTATTGTAAATTTTAGCTAGTCTGGAGAGGCGCCCGTTCACCCGCGTTGGTACGACAAGGTGTCGTGGCAAAAAGCGGGTAAACGCGTGCCTCCCGTCGAGTAACTGTTCTGGGCACTACATACAATATATTATTAATTAGGTCTGAGCAGTCAATCTTGTTGTGCAACAGATCATGAAGCATCATGGTGTGAAGCAACAGACGCCTTGAATCCAATGTTAGAAGGTTAAACTTTTGTAGGGACTGAGTGTATGAAATACGTTCCATATTATTATGACATCTAAACTGCATTGATCTTAAGAATTTGCGCTGAACTTTTTCTGTAGCAAGCTTGTATTTAGCATAGATCCCATATCATGCAGGCGTACTCAATTTTTGGTCGGATCAAAGAATTAAAGAGATGCAGGAAAGTGGCTGGTCGCTTAAAATCTACGGATGATCTCATTACAAGGTGGTACATTTGAAATGCCTTAGCAATTAATAACTTTTTTTTTGTTTGTACACTTTGAGAACATACATAAGTACACAGGATTAATAATATATTGTACAATAGAGTCACATTATAGGGCGAACTGATGCCTCCTAAACTAGGCCAAAAGCTTGTGTTTTAGGAGCCAAGGTTCCTCCAGGTATGACATACAACAATATAATATAAAATACAAGGTATTGAGTGTCGTGCAGGTACTTGTAGTAACACAACATAAATTATCTTATCAATGTGTAGATTTAGGTGTAGTTTGCAGTCCAATTGGAGTTATATTCAACGGTGAAATGACCTTTATACGGGCAGGAGGAGGGACGCACAAAGGAATGATTTAAAACACCCTAATGAGTAACACACTATCATTTTTAAGGATATTGCTAATGCATTGCTTCATATGTTCGAAGAATTTGTCTGCTCAAAAACGTACAGACGCCAGCACACCAAGCTACTACAAACTGTCAAATTTCTTTAATAGATTTTCAACTTTATCGCTAAAGCATTGAGGTTCAAGGTTGATTGGGAAAATTTGGCGTCTGTACATAACGCAATTAATGTTATTGAACTGTCAAGGTGAAAGCCATTGCTACTAGTATGTTACGCAATTACCCCGCAGTGAAACTATTGTGCTACCAACATGTGCTAATTGGAGAAGCCACGCGTACCGCCGATCACATCATTGAGATGGTGGTCAAACTAGATCCATACACAAAACTACGCAACGTAGTGTTTGGGTAGGACAGGTGCCTTAACTTCACCTTTAGCTATCACACACATATCTGATGGAAAAGCAGCTCCACCAAAACTGTTGTTATGCTTTTGTATCAAAAGAAAACAAGTTTTAAAATTTCAATTGTCTATTAGTTAAAAAATCAACATTATTCGTTCAAATAAAAAATAAAAAAATCTACAAATTATCAACGATTACAAAAATGTCTGTTTATGTCTTCGCCCTAGGCTTCATTTTCGGTGGTTTTATAATAGAACCGATGCTTTTCCTCTTAATTATGGCCTTCTTCTTCTTCGAGGGCGTATGCATGTCTTTGGCAATCTTCACTTTCTTCGTCTTCTCTCCGGCATCTTTCTTTTCTTTCGGCTTCTTCTCCGCGTCCATCTTTTTCTTTGGCTTAACAGTCTTCGGTTTATCTTCCTTGCTGTCCTTAGACTTCACTTTCGACTTCAAGCCTTTCCCTTCAGTTTTCTTCAATTTTTCTTTTATTTTCTTTATCTTTTCTGGATCTTTCATCTTTTCTGTCTTCTCTTTTTTTGGTTTCTTCGTTTTAGGTTTCTTTTCTTTGATGGGGGCAAGTTTGAAGGATCCTGTGGCTCCAATTCCTTTAGTTTGTATGATAGTTCCTTCTTCTATGGCAGATTTTATGAATTTCTTGATATGATAATTAAGTTTCTCTGCATCCACGTTGTACTTGTCCGCTATGTACTTCTTCATGGCGTATAATGATACTCCTTTTCGACTCTTCAAGTCTATGAGTGCTTGATGTATCATCACCTTCGTGGTCAACTTTTTGTCTCCCTTTTTCTTCAGTAAATCATCTGATGGACTATTTGGCAACTTCTTTTGTGGCAGTTTTGGCAACGCAGATTGTATTTGAATGTCTGAGCCCTCAGACTCCGATCCTCCGGAAGACATTGTGGGTGTTTGTGGATAAAAAGGGATAATTTTATAAACATTTCTGTTAATTTTTGGTCCAATTAAGTAGGCGAGATCTTTACCGTAACGGAGACTTGGAGGGTTTGTTAAAAAAAATGTGGGTAATTCTTACGAATTACCCACATTTTTTTTGTGGAGTGTGTATGATATAAAAGACATTTCGCCTTGTAATTTTTTAGTAGCTAATGAGTTCGCGTCTGGGTTGCTTTGGTTCGCCGTAAATGGGGTTAAAATTATGAATGTGTACGTTACGTGTGTTACGTACCTAGGACGAAGTATAGAACGATGGATGGACTGTATGAAAGATGATATGGCTAGAAAGGGGGTGAGTACCGAGATGACGACTAATACAGGAGTATGCAAGAAAAAGCAATGTTGCACCAACCGCGAATAAATTAGAATATGGGCAGGGGCTGCAGTCTCGACATTCATAGCGATCGCTTTACGACCGAATTCGGTCGCAAAGTCCCGGATTGACAGGTGTAATGTATGGAGTGACAGGACTTTGCGACCGAATTCGGTCTTAAAGCGATCGCTATGAATGTCGAGACTGCTGGGGCAGGAAAATGATGATGATTATACGTAGATCCAAGTATTTATGAACATCTTGATATAAGACAAGTAAATAACAAACAGTAATGTTTAAAAACTTACCTTGTAACATTTTAACCTTTCCACGTTGAATCGAACCGGAATTGCGGGTTGAAGGTGATCAGCTTATTTTAATATAGGTACCTACAGGGTGACAGGGAAACTCGACGTATACTAGAGGTCATTAGCAACAAATTTAGTTCAGTTAACTAGGGTTCAAACCTGGATGGGTACCGAGCTGTGTCGGTTCTTCGACTTTTTAGAAATTTTCTGACTTGTTATAAGAAACAATTAATTATGAGAAAAAACTACTCCACTCCAAACACTTAATTGATACTTTTCTGAAAGTTGAAAAATGAGAAATCTTTAAAAAAAAAAATGTTTGTAAAACTTAGATAATCTCAGAAAAAAAGGTCTTTAATAGCAAATTTTTTATTTTTTACCATCCAGTTTTGACCCCTAGTTCACTGGACTTAATTTGTTGCTAGTATAACCCCTTTCAAGGAATACGTCGAGTTTCCCTGTCACCCTGTATATAATTCTTCTGTACTTGTTTGTCACCCAACTCTTCCTAAACGTCTGGAACAATTTGGATGAAATTTTGTGTATATTTCAATGAGTTCCTGGATGGTTTGAAAACACACTTGGATCCGGTAGGTGGCGCTGCTTTTTCGAGCAGGACGACGTCTGCCGGGTCCGCTAGTATTGTATAAATATGTAGCTAAAATTAAGTACCCAATGTGTAAGTTATCTTGTGGCTACACGTCATTATAATCCTGGTAATATCCCAATTTACTTGGGGTCACTGCAGCATGTATTTTTTATCTAAAGCACTACCTACTTTTTTTCACATGTTTTGCTACACATTGATACAATATTAATGAAAAAACTAGCAGCGCCCCGCGGTTCCACCCGCATAAGTGTCGATCCCGATGGAATATCGGGATAAAAAGTAACCTATGTGTTATTCTGATGCATAAGCTATATTACTGTAAAGTTTCATTGAAATCCGTTCAGTAGTTTTTGCGTGAAAGAGTAACAGACATCCATCCATCCATACAAACTTTCGCGTTAATAATATGTATTAGTAGGATATTGGGGACAAATGAATGAATTCTTGTCGATGTATGTCAACCGTTACGACGCATATTGACTAATTCGCATTATGACCAATGATGGTTACCGTCATAAATACGCGAAATGACCAATCGCTAAATGACCAACACGCTTAATGACCAACACGCTAAATGACCCACACGTGAAATGACAGGTGAAACGACCAACTAATGCAATCCATAGCCTACAGCTGTCCACTGCCTAACTGACCTCCACAACCAAGTTACTGGATAATACGAAATCCCTTAGTAAGACTGGTTGTCAGACTCGGGCTTCTAACGACCCGTAACAACTGTCAAACATCCACGAATGACAGCCGGGACCAACGGCTTAGCGTGCTTTCTGAGGCACGGAGGCGTCTTGGTATGTAAAGATGGTCACCCATCCACGGACCAATGCGGCTGTTTTTACTTAGCCACAAGTCGAAGCAATTAATTTAGGTACCTATATCGGTTCGAAAGAAGCTACACTTCTGTATCTTGCGAACTAGTTGCTCCACCCACTACTTGCCGACTTAAATTTTACAGGCACCTTACAGCGTCGTATTTTTGATTTTGCTACTTATTCTGATCAGAAAATTTGAATGTTTAATAAGTTGATTGAAATAGTCAGCCCCCTAATTGCGTAAGGCTCTATTAATCACAGTCTAAATCATTTTGAAGGAAAGGTATTGCTAATCAATTGCTTCATATGTTTGAAAAATGTGTCTGCTCAACAACGTAAATAACGCAATGAATGTTGTTGAACTGTCAAAATGAAAGTCATTGTTGCTGATAGTGTGTTATGCAATTACCACGCAGGTAGATGCTTCGCAAAACGACAAATTAAACCAAAAGCGCATCAGTTATTTAGGTAGATCCAGTTTAGTGAAATAATCAAAAGTAGGTAGGATAGGTAAGTAAAATTGAGTCCGCGTAACACTGGTCAGTTTCCCTCAGTCGTCAGTTTATTTAATTCGCTAGTTTCGTTGATTAGTCAGTTCAGATCAGTCAGTTCTGATTCTTCAGTTTTACCGATTGAGTTAACTCGACAGTTTCCAGTATTTGCCAGTTTTCTTCGATTCGTCAATTTTTTGAAAGAAAGGCGAAGAATCAGGCAGACACAACTTGGAAGATGCCCGCATAAACAACAATTGACTGTGATTTAATAGGCTGAGAAGATGTATTGATTGATGGCACGGAAGCGCTGAATTTTGCCCGAGTGGAAATCTAGTGAATATCGAGTGCTTAGAAAGGATACTATAGGTTTTGCTTAGTTATAGCATTTAGTTGCGTACCCAAGAAGGCCGCTGCAGCCACAACTTGTCGAAATGGGGGATCACTGACCCATCCAATACCCAGTGCGAGTGCGGTGCCTCTAATCAGACCATGCCCCACTTGCTGGAGTACCCTAAGTGCCCGTTCACCTGCACCTTGGATGACTTAATGAATGTCACTGATGCCGCAATCAACGTGGCCACGTACTGGGCTCAAACAATATAAAATATCGAAGAAGAGTACCATCGACAAGAACTACAGAGGAGGAAGCAACTTTTTTTTTTCAACCTTTCCGTTAGGTTGGTATCATCGTCAACAAGATGGACGCAACAATGAATGAAGGAAGGTATTCAAATAGTATATAGAGTGGTTTTGATGTAATTAGTTCTTTTTTGAAGCAGCAGAGAGCCTCCCATCCGGGTACAAATTCTCGTGGTAAAGTTGGAAAACCTTAAAAAGACTTCGAAACCAAATAGGCCGTAGCAAGGACAACCTTCACAAGTGGACGCCAGAAGTCCCAGTTCTCCGAAGCGTATCTACGCGGCGTCTCTCCACAGACAATGGCCTCACTTCCCATTTTGCAAGGCATGCCCTGTCACCTGACATGTGAGGTCCTAATGGCTGCATCAGCAAAAGATTCGCGTTGCTATATTTTGAGCCAAACCAATTTTAAAAGTAAGTATAGTTATATTTATTTTCGGATATTTTTTACCGTCGACAAGCTAAGAAGAAGATTGAATTATTAAGTAGGTACAGACGCGCACATCAAGCTAATACAATCTGTCAAATTTATTTAATAGATTTTCAACTTTATTGCTAAAGTATAAGGTTCAAAGTAGAATGAGAAAATTTGACAGTTTCGTATAGCACACGACGAAACATCAAGCTATACATTTCCAGTTTTAGCTGACCTAGGCTTTTCGTACAATACGAAGTCAGCTTATAGATACTATCGCCAAAATCTACCTATATCTGACCACCGTAAGGACTATTCCTGCTTGCAGCGCATATTATTAGTGGACCTAAAAAGGATCCTCTTTTGTTATACTTACGGACGCAGCTGTCACGGTAATATTATCTATTTTACCGTGCAGCTGTGGTCTTCATGTGCACAGTATTTTGTTTTCAAAATGGTCGGATATAGGTTTTGGTGATAGTAGGTACATACCTACTGGAAATGTAGGTATAGCTTGATATGTCGTCGTGCGTACTATGGTAGGATTATTGAATAAAAACGCGCAAACTAAATATTTAACGGCCACAAAAACGCAATGAACTCCAACACAATCACACAATAACATGAAACCATTAAAAACGCCTACTCACACCACAAAAAAGCACAACTTTTTACGTCTCCACACAAATCGAAACAAAAACCATTGCAAAAAGTCCCAACCTGTCTTAGGCACCCCACATACGGTCTGACGCCCTGCAGGATGCGACCAGCGACCAACAGTTGCTCGCGGTTTGCTAATGAGGTTTAAACACTAGCTAATTAGGCGTTACATGCGACCTGGGTGGTTGTTAGCAACACGCGAGCTCATGCTCTGGTGGGTGAGTCATGCAGCTGTAGTGTCTAGAGTTTGTGGAGGATTTTTGTGTGTGTGGAAATAGGTACCTATTTATTCAATTTTTTTTTTCAGTTTCTTTCTAAACTTCAACTATATCCGACGACCCTTGTTACTTATTTCCTTTGAGACAGTAACTAAAAGGTATTTATGAGATGGTATTTTGGGAGAGAAAGGTATTTTGCTTACTAAATACCTACCTATGTTATTTTAAGGTTGTAGGTATAATGCTATTGATTGATAGTTCATGAAATAGTCATTCAATAGAATAGTATGAACTTAACGCATGCTTAATGGAACACTGACCCATTAGTAGATAGGTCAGATGTGATTTCCGTTTTTTTTTTACTCAGATCTCATCAATAGTTAATCATAGACGTTCAAAATACAACCATTTATGATTAATATAAATCAGTTTTATTTTTATGCATCAACAAGTAGGTTAAGTCCTCATAGCAAGATCTCCTTTTGAGATTTCCCAAAAATCGTCTTTTGTGTGTTAAGTCAGTATTCCATTAAGCATGCGTTAAGAGGGTTATATGATTTGATTTTAATGATTATAGTTCTGTAAAGTTATACTTGATTCGCGAGATCATATTTTAATCACCATACAGCCTAACACTGAAGCGGGGTAATTGCGTAACAAAGTCAAAGACAAAATTATTTATTTCAAATAGGCACATAAAAGGCACTTTTGAACGTCAAAAAGTACATTAAAATAAAATTATCCAAAAGGTAGTTTTCGTATGGAGAAGAATGGGCAGGAAACTCCACAGGTGCCTATCAGTAGCAATGACACACTAGGTAGGTACCTATTAGTAGCTATGGGTTTCATTTTGACAGTTCAACAACATTCATTGCGTTGTTTATGTTGTTGAGCAGACACATTTGTCGAACATATGAAGCAATGGATTAGCAATATCCTTCAAAATGATTCAGATTGAGTTTGATAGTGTGTTATGCAATTAGGGTGCGGCAATTTGCAAAAAACGTAAGAACATTTTAACTCCGCGGGCTATCTAGTGCATCCCCCTTGAATTGGCTAGCTAAACTCCGCAGACGCGATGGGTGTCGATATCTAAACATGATAAAATAAAAAGATTTGATGTTTTTTTTTTTCGTTGATCATGGACCGCTGTTAGTGTTGTTACTTGGAATATGAGTTTTAAAAAACAGTTTATTTTATGTGTAAACTTCACAGACGTGATACCTACCCAAGGTATCGATATTTCACCTAACCTGGGTTAAATAAACCTATTTTTTTCTTTCCTTATACTTAAACACGATGAATCAAAATAAGTATTTAAATAAAACAAACAGCGGGGTAATTGCGTAACACACTATTAGTAACAATCGCTTTCAGTTTGACAGTTCAACAACATTCATTGCGTTATTCACGTTGTTGAGCAGATACATTTTCGGAACTTAAGAAGCAATGGACTAGCAATATCCTTCGAAATTATTCAGATTGAGATTGGTAGTTTGTTACGCAATTAAGAGTGCTGGTAACAACACCAACAGAGGTCGTTAAGTAGGTAGTGTAGTTCTTGTTACTTCATAGGTATTATTCCTACAGCAGGTTGGCAGTTTCCTGATTTAGCTAGGTAGGTGGTACCTACGTAATAAAACTGATCATAAAATTAATTTCGCTTCAAAAAGGAGGAGGTTCTCGATTAGCTTGTTATTTATAGACATAAGTAGGTACAGACGCCACCAGGTCAAGCTACCCGAAACTGTCAAATTTTCCCAATCAACCTTGAACCATAAAGCTTCAGCGATAGAATTGAAAATCTATTTAAGAAATTTGACAGATTGTAGTAGCTTGATGTGCCGTCTGTACCTCAACACATTCAATATACATAAGTAGGTAAACTGTACCCACCTTTTGCGCAACATTTAGGTACTTATGTAATACTTCGACGTTGCAGAACTGCAGAATTAATACTGCTAATTACCATTCCATCTGCTAGAGAGACCCGTGGCTAAATAATAATAGCCGCACAGGTCGATCGATCAGGTTAAGCTACGCTTGCCGCGGTTGGTCTGTGGATGGGTGACCATCATTACATACCCAGACCCCTCCGTACCTCGGAAAGCACGTTAAGCGGTTGGTCCCGGCTGTCATTCGTGGATCTTTGACAGTCGTTACGGGTCGTCAGAAGCTCGAAAGTCCGACAACCAGTCTTACCAAGGGGGATTGTATTACCCAGTAACTGGGTTGTGGAGGTCAGATAGGCAGTCGCTCCATGTAAAATACTGGCACTCAGCTGCATCCGGTTAGACTGGAAGCCGACCCCAACACAGTTGGGAAAAGGCTAGGCAGATGGAGACTTAATATCTTTTACAACTAGCGTTTGTCCGACATTTCGTTCGTATGGATTACGGATTTCCCAAAAAAATATAGGATGTTGATGATTCTATGCGAAATTTACAACAACAAAAAAAAATGGGAACCTCATTTAAACTCTCCTCCCCTATTTCTAGGGATGATTATCTAATTTAACACTAAAGGTCGGTACTGCTTGTGGTACCTACCTACTGCTATGCTGTTTTTCTACCCATTGAGAAAAATCCGCAGAAAAATTGATTCAAAATCAAACCACGTACAAAGCGTAATGTTCCTACCAGTTTATAAATTCCACACAATTTAGGTACTTGCGGGTAGTTCTCGCTCAAAACAATCTACAACTACCCACAACTTCTCAAACTTTCCGAGAGTGGGACCCAAAAAACTATAAAAGGCAGCGCTTCACGCACTGGCGTCGCTCGTCACAGAGTACATTTATTTATCGCTCCTCGTCACATTACTCACACAGTCGTCAGAAAACAAAATGGCGCGAACAAAACAGACAGCTCGCAAGTCTACCGGAGGAAAAGCTCCTCGGAAGCAACTGGCGACCAAGGCAGCAAGAAAAAGTGCTCCGGCCACAGGCGGCGTGAAGAAACCGCACAGATACCGACCAGGGACTGTGGCCCTGCGCGAGATACGTAGATACCAGAAGAGCACGGAACTGCTCGTCAGAAAACTACCGTTCCAGCGTCTCGTGAGAGAGATCGCGCAGGACTTCAAGACTGACCTCCGGTTCCAGAGCTCGGCTGTGATGGCGCTGCAAGAGGCCACTGAGTCGTACTTAGTGGGGCTGTTCGAGGATACGAATCTGTGCGCGATCCATGCGAAGCGAGTGACTATCATGCCGAAGGACATGCAGTTGGCGAGGAGAGTGCGTGGCGAGCGCGCGTAGTGTAATTAGTATATTTTTTAAGTTGCAAGTACGTATTTATTTTTGACAAAGCCCTTTTCAGGGCTGCAAGGTTTTCTGTTTCTTTGGTGGACGTTGTCGAAACGAAATAAGTCTATTTTCTTAAATTAAATATTATGTTTGAAAGTGAGAAAACACACAAAAAAAAGCCCTTTTTAGGGCTGCAAGGTTTCTTTAATGGATGATTTTAAAACGTGAACGGTGGAGTGGCGTACTAGTTATTAGTTATTCTGTGATGGTGGATGAATTATTATTGTGTGAGGAATAATATGAAAGAGAAAGGTGCGAATATGATGATGGATGATGTCAAAACATAGTTAGCAAATTGTAGGAAGAAAAGCATCACCACTTCGCGACTTCATTAAACCCCAGGAACATTGGCCTCTCGGCCGTGATCTGTAGTGGCCTATATGGAAAGCTCTCAATCGATTGCGTACCCAAGTAGGGCGCTGCAGCCACAACTTGTCAAAATGGGGGATTACTGATCCATCCAATACCCAGTGCGAGTGCGGTGCCTCTAATCAGACCATGCCTCGCTTGCTGGAGTACCCTAAGTGCCCGTTCACTTGCACCTTGGATGACTTAATAAATGCCACTGATGCCGCAATCAACGTGGCCACGTACTGGGCTCAAACAATATAAAATGTCGAAGAAGAGTATCATCGACACGAATAGATGAAGAAGAAAGTATGGGTAGGTTCTTAGATCTACTTTATTTAGTTTTATAATATTAATATTTGAAAGTGGGTAATTGAGCATCTGTGTGTTTGAAAGATTTGGTAGAACTATTAAACGTCGTGATGATACCTATAGGCTGGGATGTACCTTGGTAGGGAAGTAATTGTTACTTTTCGAACTTCAGACATAACGGGTGAGCAGTAGCACCGTTTTTCATAACATTATAAAACTATCCAATACTTCATCATCTGCCTAGCCTTTTCCTAACTATGTTGGGGTTGGCTTCCAGTCTAACCGGATGCAGCTGAGTACCAGTATTTTACATGGAGCGACTGCCTATCTGACTTCCACAACCCAGTTACTAGGTAATACATCCCTTGGTAAGGCTGGTTGTCAGACTTTCGGGCTTTGACGACCCGTAACAACTGTCAAAGATCCAGGAATGACAGCCGGGACCAATGGCTTAACGTGCTTTCCGAGGCACGGAGGGGTCTTGGTATGTAAAGATAGTCACCCATCCACGGACCAACCGCGGCAAGCTTAGCTTGACCTGATCGATCGACCCGTGGTGCTGTTATTACTTAGCCACAAGACATAGTATAAATTCGAAATTAACTGTGTATTCTTCTTACGCCTAAACGGCAGAATGGATTTGGCGCACGGATAGACCCATAATCTGTGTTAGAATACCTACTTTTCAACCCGGTAGAAGTTCTCGTGGGATAATAATTTGGGACCTCCACGTGGCCAACAGCTAATATTTTATATACCTAGCTAACTATGTAAGTCTAGGTAAGTAAGTAGTGATGAAAATAGTTGGGTTGCGCAAAGGCGAGGCAAATGATGACTCAAAATCGAAATATTTTATTTCACATAAACCAACATAGGCACTTATTAAACGTCGGAAGCTAGGTGCACGGTTCCAATTGGTCACCTATGGCGAAGAGCCGGCAAGAAACTCCTCGGTTACTCTCTGAAAAAGAATTGGCTTTTACAATGATTTCAAATTACAGTAGGTACGTATTATGGGAGGACAGCGTAGGCCTGTCAACAAGTACCAGGTACTTGATAAAATAAAAAATGGTCTACAGATCTAAAGTCTACAAGGCCTACAAAGTCCTCACATTTACAAAATTGGTAAAAGAGTCTATCAAAAGTATAAATAAAACGTAAAATAAATGTGATAATATGATTGATGAAAATCCTCAATTCTCCAATTTGTCCCGGACTACTGACATGGCTGTCTGTTTGGTTTTTCCACTGGCAACCTACTAAACCGATTCCTTTGAATAAAGCAATTTAGATTACCTACAAAAAATGCACGTGAACAAGTTTCTTCGATGAGGACGGATCAACAAGCACCGCCCATTTTGTGTCGGCAGGTATAATAAATTAAATTAGTCCACCAAAGAATGGCACCGATTCCCTTGTTCACAAACTAAACTAAATTTAAGTTCAGTGCATCTTTTTATTTAGGACCGAAGATAAATATTAGTTTAGTCCTAACCAGTACTAAACTAATATTTATCTTCTGTCCTTTTCTTAATGAAATAGAAAGAAAAAGATGCACTGAACTTAAATTTAGTTTAGTTTGTGAACAAGGGAATCGGCGCCAATGAATGAGGCACAGTTACCTATTATTTTACACACTAGATAGAAGATAATATTCTTTTAGTTTGCTATCTAATTTTATCTTTTGAATTAGTTTTTTATGACTGTTTTATTATTTTTGGTTTCCTACGGGTAATTCAGTACCTATGTACCTACTCGTGTGTATATATATATTCAACTTTTCTTTTGTATGCCATTGTGTATGGCAAAACGTGTTGGCCATTGTTGAAAACTCAGAACCTTACACTACAAACTCAAATGTTTGTACAGTAGGTACCTATAGATGGGCAATCCACCGGGTTTAAACACCCGATAAACACCCAGAAAAATGGGTGTTTTCTTATCTTAATCTTTATTTATTTATGTAGATACACACATAACACTTCCTTAGGGCTGATTTTACCAAAGTCATCTGACTTTGGTAAAATCTTTCTCCATGGAATGAAATTGACGTCTGACAGTTTTACTAGTTCCTAGTATGCAAAAACTGTCAAAAATTCAAAATCTATTCTCAGTATAAACCATAATCTAGGTATGTATAAAAGTTTGGTGGAATGCACCCCTAGACTACTACTTACCAGAGAAAAATACATAAAGATAGAAGGGCACAAAGAAATTTCTTCCAGCAGACTCACGACAGGAGTGTTGGTGAATCTGTGAGACGTAGACACACTTTTTAAAAAACCAATATAGGAAAACCGGGCATCTTATAGTCTGCAAGTGCTTTTTTTCAACCTATGAGTCTTGAGTGATTAGGCACTATTATCAGCTGTATCATGGGTTGTCATCTGATGAATAGTAGGTAGGTAGTCAAACGCATGCCATTCTATCTATGGAACCTGTTACCATGGACATACAACTGACACTGGACTGTACATGATTCTGGATGAGTCCCCTGGTATGGAATTTTTTCGCTGGATTTTTTTCTGTTAGCCTGTATTGTCGCACTGCTGGGCAAAGGCCCCCATATGGGTAACTGTGTTGTGGAGGTCAGATAGGCAGTCGCTCCATGTAAAATACTGGTATTCAGCTGCATACGGTTAGACTCAAGCCAACCCAAACATAGTTGGGAAAAAGCTAGGTAGATGAGTTGCGGTGGCTTGTCGTCGCCCGTCCGATCTGTCGGGAGACGGTTGGTAATCTGAAATAGCCAAGGGCTTGAGCAAGCGTGGTAATTAATGGTCGCCCTCTCTGTATGCGGAGAGGCCTTTACCCTGCAGAGGGATAGTTACAGGCTGGTATTATTACCTCGTTTATTTATTTTTATACTTATTAAATACATTTTTATTTAAAAAAAAAATTATTAAAAATTGCGGCCCGCCGTTGTCAGGAGCACGGTACAAGCTACCGGTGGGTAAGGCTCCAGAGACAAGAACCTCCTCACGATGCCAGCCGTATCGAAGAGAACAGCCTTCTGAATCAGGCCCTTAATCCAACCACCTAACGAGAGCCTCGAGAGATGTGGTTTTGTTTCGTTATTATTATTTAATAGGAATCCTTTACTAGCATGTTTGCGGTCTGGTAACACCCGAGAGGCTGTTTGGTAGCTGGTCAGGCGAGGCTCAAACCCGTATTTTTGTTTAAATTAAGGATGTTCGAAATTGATAAGTCGGTGTACAGTATAAAAATCGTTTATTTACCTTACATCTAAGATACATTAACTTATAACAACTATAACCTGTGTTGCATTAGCAGACCACTTTCAATAAATACATACTAATTTTATCCATTATTATTTTAATTCTACATACGTAATCGCGTACTTTCCGATTATAAACCGTAAAGCTAATTAATATAGTCCTATTTCCTTTGCAGCTTAGTTTTTTTGTGGCCATATTAAAATCACATACATTTTTTTTTTCCTCCAAATGTTGACATAATATTTATTAAAATTGGTCTTTCCTGCAACTAACTTCATAATATTTCTGAAAACCTGATCAGTAAATCTGCTCTCACATCATGCTATAGCAGTACAATAAGGATTTTTTGGCGCGTGGTCAAAATAGGAACTAACGCCGCCATCTTGGCTTTTCCATACCCTGCACAAAACAATTGCACACAACTGTCAACGTCATACGCGCGCCAAAAGATCCTTGGAGCAGTGTAGATTGGTTGATCAAAATAACTAAAAACAATTATGAAAGTATACCCTGTCCATTAGGTAAACCGTTTTTTGACAGATGAAACTAGTGATTGCAGCAACACACAATACATTGATTGATACAAGTACGGTATTATAATGTCCGTAAGAAGCCTTAAATAAGATAAGGCAATTCTAGCAAAGTCAAGTGTATACAAGCTGTTGTTTTGCATCCTCGTCAAATTTCAAGAGGCTGTTATGAGACATAAATAATCAAATAAAATTACGATCACTGGTAAATAATGAATAATAATGAATACCTTCTTTTTTTAGTTATTTAAGTTTGACAGTATTTCAGAATACAGCACTTTCAAAGAACAGAATCGCGTTATGGTATCGTATACGATGTGAAATCGCTTAAAAGCGGCCGCGATTTTATGTGTATGTAAAAGGGCAGTTACAGTGCGGTCTCACACAGGCCGCGTTTTAAAATGCGTGTTCCACACATGCCGATTTCTAAAAATTTGAAAAAAAAAAAACAAAAATTACTTATTTTATTATTGATTCGTATCGAGAATCAGTAGCATAGTTACCTCCTTGAATCTGACGAGGATGCAAAACGACACCTTGTATTTATTTTATTACGCATTTTAAAGTTAACTTTTACGTAATCTGGAATATGTACGTTCTAAGACAGCTGTCAAAAAACGGTTAACTTAATGGACAGGGTATAGAAGTGTTTTACACAACTAGAGTGTAGGTAAGTTATTTTAATATTAGCTATTGCTTGCATTTAATTGGTACAATTGGTTCTAGCGCATTGGTACTACCTAGAGATTTAATTACCCAACATTAGGTAATATATTGAGTACTATCTGACCATATTGCACTCCTACGAATCTTGTCAATATAAAACAGTATTAACCCTCGTTTTTCAATCAGCGAAACGATATCAAATGTCAGCACAGACATTGCAGCAAAGTTCTCGAGCAGTTTTTCAATAATGAACTTTACCACTGCTAAAATAATGCTCAAAATAGCAAGAATGTTACCCTGTGGCCACTTGAAAATTGTCAGCAAAGAACATGCTTGGGCATACGTTCTCAACCTTATTTTGCCCACCTACTTCCTACAAATATTATAAACGCGAAAGTTTGTGAGGATGGATGGATGGATGTTTGTTACTCTTTCACGCAAAAACTACCCAACCGATTTCGATTAAACTTTACAGTAATATAGCTTTTACATTATAATAACACATAGGATACTTTCTATCCCGATATTCCCACGGGATCGACACTGGTGTCTGGTGATAGTCGTAAGATAGAATAGAATATATAATTTTCTCTGGGCCTTCTTCTGTGCTCCTAAAAGTCTCAAACGCCCACGAGGGGGCGATAACGCCCACGTAGAGAACCTATAAGTATGCTAGAGCATGCTGCTTTGTCTGTGCTGAGCCGAAGGAAACTTCGAATTTATAACGATTCGCTTTCGCTTTTACTCTGGGGCGATATTTATTTCTCTTTGCCTTAAGGGTAGTCGCACATCTGACGAAGGATATATGATACCAGAAGGCCAATTCCCGTAATTAAAAACGTTCAAAACCTAGTCGCAATCTCATCTCGGCGACAAACAAATGTCAAAAACTTGTCAAAAATGTAGGGGAATTAGAGGTATTTTTGACAGATTGAGACTGAGATCAGACTGTGAACGTTCTTAAAGTTACGAGAATTGCCCCTCTGAAGTATGAACATACCTGTTACGTGTTCTGAATCAGTAGGATGTTTTACTCTTACTCACACAAATACCTGCATATCGAATACTATACCCAAATATTTTTTTATGCATTCTGTGTTTTGTATTTATCATCTAAATAAATACTAAGCTGTTTAAATTTGTACAAATTATTCTATTTTGCATAAAGCATGTAGGTATAGTTGTCGGGTTTTAGCATGACATTGGCGCCGATTCCCTTGTTCACAAACTAAACTAAATTTAAGTTCAGTGCATCTTTTTCTTTCTATTTCATTAAGACAAGGACAGAATATAAATACATATTAGTTTAGTCCTGTCAAATTAAGATACTCCATAGACAAGTTTAAACGTGATTAAAAAATTGGCTACTAAAAATACGTCAATTTAGGTCAGGCGCTGACTAATTTGACAGAACTAAACATCTCTCCGTAGGAACCCAAACAAATAACTTTGTAATGTTTTTCGTTATTCTAACATGTAGAAGATCACGATAGATTGGATAGATACATACATACAGGACGTAATCGGACTTTATTTCAGTTTAAAAATAAAAAAATAATAGAGAATGTAGTTGGGTCAATGACCGCTTTTGTCATGCTAAAACGTGACAACTATAGCAAAAAATGATTACAATACTCAGTGTTTTTTCAGACGATGTCAGTGTTTTAATTTCCCGAATATATTTTATATAAAATTGCATACTATTTATACATCATTATTCATTAAAAAGGCTCAGTCATTCACTCCGTTTTACCATTATCGTTCATTCGTCTTTATGATTATCATTCACTTAAAGGCCTTTTATCGACCAATACTAACAATTAGGGTGAAGTTACCAGTTACAGTCCGCGTTCAAAATGTATTACAAATTTAGATTTTTATATACATAAAGCCTTTGTCAATATAGAAAACCTTAAATAACTTCACCCTACTAATTGGCAATTAGCTAATAATAACACCAAGAATGAAGGATTTCGTTCACTCATGCATTCGTTCAATCAATGAATACCATTCATTTGTCATTTGTTTTTATGGATATTGGAAGCTATTAGCTTGTTCGACTCGGGAATCGGAACGTGTGAGTCAGTCGATTGTGATAACGCGAGTTTTTACAGCATGATTGACTTTAGATAGTTCCACTGCAAGGCAACGACCTCATCTCATACAGGTATACTTTTGTATAGCATAATCAGCCTATAACGTTCCCACTGCTGGGACACAGGCCTCCTCTCGGTGAGAGGGAGTGGGCTGTAATCCGCCACGGCGGGCCCAGTGCGAGTTGGTAGACGTCACATGTCTTCGAGTTTTTGGTTCTAGGACATGTCGGTTTCCTCACGATGTTTTCCTTCACCGTTTTGAGTGCAGTGGTAATTAAATTATTTACTCAAAGTAAAGCGCCTGTCTGGGTTCGAACCTACGATCTACAACTCGTGAGTCGCGGCCGGTACCCCTGGGCTACCGCAGCTCCATATTCTCTTTATTTATCTATGTACATTTTTATATATTTATGAATTTAGGTTTAAAAACTTGCGTTGTAAGCTTGACTTAACTAAATATTATATGGTTATATTATTTTTAAATGCACGATTTGTATTTCGTTTATAATTTTGTAAGTTTTTTTGGTATTTACACATTAACCAACATTTTTAACATAAATATGGTATGATCTTCTTTATATATTGCAGCCATGTTTCGGTCTTTGAGAAAACTTACTTGAAACTTCATTCCTACGATTTATGCTAGCCTTGTCTGAGCTCAAGCTCTGACGAACCACCTACAGACACTATAACATACCACAGGGCCCCAATTCTGTATTATTCCCCGCAAAATCTTACCACGCGCAAACCACGTCAATATCGTGTCTTGTTACAGACAAGGAATCAAAATATCAACCGTACGGACAACATGTATTTTGACAGTTCAAACCACGCCACTGTGTCATAGAGAATACGTTAATAGCAGAGGCAGAGGGGCCATTCTCGTAATTTTAAGACCGTTCACAGTCTGATCTCAGTCTCAATCTTTCAAAAAATTCTTCTAATTTCCCTACATTTTGACAAGTTTTTGACATTTGTCGCTGAGATGAGACTGCGACTAGATTTTGAACGTTTTAAATTACGAGAATTGGCCTCCTGATGTCGTGATTAACTAAGGAATTGACGTGGTTCCGAAGTAAGGAATTGTTAAGTGGTCATAGTGAATTAGGGGCCTGATTAGCGAGTCTTGTCATTTTATGTTCTAAATCGTGTATACGTGCAGCCTGTTACCATGGATTCAGCACATGATTCTAGACCTATTTTTTCGTAGGTTATCAAAAAAAATTATTGCTGTTTCACAGAATGTATCCAGCATTTTTTTTTTATAACCGACAAATTTTAACGCAGTTAAGAATCATGGATTCAGTAATCCATGGTTACAGTTTGCGCGTCGATGTCCCTGCCACCCTGTTAAAGAAGCCATTGGTTACTTAGCTTCGAAGCAACTGGTTGCTCATTTCATTTGGTTGCCAAATGTAACTTGCACTGAACAATTTTACGAAGCAGTTGCTTTATATAATTTCTACATATTAAAATTCCATTATTTAAATTAAATGTGCAAAAAACTCCTTTATACAATATTTATTTATTTCTTTATTGATTTCTAACAAAATATGTACACAATAAATGATCTTTACAAAAGAAAAACATTACTCTCTAAAGACTTCCCCTTTATTTATAAACGTTACTTAACGTTTAAACATAAAAATATATGGTTAAACACTCGCTAATCATTACTTAACGTTAAGCAGCGTTTATGAATAAACCCCATACTCTTTAGTAATTGGTTGATAAAGCGTTCCAGAATATTATCGTTCTCATTCACTTTCAATTAAAATATCTCTGTACGTATAATGTATATTTTTCTTTTTCTTACTCCCTTAAACATTGTAGTTTCTGGTTGCCTGCAACCAGATTAGATAAACAACCGTTCAGATTGGCAGTAGCTGTTAAGTAGCACCGGTCTTACACGTTTGAGACAACAATTCCTTACAGAAGAATCGAAGACACATGCTAGATTGAATCATGACTATAATTGTCTGGCAATGTCAATGCAAATGTCGTATGACGGGTCGTTGAGCTCCCTAACATACGGTTGAGCTACACGATGACTGATGCATGCCATCTGTTGGGACAGGTCAACTCAAAGATGCAATGATTCTTTCTTCAAAAGGCACTTTCAGACATGGCTCTGCATGGTTAGACTCACATAAAATCGTAATAATATAATGTTTAGACTTTAAATGAAACCACGACCTCTTGAGTTTGTTTCGGCATTTCTTCTCAGGGATCAGTCAGGTAGGAAATGTTGGCATCAGCGTGTAAAAGTGTCTTAAAAGATCTATTGACAGAAATAAACATTTCATTTCATTGTTTCCTCAGACCACATGTGATTAAAATTGCTGGTTTCACAAATTATGTATAGTTATATAGTTTGTATCTGTTTTTTGGCTAACAACCGTAGCCGTACTAAAACAATTAGGTAAAGCTCAGAAGGACCACTGAAGTCGATAATAAAAAAATCGAAGCAAAAGGTTGCTGGTTCACCGGTATATCGTCATTGGTTGCTGTATTGAAGTCAACTTTTCATAAGACCACTTGTATCATGGATATTGATAGCATGGTTACTGACTTATAAATGTGAAGTTTATGTATGTTCAGAAGCGCTACTGCTTTATAACGTCAGCTAAAAACAAAGCAGTTGTAGAAATTGGTTGCTCTAAAAATCACTGAAGTTAATGGTTACTGCATCGCAGCGTATGGTTGCTGGCTCACAAGTACGTAGTAATTGATTGGTCTATAGAAACCAATCAGTAAATGGGTAATACCGAAGTTGTAGCAAATGGTTGCTGCCTCGCGAGTGTGAAGTGAATGGTTTCTTAGAACCGTCCCTGTTGTTTGGCCTCGGCTGCAAACTTCCGTACGTGCACTATGTAGTCTATCATTACCGTTGCGAACGCCGCGTCGAGCACGAACATCGGGATTTTACCTGGAATCGAGATAAAAGTGTATTGAATTACAAAGGTTTATTGTGTGTCACATTTATTATTTACTAGCTGTGCCCCGCGGTTTCACCCGTATAAGTTTCGATCCCGTGGGAATATCGGGATAAACAGTATCCTATGTGTTAATCCTGGTTATAAACTATCTGTGTGCCAAATTTCATCCAAATCCGTTCAGTAGTTTGACCGTGAAGAAGTAACAAACATACAAACACACCCTCACACACACTCACTCACAAACTTTCGCCTTTATAATATTAGTGTGATTTATTAAAACTTTATGCACAAGTAAAAAAAATACTGTAGAAACGCGGACTTAATGCCTGAGGCATTTTCTATCAGTCAACCTTAGGGTGATGCAGAGACACAACATGGCAGGTGCAACATACGGGATAGCTGAGTCGATTTAGTAGCTGGTAGCTGCGTGTGTGAGTGTGATAGCTGTGTGCCGAGTGTATCTGAGTTGTACAACAAAAAAAAAGGTGAAATATGAAAAACTGGAAGAAAATATGAAAGAGAGTAGGGAGCCTTTGCCCAGCAGTGGGACATTAACGGCTAATACAAATAAAAAACTACACATACAAATGAAAAACTCGCTGTGCCTGCGATTTCGTTTGCGTGGATATCATGGGTTTTCATTTATTACAGTACTATTTATACAGTTTAAAATGAAAGTAGCCTGAGCTACTCCTTATAACGTCAGCTATCTGCCAGTGAATCCCGTAAAAATCAGTCCAGCGGTTTCGGAGATTAGTCGTAACAAACAGACAGACAGGCAAACATTTAAAAATTGTTTTTCTTTTATATAAGTACCGTTATATCAAAATAACAGGTTTTTTTCTAAATGCATATGAAAGTACACACATCAAAAGTGTCTAGGGATCAAGTACGTCTTAGAGTATCGCCGCAATTGAGGATTATTATTTTAACTTTTTTTGGATCGTTATTGATTCTTTTTAGTTAATTTGACTATATGAATAAAGAATTTTCTTAAAATTTTGATTCAAAATAGAGAATCAAGTGTCAATCAGGATTCCTATAGAAATGTTTTTACAAAACCATTACAATTAACGCATCGGAACTGAAAAAAATTGCATCGATATGGAGCGACGACATCATTTGACACGAGAAGAGATGATGAGAGCCATCGGAATGTTGCAAGTTGGTTGCAGGCAGCGTACTGTGGCTCTTACGCAGAGCGCCATAAGCCGCCTCTGAGCACGCTATCGTATCACGGGCAGCGTGGCCGAGCGCACTCGCAGACAGTACCGGTACATCCAAAATACTGCTCGGTGGATTCGTACCATGACCGCCATGATGTTGGCTACGAGGCTCCACAACTCTTCAGGCTTGCTGATAAGCGACCAAACCATCCGAAATCATTTACGTGAAGTGGGTCTGCGTTCCCGAAGGCCGCTGAGTTCCATCTAAAGCACCCCGCAATCCTAGGGCCCGTTTACAATGGGCTCGCGAACACAGAAATTGGGAGGAAGAAGACTGGCGTTGTGTTTGCTTTTCCGATGAATCTCGTTTCGGTTTGAGGCCGGATACAAGACGTACTCGAGTTTGGAGGACTTCTGGACGTCAAGAACTTTTGAAATTTTGACAGGAAGTTCATTCATACAGAGGGGGAACAATAATGGTTTGGGCCGGTATTTGGACAACCTCAATGCTCAGAGCATTGAGTACTATGCCCATGAGTGCAATGCTCATTTATGCGGAGTGGATTGTTTCAGACCTGATCATCACTTTGCGAAGCCGGTTGGGTGATTCGTTTCGACTAATGCACGACAATGCACGTCCACACACGGCTAGAGTCGTAACACGCACTCTAGCCGATGCTCGCATCAATGTTCTGCTGTGGCCTGCTCAATCGCCAGACCTCAACCCAATTGAGTACGCATGGGATATGCTCCAAAGAAGAGCTCTGCCGAATATGGATGCCATGTACCCCACAACAACTTTTTGACTTGTTAGTAAGAACGTGGGCGGCTATTCCTCAAAGTGATTTTGATGAACTGATTTTAAGCATGCCAAATCGCTGTGATTCGTCTCAATGGCGCAAAAACAGTTTTTTTTTAAACCTTAACAACAAAAATTTTAAAAATCCTCATTTTTACTTTTTTGCCATTTAATTGACGACATTAACTTACGCTAATTTCCCATAGTTTGCAAAAATTGCAATTTTTCTTAATTTTTACAAAATATAGGGATAAGTTGTTAACATAATCATAGGAATTAAAGTAAGACGCCTCGAAGACTAGATTTGGAAAATATTAATTGGATATTTTTTTATAGTTACGGTTAAAGATATTTATTTTCTCAAAAGAATTACAATTCACTTATAGAGAAAACATAAATAGGTTTAAAACAATGTTATCTGCCAATAAGCGTAGATAAAAACAAAAATGTATCTTAAAACTAACATTACAATAAAACTTCAACATAACATACATCGTTTTAGTATGATCATTTAGTTAAAAATGTACTTGATCCCTAGACACTTTTGATGTGTGTACTTTCATATGCATTTAGAAAAAAACCTGTTATTTTGATATTACAAATAGACACTTCAAATTTATTTATTTGTATGTACAGATAATCAGAAAAGGGCGAAAAGTTCGGAATTCATAACCTTATTTTTAAACAGGACGCTTTTTGAGAATGATGCAGTAAGAAGAAAGAATTTATGCAGTTTTCTCACAAAACTAAACCAACCTGTACTATGTATTTCATAATCAGCCTGTAATGTTCCCACTGCTGGGACACAGGCCTCCTCTCTATGAGAGGGAGTGGGCCGTAATCCACCACGCGGGCCCAGTGCGGGTTGGCAGATGTCACATGTCTTCGAATTTTTGATTCTAGGACCTGCCGGTTTCCTCACGATGTTTTCCTTCACCGTTTTGAGAGCAGTGGTGATGAAATTATTTACTCAAAGTAAAGCGCCTGTCTGGTTTCGAACCCTCGACATACAACTCGTTAGTCATAAGCAGTGATAGCAATAGGTAGTGCGTATTTACCTAAACTTCGAAGAACGTAGACAAGAAACGCGAGACTTCCTTAGGACTAAATTTTTTACGTTTATTTTTTCCGTACGTACATTTTGTTTCATGCTTTCCAATTACGTCATATTTAAAAAATAATATAAAATACATATATTTGTTACAACAATATTCTGTGTTTTATTTTTCCTTTAGAGCCCATTGAGGCTAAGTTACTATTATGGAGTTATAAATTATAAATGTTATGTCTAGTCGCAAACTTTAGGTAAATATAGACGAATTACTTATTCCAAATAACATAAATATTTTTTAATGTATTTCAAAGTGTTGTCCCGAATTTCTGGACAGATGTCCCGGAAAAATTTAGTCCTAAGGAAGTCTCCGTTTCTTGTCTCTGATCTTCGAAGTTTAGGCAAATAGGCACTACCTATTCCTATCACTGGTCATAAGTCAGTCATCCGGGCCGTTACCACTAGGCGACCACTGCATGTTTAGGAGCGCAAAATAGAAATTATTAGAGAGGGGGGTTCAATTATTTACTTTAACTTATACAGGCATGAGGAACAGGGTGTAAAGTTCACTCAGCCACCATAGAAAAGGGAGGATCCTCCGACCAGACGGGTGTTGTGTCTGGCGCGCAACTGCCCGACGTTTGATGTCGGGAAGTTGTATACTATGCTAGTTGCGCGGTAAACTCTGCTTGCGAGATGCAGGATTTGTGTGACGTCAGTATGACGCGTTGTTCGCATGTGGCGTTGTAGATAACGCTACAAACTAAATAGCACTATATTGACTTTGAACTTCAACGCATTTGCATTTATTTTTATGATCAATTTATGACCTTGTACGAGTCGCAATAATAACTTTTTCTTTCTTTCTTTCATTTTGCACAAAAAAAATAGTGCAGGTACAAAACTTACCTTTAAGATCACAGCACATGAGCCATTGGAAGGTAGTGTGTGTCTCAATCTTGCCGCCAGAAGTCTGTACTGTTCGCGGCTTCAGGAACCAGCAACCGACCTTGTTTTGACCTCTGAAAACAAAATACGACAGTTGAAAAAAAAATGTTTAAATTGTTTTTTCTTATTTCTTTTATTGGCTCGCATCCGCAAGCTTGACTGCTGATCATTGAGTCCTGGGTGAGGTTAGGTTAGTGTAATTGGATCTTGGCGGGCAAATTGGAATTGGGTTATTTTATTAAGAATTTTTGAGTATCAGCCTGGAGTGTACCTGGAGTGTAGTGGACTTGTGTGATTTTTAATTTGTGTGTTTAATTTAATTTACTCACAGTCGAACCCAAAGTATGTATTTCAATTAAACCATCTTCAGACACTTTTGAATTGTCAAAGATTCGGTCAGTTAGTCAGAACGTTGAAGCCCATTGCAAAACGTAGATCTCTATGAAGTTGAACGGACAAGAAACTCCAAGGACACTCTTTTAAATCAAGATATATTACAAAATCTTGGTTACATTGTTCTTGATGTTTTGACAATGTAAAAAATAAAATCAATTGAAAATATAAAATTAAAAATAAGCCTTGGCAGTCAAAACCGACGGCGCCCGTTCACGAACATGACGCGTGGATCAGCACCACCCAGTTCAACCATTTTGTAGGGAACCGAATGATCCAACACAAGCGCCACACCAGTGAGACAATGAGAGTATGACATATTCGCCACTGCCATGCTGTTTCAAGTCAACATAAGTCATAATAATATAAGCATGGTTGATGCCTGAAAAATATTGATCTAATTATGGTTATCCTCTTTTGACATTGGTTGCTCTAAAAACCTTATAAACATAATAAATAATACCGGTGGGCTACTATTTTTTATATTTTTTTATGTTTTTTTTTAAATCTTTTTTTTAATAAAAATATTTAAAAATGTAATTTGTAAGTATTTACGTGAAATAAAGTAAATAATAATAATAATTTATTTGACTCAGCAATCATTGTGCCGATAGTAGTGACAGCCAATGGCTTAATAGCCAAGAGCCTCGACCAACACCTGAGGAGGCTTTCGTTGGGCAGCTGGATCAACGGCTTGATTCAGAAAGCGGTACTTCTGGACACGGCTCACATTGTCAGGAAGTTCCTCTCTCTGGAGCCCTGACCGCCGGTAGCTTGGACCCCGTTCCCGATACCGGTGGGCTACTATATTTTATATTTTTAAATGTTTTTTTTTTATCCTTTAGTTATAAAAATATTTAAAAATGTAATTTGTAAGTATTTAAATGGAATAAAGGATATATAATAATTTATTTAATAAAAACGTTTACAAAAGGTGTAAGTACATTTAGTCAAGAGTGGCAAATTTTCCATACGATTATAGTGCCTAAAAACAAACAACAACTAAAATATTTTGCCTTGCTGATAACAAGCTCACAACAATGTGTGAAGGTGATGGTTGCCGGCTTACCTGACGAGGTCCCTATGCGGCGGGTAGCCAGGTACCGTGACACTGACGCCGCTGCTAATGTAGCTGTAGGGGTCTGACGTCACGACCTGGCCGTCGCGCGACAGCGGCGCGGTGCAGCGCAGGATCACGAAGTCGCGCGGCGCTATGATGCCGCGCCCTCCCCCCGCGGTCACCTGGTAGGACAGGTCTATGCCGGGACCTACTTCCTGGAGGAACAATTACGAGTAACGGCGATTACTACAATGTAGCCCGCGAAATCCAAAATTTATTTTGCAAATTATATTTAAGTACTATATATATAATCGTCATATTTTCACGAAATATTCTTGTTACGACCAAATACAATTTCGAGAACTCCATTGACGTTTTAAATGATTATAATGTACATAGTCATTATTTTAACATAACTGATTTTGATTAACTTAAAACAATTTCGCGAGTTTTGTAAACATACAATTTTCTTGTCGAACCATCTCAGAGATAAGTTTAGGTTTCCTAAGGAAGCAGTAAACGATAACACATTAACGGCTGTCGAATTACGGAGCGTTTTTGACACCTTTATGTCAAATTCTGGTTAAATGACAGATTTTCATGACGGCTAACAACAGGACGGACCCGCTTTGTTACGAAACCAAAGCTTTACAGTTAGCTACAGATGTGCAGTCAAACTGCTATAGACAGGTATTTACTTAGAAAAGGTGTAATTCATCATCTGCTTAGCCTTTTCCCAAGTATATTAGGGTCGGCTTCCAGTCTCAATACTCAATATTTTGATTGCTTTACCATAATGTGTACTTAGTTGGTATTCATATAGTTTTGATCATTATGGACCCTGTAGGGCACAGCAAAAAGGATAGAAGAGAGGAAGACCTGTTTATATAATAAATATAATCAAAGGAGATTGCGAATTTAATCCTAACATTTCGCCTATCTATATGTATTGTTTTTTCCTGCTAAATATACCTAAATATTTTTGATTATTTTTATGTAACTGTAATTATATATTATAATTCTGTTTATTTATTTATATACAATGTTATTCTTTGGATAATTCTTGTAGCTAAATTATTAAATTTAGTATTATTGTTTTTTTATTTTATTATTCTAACCGGATGCAGCTGAATACAGGTATTTTACATGGAGCGACTGCCTATCTGACCTAAACAACCCTGTTACTAGGTAATACGACACCCCCTGGTAAGACTGGTTGTCAGACTTTCGGGCTTCTGACGACCCGTAACGACTGTCAATGATCCACGAATGACAGCCGGGACCAACGGCTTAACGTGCTTTCCGAGGCACGGAGAGGTCACCCATCCACGGACCAACTGCGGCAAGCGTAGCTTAACCGGATCGATCGACCCGTGCGGCTGTTATTACTTAACCACAAGCCCCTGCTTGATTTGTTTTTTTTTTTATAAAAACGCCCCGCACTAGGAATTTTTCCTGTATCGTGGGTGCATTTGCAAACATTTAAACTCTCATACACAAACAGCCAGAAAAAGTGTAAGTAATTAGACGAATAAGGTACCTTTATAAGTTCACTCTTCAAAATGGTGGGATTCCACTCAGGCAGCTTAGTGATATTGTCTTTAAACTCTTCGTATAAAAACTTCGGTGGGGCTTCAACTACTCCCTGAAAATAAATACATTAACATTTTAGGTATAAAGGTTTACAAAGACAAACGTTACATTGTATATAGAATCTTAAAGAACACTGGCCAAAGTTGTCTAATAGGAATTGGTATACAGGGTTATTGGTAAAACACTACCACAACCTTGCAGGACTAGATTACTAACATCATAAACAACAACTTTTGTTCTATGACTTCTTACAAAACATAATACATTCACCAAAAACCAACCTTTAAGATTTCGTTGTTCTATCTAACCCCCGCTCCCCTCCGCTGAATTTTGTACTAGACACGGCAGTTTGTTTTCTAGTACTTTCTTTTGCTTCGCGTAGAGTTCGTAACAGAAAATCGAATATTTCAATTCGTTGAATTCAAATATTTTCATTATTGTATGAAAGTCTGATGAATTAATAAAAGTCATAGAACTAAAGTTGTTGTTTATGATGTTAGTAATATAATCCTGAGAGGTTTTTAATGTTTTACCAATAAGCCTGTATAAAATAATACAAATATAGTTTATGAATTTTGAAAGAAAATTAGGCCAGTACTTGCGTAAGAAAGGACAATGCTCATGGATGTACGGAATCCCGTATCATGCTGCATCAAAGTCAAACTTTGTGTTTATAGACTACAAAAGTTCTTTTTGTAAACAAAACCCGGGTTTCGGAGATTTAAAAAAATCGAAATAACCTGAAAACTAGGTATTTTGTTCGACATGTCATACACGAACGGCCATAATTGCTCTAAAAAAATGATAATCCTTTAAATAAAAATTCTATTCTATTTTATTCTAGTTATTTTTAATTAATGTAAAGTCGGCAAAAAATAATTTTTTACATGTTTTTTCAAAGACGTGATCATATCACTTAAAATTCAAGGTAATCATAATTAATCATATCATTTGAAACGGAACGTAATGTAAAGGGAATAAAACAATATCAACACTTTTTTACTTTAAATTAAATTCCCTGTTCAAAAATCATTTCCCCGACGCGTAATGTCGTAAAAAAATATGAAAATAATTACTATAATATTTTGATCTTGATGCGTGAGACTTTTTGGTGCGAATTTTGGTCATTGTCTTTTCTTTCACAATACATAGTATTTTGAAGAAAATTCCTAATAAGTTTCTTCATATACACAGTCTGGCCATAAATACTGTTACAATTAAAAATAAGAAAGATATTACATTTGAATTTGGAATCTGTCATTTTTATACGATTGTTCATTGTGTTTTCTAATTTTGGCGCCAATACATTGTACAATATTTTGCGATATTAAAATGGAGTGGGGTGATAAAGAGAACCGAATCGCTGTGATTGCATTACACAAAGTTGGTATGGAGTCAAATGCAATTTTTAAAACTCTCCATACGCTTGGTATTAGTCAAATGTTTGTGTACCGGGCTATTAATAGGTACAATGAGACCTCCTCTGTTTGTGACAGAAAAAGATCTGGCCGTCCACGTAGTGTTCGTACGAAAAAGGTGGTCAAAGCAGTAAGGGAAAGAATTCGAAGAAATCCTGTCCGAAAGCAAAAGATTTTATCTCGGGAGATGAAGATAGCACCCAGAACCATGTCGCGTATTTTAAAAGATGACTTAGGACTTGCAGCCTATAAGAGACGCACTGGTCATTTTTTAACTGATAATTTAAAAAAGAATAGGGTGGTAAAATCGAAACAACTACTGAAGCGGTACGCAAAGGGAGGTCACAGAAAAATTTTGTTTACGGATGAGAAAATCTTTACAATTGAGCAACATTTTAACAAACAAAATGACCGTATTTATGCTCAAAGCTCTAAGAAAGCTACCCAATTAGTCGACAGAGTGCAACGTGGGCATTATCTGACTTCAGTGATGGTTTGGTGGGGTGTTAGCTATGAAGGAGTGACTGAGCCATATTTTTGTGAAAAAGGTGTCAAAACATCGGCACAAGTGTATCAAGATACCATTCTTGAGAAGGTAGTTAAGCCCCTTAACAACACCATGTTCAATTACCAAGTATGGTCCTTCCAACAAGACTCGGCGCCGGGTCATAAAGCTCGGTCCACGCAGTCTTGGTTGGAAGTGAACGTTTCGGACTTCATTAGAGCTGAAGACTGGCCGTCGTCTAGTCCCGATCTTAATCCGCTGGATTATGATTTATGGTCAGTTTTAGAGAGTACGGCTTGCTGTAAACGCCATGATAATTTGGAGCCCCTAAAACAATCCATACGATTGGCAGTGAAGAATTTTCCCATGGAAAGAGTGCGTGCTTCTATTGATAACTGGCCTCAACATTTAAAGGACTGTATTGCACCCAATGGAGACCACTTCGAATAAGCTTTTTATATTTTAAATTGTTTTATATTTATGTATTAAACTAACACACTGTAAAAGTAATAAATATTATTAGCAATAAAACAAATATATTTTTCTTCGTGACAATATTTATGGCAAGACTAGGTATGTTTGGAAAAATCGTCTGCTCAACAACGTAAATAATGCAATGAATGTTGTTGAGCTGTCAAAATGAAACCCATTGCTACTGAAAGTGTGTTACGCGATTACCCCGCTGATATACTATTCAAATTAAAATTGTGTTTCTCAGAACATATAGAAACAGACATGATAGTAGTCATCATGATGGGTAGCGGGATCGTCCGAAAGGGTTACCGCTGCCCTGGAACATAAAGGGCTAAGGAAGGAACACGGGTGGGTTTGAGTCAGTAAGAGTCTGACACTCCCTTCCGCTCCACCCAGAGCGGGAGGGGTCATTTGATGATTTCCCATCATCAACAAAAAAAAAAAAAGGCATCATGATTGTGACCAACACAATATAAATTGTTTTTATGAATAAATTAAATGAATGTAAATTTGAATGAGGTAATAACGGCAAATGCATGATATCCCCTAAGTAGAATTACAACACGCGCGTATTAATTTAATTTTGATACAATTTTTTTTTTCTTTTTTAATATCAATCAGATAAGATTATTAATCAAAATGACAATTATTAAATCAATCAATAGGCTTAGCCTTTTCCCAACTATGTTGGGGTCGGCTTCCAGTCTAACCGGATGCAGCTGAATACCAGTATTTTATACAGGGTAAAAAAAAATCTGTTGTTTCATAGAAAAGTGCAAAACCTACGCGGTGAAAATATATGTACTTAACGCATTTTATTTTTAAAAGTTAGGAATAATAACCGACGAAATATTCTGACTACTAGTAAGTTCGTAACGACTGTCAAAGATCTACGAATGACAGCCGGGACCAACGGCTTAACGTGCTTTCCGAGGCACGGAGGCCGGCCTGTATATGAAATGAATGGTCACCCATTCACGAAACTGTTGAACTGTCAAAATGAAAGCCATTGCTACTGTTGGTGTGTTACGCAATTACCCCGCTGGGTTTGTAATAAGACCGATATGTTTATATTACTTACAGTAAACCTATAAACCTTCCCATACTGTTCGGTCCTCTTGGACTCCACAATGTCTCCTCGATAGCCTTTCTTCTCAAGGCTCCAGTTCGGCAGGTTCACGATACGCCACGCGTTGTGCATGCTCTCCTGGGCTTGTGCTTTGTATTCATCTATCTGTGAACAAGAGCACACGGGATTGTATTTTCTGAAAGGGTGATAGGAAGAAGTGTATAGTCCAGGGGTCACCAAATGATGGACAGTGCTCCGAATCCGGGGGTCTACTACCAAGTCACGAAATCCGTAGTTCCGGCCGAAGCTACGGGCGTCACCTCTTAGGGACATAAAACTAGTTCGATACCCGAAAAAAGTATGAATAACAACACGATTTGACAGTTGTTCCTAATCCCGATGTCGTTTTGCCCGTCCAATAATTTAATTTGTCTCTTGTTTTGACGGATCACCTACTTTCGAACGGACTTGTATCTTCGTTGACGGACCGCCGATATATTTTGTGCGAACTTTGAGTAAACAGTAAATGGAGACCAGCGTTGTCATACAAAATTGGGCCCAAAACTCAAAAACAGGCAAGTGAAAAAAAAAAATATTACCCTGGTCGGGGAAGCCCTCCTTATAATTTCTTACTTTTGCGCAGAATCTCTACGACCATTCACACAGCTGTGTTTTAAAGTTTAAAAATCTAGTTTTATAGATTTTAATCCTATCCTGCTAATATTATAAAGTTTGTATGGATGGATGCAGGATGGATGGATGGATGGATGGATGGATGTTTGTTACTCTTTCACGCCAAAACTACTGAACGGATTTGGATGAAATTTGGCACACAGATAGTTTATACCCAGGATTAACACATTATATATACTTTTTATCAAGATATACCCACGGGATCGAAACTTATGCCGGTGAAACCGCGGGGCGCAGCTATTAAAAAATAAAACTACCGATTGGCGAACATAAACGAAATGACTGAACTTTAACAAGTATTACCTACTGTAACAACTAACCTCTGCGAGTCCCATAACTATTTATTTTAAAAAAAAAAGGTATTTTTGATGTGTAAATTGATTTTTCAACTTTCAAGAAAAGGCTGAAGAGATTCGGCGCTATAGTAAAAAAACTATAAGGAGGACATCGCCTATCAGTGAAATACATTTTTTTTTCGTTGATACCAATGATAACTGATAATAGGAATTATTTCTAAATATTGTGTCTAGACTAACATTCGAGGTTTTTTTTTTTTTCAGATGATGAAAACTAGGTCAAATTCCCAGGTTTCAAGGGAGAAATTGTACTCAACCATAGACTTGTCATGTCTTGTCTAAACTAATATTATAAAAAGCGTGTTGTGTTGGGCAGTTATTGCCCACCAGACACAACACCCGTCTGGTCGGGGATCCTCCCTTTTCTAAGGAAGATAAGTGAACTTTCTATTTGATTTTTATTTGTTGCTATAAGAGGGGCAATTCTCGTAATTTTAAGAATGTTCGTAGTCTGATCTCAGTGTCAATCTGTCAAAAATACCTCTAATTTCCCTACATTTTGACAAGTTTTTGACATTTGTTTGTCGCCGAGATGAGACTACGACTAGATTTTGAATGTTTTAAATTACGAGAATTGGCCTTCTGGTGTATGTATATGTGTCTATATGTCTTTTAGTCTGTGCTAAATAAATGTATTTTCTTACATTCTTCTTTCTCTTTTGAACTTTACACCCTGTTCCTCATACCTATAACATTATCTAACGAACCTATGCTAATCTAGAAGTCTCCAGGCCAGAGTACTAGGTAATAAGATTCATTATGAGTGACATATATCATTCTTATTGTGACATAACATAAATTTACATAGAAACTATCTTAAGAATAGATTAGTTTTATCTAATACATGTTGACAAGCAAGCGTTGGTAAGGTAATTAATTGATTTAATTATGTAAATATAATCCCTATCGCTTATCGTTCAGAAAATTTATTATTATATGCCTACTGCAATGGAATTATTTAAGAAGTAAATTACACCATCATGAAAATATACTCAAATGATATACAGAATGTAAAATTATTATTACACAGGGTAAACATCATTATACAGAGCGGACATTTTGTAAAATCCATTAATAACAAAACCGATGTAGCTAGAAAAAACAATATAAAAAAATAATTTTCCAAATCGGCTTATAAATAACGGACTTCTGAGGTAACAAACATAAAAAAAATATTCAATCGAATTGAGGACCTCCTACTTTTTTAAAGTCGGTTAAAAAAAGAGTGTCTGCGTCTTTTTAAGACTTTTAGAAAAAAAAAAGCAGTACTTATTCTAAAAGATATTCCGTTTTAAATATTCGGGTGAATTTAGCAAGAGTTGCAAATATCTTTATGTAAGTACTGTAATCAAATAATGAAGGGGGTTTGGTTACCCCCTTTACTTTTAGGGGGCAACCAATGAATGCAGCTGTCAGTAATGTAAACGTTGTCCGCCAAAGTGAACCTTATATAGTGCAGGCTGGCTATAATTTAGCGCGGGTTTCATTCGAACATTCAAGCAAGTTTAGAACGGGGTGTCAAATATTTTATCAGGATTTTTGTTTAGGAAGTCAGTGCTAGTCTAGTCGGGAATATGTAAAGACCTTCAGACAATATAAATTAAAGGAATCGTATCGTTGTTTGATTCCTCCCGGTACCTCGAAGGGCTCGTCTAGACCACCACAGTACTTTATGTATAACCTTCAACCTCTTCTCAATGAAATTAGACGTCCCAATTCTAGAAACACTTACAGTCAACCACTCCGCATGAAACTCCTCCGGCGGAGCACTATTGAACAGTAGCTTCATCCAGTTGGCAACGGAGAAGCCAATCTTGCTCAGTTTCCCCTCATACTCCTCCTGAGTATTCGTCTTCTCCAGCTCCTTAACATGCTTCTCTATTTCCGGGTCGTCTATAGCTGGTAGGGCTGAAGGTGAAGCCGCCATATTGGATTTATTGTTTTCGTTCGTTTTTTAAATAACTGTCACTTTTTTATTGTTTTTAAAGCACTTTTTTTTTTGTTTTTATAGCACTGGTCTGTTGAATTGATTTTTTTTGGTACATACACAACCGTTACAGTAGAAATACGTTATATCTTGTTTAAAAAATGTATAGTTACTGTGTTTTTATGAAGATTTAATGAGTTTTCTCATAAGTTCCTAACAATGTTTATGTTTAGTATGCACAAGTTTAGTATTTACATACCGAATTTCAAACAAAATAATTTCAAGTAAAATAAAATATCGATTTTATTTATTTAATTGTGTAAGTACTTATTTAATTTTTAAACTGGTCGAATTCATAAACTTTTTTTGATGTCGGTTAAAATTTTAAATAGGTTAAAAACAGAATTTCAATATTTATTTGTTTATCTAGCCTAGCCCATAACAACGTCAGTAAAAAGACTTGAATGTAGTCAATAATTTTAAATTCTTGTTTTCTGTTGCATCTGGTTAGACAGGAAGCCGACTTCAACTGATACAGTTAAAGTTTAAAATGATGACGAAGATAAGTGTTTAAATACTAGTTTTTCTTATCGACAAATAACAAACTATTATTGAAATGTACAGTAATATACAAGATGTATCTATTCATATACGAAATATTTTAAGAGAAACATCTATAGGCGACGAAGAAGCCATAGATACGAAAAAAATGTTTTAAGTTCAATATTAAAAAAAAAAAAAAAAAAAAATACTTGACACATAATAAATACTGGCTCCTTCTTATTTTATCACATCCATTACGCGTATAGGGTCGACGTAATATTTACGTTCATTGAAGAGGAGTAAAGATTTTATGCAAAATGTCAAGTAGGTAATTTCAAAATTAATATTTATTTTAATTATCTAATTACGTAAAAAA
Source organism: Apamea epomidion (assembly GCA_947507525.1). Classification (NCBI taxonomy): domain Eukaryota; kingdom Metazoa; phylum Arthropoda; class Insecta; order Lepidoptera; family Noctuidae; genus Apamea; species Apamea epomidion. Next base: position 9,033,727 of record OX382252.1, on the reverse strand, counting down.
ACAACGTTGCTATGGCTTCTACCACCTATAGAACTTTATTTATATTATAATAATAATTGTTGCGTTAGGATTCGTAGTTAGATAAGTATAGAGATAAAAGTATTTATTTGTTTTCAAAATGAATATGTTGTCTGATAAGCTAGGGAAGTTTGTGTTCCTTTGTTTAAAAAAAAAAATAACAAAACTTATTTTTGCCATTTTTTTGCAATTTTTTTTTTTTAGGGCTGGTGCTAAGTACTTGCAACCGGCGTGCGTGTATGACCAGATGTACGAACGTAAACGAGGCAAAAGGAGTATATAAGGATCGTAGCAGGTGGGGTTCTGTAGTTTCTGCCTGCCGCCATGGGAAGACGGCTTGAATTTGTGTACTTACTTATGTCTATCTATGTATGTTATAATAAAATTCGCAGTCGTCAAAAACTTGCTTATAAAAGAGCATTGTTTGTTGTTTTGCAATAAACCTTTCTGTTTAACATATCTATACAGGCTGATTTTTTAAAGATCAACCAAATTTAAGGATGTGGTACAGACCATCAAACTGAACAACTTTCTCCATGGGACTAACATCGTAATCGCGAATAAAAATTCAGCCGTCCCATACATTTAGGTCGAGTAGGTATTGAAGTTTTCTACGGGACAGTTGATAAAATTTTCGCGATTACGCTATTTGTCCCATGGAGAAAGTTGTTCAGTTTGATGGTCTGTACCACATCCTTAAATTTGGCTGGTCTTTAAAAAATCAGCCTGTATACTTACATGATTCATATTAATTTTATGATACAGGGGTCAAAGCGCGTAATAACATTACCTTATTTTTCACTCGACCTTTAAACCTTAATATAATATCATTATTATGTCAAATAAGTATATAATGTTGATCAGTTTATTGAAAGATAAAGACTGGTTCAGTAGGTAACCAGTTAAAGGATGGGCGACAATGATTCATTGTAGATAGTAAGTATTAGTTACTACTTTATATAGTAAAAATTTATCAAAAAGCAAAATAAATTAAACTCAATTTGCCTAGCCTTTTTCCAAACATGCTGGGGTCGGCTTCCAGTCTAACCGGATGCAGCTGAATACCAGTAATTTAAATTTACAGTTACCAGTTACACGATACCCCTTGGTAAGACTGGTAAAATAAATTAAACTGATTGAAAAAAAAAAACATTACTATTCATATTGTATCACTTTTACCTGACCTCAAAGAAAGGTTATATTTTTTGCACGTATATTGTAATAATCCCAATTCATTATCAATTTAATCACTTAAATAAATCAAGACTCAATATTGCATTGAGTCTTTTTTTTTTATGAGTATGGGAAATCATCAAATGACCCCTCCCGCTCTGGGTGGAGCAGAAGGGAGTGTCAGACTCTTACTGACTAAAACCCACCCGTGTTCCTTCCTTAGCCCTTTATGTACCAGGGCAGCGGTAACCCTTTCGGACGATCCCGCTACCCCGGCAGGCTTCGGCCCTGTCGGGCCCCGTCAACTATGCTGACATCTCTTTGAGGTGCGCGTGGAACACATACGCGCCGTTCGGCACATTGCATTGAGTCTTGATTTCATTTCAATCAATAAGAAGATACAGATAAAACATTACCTATACTCGGTGTTAACTGTAATGAGCAAAACTTAACCCGGCTAACAATGATTTAAAGACCCTGAAAATATAAGACTTGAGGGGGCAATTCTAGTAATTTTAACAACGTTCACAGTCTGAACTCAGTCTCAATCTGTCAAAAACACCTCTAATTTCCCTACATTTTTGACAAGTTCTTGACATTGGTTGTCGCTGAGGTGAGATAGCCACTGGATTTTGATAGTTTTTAAGTAGGTACGGGAATTGGCCTTCTGCAATTATATCCTCCGAAATAACGCACTTTATAACATTCTGTATCGCCACGCACTTTTTATATTCACTCTATCAAATAATTTTTACACTTTTTTATACCCCGGCTTTTTGGAAACACACACAATATTAACTATCAAAATTAATATTAATGTAAATTTTGGCAACAATTTTTATTTTGTTAAGTAAGTAAGTAATAACTCTTCATATTTTATTTTTATTGTATCATAACATCACGCCTGTATTTCCCTGTACCTACAGTATCCTACATTACCTATAGTATCCTAAAGTACCTACAGTATCCTACAGTACCTACAGTATCCTACAGTACCTACAGTATCCTACAGAGAGGGCGCTACTGTGCGTAAGCTAACATCGGCTCCACGTATTTATCTCATTTAAAAATAGTTAAAGTGATAAAATTACAAGTTAAAGTAGCTTCAGTTCTTACAAACTGTAAGCATCAGTGATTACAATAAAAGTACGCAAGAAATACACGAAGACATCAAAGGAAAATCATAATTACCAAGTGCCACACGGATCAACGAACATAATTCAAATTGTAAACAAATATCAGCTGTCCAACTAGCAGAACCCGTTTTGTTTTGTTTACAATCAGGAAAGTTTTGATGGTTGAAGCACTAAAAAGGTACGAGAGTGATTAATAAGTGATTAATAAGGAAAACAATAATAAGAATATCATCTATAACGATTACTAAAAACTGCCAGTCATCTTGGTTTGATTCCTTACATCAGCGCCATCTATCTTCTTGTGGCGGAACCAGTACATAGTATCGAACCCAGTTCATTTATCGAATCCATCGAACCACTGATGCTTAGTAACACTATCGCCCACTAGAGGCCAGCACCAGTATCAGCATAAAGGATTGTTATACGAAATGGCACAAAATTCGCACACTTGCGCAGGTTGTACTCAAGATCTTCTAAATAAACTGCATCTCGTTTGTACACTATGCAACAAAGACTATGATCTAGAGTGTGCGAACGTCTCCATAAACCATTTTAATAAGATAATGACTCCAGATCATAAAAAAATATGGAAATGTCAAGATTGCCGATGCAAAATGCCCAAAACAGGAAATACCAATACTCCTATACGACCACAGACATCCATAATAAGCCAACGAATAACTCCACCCAGCGAAGAAAACAACGTAACAATTCGGAGGAAAACCTATCCCAACAATGATTCCACCACATTTGAGAACCTGACTTTATTGGGCGATACGATGTGCTCAGAAGAAGGAACCACCCCAAACATCAACACACAAGCTGAACTGTCTCTACACAACCTAAGCGAGATCATTATGAAGCGTCTGAAAGAGAATAATGAAGCAATAATAACCGACCTGCGTAGCACCATACAAACGGAAATAAACAAAGCTATTACGAAACTTGTGGATGACTTCGAACAAAAAACCAGCTTTTTATCAAAACAAAACGAACTAAGAACACAGGATATTGAGGAGATTAACACCAAAATAGAAAACTTACTGAAAGAGAACGAAAAACTAAAACAAGAAATATCGGAAATAAAATCATTATCCACATCCCCTGTAATCCAATGTATTGAAAGTAATTGCAAGAAGATAGTCATCTACGGCCTTACTGAATACTATAAAGAGCCTGAAAACGACCTGCATAACCGAATCATTGAAATGTTTCGCGATATTCTACAAGTGGACCTGATGGGTTACGTGGAGAATATGTACAGATTAGGCAAAAAAAACACTAATACCCGACCACTAGTAATAGAATTAATAAGTAAAAGAATGGCAAAATACATCAAAAACAACAGTCACTATTTTCAAGGAACAGGATTATCTATATCTGAATTTTTGGACGAGAATTCACGTAAGAAAAAGACAACAAATGCGAGAGGAAATGATAAAGGCAAGAAAGGAAGGCTTGCATGCAGTAATAAGAAATAATCAATTGTATGTGGAAGGAAAAGCTTTCATTTTAAAAGATGAAACACATAAAAATCAACCAAACTACATAGCAAACGAGAAAAACATTAATTTAAAAACTTCACCCAACACCCGCCAACGAGATTCAACAGCCAGTAATGAAGACCATAATAATTACTCCTTTCGAAAACACAGACCAACAATTTAAAATTTTATTTCAAAATATCCAAAGTCTCTTTAACAAACAGCATATATTAGAAACCTTCATCGTAGATAACCCAATTTATAATTCAATATGTATATCAGAGTCCTGGTTGCCTAAAGAAAAATTAAGCTTGATCCAATTTAGCGGATATAAAATAGCAGCGTCATACTGCCGCAGCACGCGAGGGGGAGGCGGCGTCTGCATCCTCCTGCAAGACCATATCGAATTTAAAGAGATAACTGATATAACGAATATGTCCGTAGAATATATTTTAGAAGTGTGTGCAATCGAGTTACCCAAAGAAAACATATTATTAGTAACAATGTATTGGAATAGAAGAGAGGAAGAAATATTTATTAATCAGGTAAAATGTATCTTGAATCATATAAACAATAAGTATTATAAACTTAACATAATTATAGGTGGAGACTTTAATATAAATATCTTAGAGAAAAATGTAAAAACTAACCAATTCTTAGGCCTAATGCTAGAATATAAACTCACGCAACACATAAAAACACCCACACGAATAACACAAAATACATCTACATGTTTAGACTTGATATTTACAAACACTAACACAAACCAAATATATACAACAGTAGAGGAACTAGGTTTTTCAGACCATAGCGGAACTATTATACACATCACCACACCAACACCACATTTAGCTGCACAAACAACTTTGTATGTTAAAAAAAGATTATATAACAACGCGAATATTTTAAAGTTTAAGTCTAAATTAAAAGAATACGATTGGAATAAAATACTACCTAAAAACCAAAATATAAATGAGAATTATAAAGCATTTCATGATACACTAATAAATATCCTTAACCTTTGTATACCTATATGTAAAGTCAAATTAAAAACCAAATTTAAAAAATACTGGCTAACAACGGGCATTAAGATCTCCTGTACAAACAAAAGATTGTTAAAAATACTCACACTTAAAACAAAAGATCCTATCATTACAAATTATTATAAAAACTATGAAAAAATATTAAAAAAATTGGTTACTGAATCAAAAAAGATGCAATATATAAATAAAATAATAAAATCCAATAACAAGGTAAAAACCATGTGGAGTATCATAAATGAGAGAACAAACAAAAAACATAAAAAAGAACATACTAATATTAAATTGCAAATAGATAACGACCTTATATCCGAACCTAAACAAATAGCCAACATTTTTAATAATTTCTTTGCGACCATTGGAGATAACACCGACAATTCTTCTGGTAGCACACCGGGTACCACCTCTGTACTAAATCCCACACAGAACACGATGTTTCTTGGCCCAATAGACGCTTGGGAAGTAAACAAATTAATAAAAAACTTGAAAAATAAAAATAGTCACGGGATTGACGAAATACCACCAACGCTTCTAAAACAATGTGCAGATGAACTCACGTTACCGTTTTATCTGCTACTCAACCAGTCATTTGAAGAAGGTATCTTCCCTGATTTATTAAAAATATCTGTAATAAAACCAATCCACAAAAAAAAGCGAAAACAGATCCTAACAACTATCGTCCCATAGCTCTCTTACCCTCAGCCTCAAAAATCTTTGAGAAAGCTATGTGTGACCGTATTTATACGTTTTGTGAAAAATATAATATTTTTGATGACTGCCAGAATGGCTTTCGAAAAAACCGTTCCACAACTCTGGCAGTCTACAAGTATATCCAAGAAGCACTTAACATTATAAATAACAAGAAATACGCTGTTGGATTATTATTAGATATGACTAAAGCCTACGACAAAGTACAATTTGGGATATTGCTAAACAAATTATACGGAATAGGTATACGCGGAAGGGCTCACGAATGGCTAACGTCCTATCTAAAGAATAGGGAACAATTAGTAGAACTAGAATACTTTGACCATAAAAATAATGAAATTAAACAAATCCGATCACATAGTAAAACAATTAACGCCTCAATCCCTCAAGGAAGCGTAATAGGATGCCTTTTATTTTTAATATATATTAATGACCTACCTAAAATCATAGAAGGGCCATGTGTCCTATTCGCCGACGATATATCCATATTAGTCTCATGCCAAGACAATGTAAATATAGAAAAAACCCTTATTTCCATTCTTACAAAAACTTGCAATTGGATGAACGAGCATAACCTCGAGATAAACTACTCCAAAACAAAATTAATAACTTTTCACCCTTACCAAAAAACTCCTTTAACTTTAGATTTTACGTTCAATGGCTCAAAATTAGAAACTGTTAACGAATTTACATTACTCGGACTAGTTATAGACACACACGTAAACTGGAAATCACACATACAGAAAACTCACTCAAAGATTTCTAAATTCTCATACGCCCTCCGTGAAATAAAAAAGACCACCAATTTTCAGACAGCCCTCACCACCTACTATGCTTATGCCTATGCATGGCTTAGCTATGGTGTCACTCTTTGGGGAAACAGTACAGATGCACAAATACTGTTCACGCTGCAAAAGAAATTGGTCAGAATCCTGGTAAACATTGAGCAAACCGATAGTTGTAAACCTTTCTTTCAAAAACACAATATTTTAACCCTTCCGTGTATATATATCTTAGAAACATGCAAATTTGTGCGAAAACATCACGAGTTCTACTCAAAACGTGAAGACATCCAGTCGCGCTATCTACTCAGACACCGATCTAGGCTAAACATACCAAGTTCTCGACTAAAAATGCACTCAAAAAGTCCCTATGTAATGTCCATTAAAGTATATAATAAACTACCCGGATCAATAAAAAACGAAGAAAAACCTCACACATTTCTAAAAAAACTAAGAGATTTTTTGTTAAAGAAAAGCTACTACTCATTAAATGAATATTTAAGTGATATACATATAAAGTCATAATTTTAGTAGTCAAAATTAAATATTTATATTATATTTATTAATTATTACAAGATCTCCCAATAGATACCTATTTATATTCTATATTATAAATACCTACTATTAGTTTATCTTAGAAATTACCTACCTACTGTATAATAATTATAATTTACAAGTGCTACCTCTCTCCTAACTCACTTATTTGCTGTGCCCGACAGGGTCCATGTGATCTAATTTTAAGTTTTACCACCTAAGTCCTACATGTGGAATGCAATAAAGTATTGAGTATTGAGTATTGAGTACAGTACCTATGGTACACCGGTGGGTATAAATTTATTATTATTAAAATAATGTTTACAATCACGTGTTTTTACTCAATCGGTTGTGTGAAACGTGAACACTGCGTTAAATAGAATGATAAACTGTCACAAATAATCTTTGTGTAGTGTATGTATGTTTTGTGTTATCTCTACGTAGGCGTCAGTAGATATGGTATGATCCGGTGGACAAGTGTTATTGGATTTATATTTTTTTTATTGCACTGCAATGTCTTAGTAGTACTATGGTATGTTCTGTGTTAAGGGTTTGGTTTCCGCACTTAGTCCTTCCAGTGGACCATTGTGCGTGGGCCTTGGCGGCCGTCGATGGTTATACCAACCAGCCCACCTCCCTCCAGAAGTTGAACACGTCTCCTGGCCTATTGAGAACATCTGTGTAAGATCTGGGTGCCCCGAGGGTTTCTGACCTAATCTAGGTGATGCCTGTGCACTCAAAGAGCACATGCGCGACGGTTTCATCAGCATCCATGCAAGCCCTGCACAAGGGACTGTCCGTTATGCCTATTGTGTGGAAGTGTTTGTTTAGCGAGCAGTGTCCCGTGATGGTCCCCGTCACCTGGCGCAGGCCTTTCCTGTCCAGGCGTAGTAACCGTCTGTTTATATACCGTATATTTTTTATTACACTGCAATGTTTTAGTACTATGGTAATATCAAGCATGACTCCTAATCTAAACTTATATTATAAAGAGGTCAAATTGTTTGTTTGGTAGAGGTAATCTCTGAGAGTCGAGAACTGATTGCAAAAAAATATTCACTAATAGAAAGCTGTACTATTGCCGAGTGCCATCAGATATGCAGAATACGTTTTATGGTATAGTTGGTGGACTTCCAAGCGGATTGAAGTCACGAGCACAAGCTACATAGTTCTTTATAAATAGATATTTAAAAAAAAAACTGAACACATTAATTTTTTTTTTTTTGCGATACCAAGTTGGAGTCAGCTGGAAGCATACGACTGTCAAATCATGAGATAATAATGCAACTACCTGTCATAAATTTTCCCCTAGTCTCACGGGATAGACAGAAATTATAAACTACCTACGCTACGGTATTATTTCATTGAACGGCATCAAGTAATTATTTTTTTCGTCGGAAATATTGCCACTTGGGTCTGAAGTTATTGAGCGCCAACGTGCTTTATAAAAACCTACATATTTTTTTTAAGAAATACCCTAAATAACCTACCCTAAAACCTGAATATTATTAAATTATACACAACTAAGATTACAATCCGCATCACCTAAGCGACCGAAAGCTCAAGCGATACAGCTATCAAAACAACAAATTAGGTCAAACAGGAATACACAGCGATACAAAGTACTAAATACCTACGTATTATAATCCTACTAATATTATAAACGCGAAAGTTTGTATGGATGGATGGATGTTTGTTACTCTTTCACGCAAAAACTACACAACGGATTTAGATTAAATTTGGCACACAGATAGTTTATAACCAGGATTAACATATAGGATACTTTTTATCCCGATATTCCCACGGGATCGAAACTTATGCGGGTGAAGCCGCGGGGCGCAGAAATAAACTATAGAAGACCTTGCAGGTCAATGACCGGCCTGAGCTAAAAGTGCACCTGATGACATTTATTTGCATATTTTGCATACAAGTAGTCAGGGCAAAGGCCTCCTTACATACGGAGAAAGAACGGACATCATTCTCTGTGTGCGATTTTAGACTCTAAAGTCTAGGTGTCTAGGTTTCTTTATGTTTGAAAACTAATTCGTTTCCAGGACTTGGGTTCAAACATCACACTCTGCGTGTCGGCGAATTTAGACCCTATATATATAACATGTCCCGGAAATAACGCACACCACCATACACCCCGATTAGAATATTATGTTACAATCACAATACATACACTGAATTTTTAATATTATGTATAAAACATTGTTTATTTATTAAATTAGTTACCACTGATTGTGGGAAAAAATTGTGGTCTCATTACAAATTTACGCAGGTACACAGTCGCATACGTACAAGGGTCTAGCATATTATGTACTTCATTCATTTTTGTTGGTTTTGGCTGCACAGCAGAAGTGTGACTGTAATTTTCGTAGTTTAAATTATATTTTGAGATAAAAAAAAAATATCAGAAATCGATTCAGTAAACGATTCTGAACAAACTACTTTCATAAAGTGCATTACTTCAGTTACACATTGTATATACTCAAAACCTCGGGATAACAATATCACAGTAATTAATTTAATGTACAAACATAAAGAAACCTAGACACATAGACTATAGCGTCTAAATTGGGTTGAGAGTTGAGACCCGAGTTTTTGAGTTCAAAAGGCAGAGAACATTGTATGCCCTATATTAAATATGTTTGAGTATTATTTATATAGTTTATTTTTATTTTTTACTAAGTACATAACAGCCAGCCTTTTGGGGACGTTTCCTATTGACAGCGATCCGGACGAATTTTTTGATGGTCTTTGATTATATCCCCTCCTATTTATATAATTGTACATATTATTATTATTATTTTAAGAGTGTTAGCTTTTTAAATTATGTATTTTTGTTTTGTATAGTTGGGCATTTAATTTAGTATCGAGTATATTTTTTTTAGTTTTTTTAATAGTTATTTATGTAATAATTGTATTTATGCATTTAAATGTAAACTGAAAACTTATATACTTACCTAAATAAAGTTATTGATGGTTTTAAATATAAATACAAATTAAATACTACATAAGTTAATTTATTTAAATGTGTAACGAGTGTGTTATTATTTAAATTAAATATTACCATTAATTTATGAATGGGTCAACAGGAAAATACCCATTGAAAACCGTCAACGTGTAATGTGTAGTCATTGTACTTTTTTAAAGTATATGCATATTAAACTCTTTTTCTTATATTACATTTTATATCCCTAAGAATTTCAGCAACACAGAAAAAAAAAATAAAAAAATACAACAAAAAGAAAACAATTCAAAGTCCAGTCACATGAGGCCGAAAAAAATAGCACAGCACTATTTATTTTTTATTACAAAACACTTTATCCACAACTGTACCGATAACTCCAAAAATCTCAAGATTATTAATACGATTATTATTGTACTGTATAATGTACAGATTTCCGCAATATTCACGTGTTTTTTCACTCGTTTACCGTTATGTAATGACACCGTATTCAGAGCGCGGTAGGTACGCGACTGCGTGTCCACGCGTGTTTGTTCGAATTATAAGCTAATTGTTGTACACTGTTGTGCAAATTTAATGGGACAGTATTGTGGGTTGGACAGGAAAAACGTGTTTTGTTTACCTTGCTGTCCCTTAACATAAATGTGAAAAAAAGAAGCTAAAAATCTAATAGCGGTAAATAATAACATAAATACTTGTTAAAATATTACATTCATTATTTTGTTTCTTTTTAATTCAAAAGTTTGGCACAACTTTGTCGATGTGTGTTTTAATCCGACTACGGCAAAGCCAAAGGAGGGTTATGAGTTTACCAATGCAATCGCCAACCACCTTATTGAAAATGAGCTCTACGTTTTTTCTGAATCTGAACACGGAACTTATTGGATAATTTCCCTGCGCGAGCGTAACTGTTACAGCTTCTGACCTTCTAGACAATCACAAAGAAGTCGGGTGCAAGACAGCGGAATAAACCATCAAACTATTAATGTTGTAACGCATAACTGTTGTTGTCACAAATAAATTTAAAAAAAGAATGTTTTTTTTTATTTTTTATTTATTTGGCACAAAAGCAGTTAAGCGTGAAATATTACGATACGTGTGTGTTTAAGAAATTGAATACATGTCTTTGTTACTCAATCACGCAATGTTATCTGTGTTAATTTGGATAAGTACCAAATACAGAGATAACACATATCAGGAATCAGTAGACGGATTTGTTGAATGTCACAATACAATGTAAATTAAGAAAGCGTCAAAACACTGATAGTATTGAAAAATATGTATTTCCAGTAGTCGCAATCGCAAACTCTACTGCTGAGCATAAGCTTCTGGGATCGATTACCGGGGCGAGCTGTGTTATTGGGTTTGATGGCAATAGGCTCGCACCCTATTACATGGGACTTAAACATAACTGGCAAAATGTGGGCGTAGGTACAGTCAACAAAAGAGATAAGTATGCAGGGTCGTCGAATATAGTTGAATTTTAGTAAGAAACGGATTGATATTTTCGGATCAAATTTTATTTCATTAATAGAAAACAAAAAGTTCATTTATCAAACTAAATTTCATTCGAAAACTTACGCCGGTTTCTTAGTAAACTTCAACTATATCCAAAGACCCTGCATACTTAACTCTTTTGTTGACTGTACTATAAGTACACCTCTGCTTAACAGAACCGAATACGCGCGTGATGTTGTCTTTTTTTTGGGAATGGCATCTCGCAGTTCAACCTGAGGTTGTCGTCTGCTTAACCGGGCTTGCCTGTGGATGCCTCAATAAATTAAGGCCTCCAGTCAGGGGCTGCAGTCTCAATATTCATAGCGATCGCTTTACGACCGAATTCGGTCGCAAAGTCCTGTCACTCCATACATTACACCTGTTAATCCGGGACTTTGCGACCGAATTCGGTCGTAAAGCGATCGCTATGAATGTCGAAACTGCAGTCCCTGGGATGTTATGTTATGTGTATGACTGGTATTTATAAGTTATTTCTATTCAAAAACTTGTTTATTCTTGTTTATTTCACAACAGTTTATTTACCAAAAAAATAAAAAGTAGTTTCTTAATAATATAAGTACGTGCCAAATTATTTTGCACCGCAGTGCACATTACATTGTACTAGCTAATTTGACCTTCACAATGAACAATCGAAGATTTTATTGGCATAGGTATAAATAACGTCACAACTTATAATTATTAATTAATTATTGATTATTTTTTTTATTAATTATTATTTATGTATTTAGAAATATATAAGTATGTTTATCAGTTGTCTAGTACCCATAACACAAGCTCAGCTTAGCTTGGGACTAGATGGCGTTGTGTGATAGTTGTGGAATATTTATTTATTTATTTTATTATATTTCCAAAACTGATAAAGTAATGAGATACTGAATATTTCATCTGTTCCCAATTATCATGCATTAAGTTAAGTACCTAGTTGTTTTTTGCGGAGAGCAGTGGTGGCCTGGAGGCCCAGTGGTGGTCCCGATTTACGAGTTTGTAGGTCGTGGGTTCGAACCCAGGCAGGCGCTTTACTTTGTGTAAATAATTTCATCACCTGCATGTACTAGAACCAAAAATATTCTATGATATGTGACGTCTACCAACCCGCATTAGGCCCGCGTGGTAGGTTATAGCCCACACTCTCGACGAGAGGAGGCCTGTTTACCAGCAGTGGGAAAATTATAGGCTGACTATTATGTTATGTAGTTGTTTTTTAGTAAACCAATCAGAAAACAGAGATAAACATGAGATTTGGGAGCAAATTTACGTACCAGCTTTCACAAAAAAAAAAATATGTTATCAGGTGCTAAACAACCACGCCGCCCACTTGATGGCAAGTACTAATATAAACGAGCGGTGCTAAAACTTTCGAGCTCGCTTCGCTCGCTCTTGCATCCTACATTCTCTTATTCCCATAACTTGTATTGCATAATTAGACAAACATTTCTCTCTCGCTTTGCTCGGTATAGCGTCCTATATTAGTCTGATACTCTAACTTATCCGTAAAGTCGATAAAGTAGGTATCTCCTATTTCTTAATTAACGGTCCAGAGAAGAAAACCTAACCTTTTTGAGGAGGGATGCTAATATTTTTAAGCTCGCTTCGCTGTGCGTTTCGTTAACTATATGAAGCCCCATTTGGTTACGCACGGCCCGCGTTATGGTATGGCACTCGTGGGTTTTAGCTGAAAATCATTGTCAGGTGGTACACCTGTCTTGTGATCAGATGGGTAATTCCCGTAATTTTAAGAACGTTCACAGTTTGATCTCAGTCTCAGTCTGTCAAAAATACGTCTAATTTCGCTAAATTGTGACATAGTCACAACACATAGATTTTGGCATAGTCATCTCTTAACTGCCAGTGTTATTTATTTATTATTTATGCCAGGGTTATTTTAATCTTATATTTTGACATTGTTCTCAAATACAGAAGCAACAAGAATAATGTACCCAAGATTTGTAATAATATCTTGATTTAAAAGAGTCGTTGTAGTTTCTTGCCCGTTCATCTCCATAGAGATCTACGTTTTCGAATGGGCAAGTAGCTTTAACTTTTGGGACCGAATATTTAGTTTTGATAATTCAGAAGCGCCTGTAAATGGTTTTATCGAAATAAATGGTTTGAGTTTGAGTTTGAGATTATAAGCTTTGTTTCTGTTTTTTTTTATAGTTTCAAGGTGTATTTTTTGCTGTAAGATAAACGCATTTTTCTTTATTTCTTGTTTTGCCGCCCCGGGCCCCCGACAGGCTTCGTCCGCCACAGCGCTGAAACGTTTCAGCACCCATACTTTTCAGACGTATACGGCTATGGCACGGTGTAACCAGCAAGGTCACGGTAGGTACCTTCTTATAGAGACGGTTTGAAGGTTACAATGAATCCAGATATCGAATTACATACATACAAATTGTTTAATTGGCTTAACCGCAATAGCACCGCTTAACCGCATAGCTTTGCGGCTTAAGTAATCAATACGTACTCATATTTTAGTACCTACCTATTCAATATTGTAGCGGTATCTACAACGCGTCATACTGACGTCACGCAAATCCTGCATCTCGCAAGCGGAGTTTACCGCGCAGTTAGCATACAAACTTATATTACATACCAACTTCCCGACATCAATCGTTGGGCAGTTGCCCGCCAGACACAACACCCGTCTGGTCGGAGGATCCTCCCTTTTCTATGGAGGATGAGTGAACTTTACACCCTGTTGCTCATACTAATAGTTTGAGATTTTAGTTTGTATGTATGACGCCAATTTTTTTTTTTTGTGTTTTCGTTACGATGATTTCCTATAATGATCCCACTGCTGGGACACAGGCCTCTCTGTGAGAGGGAGTGGGCTGTAACCCACCACGCGGGCCCAGTGCGGATTTTAGATGTCACATGTCTTCAAATTTATGGTTCTAGGACATGCTGGTTTCCTTACGATGTTTTCCACCACCGGTTTGAGAGCAGTGGTGATGAAATTAAATACACAAAGTGAAGCGCCTGCCTGATGGCGGGACGAGCTGGATAGGTTCCGTCAAAACTGGAAGGAGGAACGCGGGCTCGCGAAAGTAGGAAGGAGTGGAGGGAGGCCTTTGACTAGGAGTGGGGACCGGATAACATAGTAAAAAAAAAAAAAAACTAAGTTCGAACCCACGACCTACATCTCGTAAGTCGCGGCAATTACCACTGGGACACCGTTGCTAGACCTTGATTCTATATAATTGTACCAACAATATGCCAATAACTGCATTTGTCAGAACAAACGCAAGGACGATTCATTTACATGAAATTAAAGTCAATTGACGATCAGCGGCGACTTTATACTAATCAAGAACTAGTTAATGCAGATTAAGGTACCATATGGCGAGTTTATGTAGATTAACGGTTATTAAGATTAGGGAGGTAAGCAGATATTAGGGTGAAAAAAAAAATAGTAGCCCACCGGTATCGGGAACAGGGTCCAAGCTACCAGCGGTCAGGGCTCCAGTGAGAGGAACCTCCTAACAATGCGGGCCGTGTCCAGAAGTACCACTTTCTGAATCAAGCCCTTAATCCAGCTGCCCAACGAGGGCCTCCTCAGTTGTTTGTCGAGGCTCTTGGCTATTAAACCATTGGCTGTCACGAGTATCGGCACAATGATCGCTGAGTCCACATCCCACATGTCGACAACCTCGTGAGGCAAGTCAAGATACTTGATTTGTTTATCTATCTCGGCTTTCACGAAGTTATACATAATATGTACCAATAATATATTACAACTTACTGAAGGGAGTGAATGATAGTGTGACGGTTGACAGGGGAGAAAGGAAGAAGTAAACGTATTGCGCCGATTCTGTGGCGGCATCTACATCGTCACATGCGAGCGCGCCTCATACTGACGTCACGCAAAATCCTGCATCGCGCAAGCAAAGTTTACCGCGCAACTAGCATAATATACAACGTCCCAACATCAATCGGCGGGCAGTAACCCACCATATACAACGCCCGTCTGATCGGAGGATCCTCCCTTTCCTATGGAGGATGAGTGAACTTTACACCCTGTTCCTCATACCTCTATAGCCCCAAGTAACATAGGACCAGGGCAGGTCTATGATGATATATAACTTACTACATACACTACATGTTTTAAAGTTGCATCCTACGATATAGCAGGTAAGCTCATTGTATTTAGAATGAGCTGGATGCCACCCATGGTAGAGATGGTTATAAAAATATTTTTTTTTGGCATTTTCAATCTCAAATAGCAGCCGGGGGGTTACTTTCGCTGTAATAGTAGAAAATGCTCAAGATGTTATTTTCTATAAGATTTTTTTTTTTAGTCTACATTGTATGCTACTTCTGGGCAAAGGCCTCCCCTTTTCCCCTCCAAACCTCCCTGTCTTGAGCGATCTCTGACCATGTTGGCCCTGCAAACCTCGCTAGATCGTCACACCACCTTCGCTGTGCATCGACAGCGATGTCCTCCATAAGAAAATAGTACTTATTTTTTCCAGGCACTTTAATTTTTGGGTATAAAATTTTCGACACATGAATGATGTCCTTTACGTATCAGCTTTAAAAAAAAAAAAGTTATCAGGTGCTAAACAAGCACGCAGTACACCTGAGGGGCAATTCTCGTAATTTTAAGACCGTTCAGTCTGATCTCAATCTCAATTTGACAAAAATACTTCTAATTTCCCTACATTTTTGATAAGTTTTAACATTTGGGTCGCAGCATAATGCTGAGCGATAGCCGTTTTGCGTGGATGTGACGCATGTCAATCATTTTCAATTGTTTTTTTTTTCTTTATTTTGTTTTTATGTTCTATGTTCTTTTTTGCGTCATGTTTACCGCAAATGAACGATTTTTTCTTTCTTTCTTTATTTGTTTGTCGCCGAGATGAGACTGCGACTAGATTTTGAACGTTTTAATTTATGAAAATTGGCCTCCTGATGGCAAGTAGTAATATACTCGTGCGGTGCTAAAATCAAGTATGAAGAGTAACAGCAGAGTTTTACAACAGCAGCGCAAAAGTTGGTCAAAGTATCGCAAAAAATGTCTACAAATGCACTGCTCCAGGTTGATCTACAACTGCCCTGACATTTTTAGCTTAGAGCAAGATCTAGACATCTTGAATAGTAAGGAATAAAGACTATCATAGCGGTAGTGCGGTTTTAGGGTTCCGTCCCCAAAGGGTAAAAACGGGACCCTCTGTCCGTCTGTCTGTCTGTCTGTCACCAGGCTGTATGTTATGAACCGTGATAGCTAGACAGTTGAAATTTTCACAGATGATGTATTTCTGTTGCCGCTATAACAACAAATACTAAAAACAATAAATTGAATATTTACGTGGGACTCCCGTACAACAAATGTGATGAACGACCAATGCAACGGAATATTAAACCTTTATGCAGGACCACATACCTGCTCCTGCGTCAGTATTATCTGCTCGCCCGGCCTCCTGACCCGCGGACTGGACTCGGGCGTCTCCACCGGGGAGAACCATTTTACGGTGGACTCGGCGTAGTTGGACTGGGAGGCGTGTGGTTGTAGAAGGGGGGTTCGTTCTGAGGCGCCGTGGTGGACTGTGGGAGAAGGAACATGGTTATTCGAGATGTCTTTTATTTAAAACAAGCGGTGCCCGCAACTCCGTTCGCGTGGATGTCGGAAAATAATAATGTGTGTCTCTTTACTAATTATTTTTTATAAAATAAAAGTTGCCTAAGTTATTCCTTATAAAATTATAAGCTATCTGCCAGTGAAAGTCCCGTCATAATCGGTCCAGCCGTTTCGAAGATTAGCTGGAAGAAACAGACAGACAGACAAACATTTTAAGAATTGGTTTTTGTTAGAAGTATCGTACTAAACCTGAAATCGCGAAAAAATAAAATCACCTGTTCCCTACATTTTGACGAGTTACGCAAACATAAATTTACAGAACAGCTGATTTTATTTTCGCGATTTCAGCACCCTAATTGCGAAACACACAATCAATCTCAATCTGACTCATTTTGGAGGATATTGCTAATCCATTGCTTCATAAGTTCGAAAAAGGTTACCTTCATAAACTCTGCTCAACACGTAAATAACGCAATGAATGTTGTTGAACTGTCAAAATTAAACCGATTCTGATTGATTGTGTGTTACGCAATTAGGGTGCTGGTTTAGTCCTATAGTAAAAGTTGTTCGTAATGATGAATACAATGACCCCTTTAGATAGTTCGTGTATGAATAGATAGACCTTATATACATTCATAAGCATTTAGTAAAAAGTTGTTATTTTTACATTACCAACAGACACTTAAAGGAGCAGTGGTGGCCAAGTGGTCACAATTGCGACTTACAAGTTGTAGGTCGTAGGTTCGAACCCAGACAGGCGCTGCGCACCAAGCTCTCACACCTCTCTCCGCTCGTGACGGATTACCGTCCCATCAGACTATAAGTGAGGGAGGAGAGAGTGCACACTTGTGCACTATAACATCTCCCGCACCGTAGGCTAGTCTCCTTTAAGATTGGCCGCCATGGCCGTAATACGGTCTGGAGGACTATACAGGGTGGCAGGGACATCGACGCGCAAACTGTAATCATGGATTCAGCACATGAGTTTCGACCCCATAGAGTCGAAATTTTTCGTCGGTTATCAAATAAAAAATCTTCTGTTTCATAGAAAAGTGCAATAACTACGCGGTCAAAATGTATGGAACAGCAATATTTTTTTTTATAAACCGACGAAAAATTTCGGCGCTATGGGGTCTAAACTCATGTGCTGAATCCATGGTTACAGTTTGCGCGTCGATGTCCCTGCCACCCTGTATAGTCCTCCAGACCGTATTACGGCCATGGCGGCCAATCTTAAAGGAGACTAGCCTACGGTGCGCGAGATGTTATAGTGCACAAGTGTGCACTCTCTCCTCCCTCACTCATAGTCTGATGGGACGGTAATCCAACACGACCGGAGAGAGATCAGGCGCAGGACCAAACGCCATCGTTACTGTACCATATTGTACCTATAGACTCCAGTATCGTCTTAGCCTGGAATTCTTGTGGTAGTACCCTGAAGTCTAGGAACCAAGCCTCGCTCCACGCGAGAGTGAATGACGTCAGGATCAGGAACACCTCGTACACTGGCTGCACCGCGTTGGGCCACTGTTGGGCAAACATGTGGGGTTAGATGATCCATACTAATTTAAAGCTTTCTATTTACACGATTGCTCTTGAATTATTAGATACATGTGGCATAGCAGAAATTGACGCAAAAATAAAAGTTGCACCCTCTAAACAGTGTTTGACTCAATAGTTCAATACGTTAGACCGAAACTCGAAATCCCAAATCACTTTATCCCGAAAGAACGCAATCCCGAATCACTATAACCCGAAAGAACGCAATCCCGAATCACTTTATCCCGAAAGAACGCAATCCCGAATAACTTTATCCCGAAAGAACGCTATCCCGAATAAACACTATCACGAATCACTCTATCCTGAATGAACGCTATTCCGAATCACGTTATTGTTACGCATGATATGCATGTGGCATACAATAAAATTTAAATTTGTCGCTTCTATTGTATGTCTGACTTTCAGGCTTTTGACTACTTCTGGCGGTTGTGAATTACACGGTTATATTTCTACGGCATTATACTGACCTCCAAGCATAAAATACCTACCATTATAATTGATATCCATTTAATTCGAACATTACAAAATTGCCATATATTATAGCTCTGACAAGTACCATAGAGACAAATAAAAAGCTGTACAAAATTTATTTTTGACACTGGCAGAATAGTCGACATCGACTCAGTTGCCAAAAACGAAAAAAAAGCTGTAAAAGAATCTTACGGCGCGTGGTCAAAATCGGAACTAACGCTGCCATCTTGTTTTTACACGACTGCCCAAAAAGGAGTGTAATGTATTCAGGGTTGATGTATGTTTGTATGTATGTATGTGAGTTTCTTTATTCCACCATAAGTTTTAAATGCCTGAACAGATTTGGATGTATGCGGTATCGTTAGAATCCTTACATCATCCCGAGTGACACAGGCTAAATATTTTTTTGAAAAAATTCAATATGGCGGCAGTATGGTTCCATTTTGATAAGTGAAAAAAAAAAACTTTATGTTCAATTATTACAATATTGGTATCAAATTGAAGACTTTGATGAGCATATTCCAAAAATAAATAATTTATAAAAAAAAAGCAAGTAAGCGCGACCGCGCGACTAAACGGGAGCTGTCCTTGTCCTCGTCCATCCTATCTACGCCTCGCCTCGCCGTGTACCTTTAGTGCTTAAATTAAAGCTTGTCACTAAAATGTATAAAATTAAAATAAATAATTTAAAAAAATTAAAAACACGACTGCCCTGCCAAAAACGAACTAAAAAGTAAAAACAAGTTGTATTCCCAGACTAAACAGATAAATAAAATTGTCATTGCAGTCGGGGGACCTCTTAGATTAAAAAGTGTTCCACAGAAAAAGCATCACCTCTGTACCAATTTTTTTCTTGTCTGATAAGATACAATGTGTATCTGAATTAATGCACATTATGAAAGTAGTTTGTTCAGAATCCTTTACTGAACCGATTTCTGACATTTATAATATAGGTAATTTTTATCCCAAAAATAATTAAAACTACTTAAATTACTGTCACATTTCCGTTGTTCAGTGAAAACAAACCAAAATGGATGAAGTACTTTTTATTATTATTATTTTTATTTTTATTTTTATACAGGGTGGGCCATAAGGGTGTTGGCGGTTTAAATATTCGATTTAAAAAAAACTACGAAACATAACACAAATATATTTGTATTGTTAAAAAGTAGAAGCATAGGAATTTTTAAGACTTAAAAATAATGTTGTCCAAATGGCTTCCCTCGGCTGCTTGGCACTCTTGGAACCGAAGTCGCAAATTTTGGAAAACTCGTTGAAAAGTTGTTCTCGGTATTTTGTTACTTTCCTGAATAATATTCCTCTTCAGCTGCTCTAAATTGGTCGGATTATTCTCGTAAACTACCGATTTGAGGTAGCCCCATAGAAAATAATCGCATGGAGAGAGATCGGGGCTACGTGGGGGCCATTCAATATCCCCCCTTTTCGAGATGAGTTTTCCGGGAAAAACATTTTTCAGCAGCTCTATGGATACCCTAGCCGTATGACATGTGGCCCCATCCTGTTGAAACCACATCCTCGAGGTATTGCCTTGAAGTTCTTGCAAAGCTGGCACCAAAAAGTCTGTTATCATGTTGCAATAATTGTTAGCTCTAACCGTCATCGCTTGCCCTCTTTCGTCCTCAAAAAAGTATGGCCCAATAATACCGGTTGACGTTATCCCAGCCCACACGACAAGCTTAGGGCTGTGAAGTGGACGTTCATGCAAGCGTCGGGGATTAGTCTCGGACCAGAACCGACAATTTTGCTTGTTCACATGGCCATTAAATTAGCCTCATCGTCGTGCAGTAATCACTGATTTATTGTTTTCGTAATACGCTCGGACACAAAATGCACGCTGCACTCCCGTGTACGGCTCCATGGCGACTAAATTTCCAGGAAGCGGCGCAGCGAACAACATATCCCCCCGCCACCCCGCGCCGCGCGTTACCGAGAAATTGAAGAATTAAACCGCCAACACCCTTATGGCCCAC
The DNA here is from genome assembly GCA_947507525.1 of Apamea epomidion. Taxonomy (NCBI): domain Eukaryota; kingdom Metazoa; phylum Arthropoda; class Insecta; order Lepidoptera; family Noctuidae; genus Apamea; species Apamea epomidion. The sequence goes on along the minus strand of OX382252.1, from coordinate 9,012,763 downwards.
CCTGTATATGGCATCTCGTAGTTGACCTTGAGAGGTCATGACTACTTAACCGGACTATCCTGTGGTTGCCTTAAGAAATCTTAAAGCCTCCAGCCAGGGCTAAAACTAATTAAAACTTGGCGGCTGCACGCTAAGGGCACCCCCTGTGGGGTACGAACCTCGGCTTAGGGCGTCGCTGGGAGAGGGCAGCAAAGGGACAGGCTGGTTCGAATTGGGGATGAAGTACCTACTACGCTGGACCCTTATACTCGTACGCGTGCGACTGTGTGCGTAGATTTGTAACGTGACCACAACTTTTTCCCACAATCAGTATAACTAATTCATGAAAAAAAACAATGTTTCATACATAATAATACAAATGTTGTGTATGTATTATGATTATAACATAATATTCTAATTGGGGTGTTTGGTGGTGTGCGTTAATTCCGGGACATGTTGTATATGTGTGTACATAAATAGCGAAAGCGCGAAATATTGTATGGATGGATGGATGGATGTTTGTTACTCCTTCACGCAAAAACTACTGAACGGATTTGGATAATAATTTTATAACCAGATTAACACATAGGATACTTTTTATCCCGATATTCCCACGGGATCGAAACTTATGCGGGTGAAACCGCGGGCCGCAGCTAGTGGTAAATAAATAAGTACTTACGTCAAAAACGAAAACTTTTCCTATTAACAGCGCACAGGTGCTCCCTGTTGATAACTGGAACAAAACAAAAAACATTTACTTTACTTAGACTAAGTTTAGATGAAGCATTTATATTATTCACCACTGTCACTATAATCACGCCTGTAAATGGCTTCGTACACTTAAGTACGAGGAGTCAGAGGAACTTCTTTGCAGACACAGAGACATCTAACACACACACCCCTACACACATTAACACACCGTCACAGGCCACACGCATACAAGCACATACACACACATGTATCAGTACTTACGCATAATTATACACATCCTCACTCGCCCAATAACAAACCACTCATTTAGCTCATTCCCAATCACGCAACTCTTAATTAGTTAGATTCTAGCACCTATACCTGTCCGGGTTAAGGAAGCCAGGAGACCCATGACAGAAGTTCTTTACTTAGTATGGGCTCCTGTCTCCCTTCCATGTATTAGCATTGTATATTTAAATTTAAGAAACGTATGTATCTTGTGGGAGAAAATAAATGAATTTTTTATTTATTATTATTTATTTATTCTCCGAATGGTGAAGTGATTGATGTATTTATTTATTTGTAGAAACATGAGATATATACAAGGCATACAGGTTGTTCATAAACAAAAATGATCCGTCATGTTCGGCCTTTGTGGCATACAAATATAAAGGTAAGAAGTCATTCATAGGTATTTAAACAAAGCTAAAAACATAATTAAATTTTCACATAAACTAAAAATTAAATTTAAGCAATAAATTATAAATTTGAATTAAATTGTCCTATACTCTAATTATAAATTGTCAAAATTATAAAATGTCAGTAAATATTTGTTAAATTCGTAACATTATACCTTGTCATTTAAAAATTCTAAAATATTGTAGTATAGTAAAGTAACACCCACATTTCGCCAGTCAGTTGTGAATGCAACACCGTTAGTGGCCGCATTTAGCGGACCGTGGACAAAACAGGCTTTTATTAAAGGCGTAGGCATTAAATCTGAGGGGCAATTCTCGTAATTTTAAGTCTGATCTCAGTCTCAATCTGTCACAAATACCTCTAATTTCCCTACATTTTTGACAGGTTTTTGAGATTTGTTTGTCGCCGAGATGAGACTGCGACTAGATTTTGAATATTTTAAATTACAAGAATTGGCCTTCTGATATCAGACACTTTACTCGAGTGAATGTTCATTTTTATTTCATTCCAAGTTCACTCGACACCGACCTAATTACATAGGAATGAACGTTCATCTGCTTTTTTTATTTCATTTTGGATCATACGGAGCGCGAGTGAAAGATGCCGAGTATAATGTATAGGTATGGGAAGACAGTGTAGGCTTGTCAACAAGGACAACAAGTACTTATTAAAAATAGAGGTAGGGAGGCGTCGACGGGTGTCGACGGCAGCCGCCGACACTCATCTACGGCTGCAATGTCACGATGTGTATGTAGTACTCACTGCGATAATACTCCAGTTGTTTATATACAAGATCGCGTAGAACAACAGCAGCACCACGAACCGACAGACAGCGACCACTACTATGTCGAAGAGAGAAGTCTTCACGTTGTACTGTAAGATTTCTGTGTTCATTATTTGTTCTAGAGTTTCGCCTCGCATCTGGAAAAAATTTAATCTAGAATCAGTGTTTGATAGAATTAAGAAATAAAAAAAAACAAAATTGGCGGCATGGTAGCAAGTTTTAATGTATTGGTTGGTAAATGGTCTCTGATGGTAAGTTTTATTAGTTAGTTAGTTTTATTAGTTAGTTTTATTTAGGGAAAGGCAGATGGCCCACCTGGTGGTAAATAATCATGGCTAACTAAGGACATCTCCAATACCAGAGGCATCGCAGGCGCTTTAAACAGCAGGTTGCTGAAAACCAGCGTTGGTCTTGCATAGGGTCGCAGCATAATGCTGAGCGATAGCCGTTTTGCGTGGATGTGACGCATATTTCCCGCAACCCTTTCTTATTTTTTTGTGTTTTATGTTCTTTTTTGGGTCATGTTTACCGCAAATAAACGTATTTTCTTTCTTCTTTCTTTACCATCCCAGAGACAAGGCTGTAATGTCTCATTAGCCTGCAACTACACCGGCGCCCATACCCTTCAAACGAAAACCCAGCCAGAAAAATTTGGTAACTTGAGTCGTTTTTTGAGTGATCATTTGTATAAAGGTCCAAAATAATTTTTGGTTACAATGGAATTTTAACTTTGTCATGTAAAAAATTGGGTTTGTAGTTCCAAAACTTGATAATTTATTATTCTACAAATAAATAGCATAATACACAACTCACCATCACACATATGAGCCACATAAGACTAGTGAAGAGTAGATCAAATGTGACGAACAGACAGAAGAATCTCCGCACTGTGGACATCTTGCCCTGAGGTCTGTGGCCGGCTACCAGGTCCTCTGATACTAGGTTGAGAGAAGTGGAGTGTGCTGGAATAAAAGAAAAGAGTAGATTACTGGAATGTCTCATGGAATACCCAACAGAGGTAGGAGAGGACTACAGGGTCAAATTAAAATAGCTAGCAAAACTCCAGAAGGGTATACTAAATGATTTTCTAAACTCATACTTCAAGTACAGTATTTTTGTCTCACGAAATGACGCGCGGTTTACTTGTGATAACCAAGTGTACAAACACGCTGCGAATGTGTGCGCGAAGGCGAGTAGCGTGGACCTATAACACACACACTCCCGACTTCGCCATTATCTCGGATGGTGCCGATGCCAAGGCCCGAAGCTCCTGCGCTTGTGTGTTATAAGCGCAGATGCTTTCGCCTCGGCACCGTATTCACAGCGTGTTTGTACACTTGGTAACCACACGTAAAGTGCGTGTCGTCTAGAGATAAAAATACAATAACTACAACAACAGCTGTAGATGACCTCTAAAATAAATAAAGTGATAATCCTTTAAAATAAAATAAAAGTTATAATGTTTAGAAATCGATAAAAATGTCTGGAGTTTTGCTAGCTTATATAATTTGACCCTGTATAAGTACGATAGCGATCGATCCGTTTTTTTTAATTACGAGTCTGTCTATAATTATGTTTATTGAACTGCACAAATATTTAGAATGCACTACAGCGTTAGGCACTGTCCACTTTGCTATCAATGCTATCATATACTCGTATCATTTCTGTACAAAGGTACACAGTATTATTTACGCACATCAAGCTACTACAATCTGTCAAATTTCTTTAATAGATTTTCAACTTTATCGCTAAAGTATTAGATTCAAGGTTGATTGAGAAAATTTGACAGTTTCGGGTACCTTGATGTGCTGGCGTCTGTACATTATTTTTATCTATAGAAGCGACGCGCGCTTTACTTGTGATAACCAAGTACACAAACACGCTGTGAATGTGTGCATGAAGACGAGTAGTGTCAGCACTTTACACGCACACACACCTCCGACTTCGGAATGATCTTGAACGGTATCGAGAGCTTCTGCGCTTGCACACACATTCACAGCATGTTTATACACTAAGGCCTTCGCCACACTTGACGGAAATTCCGACGCCGAACTTCCGTTGCGGTAAATCCGTTATTAAACATTGCAGCCACATTGAATATTCCGTGGCAGAGTATCAGTCGACTTCCAAGTCTTATACGGTGTGGTCGTAATAGAGTTATCCGCCGCGAGTTATCCGCCGAATGTGGCGCGATACAATATAATACCTGGAAATCGACGTAGCCGATCTTACGCCGACGGAAGATCGGTGCGCGGAGGACGGAACAGACGCAGAGTGCGAGCGGTCCGCGACGGAACGACCGATCTTCCGCGTAGTGTGTCCGTTATTAGTCATTTATATGCAATAACATGTATTGGCGTTCCGACGCGGAAGATCCGCGACGGAATTTCCGCCAAGTGTGGCGAAGGCCTTAGGCTCAATTTATATTGCCGTGGAACGGAATGGAAGCGATATTTTTTTTGTAGAGACGCCAGCACATCAATCTACTACAATCTGTCAAATTTCTTTAATAGTTTTTCAACTTTATCGTAAAAGTATTAAGGTTTAAGGTTGATTGGGAAAATTTGACAGTTTTGGGTAGCTTGCTGTCGTCTGTACAAAGCATAATGAACTTTATGTCATAAGTGTAACGCACAAATTACCACACACATACGCACAGGCGCGAATCTTCTGCACAATTATCGCGCATTCTCGGGAATTCCTGCAGTAATAAGCTCGTATAGACAATTGACATAAAGTCCATTTTGCTATGCATAATATCGCTACGAAAACTCGCTTCCCCTCCGTTCCGCGGCAATGTAAATAGAGCCTTAGTAACCAAACTCAAAGCATTTAATTCAAACTAGCTGATCCGGCAAACGTTGTTTTGCCATGTAAATTATTTCTAGCTGCCCAGCGCTACTTCATTCGCGTGGTGTCCTACCCCCTACCCTACTCCTATAAGTAAAACGCTGATTGATTGATAGAACTTAGCGGACCCGGCAGACGTCATCCCACCCGAAAAAGCAGCGCCACCTACCGGGTCCAATTATATATACAAACCTTGTACTGACAATAAAGAACACAAAAAAAAAAAAGAATTATCTAATTTGGTGCAGTCGATCGGAAGTTATGGGCGTACATACATTTCGAAGATCCATTTTTATTTATATAGATAAACCAATCACAGGCACTTTTGAATTGTCAAGGGTCAGTCAGAAAGATGAAGCTTGTTGCCCATTCCAAAGCGTAGTAGAACCTATGGAGAAGAACGGGCAAGAACCACAAGTAAAGCGCGCGTCGCTTCGTGAGATGAAAATACTATAACATAATATTGGATTATTGGAATTACCTCCTCGTAAAGCCACACGGTAGGTGTACATCCTGATGTAGCAGCAATCAACAGGAGTCGGTTAAACAGGGCTCCAACACAAAAGGAGTTATCGAAAAGGCACTTAGAAGAATTTAACGCACACCACTTTAAAACGACACTTTTCTCACTAACATACAGGGTGACAGGGCCACCGACGCGCAAACTGTAACCATGAAGTCAGCACATGTCGGTTATCAAAAAAAAATTCTGCTGTTTCATAGAATAGGTGCAATCACGCGGTCAAAACGTATTATTATTATCACTGCAGGGCAAGGGCCTCCCTACTCTCTTTCTACTTCTCTCTGTTCAAAGCTGCAAAGGACCAGTTCTTATTGAAGGAGTCCATCTCATCCCGCCATCTCCGTCTGGGTCTGCCGCGATGTCGCTTGCTATTAAGAGGGACCCATTGGATGGTAAGTTTGGCCCATTGTTCGTCTGACATGCGGCAGTTGTATCCAGCCCAGTTCCATTTTAGCGTGGCAGCTTTCCAAGTGACATCAAAATTTATGGAACAGCAAATTTTTTTTTGATAACCGACGAAAAATGTCATTACAGGGGGGGGGGGTTTAGAATCATGTACAGACGTCAGCAGGTCAAGCAACCCGAAACTGTCAAATTTTTCCAATCAACCTTGAACCATAATGCTATAGCGATAAAGTTGAAAATCTATTAAAGAAATTTGACAGATTGTAGTTTTTAAACGTTGCCCCACACTAGGAATTACTCCTGTATCGTGGGTGCTTGAATCGCTTAACCACTGCGCCAACCGTGTCGTCGAGCCTGATGTGCTGGCGTCTGTACTTACTGTATCCTGTATCCTTGATACAAGGACGTGTGTCGATATCCTTGCCACCCTGTATTAAATATCATAGCTATGGGGCACTTTTTAGTCCAGTAAAAATAAAACTTTTTACATAGTTTCTACAGGAAACCGGTAACTATACCCTGTCCATTAGGTAAACCGTTTTTTGACAGATGGAACTAGTGATTGTAGCAACACACAATACATTGATTGATACACGTACGGTATTATAATTTCTGTAAGAAGCCATAAATAAGATAATTCAATAAGATAAGGCAGTTTATACATTTATTTTATTACGCATTTTAAAGTTAACTTTTACGTAATCTGGAATATCTAAGACTGCTGTCAAAAAACGGCTAACCTAATGGACTGGTTATAATAAAAATAAACTCACTTAACGTCCGATGGTGTGGACTAACACTGTTGAGAAGCGACTCTGCCGCCTCCCTATAGTGTGGGTTCGACATCCTGGCCTCTGGAATCATTAGAAGTTAATGACTTATTAACTTATGAACAATATTTATTTAAGCACATGCCCACCACCCCCTAATTACTTTGTTATGTTTGGTTATGTAATGAGTAATTGTACATACGGCTACATAGCAAGCATATTTCTAATTGAAGCTGACCCCGCATTGTATAGGTTTTTCGTTGAATCAGAAGTCAGCTTATACTGCGGGATGATCGCGTAACACACTATCATTTCATTTTGACAGTTCAACTATATACATTGCGTTGTTTACGTTGTTCAGCAGACACATTCATCGAACATATGAAGCAATGGATTAGCAATATCCTTCAAAATGATTCCGATTATGATTGATAGTGTCTTACGCAATTAGGGTGCTGTACCCCTAGCACGAATATTTATAGGTTTCGTATCGTAAACGTTTCGAGTTGTCGATACGATAACGGAATACAACGGCCGTGCGTACAGTCGACCAGTCGACATTACAGTATTATAAAATACTTGATGTTGATGTGATGAGACTAATGTTGATTGCTGTTACTTCAGGATGCACACCATCAACCGTGTGGCTTTACGAGGAGGTAATTCCAATAATACAATATTAAGCTCGCCCGCCAGACACACGGAGGGGAGTGATGTAGCGGTATCTACAACGCCACATGCGAACAACGCGTCATACTGACGTCACGCAAATCCTGCATCTCGCAAGCAGAGTTTACCGCGCAATTAGCATAGATACAATTTCCCAACATCAATCGTTGGGCGATTGCCCGCCAGACACAACACCCGTCTGGTCAGAGGATCCTCCCTTTTCTATAGAGTATGAGTGAACTTTACACCCTGTTCCTCATACCTCTATACTGGTGACCCCGGACATGAACGTCAGCGCAGCCTTCGTGCAAACACTTCAGCGTGGCGTCATCATCATCACTCCCGCAAGCTTTAGCGGCGAGTCACCCAGCCAGCCAGCACCCACGGCCTCAACGGGTATCCTGACCACCAGCATGCAGCGTCCGCGCATACCTGGTCATCACCCTCAGCCTCATCAGCAACCTCGGCACAGCACACTGCACTTTCGGCCGGTCAACAAGCAGAGCACCCTCTCCTGGTCGACGCAGCAGCCAGCCTCAACCCGGCGCTGTACATCCGACGCACTGGAATATAACGCAGCGCCACCCCGACTCACTGGGGACAACTCCGCAGACAGTTCCGACTCACCGTGAACTATGCGGCAACCGGTTCCGACTCACTGGAACCTCAGCTGGCCTGGCAAGCATCGCAAGATACAAGACTCAGTCCACTATCGACCTCCGGTCTCCGGAGGGGAGTGATATAGCGGTATCTACAACGCCACATGCGAACAACGCGTCATACTGACGTCACGCAAATCCTGCATCTCGCAAGCAGAGTTTACCGCGCAATTAGCATAGATACAATTTCCCAACATCAATCGTTGGGCAATTGCCCGCCAGACAAAACACCCGTCTGGTCGGAGGATCCTCCCTTTTCGATGGAGGATGAGTGAACTTTACACCCTGTTCCTCATACCTCTATAAAGCTATAGTATTTTCATCTCACGAAGCGACACGCGCTTTATTTGTGTTTACCAAGTGTACAAACACGCTGTTAATGTGTATGTAAGTGCAGGAGCTCTCGGTAACGTCCGAGACAGGGGCGAAGTCGGAAATGAGTGCTTACGCGCGCGTGTGTGTCTTCACACACACATTCACAGCGTGTCTGTGCACTTGGTAAAGCGCGCGTCGCTTCGTGAAATAAAAATACTATACCCGGGCGTAAATATCACACATCCTCCATCCTGTGAACAAACACGCTGTGAACTCTCCTGCGCAGAGTTCACAGCGTGTTTGTTCAGTGTGACATTCTGTATCTGTAACTTGAAGAGTCATGTTTTGTATGTCTGTCATTAAACAAAAAAGATAATTAGTTTTGCCTATTAGAATGTAATACGACTCAATACGTGCTCAATCTCTTTTTAATAGTAATGGTATGTAGTTTAAACTTGAGTATCAACTTCACGTAAAGACGTTTTTTTTATTTCGCAATCTGAGCCCTTTCTCAACTTTGTGGGGGTCATTGATATGATGTATCATCGGGAGACAGCTTGATGGTTATGGTGCGTCTCTTCTGCAGATCTAGAGGAGAGTAGAACAGCGAGGTAATTGCGTCACACACTATCAGCAGCAATGGCATTCATTTTGACAGTTCAACAACATTCATTGCGTTATTTATGTTGTTGAGCAGAATTTTTTTTCGAACATATGAAACAATGGATTAGCAATATCATTCAAAATGATTTAGAAATTGTGTTACGCAATAAGGGTGCTGGACCTCATGCTGTTAAGAGTCGGTAAACTCTGTTTCTTTCACATAACACCTAAATCAACACAATTATTTTTTCAAAGGTTTGTTTATTTAAGTTTACATCTGTGATAAGGACAACATTTTTTTTAATATTAGATTTGTGTTGAGTTACGAATTAAAAAAAATAATTTGAAAAAATCTAAAACCCGACTGCGTAAAAAGTGAACGCTACTAACTAGTAACGAAAGTTGTTCAGCACTTCAGTTTGTTTTTTATTAAAAGAGAAAAAAAAATATTTTTTACTTCACGTCATCAGTGTTATTGATGAATGTAAGTATAGTTATAAATATCTATTTAAAATTAATTAACAGTAATAAATCGACATAAATAATGTAGGTATTATAAAAAGGAGTTATTAATTACTACAATACATTCTCCATTAGATGTAGAAATGAGATTGATAGTTACATAGCAATAACAATTATCGACAATTTATTGTCAATACATACTATGGAGATTTTGATAAGGGCCCAGTGTCCACATATTAGTCATAAATAATTTTATAATAATAAATTCATAGAATAAATGAGATTCATAGAATATGCTGCTATTACGTGAAATAAAATGAATACATAAATAAATTAGAAAGTCTATTAGCCTCATCATTATGTGCCTTTTTTCAACTATGTTGGGGTCGGCTTTCAGTGTAACCGAACGCAGCTGTGTACCAGTATTTTACATGGAGCGACAGCTTATCTGAGCTCCACAACCCAGTTACTTGGTAACATGAAGCCCCTTGGAAAGTCTATCAGCCTGTTCATGCATACATTATTATCCACAATATTGGGTATCACAAAAGGGATGAATGAAAGGTAATTGCATGCAGCTGAGATGAGAATGCTAAGAGGGCTGTGTGGTACGCGAATGAATAGGATAAGTACAGGCGCCAGCACATCATGCTACTACAATCTGTCAAATTTCTTTAATAGATTTTCAACTTTATCGCTAAAGCGTTAAGGTTCGACGTTGATTGGGAAAATATGACAGTTTCGGGTAGCTTGGACCTTCTGACGTCTGTACATAAGAGGAAGTCTGAAAGTGACACCGGTGATTGAAAAGTTGTTTGGAAATTGATTGTCATGGTATGGGAATGTGATGCGGAGGTATGAGGATAATGTCTTCAGAAAAGTTTTGAAGATAAATGTAGATGGCTATAAGAGTAGGGGAAGACCAAAGAAACGATGAATTGACTGTGTGAAAGATGATACGGCTAGAAAAGGGGTGACTACTGAGATCACGACTAATTGAGAAGTATGGAAGAAAAAGACATGTAGAGCCTACCTCAAATAAATTGTGATATGAGCAGGAGATTATATTATATGACGGGCCTTTTCAATGACCATTGACCAATAAATGATTTAATAACGGGAAATATTTTCATATAAAGGTCACTTAAGGATATATTTATGTAGGTCAATGTCATGTATGGCGATGTTTATTGTTGTATTCTAACTACTGAATTATTTATTTATGTACCCATGTGTAAATTAAACCATTTACAGGCACTTTATTTAACATACACAGATTAATGACTATTTTTACAAGCTAACACTAATATATACTTTAAACAAATATATATTACGAAAAAATATAGAAAAAGGCAGGAGCTCATTGGGCATAAAAAAGTTTGTCCGCATCAGTGTCAATGGAATAAGTGCCATTGAGTGTATGTGTCATTCTACTTTAATTGTAGTATGATGATTACTCGGTCCTCTGTTTCTCCATAATAATATTATTAATTAATTAATTATTTAGTCTAGTTTTATGATCTTCCTGTGCGAGTCGCAATAAATACTTTTTCTTTCTTTCTAATGCAGAAGGAAGGATCATAGCAAGTGGTGTTCTGTAATTTCTGCCTGAGAAGCCGCATGGAAAGAAGGTGTCAGTTTATGTATATAACTTTGTCTGTTTGTATGGATTTAGATGAAATTTGGCACACAGTTACACCAGGACCTGGGTTAGGACATAAGACTTTTTGTTTTGCATATGGACTTCATTATCTACAGTTAGTAGGATACTTTTTATTCCTGTAGTACCGAAGGTACGCTTACCGCAATCGGTTTGTGGATCGGTGACTGTCCGTCACATATCTAGACCCCTCTGTGCCTTGGAATGCACATTAAGCACTTGGTCCCAGCTGTCATTTGTAGATATTTGATAGTTGTTACAGGTACTCAGAAGCCCATAAGACTGACAACCAGTCTTAGCAAGGGGGATCATGTTACCCAGTAACTGGGTTTTGGAGGTCACATAGGCATTTGCTCATGTGTGAAATGCTGGTATGCAGCTGCATCCGGTTAGACTGAAAGCTGACCCCGAACATACTTGGGAAAAGGCTAGGCAGATTATGTATGTTCCCATGGGATAATTTGCCCTGGCGAAGCCGCAGGCAGAATCTTTTTTTTTTTAATAGATAGTATAAAGCAGTAAAAATCAATAAATCCAACTTTAATTCAATGAGTACATTTGTTATCTTGACAGCAATGCCTGATACCACGTGTATGTCTATAACACTGATAACAGTTTTATATTTAGTTAACAATAGTTTATAATGAATGAATAATTTTAATTTATCCTTTGTTACATTAACTCGTTCCTGGTTGATTGGCCCAAGAAGACAAAACACAAAGAAAATTGGAAAAGTACAGGGGACACCTTTGCTCAACAGTGGAACAACAAAGGTAAAACCAAAGAAAAACGAATGTTTGTCATATTTACAAAGAATAAATTAAATAAATGTGGTTTTCATTCTATTTGTCAAATGGGATCTGCAGTTTTGAGCTATGATCGAACTTCCATATCCTGAATTAGAAATCTGTCTTAGTGCAAAAAGAAATGTGACATAATTTAACTAAAAAATAATAAAATTGCATTGTAATCAAGAATAATAGAAATAGAAGATATTTTTTGCCTTAAAAAGTTTAATTTTAAATGTTTGAAAAAGGATTTTTTTTTTCCTTGGCAACTGAGCCGATGTTGACTATTCTGACAAGAAAAAGAACTTGTTACTATATTTGGACAAGCAAGACAAAACCAACCAATGCTGTATTGAATAACTACTTGGCAAAGCAGTTGTGTCATGAAAATTTGTCAAAAAAGAAAAAACTACACACAACAGTTACAATGAGCACAACACAACACTTACAATGAGCAAGCCATTATGTTCACTGAAAATACACTTGGTTACTTGGTATGACTGACTCACTGTAGGTAATGTAACCATGCAATAGTACTGCTAGTATTAATAACGATAACATAATTGGGCCAGTTAAATAGGCCTGTAGAATTTCAGACTTTGTTTATCTCAATAATTGATATGTTGCCCCATTATTCTGATATGAACAAGCGTTTGTTTATAATAGAAAACTTAAACACGTAGCTATTAACAGCTGGGCATCATGAAATAACAATGAAAAACATATTTTATTTATTTTTCGACCTTCAAATTATTTACTTCTTCAAAAGACCTTTGCATTCTGCTGCAATCATTAAAAAAACAACACTATGTTTTTAATGAGCAAATTAAGATGGGGCGGTGGTGACTGCGACACCTAACTTATTCATCCTAATAAAAAAACGTAATAAAACAAAGACTTACATGTTTTGTACTATCAACAACACTTTAACAACTTAAATTACGAAATGCATATCTCGCTGGGCGTTGACATAAATGCAGCTGACAGGTTAGATGATATAATCAAAGCTACATCTCGTTTTATAGTTATACCAATTAGAAATTGTTATCAAACAGTTCAATTGTTATCAAATTAGCACAAATGCTGAATAGAAAATCACAGTTGAGAGGTGAACATTCGTGAAACTCGTTCCTGTTTATGAGACAGCAGGATAGTTTATTATCCTTTTACATAAGTTAGACAAAGACAGCAATCCTTAAATGCTTCGGCCTCTCTTACATAAACATTGGAACGTTTCGTTGTTGACGCATAATTTGACAACTACTTTTGTCGTTCCATTTCAAATAATTCCAGAAAATAATGTATAAACTTGCGTTTTATATTTACTTACCAATTATATAAAGTATCTTATTAATTTGAAAAGTATATGGTATAAAGAAAAAATAGTCAACTCATCTACAAAAATTATGAAAGTAACAAATTACAATGCAATTCATTCAGCTGGGTAGGCACGTAGACCGGAACGTTTAAGAGTTCTGTTTTTCGGGGAGATCTTGTTTTTATTGCAACAAACCCCTTTCGGAGAAAACCACGTGATATCTTGGCCAGTAACTAATTATATGGACACTGTAGCCTGCGGGATAATTGCGTAACACACAAACAGTAGAAATGTTTTTCATTTTGAGATTCTTTGCGTTATTGTCGTTGTTAGCAGACCAATATTTCAAACATATGAAGCAATGGATTAGCAATCTCCTTTAAAATGATTTAGATTCTGATTAATTAGTGTGTTACACAATTAGGGTGCTGTTCATTCACAAGAACAGTGATAAAGCGCCGTGTTTGCAATCTGCATAGCAATGTCGCCGTGTCGCAAATGGCACAGAGCATGTAACCTTTTAGCAAATGGTGTCCGTGACGCGTGACCGTTTGCTTGCTTACCTATTATTACTTAACCAAATACAGAACAGCATAGCTATCCACAACCACTCGATACGCTTCCGTACCGTATCGTTCGATACTTCAATCATTCAATCAATGTTATCCTAAGAGTCGTCTAAACGATGTTCACAAGTCGAAAACCAGAAAATTTTAACAGTTTTATCAAGTAGACGACCGCTAATCCTCCGACTGCTGTTTGCTGTCGGGGGCAAGGAGAAATGTGTCATTTTCGATACGATAGCCTGTTGGATGTTTGTGAATAGCTGTGCTGGTGATCTGTGTTCTTTTTTGTAGTTATACCATTGACCGTAAGTACACTGTAGTAAGTGTAAGGTGGCCCACCATCTTGTGACTTAGGTAATAGGAAAGCAAAGAAAAGCAGCTCCTATTCAGGAAATCAACCTTCTCTTGCTCTTAAACCAATTTATAATAAATATAAGTAGGCACAACATGTCGTTGTCTTCCATACTTGTCTATTAGTATTTTCGCTATCTAGGTAGTCACCCCCTTTCTAGCCATATCATCTTTCACACAGTCCAGCCCTTCCCCATCCTTTTGCCGCCATTTGCAAAAAATATAGCATCTTCCAATAAGGTGATGACTTTTGCGCCACCTAGTACACACGAGGAAATATCAAGCTATACATTTCCCAGTTTAGCTGACCTCGTATTGTATAGGCTTTTCGTACAATGAGAAGTCAGCTTACCTATACTAGGGCACGCCACGATAGCGGCGGTAAGACCCCTCTATGAGGAGTGGCTAGAGAGGCGTCACGGCGTTCTCACCTACCGCCTGACGCAGGTCCTCTCCGGACACGGATTTTTCGGGAGGTTCCTGCACATCATCAGGCGGGAGGAGACGCCCGGGTGTCATCACTGCGAGGATCGCCCAGAGGACACGGTGGAGCACACGGTGGAGGTCTGCCCCGCTTGGGCAGAGCACCGCCGTGTCCTCGTAGAGGCGATCGGCAGCGGCGGCGACCTCTCGCGTCCGGCCCTGGTTCAAGCCATGGTCCGGGGCGAGAGGGAGTGGGAGGCGGTCACTTCCTTCTGCGAAGCAGTCATGCTAGCGAAGGAGGTGGCGGGATGGTGAGGGAGAGATCCTCACGCCTCAGCCGCCGCGGGAGACGCTCCGGGTGTCAGGAGCCGCGTGACGACTCCCGGCCACCGTACGCGCGGGCCTGCGGGCGGAGAGCAATGGGTAGCTCTCCGTCCGATCAGGAACAGGCCCGTGCCGGACGGCGCGTATGTGTTCCACGCGCGCCTCAAAGAGATGTCAGCATAGTTGACGTGGCCCGACAGGGCCGAAGCCTGCCGGGGTAGCGGGATCGTCCGAAAGAGTTACCGCTGCCCTGGAACATAAAGGGTTAAGGAAGGAACACGGGTGGGTTTTAGTCAGTAAGAGTCTGACACTCCCTTCCGCTCCATCCAGAGCGGGAGGGGTCATTTGATGATTTCCCATCCTCAAAATTTATAGCTTTATATGTTGTCGTGCGTAGATGCAGAATGAGACTACCCACTTAAATCCTGCACCCTAATTACGTAATATCAATCACAGTCTGAATCATTTTGAAGGATATTACTAAACTATTGCTTCATATGTTCGAAAAATTTGTCTGCCCAACAACGTGAATAACGCAGTGAATGTTGTTGAATTGTCAGAATTGTAGTCAAGTGGTGATTTATTGAAAGTAAACACGCAAAAACACGTAATATTCAATCCAATTTTATTAAATTTTCAAAACAATCACATAATAAAATACAATCAATTTTAAATTTGGACCTGCTTTGGTATATCTAAACTACACAATTATAATAAAACATAGCTATAAAGACCAACTCCATCGTACTTTGTGAAAAAGAAACTCCTAAAATTAGGAAATAAATTAATAAGAAAATATTTAAAACCGTAATGGAATCAACCCTTACGCATATTTTGATTTCCTTTTTTAACACAATAAGAAAACTCGATACATAGTTATTTAAATAATATTTAAGTGCTATTATTTATATTCATCTTCATTCTTCTCTTCTTAGGGCCTTAACATACTAGCGGATTACGAGCATCCTCAAAGCGGAGCGGGCGCGCAACGAATACGTTACGGGAATAGCAGCGTAGACGCCATTTTGTACTGTCTCGTATAAACGCCAGCCCGTCCGCCCCGCCTCACTTCAGTCCGTAACGAGATACGAATGTGAAAGGATGTATGTATCATCATGGTATCATTGGGAGATTCGGATATTGATTGTTTTAGATTATTTTTTATTCGTTTGCAATACAACACAAAGTAGTCGCTCTCTTCCATTCGATTAAATGATAATGGATCTTCCCAAATTCGTCGATGCTTTCGTTTTCGTCTCCGGCGTCTTTGAAGTAACAAAGCCAAGAGCAGTGTCTCCTCTCGTCGCAATCCATTTTGTTACTAAGTGTATTTTACGTCGTTAATTTGTTATAAACACGCGACTAAAACGATGCGAATTTGCCACGCGTCCGCGATGTCTTCGCTGTGCAGTCGCGGCGTGTTCGCGACGCATTCGCTGCGCTGCGCGCCCGCCCCGCCCCGCAGCCGCTCGCAAATCACTAGTGTGATAAGGCCCTTACTATGCTTACACACGAGCGACCCGCGTCGATGACAGAGGCAACTGCAGTATCGACGCGTGTCGGCGACAGCCGCGTGTCGTTCGTGTAAATGCACACTTAGAGCAATTTATTAATAGAACGTGGCCACCGGACTTCTTCTAGACTTTCGATAAGGACTCCAGCTCTGAGATAATCTTTATAGGATAAAAGTCAATTTTGACCATGATTTCTCGACATCCATTGCTTAGTCCGTATAGAAAAAATTATCAAGGAATTACTATTAGTTACCGATCAATGTATGTCGGAAATGGGGCTAAAACTGGCCAGTTTCATGTAGAAATAATCAGGGGCCATGCCATAAACTTATTACTCATTCAATCAAATTAAAAAAAACCGTTGATTATAAATTCGCAGGCGCCTACAGCCCGGAATATAGCAACGCTGCTTCGCGGCGTATCATTGCTAGTCATTTCGAAAACGAATTTGATTTTTTATTCATAAAGATTTGCTGTTTCTGCTCATAATTTTTTAGTACAAGCCTATTTCAATACCACCTGGTACTCCCAACCCTATTATCTGGTGGGTCTTTAACACAGCAGTAAGAAGCGAGTACGCCAACAGTCGCTAAACACAAAGCCAGGATACTGACGCCGCAGACAGCTCCTGAGGTGATATCGTTCAATGGCATCCCTGGTTTTGGCTCCACTGACAGGAGAATTAATAGTCCGAATGCGCTTAGGAGAGAGAAGGAGGAGAGGACGATGTAACCTGTAAGAGAAAACAAAAGACGTTAGCATTGTGTGCATTGTTTCTTCTGTGTCATGGCCTTTGCTATAGTTTGACCGAAACTGCTGTACCGCGCCTTAGAAATGCGCGGCGCTCTTCACACTATTTTCGTACATCATTCATCATCATCATTTCATCCAGGAATCGCCCACTCGCCCACAAATCCCCAAAAGAATCACAGATTTTTTTGGGGATTTCACCCAAAAGGGGAGTCCTATAGGACTCCCCTTTTTTCTGCCATTCTTCCCGGTTCCGTGCGTCTCTCATTCCGCGTTTCCCACGACTTAAAATTTGACAGTATCATCAACCCAACGACTTTGGTCATCATAACGACAGAAAATAGTTTATCTAACGATGAGTGTACCGGGATTTTGTGAACAGTTACGCAAGCCTGTACCCACACAACACTATATTTTATGTATGCATTCTTACTAACAGGTGTTAGAAAAACATTACTTTTCAAACAGTTGGTATGGCAAAATAAAAATTCTATGACCATCATGAAAGTAGTGGAATGGTACTGGGGAGTATCGTAAATCAATTGTTTTTAGTGTACATAGTGTAAATATGTAGTTATTTTTTAGGTCTAACATACTTTTAAATGCGTCAAGTCTATTATTGCAGGCGCCAATGAATCCATAAAAATAATGGCACCTGCTCGCCCGCATGAGTTGTTATGGTTACCATAAAGATATTCTATTGTTTCTGAACTGACCATCTTATTTTAACATGTGGGTACAATATTCAAAACGATAAAACATAAAACTTGTAAACAACAATATACACTCACCAAAGAAAATAGGTATTTTCGCGGTAACAGTATATTTAAGTGCTTACCAGAAATATAATTCCTGTTAGGCAGCAGCTGTTGCCTCCTCGTCCTGAAGCCCAGTAGTCCTAGTAAAAAGCAGGTGAAGCCAGCAAGCACGCCGAAGTCCAAATAGTAACGCCTGCCAATCTACAATAGCAACATATAGCGGTTAAGAACTTTGCTCAAAGAAAAGTTATTCTGCTAAATGAAAATAAAAGTTTAGGTATTTTTGAACTCCAGATTTTTTGTAATTTTCGTGTTTAGTCATTAGTTTTTATAAGCCTACGTTTTCTTTGATAACTAACCTATGTTTTTTTTGCTTGACACTACACGGCGCCGATTCCCTTGTTCACAAACTAAACTAAGTTAAAGTTCAATGCATCTTTTTCTTTCTATTTAATTTAGAAAAGGACAGAAGATAAATATTAGTTACCTGACGTAAATTGACGTATTTTTAGTAGCCATGTTTTTAATCACGTCTAATCTGTCTATGGAGCTATCTTAATTTGACAGGACTAAACTAATATTTTATCTTCTGTCCTTTTCTTAATGAAATAGAAAGAAAAAGATGCACATAACTTAAATTTAGTTTAGTTTGTGAACAAGTGAATCAGCGCTAATACCAGAGTGGTAAATCCAAATCAAAGCTAAGCCATGACACTGGTATTCACGGATGTTATGGACACCGAGCGGGGCCCACCTGGCAGACGATTGAAGAGTAAAATATGTATGTAAGAATCAAAGCGAGCTAGATTGCAATCAAATCGTAACTCATCCTGACTTATCTAACAGAATCTCACTGTTCTAAATAGAAGAATGCTCACATTTGCGCTTGTTACATTAAGTCCAAGAGATCCAGGTACTAGCAACTTTCAAAAGCGATTTTCTCGTGAAATAACCTATTAAACCGGGAAAAGACCTATTTCATATTAGTGTGGTTTTTAGGGTTCCGTAGTCAACAAGGAACCCTATAGTTTCACCATGTCGTCTGTCTGTCTGTCTGTCTGTCCGCGGTTTAGCTCAAAAACTATTGGTACTAGAAAGTTGTAATTCGGCATGAGTATACACGTTGATGACGCCGAAAAAGAGGTAAAATAAAATTTTGAAAAAAACAATTATTTAAAGTGGGGATGATCATTTTTTTTTTCGTCCTTCCCATAGTGTGGGATATCGTTGGGTAAACCTTTCAAAAATATTAGGGGTTTGGGAAGACCGTTTTTTGATTAAGTAAACCGTTCGTGACTTAACAAGCTTTAAAGTACCAATTTTCGTTAGAGTCAAGTGTGTCCCCCTCTACCAACTAAACGGTTGTAGTTAGAAATTCAAATGTCACGGCAGTAGTCCCATATACAGGGTTATTTTTTAAAGACCAGCCAAATTTAAGGATGTCATACAGACCATCAAACTGAACAACTTTCTCCATGGGACAAATAGCGTAATCGCGAAAATTTTATCAACTGTCCAATAGAAAACTTCAATACTTACTCGACCTAAATGTAGAGAAAGTTGTTCAGTTTGATGGTCTGTACCACATCCTTAAATTTGGCTGGTCTTTAAAAAAATCACCCTGTAAGTATAACGAAGCTTAAAGAAAAACTATCACACTCAAGTGGGCTTTACAAGTTTCCGAGTAATAGGCCACCAATTGTATTAGACTCGAAAATTTCGAACCACTCCATATAAATGTCGATAGATGGCGCTAAGCGTCAGTTGTATCGCGCTATTGTTACATTCCTAAATAAGTTTAAAAAAAAAAACAGTTGCTACACCGGCTATGACAAGTCTTATCCAAATCTCAAAAAAAATTAAAACTTTCCGTGCAAAATTGTCGGATCAGGTGAGGATTCGTATAGGAAGTCAAATTAGGTAGGTAGTCATGTTTGGCTTTTAGTTAGAGCATGGTACGAAACTATCAGTCAGCGAATACGACCCGCACTTGGCTGTTATAAAAACTACGGAACCCTACACTGCGCGTGGCCCGACACGCACTTGACCGGTTTTTAGAATACTATGTTCGTAACACCATAAAAATTATATCTTTAGGAGAAAAGCGCTTTAGAATCTGAAATTTTAATGCCGCCAGTCTCTTGGGTACCTACATTACCAGTCGACAGCGATGTGAAGGAATATGTCGACACAATATTTTAGTTTTTTAATAGTTTTAGTTAGTATAGGATATTATCTTTTTATTTTAATAATTTATAGTTTTTTTAGTACTAGAAATTGTTTTAATTTAATAAATGCTTGATTTTTTAAATCTTGCGTAAGTTTAAGGTACCTATTTATACTCGTGACTGCACCCTGGCTTTAGAAGCATTATAATTATGCACCTGTACGAAAATGAATAACGAAGTAAGTCGTCAAATCAAGGATACTTACAGCATACATCATGTAGAAGCTCAGTCCAGCAGTAAGACCGCCACACATGGTCAGCATGATAGCCGCTATCAGCAGAGACGCTGTCGCTCCTGATATCGTCTTGAGGCTTGAGAAGGACTTGTAAGTTTCTTCGGAGTAAGCTGATGGTGGGGATGCTAGCCTAAAAGCGACGAGAAAGGGTTTTTTTATAATTAAGCCTTTATTAGTATACTTAACATAAAATTGATTAAATTATCGTTGGGCTAACCCTAGGGACCCACAATCAGCAGTCAATAAATCTTACAACCCAGGGTAATTGCGTAACACGAAATGGGTTTCGTTTTGACAGTTTGACAACTTTCATTGCGTTATTTATGTTGTTGAGCCGAGAAATATGTTGAACATATGAAGCAATGGATTAGCAAAGTCCTTTAAAATGATTTAGATTGAGATTGACAATGACAAATATGGCACAGATGCCAGTCATTCGATCCCTAGGTCGGTCGGGTTAGGGTCTAATGTAGGTTCTATAACGGTCGAAGTCTGGATTCGATCCAGGGTAAGTATCTAATGAATTAAGGTTCAACGTCTATTGAATTAGGTACATACATTGGGGTCCTACTTAAACAAAAAAGGCGAATTCTTCGGCCAAAGACTTAGCAATTCCATTCAACGTGGCAATGCTGCCAGTCTTCTGGGCACGTTTCCGGATGACAGCGATGCGGATGTGTACTTCGACGCCTAAATATCCTTTTGTTTTTGTATTTATTTATATAGTTAGTTAGTAAGTCTTTTAATTTAGTACCTAGTGTAAATATGTAGTTAAAACTAAATAAATAAAGGCGAATTGTGGACTATATACCTCTGTCTATTAGCGAAATACAAGGCCCTTAGTGAAATACAAGGTCAAAAAAGTCAGTGCCTTAATTTAATTGCAGTACTTATGTTTATTATGTCTGTAAGGCACAAGAAACAAATAAAGATTCAATAATCTTAAAAACCAAAATATTAAACCGTGCTAATACACAATCGTATCTTTCAACCAGCTTCTTCTACAAGACCCTTGAAACCACGTCATGCTATAATCTATACGAAAGTACAAATCGAATGTCACATTAAAAAATTGAGTGGCTGCGTTTGACGGATATACTGAGGCGCCAACTAGCCAAAACATGCGATTAGATTGAACAATAATTCAATCGCAACAATAATTCAACGCCAGAACATCAAGCTACTACAATCTGTCAAATTTCTTTAATAGATTTTTAACTTTATGGCTAAAGTATTAAGGTTCAAGGCTGATTGGGAAAGTTTGACAGTTTCGGGTAGGTTGATGTGCTGGTGGCTGTACACGTCTATAACGCGGTGATCAAACAGTGCCTAAAGAAACTGCACTCGCAAAAAAATAAAAAATACACTAACATCCTGGTTACTAAACTTGTCATTTATGACGAAGCTGAAAATATTATTGCAGTGGCTAAATAGTTTTTGCACACATACAATTCATTCGTTTGTCTCACTCAGCGTGAGTGAGACAAACGAATGAATTAACATCCTCAAACTCACCATCACACGATCAGATCACACACTCTCACACTCATTCACAACACACATGATCACACACGTTTTCTTTTTCTAGTTTTATTATTATTATTTTCTTTTAATTCTCGATTTGATTGTTATGTTTTTTTTTTTAATTTTGATTCTTAGATTTTATTTAGTTTTTTTTTTTGTAATTTGAAGCAAACATATTTTTTTACTTGTATTTATTCGAACATGTTTTTTAAAATAAATGTTTAAATGGTAAACTCTCCCTATTGGTGCCCAAGATACAGGCTTGCCTAGTTTGGGGTCAATGTAAAATCTCTCTGTAATCTTTTGAGCAATAAAGTTTTAATATTTTTTTTATTATTTATAATGAAATGGACACGAGTACAGCCACAACTAAGCATCAAATAGCCTCCTATTACCCCTTTGTAAAACGAGTGATAATGCCACAGCAGAGCTTTCGGCTAAGGCCCATTGCCGGTGATTAACGAAAAGCGAGTAGAACTAGCAACTAAAACTAGTTAGCGAGAATCGAGCAGCCAGTACGAGACGGCGCGGGCGACGAGCGTTTAATCGCTGGTATGCGTAAAAACTACCAAGCGTGAGTCTCTCACCCAGTGCTCTGCCCGCCCAAGCGAGCGTCGCTCGCTGAACGAGTACTCTCTTACGTGAACAGTCAGCGATCATCTATTAATATAGAGTATCTCTTTTACATACGCGTACCATCAACTGATTCGGTACGATAGTCATTCTGCTCGTCGCACTCACGTACTGGCTCATAGCCCAGCGACAAAACTATCCGAACTCGCTGCGCGTTGCTTGCCATCTCATCTCCCAACTAGTTTCTAGTTCCTAGCTCAACTCGTTCCTCTCTAATCGTCTGCGGTGGGACAGGTGCCTAACGCTATTATTATTGTATGTCAATAAAGAGCGCCTTGTATAAAATGAATAGCTATAGTGCAAAAATGCATCGTTTTTTAGGCACGAGTTAGGCGTTAGACCATTAACATAAAAAAAAAAATTACACATGATGTGAAACAGCTGTGCAACGGTTTACCTGTAGACCGCGAAGTTATCGTTACGTAACCGACACAAAGATTAAATATTTAACTGTGACTATTGACAGTTAGCTATTGAATTGTGCGATGTAGGTACTAAGTATGTACAGTTGTGAATTTGTGATGCTCAAAGTTAAACATAACCTTTGTTCGTTTGTTATTGATATACAATTAACTAATTTCGTACCTCTACGTTTTAACGTAGCCATGAAACTATCCAATCTTCTGTACTACTGATAATAAAGCTGAAGAGTTTGTTTGTTTGAACGCTCTCATTTCTGAAACTTCCAGTCGTATTTGAAAAATTATTTTGCTTTTGATAGCCAGATTCTAGAGGAAGACTATAGGATATTTGATGTTAAATAGCCTATAGCCGTCCTCAAGAATTATGGCTATGACCCTTAGGAGCCGAACGAAAAGAAAAAAAGATCGCTAAGCAAAAACGAAGAGACACTGAGGGCAGGTGATGCGACGGAGTGGATCGGGAGCACATGAAATTTGACGAAGTCGCAGGCAGAAGCTAGAGATATTATAAAGACTTTGTAAGTTTGTATCTTCGGAACTACTGATCCGATTCCGAAAATTTAACTAATGGGAAGCTACAGTATTGCCAAGGGGCTGTTCATTTATTACAATTATTACGTAAGACAATATTGACCACTTTCTGACCCCCCTCCCTCTACGTAAGAAAATATAAGACTTGGATGAATCCCCTCCCCCCCTTTTTAATCTTACGTAAGATCAGTACCTATCTACCTACCACCATTGCAGAGAAAAAGTAAAAGCAAAAAATTCAAACCTTATAATATTTGCTTACTTTTGTGATCTTACGCAAGAACAGTCTAGACCCCTCCCACCCCCACGTAAGAAAAAATAAGACTTGTTTTGACCCCCTCCGGCCTCAAATCGTCTTACGTAATAAATGAACAGCCCCAAGTGTTATAGGATATATTTTATGTTAAAAAAACAAGAAATTTCACGCAGCCAAAATCGTGGGCAGAATCTAGAGAACCAATTAAACAATTATGTAGGTTACTTACCTCGGAATAATAACAGCAGTATTCTTATCCTTCCTCTGACTGTCTCGTCTCCGATCATAATCCCGTCTTTCTCTACCCATCTCCCTCTCAAGATCAAAACTGCGATCCCTACTCTTGTCTCTGAAACTAGTCACGAACACGTCATGTCTATCAAAACCAGGCAGATTCTCAGGTAAGTTCTCAGGTAGACCGTAGCTTAATTTTTGCTGGGCTTTCGGCGAAATGGGAGAAGTTGGAGCACTGGTTCTTGTAGTCAGGTTGGCACAGGATTTGGATGGAGTGACACCATGAGTGGGAGTGCTGGATACGAATTTCCTTGGCGTTTCCGAGTATTTGTTTTCTATAGATTTGTTGGGTGTGATTCTTACTGAAGGCTGACTGGCATAACTTTTTAGTTTCCTAGGTGTTGATAACAGTTCGTGGAGTTTTTGCGTAGCTATCAAATTCTTCTTTGTCATGACGGGAGATGTGAAAGTAACGTTACACTTTCTAGGTTCATCATCTTCTGTAGGAATTATAGCGTATCTCAGCGTCCTTCCATTCACAGTTTTAACAATTTCTGTAGGTATTTCTTTAAGTTCATTCTCGTCTGGTCCATCTACATTGTACTCTTCAATTTCATCAGCGTTCGCTTCAACTATTCTCTTCTTCGTCGGTGAATAGTCCACGATATCATCGAAGTCTTCGATAACCTCGTACCTATGTTTTGTCCGGCTGTCCTCAAGACCATCGTCGCTGTCTGCACGTCTATCATACCTTGCCTGTCTTTGATATTTTAGTTGAGCCATTTCTAAGTCCTCGCTTCTCGTCCTGCATCTTACTGAACGAGAAGGTTTGTAAACTAAAGAGGACTGTCTTTGGAAACTCCTGTTTTGAAACTTGGATGGTTTGGGTGGTAATGCCGGCGGTTCCTCTCTGTATCTTGGAGCCCCAGCTGGAGATATTCTCAAAGGATTATCAGAGATATCTGTCCTCATAATCCTATTACTTATTTCGATCTTTCTCGGTGAGTTCGCGCCTAAAGGAGGCATCCTCTGCCTCTCTGGCGACACAATCTTTGTCATGCATGATTTTTGTGCAAAAACAACTTCGCTTTGTGAGCAGAAAGCTGGATTTGAGTAATATTTGTACACGATTTTCGGTGAATCCATTTTGTAAGCGTATTTTTTCCCCGTGCAATTGTTAGTGCATGATTCCTTATTATAAAAGAAGGGTGGGCTGTAACCGGAACCGTTCACGTTCAGTGCTTTTACTTAAACTTATCTTTAGCTTCTAGGTTTCTTATGGAATTATATTCACTAAAATTATACGAGTTATAATTAAATCATGTTACATTAACGAGTTTAGTTTTCAAAGTGATTTTTAAATTAATTTTTGAACCATTAAACTTGGTATTCTTTTCGATTTTTGTTCACTTAAAGACACTTCACATAACGACACTAGAACTACACTTAGTTTAATATTAAAAGCTATTATTATTCTATTGATAACAGACGTCTATCCAGTTCAACGTCTAACCGTCAACTGTAAAATCATTCCTTTTTCAAAAAAACACCGGGGTCGGAAACGGCGGCGTTTGCGCACCCCTGCAAACGGGCACGCGCTGTTTGAATTCCAAGTTCAAAAAAGTTTAACAAATCGAATAGAAACCTTATCGCACAACGTGTAAAGTTGAATATAACTTGAGTGTTACTTTAAATTGAAATGTATACAATAGGAGACGGTGTCATTGCAATTTAAACCCTATTTTTAACAAGAAAAGGTTGTTAATTGAAAATTTATTAAGTCTTATAGTAAAACTGGTATTACCTTGTGCAATTATTGAATGAGCTTTCGAGGAAGGTCCCTTTTATCAGGGGTCGTGTCGTTAGGGCTCGGGATGTTTTGTGTAGTAGCTAGGTTGAATACTCGTTTCTCTTAATATCTTGTCTGGACAGTTATTGAATCTTTTTTGTGTGGCTAAGTACAGACGACAGCACATCAAGCTACTACAATCTGTCAAATTTCTTTAATACATTTTCAAATTTATCGCTAAAGCATTAAGGTTCAAGGTTGATTGGGAAAATTTGACAGTTTCGGGTAGCATGACCTGCTGGCGTCTGTACCGTAAGACCAGTGGTGGCCCAGTGGTAATGGCCTCGACTTACGATTTGTCGTGGGTTCGAACCCAGACAGGCACATTACTTTGTGTAATTTATAACATCACCACTGCACTCAAAACGGTGAAGGAAAACATCGTGAGGAAACCGGCATGTCTTAGAACCAAAAATTCAAAGACGTATGACATCTACCAACCCGCACTGGGCCCGCGTGGTGGATTACGGTCCACTCCCTCTCACAGAGAGGAAGCCTGTGTCCCAGCAGTGGGAACATTATAGGCTGATCCTATGTGCCGTACCGTATAACGGTTGTGTCTATTCCTATTCGAGCCTGCACGTTGAAACTCATCAATTGACGACACGGTTGGCGCAGTGGTTAATCGATTGACTGCTGCGCTGCGTGTCGCGGGTACGATTTCCTCACGGAACAAATATTTGTATGACCTGCAAGTAGTTGCTCCGGGTCTGGCTGCTTGTGTATGTGAGTTTAAATGTTTGTAAACGCACCCACGAGACAGGAGAAATTCCTAGTGTGGAGCAACGTTTTTTTATATAAATATATTAATAAATCATCATGATACTCATCATTGTCCTTCACAACGGCCATCGGCGGGGTAATTACCTAACACACTAACAGTAGGAATGGCTTTCATTTTGACAGTTCAACAACATTCATTGCGTTACCTATTTAAATGTTGTTCAGCAGATTTTTTTTCGAACATATGAAGCAATGGATTAGCAATATCCTTCGAAATAATTCAGATTGCGATTGGTACTGTGTAGCGACAGGTGAAAGACTGACATTGTATGAGCACCATGCGTGACCTATTCAAGTAGACGACATATTAGTTAATATCATGTACAGTCAATAATAACAGGCTAGGTTCAACAATTTTTTAACCCTACTAGGCAAAAAATGTGTCACATTTGATGTCATTAATATAAAAACCATTACCGAACGTGAACACCCCAAAACCATCTTGTTTCTTACTCCAGAGCTTTCGAATTCATTCGAAAGTTCGATACATGACCTCTCTGCCCACCCCACTTTCTACGTAATAATAATAATTATTATTATTGTGCAGGGGTAGCACGTGCCGCCGAGTGTAACGGTCGCTGGCAGCTGCTGGTACACACAGCTGCGAGGTGGGGCGCGCAACATTTTGTTAAGATTGATAAAAAGTTGAGGTGGCAAACAATGATACTGGTTTTATTGCAGAACAACTAAATTCTAAATATTTTATTTCACATAAACCTACATGGACATTTATGAAACGTCAGAAAATAGGTGCACGGTTCCAATTGGTTGTTCATCGGCAAAAATTTATCGTTTTTTTTTTTGTTAGCCTACTAATACCGACTGCTGGGCAAAGGCCTCCCATCTCTGGCCATGTTGGCCCTGTAAATGTTACCACGCTCCACCTTCCCCGTGGTTTACCTCAACGGCGATGTCCTCCCTCAGGCGTCCAGTGAGTGACGATCTACGACGGTTAAAATTCAACGGTTACTCTTTTAAAAATAATTGGCTTTTACAATGTTTTCAAAATACAGTGTTACTAGGTCTTTGCCCAACAGTGGGATGTTAAGGGTTAAAAAAAACACTATAAATATGATATGGTAAGATTATTCTGCTAAAACTATTTTTTTTTTA
This sequence comes from Apamea epomidion, assembly GCA_947507525.1. Lineage (NCBI taxonomy): Eukaryota > Metazoa > Arthropoda > Insecta > Lepidoptera > Noctuidae > Apamea > Apamea epomidion. The sequence continues at coordinate 8,985,095 of OX382252.1, read as the reverse complement.
TACAATTAAAACATGACGAACTGCGTGTGTCGGACGGGCGTTATCGTTGGAGACGAAGTGCTGAAGGAGGAGTTCACCTATCCAGGATTATACCGGGCCTGAGGTTAGATCTTTCGTCAAACTTGGAATTTAAGGACAGATCCAACCTCACACTGAGATAATCTAGTGCTGACGTCCCGCATGTTCAGGCTCCAGGTATCTTCGTAAGGCCGACGGCTATGTCCAACTGCAGCGAAAGGAAGAGGTTTTCTTGATACAGTAGGTAATAACAACGGCTACTAGGTCTTCATAATGCTTCAGGGAGTGCTAGTGTCAATATACAGCACTATTTTGACACCCAAAGGTAATTTAAAAACACACACTACGTTTGCCGATAGATAGATATAGATGTCTCCACTCCAAGACTCGTCTGCTCCACCGACCATCGGTCCTTCAACAAACATGGCCAGCCCACTGCCAATTCAGTTTGTTTACTCTGCAAACTATGTCGGTAACTCCGGTTCTTTTCCGGATAATTTCATTTCTGATTTTATCCCTCAAAGAGACTGAGCATTGCTCGCTCCATAGCGCGCTGACCTTGAATTTTACCAACCCGTCCTGTCAGTGTCCAGGTTTCGGCGCCATATATCATGACGGGAAGGACGCACTGGTTGAAGACCTTAGTCTTCAAACACTGTGCATCGAGGTTCTAAAAGGTGTTGCACAAATTATGATGTTAGCTGGAAACTATGATCTGCCAGGGCCGCGGGTTGTTCGAAAGAGATACCGTGGCCCCTGGCATAGGCAACTGAAGGAACACGGGTGGGTTTTAGTCAGTAGTTTGACACGCCCTTCCGCTCAGCCCAGAGCGGGAGAGGTCATCTGATGATTTCCCACCCAAAAAAAAAAAAAGCTGGAAACTATGATTTTAGGCTGTTGTGGAAGCTCTATCATTCTGATTCTAAACCACCACATGTACAGTTTGTTTTAGTGACGCATCGTAATAATAATAATAATAACGCCATTAGACGTAGCCAAAGCAGTCCGTCCGTTACCGAATTGGAAATCACCGGGACCGGACGGACTGCATAACTTTTGGTTAAAATGGCTAATTAGTTCACACACTTGCCTGGCATCTCAGTTCCAGTCATCCTTAGAGTCTGGGTCGCTACCACAGTTTCTAACAACAGGCGTTACCCACCTGCTCCATAAGTCAGGTAGTCCCGCGGAACCCAAGAATTATAGACCGATCACGTGTTTGTCGACGGTTTATAAACTTCTTACATCCATTTTGAGAGCGAAAATTAACACACACATTGACAGTTACTCGATTATGTCTGCCTCTCAAAATGGATGTAGGAATGGGTCTCGCGGTACTAAGGAGCTACTCCTCATAGACATGGCCATTAGCCAACAGGTTCGCCGATCCCGCAAGGATATGTCGACATGCTGGATAGATTATAAGAAGGCCTACGACTCGGTGCCACATACATGGCTCATGAGGGTGCTGGAGTTGTACAAGATAGATGCAACTCTACGCACCTTCCTTGAGTCGTGTATGAGACAGTGGAAGACGGTCCTTCGCTATCCAGGGTGTCGACAGATCCAGGGGAATGATGAGCCTGTATGGATTAAGCGGGGAATATTTCAGGGCGACAGTTTGAGTCCACTTTGGTTCTGCTTAGCCCTGAATCCTCTAAGCACACTGCTGGAGGACTCAGGTCTAGGCTATCGGTTGAAGAGAGGTGGTCAGGTCATATCTCACCTCCTCTACATGGATGATTTGAAACTCTTTGCCCCTAACAAATTGCATCTGATGGAGCTACTGAAGGTAACTGAAACTTTTAGTAGTGCCATCAGGATGGAATTTGGTGTGGACAAATGTGCAGTCATGCATGTAAAGGGGGGGAAGATTATGGAATCCGAGGGAATTCCACTTTCGGATTCCATACACCTTAGATCCCTCTCCTCATCCGAAAGCTATAAGTATTTGGGTATGTCGGAAGCGTTAGGCATCAACGATGCTGACATGAAGCAATCCTTGAAGGAGCGCTTCTTTTGTCGCCTGAAGAAGGTATTAATTAGTCTTCTTTCGGGCGGAAATAAGGTGCGCGCCTTCAATGGTTGGGTCATGCCGGTTTTGATGTACTCTTTCGGCATACTCAAATGGACTCAGACTGAACTCGACGCCCTAGATAGAAGGGTCCGTACACTGCTGACCGCAAACCGGATGCATCACCCACGATCATCGGTGATGAGACTGTATATCCCGCGGAAGTGTGGGGGTCGAGGATTTTTAAATGCGAAAACCCTCCACAACCGCGAGGTGTGCAGTCTCAGGGAATATTTTTTAAAAGCCGAAGTGGGTATGCACCGTGATGTGGTCGCAATGGACAAGGGGCTCACCCCACTCTCCATGGCGAAAGAGAACTGGCGCAAACCTGTAGTACTTACTACCGATGACCGCAAGAAGGTATGGCAAAGCAAGGAGCTTCACGGGCGCTTCTATCGGGCTCTTCATGAGCCCGGTGTAGATTTCTTAGCGTCCGTATCCTGGCTGCGTTTCAGTGACCTCTTCGGGGAAACTGAAGGTTTTGTCTGTGCAATTATGGACGAAGTTATCTTGACGAATAACTACCGGAGACATATTATGAAGGACGGGACGGCTGACGTGTGTCGGGCATGCCACCGTCCGGGTGAGTCCATCAGACATATTATCTCTGGTTGTTCTCGTCTGGCTAACAGCGAGTACTTGCACAGGCATAACCAAGTAGCCAGGATTATTCACCAGCAACTTGCTTTGAAATATAAACTTGTCGACTCAGAGGTACCGTATTACAAGTATGTGCCCGACCCAGTTCTCGAAAATAACCATGTCACGTTGTACTGGGATCGGTCTATCATCACTGACAGGACTGTTGTCGCCAACAAACCTGATATAGTGGTGATAGATCGATTAGTGCGCCGCGCAATGATTGTTGATGTTACCATTCCACATGACGGGAACCTCGTGAAAGCTGAGAAAGATAAACAAATCAAATATCTTGACTTAGCACGCGAGGTTGTTGACATGTGGAATGTGAGCTCAACTGTCATTGTGCCGATTGTCGTATCGGCCAATGGCCTGATGGCCGACAGCCTCGATCAACATCTATCGAGGCTCTCGTTAGGCGGTTGGATCAAGGGCCTGATTCAGAAGGCAGTACTCCTCGATACGGCTCGCATTGTGAGGAGGTTTCTATCTCTGGAGCCCTAACCACCGGTAGCTTGGATCCTGCTCCCGACACCGGTGGATCACTATTTTTTTATATTTTTAAATGTTTTTTTTTATTTTTTTATTTAATCATACTAATATTTAAAAATGTAACAAAATAAGACGACTAAATAAATAAACGACATAATAATAATAATAATGTTAATGTTGCATCAATGTTACTGACATGAAGCAATCGTTGAAGGAGCGCTTCTTTGGCCGCCTGAAAAAAGTATTTAATAGTCTTTTATCAGGCGGGAACAAGGTGCGCGCCTTCAACGGTTGGGTCATGCCGGTTTTGATGTACTCTTTCGGCATACTCAAATGGACTCAGACCGAACTCGACGGCCTGGATAGGAGGGTCCGTACGCTGCTAACTGCTAATCGAATGCATCACCCACAGTCATCGGTAATGAGGCTGTATATCCCGCGAAAGTGTGGAGGTCGAGGCTTTTTAAACGCTAAGAACCTCCACAATCGCGAGATATGCAGTCTCAGGGAATATTTCCTAAAAACCGACGTGGGGATGCATCGAGATGTAGTCGCGATGGACAAGGGCCTCACACCACTCTCCTTGGGTAAAGAGAACTGGCGCAAGCCAGTAGTGCTTGACACTAATGAACGCATGGAGGTATGGCAGAGTAAGGAGCTTCACGGGCGCTTCTTTCGGGCCCTACATGGGCCCGATGTAGATCTACTAGCGTCCGTAGCCTGGCTACGTTGTGGTGACCTCTTTGGAGAAACCGAAGGTTTTGTCTGTGCAATTATGGACGAAGTTATGATGACGAACAACTACCGGAGATTTATTGTGAAAGACGGCACGGTTGACATCTGTCGGGCATGCCACCGGCCGGGGGAATCAATCAGGCATATTATCTCCGGGTGTTCTCGTCTAGCTAATGAAGAGTACTTGCATAGACACAACCTTGTAGCTAGGATAATCCATCAACAACTTGCTCTGAAATACAACCTTGTGGAATCGGAGGTGCCGTACTACAGGTATGTGCCCGACCCAGTTCTCGAAAATGGTAATATCACATTGTACTGGGATCGATCCATCATCACTGACAGGACTATTGTTGCCAATAAGCCTGATATAGTGGTGGTGGATCGATCAGAGCGACGCGCAATGATTGTTGACATAACCGTCCCGCATGATGAGAACCTCGTGAAAGCCGAGAAAGATAAACAAATCAAATATCTTGACTTGGCTCGCGAGGTTGTTGACATGTGGGATGTGGACTCAGCGATCATTGTGCCGATAGTCGTGACAGCCAATGGCTTAATAGCCAAGAGCCTCGACCAACACCTGAGGAGGCTCTCGTTGGGCAGCTGGATCAAGGGCTTGATTCAGAAAGCGGTACTTCTGGACACGGCTCGCATTGTCAGGAGGTTCCTCTCTCTGGAGCCCTGACCACCGGTAGCTTGGACCCTGTTCCTGATACCGATGGGCTACTATTTTTTATATTTTTAAATGTTTTTATACTTTTTATATTCTAATATTTAAAAATATAATTTATATGATTACATTCAAATAAAGGAGATAATAATAATAATAATAATTTATTTATTTCCAAGTATATGGTATTTTGAGATCTTACACTAATAATGTTCCACATATACTACCATTGCTGGCGTAGAAATATAAAAAAAAAAAGTTAAGCACATTCAAATCATCACTAAATTAATTAAAATGTCAAAAAGTAAAATGAAAATTAATTTGTTATGTCCAAAATACAAGTTCTTAAGTCAAAGTAATACAGTGATATTAAGATTAATTGCAATGTCAGGAAATATAATTAAAATGTCAAAATAAACAATGTTATGTCCAAAATATAAGCTGTATAGTAAAGTAATAATTATAGATATTATGCCAAAATACTAATAACATAGAATATTCATTACAATGTCAAAAATTATGATTTAGAAATTCATTAACTGAAAATAAAGATATACACTGAATATAAGCACGTAATTACATCATCACAATTTCAGCCGAAGACGTCCACTGCTAGTCATCATGGGCCTCTCCTAAGCACCGCCACTTCAACCGGTTCTGTGCTCCTCGCATCCACTCGATTCCTGCACCCTTCACAAGGTCATTGGTCCAACTTGTAGGAGGCCTTCCAAAACTACTTCTTCCGGTACGCGGTCGCCACTCCAGAACCTCTCCCTACTTATTTAAAAATTTGCTGTGCCCGACAGGGTCCTTAATTGTTTTTATTATTTTATATTTTACCATCTGTAAGTGTTCAATAGGGATTGCAATTTAAACGATTTGAGATTTAAACCTTTCGGCTTTTGTGGCTACAGTTTGTACAATTTTAAAATTTGTTAAATTATTTATGTTTCGCAACAAAATGTTGGTAGCACCAGGATGCGTGTGCGCCTTGCACCCGTATCGTATCGACCTATTGTGCTCCACGCAAAAATCGATAATTTTGACCTTCAAACGTACCATTATGTCATTTGATCTAGACTTATCGACGAAAGCATGCTTGTTTTTTTGTGTGTCTAGGTCCTTTTTTCATGCGTCATGTTTGCCGCAAATAAATGCATTTTCTTTCTTTCTTTCTGATGATCTTGGGCAATAATAACTTAAGCATCCTTCCTAGCTTCCTAAAATTCCCGGTTTATGGCAATATAGTCGCCCTCTATTAGCTACCTATCCCGTCGAGAATACAGCCATGATGTTATACAGGGTAGCAAGGACATTGACGCGCAACCTGTTACAAGTCGCCGGCACGTAACTTGGCCAGTCTTGAGTCGTTTCTCCCCTTTCTTTAACTTTCTTCACAATAGATATTATGTTTACAAATAAATTATGGCAATCAACATAGAGTAATGACAAGTTATAAAGTTTTTGTTGCTCTAAAGTATACAAGCGCAAACTTACTCCTACCGCTAAATACCATGATTCTGAATCTGTAATTTTTTGTCGGTTACATATTTTAAAAAAAGCAGTTTCATACATTTTGACCGCGTCAGTGTTCCACTATTCTATGAAATTGCATTTTTTTTTCTTGATAACCAACAAAATGTTTCTACAGGCTTCGGCTTCTTTTTTTAGGGTGCCGTACCCAAAGAGTAAAAACGGGACCCTATTACTTAGACTTCGCTGTCTGTCCGTCCGTCTGTCTGTCACCAGGCTGTATCTCAATAACCGCGATAGCTAGACAGTTGAAATTTTCACAAATTATGTTTTTCTGTTGCCGCTATAACAACAAATACTAAAAACAAAATAAAATAAATATTTAAGGGGGGGCCCCATACAACAGACGTGATTTTTATAGATAATGGTATGGAACCCTTCGTGAGCGATTCCGACTCGCACTTGACCGGTTTTTGGGCTTCAGTTAGCGCACCGATGTCCCTGCCACCATGTATAATAAAAACTGTTTTATTTGCAGGATCTTTCCAACTTTTTTATAGTGTCTGGTGAGATAACAACCCGAGCTATAATTTATGTAGATTGGTGGTAATATGCGAAAAAAAGCTTTGATAAGATTAACTTTAAAGTTTCCGGTTTGTAGTTATCAAAATACAACTAAACTTGTGTCAATAATGTTAGGATTTTTTTGAAGTGTGTCGTCCCACTTACCGGCTAACGATCACAGGAAAGACTGAAGCTGTGGCAAGACAGTGCTTCCTTACCCAAACCATTCATTCCGCCCGCCGAAGACCTCCCACATGGACTTGAGTTACCTTGGGTAATCTGGAAGTCTTTGAACAGACTCTGGACACAGGTTGGCCGAAGCAAGTTAAACCTGTTCAGGTGGAGATTCATAGACGACTCCGCCTTGGAGTGTAATCGTGGTACTATTCCACAAACGATGGGACACTTAATATCGTGTCCTGCGTGTCCTGTTAGCTGCACGTTACAGGAACTGATGGACGCTGGTGATGACGCCAAACAAGTAGCCGAAGTCTGGGCCGAGTCCATATAGTCAAATCCCTGCTGCCCTGATAAGAGCTTTGCCAAAACCCTGCCCCAACCAAGCCCTGAAAAAGGCTTTGTCAAAAATGAATACCTACCTAAATCTTAAAAATTATATGAATTTAAATACGCGCGCTCGCCACGCACTCTCCTCGCCACCTGCATGGCCTTCGGCATGATAGTCACTCGCTTCGCATGGATCGCACACAGATGCGTATCCTCGAACAGCCCCACTAAGTACGACTCAGTGGCCTCTTGCACCGCCATCACAGCCGAGCTCTGGAACCGGAGTTCAGTCTTGAAGTCCTGCGCGATCTCTCTTACGAAACGCTGGAACGGCAGTTTCCTGACGAGCAGTTCCGTGCTCTTCTGGTATCTACGTATCTCTCGCAGGGCCACAGTCCCTGGTCGGTATCTGTGCGGTTTCTTCACGCCGCCGGTGGCTGGAGCACTTTTCTTGCTGCCTTGGTCGCCAGTTGCTTCCGAGGAGCGTTTCCTCCGGTAGACTTGGGGGTGTCTGTTATGTTCGCGCCATTTTGTTTTCGTTCACACACGAGCTGTGGTAGAAGCGCTGCCTTTTATAGTGTTTTAGGTAAATTAAAGATGATGTGGGTAGTTTTCAATTGTTTTGAGCAATAATTACCCACGGTATGTGAAAGTGAAAACTTGTAGAACTAAAAATATTAAACTGGTAAGAGCTGAGGCCTGTGCCCCAGCAGTGGAAATATTATTTAGGCTGATTATGCTAAACAAACCATTTACTAGAGGAATATTCCTAAAAGTTTTTAGCCTATGTCGCCTTCTGTAACTTAGAATAATCAATCAACCTACTCGTACAGTTTAGCCTTTTTCCAATTATGTTGGTGCCGGCCAGTAACCGAATGCAGTTGAATCCCAGTATTTTACATGGAGCGACTGCCTACCTGACATCCACAACCCAGTTACTGGGTATCGGTAGCTTGTGGCAGTTGTGGCGTGTATATAGTAAGGTGATATGGCGGTCATGACGACAAAAAGTACTTAAATGCAAAAACTGGGGTCGATTCCCGGGTCGTGCAAAGTGTTATTATGGGTGTTCCATCGGTAATTTCTTGGCAACAGCCTAGAGTCTGGATTTGTGCCTAGTTGCTGGCATTAGGCTCGTCCCCTACTACATGGAAGTTACCCAGTAAAAAAGGAAAAAAAAAAAACGTACCTTGTGAAATGAAATGGTGGTTGCCGTGGTTGTGTGTGTGTGTGTGTGTGTGTGTGTGTGTGTAAGTTTGTGTGGTGTGTGGCTATAGTCCTCTGCCCACTCCTTCGGGGAACACAGAGGTGATTAGTAATATATAGGTACCTATAATAAAAACACAGAGAAACTTCACAATCATTTATTCATCAATCAACTTTAATAATAATTTAAACCCAATAATTTTCACTAGTATCCTACAAACTACGACATTTCCAAGTAATGTCAACTTCACATCTCCTAAACACATCACATTGTCACATCTAACTATTGTCTTCACTGCTTCGCAGCAGCGTCTCGTTCATGGCTCTTATGGAACATATTGATGGCTTTAACAGCCTCTATGTTCGCGTGGGTTGACAGCTCTCCAGGGATGACAAGTTTGACAGCAGCCTGGACCTCCCTGCTACTCATCGTCGACTTCTTGCTGTGGACAGCCAACCTGCCAGCTTCAACCGCAATCCGTTCCAGCATATCGTTGAGAAAATTGTTCATTATAAGCATGGATTTTCGTGAGATTCCCAGGTTCTCTGGTGCCACCATTCGGAGTAGCTTGTAGAGGTAGATGGAGAAACTCTGGTAGTTTTTCTTCTTCAGTTTTTTCGTCTTGATGATTGGTCTGGAGACGCTGTCCTTTGTTGGTGTTGGTTTCAGAGCCTTCTTAGGTACCTTTACGGGCGCCATTTTTGTTTTGGTTTGATATTTAATTTTGTAACGTTTGTCACCATGTGTTGTGTGGTTTAGGTGGACTTTTGTTGTTCGCAAGTAGTGGGTGAACGTGCGAGCTACGTAAAATCATCGACCTATCATGAGCGTTGATGAGTTCAAGCCACCAGATTATTGGATGTCGTTTGGATAACGCCATTATTTTTTTTTTAACCTCTCTGTATCATCATCTGCTTAGCCTTTTTCCAAATATGTTGGGGTCGGCTTCCAGTTCAACGGGTTACAGCTGAATACAAGTACTTAAATATTTTACATAGAGCGACAGCGTATCTGACCTCCAGAACCCAGTTACTGGGTAAAACGATACCTATTGGTAAGACTGGTTGTCAGACTTTCGGGCTTCTGACTGTCCGTAACGACTGTCAAAGATCTATGAATAACAGCTGGGTCCAACGGCTTAACGTGCTTTCCGAGGGACGGAGACGGAGGGGTCGCGGTATATTATGGATTAATTGCTCCCTGTTTATAATTAGTTAAAGATGTTTGTAGGTATCGATAAAGTTAGGATAGGTAAGATGGATAAATAAAGAAAATATTGAAAAAATACAAGAACCTCTTTGATGGAGCGACTGCCATCTGACCTCCACAACACACATATTGGGTAATACGATACCCCTTGGTAAGACTGGTTGTCAGACTTACGGGCTTCTGACGACCCGTAACGACTGCGTTAAATAACTATCTAGGTTTATAAATTGAATTAGAAATTAACCCTCACATCATAGCGGCGCATAATTTTTTTTTTAAATGATTGGGCGGCCTACTTGGGTCTAAACAAAAGATAGTCTTGCAATCTCCAGCAGCTTCAACAATATTTTCGAATGCGAATCAATTAGTTTATGCATCTTTGTGGAGCAGGACCAGCTTTGAGCCAAGCATTTTTATCAGTTATGTAATCCCCCAACTTATATTAGGCATAGGTAGTAGGCCTTTATACAAAATTTATTTTTAGTTGTAAGTAATTGCCCATGTAATAAAGAATAAGTACCAGAAAAAGCAAATTTAATTTTTTTTCAACAAAATAATATTAAATTGATGAAGACATTGCTGCTAATTTAATGACTTTTTCGTAGTCTACTTAGAGTTAAGTAAAATAATAGCAAACAGAAATCTAATAATGCAATTAACAAATACAACGCACTATCGCAAACAGTATTTTTTTACGAGGGTTATTTCACAAATTCCTTATTTTTTTGACAAAGTTACCCGCAACAGGAGCAATATTCGCGCGCCTAACTTATAAATACTCCTCGCGCACGCACAAAACCGCATTCAACATCTTGCAATTGTCACATTCGCGGTTAGAAAAAAAAAGTTACAGTTAACGTCAAAATGACAGGTCGCGGCAAAGGCGGGAAAGGATTAGGCAAAGGAGGTGCCAAACGCCACAGAAAAGTTCTTCGAGATAACATCCAAGGCATCACGAAGCCTGCTATTAGAAGATTAGCAAGAAGAGGTGGTGTCAAGAGAATATCAGGATTAATCTACGAAGAAACTCGTGGCGTGCTGAAAGTATTTCTAGAAAATGTGATCCGAGATGCCGTGACGTATACTGAACACGCCAAAAGAAAAACTGTGACAGCGATGGACGTTGTCTATGCTTTGAAGAGACAAGGAAGAACGCTGTACGGTTTTGGCGGGTGATTTATTGAGATCATGTTGAAGAAATTACAGTAATTTAATTTATTTGGCGCAGTTTGACAAGGCCCTTTTCAGGGCCGCAGATATTCTGTTTCTTGATGGATTTGTCTAAAAACGTTTAAAAAACAAGTTGATTGAGTTGTTCAATTTATCGCTGTTTGTACCACAATGCGTTTTAACTTGCCGTTTGTATGTAGGTAGGTTCAGACGCCAAGCACATCAAACAACTACAATCTGTCAAATCTCTCTATTCGATTTTTAACGTTTTCGCTAAAGCATTAAGGTTCAAGGTTGATTGTGATTTGACAGTTTCGGGCAGCTTGACCTTGCAGCTGGCGTCTGTATCTCTAAAACAAACTATAGTTGAAGCTCTCATGATCACAAGTTTTCACAAATGCATCGGTACGGTACGGTATACCCGTATGTATGTATTCCTCAATGAAATGTAAAACTCTTATATTTTTGGTATACCCCATTGCATACCCTCTCGCCGAATTACTGGAATTACTAGTCTGCCAGGTAGGATATTATGTATACTTGAGTAAAGCAAATTATTTGTTTCTGAATATTTTACTAGATTTTGTCATGTATTATGGAAGGTAGGTTACAAAAATGAAGCTGTTGTTCTTGGAAACTTATTTTAATGGCAAATATAAATATCTTAGTGGGTAGTTAAAGATTAACAAGTTACCTACTAAACTATATTAATAACTATTATTATTATTAAAAACTCAACAATGGTGGTACCTAGCGCCTTACGTACCCAAAAACCGGTTGGTAAACAATTATTGATTATTGCAGGTAGAGTACCTTTTTGATTGTGACAAAGTCCGTCAATATGGTTAGTATTACATTTTGGTGTAAAATTAAGCATAATTCTAACTCTCTATCAGATTATATTCTATCTGTAACTAACAGAATTTAGTAAAATTGGCGCTTCAAGACCTACAATTTTCGAACATCCACTACACACCGAGTAAATAAAAAAAATGGAACAGATTACAGAATTTGTATGAAATTATTATCTGTCAAGTAAGTTAACAGAAACATAATCAAATCTGCGTCAGGATGACTGAACCAAGAGAGATTGTGGGAGTCGAGCAATACCAAGTTTTTGTATCTATTTGGTACCAGATATCAAATAGTTGATACCTCGCTAAAGAGAGAAAACTACTACGAGGAAATTCTGACTTCAGAATGGCTGGACCACGTCGCGTCGGTTTTACTTAAATGTAGCCGTTATAACAAGTTCTGATGTTGACAAGATTTGATTTCTGGTAACAAATAGTACCAAATAGGTACACAAACTTGGTTTTAACTTCCAAAATCTCTCCTGCATAGCTATTCACAACCATCCGACAGGCTATCGTATCGAAAATGACACATTTCGATAACCTGATTTGCCTTGCCCCCGACAGCAAACAGCTGTCGGAAGAATAGCGGTCGTCTATATTATTTAAACTGACAAAATTTTCGGGTTTTGGACTTCAGAACAGCGTTTAGAGTTAGAGGACTTCTACAATAACATTGATTGATGTTCGATACGGTACGGCAGCGTATCGAGTGGTTGTGAACAGGTGTGCTGGTCCAGTCATCCTGATGCATTACCTAGCAGACAATCCCCAAATGCGTTTTACTTTAATAAACTCCTAAATTATTCAGCATATGAGTGAGTATGATCTGGTGCACGTCTCTAAAGACGGTCCGTACGTTGTCAGTGTCCGTGGCCGTAGTGAAGTGGAAGTAGCATTCTCTAGCTCGACGCGCCTCTGCCACGACGAAACGTTCTGCAGACGCGTCTAGGGCGCGGCGGTTGCGTTTTTTTGTTATTAGCTCCTGGAAAGAGACATTTTTTTAAATGTTTATTACGTTTTTTTTTGTTGTTGGTAGTCCTAGCACGAATATCAAGGAAATTCGTAAGTGGTTCAAAGTTGTTACAGCACCATGTGTGCGAATTTGGAACTAAAGTAAGTGCCTCGACAATCGGAAAAATAAGTTTTATTCGGTGGATTGTAGGCAAAGAAAAAAGGTTGTGAAATCATTAATTTGTAATCACTTTTTCGCCGGTTATTAAAAAAAATTGCTGTTCCATACATTTTGAGTGCGTAGGTATTTTGTAGTTTTTTTTAAAATAACCTGTACAGAATCCAGAGTAACAGGTTGTGCGTCGATGTCCCTGCCACCCAGTATACGGGGAGGGACTTTTGCCCACCAGTGGTACAAATGGCAAGCTGATATTACTATATTATTACTTTTTGTTACGTTCTGGGTTATCGAGTCCCGAAACTTAAGTATTAGCACATAACACTTTTAAGCAAGCGTGCAAGTACTACCATCAGGAAAGGTCTAAATGGTCAAACGCTAGACTATCAAGCTAAAATACCCACCACAAACAAGCTCTTGATAAACATCTTGGTCCTGGTGTACTCATCTCCTGCCGCCTGGAACTCGTTGTACTTGGGGAAGTAGGGCGCGATGCTGCGACCCTGAGACACCTTGCTCTCCAGAATGTCCTGCTTGTTCAGGAATAGTATCAGACCAGCTTCCATCAGGAACCTGTGGGAATAATGTTGGCAATTAGTTTTATGTTTGCGGAGAGTTGCGGTGAAGAATAGTTTAGGCGCTTTAAACTTAACCGTGGTTTCTAAAAGCATTTCATCGAATATCTTTGTGGCTGAGCATCATATCCAATTTACGTTATTTGGCGAGATTATTATTATTTTAATATAATTATATGTTGCTATGTTCAGTCTAATAGGTTAGTACATAATAATTAATTATGTTACCTGCTCTGCCAAACATCTTCAAACAACACGAGCGCTTCTTTGAGTCTGTTCTGAGTGCCATCTTCTCTCAAGTTCTGGTCGAAGTCACTGCATGCTACCAGGAACCATATGGCGTGGATACCTTCGAACACCTGAAAGAAGATACAACTTAATATGACATTACTATTAAAAATAAACCACGGGGGCTTGGGGAACATGGTGCGATAATCATCAATCGCTCATTTATTACCCATTAATAATATACTTTTAGATATGTATGAATTAATTTCAAAACCCGTAGAGATAAGACATTTCTAAGATGCCATTGAACAGTAAGTAAATCTACAAACTCAAGTCAAAGCATTTATTACAATGAACCCATTTCTAGGCACTTTTGAATTTTCAAAGAGTCGGTCAGTTAGTCAGAAAGTTGAAGCTAGTTGCCTATTCCAAAACGGAGATCTTTATGGAGAAGCCCTGTCAACTGTGCACGTGCACAAGACTTGATGATCGTATGATTGCGTCAGTGAACGGAGTTCGCCCAGCTGAACTTTGGGCCAAAGATGTACGATGTTGAACTTTTGAAAAAACTTTAAGCCCAGTTAAATTGAACTTAGAGTTTTGCTCAATAACAGAGATTGTACGACGAAAATCCAGGATCACCAATATAAATAAGTGAAACTAAAAAGTCGATGGTACAAAATAAAATAGTACCAATGAGGTCCTAGGTCCTACCCATAGATTTCATTGTCTGTGGTCCTACCTGTATCCATTTCTTTCTTTCCCCCCTTTGCCCGCCAACGTCAAACATCCAAAAGTCTTGTATGCCACCGTGCATTGATTTTGGGACCTAGAAATAAAAAGGAGTAGGTCAACAGTAGGTATATCTAAATTAAATAATACTTATGTGGTATATCTATGTAACTCACAGGAGCCGTCAAAAATATTCATACTAGTAATTATTAGATAAGTATTTACATAGGTAATTTAAAAAGCTAACAGTCTTAAAATAATAATATGTAAAAGTATATAAAAACGAGGGTAAATAATCAAAGGGTATCAAAAAATTCGTCCGCATCGCTGTCAATAGGAAACGTGCCCGAAAGGCTAGCAGCATTGCCACGTTGTATGGCAATGCTGATTCTTTGGCCAAAAAATAGGCCAGCCCTCTGGTCACGTGAAGAGTCGATCACTGTTTATTATTTTCTCAGTTGTAATGTTTTGTTGTTTGTTTTTGTTAAGTTTTGTTGTTGTTGTCAAGTTGTTTTTTATGTTGTTGTTGTGTGTTATGTTGTTGTTGTTACCTTAACTTTGAATTCGATTTTCTGTATGCCAGTCGTTTTCTGTCGACACCTCAATATGTCAGCGTCTGATGGTATATATTCGGGTTTTTCAATGAGATCTATTCTATCTAGAAAACTGAAAATATATTTATTATGAACAATAACAATTTCGATATAAATAATAACAGATTAACTAAGCATGCGATTTTCGTGCATCTGGTGACTGTATTTAAGATTAAAATGAAAGCTATTTAGAAAAGCGCCATCTATTATTAAACATTAGATTTATAGTAATTTAGTTATATAATTCGACACTAGATGGCAGTGTTTTAAATTATGATCTACAAGTTGCAGTAAAAGTTGAAATTCTGACTAAACTTAAATGTCTGCGTAGTTTTTCTATTGCACAACAGATGGCGTTGTCTTAAAGCACGCAATTTTTTAAACTCACTATTCAGCACTATCTAATAGTTGATATTCATTAGATCTTTTAAAACATTCTCTGACTCCACCATCTCGCCATAATTCTCTTACGTGGTCAAAATATTCCTGGTAACAATAAAATAAAATTATTTTACCAATCCTTGCTTTGAAGTTTATTGCAAATAGCTTAATTTTGACTGCCGAAAATACTCACTTCTGTATATTCCTTAGGCCCGTCATCACCAAGTTTCAGAATATATTCTTTAGAAAGATTATTCTTTGGGTTTTGTAGTGGTATATTCAAAATTGCCATGCCGTCTACAATATCATGAATAGATTCATGAATATTATGACGAATATGGTTCGCTTTGTCTGAACGTTCACTGAAAAGTACATAAACAATTTGATTGGTTTTAGAAGTATACAAATCAAAAGTCATTTATTCAAATTAGGCTGAAAATCAGCACTTTTTGAATGTCAAATATTACTTAAGACAGTCCCCCAAAACACCCTCCTTTTGGGATTCGTGCCAGTCGGGTAAAAAACAAAAACAAAAGTTACTAGGTACATGCATGGAATACAGTAGGTATATCTTACTTTGCTGAGAATCCTTGAACGTGTAAAATCTTCATTTGCTTTATAATGGTTGTTTTCCCACTCTCCCCTGTGCCCAGTAGTAAAAGTTTAATTGCCTGAAAATCATTTACAAAAGTCGACTTTAGATACTTTCATTGCGTTTATCTGATCAAAATAAACTATGTTTTAAATCGACTTCTGTTGCTGACCGTACGGGCTAGGTACAGTTACGAAACTCAATAATATCTACTTAGACCAGCGTGTCGGTAAAATTTAATCAAAATCGATTAATTTGCATAAAATATGATAAGTACAAAAAGATGGTAGGTACATAATAATATAAAATTCGGTGCAAAGACTCATTCCGCCATGCAGTGATGGCATGTAAATATTTAATGGATGTTAATTAACATACAAAAAAATAAATACAAGCAGTTGATCACTGACGCAACGCATAGCCTAAACGGCTGAGTCTAGAGGCATACACTTTTGCACTAAGAGTTACTTTTATAGCAAAGATGAGCACCATACCCTGTCCATTAGGTAAACCGTTTTTTGACAAATGGAACTAGTGATTGTAGCAACACACAATACATTGATAGATACACGTACGGTATAATGTCTGTTAGATAAGGCAGTTTATATATTTATTTTATTACGCATTTTAAAGTTAACTTTTACGTAATCTGGAATATGTACGTTCTAAGACAGATGTCAAAAAACGGTTAACCTAATGGACGGGTATAAGGAATTAGCTTTAGGATTTTTGGAAAATTCGTCACCAAAGGGATTAAATAGGGGATGAAAGTGTGTATGGGTGATTGTTATTTTTGCCAATAGCAAATCTGTTCTCCTTCATACTCACTTCATTGTAAGACTTGATCCATTGTTTGATCTCCCGGTCGATCTGTTTAGAGTGCTCTTCCACTTCGTCTCGTGTTCCACCGATACAGGGAATCCAAACCATTGTCGTTTACATGAAATGCACCTAGATAGGCATACGAGAACATTGAGAGGAAACACTTATTGGTTACTCAAATACATAAATAAATTTAAGTAAAAATACGCAGCAAAATACAAAAAGAAAATATTTTTTCTTTAATATCAGAGTTAAAATTTCAAATTAATTTATTAATAATCATATTATACAATATTAGATTGGACGGTGACCCCCAAACTAGGCATTTGCCTGTATCTTGGCGGTCAGAATTGCGACATTTTCAGAGTGAGCTACATTGATAGATTATTGCATGGCAGGAAAACAGAATGATCGAAATAGTCTCCAATGTTATATACAAGTGTACAATAAAAAAAATAAAGAAAAAGGCAGGAGCTCATTGGGCATCAAAAAATTCGTCCGCATTTCTGTCAATGGGATAAGTGCCCAAAAGGCTGGCAGCATTACCACGTTGGATGGCAATGCTGATTCTTTGGGCTAAAAATAGTCCAGCCCTCTGGTCACGTGAAAAGTCAACCAACCGCTTAGCGATGTCCCGAAAAATTTGATGAGCACTCGGACCCCAAGGCCTTTCAACCTCCAACGGCTCAAACATATAGCTCCCAATAAGGTTGTTATATTTGCGTCGTTTGAGTTTTTCTGCTCTTGCAACAGCCGCCCCAGCACAGCCCACCGTGCAGGCAGATGGGACGGCGCGAGGGTGTCGACATAAGTAGGTTGCATCCCACACCAAAGGACTCCAATGTTAATTCCAGGGCATATAGATCCCTAGAGAGAAGGGCTCTTACCGTTAAGCGCGCTGACATCGCACTGTTTTATTACTTCTAGTGTTACAAGAAGTAGTTCTCATTAAATACCCAGGTTACAGGCTCATGAAATCAAGATTGTCATCTAAAGAGATACTGCTAAAACATTTTCAATGTTTTTATTTATTATCTTTCTATCCACGTTTAGATAAATGAACTCTAATCCTGAGAGCGGTGTTGCAAAGGAAGTGAATGGACCACGTTCGTGGAATCTAATCTTTGGAAAAATACTGTTTTACCTATTATAGTAGGTACGGTAAACCAGAAGTCAGTAGTGGTAAAATTTGATCTAAGTAAGAAAACCGCCCTTTACCGCTAAGAAATAAGGGCGCTGTCAAAGTAAACTAGACTTGCGGTTGACTGTGCTTTCAGTCATAAAAATAGTGATAGGTATTTCATTTATATACCTACCTAATTATATGACGACTAGCTGCGCCCCGCGGTTTCACCCGCATAAGTTTCGATCCCGTGGGAATATCGGGATAAAAAGTAGATATGTTAATCCTGTGTATAAACTATCTGTGTCCCAAATTTCATCCAAATCCGTTCAGTAGTTTTTGCGTGAAAGAGTAACAAACATCCATCCATCCATCCATACAAACTTTCACGTTTGTAATATTAGTAGAATAATGAATAAAATTAAGTACTTAGCCAGATTTTTGTTATAAAAATTAGTTTAGAAATTAGATTGGTAGTTTTCCATCAGGAATTCCTCAATACCAGCCCGGAGTCCGGATTTGTGTCCGGTTGATGGCAAAAGGCTCGCCCCCTATTACTGGACTTAAACATAACTAGCGAAATATGGTGAACATGCTTAAGTATAGGTACCTTTGCCTAACCCGGGGAATTAGGTACAAGCGTTATGTGTTAGTAATGTATACTTTTTCATTATTTTTGGGTCAGTCATGAAAAACAAGTGTGATAACTGGATAAGAAATCGAATCATTTTATAGTTACCTCATCTAGCACAACGACTTACATATTTTTAATAATTGTAAGATTCACAACTTACATACCTAATACATACATCTTTTACAGTACATATTTAAATTGTAAATTTGTTTAAAGAACTTTTATATTTCATAGAATATCTACTTTTATTCGTAGGTACTTACATAAAATTAGTAATTTAAAAAAATCACAAACCTTTAACAATATTATTAAAATGTCACCACAACCAAATCACTGGAACTAAATGAGTTATTATCAAAACATATCAATTTCTTTATATCGCATTGTTATCAGATATTTAATGCTAATCGCGTTTGATTAAATTATTAACGTAACTTTAAAATGAGTTCTGTTTGGATATATGTAGGTACCTAAATCTTCAAATGTATGTATAATGACGCTTATCCGTTTGCGTTATACAAGACTTGTATAACGCAAACGGAAATTTAAAAAAAATATATATCAAAAATATAAAATATTTATTTATTTAAATAAATAAACTTAGTGTACCCGAGAACAACCCCCGGTTAGTGCAGCATCCTAAATGCGTAACACACTCCTCAACCGCAATCTGAATAATTTGAAACGAAATGTAATTACTAATCCATTGATTATGTTGGAAATAATTGCCAGCTCAACAACGTCAATGGTTACGGTATGTTTCCAAAGCTTCCTCTCTCCTACTGTGTTTTGCTGTGCCCGACAGGGTCCACAATGATCTCATTAGTTTTAAGTTAACACGAGTATACACATTGTGGAATGCAATAAAAGATTGAGTACATTCCCATTGTAATATTAGTAAAAAATATGCCACTGTTTATTTTCAGCAATCCATATTCAGTAATGAAACTACAAAATCATGAGGATTGCAGAAAATATCGTCTGTTCGAGCTTCTAAGGGTTATAAATGCTGAAATTTTCAATAAAAATAGAGAAAAGAATGCCATTTTACTTTATTTCTATGCCTATAATATATTTCACATTGAAAAAAAGTGACAAACAAATCATAAAAAGTACAAAAAGAATCGCCCCCGGGTGGGCTTGAACCACCAACCTTTCGGTTAACAGCCGAACGCGCTAACCAATTGCGCCACGGAGGCTATGATCATATGAGTGAAAATACTGATACCTATACACAAGTAGGAGGTTACGAGTAATGTCGATAGTTGACAAATGTTACATTGGGTATCTTTTGAAAAATCCGAAGATCAAATAATAATACTATCAAGTATTGACCAATAGAAAATTATGTAAATTTTCACCAAAATCATAATAGATTGACGCCACGAAGCGTCACGAAGTAAATAAAGGAGGCAATTCCTCTAACGTAACATTATATTATAGTGTCAGCCACGTCCGCCTCACGGGGCTTTGTCGTGGTTGTCCATTGTCCACGTCCGCGTCACGAGGTATCACATGTTATGAAAACGCTTTTAAATTTCTGTCCACGACATATCAAGCTATAGGTACATTTTTTTTTTTTCAGTATAGGAAATCATCAAATGACCCCTACCGCTCTGGGTGGAGAAGAAGGGAGTGTCAGACTCTTACTGACTAAAACCCACCCGTGTTCCTTCCTTAGCCCTTTATGTACCAGGGCAGAGGTAAGCCTTTCGGACGATCCCGCTACCCCGGCAGGCTTCGGCCCTGTCGGGCCCCATCAACTACGATGACATCTCTTTGAGGCGCGCGTGGAACACATACGCGCCGTCCGGCACGGGCCTGGTCCTGATTGGACGGAGAGCTACCCATTGCTCTCCGCCCGCAGGCCCGCGCCTACGGTGGCCGGGAGTCGTCACGCGGCTCCCGACGCCTGGAGCGTCTCCCTCGGCGGCTGAGGCGTGAGGATCTCTCCCTCGCCCATCCCGCCACCTCCTTCGCTAGCATGACTGCTTCGCAGAAGGAGGTGCCCGCCTCCCACTCCCTCTCGCCCCGGACCATGGCTTGCACCAGGGCCGGACGCGAGAGGTCGCCGCCGCTGCCGATCGCCTCTACGAGGACACGGCGGTGCTCTGCCCAAGCGGGGCAGACCTCCACCGTATGCTCCACCGTGTCCTCTAGGCGATTTCCAGTATAAGCTGACTTCCCATTGTATGAAAAACCTAAGCTGGGAATGTATAGCTTAATTGTTGACTTGATTGTTTTCGAGCTCCTATGGTCCGTAAACCCATGTATTTAATAGATATCTATTGATTTCAACTTGATACCTTCACGCGTTCCTGACAAAAAGGGCCCTGAAATACTGACAGACGAACAACGAACTGACCCTACCGTATAAGGGTTCCGTTATGTCCTTTTAAGGTACGGAACCTTAAAAATAAATAAATAAATGATTTTGACATTGATTGTCAAAATCGATGATTGATTGATTGTTGTGTTGTGTTGTTGCCGATATTAGAATACTTATATTCTTTATTATGTATGTACACCATATAAATTAGACATAAATATAGAAATTTTACGAAGGATGACACAATGGGCGGTCTTATCGCTAAGAGCGATCTTTTAAAGACAACTTTTGGATGTCAAAGTCAAATCATTTATTTCAAATAGGCACATAAAAGGCACTTTTGAAGGTCAAAAATAAAATAAAAATAAAATTGATTCTAGTCGCCCCTTCCAAAAGGTAGTTTTCGTATGGAGAAGAATGGGCAAGAAACTCCACCGTTATTCTTATAAAATGTTTTACAATATTTTGCATACATTAATTATATAATTATATGTGAAGACGATGCACCTAAAAATAAAATTACTATACCAGAATAGGTAAAAGAATTAAAATGGATAAATGAAACCATGGCATTTAAATGAACTATGTGATAGATACATGGTGCTCACATATTCACAAACATTCCAAAATTAACGATTTTCATAAATAAATAAGGAGTAATAAGTCCGGGTGTGACACCAAGTAATTACAGAATGTAAATCAATGTTAAAGAAAAAAAAAAAAGAATAAATTATTCAATTACATTAGCAACCAGTTTGATTTTGTCTAGACTCTAGAGATTGTCCTATAGAGCAGGACCAGCATGTTTCCAAACATTCTTATCTTGGATATAATCCTCTAATTTGTAATATCCTTGCTTACAAAGTGTAATTTTAATATAAATTTTAAATGATGAATTAGAAAGGGGAAAGGAGAGACAAAGTACTCAGTGGTGTGATATATATGTTTTTTTTTTAATAGGGACCCTTCCTCAGTTTCTTTTATTACACCACCCGACTTAAAGAAAGGGTCCCTGAATATCACGTAGTGTGCATAATTAGGCCTTTTCCGTTAACGCTTTGTCTTTATTTGATATTGCGATGTGGCCGGAACGCGGTGTCGCAGGTGTACAGCGTGGAGTCGTTCTGTCCACGCCAAGTTTGTGAATACAGCTTTGAATGAAACGATCATCACAGTGGGGGAATTGCGTAACACACTAACAGTGACAATGGATTTCATTTTGACAGTTCAACAACATTCATTGCGTAATTTACGTTGTTAAGGATTATTAAGAACATGCTTCATAAGCAATGGATTAACAATACCCTTCATAATGATTCAGATTATGATTGATAGTCCGTTACGCAATAAGGGCGCTGGTTGCCTAAAACTGGCCCCGGTACAAATGCTGTATCTTAGCAGGAATAGTGCCAGCACTGGTTCGCAGAGCGGTGGAAAGTTCCAGTGAAAGATCTATAGAGGTATGAGGAACAGGATGTAAAGTTCACTCATACTCTATAGAAAAGGGAGGATCCTGCGACCAGACGGTTGTTGTGTCTGGCGTTTTTTTGTTTTTATGTTTTTAATTGTATCTATGCTAATTGCGCGGTAAACTCTGCATGCGAGATGCAGGATTTGCGTGACGTCAGTATGACGCGTTGTTCGCATGTGGCGTTGTAGATACCGCTACAGATTCAAAATGGTCTCCGACACACGACAACCCTTGTGCCACAAATGCTGAAAAGCCTAAACAGTTTTTTAAAGTGTGTCCCACGCACTGGCGAATCAAAGGAAAGACTGAAGCTGTGGCGAGACAGTACTTCCTTACCCAAACCATTCGTTCCACCCGCTGAAGACCTCCCACCTGGACATGAGTTGCCTTGGGTAACCTGGAAGTCTTTAAACAGACTCCGGACCCAGGTTGGCCGAAGCAAGAAAACCCTGTTCAGGTGGGAATTCATAGACGAATCCGCCTTGGAGTGTAAATGTGGTGCTGTTCCACAAACGATGGGTTATCGTGTCCTGCGTGTCCTGTCAGCTGTACGTTACAGGAACTGATGGACGCTAGTGATGGCGCCAAACACTTTGATTGTCGTCTTATGCCAATCAAAATACAAAAACGGGAAGCTAAGTAAAAAAGCGTGTTACAATCAAAACATTTATTAGAAAATAAAATATGAAAATTAACAACTAAGGAATTGCACTTAAAAATAATTACATTAGGGAGGAAACTCAATGCAATCAGACACGTCATTATGAAATACTATCTAATATCGAAAATGTTGATACCTAACAGCAACAATATAATTTATAAAAAAAACGGGTTGCACTCCGGGAGTGCCGGCAGGAGTGAACACTTGAATATTAACGTTGTGCATTTTTGATATTTTGGAATGCGGTCTACACTCCCTCCGTCTTACGCATTTTCGATCAGGTCATGTGTCCTGACGCGAGCTCCGTCTTACGAATTTTCGATCAGGTCACGTGTCCTGACGCGGGTTTAACATTTTTTACCCATCCCAAAAAACTCCCTCCGTCTTACGAATTTTCGATCAGGTCACGTGTCCTGACGCGAGCTCCGTCTTACGAACCTCATAGGTTGAATTGCGAGATGCCTATGGAAAATAAAAGTACAACATCTGGCCCTGGCGTCGCTGTAGTTAACAAAAACTGATAGACATGTGGGCCTAGAACGAACGTGATGAATAAACGTAATTTAAATTCGATCAAAAAAATGTAAAATTGAAAATATTCATTACGCACATAATATTTACTTTGTTTTAATTCTTCATTCATACCTATGGGTGATTCTTTTGTAAATCGCAAAAAAAATAACCAAAATGCTATAGGATAGTAATATTTTCGATTAAAACATCGTTGTAGTTTACTTGACGCGTTCGTGGTAGGGCCTCAGAAGGCTATTTCCCGTAATTAAAAACGTTCAAAATCTAGTCGCAGTCTCATCTTGGCGACAATCAATGTCAAAAATTTATGGAAATTAGAGGTAATTTTGACAGATTGAGACTAAGATCAAAATGTGAACGTTCTTAAAAATACGGGAATTGCTCTCCGGTCACTTTTCATGGCGATTTCGTTAGTTTCACGTTCAGCCATCGCGTCAGATACGTTTTTGGCACTATAGCATTACCCAGTTATATGTAATTCAATGACATATTTCATGCGATATAAAAATCTTCACTAATATTACCATGTTACCCTCCTACTGAATGGCTACTCCATGAGAATAGGGTCATCTAACTGTAGCTGTACCATCTGGTTGCCGTTGACTAGCACGCCATCCCGAAGTAGGAGTTGCATGTTCAGATCCGACAGCTGCTGAGAGCAAAAAAAAAATGGAATTTAAGGGGGAATAATGTTGATTAATTAGTTTGTAAATTTGTTGTAATTTACCAGAAATGTATGGTCCCAACGGCAATCATCAGAATGCATACATTTGCGAATATTATAATTAAGCCGATGCACCTAAAAATAAAATTACTATACCACAATAGGACCACAATTATTATACCACAATTCAAATTCAAACTAAGACCACTAGAAGTGATTAACTGACTAACTTTAAGTAATCCGTTATCCACTGTGACCTGGACAGTCCTACGAAACATCGCCATAGCTTTTGTCACGCAGCGATTTTAAATGAGCCGCCATAAGTATTTTAAAATACCTATGTAATGAACTAATGACTTATGTGTGTTTATTATTAAAGCTTACACCAGAAGGCCAATTCTCGTAATTTATAACGTTCTACATCTAGTCGCAGTCTCATCTCGGCGACAACAAAATGTCTAACACTTGTCAAAAGTGATGTGTGTATTTTTGACAGATGGAGACTGAGATCTGCCTGTGAACGTTCTAAAAATTACGAGAATTGCCCCTCAGGTGTCATACACCATAATTTTTGCCGATTCTCTTTTCCTTATTATTATGTAAGTTTAATACTGCGTAGTTTAGACACAGACAGGCGCAAAAAACTTTAATTTATAATACGTATAAATATTGTAACATAACATCATGCCGATATTCCCTAATGGGGATGGCACAGGCGAAAAAAAAAAAACTCACATAATAAAAATTGCATTAAAAATCAAAAAGCCAACGTCACGCGGTGTTCCCAGGCGGTCACCCATCCAAGTACTGACCGCGCCCGATGTTGCTTAACTTCGGTGATCGGACGAGAACCGGTGTATTCAACGTAGTATGGACGTTGGCGAAAGCTATAACGAAATTATCAATCTGTATCTATGAACAAAGAATGACGTCATTTTTACATTTTTTAACCACATAACAACAAGTTTGATAATGATAATGATGATATTGTATTATTTTGTGATGAGATTGGTAAGGACTTAGGTCACTTGTTGACAGATGAATATCCGGGACACTCAATATTAAATTACTGTATGCCTGGTTGTTCTTTGTTGCTCCTTTACTTTTCGCAATATTTATAAACTCCATTACCAAAAAACTTCTTTCTTCCTACCACCTTTATGCAGACGATTTGCAAATTTATAAACAAGCTGGCCACATGAACTTGGCTGATGCTGTCCACGTTATCAACAAGGATTTGGTTTCAATCTGTGAGTGGAGTGAGGCGCATGGGTTGCAGGTTAACCCATCGAAGACTCAGCTCATTGTTGTTGGCAGCTCTAGGATGATCCCCAAGATAAACTGGTCGCAGCTTCCCCAAGTTCAATTTAACGGAACTGCTATTCCTTTCAGCGAAAAGGTTAAGAACCTTGGGGTTTGGATCGACAAACATCTTTCCTGGGGTCCTCAGCTACAGGAGGTAAGTCGAAAAATGTTTGCATCCGGTAAGTCACTGAGACGGTTGCGGAACTTTCTTCCAACTGTCACTAAAACTGCGCTTGCACAATCTCTTTTACTTCCCATCCTTGACTATGCTGATGTCAGTTATCCAGATCTTACTGAGGCACAACTACATAAACTTGAGCGACTTCAAAACTTTTGCATAAGATTTATATTTGGCCTGCGCAAATATGATCACATTTCTGAATTTCGTACAAAGCTCAAGTGGCTTCCTATACGTCTTCGCCGGAATTCACATATCTTATTTCAGCTCTACAGTATTTTGTTTAATCCTAAAACCCCCTCTTATCTTAAAGAACGTTTCAAGTTCCTTCATGACACACATAATAAATATCTGAGGTCATCGGAAAACCTGAGACTAGAGATGCCGATGCATTCCACCCGTTTCTTTGACAAATCTTTACTGTTCAAGCAGTACGGTTATGGAATGACTTGCCCGTGTCGGTAAGGCGTGCTCAATCTTTGTCCGCTTTCAAAATTATGATACACAAGCACTTCCTCTCTCCTTAAACATCGTCATTATTTTATTATTATTTATTTATATTTATATTTTTTTTTTCTTTGCTCTTGTTTCATGTTTATTATTATATATATATATTTATTTAGACGAGTAAAATATACTATATGTATATATATTAATTGTATAATGTAAATGGTACACCACAGACTACCACCTATATTTGTCTCTCCTTCATTGTAATCCATCCAAAGGTTGTCTTTAAAAGATCGCTCTTAGCGATAAGACCGCCCATTGTGTCACCCTTTGTAAAATGTTATATATTTATGTTTCTGTAATTTGTATGGTGTACAATAAAGAGTATTCTATCTATCTATATTGTACAGAATTGCAAAAGCAACTCAAAAAAGGGTTTAAAATCAGTAAATAGTATCAACCTGGTGCATCAAAATATTCAAGGATTTATGAACAAAGATTTAGAAGTAGAATTATTTATGAATTTTAACAGTATTGATATTCTTTGTATAACAGAATATTGGCTGAAAAGCCATCAGTTCTTGTTAAATTTTAATAATCACCAGGTTGGTAGTTCGTTCAGCAGAATAAATGCTATACATGGTGGCTCATTAATTTTAGTAAGTAACCAGCTCAAATTTAAAGATCGTAACAATATTGTGACCCTATCTGTTGAGCGTACAGTTGAAATTGCCTGTATAGAATTGGAGCATTTTGTTGTATTAAGTGTGTACAGACCCCCATCAGGATTGTATGACTGCTTTGAAAAGGTAATGGATGAAGTGTTAGACATGATTTGTAACTCAAACAAGCCCGTTATCATTTGCGGTGATTGTAATGTCAACTTATTAGAAAACTCAGGTTCTTGTAGTAAAATTATAAGTCTGTTTCAGTCCTACAATCTTGTAAACCTATTTGTGGAGCCCACAAGAATAACCCCTACTAGTGCCACATGCCTAGATAATATTTATACAGATATTATACCAAGCCACAAAGAAATTATTTAACTAGATTCTGATCATTGCGGGCAAAGGATTACTATTCAAAAACAAAATAGTTGTTAAAAAAGATATCACTGTTAACCCCAAAACTGCAAGTCGCTTGGAGGCTTTCAAAAGTAAACTCACTGATAAATTACCAGTTTTGTCAATTCATGCGGATCCTAATCATCTATATGATATTTTTTTTATATATACTGTAAACAATTTAATTCAACCTTTATTCCCAAGACTATCTCGGTTAATAGTAACACATGTTTCAGTGATTGGGCTACCATTGGTATTCATAAAAATAGAGAGTAGAGATCTCGGTTAATAGTAACACATGTGTCAGTGATTGGGCTACCATTGGTATTCATAAAAATAGAGAGTAGAGATCTCGGTTAATAGTAACACATGTTTCAGTGATTGGGCTACCATTAGTATTCATAAAAGTAGAACGCGGCTTTATGAACTGTACAATGAAAGGACTTACGTAAACACTGATGAATTTAATTTGTATGTTAGAAAATATTCAAAATTATTTTAAAAAGTTTGTTATATGGCCAAGTCACGTTATTTGGGTTCAAAGATTAAAAACAGCAGTAATGTAACTAAAACGACTTGGAATATTATTAATAGTGAAGCGGGAAAGTCTAGTAATCGAAATATTGACTACAGCCTGTCGATTAATGACAACATAACAAAATCAAACTCACAAGTCGCCGAGGCGTTTGAAAATTTCTTTTCAGATATTCCCGTTTCAACTACTAAATCCCTAAACTCATCACCTTCTGTTGCCGAGTCTTTGCTTATGAAAAATGTTAATGGTTGCGATTCGGAATTTCATTTTGAACATGTTACCTGTAGAGATATAATTAAAACCTTTCACACTTTAAATGTAAAAAAGACTGCAGATCTGTGAGGTACTTCTGTAGAAGTTGCTAAGTCTGTTATTGCCATTGTAACACCTACTCTAGAGCTTATCTTTAATAGTTGTATTGAAGGTGGGGAATTTCTTGACCTCATGAAAAATAGTAAAATAATACCTTTCGTTTAAATCGGGTAGTACATCAGACCCCACAAATTATTGACCTATTTCTGTACTACCTACCTTTAGTAAAATTTTTGAGAAATTAATTTTAGAACAAATGCAAAGATTTTTTAATAAACACAAATTCTTACATAGCAAACAGTTCGGTTTTACAAGGGGTCGTTCAACTACTGATGCCGGTGTTGAACTTTTAGGACATATTTATAATGCATGGGAAGACAAATGCGATGCCTTGGGCATCTTTTGTGATTTGTCCAAGGCATTCGATTGCGTTTTTCACGAAACTTTAATCAGGCAACTCCAGAACGCTGCTCTGGATCTTCTTACTTCATACTTGAGTAAGAGGATTCAGAGCGTTGATGTTAATGGAAAAAGATCTCTCGGGTCTATAGTAACAATGGGAGTCCCACAGGGCTTAATTCTTGGTCCTTTATTGTTTCTTATTCATATTAATGACTTGCCGTACCTCATAAAGGATAATCATGATATAGTGTTGTTTGCAGATGACACTTCACTTTTGTTTAAACTTAAACGTCAGCAGCAGGTTACTGACTCTAAAGATCTCTAAAGTAGTCTACTGGTTCAATGTTAATAATGTTGCGCGCCACAATTAATGCCTGATACATGGTGACATTAGTTACCACTAGCGCCATCTAGTTTCGAGTAGCTGAACTAATAGTCACTTGTGCCATCTATTGTCGAATAGCTGAACTAATAGAGTCACTGGCGCCATCTATTATCGAGTAGAGATGTCGGTGCTGGAACTTAATAGAACTGTCGACATCTGGTCAGTTGGGGCCGGTATGTGTTCGAACATTCTAGATGTTTCTACAATAGAAGGTTCTGGAATTATCTGCGGCACTATATAAGGCCGGGACTAGCCGCGACCAATCAGACTTGGTTCTGCGATAGAAGCGAATACATCGAAAGCGATCTTCAAGTGCGACTTAAGAGCGATTGTGTTTTAAAATTAGTGTGTTTGAATTGTTATTAGTGTTGATTAAATAAAGTGTAACTTTTGGTAATTTTTATCGGCAGTTTTTATTGTCACGAACCCGAAGCTCGTAACAATTGGTGTCAGAAGTGGGAATAAAATCATGCCGATTTTACCTAAAGACGACACGGAGGGTATCCGTACCCGGAGTCAACGCCAACAGGAGACGGACCAGAGACGTTTTGGTGGAACTATGCCGCAGAGGTCGGAGGGCCAGCTACCAACCTCGTTGGCCGAACCGTCCGCAGAAGCTCCAGCATCAGCAGCACCAGACTTTGCTGCCCTGATGATGATGCTGCAGGAGCAGTCCCGCCGAAAAACCACAACCAACCGCTGGAAAACCAGCTCCAACGTGATAAGGAGGAGCAAGCGCGCCGCCAGGAAGAGCAGATGCTCCTTATGAAGGACCTTCACGCTACCTTCGGGAAAGACATGAAGGAGGTGAAGGATAAGGTTGCTCAACATGACAACCGCCTGTCGGAAGCTGAAATCCGGATCGACCAAGTGTATAATCGGGTTGACACCGTGGTGGCTGACGTGAAGAAAACCATGATGGGTGATGTAAAGAAAACGCTGGATTACCTTAAACTTGGGGATGGAATCGCAGCTCCCGTAGCTACAACACCTTCGCTACGTGGATTCAAAGTGCCACCGTTCGACGGAACTTCTTCCTGGTCGGCCTACAAAATCCAGTTTGAGGCTGTCATGAAGGCGAACGCTTGGAGTAAAAGTCAGGCCATGACTGCCCTCACCCTAGGCCTGCGCGACCAGGCCTTAACTGTTCTGGAAGCTCTCGGTAAGGAAGTGACTTACGAGCAGCTCCTTGAGGTATTGGAGGCTCGGTATGGCGACGCTCACCTGGAACACGTGTTTCGTGCGCAGCTCAAGGATCGCGTGCAACGCAGTAATGAAAACCTGCAGCAGTGGGCCCTTGAAGTGGAGAAGCTGGTGCGTAAAGCTTACCAGTCCGTACCTGCGCTTATTGATGGGAACCTGGTGCAGGCATTCATCGACGGCATCCGCGACCTTGAAGTAAGAGCTGCTGTGAGGCTCGGGCACCACGGGACGCTTAAGGACGCCTTGGCCCATGCACTGGAGGTGGAAGCTGTGCGGCAGGATTATCGTTCCCATCGCGTCAGGGAGGTTGCAGCGGCTACATTTCGCGACCGCAATAAAGGGTACAGCCCTAGGTGCTACGGTTGTGGGGAAAGGGGCCACCTTCGATCCAGTTGCCCCAGACGAACTGCAGAAAGAGAAGACGGCCGATCTCCAGAGGGCAGTGCAGCTAACAGCACCGCCCAGCACCAGCAGCAGGGAAACGAGTAATAGCCAGGACTGCGGGGCGGGTGCTGGCTAATGTTCAAAGAGCCCCAAGGGTTTCGATCACACAAAGCCAAGACGGGAACAGCCTAATCATCAAGGGCGAGGTCAACGGAACGCCGTGTAAGCTGACCATAGACACTGGAGCCACTCGCACGGTTGTCAGTTCCCAACTCATAAGACGGTCCCTTGGGGACTCCGCATACAACCGGGAACACATTAATTTGGTAACAGCCACCGGTCAGCGCATACCCGTCCATGGAGAGAAGAAGATGGGGTTGAAGCTAGGCAACAGAATCTACCTGCATAATGTCATCGTGGCTGATATAATGGACGATTGCATCCTGGGCCTTGACTTTATGAGGAAGAATTGTTGCGAAATTGACGTCAAGCAGGGTGTTTTGAAATGTGGACAAGAGGGAACTTTTCGTGGAAGGAGCGTTACCAGGGAACGTGTACAGCCTTAAGAAGATTGTTCTTCCGCCGAGATCGGAAACGATTGTGCCGGTTAGTCTTCCTCGGAATCCTGGGCAAACTCATCGTTGTGTACTCGTGGAAAGGGTAGACAATGACCTACCATGGAAAGTGGCACGAACTTTGGTCAGAACCACCGACATCTCAGGGGTACGTGTGCTGAACCTTTGTGATCAGGAACAGGTTATAGAAAAAGGCACACTAGTTGATACTTGCGAGGAAGTGGATTGGTTGCGTCGATGCCAATATCTATCGACTGGGACCCTCAGCAAGGATGCACAAACGAGAGTGACCACACTTCTAGAAGACTGCCGCAGCGCTCTGTCCCAAAATGAAATGGTCAAGGCGAAGAAAATGTTACTTAAGTATGCCGATGTTTTCTCGTCAAACGATGCTGACATCGGGAGGACTGGCTTAGTTCAACACAAAATAAACACAGGAGAAGAATTGCCTATCCGTCAGCGGCCAAGGAGATTGCCGGTAGCACGTGACAAGGAAGTGGAAACCATGATTGAGGGAATGGTGAAGGATGGTGTTATTGAACCTTCATCTAGTCCATGGTGTTCACCTGTAGTGCTGGTAAGAAAGAAGGACGGCAGCATGAGGTTTTGTGTTGACTATCGTCGTCTGAACGACGTTACGAAGAAGGACAGCTATCCTTTGCCAAGAATTGATGACACGCTGGACATGCTTACTGGAGTAAAGTGGTTTAGCACGCTGGACCTGAAAAGTGGCTACTGGCAAGTTGAAATTGATCCTAAGGACAAGGAGAAAACTGCATTCTCGACAGGAAAGGGTCTGTGGCAATTTAAAGTTATGCCGTTTGGATTATGCAATGCTCCGGCAACGTTTGAAAGGTTGATGGAACTTGTACTTACCGGGCTTATTGGCGATGCTTGCCTGGTCTACTTGGATGACATCATCATCGTAGGCCGTACGTTTGAAGAACATCTTCAAAACCTGGAACGCGTGCTCATGAAGATCCAGAGTGCCAACCTCAAGTTAAGTCCGAAGAAGTGTTCACTATTCAAACGACAAGTTAGCTTTTTGGGATATGTAGTGTCTGAAGAAGGTATCCGCACGGATCCAGAGAAAATCGCCGCTGTCAAGGATTGGCCAATTCCAAAAGACAAGACGCAGGTCAGAGCATTTCTGGGTTTGTGCTCCTATTATCGGCGATTTGTCAAGAACTTTGCAGATATAGCCAAACCCCTGCATAGGCTAACCGAGGAGAAGCGACATTTCTGCTGGGATGGAAGTTGTGACATCGCATTCCAGGAGCTAAAGGACCGTCTGTGCAAAACACCTATTTTGGGGTACCCTGATGCGGGCAAGGAATTTATAGTTGATACAGACGCAAGCGACATAGGACTTGGCGGTGTGTTGTCCCAGCGGAATGGCGATCAAGAATTTGTGATAGCGTACTTCAGCAAGTCATTGTCGAAACCCGAAAGGAACTATTGTGTTACGAGACGGGAACTGCTTGCTGTGGTAAAGTCATTGCAGCACTTTAGCAAATATCTTCTAAGGCGGAAATTCCACTTACGAACTGACCATGCTGCACTGAAATGGCTATTGCAGTTCAAAAATCCAGAAGGTCAAGTTGCGAGATGGATTGAACTATTGCAGGAATACGACTTCGTGGTCGAACATCGCAGCGGAAAATCTCATGGCAACGCAGATGCATTGTCAAGAAGACCTTGTCCTGAAGACTGCAAGCATTGTACTAGGCAAGAAAGTAAAGGAGTCGTACCTGTGAGGATGCTCAAGACAGACCTCAGCAACGAGTGGAAGGAAAGCCTACAGCGTGCACAGCAGGAAGATTCGGACATCAAGCCGATTCTGGAGTGGATGAAGGCCAGAGCTCCTAAGCCCAGGTGGAGCGACGTCTCAGCAATGAGTTCGATCACAAAAAGCTATTGGGCCCAATGGGACAGCTTGGTGATTCAGGATGGAGTCCTGTGCCGTAAATGGGAAAATGCTCGGGGAGACAGCTGTCATTTGCAAATGGTTGTCCCTAAAGCTCAAGTACCGGATGTTCTACAGATGTACCATAATGGTTGTTCAGGAGGTCATCTGGGAGTAAAACGGACTCTACTGAAGATACGAGAACGGTTTTACTGGGTCCACTGTCGGGACGATGTCGAGGACTGGTGTCGCAAATGTACAAGTTGTGCAGCTGTAAAGGGACTTCAGACTCGTAGTAGAGGTGCATTGAAATTGTACAATGTTGGCGCACCATGGGAGAGGATAGCCCTTGACGTTGCGGGGCCGTTTCCGGAAAGTGAAAGCGGTAACAAGTATTTCATGGTTGTGATGGATTACTTTACTAAGTGGCCGGAAGTCTTCGCCATCCCAAATCAAGAAGCTTCGACAGTTGCAGATAAATTAGTTTATGAAGTCTTCTGTCGGTTTGGAGTACCTTTAGAGATTCACAGTGATCAAGGAAGGAATTTTGAGTCCCAAATATTCCAGGAAACTTGTCGAGTTATGGGTACTCATAAAACAAGAACAACTTCTTACCACCCACAATCGGATGGAATGGTGGAACGATTCAATCAGACATTGGAGAGGTACCTAGCAGAAGTTGTGGAAAATCGGCAACGAGATTGGGATAAGCACATACAACCATTTTTGTTGTCATATCGAAGCGCTGTTCACGAAAGTACTTCGGTGACACCAGCTTTCGCAAACTTTGGAAGAGAATTACGGCTGCCTGCAGACCTGATCACCGGAATACCACCTGATGCCCCACGCAGTATAACCGATTATGCGAATAAGTTGCGGAACAAAATGAATGACATTTATGAGCACTCAGACAATCGGGCCAGCAAATGTCTGAAAAGATGAAAACCCGCTATGACCGCAAAATGAACAGTAAAGGGTTCGACGAAGGTTCACTAGTGTGGTTGCACAATCCAGTCCGCAGCAAGGGGAAAATCTCCTAAGCTTCAAGCTAAATGGGATGGACCGTACCGGATTGTGACAAAGACCAATGACGTAACCTACCGGATACAGAAAGGTGCAAGAGGTACTCCTAAGATCGTTCATGTGGATCGATTGGCGCGTTATTATGGAGCCGATAATGCTCGGGACGAGCATGTCTTAGGAGGGGGCAGTGTTGCGCGCCACAATTAATGCCTGATACATGGTGACATTAGTTACCACTAGCGCCATCTAGTTTCGAGTAGCTGAACTAATAGTCACTTGTGCCATCTATATTCGAATAGCTGAACTAATAGAGTCACTGGCGCCATCTATTATCGAGTAGAGATGTCGGTGCTGGAACTTACTAGAACTGTCGACATCTGGTCAGTTGGGGCCGGTATGTGTTCGAACATTCTAGATGTTTCTACAATAGAAGGTTCTGGAATTATCTGCGGCACTATATAAGGCCGGGACTAGCCGCGACCAATCAGACTTGGTTCTGCGATAGAAGCGAATACATCGAAAGCGATCTTCAAGTGCGACTTAAGAGCGATTGTGTTTTATAATTAGTGTGTTTGAATTGTTATTAGTGTTGATTAAATAAAGTGTAACTTTTGGTAATTTTTATCGGCAGTTTTTACTGTCACGAACCCGAAGCTCGTAACAATAATTTACTTCTAAACGAGAAAAAACCACATGCATTAAGTTTACGCTACCTCACGTTAGGCAGATGAAAACTAATGTGTTGATAAAGGGCGAAGAATTGAATCCTGAAGACAGCACAGTATTCTTGGGCATAACTTTGGATGCTAAGCTTCAGTGGGGTCCGCATATAGACAAATTGTCAAAAAAGCTAAGTTCCGCAGCATACGCTGTTAGAAAAATTCGTAATTTAACTGATATAGAGAC
Source organism: Apamea epomidion (assembly GCA_947507525.1). Taxonomy (NCBI): domain Eukaryota; kingdom Metazoa; phylum Arthropoda; class Insecta; order Lepidoptera; family Noctuidae; genus Apamea; species Apamea epomidion. The sequence goes on along the minus strand of OX382252.1, from coordinate 8,950,384 downwards.
AGCCCGTTTAAGTGTACTTTAGCTATTTTCATAGTGTAATGTCGTACAGTATTCTATTGTGAGGAAATGCCCCTGATATTCAGACAATCTTTGTTTTGCAGAAGCGAGCTGTTCGATCAATTTATAAATTAAGTCCGAGACACTCGCTCAGAGACAAATTTAAAGAAATTAATGTTATGACTGTGCCTTCTCAGTATATTTATGAAAATCTTTTATATGCCCATAAAAATATAAAATTGTTTAAAAAGTACAGTGATGTCCATGATATAAATACTAGGAACAAACACAAATTTGTTGTACCTACAACAAGGCTCAAGAAAATAGGTGGCTCGTTCAGATGCCAATGTATACGCTTTTACAATAAAGTTCCAGGCCCCGTTCAAGATCTAGGCCTTAATAAATTCAAATCATTCATTAAACGTAAGTTGTGCCAGAAAGTCTTTTATACCGTTAAGGATTATATCGATGACAAAAAGGCTTGGGATTAAGCTGCTTCCAATTTTTACATACTTAATGTTTTTATTTTTTTTTCTGTTCGTTGTTGTTTTTTTTTTATACTTTTTTTTTTAAATTTCTCCTGTATCGTGGGTGCGTTAACACTTTGACATTATTGAATTTTATATATACTATGACATTTGCTTACTATATACAATTATATACAAGTATATAAAACGAAAAACTATAGAAAAAGGCAGGAGCTCATTGGGCATCAAAAAATTCGTCCGCATCACTGTCAATGGGATAAGTGCCCAAAAGGCTGGCAGCATTACCACGTTGGATGGCAATGCTGATTCTTTGGGCTAAGAATAGGCCAGCCTTCTTCTTTTGCTTACTTTGTAAAGTATTATATTATTTGAATTATTGTGAATGCGAAGACTATGTCACTTTATTTATATTATTTTTTATTTTTCTCTCTGTTCTGTTAGTTTTTGTCATGGTCTGGCAGTTTGAGTAATTAATGTGGCCTATCCAAATGTCCTTTCTTTGGTATTGTTCGTCGAATCGTCGAGCTCCTTAAGTTTTGAGTTGAGCTGCACGATTTCTGACAAATGCGTGCACTGACTGGACAGGTCCTCTCAATATGTGTGGTACTTTCCTCAAAAAAAAACATCTCAGACATCGATCTACATGGTCTTCATATGATCTGACCAAGATTATGTCTGGACTTTAAAAAAGACTGTGACCTCTGAGTTTATTTCGGCCTTTCTTCTCAGAGTAGTCAGATAGGAAACGCCGACCTCATCTAGTTTTAAAATATGATTGACGTGTAAAAGTGTTTGTACAAACCTACTTACAAAATAAAATCATTTATCATTTGATTGAACCCCGAATGGTTTTTTTTTTGTGTTTTGTGAACCAACATTTCACCATTATTATGACAAGATAGGAGAATATTTGCTATTTGGTACTATCGCCAAAATCTATATCGGACCACCGTAAGGACTATTCCTGCTTGCAGCGCATATTATTTATTAGTCGCTCTAAAAAGGATCCTCTTTTGATTTACTTACGGACGCAGCTGTGGTCTTCATGTGCAATGTGATTTTGTTTTCAAAATGGTTGGATATCGGTTTTGGCGATAGTACATCGTCTTGCCTAATAATTAATGTTTTTTTTTTAGCCCTTTTCGTACTGCTGGGCAAAAACCCAAGGGTTGTTCGTTCTAAACCAAGGTAGACCACAGCGAAGGTGATGTGACAATCTGATAAGGTTTGCAGGGCCAGAGATCGCACAAGACAGGGAGATTTAGAAGGAAAATACTTATATGATTAATTTATACAAAATATTCAGTAACTATAGAATTTCATGCCCATTATTCTGCTTAAGAAACTACCTATTGGTACGGGCAACTAGAATCCATGCTATTTAACGGTATTTCCTATTAATATTATAAACGTGAAAGTTTGTATAGATGAATGGATGAATGGATGTTTGTTACTCTTACACGGCAAAACTACTAAACGGATTTGGATGAAATTTGGCACACAGATAGTTTACTCGTATAACCAGGATTAATACATAGAGTACTTTTTATCCCGGTATTACTACGGGATCGAAACTTATGCGGGTGAAACCGCAGGGCGCAGCTAGTAGACTATATTTTTAATTTTGGGCGTAATTACGCAAATATGTTATGACCCAATAACGCAAATATACATTATGACATCACAGGGTGGCAGGGACATCAATGCACAAACTGAAACCATTCAATATTCAATTTAAAAAAAATGCTGTTATCACTTGTAAACTAATAAACAACGTAATAATTTTATTATAATAAGTATAAATAAATTATTAATTTATTTATTATAATTATAATAAATTTGTTAGATTTTTTTTTTTTTCTTAGCATTATGCTGAGCGATGGCCGTTTTGCGTGAATGTGACGCATGTTTACCCCCAACTTGTTTTTTTGTGTGTTATGTCCTTTTTTCATGCGTCATGTTTGCCGCAAATAAATGCATTTTCTTTCTTTCTTTTTTTCTTCTTTCTTATTTTAAATATGACGTCACTCCTAGTTCATGAATACACATTGAAAATTTCGTTTCTACTTTCGCCAACGTCCATACTACGTTGAGTACACCGGTTCTCGTCCGATCACCGAAGTTAAGCAGCATCGGGCGCGGTCAGTACTTGGATGGGTGACCGCCTGGGAACACCGCGTGACGTTGGCTTTTTGCTTTTTTATGTGATTCAAACACAGAGGTCACAGTCTCTTTTAAAGTCCAGACATAATCTTGGTCAGATCTTGTGAAGACCATGTAGATTGGTGTCTGAAATGGTATTTTGAGGAAAGAACTACACAGATTGAGGCGGCGGCGGCGAGAATAGGTGGTCCACTTGATAGTTCATGGTCACAGTCGCCTATGGACGTCCGCAATACCAGAAGTATCACAGATCGCCATCAGTGGTAATACTGGTACTTCCCCGGACAAGTTCCTTCAAAGAACTTTACTACTAAATGTCTATGTTCACCTCTCCACCAACGATAGGGTAGGCAGAGTTGTCGTGTGGCTCTGCCTCCCCTCGCTGCAGTATCTTGGGTCGCCGCGGGTTTTTAGCGATGCCGCGACCTCGTCGGGCCGGATGGAATTCTTCCACTGAAATTGTTTTCAAAACATCTTGTAAGTTAATCGTTTTTATTACCACAATAAAACTGCGAGAAATAACAGACAAACTCGTTGATATTATATTATTATACAAGTATATTTTGCAAGTGTGAAAATAGACTTGTAGGTTAGGTATAGTCAATAAAAGGTTAGGTATAGTCAATAAAAGAGTAAGGCCCTTTGTACACGGACAGGTTTCTTTATTGTATCAACCGCGCCTTAGAAAAAACGTATCCGCCAACAATCTTCGATAGTGATCCATACAACACAGATGACCGTGCCTACACAAGGCGAGTAAATCGTAGTTCTTGTGACAAAATTACTCATGAATATGAACGACCACCTACACCATACAGCAGTGGTGGCGCAGAGGTAATGGCTCCGACTTACGAATCCTAGAATTCGTAAATTCAAACCCAGGCGTATTACTTCCTGCCGGGGTAGCGGGATCGTCCGAAAGGGTTACCGCTGCCCTGGTACATAAAGGGCTAAGGAAGGAACACGGGTGGGTTTTAGGCAGTAAGAGTCTGACACTCCCTTCTGCTCCACCCAGAGCGGGAGGAGTCATTTGATGATTTCCCATCCACAAAAAAAAAAAAAAAAAAAAAAAAAAAAAAAAAAAAAAAAAAAAGGCGTATTACTTTGTGTAATTTATTTTTGTGATGTAAAAATTGTGAGGAAACCGGCATGTCCTAGAACCAAACATTCGAAGACTTGTGACATCTACCAACCCGCACTGGGCCCGCGTGGTAGATTACGGCGTACTCCCTCTCATAGAGAGGAAGCCTGTGTCCTAGTGGGAACGTTATAGGCTAATTTTATGTATGAACGAATTTTACTCTGAGATATCTTGAAAAATATCAGAAATGGTTTACATATACATACGTGCGGGCGTAGGTTTGATGCACGCGACGTGCGTGCGCGGCATGTTGTTCAGGGCTGACAGTGCGCGTGCGCACGAAGGTATCACGCTCGTTGAGCCCTGCAATAAACACACACATATTAATTTATTTAAAAATAAAGTTTTATTAAGTACTAGCTTTTGCCAGCGGCTTCCCCGCGTGGAAGATGGGACTATTAGGATAAATAGTATCCAGGTTATATTAATTCCGATCCAGCCTGGCCCTTACTGCCCTTTCTCGGCGACGCCCTAACCCGAGGTCCGTACCCCACAGGGGGTGCCCTTAACGTGTAGTCGCGCAGTTTCTAAGTTTTTTGAGCCCTGGCTGGAGGCCGTAATTGATTGAGGCATCCACGGGCAAACCCGGTTGCTTAACCGGGCTATGATGTTCGTATGATGGTGTCGTCTGCTTAGATGGCAACATCATAGGTTGAATTGCGAGCTGCCATTACAAAAAAAAAAAAAAACAAACATCCGAACAGACCTTCCGCGTCTATAATATTAGCAGGATAGTATTATTATAAAGGAATAAACAATGTTTAGAAAATTGCTCCTAAGAGATTTTGGTAATTTTTACACAACTACCCAAAAATATGTTGATAAAATAAGTATACCAGCGGAGTAATTGTGCAACACAGTAACAGTACCAATGGCTTTCATTTTGACAGTTCAACAACATTCATTGCGTTATTTACGCTGTTGAGCAGAATTTTTTTTCGAACATATGAAGCAATGGATTAGCAATATCCTTCAAAATGATTCAGATTGAGATTAATAGTGTTACGCAATAAGGATTCTGGCTTAGGCTGGGTTTATGCGACTTTCACCTTCCTTTAGATAATTTATTTTGGAAGGTTTATGTGTATAAAACATTAATATTAAACTTAGATATAGCAAACACTACTCGAGGTTTCGTTAAAATGTTGTTGTTTAAACCACAACCTACCTTTGCGAAGGACATCTTAGTGATATCTATAAGCTTGTTGTGAGGAACGTTTTGTGCAGCGAGCGCCTTCAGTACTTCCTCAGACGACGGGTTCAGGCCTTCCATCTGAAAATTATTTTCTTTTTCTATTAGTTTGTTAGTTTGAACGCGCTAATCTCTGGAACTACCAGTCGGATTTGAAAAATTCGTTTCGCGCATCTTCTGGGCACGCTCGTTCCATCATAGACCTCATTAGTCGCTTTCCATCAGGCGTAATCGAGGTCAAGGAGCAGGCCCATTCAGCAATAAAAAAATAAAAAGGCTATTACATTATGCTCTGATCCTTAGGAGCTGAGCAAAAAAAAAAAAAAGTCAGCTACGCTAAGCGAAAATGACGTGATAACATGGGCAGTTGATGGAATGCGGCAGGGTTATAGGCCGGCCGCTTAACTCTCGCGTTGCCTGAGGTAGCGCGCGGTGCGGGAGGGGCGACAGTAGCCACAAGTAGTCGCCTCACTGAGCTCTCGCATCACCACGCCCTCCCGCACCGCGCTGCTACCTCAGGCAACGCGACATTTAACCGGTTGGCCTATAGTACTGAATAATTTAGTAAAGCAAAAATTCAGCACCCCGTGTTAGGGCTCCCACACATAAACACGATACGACGTCGCGTCGTAAAATCATTCTATTTACATAACAAAGGTGCCTCCATTCATTGTCAGATGGTGACCGTCAACGATTGTCCGGACGGCTGCTAGTGACAGACTTGGCATGTATCATGCTGTCTTGTATATGCTTGAAGGCGATATCACAACGTAATGGCATTGTCTGGCATTGGCATTGTACGACGCGCCGTCGTATCGTGTTTATGTGTGGGAGCCCTTACACGTTCGATTGATAATTATAATCATTTCATTTTGACAATAAACTCAATATTTTTAGTGTCGAGTAAACGAAGCAAGAAATAAAAGAAAAAGACCAAATATATGAAAAAGAATCAGCTGACCTCTATAACGACAATGGTGGCGGGATGCTTGAGCCGCAGGTGCGTGCGCAGGTCGGAGCGGATGCGGAAGCGCTTGGGGCAGCGGCCGCACGCCCACGCGCGCACGCCCGTGTGGATGAGGCGGTGGTTGCGCATGGCTGTGGACCTGGCGCCATGAGGGGATTACTCGCGAAAACACTTACATTTTTCTGTAGCTGCACATTTTGACTGCGACAACTTGGGATTAAAGGTTTACATTTGTCAGTGCCAAACTTACTTTAACACCAACAAATAAAGTTCAGTTCGCGCTACAATAAAAAAAACTGACTTGACTATTTAAATACTGTTTCGAATCTAAATAAAGCTGAAGCGTTTGTTTGTTTGAACGTGCTAATATCAATCTATACTAATATTATAAAGAGAAAAGATTTGTATTTTTGTGTGTGTGTATGTTTGTAATGAATAAACTAAAAACATACTGTGCCGATTTCAAAAATCCTTTCACGATTGGAAAGCTACATTCACCCTGAGTGACATAGGCTATATTTATTGCTAGAAAAGGTTAGGGATCCTTACTAAAACTTAAGTAACGTAACCAAAGGTGTAAAAAAAAGTGCCCTAAAACGTCTTTCGTCGCATGCGCCGCGGAAACTATTGATGATAGAACAAAAGTGTGTTCTACAGTGTGTAGGAGTAGGGTAGGAGTAGGGTAGAAGTAGGATAGGAGTTGGGTAGGAGTAATGTAGGAGTAGGTTAGGAGTAGGGTAGGAGTAGGGTAGGAGTAGGTTAGGAGTAGGGTAGAAGTAGGGTAGGAGTTGGGTAGGAGTAGTGTAGAAGTAGGTTAGGAGTAGGGTAGGAGTAGGTTAGGAGTAGGGTAGAAGTAGGGTAGGAGTTGGGTAGGAGTAGTGTAAGAGTAGGTTAGGAGTAGGGTAGGAGTAGGGTAGGAGTAGGTTAGGAGTAGGGTAGAAGTAGGGTAGGAGTAGGGTAGGAGTAGGGTAGGAGTAGGGTAGGAGTAGGGTAGGAGTAGGGTAGGGGTGGGGTAGTGGTAGGGTACGGGTAGAACACCACGCGAACGAAGTAGCGCCAGGCAGCTAGAAATGATTTATGTGGCAAAACAACGTTTGCCGGGTCAGCTAGTTTATTATATAATTTAATGGACATTACATAGGGACTTGTAGAGTGCATTTTTAGTCGAGAACTTGGAACTACCGGTCGGATTTGGAAAATTCTTTATGCATTTGATGGCCCAATTCTTGAGAAAGGTTATAGCCTGTACAACATCACGCTACGACCCATAAAAGCCGAGCAAATATAAAAGAATGAGAGAACTAAGTGAAAACGAAGTAATCGTGTGGGCGGAAAATGTGGCTGTCATTTATTATATTGTGGTGTCTTAAGACTTCCACGTGAATGGAGTCGCGGGCAGAAGCCGATGAAGACTGATGAACGCGAACCGCCGTGACCGAACGAGTGAGCAAGTGAACGAAAGAACGGGTGTACGTGAATCAGGTGAATGGCGCGAATTGAAACAAATTGCGTGGAGCTATGCAGGGGACTTGGAGCATTCTATTGCGGGCTGAAGCTAGTTACATTTTTATAAAGCGGTAGTCTATCTAAGAGATAACCATAACTTAGTCTGCACATAGCCTTGAGGCGACCCAAAATTAAGGTGCTTTTGAAAATTCAACCTTAGGTTTTGGAGAAAGTAGTTTCATTTTTGATTGGGAAAACTCAGGAGCTTCTACATAAAGTGTTAGCTAGTAACTAAATCAATGTGGCCACCTACTGAGCCCAAACCATACATAAAAAAAAAATACTTACTACAAAGTGAAAAATAACTTTAATTTTGGAAGTCGATGGCAAACAACGAAAAAGTCTTTTCAAAGTCGGTTAAAAAGCAACGAGGAACAGTACCATCGACGCGAAAAGAAGTAGAGGAAGAAACTAGTAACTCTTTTTAAACGAAATGAATGTTGTTTTCTTTTCTAATAACACCTTCTCACACTTACCTCCTGAACGCAACTCCGCAAACGTCACAAGGAAAGGGTCTCTCCCCTGTGTGTACCCTCAGATGTTCGTTCCGCATAGAAAGCGTCCGGAAGGCGTGTCCGCAGACCGGACACGCGTGCGGGCGGCGCGGACATGTGCCTTGTGTGCTCGATGCCTTGTTGCAGGATAAGCAGGACTCATCGTCTTTACTGTGGACTACTCTAGGGTGGGGAAAAGTGTGATGTAGTACTTGAAAATATAGCTTTAGCTCTTCAGGACCAGGGCTATTCGGAATTAGTGAAAATTTGTGTTACTTCGGAAACAGTAAAGGCACTCCACCACAGGCGCGTTATTATCGGTCGACAATATCGGATGTGTTATTGCGATAATGCGTCCCGATTCCTTGCCAAATCGTTGCGGTTTTGGGGTTCCGTACCCAAAGGGTAAACACGGGACCCTATTTCAAAACTTCGCTGTCTGTCCGTCCGTCTGTTTGCCACCAGGCTGTATCTCAAGAACCGCGATAGCTAGACAGTTGAAATTTTCACAAATTATGTATTTCTGTTGCCGCTATAACAACAAATACTAAAAACAAAATAAAATAAATATTTAAGGGGGGCTCCCATAGAACAAACGCGATTTCTTTGCCCTTTTTTGCTCGATATCAATAATGGCAACAGGTAGGCACTTGAAATATTCACTAAATACTCAGTTGTATTTTTACTTTAATAATAAATAATAAAATTAAAATAAAATAAATATTTAAGGGGGCTCCCATACAACAGACGTGATTTTTATAGATAATGGCACGGAATCCTTCGTGCGCGACTCCTACTCGCACTTGGCCGGTTTTATAATCCAATATTTCTAACGTATGCGTGAAACCAACACTACAGGCGTTATTAACACGTCCTAATACCAAATATTCTAAGAACTCGTTTCGGAATATCGCAGGACGGAGGAATGCAAGTCCTACTTCTATTGCGTCGTTATTATCACAGCAGAATACAAAATGTACTGAAAACAAATATCACAATAACGCATCCGATATAATCGACCGATAATAACGCGCCTGTGGGGGAGAGCCTCAAATTAGTAAGCTGTAAACGGTCGGAGCTTGGCCATGTGTGATTATGTGCATACAAAATGTAGCCTAGGCTAGCAATCTTTTCCTCTCTCAGTACAGTAGCAAAAAATGGAACCTATACCTTCATACGGTCACTTACTTGACGTGTTTGTGCAGATCAATCGCGTGCGTGAATGTGGCGTGACAATGGGAACACGCTCCGCCTGTGGATTCCGACTCTGCACTCGCATACATGCCTGTTTTAGACAGATAAAATCAAATCAAATAAAAGAAAACACAGTACTATTGCATGGAAATCAGCTAGACATTAATTGAATACAATGTTGATCTCGCTTTCCGAGCTATACAGGATAACTTTGATAGAAGTGAGTCGTCATCTGCCCAGCCTTTCCCCAACTATGTTGGGGTCGGCTTCCAGTCTAACCGGATACAGCTGAACACCAGTATTTTATATGGGGCGACTGCCTATTTGCCCTTTTGTCTGGTAAGCAAAGGACTCCCCTTTTTCCTTCCAAACCTCCGTCTTGTGCGATCTCCGGCCATGTTGACCCTGCAAACGTTATCAGATCGTCGCACCACCTTTGCCGTGGTCTACCTCGACGGTGATGTCCTCCCTCAGGCGTCAAATGAGTGATCTTTGCCCAACCTCCGGGTGCATCCGTGAGACATGTCCGGCCCGCTCCCAGTTCATAATTATGTGTAAAAAAATTAAAAGAAAAAAAAAAACTTTTAAAAAACAAGCTCTTATTACTTAAAAAGGCCTAAAAAGTTAAAAATAATTTAAACCTGATAATAAATAAATAAAAGCGTGTTACATTGTGTTCTAAATGTTCTTTAATGTTCCATCAAAATATAACACGCTTTTATTTATTCAGCCATTTCTGTCCCACTGCAGGGCAAAGGCCTCCCCTCCCTCCTTCCACTTGTCCCTATCCAGTGCTGTTAAACGCCAATTCTTGTGGAAAGAGTCGAGCTCGTCCCGCCATCTCATTCTATTTGTTATCAGGTTTAAATTATTTTTAACTTTTTAGTCCTTTTTACATACATACATCGCAAGTTAAATAAAAGCTTGTAATATTCTCACCTGGTTTAGTATAAGCTCGCGCAGTTCCATCGCTGTGTTCTTTCTTACGATGCTTGTACAAAGCTGTTTTGTTGGGCAACACCTCGTCACAATCCCGACACGGTATCCTAAACGAAGATGAATGGTATCCTTACATATGTATGAGAGACTGACCCCCAGTTACAGCGAAGCAAAGAGGTTAATTTACAAGCATTTTCTGCTTCAAGATCCAGCGGTTTAGGCTGCGCGTTATTCTGTCAGTGAATGAATCACTCAACTCAGCCTATCGCAGTCCACTGCTGGACATAGGCCTCTCCCAGGCTGCGCCACAACACCCTGTCCTCCGCCTTCCGCATCCAGTCTACCCCAGCCACCTTCTTTAGGTCGTCCGTCCCTCTAGCTGGGGGACGTCCCACACTACGCTTGCCGGTACGCAGTCTCCACTCCAGGGGGCCTACTCCGAAGTGCAAAGTGCGAATGTTCGGATCGGACCGACACATGGCCGAACCGAATATTATTGAAAAATGCGAAAAAAGTTCGGATCGGCTCAGTGGGGTGGGACCATAATCAATATTCGAAAGAGTGTTGGATCGGAACCGACCGAACCAAATAGTAACTTCGTAGCAGGAAACGGGCGAACATTCGGCCGATACTACTTCGGAGTAGACCCCCAGGATTCGTCTGCTCCACCGGCCATCGGTCCTTCGACAAACATGGCCAGCTCATTGCCACTTCAGTTTGCTTTCTCTGCAAGCTGTGAGTGAATGAATAAATGGATTTAATTTTTATTAAGTAAATTAAGGATACCTATAATCATCTCTGTTGCTCTTGTTGGTGGTTCCAGGGTCGTCAGCTCCAGACTTGCCGTGCACCTTCTTACGATGATACGCCAGGCCCCAACTGTGCCACATAAAAAATGTTCTCAGTGGATATTTGTAATTAAATATGGAGTTAAGGGGATGCCTCACTTGCTTAAGATTAAAATATCGAAAGTTAAGAAATGTTAATTGAATTAAGTTATTATACCCTGTCCATTACGTCAACCGTTTTTTGACAGCTGTCTTAGAACGTACATATTCCAGATTACGTAAAAGTTAGCTTTAAATTTGTGTAAATCATATTTCCTTCATGCAGCGGGCGTTCGCCTGCGACTGAGCAATTTCACGGTCAATTTTAGTTACCCGACGCATGCGACCTGGCGCTGCAAAACAAAAGTCGAAACTTACTCTACTTTGGATCTTGAGATTTTAGTCACCTGCGGCCGTATAGCCGTATTGCCATTTAGTCACCTGGGGCCGTATAGCCGTATTGCTATTTAGTCACCTGCGGCCGTATAGCCGTATTGCCATTTAGTCACCTGCGGCCGTATAGCCGTATTGCCATTTAGTCACCTGGGGACGTATAGCAGTATTGCCATTTAGTCACCTGCGTCCTTATAGCCGTATTGCCATTTAGTCACCTGCAGGCGTATAGCCGTATTGCCATTTAGTCACCTGGGGCCGTATAGCCGTATAGCCTTTTAGTCACCTGCAGCCGTATAGCCGTATTGCTATTTAGTCACCTGCGGCCGTATAGCCGTATTGCCATTTAGTCACCTGCGGCCGTATAGCCGTATTGCCATTTAGTCACCTGCGGCCGTATAGCCGTATTGCCATTTAGTCACCTGCGGCCGTATAGCCGTATTGCCATTTAGTCATCTGCGGCCGTATAGCCGTATTGCCATTTAGTCACCTGCGGCCGTATAGCCGTATTGCCATTTAGTCACCTGTGGCCGTATAGCCGTATTGCCATTTAGTCACCTGCGGCCGTATAGCCGTATTGCCATTTAGTCACCTGCGGCCGTATAGCCGTATTGCCATTTAGTCACCTGCGGCCGTATAGCCGTATCGCCATTTAGACGCGCTTTAGACCCTGTGTAAAAAGCCCGCGTATGGGTCGTCTTTACCCAGCCTTGCCAATTCATTTATGAAAATATTATGTATGTAAGAAAAAATCAACATCTTTTTAATAAAATAAGTGATAGACATAATTTTAATACTAGAAATAAAGATAAATTAGATCAACCTTTTTTCAAATTATCTAAAGTACATACATCTTTTATGGGGTACTGTGTTAAATGTTACAACAAAATACCTTGTGAAATATTGCAATTAAATGAAAGAAAATTTAAAACTTATATTAAAATTACACTTTGTAAGCAAGGAAATTACAAATTAGAGGATTATATCCAAGATAAGAACTAAAAACTCCATAGGACAATCTCTAGTCTAGACAAAATCAAACTGGTTGCTAATGTAATTGTATATTTATTTTTTCTTTGACATTGTTTTACATTCTGTAATTACTTGGGGTCACACCCGGACTTATTACTCCTTATTTATTTATGAAAATCGTCTAATTTTGGAATGTTTGTGAATATGTGAGCACCATGTATCTATCACATAGTTAATTTATATGTCATGGTTTCATTTATCCTTTTTAATTATTTTACCTATTGTGGTATAGTAATTTTATTTTTAGGTGCATCGTCTTCACATATAATTATATAATTAATGTATGCAAAATATTGTAAAACATTTTAAAAGAGTAACGGTGGAGTTTCTTTCCCATTCTTCTCCATACGAAAACTACCTTTTGGAAGGGGCGACAAGAATCAATTTTATTTTAAGTTTATTTTTGACGTTCAAAAGTGCCTTTTATGTGCCTATTTGAAATAAATGATTTGACTTTGACTTTGACTTTGACCAGCACTGCGAACCATTAGGCTGACAAAAATAATAATAACTAATAAAAAGGTATATCTTACCTGTTTGGAAAGGTAAGATCGCACTGGTTACATTTGTACAGAAAATTTTCATTCGCGTGTTTCATGCGTCTGTGTACTTGTAGGTACGTCCAGTGTAGGTACGAGCGGCCGCAGTCCTAAGGAATAAACATTAAGAACCTGAGTTACTGTCTCTGGAGAAGGACCATCTACAGAAATAAAACTGTATTTGTATAACGTTTTTTTTAAAAACGTTGCCCCACACTAGGAATTTCTCCTGTATCGTGGGTGCGTTTACAAACATTTAAACCCACATACACAAACAGCCAGACCCGGAACAACTAGTTGTAGATCATACAAATTTTGTTCCGTACGGGAATCGAACCCGCGAAACGCAGCGCAGCAGTCATTTACTTAACCACTGCGCCAACCGTGCCGTCAACTTATTTCTATAATTATCTGCTAGATCAAGTTATTATGAGAGCAGTGGTGGCCAGTGGTAAAGGCCGCGACTCGTTCGATCTTCTCTCTCTGTCAAGTAAAGGCAACCCTGCCCAGTTCAGGAGGCCTACTGTCTTAATCCGTGTTGTAGGCTTGTAGGCCATGATGATCGAACCCTAGCAGGCGCTTTACTTTGCGAAATTTATTTCATCACCACTGCTCTCAAAACGGTGAAGGAAAACATCGTGAGGAAACCGGCATGTCTTAGAACCAAAAATTCGAAGACATGTACTGTTTTCGTTTTTGACAAGCCATCGGCTCCTTTCACTTCTGTGTTACCTCGCATAGGAAGTGTTTGACGACAGGAAAGTCGCCGTATCCCAGTATGCCGGTGGCAGAGCGTGTAGAGGAGTCAGCATCAGCTTGTGCGGGGCCGTCGGCTTGTTTTTTAGCGTCGGCTAGTGAGCGTTTGTAGAAGCCGTGGGTTGTTTTGTGGGTTGTGCATCTGGAGACAAGAAGACATTCATGAAGTACCGAAAAAAAAACCAACGATATGGGTCCCAAACTTTGCAAAAATGAAAGTTGTTTTGTTAACATTCAACCCCCCAGAACTATTAATACATCCTTGTTTATACACAACACAAGTGTTACTGTTTGTAGACTTATGAATGTATTAAATTAAAGAAATAAAACTTTATGAATGAACTGCAAAATCGATGCATTGTGTTATTTATTAGATATCTGACAGGGCAACCTTTATTTCATATCGTAGTAAACTCGTTTTGCAAAAGCTAAACCAATGTTTTAATAAAAAATAACTCATTATAGAGCAGTGGTATCCCAGTGATAATGAGCGCGACTAACGAGTTGTAGGTCCACACAGGTTCGAACCCAAACAGACACTTTTTTTTTTTTTTTTAGGATTGGAAATCATCACATGACCCCTCCCGCTCTGGGTGGAGCCGAAGGGAGTGTCAGACTCTTACTGACTAAAACCCACCCGTGTTCCTTCCTTAGCCCTTTATGTACCAGGGCAGCGGTAACCCTTTCGGACGATCCCGCTACACCCAAACAGACACTTTACTTTGTGTAAATTGTTTCATCACCACTGCTCTCAAAACATGTCCTAGAAACAAAATTCGAAGACATGTGACATCCACCGACCCGCACACGGCCCGCGGGCTGGATACCCGTTACCTCTCACAGAATAAGAAATATAAATAGTTAACAAACCTGGAATAAGTAGCAAAGCTAACTTTACAGATGTGGCAGGTGAAGGGATTTTTGACTCCTTTGTGTATCGCGCGGTGCGTGTTCAGACCGCTCTCCAAATAAAACACACTGGAACAAAACAAATTAACATAATATGACGACTGTAGTTTTCGACGGGGTAGGCAGATGTGTATAGGGATACACAACTTTCGCAAGTTTTTTTTTTTTATTATCTTTTTTTTTTTTTTTTAAACGTTTCCCCACACTAGGAATTTCTCCTGTATCGTGGGTGCGTTTACAAACATTTAAACTCACATACACAAACAGCCAGACCTGGAACAACTACTTGTAGGTCATACAAATATTTGTTCCGTGCGGGAACCGAACCCGCGACACGCAGTGCAGCAGTCAATCACTTAACCACTGCGCCAACCGTGCCGTCGTTCCGTGCGTTCGTGCCGTCGAAGTTAAGTTATAAGTACCTCGTTATAGGAGAAGAGCCTATCACCATAAAAATTCAAAGAAAGTTACAGGAACAAAACGCGGCTGCAAAAGAATCAACTAAAAAGTTCACAACGAGAAGATCAATTTTCAAGCAGTTGGTGGCAGTTATTTTAATTTATTTATTATTTAGGGCTATGCCGGTATTTTTAAGAACGTTCACATTTTAATCTCAGTCTCAATCTGTCAAAAATACCTCTAGTTTTCATGCATTTTTTTTTTCTACTTTACTTGTCGCCGAGATGAGATTGCGACTAGATTTTAACCGGTTTTGCGAATGCGAATTAACTTTGATTGCTTGAAAAGTGATCTAAATATTACCGTTTTCCGGGACAGTTTGGTTAAACATTGTGTTATACAAACACCCTTATCAAAGCTAACTCGGCCCTTGATAGATAATACTTAGTACATAGTAATAAATACTAACTCTTCACAATACTCGCAGCGGAACGCCTTCTCAATCTCGACCACCCTTATCAGAGCGCGCGCTTCGTCAGCTAACTGAGACAGGAGGTGCTCGCCCATTTCGTTCGACACTTGCCGTTTGATCGGCTTTGATAGCTTCGGAGATTCTGGACGACAAACACGTAAAATAATTAGATAAACATTGTGAAATTATGAAAATACGCTTGCCGCTGTCGGTCCGTAGATGGGTGATCTTTGCATAGGTGCATCGTCTTCACATATAATTATATAATTAATGTATGAAAAATATTGTAAAACATTTTAAAAGAGTAACGGTGGAGTTTCTTGCCCATTCTTCTCCATACAAAACTACCTTTTGGAAGGGGCGACTAGAATCAATTCTATTTTACTGTAATTTTTGACGTATAAATGTGCCTTTTATGTGTCTATTTGAAATAAATGGTTTGACTTTGACATATCGAGACCCCTCCGTGCCTCGGAAAGCATGTTAAGCCGTTATTCCTGGTAAACCCAGCTGTCATTCCTGGATATTTCTTTGGCAGTCGTTACGGGTCGTCAGAAGCCAGAAAGTCTAGACAATAAGTCTTACCAAGGGGTACCCTGTTACCCAGTAATTGGGTTTTGGAGGTCAGATAGGCATAGACATAAGTTTAATAATTTTAATAAGGTAAACTCACCAATTATCTGTACAGTATGTCTGACAAGTCCACTGGTAGGCGACAACTGTACTGACACCTCTTCCGCTTCCTCTTTTAATTCGTTTGCGAAAGCTTCGATACATTCTGTCGATTTTGATGCGTGTTCCTAGGGAAAGACGACATTTTACAGAAAGTATTAAAAAATGAAATAGCTTGCGTTATGTGACTGCCAACAAACTGTTTTGCAGACTGCCGACAAACTGTTTTGCAGTTTGGCAGATTTTTTATATATTATTTTTATACAGATTTTGAATAATAAAAAATAAAAAAAAATGTATTAGAACTATTTATTTATTTACCATTTATGTACACACATATATAAACAGACAATGAAAAACAGAACAAAAAAAATAGTTAAGGAGGGGTATTAAAAAAAGAAAAGGTATTAGGACTGACTAGATCTACTACGGAGACTGAATATAATATGGTATTTCTCCTCAGAAGATTTTTTTATAAGCCCGTACTGTCCCACAGCTGGACAAAGGTCTCCCTCCTCTGACCTTCCACATCTCCCTGTCCTGACCTGCCAAGAACCAATCTTTGTTAAAGAAGTCCAGCTCATCCTGCCAGTTTCGTCTAGGCTGCCCCAGTGACATACTCGTCTTTAAATTTTATCAGATAAGAACCATTTTAACAAGATACCGTTCCCACAGGACTCGTTCGTTTGCAAATATTTGATCGTGGTGTTAATTCGAGTGTGAGCCCAGCCATTCAGGGGTCATTAAACATCCATTATCGCGTAACCATGTAAACGTTCGCTAAAAAAAATAATTTTCACAAACAAATGCTCGTGATGGTTTGAACACACCAAAAAACTGATACTGTTTTATTTTTACTTTCAACGTAGATAAATAACCAACCTGTGCATGCCGATGATCTCTAAAGGCCCTCGTGCAGACCGCACAGACGCGCACAAGCCTCGGCGCCAACTCCTCTTCGTGCGCGCGCACATGCATACGCAAGCGCGAGCGACGGGTTAACTGCTTCAGGCATATGTGGCATTGGAAGGGTTTTATCTGCGAGGAGAAATATTCAAGCCCTTAACTTTTGGATCATAACAAATTAAGGTAAAAGACAAGATGGTTTTTGTTGTTCCCGACGTTTCCACTGACACCCGTCGAATAAATATTTGTTTGTGAACTATGCTAAAACTGACGATTATATAATTTTACCTGTAAATGCGTCACTCCATGTTCATCTAGCGTCTGTTTGTCTAAAAACCGCTTGTTACATGTGACGCACGCATATCGTCGTGTGTCTGTGTGCGTGCGACTGTGCTTTGTTAGGGTTGCCCTGAGAATTAAATGTTTGAAATAAATATATATAAATGATAATCTCTATTGAGAAATACACAACTTATTAGGTAAAATACACTGACGTATATTATACAAGTACGCTAGACATCATACTATCGATGACAAAATGAAGACATTTGATTTTCGCCATTTTGGCGCTGATAGCAACGTGAGCGTCCGAGGAACTAATATTTTTGATAGAGTTTTACAAAATGCACATACTCTCATGATGAAAATTTTCTAAATATCTTGTAGTTAACACAAAAACGTCATATTCCATGATTTAGACCTAAATCGTAGGAGACGTACCAAAACAACGACGACCATTTGCAATAGTGTGACAATTTTAGTTCCTGAGACGCTCGAGCTTGAATCGGCACAAAAAACTACTGTCACTTCGTAAAGTATATTTAGTCTAGCGTACTTGTTTATTAGAGGTCAGTGGTAAGTTAAGAATCCTGGCATGACTATGACATCGATCTTAGCTAGATGGAGTCGACATTTCCTATCTGACTACCCCTGAGAGAAAATGGCGTGTAGCGGCATCTACACCGCCAGATGCGAACTACAAATCGCACTGACGTCACGCAAAATCCTGCATCGCGCAAGCAGAGTTTACCACGCAACTAGCACATATACAACGTCCCGACATCAATCGTCGGGCAGTAGCCCACCAGACACTACGACACCCGTCTGGTCGGAGGATCCTCCCTTTTCTATGGAGGATGAGTGAACTTTACTCTATTCCTTATGCCTCTGTAAGTGAAACAAACTCCGGAGTCAGTCTACAAAATACAGGGTTAGCATCTCCAGACTAGCCTTTTGAGGATAGTACCAGAAACAGTTTGAGTGAACCTGTCTCAACAGACGACACGTGCATCAGCTATCGTGAGCTCAACCATAGCTTAGGGAGCTCGAGGATCCGACACACAACAACCACCACCAGTGGGGGGAGCATAAAATATGGCTTAAAGTTTGGGGCGTATACACAGTTACATTTTGATCGTTTTAATCCTTAGAAGGGGTCATTGTAATTATCATTATGAAGCACTTTTACTACGGGACCAACCCTGAAATCGTGATCCATAGATTTATGTTCGCATAATAATGTATGGATCAACTGATTTTTTTTCACGATTTCAGGGTTAGTCCCGTAGTAAAAGTTGTTCATAATGATGAGTACAATGACTCCTTTTAAGGATTAAAACGATCAAAATTTAACGGTGTATAGGGTGACTGGTATTTAGTGCCCGATCCTGAAACACATGATTGTACTCATCGTAACAAAGAACTTTCATAAAGAAATTAATGAATTTAATTTATCAAGCGCATGACCCCTCAATCACCGCAATAGAATATTGAGTACTTAACAAGAATAATACACTATCAGCTGTAATTTAATTTAGTTATTAAACCCTTTTTAGAAACAAAACTATTCCACTTTTACCATGCATTAGTCTTTTTCATTAATTTAACAACCGTCACCCTATCTATATACGTCCTTTTTTAGGGTTCCGTACCCAAAGGGTAAAAACGGGACCCTATTACTAAGACTTCGCTGTCTGTCCGTCCGTCTGTCTGTCACCAGGCTGTATCTCAAGAGCCGCGATAGCTAGACAGTTGAAATTTTCACAAATTATTTATTTCTGTTGCCGCTATAACAACAAATACTAAAAACAAAAAAAATAAATATTTAAGGGGGGCCCCCCATACAACAGACGTGATTTTTATAGATAATGGTACCCTTCGTGCGTGAGTCCGACTCGCACTTGGCCAGTTTTTTTTTTGGTACAGTGCAAAGTAGTACTCCTGTAGTTTAAAAATAATTTTAATAATGATCTTTAAATTCAATCGGTACCTGAGGAAGAAAGTCTTCCCGCAGCCCTCGACGGGACACTGCCACCTCTTCTGCTTGTCGTGCTGGAAGTGCACGTGGTCGAAGAGCTCCGTCTCCGTGGCAAAGGTGGCGTCGTCACACTCGGAGCAGGAGTAGCGCCCGTCTGACCGGGCTTGGTTTGATGTTTCGTGGAACTGCCTGGGAGGAGAGGGTATACGCTCTACAGTTTATTCGCGTATATCTCTATTTTTTTAAATTTCGGCAACCAATCCACCGCATCGCTGTGCATCGCCCGCCCGAGGTATTACTTAATTTTCGCTTAGCGTTCTTTCTGACATTTTGCCCGGCTCCCAAGGGTTGTAGCGTGATGTTAACAAGCTTATAACCTTCCTAAGACTTATGATAAATATGACTTTTAGTAATAAATTATAGGTGTGACTACGACCATCATTAAACACAGTAAGTAATCAGTTTAGGTTGTAGAGGCCAAATAGGCAGTCACTCCATTTAAATTACTGGTATTCAGCTGCATCCGGTTAGACTGGAAGCCTACCCCAACATAGTTGGGAAAAGGCAGGCAGGATCATGAAGTAATCAGTTTAATTTTCGTGGAATCTAAAATGTTTAGGATCACGGAAGTACGTACAATTATTATCTTTAAAACACTTACATATGAAACTTGAGCCTAACTTTGGACGTGAAGGACTCGTTACAGTTGTGGCAGGTCACCACCTGAGGGTTGGAGGTCGGTTCCCGGCTGCGGCGTTTACGAGGCCGCTGCAATATAAAAAAAGACAAAGACATCAAAGCTCAATCTTAATAAGACGTATTTATAATATTACATTACATCAAAGGGAGGAGACTGTTTTTTTTTTTTTTTTTTTCTTCAGGATGGGAAATCATCAAATGACCCCTCCCGCTCTGGGTGGAGCAGAAGGGAGTGTCAGACTCTTACTGACTAAAACCCACCCGTGTTCCTTCCTTAGCCCTTTATGTTCCAGGGCAGCGGTAACCCTTTCGGACGATCCCGCTACCCCGGCAGGCTTCATCTCCTCACGCCTCAGCCGCCGAGGGAGACGCTCCGGGCGTCGGGAGCCGCGTGACGACTCCCGGCCACCGTAGGCGCGGGCCTGCGGGCGGAGAGCAATGGGTAGCTCTCCGTCCGATCAGGACCAGGCCCGTGCCGGACGGCGCGTATGTGTTCCACGCGCGCCTCAAAGAGATGTCAGCGTAGTTGACGGGGCCCGACAGGGCCGAAGCCTGCCGGGGTAGCGGGATCGCCCGAAAGGGTTACCGCTGCCCTGGTACATAAAGGGCTAAGGAAGGAACACGGGTGGGTTTTAGTCAGTAAGAGTCTGACACTCCTTTCTGCTCCACCCAGAGCGGGAGGCGTCATTTGATGATTTCCCATCCTCAAAAAAAAAAAAAAAGGTGGCTCTGGAAAAGGATGCCTGGAAGGATTTCGGGAAGGCCTTTGCTCAGCAGTGGGACAAAGTGGGCTTAATAAAAAAAAAATGCCTGTCAGGTCTCAAACCTACGACCTACAACTCATAAGGCGCAGCCGTTTCAACTGCTTATCCTACACTTACACTTCTGGGAATACAGACTGAATATTATGTTTTATTTAGTACAATATTTGTGTTACTTACTATAGTAAGAAGATCATTGTCCATTGACGTATCACCTGGCCGAGGGCGTCCTTGAGCTCTCTGGGACAAAATTATTTATTTATTTATTTATTTTACCATTTATGTACACACATATATAAACAGACAATGAAAAACAGAACAGAAAAAATAGGTAATTATATGGTACAATAGCATCATAATTTGAAAATACAAAGTCAACAAATTAAATTATCTGGCAAAATTTCACGAAAATGACAGTTTTAGATATCAAAATCTAAAGTCATTTATTCTTCAAATCAGGCTGAAAATCAGCACTTTTTGAACGTCAAAATTACATAAGACAGTCCCCCGAAAATGCCCACCCTTCACCACTTCCTAGTGCTTTCGCTGGAAAGAAGAAGTGGCGAATAAAACTCTCCAGCAGCACACCTGTCTGTTTAGTTAGTTAGAAAATACTTGATTCTATACAATAGTAGGTATGCAAAGGAATTAACATTTCGGGACACGGAAATTAAATTAGCCGGCAAAGCTTCACAGAAATGACAGTTTTAGATATCAAATAATCGATACCCGACTTTGATATTGTAAGTTCTCAATACTTTAATTATAGTTTAGTTTTATTTCTTTTTCTGTGCTTGAATGTATGCAAAATAAAAAGGATTTCCTTCTAAGTTATGATTATTTATTCGTTTATTTATTTACACAAAATAAAATATGAAACAGAGTCATGTTTTTATAGTAGTACGTATGATTATTTATTTTTTTACAAAAAGGGTATGACTTTGACACACGAACACAACCTCACGAACACACAAACTCAATCCAAGTAATTAATTTTCGATTAAAATTATGTACTTATCTGTTTGCAAATTCTTATATAGATTACTTACTTATCAACTATTATTCTGTATTTCTGTAGTACTGATTTAATTATTTAGGCCTCTATTGTTTGGCACCTATTCTTGCATTATAATAATCGAGGGGAATGGTGCTGATGCCTAGTTCGGGTACAGACGCTAATCTCTTTACCTAAACTGAAATTGTTGCCACATTGCCATTTAAAAGTGTTTCACAATGTTTATATTGTTGTATGTCAATGAAATCTGGGGGAACTTCGGCTTCTGAGATACAGGCTTCTTGCCTAGGTTAGAAGTCAGATGTTTCGACCTTAAACTGTGTCACTGCTGTACAACTTAATCCTAAGACTTCTCCTTGTACTATTTGGTTTTTATGTGTGTACAAATAAAAGATTTTTATATAAAAAAATTAAAAAAAGCAGTACTAGTTTTTGGAAATAAACTATTATTATCATATTATTATTTATAAAATTTTAAGAAACTATATCTTCTTGGGGTCATTTTATAGACGAACAACCAATTGCAATCGTGCACCTAGCTTCTGACGTTTCATAAGTGAAATAAAATATTTTTATTTTGAACAGGAAAGAAATAAGAACACGTACCTTCAAGAAGTCTTCTTCAGTAGGTATACATATAAGGTTGTCCTTGGACTTCCGCTTCTGGTTGCGTCTTCTACAGCGATGGCTTGACAGGCCATCTGCGTTCGTGAATATCTGACTGTGTGCCAGAAAAAAAATAAATAAGTGCCAAAGCGTCTGCTGGAAGCATAGAACCGGTCGAAGTGGCGGTGCTTGGGGGAGGCCTATGTACGGCAGTGGACGTCTTTCAGCTGAAATGAT
Source organism: Apamea epomidion (assembly GCA_947507525.1). Lineage (NCBI taxonomy): Eukaryota > Metazoa > Arthropoda > Insecta > Lepidoptera > Noctuidae > Apamea > Apamea epomidion. The sequence continues at coordinate 8,927,823 of OX382252.1, read as the reverse complement.
TTTGGTTAATATGGCACATTCAGTTTTAGCAGATGTGGGTGGAAACGCCGGGAGGGAACGTCTTGGAAGGACATAATGCGTAGGTTCAGGTGCGTAGTACCAAGTGTAGAAACGCGCTGTGAATGTTTGTGTTAGCGTAACTCTCGACACCGTCCGAGACAATGCGGATGTCGGAAGTGTGTGTGTGTGTGTGTGTGTGTGTGTGTGTGTGTGTGTGTGTGTGTGTGTGTGTGTGTGTGTGTGTGTGTGTGTGTGTGTGTGTGTGTGTGTGTGTGTGTGTGTGCGTGTAATGTGTTGACGCTACTCGTCTTCACGCACAAATTCGCAGCATGTATTCTTTAAAAATAAAAACAAATTTACTTACCCGCAATTAAAACATGTTGGTGTCTTTTCAGATTCACAATCTTGCCCATCTTTTTTAACCTGAAACGAATAATAATCTTGAATAGGATGTATTCTTGTGTTTTATTGACATTTCCGGGGCTAGTTATCCCGTATGTTGCACCTGCCATGTTTTGTCTCTGCATCACCCTAAGGTTGACTGGTAGAAAATGCCTCGCCTTTGTACAGTATTTTTTTACCTGTGCTTTTAGCATGGTGCAGGAAGTGGCGCCATCTAGTTTTGTTACGAAGTTACTGGAATCACCGAAAAGGTCGAATAAGAGTGACACTGGCTGGTGACTATCACTCTAGCAGAGCGTCGCGTCGATGGTTGCGTGGCGGCTGTCTTCTGATGACAGAAGTAATAGAAATATGTCAAGGGAGCCGCTGTCATACCACGTCCACGACGAACTGCTATATTCCGGTACAATTCTGATGATATTGAAGCTCCTAGCACTGATACGATGACCTGACCACTTCTGGTAAAGGTCATCCTGCGTTAAGCATAAACAGCTTATAACATTCCTACTTGACTGCTGGGACTCAGTTTTGACTGTAACACTATAAAGGTACTCTTATAGCTGATGAGTATCAAAAGGTCGGATAGCATGTAAATTGTCAAGCGATTTTGAACCATGTGTTGTCCACTTATAAGTGTCAAGTTGACCTGCCCTGCAAACGATTACGGTGCGGGCCCTGGTTTTTTACCTTGGCACTGCAGAGTAATTTCTGCAGCTCCTGTGTGGCTTCGGCATCAGCAGTCTGAACGATCCAGATCTCATCCTCACTGCTGTCCAGGCATTCTTGCTTTACCTCCGTTTTTATGATGGGTGGCTCCGTCTGTGTGGTTGGTTGTTATTTGTATATTTCAATGAATTAGGTAGAACGAACCAAGCTAAGGGCCACTTGCACCATCAATCACTAAACCCACGTTCGCAAGGGATTTTCAACTCTCATCGTTGATCCGAGCGTTGAAAATCCAAGAGAGTGCATCCAAGCGCGTCGAAAAACACACTGTTGGATTTTCAGCTCTCGGCGCTCAGCAGAGCGTTGCAAATTCAGTGCGCCCAAAAAAAAAACGATCGTGCGAACTGAACCTGAGCTAAATTACATTTAGCGCTAAAACGTATTTAAAGCATCATTCTCATCATCAGCTTTAAGCCGTTGAAAAAACAGAACGATTTTTAAATACGTTAACGTTAAATGTGTTTATAGGCCGACCGCTTAACTCTCGCGTTGCCTGAGGTAGCTGCGCGGTGCGGGAGGGGTGATAGTTGTCACAAGTTGACAAATCCCTGAGCTCTCGCATCACGTCACCACACCCCTCCCGCACCGTGCTGCTACCTCAGGCAACGCGACAGTTAAGTGGTTGGTCTATAGTGGTTTGTGGCTAAAATTATACATATATAGCTATTATAGGTACTATTCATTTATTTAATACCTACAAATTATTTTAATGACGAAAGTATGTATTTTCAAATGATTATGATGAGTACATGATCTTAAAAATACTTTAGATGAAGAAAAATGATTCAAACTAAATGATTATTTCAGAACTCAGTGCTCAAAATAAAGGCGGTGGCAGGGACATCGACGCGGAAACTGAAGCCATGAATTCAGCACATGATTCTAGACCCCAGCGTAGAAATCTTTCTTCGGTTCAGCCTACAGCAGTCCACTGCTGGCCATAAAATCAAAATCAAAAGTCTTTTATTCAAATTAGGCTGAGAATAAGCACTTTTCGAACGTCAAAATTACAAAAGACAGTCCCCCAAAAACGCCCACCCTTCACCACTTCCTAGTGCTATCGCTGGGAAGAAGAAGTGGCGCAACAAACTCCCCAGCAGCACAGCTGTCTGTTCAGTTAGAAAACACTTGATTGTATACAATACTAGGTACCTTTGTTCAGTAATAATTAACATTACAAGACCAGAACATAAAATTAAATTATTTGCCATATGTCAGCCAATAGACCAACAAATATAATAAAAACTATACGTACTCAAGCTAAAAAATAATTAATTAAAATTAAAATATAAATAAAAACTTACTACCCAAATAAAAATCCTCCAGGCATAAAGGGCGTGACAGCTTACATATTTATGCATTGCTGGGTTCTGTTCACATAGCTGTCACTTGAAGTCACAAATGATAAACTAAGACCATCGAAGTGTAGCGGGATCGTCCGAAAGGGTTACCGCTGCCCTGGTACATAAAGGGCTAAGGAAGGAACACGGGTGGGTTTTAGTCAGTAAGAGTCTGACACTCCCTTCTGCTCCACCCAGAGCGGGAGGAGTCATTTGATGATTTCCAATCCACAAAAAAAAAAAAAAAAAGACCATCGAAGTAAAATAAATAAATAAGTTAATAACAATATCCTGTCAGTAAGCTAATCCTGGAGAAAGAACATAAACATTGGCGCCGATTCCCTTGTTCACAAACTAAACTAAATTTAAGTTCAGTGCATCTTTTTCTTTCTATTTCATTAAGAAAAGGAGAGAAGATAAATATTAGTCCTGTCAAATTTGTCAGCGCGTGACGTAAATTGACGTATTTTTAGTAGCCATGTTTTTAATCACGTCTAAACTGTCTATGGAGTATCTTAATTTGACAGGACTAAACTAATATTTTATCTTCTGTCCTTTTCTTAATGAAATAGAAAGAAAAAGATGCACTGAACTTAAATTTAGTTTAGTTTGTGATCAAGGGAATCGGCACCAATGTCTTGCGTTAAATTAGGGTGACCAACTATTCTTATCGTGTAAGTAGTCGTTGATGGAATAGTATACCTTTGAACAAAGGTTGGATTTTACTTGAGCTTTAAACGCATTTAAAGGCAAGTCTAGCAAAGAAGAGGGTATCTTGTTATAAAAGGTTATAATATCAAGCCCAACAAATGAGTTATGATGGCCATAGGACATAGGCCTGTTTACCGTCGGTAATAAAAACAATCTGCTGTTTCACAGAAAAGTGCAATAGCTACGCGGTGAAAATGTATGGAACAGCATTTATTTTTAATATACTGAATCCATGGTAACAGGTAGAAAGTCGATGAAATCCTTGCCACCCTGCATAATCTAGAAATGAGAAGAAAACTAATTCTATGAGATTCTATGCACTATTGAACGTTTTTACTAGTTTATTCAGAATTAGAATTAAATGTACCTACACAGGATGGCAATTTAGTCATCTGCATCCTTCAAGGGGGTGAATATACCCGTCATTTTAAACAACTTTCGCTACGAAACTTTTATGCGATTCGTGAAAAAAAAACAACACATTCCTATACAACTTCTTTTTTTTACAATTTTAGTTTTTTTTTTTTTTTTTAAACGTTGCCCCACACTAGGAATTTCTCCTGTATCGTGGGTGCGTTTACAAACATTTAAACTCACATCAACAGCCAGACCCGGAACAATTACCTGTAGGCAATACAAATATTCGTTCCGTGCGGGAATCGAACCCGTGACACGCAGCGCAGCAGTCGATCGCTCAGCCACTGCCCCAACCGTGTCGTCATGCGAGTTGTGAGTTTCATAGCGACCAGTTGTATAACGTGTAGAATTACCCTCTTAACGGATGCTGATGACTAAGGGACTAACAATTTTGTATACAATGCGTACGCATCCGTTCCGCTTTACGGATGCGTACGCATTCCATACAAAACCGTTGTTTTATATGGACAAAAGCTGCACAGACCTGAATAAGTGTGGTTAGTCCCTAAATCGCCACCCCGTATATCAACTTATACCTAATTCATAAAAACTTTAAAATATGAACTACTACATAGAAGATTGACAGTTGTCTATAACTAACCACCTCGGTTTTAGAATCAGCCTTAACTTCATCCGACGTCTCATCCTCTAAAATTTTTACGAAAAAACAATACGTTATTAACGAATACGAAAATAGTGGGAGAAGGCTAGGTGATATTCTAAATACCTTTTCTATCGCCATCTCCCTTTTTACTAGAACTTCTAGTGCGAGTTGCAATGGGTGATGATCGTGCTTTAGCAGATGAAGATGCTTTTGATTTTGTCTCTTCGTCATCTAAATAGATAAAAGTTAATACTGCTATCAAATCGAAAACAGTTTTGAAGGCAACTTTGGTAGCAGAGATAGGTCTATGATGATAAATAATGGTGAAAAATAAGGACTTAGGCGCCGAAAAAAGCAAAGGGAGTTGATGATTTTTATATGGAGCCTAGCTAAGTACGACACATGCGGTCGACTGTAAGAAAGAAAGAAAGAAAAGTATTTATTGCGACTCGTACAGGATCATTTTCATATCTTTCATTACTTTATCTTTGGCTTGCTTGCTTGTGCTTCACGCTCTGTACTACTTCTCACTGCTTTTAATTAATTATCAAAGTCAAAGTCAAAGTATTTATTAGTGTGTTTTTTGGTGATACAATAGGTCTTATAATTAGGATATGGTTACTCAAAAAACTACCCATTAGGGCATACACTATTTAGCAATTTAAGAATATAAAATCAATATTACATACAAATTAACATAAATTTCAATAGGCAGGTACTTCGAATACAATCTATTTTTATAATAACCATTTTGAATACAATTAATAAGTCCGGTTTTTGAATTGTCAAGCATAAATACATAATTATCATTTAGTTTACTTATTACATTTTGTCAAAAAGGAATTCGTCAATGGTATAATAGCAATTTTCAGTCAATAAGTTAATTTATCTCCGTTTAAATTATGTCAAGTTAAGATCTTTAATATTATTTGGTATTTTGTTGAATATCTTCGGGGCCATACAGAGGATGCTTTTGTGCATAAGAGCGGTCTTTGAAGGTCTTAGACATAATTCATAACGATATTCTTGTCTTGTCGATCTATATCGTTGCTCTGAAGCTTTCTTAAACAGTTCGCTATTTTTCTTGATAAGCAATGCTGTCTCGTAAATGTAAATACACGGTAATGTTAGTATTTTAAGTTGTTTGAAATGCGGTTTGCAACTTTCCGTTGATTTGAGACTGCATATTGATCTAATGCACCTCTTCTGTGCTTTAAAAATGTTCTCTTTTTCGCAGGAATTTGCCCAAAAAATTACTCCGTAACGTAATATGGAATCTACATAGCCATAATACGCAGCTACAACAGCTGCCTGATTAACTATTTTCTTAAGTTTATATAAAGCAGCAAGCAAGCAGTATTAAATTAATAAATAAATAAGTTTAATTAGTGCCTCCTGCTTGGTTTAAATTAACAACACCCGTGAGATACCCTGCATAAGAAGCGGCCCAAGTCAACAACCGACGGGCCCCTTCAATTTAAAAAAAAAGTAACAAAAGGAAAAATGAAACAGAAAGTCCTATACGAGGCCAAAAGGCTCCTATCTCAGCAAGATGCTTCGACAATTAAAAAATAAATGTCGCAGCGCTGGTATTCTGATAGGGCCCGCTGTGATGTCAATTGTCACGGGAAATCACAGTAATAACTTACTGTACTTCATGTACTTCCCTGGACCAAATTTTTATAACCGCTCTAGCGTCCCAAGTTTTCTTAAAGCATACAATTTTCTAGATCTATATAATTAACTTCTCATCAATCCTCAAATCTATACTATTAATGAATTATAATATAAATAGGAATATTGCACAGACATAAATAATATAATTTAATTAATTTTGACATTCCTGTAATTTCATTAATTTTGGCATTCCTGTAATTTCATTAATTTTGACATTCCTGTAATTTAATTATTTTTGGCATTCCTGTAATTTAATTAATTTTGACATTCCTGTAATTTAATTAATTTTGACATTCCTGTAATTTAATTAATTTTGACATTCCTGTAATTTAATTAATTTTGACATTCCTGTAATTTAATTAATTTTGACATTCCTGTAATTTAATTAATTTTGACATTCCTGTAATTTAATTAATTTTGGCATTCCTGTAATTTAATTAATTTTGACATTCCTGTAATTTAATTAATTTTGGCATTCCTGTAATTTAATTAATTTTGACATTCCTGTAATTTAATTAATTTTGACATTCCTGTAATTTAATTAATTTTGGCATTCCTGTAATTTAATTAATTTTGACATTCCTATAATTTTCTTAATTTTGACATGCCTGTATTCTTATTTTGACATTTGTAATTTCATATGTTATTGACATTTTCTAGCACAATTTTAATGAATACAACTATCATTGAATAACTATGAATTATGGCACATCCAAAAATTGCATGCTGAATTTAGTAGGTGGAATATGAAGTACTATGAATTGTATTATGACATCTGTAAGCAGCATATTTCATGCAAATAAACGATTATTATTAATACCCAATCTTATCCTTAACTTTTCTTCTTAACTGACTCCTGAAGATCAATTCTCGTAATTTAAATTGTTCAAATCTAGTCGCAGTCTTGTCACAAATGTAGGAAAATTGAGGTATTTTTGACAAATTGAGACTGAGAACAGACTGTGAACGTTCTTAAAACTACGAGGATTGCTCCTTAGCTAGGTTGTGGATGTCAGATAGGCAGTCGCTCCATGTAAAATACTGGTATTCAGCTGCATCCGGTTAGACTGGAAGCTGACCCCAACATAGTTGGGTACAGGCTAGGTAAATATTGAGTAAGATATAGATAGATTAAATAATATGTATCATTGAAAAATCGCTCGAGCATTTTGCTGCTTCTGCGAGTTGTTAGGGTTCAGAACTACTGAGTAAGTAATGCTAATTTACCTTTATTCTCCTCTTTGACTGGTACATTTTCTTCTTTTAATATTTTTGGCGTTTCAGTCTTCTCATGAGCCGCCTTCACATGACCTTTCAGCCATTTTAAATTTGCATAACCTGTGTAATTATAAATATAAATTACACACAATACAAGTTGTCAAGAACCAATATAACACCTTTGTATACCATGTTTTAAGCAACTAAATAAATAAATAAATGTTGATATTACATAACATCACGCATGTATTTCCGGAAGGGTTAAGCAGAGGAGTACCTATAGTACAACCACATTTCACCAGTTATGTTTAAGTCCCATGTAATAGGGGGCGAGCCCAGTGGCATAGCGTAGTGGGTGGGGGGGGCGAGCCCAGTGGCGTAGCGTAGTGGAGGCGGGGGGGCGAGCCCAGTGGCGTAGCATAGTGGGGGCGGGGGGGGGGGGGGGGGGGGGGCTGTGCGAGCCCAGTGGCGCAGCGTAGTGGGGGCGGGGGAGGGGAGCCCAGTGGCGTAGCGTAGTGGGGACGTGGGGGCAAGCCCAGTGGCGTAGCGTTGTGGGGGCGGAGGGTGCGAGCCCAGTGGCGTAGCGTAGTGGGGGCGGGGTGGGGGCGCGCCCAGTGGCGTAGCGTAGTGGGTCGGGGGGGGGGGGGGGGGAGCCCAGTGGCGAAGCGTAGTGGGCGAGCCCAGTGGCGTAGCGACTACGCTACGCCACTGGGCTCGCCCACTACGCTTCGCCCACAGCGCTACGCCACTGGACTCGCCCCCACTAGGGGGCGAGTCCAGTGGCGTAGCGCTGTGAGGGCGCGGGGGGGGGCCCGAGCGGCAAAATTTCACAGTAAATAATAAAATATATTTTGTAAATATTTAAACCATTTCATATTTTTAACGCAATAAATTCGGACCGATTGAAAAGGGCACGGAATTTTTCATTACCTATTCTGTGATGAATTCAGGGAATCCCCTTAATACTTATGTACCTGCTATATCAATGGTTGAAGTAAAATTTTTTGTAATTATTTATTTAATCTTTTCGCACAAAAAGGTACAAAGGCGGACTTAATGCCTTAGGCATTCTCTACCAGTCAACCAAGGGTGGTGAAGAGATTAGATGGCAGGTGCTTTAATTGAGAGGGACAATGATAAAAAAACTCTTAAAACTAGGTACACAAATACATAAATAGGTTATATACACATACATATTATTACTATAATATATACCTACTTCATAAACGTGATTGTAAAACAAATAAACTTTTTTATTTAAAATCTAACCTGTATAATGCAAAATAATGATGACTATTCTTGCCGAAAAGTTCTCTAGAATTAATGTATATAATGTATAGTATACATTAAATTGACGCACCAAATTTTTTTTTTTTTAAACTTTAAAAATTAAGAAGGCGGCAAAATTGTCTTCCGCCCCGGGCAGCCGATACCCACGCTACTGGGTGGGCCTATTGCCATCAACTGGGCACCAAAACCGAAATCTTGGCCAAATCCAGACTCCGGGCTGCCAATGTTGATGTTATTTTAGTATTATTTTTAGCCTACGTATTCTCCTGATCGGCAAAATCTTCTATTTTTAACCACAGACGCAATAAAAGAGGGGTGTTATAAATTTTAATCCTTTTTCTGTTTTCGTGTCATTGTAGCTCCCAAACGGCTGGATCGAATTCAAAGCGCTTACAATATTTACTGTGTGGCGCCATCTAAATCGCCACATGCGTACTATTCGTCACGTTGCATAATCCTGCATCGCGCAAGCAGAGTTTACCGCGCGACTAGCACATATACAACTTCACGAAATCAATCGTCGGACAATTCCCCACCAGACACGACACCCGTCCGGTCGGATGATCCTCCCTTTTTCTATGGAGGATGAGTGAACTTTACACCCTGTTCCTCATACCTCTGTAATTGCAAGACAAACCAACTTACCATAATTGCAGAGTGGACAAGGAAATACTTCTCCATCTTCTAGGTCATGTTTGTGCGTTTCACAGTGATCTGTCACTGCCGCCAGGTCCGGGAAGATTTGCTCACAGAATCTGCAAAGTAAATACTGGTTAGAATCTATATCTATACTAATACTACTAATATAAACGTGAAAGTTTGTATGGATGGATGGATGGATGGATGTTTGTTACTCTTTCACGCAAAAACTACTGAACGGATCTGGATGAAATTTGACACATAGATGGGTTATAACTAGGATTAACATATAAAGTACTTGTTATCCCGATATTCCTACGGGATCGAAACTTATGCGGGATTAACCGCGGGGCGCAGCTAGTGAAATAATAAAGCTGAAGAGTTTGTTTGTTAGAACGTGCACAAGATGCACCTGCATCCGTGGACACGTCAGCGGCTATCACATGCAGCAGTTGCCTCTGTCGTCGGCGTGTCGCATCGTGTGTATGCATACTTAATACAAAAAGGAACGAGCATTGATTACCACGCTTGCGCACAGCGTGATGGCGATTTTAGACTATTCAGTATAGAAAAAAACAATTATTAATCAATTAAATATTGACCTGCATTTTAACTCAGTAACTTCACTATCATCGCGTTGATATTTCCCCAAAAACTCTTTCACCTCCTCATCAGCTTCCTCCAAATTTTCTATGATATTATCTATCTCTGGTTCCGGCTCTACAATCTCTACGTCACTCGAACTGCCCTCCTTCTGCTCATCTTTTACAATAATAATGTCATCAGACCTAGTGTCTATGGGCTTGGTAATAATTTCTCCATCAGAGCCAATTTCGACTTTAACAAACTCTTCCTTGTCTATTTTCTTCTCTATCTTGTTTATGATTTCTTTAGCTTTACCTAGGTGCGCGAAATTGAAGTTTTTAACTTTCTGGAAGATGTATTGCTGATTGTTTCTGATCACGAGGTATTCATCAGGATTCAAGAATTGATTTGCGCTTTTCATTCTACATGGAGTGAAGTTTTCGTTAAGACAACACTCACAGATAATTTTTAGCTGAGTCGACATTTTCTTCTGCGGAGAACACCGATATAACCTCTGATCTTCGTTATCAAAAAGGTACAATTTGTCAACATTGTTATCCACATGTTTGGCGCAAATAAAACAGATTTGGCTCTCGCTCTCCCCAATCAATACCCCATCAATGTCGACGTAAGAAAGAGGCTTACTCCAACTCTTATGAACAAGTCTCGAAGGATCCGTCTTCCGAACATGTCTTCTCTCACTGTAACCCTGGTCATACGGCAGTGACGTCATCGGGGAGTCTTTGAACATGTTCAAAATCTCCTCCCGAGTGTACGACAAGTTATCATTCCTCTGATAGTTATCATCGTAGTTCTTAAAATTATCTTTGATCAAACTTTTCGGGGATTTATTTCGAGTTGTCACAGGGTTTAGGGTCGCGTAGGTTTTTGTTGTATTCGCTTCTAAATATTTCGTGAATTGAGCTTCGAAACCCGAAGTATTATTGCACACTAATTTGAATGGTAGAGAGTTGACAAAACTGCATTTTGGGCTAGAGTTTTTACTTGACCATCTGGACACAGGACTTTCAACAATATTAATTTTCTTAGTTTCGTGAATATTTATACCATCAACATCTACGTCAGTGACATCTTCAGCGTATTTAACAAAAGGTATTTTCTCAGCAGTCAAATCAACTAAAGGATCATCATTGTCGAAGTGTATTTGTGAGGCACGGATTTGTGTGCCATCGTCCAATATGTAGACCAAGTCGTTGGCTCCATCGTTGGGGTCCAACATTTGGTCAAAGTTTTGTGTTAGCTCGTCTGCTTGTAAGTTTTGTTCAGCGTTTACTAGGAACTGGTAGACGTTTTCTGATAATGAAACGGGCTGGTTTCTGGTTATCGAGTTTATGTCTACATCGAAGCCTAGGAGTGACCTGGAATAGTTAAATCAGTGAATAGGTTGAAAATGTACTGGTGTACTGCGAAGTTTTTAAATTCTGTGAATTCGTTCGAATTAGGTAATAAGTGCTAGGAAATTCTAAATGCGAAAGCCTAGGGTTAAATATTTCGACGCAAGTTTGGCTGAACTAGATGAACTGTTTACACATAACTTGGAAATTAGTTTCGATCCCACGATCGGATTTAATTTCATTGGCCCTAGGGGATTGGTTAATTTAATTAAGTAAATAAATCCATGTCCATGAAATCGTAAGGCCTTTTGTACGGTCACCAAAGGAGATGATTAACCAGGGCCGCGGATAGTTGAAGTTTTGTAAGAAACCGATGGATGTTTTCGAATAAAATTTAGTTTAATTATTAGAAAACAGACAGTTCATTTAACAAATTAAATTTCATTCGAAAACATCCATCAGTTTCTTTCAAAACTTCAACTATATCCGACGACCCTGGTTACTTATCTCCTTTGGTGGCTGTATACACACGTTTTTCTTGCCGTGAAAAACTACGGTTTATTCGCCGTGTGCAGGCACGGTCGTTGGTGTTGTATGGATCACTATGGAACCTTGTTGATGGACCCTTTTTCTCTAAAGCGCGGTTTATTCGCCGTACCGTAAAGAATCCGGGCCCGCCGGGCCGTGTACAAAGGGCCAAATCGGATTCGAAAGTGCCGTCGGTCAAGTTTCTTCCTTTTGAGGTGTGGGAGAATTTCTACACAGCGGCAACTCTCTGACTCCAAAAACAGCACCAAAATAACAAAATCTGGCACTCCCAGGAATTTGTCTGAGCGTTTTTTCGACTAGTGCTTGCCCTGGTTTCAAAGAAGACTAACCTGGCCTTATCCAGAAACATCTGGAAGTTATCATCTGGTTCTATCCTGAGCGCCACGTCCTCACCCGACGCATTCTCCATGCAGAGGATCAATGGTGGTTGCGACTCCGTCATTACTGCCTTAACTAAAAACAAAAAAATAAAAAAGTACCACGCTGCGCTAAACTTAGCCATTGTGTCTGGGCATCTATTACGAATAATAGCATAGCATAATCAGCCCTCACTGTTCTTACAGCTGGTCCACAGGAGTGGGCCGTAATCCACCACGCGGGCCCAGTGCGGGTTGGCAGATGACACGTCTTCGTATTTTTGGTTTTAGGACATACCGGTTTTCTCACGATGTTTTCCTTCGTCGTTTTGAGAGCAACGGCGATAAAATAAATCACAAAAAGTAATTTGCCTACCTGGGTTCGAAACTGCGACCTACGCTACGCAAGTCGGAACAGTTACCACTGGGCCACAACTCATTATCTTCCTAGCCTTTTCCCTACTATGTTGTAGTCGGCTTCCAGTCTAACCAGATAAGTTAAACAACTTCTATACAATCTTGGTATTGCCGAAATGGCTTGGTTTTACCGAGAAGTCATTCATAGATATTGCTAAGTATTGTAAGTGCATTTTTATTAAAGGATATCTACATTACGTTTCACATTGTAGAGACACTACTACATAAGTTACTGCTACTATCAGATCAGGTCAGATACTACTATATCAGTTAGGTAAAAATTTGACGAGCCAACCGCGCGCGAAGCGAGCGGTAGGCTCGTCGTAGTACCAAGTCGGAAAATCAATTTACAAACCCTTTGCTACACTCTGACCCAGAGCTATTGAGAGGGTAGTGTAGGCTTAAGATGTGTTCAAATAAACTGAATTTAAAATATATATAGCATAGTATCTTGTAATGGCAGTGACTGAAAGACCTTCGGAACTTATCAACAGATATGATATGTTACAAAAACTTTTGTCCCATCTGCCTCGAACCTTAAATATCAGTATGAAGCCTATAGGTATAAAGAGCAGCTTATCACTGTTGTCAGTATTATAATATTATGTTACCAGCTTTTTCGTATGTGTAGCCATTAGAATAATGTTAAGAGCGTGTTAACATTTTACAAACGTATATCGAGAACTTGGGAGATTTTGAAGTGATTTTGGTCATATAATTTATTATTTTAGCTTCTTTTGACTTCGATCATCGTAATTATGATATATTTATATTTAAAGTCTATTAACAAAAACTCGTTCAAATTGGATTTTTGACTACGAAAACAGAGGATTTCGAAGGCGCGATTTCCAGATGACGCGCGAAGGCTCAACTTTGAAGTAATATTACAACAAATATTATCACTAAGTAAGAAGGTAAAAGGTCGAAAAAGGAAGGATAGGAAGGATAGGAGGAAGGATTCGAATAGGCATACCCTGAAATTTAAAATGCATTGAGAAAAGTTCGATTTTTAATTCATTAAGTTGTATTTTTATCACGTCTAAGAAAATCAAAAATCGAGAAATCGACTACAAGAAAACACGTCATATCTCACAATCTAAAAGTAATTTGGCAACATAAATAATTTTATACGTAAGAACAAATATAGTACTATTAATGTGTAAAAAAGAAAAAATATCTGTCTTTAATCATTTATGAAAATAATTTTTCAAAGTAATTATAAAATCGGGTGCATCGAGCGGCCTAAATCAGTCGCGCTCTGGCGCTCGTCGACGACCTTTGTCGACTGACTTCCCGCCGCCGCGGAAGCGCCACGCGTGATATATACGTAAATTATAGTGCGACTAAATATTTTTGATCCGTAAGTATTTTTTATTTTATTTATGAATTTGAATGATGTTTAAGTAATATATTAATTAGGTAAAGTGGAACTATGTACTTGTAACTTATTTCTCTACAAACTTTTTATTATTTTACTTACAGAACATGGGTAGAATAGACAAAACATATTATTATGGATCAAAGAAATCTGTTAGGTCACGAAAAAGTAAAATGATTAATAATTTGCAGAAGGCAAGAGAAGCTGCGTAAGTACCTATTTAATTTTTTAACGGGGTGTCAAAACATTTGTGTAAGTTATTATTTTTCTAACTCGACAGGCAAATGGCAAATCCACTAGTCAACCGTAACAATTTATTTTTTAGAATGTATTATTATTACTGATTAAATTTAAATATAAGGGGTAGGTGTACCCCACAATGAAAAATATTGCTTAAGTTTAGCTTCCTTAATAATTTTATTTTGTTTTTCTTTCAGATCAAAATTAAGAGCGCCTTCGATAAATACTCTAATCCCCAGTGCATCCTCAACTGTAACTGCTGTCTCACCTCCTACTGTGGTTCATAGATCCAAGGAAAAGTCGATCGATGCCCCTTAGACAAATAGTTTTATAAAACGTCAATTAAGTAGGGATAGGTACTTATACAAATAAACAAATGAAATGAGTTTATTTTTATAAGTACTCACCTAATATTATTTTCTTCATCCATATTTTTGTATAAATTTAATTAAAATACGCTAATAATCTATTATACACACTATTTTTTATTTTCTCCGAAAACCTCTAGCATTTTATTTAAAAAAAAATATAGGTACGCCATATCTACAGATCAAGATCGTTTAGTCGTCACAGCGTTGCAATTGTGTGCCGTACATGAGGAAAATTGCACACACGCGCACTCATTACGCGGCGTTGAGCAATAAAAACCTAAAACCCGAACGTCTAAATTTGGTACAACGCTCTTAAGTAAATCAATAATTTACAATAAACATTGCAGGCAGAGATGTAAAAATTTTGCCAGGGATATTTAAGTTTCAAGTTATACGGGGTAAGCCTATTCTCATTAACCAGGCACAAAGCAGACTACGACTTGCCATTGAAAAAATCCTAACATTATGATGATAGGTGTTGTGTGCCTGTGATTTAAGCATGCAATAGCATTGTACGTTATCAACATTCCCACATACAAAAGGTTTAAATGACTGCCTAGTCATTTAACAGGTTTAGCTCCATTCAAATCATATTAATCACTAGCAACGAACCCCTGCATCGCACAGGTTTTTGCAACTTGACAAAACATTGAGATTTCTTTATACAAGTTTTACATTATATATACACACATACGTTCTGCAGTAAATTCTCAAAATGATGGTGAAAACCGCAACAAAATCTGTTGGGTAATTTAGAAGAACAATACGGTCACACAGACAGACACGAAAAGTGACTTTTATAAATATATATTATGTTTAAAAGCTACCAAGGACACGAATATCAGTTTCAGGTAAAGTATGGCAAAAGTATAAAATGACAAAGAAATATACATCAAATGGTCAAGATTATTAGGAAATTAATATAAAAAAATATGTGTTATTTTATTAGACTTGGTAGATTACACAAAGTAGATCAGAAAAATAATTGCTAAGCTACCTGGGTTATGGTAGGTTTTAGAAAAACTGCTGAACTATATTTTGATAATATACAGTCCTTAACTTGTTAACATTGAAATCCTACAAATAATAAAAGAAAAGGACTAAATTACATTCATATTTTTATAAATATCTGCTACAGTGTAAAGTATTCCAATAAAAGGCATTAATAAGCTAAAATAAATATAAACGTTCGCCCTATATTAAAATTTTGCTAAAAAATTCGCGACAAACCAAATCTCAAGTTTCAGACAGGAAATGAGAATAGGAAATTCGAAAATAAAAGTTTTCGTAAAGTAGTTTATTTATTTATCTTTACTCTAAATAATCATTTCCAGCCTAGCCATTAGAAAACCAAAGCGGGATTATGAAAACTGACACTGGCCACAAAATAAAATAAAATTAAACGGCCAGTGACAGTTTACTACCGGCACACATTTTTGACCCTTTGAACCACAAAAACGTGATAAAATTATAGAAACACACAGTAAACGAGAAATATCTTACCAAATCTTCTTTTTCAACATAAATATATCCACTTTCTTAGAACAACTGGGACTTCTTTAGAAAAAAAACAAATGAAACAATACTTTTATCGCCATTTGTGTCAAATTTCAAAACAAAAACATTCCAATTTATACCATAGACCATAATGACCACTTCTTAACAATTTCACATTTTGTATTGCATTGCTGATTATCACAAAAAATATTCATACCGCAATGTATGCAAATGTCCATCGAATCAACAAAATCCTAGTTATATTATGAAGAA
The DNA here is from genome assembly GCA_947507525.1 of Apamea epomidion. Lineage (NCBI taxonomy): Eukaryota > Metazoa > Arthropoda > Insecta > Lepidoptera > Noctuidae > Apamea > Apamea epomidion. The sequence goes on along the minus strand of OX382252.1, from coordinate 8,911,778 downwards.
CCCCTTCAGGTGCATGTTTTATTTTACTTTTGGATTATGATGAAAAATATTGTTTTCGTAAGTTCATGAAGGATTGGTGGCATGTCGGAATAATACTTCGGAATGTAGTAGATTTCTTGCTCTGTCTCTTGTATCTACAGTATATTACCATCGCTTATTAAGTTTATTCAATGTAATTATTTGAATAAGGTTAAATGCAACTAATAGATTAGGCCGAAAATGTTTTGTTTATGGAAATGCCCTTTGTTTTGTACTTTGCAGAAGAAGTAATTTGCAAGAAAAGGACAGATCAAGGAAGGACAGATACAGGCATATTTATTTAACTTATTTTTGAATGGTTTATGTTACCTTTATCCAGTAATAAACTATAATTATGATAAACCGTCTATGAATCTGTGATTTAATGAAACGGAAAAGACCGGGGTGTGAAAGAGACAAATTTATCTTGATTTGTTGATTGACAAGTGAACTGTCATTCATTCGCAATATGGCCGATAGTTTACCTAAATAAGGAACCTAATAATTGCGCGAATATATAATTTGCTATTCAAATGATAATTTGTTTATACTGATGAATTAGTGAGTGAAGTGACGCGGCATGTTTCCCCTAACACCACCAGTGGTGAAACGGCTGTTAGGGTGGAAAAAGGGCCCTGAGGGTTCGTCTGCAGCCGAAGATAAATGGTCCGAGAAGGCAGTGAAGAGTTTAGTTAAGAAATTAAAGAAAAGCGGAGCGCTCGAAGAATTGGAGAAGGCAATATCAAGTCAGAACAGTCATACTAAATGCGTAACAATTCCCAGGTCAGTTCTCTATTGATTTATTTTTTTCGTGATAACAATCATTTGGGAATATGACGTTTCCGGTGGCTAATATATCCTTGCAATGTTTTTGAACCTTATGGTATTGACAATAGAAGTCGTTTTCGCAAACCACATTTGCAAAAATTGTTGAGCTAATCAAAGAGACGTTCGTAAATCTCGTAATGCATTTGTTGCCAAATTCTGGTATCTAATTTTTATTAACCTATCAAATAAGAATCTAATAAGACATCACTGCAATTTTTTATTATAATTTTGCTAAATTCAGTTTGCGAACGAATAGTTTTTTCCCGTGGTCGGGTTATTTCTGTGGGTTCTATTACCCGGCTAAGTTCGATGGTCGCTCATTGTCATTGACCCGGTAGATCGCAACGACCATCGCATTTTGGTTGCATAATAGCATACAGGACGCAAAATCTGAAAGGTCAAGACTCCGTCAAAACAAATCGAATCCTGATGTCAATATGGCGGACATATTTTGAACCTTGCAATTTTTTAATTGCTAAAATTCTTTATCGTTTCTAAAAGAAACTTGTGTTTTTTTGTTAGTTCTGTGTTCAGCGCCCGTTTTGAAGGACATCCGTGTATCCTTTTGTCCTTGAAGGTAAATACGTCACGAATGCTTCCTCTGTGTTTAGTAAATGATTTTTAACACTTCTAATTTATGCAAAAATTACTGTTTCTGGATATAAATACACGTTCTGCGCGGTTATTTTGTGAATGAACAGGTATTTTGCGTCGATATACACCAAAAAGATTGATTAAATACCCATTACTTAGTGCTATTAAGAAACCAATAAGATCTCAACAACATAAAATCGCAAAAGTTTTTAATAGTAGACTAAACACAGTGCCTGATGACAATCATCTGGAAATCTTTTGCCGCCAAATTGATACAAGTTAATTATTTTTCCCTAGAGTAAAATATTTGTTTTTAATTTTTAATGACTGCACAGTGTAATATTATTTTTCAAGTCTACTTTTTACTAACTTTAGTTTGTGGGTTATGAATTCAAATACATATGGTGACATGCCTGAGCCCAAGATCTAGCACCTGCTTTCATCTTCTCAGCATTTTGCAAAACATCTTACTTCAGGCTCAAGTAAAATCAAAATTAAATTTTATGGAAAATTATTTATCATCATTCTTCTGCCCATAACCCAACTTATTTGTGATCTGTACAACATGTCTTTTTCTTCCATATGTCTATTAGTCGTCATCTCGGTAGTTATCCTATTTCTAACCATATCATCATTCACACAGTCCGTCCAACGTTTCATTGGTCATCCCCTACTCTTACAGCCTAAATGTAAAATTAATACAAAACTAAATTTTACACTGTAAGTAGTCACAGTAATATCAGGATCACTGTTCGTAATATAATCATTTGTGTAGGTAAATATCAAAACGTGTTATGTCCACTCGTAACTTATTTATAAGTGGGAATTGAAAGAAATTATGTTTTTGGGTATAGATTATTAATTTATGGTTTGGTTTTTTTTTTATTAGACAATCACTGGTGTAGGAGATTGTGTTTATTAGATTAGAAATTAAAATAATATATAAAATAAGGGATTAAGCTAAAAAATCAGGTTAAAGTATGGAAATATCATTGTTTGATATAAACTAGGGCTCTGCTGTACTTGAACAATCACGCATGCGAAGCCTCACAATTTTATAGCGTAAACATGTCTTTATGTAAAATACTTTTGTAAAATTTCACAATGAGAAAAAAAATCAATAAAGTTAGGCTGTCACCTCAGATGTCATACTTTATGCTGATTGGTTGTCATGGAGGTGCTTGGCATTAATAAACACATGGCAATGCACATGGTACATGAAATGAATTGATTTTTTGATTTTAGTGATTTACCTTGATTTGGAACACCAGAAATATACATTTTTAAATTTCAAATTTGACCCCATTCACAGTTCAATTTTGAGTATGGGTGTGACTTACTACCCAGTAAGTTTGATTTGATTTTTAACCACAGTTCAGCCATACTGTATACAGAATATGAGTTTTGCAAATTTAATCTTTATTAGTTACTAGAATTGTCCTACTGACAGGTGTCAGGAATGCATTCTACGCTGGACTGTAGGTATACAATTAAGACTCATCATTACCTATTCCGTGACCTTTTTTTTTAGTTAAATAGAAATATTAACTGCTACATTGAAATAAGATCAACATGAATGTTACCAATATGTTACCGACTCCAACATAGTTGGGAAAAGGCTAGGCAGATGATGATGATGAATGTTACCAATATTTTGATTTAAAAGAGTTTCTGTGTAGTTTCTTGCACATTCTTCTCCATAGGAACTTACTAGGCTTTGGTATGGCAACTAGCTTCATCTTTCTGACTGACCAAGTTCTTGACAATTTGAAGTGCCTGTAATTACATAATCGGCATATAACGTTCCCACTGCTGGGACACAGGCCTCCTCTATGTGAGAGGGAGTGGGTTTTTTTGCCCAGGCAACTACCCTATTGGTTTAATTGAAATAAATAGTTTGCTTCAATCAATTCAAACTCATGATGGGCTTATGAAAAACTTCGACTTGGTGTAATTTAAATGGTGTTGGACCTGAAAAGTGGTCATTGTAATTGTCATTATCAACCACTCTTACTATGAGGTCAACACTGATTTGGCGACAATAAATTGCAGCTAATTATGTTTTGCTTAACTGCCCCGTTGGTCTCGTGGTCGCAAGCGCGACTGCTGAGCGTGGTTTCCTGGGTACGATTCCCGGGTCGGGCAAAGTGTTATTCAGTTTTAGGAATTTCTTAGTAATAGCCCGAAGTTTGGAAGTTGGCGGTGTGATACCCCCATGCCTCGGCAAGCACGTTAAGCCGTTGGTACTGCGCCTGACCTCTCCGGTCGTGTCGGATTGCCGTCCCATCGGACTATGAGAGTGAGGGAAGAGGGAGTGCACCCATGTCTGCGCGCATACTTGGGGACTATAATAACTCCCTTGCCGAAGGCTAGTTTCCGTTGAGATTGGCCGCCATGGCCGAAATACGGTCTGGAGGACTTTATGTTACTTAACTCCAGAGAATGTAGGGAACAGCTGATTTTGATTTAGCAAAATCATTTTTGTCCCATACTAAAAGTTTTAGTTGCTGTTGTAGTTCATAAATTAGTGCAATTATGCAGCCTACCCAAATGTCCTTTCTTTGAGAAAGTTTGTCGATTTGTTGAGCTTCTTAAATTTGGAGTTCATCTACACAATTACTGATAAATGCTTGTATTGGACAGGTCCTCTCAAATGTTTGACCCTTTCCTAAAAAGACCATTTCAGACACTAATCTACATGGTCCTCACATGATCTGACCAAGACTCCTGAGCTGGTTTTGGTCTTTCTTCTTCAGAGTAGTCAGATAAGAAACGCCAACCTCATCAAGTTTTTAAAATATGACGGAAGTCAGACTTTCGGGCTTCTGATGACCCGTAACGACCGTCCGTCCGGACCGTCAAAGATCCAAGAATGACAGCCGGGGCCAACGGCTTAACGTGCTTTCCGAGGCACGGAGGGGTCTTGTTATGTGAATATGGTCACCCATCCACTGATCGACCGTGGCAATCGTAGCTCAACCTGATCGATCGACCCGTGCGGCTGTTATTACTTAGCCACGAGCCACTTTAGTGTTGATTATTATGTTATGTTTATGTTGTTATTGTCTTGCAGGGTGAAACCTAATGAAAACGTGATAAATGGTCAATACCGCAAGGGATTGCCGCATGTTGTCTACTGCAGGCTGTGGCGCTGGCCGCAGCTACAGGTATGAGTACCATGATGTCTTATTATATTTCTCGGGACCCTGGGTCCTGGACCTTTGGAAGGCTTACGAGGGGCCCAAGGGCCGTCATACACGGACTGCTCGAGCAGTTAACGATTGATCAACATAAACGGACCGCTCTTGCAGTGTGTTATAGTCAACAGCTTGAAGCTGCCATTGATAACTGATGGAGCAGTTGATACCACCTCCTCGTCATTCAAATCAGGTAACTGCGCGAGAGCAGTCGACAGCTCGAGCAGTCAGTGTATGCCTGGCGATTGCTTGACCGCATGACCGCCCGAAGCAGTTGCAACTGCTCGAGCGGTTTCGTGTATGTGTGTACATAGAAGACTGTAGTTCACTATGCAGTCGCAGCTTGAAGCAGTCCATTCTGACTGCTTTAAGCAGTCCGTGTATGTCGGCCCTAAGCCAACTCGCAGAGGCCCGTTAGACGTTTTTAATGAAGTGAGGCACCAAACGACGAGTATCCCTGTTCGCATGACTACAATATTATTATTATTTTTGGTTTATATTGTCTTGTTAGTGTTTAATAAAGACGGACTTAATCTGTTAAACAGATTACAATATTATTATTGCTTTTATTAATTGTCTTACATATCTATTACATTTTAAATATTTGAAATGTAAAAATTATGAATAATATCAAAAAATAAATAAAAAATATTTCATATGATAATCTGCAATGACTGCAACTGTTATTGTGAAAACTGCAATTTGCAGAGCAGGTAGATCTATATGCCAACAGCATCCTTAGCATGATTGCTAGTCGGCTGGACTGTAATTACATCAATCATTGCAGCATCATTTGTCATGGAATGGCGCAGTAGTGATTGTTGTTGAGTTTACTATCTTTTATATGTTTGGTGTTGTAGGTAGTTTTAAGTATTACTAACACTAGTCTATAAGAACATTGTTACTCACAAAATGGACACTATGGTCTGAAATAAAGTATTTATTATTATTTTATTATATATTTTTATTCACTGACAAATAAAATATATTGTAACCTAGCTGTAGGTAATATTTTAAACTACTCATGTCATCTCAACTTGCTTTGAACCTGCTTACTGTATTACCTGGACAATAAAATAGTTTATTTTTCTATTTATTTTGGTCCAGCAAGAAAAACTATATTTTGTAATCTCCTATTGGAAATACCCTTAAAAAAATACTAGTTCTAGCTAGATTAATCGTGTGATATAATCAGTAGCATTATTAGCCCATAATGTTCCCACGGCTGGGACACAGGCCTTCTCTCTTGGAGAGGGAGTGTGGATAATCCCTCGTACATTATTTAATAGACTTCAATTGTTACAGAGCCAGCATGAACTAAAGCCAGTAGACCATTGTGAATACGCATACCAGTTGAAGAAGGACGAGGTGTGCATCAACCCTTACCATTATAATAAAATCGACTCGCCTGGTAAGTCTAGCTTTTTATTTAAGTTTATTCAGAAGTACTGATAGACAATTTATTTTTTCTTTTTACAAGATTCTTATTGAAATTATTTGGGGTTTGTTTTTATTTGATGACTGATTTACAGTTTACTAGTTGATACCTTCAACCTGCATCCTAAATGCGGAACATACTATCAATCTCAATCTGAATCATTTTGAAGGATATTGCTAATCTATTATTTTTTATTTATTTTGCTATAAGTACGCTGTACCAGTACAGCGTCCTAATAACTGTTTACTTAAAAAAATTAAAATAATCGTTTTATAATTGTTGATGAATAATTGTTTGCTGCACCGGACGACGTCATTACGTCGGCGCCGGCTGTCGCTGAAAACCAGCGCTGGGGCTCTGTCTTGCATAGGGTCGCAGCATAATGCTGAGCGATAGCCGTTTTGCATGGATGTGACGCATGTCAACCATTTTGAATTGTTTTTTTCTTTCTTTATTTTGTTTTTATGTTCTTTTTTGCGTTATGTTTACCGCAAATAAACGTTTTTTCTTTCTTTCTTTCTTGCTATTGCTCCATAATGTTCGAAAAATGTTTCTGCTCAACAACGTAAATAATGCAATGAATGTTGTTGAACTGTCAAAATGAAGCCCATTGCTACTGAGAGTGTAACGCGATTACCCCTCAGGCTTTTATTGTCTGAAATAACCAACAAGCAGTTTTCCAACAATTATTGTTCGAGTAATATTATTAATTGCAATTGAAAAATCACTGACGAAAATTAAGTGTACAAAACTAATCTCAATGGTCACATGAAAAACATCTTAAAGGTGATTTAAAATTAAAATTTCAGGTGCAAGTGGTATAATAAATTGGCATTCACATGTACAGTCACCAAAAGAGATAAGTAACCAGGGTCGTCGTATATAGTTGGAAGTTTAGTAAGAAACCGCCGGATGTTTTCGGCTGAAATTTGATTTGATAAATGAACTGTTTGTTTTCTATTAATTAAATTAAATATTATTCGAAAACAACCATCGATTTCTGTTTAAACTTCAACTATATCCGACGACGCTGGTTACTTATCTCCTTTGGTGACCATACTATCGCCAAAATCTATATCTGACCACCGTAAGGACTATTCCTGCTTGCAGCGCATATAGTTAGTCGCTCTAAAAAGGATCCTCTTTTGATTTACTCACAGACGCAGCTGTGGTCATCATATGCACAGGATTTTGTTTTCAAAATGGTCAGATATAGGTTTTGGCGATAGTAGTTTGTCCGCTCCATTTGTTTACATTTTCTACATAAACTTTTGGAATAGACTTTACAGCTGATTATGGGGTCAACGTTCGCAGGTCGATTGGTGACCTTTTTTAGGTTTACTTTTATGTTTTTTTTTTTCTAAGTATTAACAATCCCTCATTATTCTAGCGCTCCCACCGATCCTAGTCCCCCGGTGCGGCGACACGGAGGCGCGCGCGCCGCCGCCCTACAGCGACTACCTCGCGCCGCACCAGCCGCACGCGCCCCACCAGGCGCACGCACCGCACCAGACGCACGCGCCGCACCAGACGCACGCGCCGCATCAACAGCACCAGCAGCATCAAACGCATCAGTCGCATCACGACCATACGGACGCGTGAGTTGAAGCGGTCACGTATTACAGCGATTAGCTATTTTATTCTTTACTTTTGGACCCCCCAGCGGTGAAATATTTCGTCGGTTATTTATAACAAAAATCAGCTGTTACCTACCTAAGCGGTCAAAATGTGTGCATTATTTTTTTAGGGTTCCGTGAGACGTTCCGAGACGGACGGACAGACAGCGAAGTCTTAGTAATAGGGTCCCGTTTTTACCCTTTGGGTACGGAACCATGAAAACAGAATAAAATAAATATTTAAGTGGGGCTCCCATACAACAAACGTGATTTTTTTGCCGTTATTTGCTCGATATTAATAACGGCAACAAGTAGACGCTTGAAATATTCGCAGAATATTTAGTTGTATATTCACTTTAAAAATAAATAATTAAAATAAAATAAATATTTAAAGGGGACTCCCATACGACAGACATGATTTTTATAGATAATGATACGGAACCCTTCGTGCGCGAGTCCGACTCGCACTTGGCCGGTTTTTAAATAACTACGAAAACTTTCAAAGTGCAAAATCATGTAATCCATGGTAACAGGTTGCTCGTCGATGTCCCATGCCATCCTGTATAACGGATGTTTTTTTCTAAAATCTCTATCTTTGTCCTTTTTACTAATCAGTCATACGTAGGTACTGTTTGCGACTTTCCAAGTCATTTCCAAGTATGTACGATATCATAACAAGTTGCAAATTATATCATTAATCTATCTATCATAGACTTGAGTTTAAGTTTGACCTAATTGATAGTCAGGTCTATCTAATTAATTAGTTATTAATGAAGTGTAATGTATTGTTACAGTGTAATGCAGACTGGAGGTGTGGTCGGAGTGGGCGTGGGCGCACATAGCGCGATGTATCTGGAGGCCACGCTGGCCCAGCAGGTGCCAGGCAACACCACTGTGCATGTGTAAGTACTGCAAACCAACTCTCATCTATATCAGTCAGTCATTTATTTCAAGCAGGCCATTAAAAGGCATTTTTAAACATCAACATTTGCAAGAAAATTGAATTGATTCTAGGCTCCCTTTCCAAAAGGTTCGTATGGAGAAGAATGGGCAAGAAACTCCATAGTTACTCTAGAAACTAGTTACTCTGTCTATAGCAGCCCACTGCTGGAAATAGGGCTGCTTTAAATACATACAAATTACATTTTTAAATATTTTTATAAACAAAAGGATAAAAAAAAACATTTAAAAATATAAAATACAGTAGCCCACCGGTATCGGGAACAGGGTCCAAGCTACCGGTGGTCAGGGCTCCAGAGAGAGGAACTTCCTGACAATGCGAGCTGTGTCCAGAAGTACCGCTCTTGGGCTTGATTCAGAAAGATTCTCGTTGGGCAGCTGGATCAAGATCCAGCTGCCCAACGAGAGCCTCCTCAGGTGTTGGTCGAGGCTCTTGGCTATTAAGCCATTGGCTGTGACGACTAACGGCACTGAATCAATCAATGAAGTTCAATCACTGGTCATTGAACTGGGATCATCGGCTACTCTCATCCAGCTGCTACCATCCACCCTGCAAAGATCATCGCTCCACCTAGCCCGAAGCCAACTATATGACTAGCCATGTAAAAGTAAATAAAACTTACCTGTGTTGCCAACATTTATTGAACTACCAGGCAACGATGTTTCAAGTGTATTGTCCTGCAACAACGCCTTGTCAAAAGCACTTCTAAAACTCAATTTTCCTCCACTTCGCATGATAATAATTCTATCCATGTGTGTCTCCAGGAGCTCGTCCACGGTGGAGACGCCGCCGCCGGGCTACATCAGCGAGGACGGGGACCCCATGGACCACAACGACAACATGAGTGAGTTTGTTGACAATTTTGTTATATTCCACACTTTTTGTTTTAAACCTGCTTGTCTGGTAGTAATTACTGCGAAAAATGAAAGAAAAGAAAACACATTTATTTGCGGCAAACATGACGCATAAAAAAGAACATAAACACACAAAATAAAAAATAGCATGTTGGGGGTAGACATGCGTCACATTCACGCAAAACGGCCATCGCTCAGCATAATGCTAAGACCCTATACGAGACAGCCCCAGCATAATGCTAAGACCCTATACGAGACAGAGCCCCAGCGAATGTCGATCAGAGGGGCAATTCTCGTAATTTTAAGAACGTTCACAGTCTGATCTTAGTCTCAATCTGTCAAAAAATACTTCTAATTTCCCTACATTTTGACAAGTTTTTGACATTTGTTTGTCGCCGAGATGAGACTGCGACTAGATTTTGATCGTTTTAAATTACGAGAATTGGCCTTCTGTTATAGATCGCATAAGCATAGCATAAAATGTTCTTTAATGTTCCCACTGCTGAGAGACAGGCCTCCTCTCTTTGAGAGAGAGTGGGCTGTAATCAACCACACTGGCCCAGTGCGGGTTGGTAGATATTACATGTCTTCGATTTTTTGGTTCTAGGACATGTATCCTCACGATGTTTATCTTTACCGTTTTGATAGCAGTCGATCACAAGACTTGCAAATAGCACGTTAAGGTGTGAATAGTTGGAAAAAATCTGAACAAGGGGTCTACTCCGTATCTATACCCTGTCCATTAGGTAAACCGTTTTTTGACAGATGGAACTAGTGACTGCAGCAACACACAATACATTGATTGATACACGTACGGTATTATAATGTATGTAAGAAGCCATGGATAAGATAATTTAAAAAAACGGGTTGCACTCCGGGAGTGCCGGCAGAAGTGAGTGAGTGAGTCAGTGAGTGTGGGTGTGTGTGTGTGTGTGTGTGTGTGTGCATTTTTGATATTTTGGAATGCGGTCTACTCTCCCTCCGTCTTACGAATTTTCGATCAGGTTACGTGTCCTGACGCCAGCTCCGTCTTACGAATTTTCGATCAGGTCACGTGTCCTGACGCCAGTTCCGTCTTACGAATTTTCGATCAGGTCACGTGTCCTGACGCGAGTTTAACATTTTTTACCCATCACAACAAAAGTGCACAACGCCGCTAAAGAAGTTTTCACTTCAATAAGTTAAAGCAGTTTATATATTTATTTTATTACGCATTTTAAAGTTAACTTTTACGTAATCTGGAATATGTACGTTCTAAGACAGCTGTCAAAAAACGGTTAACCTAATGGGCAGGGTATAAGCACGAAATCCGTAGTTTCGGCCATAGTTACTGGTGTTTCTTACTCCGTATCACCTACGGACATATAATTAGTTCGGTATCCGAACTAAGAATGAATGACAACATAATGTTTAGTCGGTTAGGTTATTAAAAAAACAGATTTTTTTTTCGCTGGGGAGTCATGTGCTGAATTCATAGTTACTGTTTGTCCGTCGGTGTCTCTACCACCCTGTATACAGCTGTTGAACTACACAAGTCGCTTCATTAGGGCAAACCAACCTGAAGGCCAATTCCCATATTTAAAAACGTTCAAAATCTAATTACAATCTCATCTCAGCGACAATGTCATATATGTAGGGAAATTAGAGGTATTTTTGGCACATTCAGACTGAGATCAGACTGTGAACATTCTTAAAATTACGAGAATTGTCCCTCTGATCATGCATACAGCAACAAGAAAAAAGAAACAATAGTAGAACCTATCTACTTTACTGTTGTTAGATTTTGTTAAATCATCGGTTTTTGTGTTCATTGACCGCTAACCTTTGTTGCAGACCTAACCCGCCTAACCCCATCACCCCCAGGGCTGACTACCGAAGCCGCCCCCGTGTTGTACCACGAGCCAGCCTTCTGGTGCAGTATCAGCTACTACGAGCTGAACACGCGCGTGGGAGAGACCTTCCACGCGTCACAGCCCTCCATCACGGTGGATGGATTCACTGACCCCAGCAATAGTGAGAGGTAAGTGCCAATGCCAAGTCAAGCAGCTGGTAATATTGCCAAAAGTCAGGAAAATTGCCATTGGTCAGATAATATGGCAGGTTGGATAATATTGCCTAACTTTGGGTAATATTGCCGAAGGTCGGGTAATATTGCCAACGTACCTGCGATACTTGGTATTGCCTGCTTACTATCTGGTGGATCGTATGCTATCCACCGGTAGGTAATGTTGTCAAGCATTGGATAATATTGTTACGAGCTTCGGGTTCGTGACAATAAAAACTGCCGATAAAAATTACCAAAAGTTACACTTTAATTAAACAACACTATTAACAACTCAAACACACTAATTATAAAACACAATCGCTCTTAAGTCGCACTTGAAGATCGCTTTCGATGTATTCGCTTGTATCGTACAACCAAGTCTGTAGACTTGGGTAGTTCCGGAACGAGTCATGAAAATGATATAGTTCCAGTCCCGGTACTACACCACTTACTCGTTCACTACCAATTTAAATGTGTCCTTTAGTTCCTCTAGTACCGAGTAGTCCCAACTATTATTCGTACCAAAGCACTCTGCTAGCTTTCGCATGCTCTCGCTCGCGCCATCAAACTCAAACTCAAACTCAAACTCAATGGGAACACATCGTATGTTCGTAATAGTTTTGTACTCGTATAGTCCCGAGGTAATAATATATCAGTCTGTGATATCAGTTTTGCTTTGATAGTTCAGAACTACACGGTACTGGAGCTATTCTGTGGTACTAATGAACTGAAAGCGTTCCTCGGTACTAAAGGAACTAATGAACTAGATGAGTGGACTAGTTCCGGAAGCAAAAATATACATATCACTCCTTATTCGTTGTTGGACACGTTTTGCGCATCTCTACAAGTCTGATTGGTCGCGGCTAGTCCCGGCCTTATATAGTCCCGCAGATAGTTCCAGAACCTTCTATTGTAGAAACATCTAGAATGTTCGAGTATATACCGGCCCCGACTGACCAGATGTCGATAGTTCTAGTAAGTTCTAGCATCGAAGTTTCTACTCAGTAATAGATGGCGCCAGTGACTCTATTAGTTCAGCTATTCGATAATAGATGGCGCTAGTGACTCTATTAGCTCTGCTACTCGAAACTAGATGACGCTAGTGGTAACTAATGTCACCATGTATCAGGCATTAATTGTGGCGAGCAATATTACCAAACAGCGGGTAATAGTGCCTACCAGGGGGGCTTAAAAAGGCCAGTAAGCAATACCTCTAAAAGCTATTCATTTCCTGAATTCCCAGCAGTTCCTCTTATTTGGTGTAAACACTGCCGCATGAAAAAAATAAAAACCGTAATTTTATCGGTAAATTTTTCATTACAGTTTTTTTAATCAAATTGGTTTTTTATTTTGCAGTTTAAATGTCATTGTGACATGAATTGCACACAGATCATATTACGAATTTTCAGTTTTTAACCTTTTTACGATTTTTAATATGATTCATATTGTTATCTCATTATGATTCTGCCAAAGTGACCTTTTTAGGGCCCCAGTACACACGAAACATTCAAGAGTGTACATGGTGCAATCAAGTTCCGACTCTTTCAAAACACTCATGGGGCCCGACATTATATCCGATTGTTTGTGTCACTAACACACAAACGGCAATGCCTTTCATTTTGACAGTTCGACAATATACAATGCGTTATTCACGTTATTATAAATAATTTATTTCGGACTCTCACACATCCATTTTATTGTTAGTAGTACAAAAATACTTATAAACTAAGTTAGTATACAGAACAAGAAAGAATTAAAAATTAAAATTAAACATTTAAAAAATTAAAAACAAGTTTTCGGACAATCCGACACCAGTAAACCTGTTGACTTGTTGTTACTTGTTTTGTGTTAATGAGCAGACGAATTTTTAAAACATTTGAAGCCACGTATTAGCAATGTCCTTCAAAATCTTTCGGATTTTAATTGAAAGTGAGTTACAATTTTTATCCATTTATTTCAGGCATCAAGGCCCATATAAACACAAACAATATCATCATCATCTTCCTGCCCTTATCCCATGTTACTTGTGGTCAGCGCAACACGTTTTCTTCTTCCATTCTCCCCTGTCAACCGTCACGCTATCATTCACTCCCTTCTCTTTCATATCTTTCCTCACACAATCCATCCATCTTTTCTTCGGCCTTCCTCTCCCTCTCCATCCATCAACATGTATATTCATCACTCTTTTAGTCACATGCGTTTCGTCCCTTCCCATCACATGCCCATACCAAGCCAAACGATTTCTTTTCAACTTTTCTGTCACTGGCGCCACTTTCAAACTTCCCCTTATATACTCATTTCTTACTTTATCCATTCTCGTCACTCCCACACACCCATCTCAACATTCTCATCTCCGCTGCATGCAATCTTTTTTCATCCGTCTTCTTCACAGCCCAGCATTCAGATCCATAAAGTACGACAGGTTAATATAACTTAAAAATACTATAAATACATACAACATTATAATTACACTAAAAACTAACTAACGCACACGAAGTGTCTGCGTCGTGTTTCGCTGGCTGGTGTCATGGGTTACGCAGTTGGGTGTAGAATTCCTGTGAGATATTTAAATATTTATTTATTTCTTTCACAGGTTTTGTCTGGGTCTACTGTCTAACGTGAATAGGAACGAAGTAGTCGAACAGACGCGTCGACACATCGGCAAGGGTGTAAGATTGTATTATATTGGTGGTGAGTTTATTTTACTTTTTAAATAACCAATTCAACATTTCTACAAAATGGTGTGGATGTGAAGTTACTTAGTTTACCTATTGTGCTTTTTTTTTTTTTGAGGATGAGATCATCAAATGACCCCTCCCGCTCTGGGTGTAGCAGAAGGGAGTGTCAGACTCTTACTGACTAAAACCCACCCGTGTTCCTTCCTTAGCCCTTTATGTACTAGGGCAGCGGTAACCCTTTCCGACGATCCCGCTACCCTACCTATTGTGCTGGTGTTATCTTCGTTTATAATTACGCGTATTGACAAACTCTATGACTCACGGTCCTATCCCTAGCTTTATTTTATTTTATTGGGACATAAATCAGTTTCACGTTACAGTTATAGTAAATAATGAACTAGAGTAATAGAGGTGAACTTGTGAACCATGCCAATGTCCGCGGAATAATCTATTATACTACTAATATTGTAAACGTGAAAGTTTGTATGGATGGATGGATGGATGGATGTTTGTTACTCTTCCACGCAAAAACTACCGAACGGATTTGGATGAAACTTGGCACACAGATGGTTTATAACCAGGATTAACATATACGATACTTTTTATCCTGATATTCCCACGGGATCGAAACTTATGCGTGTGAAACCGCGGGGCGCAGCTAGTGGAGAAATAAAACAAGCTATTTAACCCATCATCTGCCTAGCCTTTTCCCAACTATGTTGGGGTTGGCTTTTAGTCTAACAGGATGCAGCAGAGTACCAATATTTTACATGGAGCGACTGCCTCTCTGACCTCCACAACCCAGTTACTAGGTATTACCTAGTAACTGGGTTGTGGAGGTCAGAGAGCCGATACCCCTTGGTAAGACTGGTTGTCAGGCTTTCGGGCTTCAGGCTACCCGTAACGACTGTCAAAGAACCACGAATGACAGCCGGAATCAACGGTTTAACGTGCTGTCCGAGGCACGGAGGGGTCTCGGTGTGTGAAGATGGTCACCCATCCACAGACCAACCGCGGCAAGCGTAGCTTAACCTGATCGATCGACCTGTGTGACTGTTAACCCGTAAGCCTTAATATAAATGTGGACAGACATCTTTAGAGTAGTCTCGTTCCATCGTAAACCTCGTCCATCGTTTTCCACCAGGAATCAATTGAGGACGTTTTAACTTTTAACCACCATTTTAACTTATTTTTTTTTTTTAATATTCCAGCATTTGTTTCACTATTGCTTACCTTCTTAGAAATGGTTTCCAGATTTTAAATTAACCCTTTACATAGTTAATAATCTATAAAGGTGAGGAACAGGGTGTAAACTTCACTCATCCTCCATAGAAAAGGGACGATCCTTCGAACAGACCGGTGTCGTGTCTGGCGGGCAACTGCCCGATGATTCATGTCGGGCCGTTGTATATATGCTAGTTGCGCGGTAAAATCTGCTGCAGAATTTTGCGTGACGTTAGTATGACGCGTTGTCGCGCGTCCTTTGTCTTTTCAATATGTATAACACAACCTAAAAAATGTATTTTGAATTACAGGCGAGGTGTTCGCGGAGTGCCTGAGCGACTCGTCGATATTCGTGCAGAGTCCCAACTGCAACCAGCGCTACGGCTGGCATCCCGCCACCGTCTGCAAAATACCGCCTGGTCAGTATTTCTATTAATTTCATTGTCAGGTAGAATCCATCATCAGTAAGCAGTTTGAGTGTGCATCAATCGCGATTTTGCGGTAACACAGCATCACCACTGACTGCAATAAAAGCCTCTTATCCATCACGACCTTACATTTTCAAAGGTAACTTTCGTCAAAGACAAAGGTAGGTACAAAGGTAGTTGGTACATATGGATAAGTCTTGGCATAGTTTTACCAAAGGCAGACAATAAAGTATTGGCAATGATTTTGAACCGCAACGCTCGATGTGTTAAGCAACATTGCACAACAGCTCACAATCTTGCCAGATAAAGCGCAAAAATAGTCAAATTGGTGGATAATTTTAACTTAATCATACTGACGGTTTTCATGCCGTCATTCGGAAAAAAGTTTTGTCCTACGAGGAGGGTGCGGGGAAGTCGCAATAGCAGTCTGAAAACTATAGCTGAAGATGTGCGTGCGCCTGTGTTGAGGCATTTCGTTCGTCTGGTGATCTTTTAGGGAGACATCTCCCTGTTGGTTATCTTGACGGGGCGGGGTGTCTCGGCACAAGGGGAATTTGTGTATATTATTGTATGATGTATATGATGAGTGTTGTTCTTTGTTATTGTATTTAAGTACTAACAATTCTAAATTTTTGTCTATTAACCTTTGATCTAGTTGTCCGAAAATAAATAATTTTGAATGAATGCTGGTATTTAATTGTTTTTCTCTTTGTTTCAGGCTGCAACCTAAAAATCTTTAACAATCAAGAATTCGCAGCTTTATTATCGCAGTCAGTGTCGCAGGGCTTCGAGGCGGTGTTCCAGCTCACGCGCATGTGCACCATACGCATGAGCTTCGTCAAGGGCTGGGGCGCTGAGTACAGGTGCGTCATATCGCCAGGCATTCGGGTTATATTGCCAAATTACAGGCAATATTGGCTTAAGAGAACGGTATGCGTTGGTTTATGTTGCCTGACTGCGGGTATTGTAGCGAAGCATAGAGTAATATTGCCAAAAATGGCGATTATTTTTCCAACGTATGTTTATAATAAATTGGTACCTTGGTTTATCAGCAGTGATAGGAATAGGTAGTGCCTATTTGCCTAAACTTCGAAGAACAGAGACAAGAAACGGAGACTTCCTTAGGACTAAATTTTTTACGTTTATTTTTTCCCTACATACATTTTGTTTCATGCTTTCCAATTACGTCATATTTAAAAAATAATATAAAATACATATATTTGTTACAACAATATTCTATGTGTTTTATTTTTCCTTTAGAGCCCATAGAGGATAAGTTATTATTATGGAGTTATAAATTATAAATGTTATGTCTAGTCGCAAACTTTAGGTAAATATAGACGAATTACTTATTCCAAATAACATAAATATTTTTTTAATGTATTTAAAAGTGTTGTCCCGAATTTCGGGACAGATGTCCCGGAAAAATTTAGTCCTAAGGAAGTCTCCGTTTCTTGTCTCTGTTCTTCGAAGTTTAGGCAAATAGGCACTACCTATTCCTATCACTGTTTATCAGAGGCCTTTCAGCAAACTCAAAAATTAAAAATTACAAAAATATTTATTACTTCTCAAACATTGTGTCGTACATAAACTGAGGCGGCCCCAGTAAGTTACAATAGTACTTGTGTCGGAGCTGTCTCGCTCTTCCCTTAAGTGGTATCCTGACAATGAAAATGAAGTCAAAGAACAGAATAAAAATACAATTAAAAACGAAAAATTAGGTATAATTATGTCAAAATTTTAGTATTTTATATTTAGGTAAACCATTATCAATTACTAAACATGAGACAGAGGAATGCAAACAGGCGATTCGCTGAGTTCTATTGGAAATCGTTGACGTATCCTCTAGTCTGACATCTGGTAGTTATCATAGTCCAGAAATGGCGTATTTAGCGCCTATCTTTTAGCCAAACCGTAAAACAAACGTAAAACCGCCTTTGTACAGGGCTGTCAACAAGGTGCCCTGAGTATTTGAAGTCGCTCGCAGTCACGTTAGCGACTACAATAGGCTAGTTTCCTAAAAAAATCTAATTAGTCCGTCAGTTAGATTATCAAAAAATATTGGACCCGTATTTTTTCTTTTGTCAATTATATAAAAAATGATGAAGATATCGCTCGTTAAAGTTCCGCGTGACGTCACGCCTTGCTACAGTTTTTGCTTGGCGTGACGTCACGACCCCCCACTCCCAAATTTTGACGCGCTCTATCTTTGTCATTTTTTGTTTGATTGACAAAAGAAAAAAGTACGTGTCCATTATTTTTCGGTAATCTAACTGACGGACTAAATATAATAACTATTTTTTTACCCTAGGAAACTACCCTATTATAGGTTAGCAACTTTCTGGTCGTTAACGCATCTATGACTTTTCGTTCTTTATTTACACACGCTTCATTGGGGGTATCATATTACTCAGTAACTGGGTTATGGAGGTCAGATAGGAAGTTGCTTCATGTAAAATACGGGTATTCAGCTGCATCCGTTTAAGACTGGAAGCCGACCCCAGCATAGTTGAGTAAAAGGTAGTCAGATGATTTACACGCGCTTCATTGTCCACAGACGACAAACAGTAACGTCGACCCCGTGCTGGATCGAGCTGCACCTGAACGGGCCGCTGCAGTGGCTGGACCGCGTGCTCACGCAGATGGGCTCGCCGCGCCTGCCCTGCTCCTCTATGTCGTAATCTTGTAGGTGAGGGCTGGTAATACTGTCTGGCGTTGAGTTACATCGCCAAGCGTAGGGTAATATTGCCAAACTTCTGAAGGGCATTTCTCGTAATTTTAAGAACGTTCACAGTCTGATCTCAGTCTAAATCTGTCAAAAATACCGCAAATTTCCCTACATTTTGACAAGTTTTTGACATTTGTTGTCGCCGAGATGACACTGCGACTAGATTTTGAACGTTTTAAATTACGAGAATTGGCCTTCTGATGGTGGCTGTGCTATGGGTAACGTTTGTAACCCATAGCACAGCCAAATGCTCGAGCAGTTTTTCATTGATTAATTAACAATAAACTAAATTAAAACCCATACTTTTAAAGCGTCTATACACAGTCGGTTCTATTTTCAGTTCGGTGTGGACTGTGGGAAACTGGAAAGTTTGGCAAAAAAAGCGGCAATTTCCTTTATATGTGAAATCACAGTTTTGAACAGATTCGCGGCTTATTATAACTATATTTATATGATATTATATTTTTGTAGAATGTTTATTTTATATTAAGTATAACCACGCTATAAGTTAAATGTTATAACTTATAGCGCCCAAACAAAGTTATATACTTGACGGCGTTAGTGATGGCTGACTGATAGCGCCATCATCATCTCGATTCGGTGGTACGGAATCCATAGTGCAGGTTTACAATAAACCATGATATTACCAGAAATCAGTTCAAGGCGTGACGTCACGCGGAACTTTAACGGGCAATATCTTCATAATTTTTTATATAATTGACAAAAGAAAAAATACGGGTCCAATATTTTTTGATAATCTAACTGACGGACTAATTAGATTTTTTTAGGCATCTAGCCTATTACATCGTAGACTAATTTCTGCACGCAACTTCGACCGCGTGAAATTTTGTATAATAAATAAATATGTTTTGTCTCTTTCAGATCCCCTTGCAAAGAAAGAAAAGCAAAAGAAGTTATACTCACCCAACACAAATGTACAGAGATAACTCAAAACAATGAATACCTCCATTTTTGAGTCGTAGGCTTATAGGTGACTGTGTGGCGATGTTCATAGCTCTTGTTGTAACATGTAGATTTTACACGAAGTAGAAATTTGAACCTTGTTAATGAGTAAATAAGGCACACTCGCGGGATGAAATGGGTGAGTACTTTAAAGTAAAATTTTTGCTCGTACTACGGTTACAGACATAACATAATCAACCTATAATGTTCCCACTGCTCATCACAGCTGGGACACAGGTATTCTCTCTGTGAGGTGTGGGCCGTAATCCACCACACGGACCCAGTGCGGATTGTTGGATACTCAGTTATTTAAAAGAAAATACATGTATTTGTAGTAAACATAACGCATAAAAAGAACACAAACAAAAAAAAAAAAAAAAACAATTTGTTGGAAAACATGCGTCACATCCACCCAAAACAGCCATCGCTCAGCATAATGCTATGACCCTATGCGTGACAGAGCCCCAGCGCTGGTTTTCAGCGACAGCCGGCGTTGACTTATGGGCTGACAATTGACAAAAACGTGAAGAATAAGCACCGATGCTACAAAATAATTTGAAAAAGATTGTTCTCACGGTGGTCAAGGTAGTTAAACAGTAAATAAAAAAAAATAAAAATATATATTCCACAACTATCACACAACGCCATCTAGTCCCAAGCTAAGCAGAGCTTGTGTTATGGGTACTAGACAACTGATAAACATACTTATATATTTCTAAATATATAAATATAAAGTGCTCAACTATTTCATTCCACGATTGTACATTGGCGTATCGACCAACTGTTAGAGCAAATAAATCGATATAAATCAGAAACTAATAATATTGTACTAATTAAAGTACTTTTATAAAGTAATTCAGCATATATTTTGTAATAATTAAGAATATACTTAAAATATGACAAAATCTATGAGCACCGGTTGCACGTCACACGCAATATTTGATAATAAACGATACATATAAATGTTTTAATAAATTAGAGTTTACTGTGCATAGACTATTCGTTCTCCTGTGGAGAGTTACCTTCTTGTCGGTAGATGGCGGTAGTGGTTGATTTATTTTGGACAGAATTTTGGATACAAGTATGCGGAAAAATCTGTCATGAAATTAAAAACAAACAAATTGAGAACCTCCTCCTTTTTTGAAGTCGGTTAAAAATAAATCGTGAACAATTTTTTTACGGCGCTATCAACCTTTGCTAATATTTACGGCGCTCATTTTAACTTAACTTTGCGCATACAGGTTTAAATCACACTTACATGTACGGGATCAGCACTTTCCTGTTTCTCTATCTATTTCTGTCACTCATTGGTGCAACTCACTAAAGCGAGAAGTCTGTTCAGACGTATTAGCACTGTCCTTACGTGTGATTACGGATGCTAGCGAGCTTTAGGCCAACCGGTTAACTGTCGCGTTGCCTGAGGTAGCAGCGCGGTGCGGGAGGGCGTGGTGACGTGATGCGAGAGCTCAGTGAGGCGACTACTTGTGGCTACTGTTGCCCCTCCCGCACCACGCGGCTACCTCAGGCAACGTCTCAGATATACGGTCGGCCTATAGTCGTTCTAGCGAATGAAACCTCTAAGGGATCGTTTCCACGAGCGAGAGAATCGCGGCGATATTATCGTCTTGCCATCCAATTCTCGCCGCGATGATATATCGCCGTGTGTAGACACGTTCTAAGAGAGTGTATAGAAATACGTGGCACGACGATAATATCGCCGAGATTCTCTCGCTCATGCAGACGACCCCTAAGTGTCAGAAAGAAAATACGAGATACAGAAAAATGTGCTGAACAGCTGTAAGTCTGATTTCAACCATAAACGGGCCCCCCTTCCTTACATTATTGATAAAATGGACATTTCTATCGCGTCAAATGACTACAAAGAGGGTAGCTCTTCATTCAAATCAAGCATAGTATACTTTTTGCATGGAACCATTATGAAAATTAATCTGTGACTACATTTTGCATCTTATTGACGAGAGTTCTGTCAAGCCTTTTCCCGACTATGTTTGGTTTCGCTTCCAGTCTCACCGGATGCAGGTGAATATCAGTATTTTACATGGAGCGACTGCCTGTGTGACCTCCACAACCCAGTTACTGGGTAAGACGATTATTCTTGGTAAGACTGCCTGGCGCGACTCGTCAATAATATGCAATACAAATAGCAGTCCCCTTTTTATACCTGTGTAAAAAAACGAAATTATTTTACAATATAAAACCAATTTACAATATCGCATAATGATAGAATATAGAATTTACAAATGTGTAGAAATAATTATACTAAACGCCATAGTTCATGGCAGGCGCTGTCATGAAATGTATGAGCGAGATGGCACGACATTTTCGTCCTGCTCACACGTTTTGTGACCACTGCCGTTTTTGGCGTTTATTATAATGATTTGAAACAACATTTGACTGTTCTATACTATGCTGGAACTACATTTGGCGTATTTGTGCAAATATTTGCGTTATTTTGCTAACACAACATTAACTTTATTCTTATAGATATAGGGTGTATTTTATATTGGCATATTAAGGCCAATGTTTGATCAAATACGCCAAGTGAAGTGCATTGTGCGAATATGTCATTAAAACCAACATTGTTTACTGATTTACAAATAATATTAGTATTTGATTAGTTTCGCCATCGCATTGTGCATTTATCGAGTTTATTTTGTTATGAAAACCAATGTATTGTATACATAGTTGTTTTTTTATTATTCGTCAACTATAGTTGTGTGGTTAATATGTACTTGTATGTTTTGTGGGAATACGGGTTCGATACCCTGGCGAAGAGCTTTTGAATATACATTTTTGATGCGATCTCTAGTTAGAGGTTATGGCGAACTTGGGCAGTTATTTTGTCTATGATATAGACGAAAACAGCCATAGAGACGGATTTTTTCGACGGACTACAATAAAATCGAATAACATTAATCTCTTTTATTTATTAAATAAACATATAAATTACAATTTTTAATATTTCAATATTAAAAATATAGAAACATTATTTTATTATATATTTTTTTAAATGATTAAGTAATTTCACTGTTTTATACCTAATAATAATATATGTAAAATTAACAAAAAATTCACACAAAACATACGAGATGATAAAAATAATGTAAATACGTTTTGATTTAATGTTTTTTTTTTTTTATTTCTTTTTCTATAAAATATTATGTAATCGTAGTTTATATCGCAAGTTATTTATCTACAGATTTGTACAATCGTTTCGGTGTATCGCGGATAGATTTGGCGATGTTAACAGATTTATTTAAAAAAAACTAGTCGTCGCATTTTATCATGGTAATAACGGCCATTGCCCTTCTAATATCTCTCTGTAGGAACCCAAACAATAAACTATGTATGGTTTTTTGTTATTGGAGCGTCTAAGATCAAGATAAATATTGATTCAGGACTTTAACGGACTTTATTTCAGTTTTTGAAATTAAAAATGCTGTGGGTCAATGACCGCTTTTGCCGTGCTAAAACGATACAACTATAGACATTTTATCGAAAAGTGGAACAATTTGCAAATTAGTTTTGGGACTCAACCGGAGTTCATAAACATGATCAAATCACGCGAAAATAATTGCTAGCCCTGATGAATATTAGTAAAAAGATTTTTTATAAGTGCAGTATGAATATTATCCAAAAGATTTAGACAAAAAAACGGAAATATCTCGTCGATTCTCTAAATTCTTGTAGCATCGTCAAAACTGTTCGCAATTAATTTATAAGAATACGCGACAGGGCATTCGCAGACACGTACCCTGGCACGTAGAAAGTAATGGCACATAATATATTTAATATTGACTTTAAAAGCTAAAAGAGAGGTTATTTTCGACATGTTTTAAGATGTACAGACGCCAAGCACATCAAGCTACTACAATCTGTCAAATTTCTAGATTTTCAACTTTATCGCTAAATCATTAGGTTTGAGGTTGAAAATTTGACAGTTTCAGGTAGCTTGATGTGCTGGCGTCTGTACACGCGGCAAAATTGTTTGGTGTGCGGGTGACTGACGGAAATTCATGGAATAAGCAGGCAAGTCATTCTCTCGTAGTAGCATAGCTTGTAGCGACATCTAAAACGCCACATGCGAACTACGCATCACAGTGACGTCACGCAAAATCCTGCATCGCGCAAGCAAAGTTCGACGTGCGACTAGCATATATGTATACAATATCCCGACATCGATCGTCGGGCAGTTGCCTACCAGATACCACACCATAGAGGGTGAGTGAACTTTATACCCTGTTCCTCATACTTCTATTCTGGTGAAGGTCAGTATTCGTGTACCTACTTCAGCGTGACGTCATCATCATCACTTCCTCAAGCTTTCGAGCGGCGAGTCACTCAACCAGCCAACACCTATGGCTTCAGTAGGGTGTGGCACCTTTTGGGTACGAAACTTTAAAAAACTAGGTTTAATTTAATCAGAAAACCATTTTAGCTTTTGCAGCTCCTCATTCTCCTGCCCTTATCCCAATTTATTTGAGGTCCGAGCAACATGTCTTTTTCTTCCACACTTCTCTATTGGTCGCCATCACGGTAGTCACCGCCTTTCTAACCATATCATCATTCACACAGTCCATCCATCGTTTCTTTGGTGTTCCCCTACTCTTATAGCCATCGACATTTATACTCAAAACTTTCCTTACGACATTTTCCTCATGCCTCCGTAAAACCATGACAACCGATTTCCACACAACTTTTCAGTTACCGGTGCCACTTTCAGACGGTCTTAAGTACTCATTCCTTATTCTAACAACTTTGTGTAACACCGCACATCGGTGAACTGCTTTTCTTACTTCATCCATGCTAATTTCCCTCACCAGAAATATTTACTTGTACCTCTTTGAGCACAGCATTCCATTTATTATCTTCGTTCATTAACTTTTCAAAATCAACCTTCCATTGTTCTTTTATTTCGTCATCTTTGGACAGAACCTTACCGGCGTCATCTTTAATAGATTTAATATGAATTATATCCTTCGTCCTTCTTTCTCTTGCTTTTATAATCCGGTAGAGCTAATTTTAGCCTCTAGGGCGGTCCAGTGAGTCATACAACTTAGCTTTTTCAATTCGAATTCGAATAAAAATACCTGACGACCTGAATCAGTCAGTTGCCTTCATACTTATCAATTTTGCCGTTTGTACCAAAAGTAATGGAATTTAATGTAGATTGTCGGGGTTGACTACGAAAGACGGCGGCTTTGAAGAATGTTACATAACGCCTCTATTCCTCTTGAAAGGGGTTTGCAGGGAAATATTGAAAGCAATTTTTTTTTAGATGTTTACCTTTCAAAGTCGCCATCAATTTCGTAGTAAAGTATAGTGAGAATGTATTATATCTTTATAATTTTTAGAATTATTATTTTTAAATCAGTTACATCGAAAATAATAAAATAATAATATAATATAATTATATTAGTAATATTATTATTTTATTCCATGAATTTGTTGTTATGTTAAATTGATACTTATAATATAATCGTGGCGAGATATGGGTTTGTAAATATATAATGAGAAGTGCTAGGAAACGACCATCTGCATAGCTATTCACGACGCTTCCGTGCCGAATCGAACATCAACCAATGTTATCAAGAGTCCTCTAAAAGATAAACCCGAAAATTTCCTCAATTTAAATCAAATAGACGACCGCCATTCTTCCGACAGCTATTTGCTGGGGGACAGGCAAATCAGTAATAGAAAATGTGTCGATTTCGATACGACAACCTCTCGATTGGTTGTGAATAGCTATGCAAATTGGTTGTAATATTGCTCCCACACAAATTCAAGGGCCATGTCTCGTTACGAAGTTTGTCTTCCATAATAAAGTGATCAATAAAAGTAATACATCACTAACTTGATAACTAGTTTAACATACAGAAATGAAATGCAATTTATTTGCAAGAATTGTAGTGCATTACAGACGGTCGGGTTTTTTTAACGGTTTCTAAAACAATTCGCAAAAACTAGCATGTAAAATTATTGATTACATGAATTAAATAAATGTAGCTAATGAAATTGGTACATAAATCATAGTTATTAAATTTAAACTCATATATACTTTAAATCATAGTTTTTACAGGGTGGCAGGACTGGCAGGGACATCGACGCGCAAACTGTTAACTGTGCGGCGATTTCCCTTATTGCACCCTTATTGTTACACTGTATTGCATGTATCAGAAAGGTGTGGTCAAATTTAAGGGTCTGGTACAAACGATCAAACTGTACAACATTCTCCATGGGCCCAACATCGTAGTCCCGAAAAAATAACCAGCCGTCCCTTTTTGGTTCGAGTTGAGGTTTTGTATGGGGCAGTTGATAATTGTTGTTTCTCCGATCTCATTCTCATTAACCCGGTCGTTAATAGGCCACATCGAGCTCTAGAAAGTGACATAGGTACAGAGACAACCCAACTTTTCTCTAAAACTAGATATCTTGTGATGCAGTACTTTTTTCCGATCATTATGCTTTTTGTACCAAAAATACCTTTAAACATGTATCAAATTATTGAAGTCTGTCGGTGACGCTGAATCGGGTATACTCGTCTCCAGTCGTAATTTTCCACCTCTGTTGGTGTGGTCGCACACACCCTCTTTTTCCGATCGTAAGGCCCTTTGTACACGGCACTGTTTCTTTACGGTACGATGTGTGAACCGCCCCGTAGAAAAAACTTATCGGTGAACAGGCTTCCATAGTGATCCATACAACACTCATAAACTGTAATTCTTCACGACAAGAAAAACGTGTCTATAAAGGGCCTTATAGTTTTGTACCAAAAATATTTTTTATCATTATTTCAAATTATTATTGTTTTAAATAAAAATACATTCTCAAAGTAAGGGTTAATATCGTGGTACGGTGCTAGTTGGTTGGGTAGTTGTGGATAGAAGTGAGATCGCATCTTGTGACATACAGACTTACATACTGTAAGCTTAGTTTTGTATATTACAACACTCATTTTTGGGATTTGTTAGAAAAAGCAGGGCTATTCAACCCAGAGGAAAATTTATAGGTAATTTTGTATGAAAATTTGTGATTGTGACTATTTGGAACGTAAAAAAGGACAATTTGATTGTTTATATTCGGAAAATTCTATAAAAAATGTTTGAGAAAAAGGTTGAATATCTCTGCCGTCAGTGGTTAAAAACCTATTGTTATATAATAAACGAAGAAATTAATTTCGTGTTATTTTAAAAATATATTTCTATTATTTTGGACTTTAAGCGTAAGTACAATCTGCGTTTTCAAGGAATTTAATAGGTGACAACTGTTGTTTTTTCAACGAATTTGCTTGTTATTTTTCTAAGTTACATATTAATATTAAATTATGCATTGTGATAATATTTTGCAGTTATATAAAGTAGTAGTTACTGCAAAATTGCGGGCAGTTTTTAGCAGTCGCTTCATACTCGGATCAAACTCACATCACTTCGATTGCCAGCCCGACTACAAACGTTGGGCTATTGTGATTTGTAAAATAACTGCAGAATATTGTTGTTATGTATGCAGCGTTGAAATATTTATAAATACTGGCTCTTTTATATTGTAGTTAAAGATGTTGGTTGTCTATTACATGTTATTACATAAGAAAATGTTTAAATGTTCTTCATAGCGTTCAGTTTTTACAAACTTGCTTCGTTCGTATATGTTCCGGGTTACAAATTGGAAATCCATTTTTAAATTCTAATAAAACAGAAAGATAAGGTAAGCTAATCGCAAAACCCACCCGCTTTCGCACGCTTGTTATGACACACAGAGCCACGTGCGACAAAATTCAGAACTAAAATTATGACTTGAAATGAAACGTCAAATACGTTTCATTTCACACTGTTTTACATAACCTCTAATCTTGGACCAGCTGCGTTGACAAATGCAAAATGTTTATGCAATTTTGCGTGTTCAAGTTCAGTAATTATGAAAAACAGCTAAACGTCGTTCCGTTGTTTTATATCGCGGAGCTGTTTTGTAAAACAGCTAGCGGTTATGTAAAACAGCGGATTTGACAATCCACCTGCGACACAGACATTGTAAAACTTCTCATAAAGAAAATTATTTATTCATGCTGTCTCATACAGTGTAAGTGATCCCTTTTTACTCGACTACATTAAAAGGAGTGTTCTGTTTTATATTTATTGTGTTCCCTCATATTGATGTTGAAAATGTGCTTGTATTATGTAATAGAGAGCCAACACAGTATATTTAGTTGTAAGTTTACGTTACGACTAGTGTAGGTTGTAACAATTGATATGTTTTCAGTAACACTTTGTTCTCTGGCTTCCAGACGGTTTATTTGCGGCGATCTCACTGCGTGGGATGTGTTAGGAATATTATATAAAAATAATAACTACAATAAACGTGTGGTTTTTTTTATAAACTATGTTTCATTTTGTTACTCGTCCCCATGTCATCATCTAGCCTCGAATACACTAGGGGACCAATGGAGCGCCATGTTAAGGTCCATGGCGCTCGACAACTACGTGAATGTCCCGAGATAATGTCGCGGAACATTTTGCAGGCCTACAAATGACGCGGCACTGATGCGGGATGCGTGTGCTCGCTCTCGGAGCGGGAGCAAGCAACATGTCCCGCGTCACGTAAAATGTTTCGGAACTTGTTGCGGGACACTTTGCAACGTTGCAGCGACACGTAGATTGAGTGTTGCGCGTCATGTTGCGGGACAAAATGGCCCCTAGTGTATCCGAGGCTTCTGCGTAGCCTCTCCCCAACTATGTTGGGGTCGGCTTTCAGTTTAACACGAGGCAGCTGAATACCAGGATTTTACATGGAGCGACTGCCTTTCTGACCTCCACAACCCCGTTACTGGGTAATACGAGACCGCTTGGTAAGACTGGTTGTCAGACTTTTAGGCTTCTGACGACCCGTAACGACTGTCAAAGATTACAAATGACAGACGGGACCCACAGCTTAACGTGCTCTCCGAGGCACGGAGTGGTCTTGGTGTGTAAAGATGGTCACCCATCCACGGACCAACCGCAAGCGTAGCTTACCCTGATCGATCGACCCGTGCGGCTGTTATTACTTAGTCACCAGCCCCTCGTCACTCGTCTATTTCGGTCAAATTTTAGTGTATCACTGCCTAACCCTTCGTGGAATACAGGCGTTGTTTCATACATTCTATTTTCAAAGGATTTAGACATAGAGAATGGACTGAGCGTTGGTGATTTTTTCGCGCATTAAATTATCAACGCTCTGCTTAGCGCTGAGAGCTGAAAATCCAACAATGTGTTTTTTTGACGCACTGGGATACGCTCTGTTGGATTCTCAACGCTCGGCTCAACACCGAGACTTGAAAATCCGATGCACGATAAAATCCCGCCGCGATGTTTTTACGATCGAGCCTAATTCTGGGCAGAGTCCACTTAGATTGCTATCGACACGCTAAGTAAAATTAGCTAATATTTCATTTAAAAAATCTTGATGTTGTTGAATTGACAGGACACTAAAACGCCCCCAGACGTACTTAATAACAATAAAACTTCTATTCTGTCTTGTTCCGCGTCCTTCCACTGATTAGTTGAGTTGTCGCTGGAGTAAGATAATATACAGGCTGGAGTTTTGAGATGGCGCAGTAAGGGCAGGTACCAAAACGTTGTACCTACAGGAAAACGGTCTTAGGAGACTGTCCTTAACTTTTTGAGATATTTTATCTGCAAGAATGGGCTATTTTTGAAAAACATTTTTTGATACCAATCGATTCTATTTTCTTTTATGGATGAAAATTTTCTATGGTACCAAGTGAGGTTCGAGTAGGTACCTACTAGAAAACTCAGGTAACCTGACACTGACCTGCAAATAGCCAATCTGCATGCCTTTTCCCAACTATGTTGGGGTCGGCCTCCAGTCTAACCGGATGCAGCTGAATACCAGTATTCTACATGAAGCGACTGCCTATCTGATCTCCACAACCCAGTTATTGGGTAATACGTTACCCCTTGGTAAGACTGGTTATCAGACTTCCGGGCTTCTGACGACCCGTAACAACTGTCAAAGATTCACGAATGACAGCCGGGACCAACGGCTTAACGTGCTTTCCGAGACACGGAGATGTTTCGGTATGTAAATATGGTCACTCATCCACAGAATAACCGCGGTAAGCGTAGCTTAACTTAGCTCATCGATCGACCTGTGTGGCTATTATTATTTAGCCACAGACGCCTCCTACAAGAACATTATCAAAAATAATCAAGGCACAGCAACTTTGACATCAGAGGGGTAATTCTCGTCATTTTAAGAACGTTCACAGTCTGATCTTAGTCTCAATCTGTCAAAAATACGTCTAATTTCCCTACATTTTGACAAGTTTTTGATGAAAGAATTCGATGAAACAATCGATAATAGTGCCAAAGAGGATCGTAGCAGGTGGCATTCTGCCTATCTCCATGGGAAGAAGGCGTGTGTTTCCTACTTCCTACTAATATTATAAACGTGAAAGTTTTTATGGATGGATGGATGTTTGTTACTCTTTCACGCAAAAACTACTAAACGGATTTAGATGAAATTGGCACACAGATGCGGTTTATAGTCAGGAATAACATATAGGATACCTTTTATACCGATATTCCCACGGGATCGAAACTTATGCGGGTGAAACCGCGGGGCGCAGCTAGTATGTTATATATGCGTATGTATTAAAAAAAATCATAACTAACGAGCCCTTTTGACTTATAATTATTTCAGATTTAACTATTAATATTTTGACATTATAAATAATGCATTTTTGATAAATCTTAACCAGTCTGCATGTATGTACATAGCTTTTAATATTTCTACACCAGCAATGGTAGGTAGTATGTGTGAAACAATGTTTAATATAAGACCTCAATGTACCATAATACTGAGAAATAAATAAATACTAATAAGAATCAGCATAGCCATCCAACGTGGTAACGCTGCCTTTAGGGCACTTATCCCATTGACAGCGATGCGGACGGATTTTTTATGCCCAGTGAGCTCCTCCCTTTTCCTTTTATTTTTTATTATATACTCTTATTAATTAAACAGAACTATTAAATATAACCAACTTAGATAAAAGTTAAGGCGCTTTTAAATTTATCTAAGGTACCTAACAAATATCATGACATTAATATAATTACGCCATTATACCCTGTCCATTAGGTTAACCGGTTTTTGACAGCTGCCTTAGAGCGTACATATTCCAGATTACGTAAAAGTTAACTTCAAAATAAATATATAAACTGCCTTATCTTATTGAATTCTCTTATTCATGGCTTCTTACAGACATTATAATACCGTACGTGTATCAATCAATGTATTGCGTGTTGCTGGAATCACTAGTTACATCTGTCAAAAAACGGTTTATCTAATGGCCTGTCCATTAGATAAACCGTTTTTTGCCGTTTTTTTATAGAGAGTAGTTTTCACTTAATTTTTCTTGAATCAACCTGTATAGCAAAATGAGCAGCCATTTATAATCAAGACAAATGCAGTCTTCAAGACATTAATAAGAAATACTCCTTGTACAGAGCACGTGTGCAGTTACAAACATGAAGATATTATTATTTATATCGTTTTTGCTCTTTGTGTTTGTCGCTGCGCAAACACAGCCGCCAAAGGAATCGCCGACAGAGCAACCGGAAGGGCCTCCTGATGTACTACCACTGCCAACGGATAATGGTAATTTTATTTATAACATTGTTGATTATTTCTAATGACTAAGAAAAAATAGCCGCACGGACCGATCATGGTAAAGCTACGCTTGCCGCGGTCGGTTCCTGGATGGGTGACCATCCATTAAATATCGAGACCTCTCCGTGCCTCGGAAAGCACGCTAAGCCGTTGGTCCTGCCGGTTACACGTAGATCTTTAGAGTTGGGGTAGTCAGAAGCCCGAAAATCTGCACAACCAGTCTTGCCAAGGGGTATTGTGGTACCCAGAAACTGAGTTGCGGAGGTCAGATAGGCAGTAGTTCCATGTAAAATACTGGTATTCAGCTGCATCCGATTAGACTGAAAGCCGACCCTAACATAGTTGGGAAAAGGCTAGGCAGGTTTTTTAGTAAGACTAAATGAGACAGAAATGTATTTTTTTTTCCTCCTTCGTGGGTGCAAACTTTTTGTCTGACCCCAGAGGGGCAATTCTCGTAATTTTAAGAACGTTCACAGTCTGATCTTAGTCTAAATCTGTCAAAAATACGTCTAATTGCATAGTACGATATCTTTGGAAAGTAGGTAATACCCAATAGATATAAATTAGTACCAGGTTACAAGTGACTGTCCCTCGACCCTTGCTCGAGCCAGCCCGCGCCGCCGAGCCAGTACTTTTAAATTCGTCCCTAAATAATTCCGATCCAGCCTGTCCCTTGCTGCCCTCTCCCAGCACCCTAAGCCAAGGTCCGTTCCCCACAGGGGGTGCTCTTAGCGTGTAGTCGCTTAGTTTTAAGCCCAGGGGCTGCAGTCTCGACATTCATAGCGATCGCTTTACGACCAAATTCGGTCGCAAAGTCCTGTCACTCCATACATTACACCTGTCAATCCGGGACTTTGCGACCGAATTCGGTCGTAAAGCGATCGCTATGAATGTCGAGACTGCAGCCCCTGGCCCTGGCCTAAATTTTTTGTTTATTTTCTTTATTTATTGAGACATCCACGGACAAGCCCGCCTAAGCAGACGACAACCTCATAGGTTGAACTGCGAGAGATGTCATTCCCAAAAAAAAAAAATGAAGTGTGTCATAAATAATAAAATTATTATTTATGAGACACTGACAGACGTCACACTAAAATGCATTATATTGCATTAATGCGAAAAATGTTTGGAGTTGTAGCGTAAATGGAACTTTATTGTGCAGGAATTAAAGTTATTTTTCACATTTTTGTCAAATAAATCGCGAATGCAGATTATAGGCTACTCTATCTACAGTCTGTTCAGTTATTTTACCTCTGACAGTAGAAACCTAACAGCAACCTTTTGTCACGAGAATAAAGATCAGAAGGACTGACAGACTTGTCAGTGGCAGCAACCCAACAGCACCCTTATTTGAATGAGAATAAAGATCACTGTGATTTGACAGTGATGCAAAATCAGAGGTAACATCACTGTAAAAGGATTGTATGAGGATCCCGGGCAACAACAAGTAAGGTTTACGCATACAGCTAATCTATAGAATACTCTATCTACAAGGGATTGTAACTATGTTGATTAAAATGTCAATCATTGCCGCCGATTCCCTTGTTTATAAACTAAATTTAAGTTCAGTGCATCTTTTTCTTTTTATTTAATTAAGAAAAGGACAGAAGATAATTAATATTAGTTTGGTCCTGTCAAATTAAGATACTCCATAGACAGTTTAGACGTGATTAAAAACATGGCTACTAAGAATACGTCAATTTACGTCACGCGCTGACTAATTTATTTATTTATTTTATTATTTATGTACACACAGTAAAATAAAAATTGATATGACATAATTATAACATGAGTACAAAGGTACTGCTTATTTCTTAAGAAATTTCTTCCAGCAGACCTGCGAAAGGAGAAGTAAAAAAAAGAAATGTAGACAATAGTGTGTGAGAACAAGAAGAGAAAAATATGAATGTGTGAAGTCTAAAACAAAAATATTAAATATATCTACACATACAGGGTGATTTTTCAAAGACCAACCAAATTTAAGGAATAATTGAATTAATTTTTACTAATTTGACAGGACTAAACTAATATTTATCTTCTGTCCTTTTCTTAATGTAATAAAAAGAAAAAGATGCACTGAACTTAAATTTAGTTTAGTTTCTGACACAGAGCACTTTATAATAAATTGGTTTGTGAACAAGGGAATCGGCGCCAATTTATGTTGATAGCTGACAGAGCGATGTCCGCCATCTTGACATAATCTTTTTTTTTAGGAACAGATACGTTTTCTGCTGGTATTGGAAGTATACCTGGGTCAGAAATAATTAGACATTACAACATAAGCGGCGAAATGGATAGAAGACATTCCGAAGATCTTATTCCCTGAAAGAGAAACATTTAATCATTTTTATATTTAAACAAGATAATAACATATTAACATATTATAAGCTATCAGACTTGAAATAATAATAATAATATACAATATGTCATGTATACAGGTGAATTTTTCAAGTGGGCGTGGATGGCCAAATCCTAAACTATGAGGAATGGTGAAAAGTACTCAAAGGAGTCTCGGGCTCGATTTTGATGAAAACTAAAACTGGATCATTGGATTTTTGAAAAATTCATATTTCTGGCCAGGAAACGAACCCGTCGATTTTGATAATGAGAACACATACTGTATTATTGGACCATTCGATAGTGTCCCTAATAAGCAGTGATAGGAATAGGTAGTGCCTATTTGCCTAAACTTCGAAGAACAGAGACAAGAAACGGAGACTTCCTTAGGACTAAATTTTTCCGGGACATCTGTCCTGAAATTCGGGACAACACTTTGAAATACATTAAAAAAATATTTATGTTATTTGGAATAAGTAATTCGTCTATATTTACCTAAAGTTTGCGACTAGACATAACATTTATAATTTATAACTCCATAATAATAACTTATCCTCTATGGGCTCTAAAGGAAAAATAAAACACATAGAATATTGTTGTAACAAATATATGTATTTTATATTATTTTTTAAATATGACGTAATTGGAAAGCATGAAACAAAATGTACGTAGGGAAAAAATAAACGTAAAAAATTTAGTCCTAAGGAAGTCTCCGTTTCTTGTCTCTGTTCTTCGAAGTTTAGGCAAATAGGCACTACCTATTCCTATCACTGCTAATAAGGATCAAATTCTGGGAAGTAATGACATACGGCAAACTTGTTTTGTTTGCTTTTGTGTCGATCACCAATTAAAAGAAAATCAGCTAAATATGTGTGAGTCTTGGATTGGAGTGTAGCACTATTAAAAGACGAGCTAAGGAAAAGGGAAGCGTCTGACTTTGGTAAAAAAACAGCTTTCGTGGAAAAGACAATAAATTATGAATGTTTTATAATGTATTATAGGTTAGCTTGTTCGTTTTTCGTTCTCGTCTGGACTCATGTGCTGACTTGCCTGACTTCATGGTTACAGTTTGCGCGTCGATGCCCTGCCACCCTGTATAGAGTTAGATTATGTAATAGAGCCAACACATAGCATATTTAGTTGTAAGTTTACGTTATGACTAGTGTAAGTTGTAACATACAAAAAAAAACTATTTTTTTTATTTCACAACAACAAGAACAACAAACAATAACAACAACAACAAACAACAACAACACAACAACAACAACGTTCAACATTGATATGTTTTCGGTAACACTTTGTTCTCTGGCTTCCAGACGGTTTATTTGCGGCGATCTCACTGCGAGGGATGTGTTAGGAATATTATTAACTAAAATAAACGTGTGGTATTTGTTGTATAACTTGTTTTATTTTATTTACTCGTTTCCTGTAAGCTAAATGTGGGTATCTCTGCCTAAAATCTAACATTTTATTTAAAACTGAGGTAGTTATGTTTTAAGTTTTAACTGTAATTTACAGAAGGTTATTCATGGTTACGTCAGAGAAAAAAAAACTGACGAAAAGTTAATATTTGTAGTCACAGGACTTGAAAGATCATCACAGGCTGTCACGTTTCTAGATTTATTTTTGAATCCATAAAATTTGATAAGTACATGACCAAGATTTTTTAAATATTTTTCTAATAACTGTCACGACTTGGCTTATTGCCCGTTTTCGGCTTGACGTTGATTTCCGGGACACGTCGTATATGTCGCAGATGCATTGTAGAATGCGCTGTTTTACAAAAGAGCTCCGTTATGTAAAATACCTGAACAACATTCAGCGGTTTTCCATAATTACTGAACTTGAACACGCAGAATTGCATATACCTAAACGTTTTGCATTTATCAATGCAGCGGGTCAACGATTAGCGGTTTTGTAAAACAGCGAGAAAAGAAACGTCGGATTGTAGATCGTGGGCGCTTTACTTTGCGTGAATTATTTCATCACCACTGCTCTTAAAAATGTGAAGGAAAACATCGTGAGGAAACCGGCATATCCCAGAATCAAAAATTTGAAGACGTGCTACATCTAGCAAACCGCAGCGGATCTGCGTGGTGGATTACAGCCCATTTCCTCATGAAGAGACGAGGCCTGTGTCCCAGCAGTGGGTATATTATTATAGGCTGATTATGCTAAAATTAGAGTAGTAACAGCTGGATGAAAGTTGCCGAGAATAAAGTTGAATGGCGTGCAATGTGAGAGGCCTTTTTGTCCAACAGTGGACTGCTGTAGGCTGATGAGGATGATGGTGCTAATGATGGATGGTGGTGTGTGTGTAACTGAAAGAATACGTCGTGCACCTCATAATGTGACTCGTGGGACGGCTGCCCCGGAATCAGCTATATGTGCATTAGCTGCGGCGGAGAGGAAATCTTATTTGCATTTGTACTACGTCCAAACTGGTACTACAGCTGATCAAGTGATTACTCACCTACGAAATATTTGTGTTGATGACAACTGTTCAGTGGAAGCATTAAAGTCGCGTGGCGATTATGCGTCATTTAAGTTAACGGTGCCAACAAAACATGTTGAGGATTATATGAAACCCGAGCACTGGGCAGAAGATGTCCATATTAAACCATGGAGAAGTGGATTTCGAAAACCGCAGTAGTATGAGGGTTAGTAAACAGCATAAGACATACGGGTTGTTTTACCAGAATGTCCGAGGTCTGCGATCAAAGCTGGACATTTGTAAAAAGGCCATATTAGTTGAATCAGCTGATTTCTTTGCATTTACGGAGACTTTTCTGACTAGCAGCGTATGTGATGCTGAATTGTTTCCTCCGGGATATACAGTCTTGCGTCAGGATCGTGCTGGCGATGCAGGATGGGGTGGTGTACTGCTCGCGGTACGTGATCAGTATAAAGTGCAACAAGTAGTCGATATTGAAGGCTACTCGAGCGATATGGAGGTTGTGATTGGTATCATAACACTAAAGTTTACTAAAATTATATGTTGTGTCGTATACATACCTCCTAGGTCAAGTGATAGCAAATATATTGATACCTTTTGTGTGTTAGAGAATGTTGTTGCAAAGTTCGATAAATTGGATGTGTTAATATTAGGAGATTTTAATTTAAATTCTTGTAGCGGCAATGCATTATAATTATCTGATAACTTTTTGTAAATTAATACAATACAATACAGTTTGCAATAATTTCGGTGCTATGTTAGATTTGGTGCTGAGCAGTTTGGACGTTGAGACGATTGATGTAAGTGCTGATGTGGAGCCACTGGTCCCGGCTGATGCTTATCATCCGCCACTATTAGTGAGGGTGCGAGGTAAGTGTGCTGTGCAGCCGCGGGGTCGCATGGCGCGCGCGCCTCGTAATCCTGGTTGGGATGACGATACGAGTACTAAGCCGACAGAATGGAATTTCCGTAAAGTTGATTTCCATTCTCTGTATGGTGAGTTGTATTCAACAAAATGGGACGATATATTTACACTAACAGACGTTGACGAAGCTGTCACGTTATTTTACCGCAAGTTACATGATATTTTTGACAAACACGTACCAAAAAAAAACAAAATAAATAAAAATTCTAAGTAGGTACCAGTATCCGGCGTGGTTTACACCCGTCATAGTTAAAACTTTAAAAGATAAGTATTTTCATTAAAAAAAATTCAAGCAGTTTAAATTAGAGTTTAATCAAGAATTATACAAATTTTACAGACAGCGAGCTAAAGAGCTAATCGATCAGGTATATAATGAATATATCCAACGAACAGAGGCGGATATAAAGAGGGATCCTAAAAGTTTTTGGAAATTTGTTAAAGGTCAACAGGCTCGTAGACAAACGTGCACTGAGTTTGAATTATGATGGGCGGACCGTGGTAGGGGTAGAAGCAGCAAATGCGTTTGCTGAATACTTCAGTTCAGTTTTCCTACCGTATGACCCTTTATTATCTGCAGCTAATGCTGAGCTGGAGGCAACAGACCCGCTATGCTCTGCGCGGATCGCCATAGATGTGGTTGACTCAGCCGACATATTAGCAGCAATTCGCCGCCTAAAAGCCCATTCATCTGCTGGGCCTGATGGAATCCCACCCTTTATTCTTAAGGACTGCTCGGAAATACTTAGAGAACCACTTCTATTTGTATACAACTTAGCCCTACAAACAGCTTCTTATCCTGCAGTGTGGAAAACTCTACGGGTTACTCCTGTACCCAAGGGTGGCGCCAGGTCAAAAGTGGACAACTACAGGCCTATTGCGGTTTTGTCAGCCTTCGGCAAGGTCTTTGAGTCGATACTTAATCAGTACATCACCAGGCAGATCAAGACCCAACTGGCTGAGTGTCAGCATGGTTTTAGGGCTGGTAAATATACTGTGACAAACCACATTAATTTTGTAGACTTTACTGTCACCGAAATGGAAAAAAATAAGCAAGTTGATGTGGCTTATTTTGACTTTAAGAAGGTGTCCAAAATGACGTCCTACTTAAAAAATTATCCGCAATAGGTTTTACCCCGAAGTTGCTTCAACTCTTCTCGAGTTATTTCACTGGTCGTTTTCAGTATGTCCAAATATCTGGACATAAATCTGCTCCATATTTAATTTGCTCTGGTGTAAGCCAGGGTGGTGTAGGCCCTGGGGCCTACGCAATTTATTGTAATGGCTAATGACCTCCCGAAGGTCGTCACAACGGCGCGATGTCTCATGTTTGCGGATGACCTGAAGATATTCTTGGCTATTAATAGCGAGCATGACTGTGAGGCACTGCAGAGGGACATCGATATGGTGGTAAAATGGAGTGAAGCCAATCACTTAGAATTTAATACTTCTAAGTGCAAAATGATTTCCTTTACCCGTTCGCGTGCGCCCATCCAACATAACTACCACGTATCGGGGGTGCCTCTGGAGCGCGTCTGCGAAATAATAGATTTTGGACTGACCTTAGACGTGAATATGACCTTTAATCAGCACATTAATAATATCTGTGGCAAAGTCTTTCAATCACTTGGTTTTGTTATGCGACAGGCAAGTAGGTTTAAAGACAGGAATGTTATTCTCACTCTTTATTATTCTTTTGTACGTAGCAAACTTGAATACAATGCGCTGGTATGGGATCCACATGAGCAAAAATACAAGCTCATGATAGAACGGGTCCAACGAAAATTTGCTCGCTACCTATATAAAAAAATATATGGGTATTAACCCTATTTGTATCCGTCTCTGTTTGTTGCGGGAATGGTAGGAGTCAACACGTTGGAACTGAGACGGAAGTGTGCGCTACTACTTATTGCTCAATAATAAGATCAATGACGCGACTACACTAGCTCGCTGTTCATTGTTTGCTCCGGACCGGCTGCGGGTGTCGCGCGCCTGTGCCTCGCAGGGCTTATTCGCGGCGCCGCCAGTGCATACTCTCACTGCTCGTTATGCTCCCACAACCCAGGCGATCAATCTGCTCAATGCCCTGATTGCTCAGGAGCCGGAAGTTGACATATTTACGTCTAGCAGTAAATCTATGTTTAATGTTTGTATGAAGTTTTTTAGTTAAATGTTATGTTGTTGGCTTGTTGCGCGCTTTGGTGTATACTGTAAGTGCAGCAAGCAATTGATATATAAATAAATAAATAAATAAATAAACTGCCTCGTTGTCTCGTGGTTGAAAGCTGAGGGTTTTCCATTAGGAACATAGTAGGAGGTAGGAACTTAGTTTGGAAGTTGGCGGTTTAATACCCCCGTGCCTCGGAAAGCACGTAAACCC
Organism: Apamea epomidion; assembly: GCA_947507525.1. Lineage (NCBI taxonomy): Eukaryota > Metazoa > Arthropoda > Insecta > Lepidoptera > Noctuidae > Apamea > Apamea epomidion. The sequence continues at coordinate 8,872,428 of OX382252.1, read as the reverse complement.
GTTGGTCCTGCGCCTGATCTCTCCTCGGTCGTGTCGGATTGGCGTCCCATCAGACTATGAGAGTAAAGGAACAGAACAGAGAGTGCACCTTTTACGCACACACTTGCGCACTATAACATCTTCTGCGTACCTGGCTAATCTCCGTCGAGATTGGCGCTCGTGACCGAAATCAGTCAGGAGGCTATTATTATTATGTAAGTGTGTAATGGTTAAGGATAGAACTCCAAAATTAAACCAACAACTGGACTTTTCACTATATTGACAAAACACTGCCACTCCACATAGCACGCAGACTAAACGCGAATAATTTTTGTTCCCGGTTCCCACTTATAGCTGTTGAGGCCGCTTCTAACTTTCTGAACGATATTGTTCATCATAGACGGTTTTTTGACAGTCTCCATAGACGTGTAATACACGATATTAGTAGAGGGCTCGCAACTTAAACTTTCCTCCGACCGTCTTCGGGAGAGCTCGGAATACGACTCCTGGCTCAATGATGACGTGGACCGACGCATCCCTGAATGGGACCTATCAATGCTTTGGACGTTGATTTTGCCATCTTCGGAGACCATGTCTACTCGGTTCTGGGACCTGTGGTTAAGGATGCCAGCGCAGCTGTGGAATTTGGAGAATTTGTTGTGTACACGATGCTCCAAGTCCACGTGAAGACTTAGCTGGCGTCTGAAAAAGGATAGAAATGTGTGTATAATAATAATATCAGCCTATTATCTTCATTGCAGGGTAATGACCACTTCTTATACTTCTTATGCAGAGAAGGCGGTGATTTGTTGAAAATTAAATTTCTATGAGAGATTACAGATAATTTTAAAGATGGATATGGCAAAATAAAATATTTTTGAATACCAGGCGACCGATATTTCATTGGATAGGTGTCGTTGCAAATGTACATTTAATAGTAGCACACTGCTACTATTACTGTACCTTTTGCTTAAATTGTTCGGTACCAGAAATATTTTGGGTGTTCCGTTTTCTACAAGTGAAAATTCTCGGATAGAGAAGAAGTTTTTACTTTGCAGCGGGGTTATTGCGGAACACACCAACGCTAACTAGTAGCAATGGCTTTCATTTTGACATTTCAACAACATTCAATAAGTTATTTACGTTGTTGAGCAGACACATTTTTCCAACATACGAAGCAATGGATTAGCAAAAGAAATGAAATAAGAATGGGGAGCAATGGAGTCTGATTCAGACTAAGATTGATAGTGTGTTACTCAATAAGGGTGCCGGTCCAAAACTTACCTGTAATTGAAATTTTCTCCACAAAGATGACAAAGGATAGGAGTCTTGTACTGGGCGATTCTCGATGTCTCCGATTCGCCCGTCGAGCCATTCGCACTTTTCTTGCGATGAAGATTGACGCAGCTGACCGTCCTCTTATCTGAAGAATCCGAGGATTCCTCAACAGTCTCAACCTCAGTCTTAGATTGCTGCAAATTACATTCCGAAAACCTATTCTTCTTGATTTCCGAAAACATTTGCTCCGGATCCGAGATTTTATCAAAAAACGACACGATTTTCTTTAGTTTATCTTCTGGAACATCACACTTCATATCATGCTCGGTCTGGGTGTTACTAGCCTTCTTGACGGACTGCCTGGTGATGGAAGGGGCGGAGAGGTTGGTTCCTTCGAGCTTGGAGATTCCGATGTGTTCGTTCTCGTGAACGAACTTGTCGTATTGACTTTCGAATCCTTCGTGGCAGTAGTGGCAGATGAACTTCCTATCGGAGAAGTGGCAGAGGTTGATGTGGTCGTTGTAATTTATTATCCCTGAAATAGTAAAGAAAATCATTATGTAAGTAGTAGTTCCACCAGCCCGCACTGGGCCCGTGTAGTGGAAAATGGCCCACTTCCTCTGGAAAAGAGGTGTCCTGTGTTCAAGTAGTGGGCAAGTTATACGCGGATTATAATGAAGTAATAGATGAGAATCGGCAAACGTAAGGTGGAGCAGCTGTACCGATGTACCGATGGAAAGTTTGCCACAATCTGTATGGGGAAGACGACAGTTTTGGGACTTGAATTATCACATGGTCCTCACGCACCATAAGAAATCATAAGGCATCCCAAGATAGGACAGTGGCGAAGTGTGGTGTCCGCCAAGCAGTTCCTCTGCACAGACTGCACGTAGCTCAAGATCACAGGACTATTGGCGTCCCTCAGTGCAGTCTCCGACTGGATCTTCTTAGGGCGCCGCAGCCTACGAAACCTTAGCCCTCTACGCCGTCGCTTGTCGCAATAACTATCCGAGATATTATTGTCGCTGGACGCGTACATGTGACCATTCGGCAGGACATAGTTCTTGTACGATCTCTCCCGACGGATCCCGAAGATTCGCTGCATGAAGCATTGGAATCGGGTCGGTTTCAGCCGCGTCCTCTTCTCGTTGATCATAAGGTATGGGATCGGACTAGGGTCGCTCGTTTGTGTGAACTCGCACTCTTGACGTTCATGCACCAGGTCGCCTTCCGCGGACATGTTTCGTTCCATTATTAAGTTATCTCTCGAATCTTGCGTAGCGGCGTACTTGTACTCTTTGGACACTTGGGACACTTGGGACTCCATCTGCGTGGATGTGGACAGACATTTCTTGATCTTCAGGTCTCTGATGACAGCTGTCGCTATCGAATCCTTATCCTCGTCTGAATGAAGGGACACGTCACCGCTTGACAGTTCGGTGGTTCCGGCGCACGCATCAGTCTTCGTACGATGCGAGCGTTTTTTCCTCTTGCTAGTAGACTTCATATCCTCCTCTAGGTACTCAGGCCCGTAGGACTCTGGCAGAATCCCAATAACGCTTGCATCATAGATTTGGAAGAGTTTCTTCAAGCACTTATACTTAGCTTTGAGCACCTCGTGCTTCTTCTTGGGCACCCATTTGTTTGTGAGATGCTCCTCCTCCACCTCGTTGCGTTCCGGTATACTCGTTAGGGTCGGTTGCTTCTTATACATAACGCGATACCAAATAGCCAAACTACAGAAAATTTTGATTACTAGAAAGAATATAACACTAGCGAATACTTCGCAATTTCGATATGGTATCATAACTGTACCGCTTAACAGTTATTAAATATAGGTTTTTCAAATATATATCAAATATTCTTAATTCTGTTATGTGCATAGTGTAGTGACATTTTTTGACGGCTTCCTATTGTTCGAAAACGAAAGGCGGTCGAAAAAAATGTTTTTTTTTTCATATATCTAGAATGATGTTTTTCGGTTCAGCCAGATTTTCAAAATAGGTTGGAATATGTAGGTTGGTGTTATTCTCTACTACTACGTAAGTAGAAAAAAGCAGAGAAGTTCAACTTCTGCCCTGCTATTAGAGCTGGCGATGAGCCCCCAGGTCTTGAAACACACTATCAGTTATCAGTAGCAAGTTATCAGTTGTCGGTGGCAGCGCAGAGATCACTTTTTCTGCATGTTTTAGGACACACAGGGCAGGATAGGAGGTGGAGCATGGTTTGCGACATAGCTCCACAATCACACCCTACTGCCGTTCCGTCAAGGTCGCCCCATTTCACCGGTTGGACTTACATCTTCCCACTTGTGCCCGGAGACGGTTCAGAGACTTCCAAGCGGACCACGGAAGGTTACACCCTGCAGGAAGATGCTCCTTTGGTGGTAAGTAGTTAGTAGGATAGGGAAGAGTGTCCTGCCACAGTTTGCGACGGGCATCGTCCGGGGGGAACAACATTCATTACGTTATTTACATTGTTGAGCAAACTTGAACATATAAAGGAATAGATTAGCAATATCTTTCAATATGATTCAGATTGGGATTGATAGTGTTCTTTCTCCAGGATTAGCTTACTGACAGGTTATAGACATTATATATCCTTAAGTTTTGAGTTTAGCTGCACGATTTCTGACAAATGCGTGCACTGACTGGACAGGTCCTCTCAATCTGTGTGGTTCTTTCCTCAAAAGTCCATCTCAGACATCGACCTGCTTGTTCTTCATATGATCTGACCAAGATTATGTCTGGACTTTAAAAGAGACTGTGACCTCTGAGTTTGTTTCGGCCTTTCTTCTCTGACTAGTCAGATAGGAAACTCCGACCTCATCTAGTTTTAAAATATGATTGACGTGTAAAAGTGTTTGTACAAACCTACTTACAAAATAAAATCATTTATCATTAAAACTTATGTGTATTTATTTATTTTATTTCGATGGTCCTAGTTTATCATTTTTGACTTCAAGTGACAGCTATGTGAACAGAACCCAGCAATGCATAATGCTAATGCTCTTGTAATGTTAATTACTGAACAAAGGTACCTAGTATTGTATAATATAAATAATAACATAATTTAATAATAATGAAAACACTTTTAAGAATTACATAATAGTTACCTGCATATTCTTACGCAATACATAAAATAACTAATATACTATACGTATATACACAAAACTAAATATATATATATATACATATAGGTATATACAGAATTATACACCCAATTAACCACATCAAATAATATTTAATTGTTTGATTTGCCACTTAGCTCTCTTCCTCTCTCCTAAATTTTGCTGTGCCCGACAGGGGCAATATTGATCTGTTACCTTTTATATACCATCTATGTAACACATATGGAATGCAATAAAGATTTGAGTTGAGTTTGAGTATATAATCAATTATTTTCTAACTGAACAGACAGCTGTGCTGCTGGGGAGTTTGTTGCGTAACTTCTTCTTCCCAGCGATAGCATTAGGAAGTGGTGAAGGGCGGGCGTTTTTGGAGGACTGTTTTTTGTAATTTTGACGTTCGAAAAGTACTGATTCTCAGCTTAATTTGAATAAATGACTTTTCATTTTGATTTGATTTTGAGTGTTTTACGCAATTAGGGGTCCGATTCCCGGTAAAGTGTTTTGGGGATTCCCATAAAAAAAATTAAGTAACAGTCTGGAGTCTGGGTTTGTGCCCGTGATAGCAATAGGCTCGCTCACTGTTACATGGGACTTGAACATAACTAGCGAAATGTTTGTGTCCTATAGGTGCACCTATCCCCTCGGGGAATACAGGCGTGGAGTTATGTTTACCAATCCCTAACCATTATCAAAGACCTTCCATTCTCCAGAGAGCACGTGACACCGTTGGTCCTGTGCCATACAAATACTTATGGCCCCAGCACAATACAGCGAAAGCACTAGGAAGTGGTGAAGGGCGGGCGTTTTGGGGGACTGTCTTTTGTAATTTTGACGTTCGAAAAGTGCTGATTTTCAGCCTAATTTTAATAAATGACCATTCAAAACGCATGTCAGGCTGCAGTCTGCACCCTTTTTTTTTTTTTTCTGGGTGGGAAATCATCAAATGACTCCTCCCGCTCTGGGCGGAGCAGAAGGGAGTGTCAGACTTTTACTGACTAAAACCCACCCGTGTTCCTTCAGTTGCCTGTACCAGGGGCCACGGTATCTCTTTCGAACAACCCGCAGCCAGTCTGCACCCCCTAATTGCGTAATACACTATCAATCTCAATCTGAATTATTTTGAAAGATATTGCTAATCCATTGCTTCATATACTCGAAAAATGTGTCTGCTCAACGACATAAATAACGCAATGAATGTTTATTTCGACGGAACGGAAACGACGGCACGGTTGGCGCAGTGGTTAGGCGATTGACTGCTGCGCTGCGTGTCGCTGGATCAATTCCCGCACGGAACAAATACTTGTATAACCTACAAGTAGTTGTTCCGGGTCTGGCTGTTTGTGTATGTGAGTTTAAATGTTTGTAAACGCACCCACGATACAGGAGAAATTCCTAGCACAATCGCTTAAAAAAAATGTTTATTTTTTATAACAGCTTAAACTATCATTTACCCTAATGTGACAGTTATGAACTTAAACTAATAACCTATACTAATACCCAAAGCTGTTGTTGAACTGTCAAAATGAAACCCATTGCGCGTGCTTGGTGCGCAGGGTGAGAGCCAGCTCCAACGCTGTCCTGGCCATGATTGCGGGGAGACTTGATTGTCCCTAAATGAGGCACTGTGGTAACCGGCATGGTCTACTAGCTATATTTTAATAATCTGACATTTAATCATTCTTGTTTTTATTTTATTTTTGTTTTTCACATTTTGTAATTAATGTTTTTATTTTTTTTTCCCTTTTCACAGATTTATTTGTAAATGGACAATACATTTTATTTACAAGATAACACTAAAATAACAAAATAATATCATAAATTAACTAAAACTATTTACAAACTAAAATATAGCGTCGAAAAATTCATCCGCATCGCTGTCGACTGGTCCTGTACCCAAGACACTGGCGGCATTACCACGTTTTTATTTTTATGATAATTTATTTTGGCATTATTGTATTCTAAATTTGTGTACATTTTACTTTTGTCTTGTTTATTTTTTGTTTAGTGTAATTCTGACATTTAGGTTTCATTCAAATTGCTAATTTAATTCTGACATTTAGGTTTCATTCAAATTGCTAATTTAATTCTGACATTTAGGTTTCATTCAAATTGCTAATTTAATTCTGACATTTAGGTTTCATTCAAATTGCTAATTTAATTCTGACATTTAGGTTTCATTCAAATTGCTAATTTAATTCTGACATTTAGGTTTCATTCAAATTGCTAATTTAATTCTGACATTTAGGTTTCATTCAAATTGCTAATTTAATTCTGACATTTAGGTTTCATTCAAATTGCTAATTTAATTCTGACATTTAGGTTTCATTCAAATTGCTAATTTAATTCTGACATTTAGGTTTCATTCAAATTGCTAATTTAATTCTGACATTTAGGTTTCATTCAAATTGCTAATTTAATTCTGACATTTAGGTTTCATTCAAATTGCTAATTTAATTCTGACATTTAGGTTTCATTCAAATTGCTAATTTAATTCTGACATTTAGGTTTCATTCAAATTGCTAATTTAATTCTGACATTTAGGTTTCATTCAAATTGCTAATTTAATTCTGACATTTAGGTTTTAGCAATAATTTATGTATTTGTATTTTTTATCTGTCGTTGTTTTATATGGGTCTTGGACCTGAAATAAATGTAATTTAAATATTGCTACCTACTGATACTGTGTTACGCAATCACCATGCAGGGCAGACGCAGGAAGTCTGATAGCGAACAGATTTATCACTGTCTTAGTATCCACTATGGAAGCTGGAACTCGCTTCGGGTTCCGGTTATAACCAGGGTTTATACCTCGAGACTTGTGTTTCTCGTAACAATGCGGCAAGATAATCCATCGTCATCATTTGTAACCTTGTTGCACCCAATGCTGAGTACAGGCTTCGTATCGTTTGTGTCATGCTTCCCTGTTCCTGTTCCCTCTTGGAACACCAGGCTTTGACCTTTCCGAGAGGATGATGCAAGACGATGCTACAATAGAAAAGTATTTGTTGAGAATTTATAGTTTAATTAGCGTTATGATTGCTCTATACCCGCACTAGGGTTGCCAACTCTACTATATAATATAGTATCCTACTGTTTTAGAGGCCCGACTACTATATTTCTGAAAAAAGTATATAGTAGGCGAAACTACTATATTATTAGGCATAAAACCCACAAAGCAATAATATCTGTTTCAGAACGATTCTGGTATGCCACTTTGAGTTTGACTGATTTGCAATTTCGCGCCTCTCCTCTGAGTTTGTGATTTGGAAATAGCTATTTAATGATTTGTAAGTATATAGAAATAAATCAGTTGAATAAAATTCTAGATATTCTTCTTTCAGATGATTTTTTTTTCAAAAAGTACAGTTGAAAAATGGCAACAAGTTTTGAGTGATGCAGATTTTACAAATATTTAAAAAATGATATTAATTCCGGCAACATCCACGGCGAGATGAGCGCAATTGGGCCAGTATAAAATTAATTAAAGCTGTGCTAATGGTATTTAGTAATTTAAATTGCACTAATAGCTATGAAGGCTCAAAGTAGCAAAAAATATTCTATTAAGAAATAAAGTATTTTAAAACCTACTATATCTTTTTCATTTTTTCGCTATCTACTAGATATTTTTTGGGTAATTATTTTAAAAATACTATTTTTGACTGAAAAAAAGTTGGCAACTCTAACCCGCACCCTAATTGCGTAACACACTGTCGACAATTATATGATTTAAAAGAGTGTCCATGGAGTTTCTTGTCCGTTCTTCTCCATAGGTACCTACTACGCTTTGGAATGGGCAACTAGCTTCCTCTTTCTGACTGACCGACCCCTTGGCAATTCAAAAGTGTCTGAAATTGGTTTATTTGAAACAAATACTTTGAGTTTGTTATTATTTTGTTTTTGGGTTTATCAATCTCAATCTGAATCATTTTGTAGGATACCTATTGCTGATCCATTGCTTCATATGTTCGGTGTGTTAGGCAATGACCCCGCAGTAGTAAGGTTTAATATCACTTGCACTTCATAAGACGACAAGGTCTATTGTCTATGTAGCTGATGGATAGTTTCAACAATGAACTACAAGGATTTTTTGGCACCTGGGGAGGCGTTGGTGGTAAACATTTTTCCTCTGATTTTGCATCACTGTCACTACCAAAGTGATCTTTAATCTCCTGACAATAAGATTGCTGCTGGGTTGCTGCATCTGTCAAGTCTGTCAAAGTCGCAGTGATCTTTACTGTAATTGTTGTAATAAGGTTACTGTTGGGTTGCAGCTATCAGAGGTAAAATAACTGTGCAAGTACTGTAGTCACTGACCTATATTATGCAGGTACGCTGGATGAAATATATGTACTATACGAAATGACAGTTGTTTTTTGTGCCGATTTAAGGCGCCCCGCTCGAGTATCTCAGGAACTAAAATTGACACATAGCCGCAAATGGCCGTTTTTTTTTGGTACATCTCTCATGATTTAGGTCTAAATCGTGGAATAAGAATTTTTTTGTTCACTTCGAGACATTTAGAACACTTTTATCATTAGGGTATGCGCATCTTGTAAAACTCGATATCAAAAATATTAGATCCACGGACGCTCACGTTGCTGTCAGCGCCAAAATGGCGAAAATCAAATGTCTGCGTTTTGTCATCGATAGTATGAAGTCCAGCGTACTTGTTTATTATAGGTCAGTGACTGTAGTACAGCCATATTATTGATAAAACAAGATGGCGGTGTTAATTCTGATTGTGGTCGCGCGCCAAAATGACCTAAAGTCTATTCAAACTAATTGATGTTATTTGAAGTTAACCAAATATCAACTTTATTCTAATCCCAATTAAGTTGACTTCAAGAGTGACTAGCGCTATTAAAAAACTAATATAAATGTTTGAAGTTTTAGCGTAAACTGAACTTTATTGTGTAGGAATTAAAGTAATTTTTCCATAAACTCATATTTGTTCACATTTTTGGCGAATATGTCGGGATCAAATATAGGTATAGTAGCGTTGTAGTGAAGTTTCAATATTTACTGGTACAAAGCAATGAAGAGTTCGACCATAAAACAGAATAAAACCCAAAATTAGTACGAAAATATTTTTATTTAATAAATAACAATTGTATAAAATTAAGTAGGTAGGCCTATTTAAACGTTTTATCCAATTTAATAAATATCGCTTTTCAACCGAACGCGCTGTCAGGCATCAGTAGACCTGAAAACAAAAAAAAAATAAGTTAGTAAGGAAAGATTTTTTGAAAATTCATTCTCTAAGGGCTGATTTTTCAATCAACAGATAATTTTTATTAGTGTGGAATAAAATTGGCGTCTGACTGATTTTGTATGGAAGAACTGTTAAAAATTCAAAATTATTCCTCAGATAAGATTATCTGATATTGGAAAAATCAGCCCTTAAACCCGCGAAATTCAAATTTTCTTACGTTTTTTGCAATTTGCTGGTCAGTACTAAGTTGTACGTTGATTAAAATATGATTCGGGGCCGTAACAAATATGTATTTACAGAATTATAATTATTAAAGTCATCAACACAACTCACTAAGATCAAGTAATCCTACTGAATGACTATTTCATTAAATCTTGACATTTTAAGATTATGCTAACTTAACAAGTTGTACCTATTACTGATAAAACAGCTCTTAAACACACAACAGATGTGAGTTTGTATGGAAGGTCGTCATTTTTGCCGATGGGAAACCCCATTGGGCACAAAGCTTGTATGGAAGAAAAATACAAACTACGTCGGCCACAAATGTTTTTTTTTTTTTCTCTGCCATATAATTTAGATACTTATATATACTTATATACTTAAGTTATCTTGCTGCGCCCTAACAACACCCTAATTGCGTAACACACAATCAATCGGAATCTGAATAATTTTGAAGCAAATTGCTAATCCATTGCTTCATACGTTCGAAAAATTTGTCTGCTCAACACGTAAATAACGCAATGAATGTTGTTGAACTGTCAAAATGAAACCGATTCCGATTGATCGCGTGTTACGCAATTAGGGTGCAGGGTCCTGTATTCACTAGTTTAAGCCTAGCATGTAACTATGGTTGTGTACAGTTGTGCAGTTAATAGATATCGTTAGCAGAACTGCTGAACTGGGGTCTTGAGTGCGACCCCTGGTTTGGTCAAAGTGGTACGTTATTAGTATATCTGTACCTAAGTTATACATACTTATTTCATGTATTAAATATTTGCATGTCATCATAAATATTACGCAATACACACCAAAGCCGTCAACCCGCTGACTTATGTCAGTAACTTTTTGTCGGCGGGCTAGTTGGCCTTCATATATCTTCATAATTGGTTTTCATATATGCTGGTTGGTCGTTCTTTCGGTGGGCTGTGTCGGCGGGTCGCCGCGGTTCTGGTACCTATGTATTGCGCTTTACCCTACTATTTTATATATCATCTTTTGTACCTATCGTACCATATTTTATGCAAATAAACGATTTGATTTGATACGGTCGGCAACAAAATTAGTTTACTGTCGATTATCTACCACTACTGCACACATCCAACTAAATGGTTATCCTACAAATAGTGTTTTTTTTTAATAGGTTTTGACGATATGCGTCAATAATAACTAATAAAAACTAAATATACGTGTTTTTATTTTGGAAAAATCGTTTATGTATGGAGATTTGTACTCCTAAAGAATGTATGAACAAGTGCTACTATTGAATAAACTTAAACTACTCGATGCATTGTATTTTAGCCAAAGACTAAAACCACTGTGTTTATATTCTCTATGATTTTAGCATTTCATGAATAGGTATAGCTGAGATAATATTCTTTATTAATTATTTAGCTAAATATTTGATTAAAATCAGAACAGAAGTAAAAATACGTGATGTTGCCGTCGCTTATTAAAAAAAAACTGCTGTTTCCTACATAAGTTCAATGTCCCACGCTGTATAAGATTAAAAAACGTAACGTACGGTATCTACTTATTAGTACATTGAAAGTAGCAGTCCGGAGTCTGGATTTATTGACAATAGGCTCACTTTAGGTCAAATTGACGTTTGTGGATGTGCCTAATACCTATACACCTTTGCCTACCGGTTGGAAGAATTCACGCCTGATGTTGTGTTATGTACCTATTACGAAACTGATTATTTATAGCACTCTGTGACCTAAACCCACATTTCAGTCGAGCTTTTCTGTGACTTACTCGTAAGTAATCCAGTTTTACACAGAAAAGTGTGACTTAAGTGCACGGTTAGGTCACACGTGCTATAAAATAGTGTACCATTAGTGTGAAACCCACCTGCTATGCACGCTGTCATAAAGCAAATCCCGCATCCTGCGAAGAATGCTCTCACCGCTATCTGTACACAAAGGATTATATTTCATTGTAAATAACTTTGTATAATAATATTATATAACAATAGTATTGTTATGGGTATCGTGACAAAATACCAAGGTTACAGATTATTTAATCTGCGACATCCTGTCAATTTTGTCAGCGCCTGACATAAATTGACGTATTTTTAGTAGCCATGTTTTAATCACGTCTAAACTTGTCTATGGAGTATATTAATTTGACAGGACTAAACTAATATTTATCTTCTGTCCTTTTCTTAATGAAATAGAAAGAAAAAGATGCACTGAACTTAAAAGTTTAGTTTGTAAACATGGAAATCGGCGCCATTGTCAGGCTTTGCAAAGGTAATTGAGCACAAATTGACACCTTTCCCTCCGTTTCTCAAAACATTTGTTTGCCGTAGGTCAAATTGATCAAACTAAAACTG